>CM060561.1:72173609-73635276 GCA_030625065.1 Alectoris magna | reverse complement strand
CAGTGATCAATCCTGCAACACAAAATTTTAGGAGCATCCAGAAAGTTATCTATGATGTCCTGTATAAACTTCAAACAATTCTGGGTTTATGATTCTAGCAGAAATTGGATAGTACTGCTTGTACAGTTCGGCATTTAAAAACAAACAAACAAAAACACCTGGCAGAGCAAGATTTCCTGTAAGAAAAGATTAAAGAGCACTGACCCAGCTGAAAGGGAATGTGCTGAAAGGCCCAGGTGACGTGATGACTGGCACTATAAAAAGCTGCAGACAAGCGGTAGAAAGGTAAAAGAAGAGTGTTTAAGAACTTAATTTTTTCTTTTCTGACTTCTAGAGAGGATGAGAAGGAATTAGAGAAGTCTCTGGATTATAAAAGATTGCAATGTTATTGCTTTAATATGCAGTAAACAAAGGTAAGGAGATACTGTGAGAAAACAGAAGAACAACTACCTTTTTTAAAAAAGGGGAGTTTGGTGGGTCGTGGAGGTATTTCTAAAGCTCTACGTGGGGTGGGAAAATTATAGAATGGCTTAGGTTGGAGGAGATCTTAATGATCACTGAGTCCCAACGCCATGCCGTGGGCAGGGATGCCACCCCGCAGGTCAGGCTGCCCAGGGCCCCATCCAATCTGGCCTTTAGTGCCTCCAGTGATGGGACATCCACAATCTCTCCGGGCAGCTGTGCCAGGGCCTCACTGCTTTCTGAGTAAAGATTTTCTTCCTAATACCTAACCTAAGTTTTTCCTCTTCTACTTGAAAGCTGTTCTGCCTTGTCCTGTCACTATCATACCACATAAAAAGTCAGTCCCCCTCCTATTTATAAGTTACCTTCAAGTACTGGAAAGCCTCAGGGAGGTTTCCCTGGAGCCTTCTTTTCTCCAGGCTGAACAAGCCCAACTGCCTCAGCCTTTCTTCATAGGAGAGGTGTTC
Organism: Alectoris magna; assembly: GCA_030625065.1. Lineage (NCBI taxonomy): Eukaryota > Metazoa > Chordata > Aves > Galliformes > Phasianidae > Alectoris > Alectoris magna. The sequence continues at coordinate 73,634,347 of CM060561.1, read as the reverse complement.
CATCCACCTCTGATTACCCTCGTGTCCTTCTTCTGGACTCATTCCAACAGCTCCATGTCTTTCTTGTGCTTGTCCAGGCCCAGACACAGTACAAAATGAAGAAAATGAATGTAGAACTGAGGTCACAGTGAGTTTGTACTTAGAAGAGTCTAGAATGTGGGGAGAAGGACAGGCAATCCCCTGGCATCGTGGCTAAAAAAGAAATCCTGCTGTATACCTCTCTCCTTGAAGGACAGTGCCTTCACCCTAGTGGGGATGGCAGTCTTTTACTGAGACCAATGAAAGATATGCCCTTCAAATCTTCAGCACGTCTTTTCACAGCTTATTACCATAAAAATACCACCTGTACACAGATTATTTCCTTCACCAACGAAACTTGATCAGTAAGGGCATTACTTCCTGGATTTGAAAATGGCAGTCCAGCAAGCAATCTAAGCCTAAAGAAAAGTGACCCATGACTTTGTTCTGCCTGTGCTGGAACTTATTTTTGCATGGTAGCACAGAACATTTTTTTGCTAATTACAAATATTTTTTCCATACTCAAGGGAGAGTCAAAAAATAACGTCTGTTTTTATGACACAGAATTTTCCCACTTGCTTCAGATTGCAATGAAAAAATGAGTTAAACATATTTTTAAAGATAAAAATCATAAAAACGCTAACTTAATAGTTATACCATAACTTAACTGTGAGACTCAAACTCATTCCACAGCAACTTATTAAGTACTTTACTCACATTTACCACTGTCTCCCCTCTGTGAGAAAACTGGCACCTTTAACATCTCATCCTCTACTGCGGCCCTGAAAGTTTGGCAGAATGCAGTTGTGACGTATCCATTTTACAGAAATGTCAGAGTTATTTTCACTCAGAGAAACACGTTAAGTTCCTTGACCATCTGATGAATACTGAGACATACTTTGTGTGCATTGTTTTTATCTAACGCCACGTTAAAAAGATTAGTTTCCCCTATGTTGTTGAGCCAGTGAGCTGTAGACTATATCTATTGCTGCATCCTCAGAGGAAGGTTGCTACAGTAGCGTACCGAGCTTTGAAGATAAATACTCTCTAATCAGGCAGAAGGTAGTCTGACATTTAAATTCACAGTTGCTACTAAATATACCTAAATTCCTGGGAAAAGGAACAGTGTTTATGTATATTATTCCTGTACAGCAGATTGCATAAATTTAACTTAGAACCTCAATGCTTTGATTTCTTGGTGAGATTGGCTGTTCCAGTAAGACAAAGAGGCTGCAGTCAAACATCTGAAGTTATTTCTTGCCATACAAGAAAAAGTGAAGGTTTGGAAGGACTGTGATTGGGTCCATTGGGCATTGGTGAAGAAGGTAATACAACTTGTGCATCTGATAACTCAAGATATATGCTTATTGTTCATTTATTAAATGCTTCAATGCTCCCTGTTCTGGTCTCTGATCGTTACTGAGCTGACAATAACAAAGCTTACTATAACTACGTCCAACGCCTATCCCTCAGAAGTGTAAGAAGAAACACAGTGTGGTGGGGACAAGATGAGAATTATTCCTTTCACCCATCCCTTGAACTTTTCTTCATACCTGTCTACATGGAATTTTAACAGTTTTTCAGTACTGCAAGATTTTTTGGCAACTCTTCAGTCTCCTTTACTTATTACCCCCTGAACAAGATGCTATGAGCAGCAAAACAATTAAAAATGTAACTTTTCTGTAGAGCTGCTACTGGTCAATAGCCTTAGTATCAAACTACTTAATGTCAAGTATGGTCAAGCATTATTAAACAGCTCTGGACTCCTGACTACTTCTTAAGTATGTTGAAGGATAAGAAGTGCTGTGCTCTCTTCAGTTCGCACTAAAACAATAAAAAAGCTTTGACACAAGAGTTTAATTCCTGTTTCTTTCAGATAAATAAAAGGAAGACAGCATTTTAGATGCTGACTTTTGTTTTTCCTCTGTAATCAGAGCACTCCTTTCTTGTATTTATCACTGAGGGATAAAGAAAGTTACACAAAATATTACCTCGGGTGCATACCTAGAGATGTTAATGACATCTCCTCTACATAATCTGTTGCAAGTAACTAACAATGAATGTTAGGACAGTGATGCTGGCTTTCAGTGTATTGTTTAAAAGCATGATATATTATAGCATCAAAGGCATCTTCATTGTACTCTGACATAGTACTGGCAACAGTGCAGTTGAAATTGAAGGTAATTGTAACAGTCCAGAATAAATGGTGTATGTAAAAGGAAGCATAATTAGTTGGGAAGGCAGCATTCACATTGCCACTTGCATCACTTACTAGCCATTGTACTGTGTTTTTCATTCCTTTGTGGATTTTTTTTCCCAATCTACTGTGGGGTTTGATTCTTTTGTTTGAAGTTTGATTACTTCTCTGCACTGTTGAAAAAACAAGGGTCCAGCAGAGTTTCACCCGGAAGATCTTGCAGAAAAAAATAACTGTATGCAATAAGCATAAAAGATACCCTAATAAAAACCATAATCAGAACTGAAGACAATAGCTTTTGACAGTATAGTTGCACGATTTTGTAAGTGGCAGTGTGGAAATCATTGTTTCTTGGATCCTAGCTATGCAGTCAGTCTCAGATATGATGAGGTGTAGCAATATCTCAGCGTCATTTATTCATTACTGACTGAAGTAACTGCTGCACTGTATTGACTGCTGACCTCTGAAGAGAAATAAGCTCTGTCTTCCCAAGTAGGAGTGGTGGAGACAATGCTTAGAATGTGATTCCACAGTACAGTTTACTTGTAGCATGCAGGTCAAAGATAAGCTTGCCTAAAGAAATATAGTGAAGATACATACTCTCTGCATTGCAACAGAACTAGTGCACATTACTTGTCCTCCAAAAGACAGATAAGCCAAGCATTATCTTTCCCATAGCAGCTGTGATTTCGTTGCTTGTGTCACAGTTACACAGGCAGCTGCCTACAGTGCAGTCCATATGAGGAGATAGATAGAGGAAAAGCACTGCTCCCTTATCTCCCTCAGACTCAACAACAACGTGACTGCTGTAGAGAATTTATCAATTATTTATGCAGCTGCCATTTCCTCTCCCCCTCATTATTCCCCACATTCAAGCACCTCTCTCTGCACTGAACTCTTTCTTCAATTATTCATTGAATTGGGCAGATTTTTTTCCTTGCTCACTTCGATTTTTTTGTTTGTTTGTTTGACTTGAACAATTGGAACAGAAGAGATCTGTAGATTAGATAATACCGAGTACAGAAGTTAGTGAAGAGTTATTTGTTGACCTGCAAGGTAAATAGTCCATCATCTTGGCAAGCAAGATGGAGAGAAGACTATTGCAACGTGATAGGCTTTCAATCTGATGATACTCATACTAGCCTAATCCATATGGATAGTGGCACTGACAACTATGTATGTTGCACAAAGTACCCATGCAATCTGCAGATTCGTAACTTACATTGATCTCTGAGTATATGTTACAGCATATAAAATCCTGACTTCACAATCAAAAAGTAAAATATGCAAATAAACATGCCAGTAAACTCCTTATGCTGAGACTTTAGGCAACACATTCAGAATAAACTCTTTATCTAGCTAAGAACTACAGTTAAAACAAAATTAGCTATTTGAAAACTAGCTCTACAAGCCCTTCTCCTTTTCCAACCAGTTTTACACATTTAGCTTACTCTAAATTGCCACAGAAGTCAATCAGAAGGAGAGAGAGGTTGTTTGTCCCCTTTCAGCCCCTTTCAGCCCACAAAAACTTCACATCATCTCAGGAAGTCTCCCTGAAGTTACTGCATTTGATAGTGAACCTCACAGAACATTTGAGGAGTTCAGAACCCAGAAACAGCATTTGTCCCTCATTTTATGGGTTGTGCATGATGTCTTCAATGTAATGAAAGCATGAATTTTTTAAAAAACACTCAAAAAATAAGTTCTCACTCTTCCTTTCTCATCCTTTGTGGCTTGCAATATCTTATTATTCATACAAAAATATTTTTCTCCTATTGCCATTAAGTAACAAATTCAGACAACTAAATACAGAATGAAATAACCTGAAAGTTCTGAAATAAGAAGAAAAAACACCATGAAGGCGCATTACTGTTATTACACAAACAGTTGTAGTACAATGATTAATTACTGAGGTAAGAATCATGACACCAAGCCTAAGGTTGAATCAAGTATTCTGCTTCAAATGTGTGGATTCCACATAGAATTTTCTGAGTATTTTAATAATTAATACGTGTTTTAAACATGAAGATGGATTGACAGTAAAGTTGAATCTGTGTGGGAATTCTCATCATCTTTCTCAGAGGTGTTTATTTGTTGTTGTTTTTTTTTTTTAATGGTAACTTTTTTGCTTTCCTATCAGACAGGCAACTGCATCCTATAATAATGTAAAAGAAGGGCTTAAAGTCTTCACTACTATCATGAACTGTATCTCTACCTTTGAGACCCATGGCACCCTGTAAACACATTTTCTAATTCTGAATACTCGGTTAGATTTGCAGATATCACTTACTTAAGTACCAGTAATACTTGGATGACACACAGCTCTTTGTTGACAGAGGATTGCTATTACACGCAATGATTCAGGATGTGGAGAAGGCCAATTAAAAGATGATGGAAGGTTTGTTGAAATGAAATCTGAGGAAGGTAATACTTTAGTCTCACTAGAGATCAGCCACCTGATTTTAACAGACCATCTGCAGCTTCAGGCTAAAAGTTGGAGCAAATCATTCTTCCCCCCTGACTTTATGGGCATCTCTTGGGGAGAGGAATGAGGTAGTCAGGGAGGAAGAAATACTCACTGTGTAGGAGATGATACATTTTAAACAAAAATCCAGCACAAAATTCATGCCCACTTCTTTTCTTTGCCTTTTCTAAAAATCTGCATCTAATAAGGAAAAAGCCACCCACAGAGCAATCCACTGCATTTCTGCCCCCACAAGGTGGGATTTAAAAATCACAACAGCTTTTTGGTGGCCTTACAGAAGAAGATGATGAACACAACATGGAAACATGGGGAGGTCTGCAGTGGTGCAGAAAACAGGAGAACAAGGCAAGCTAATTGTAATGCTAAGTGAACTAAAATCAAATAAATCCACTTCAATCATTACTCCTAAGACAAAGCAATGTAAGCCCTAAATTAAATCGAGAAGGACATTTAGGTCAGTATCAGTCTGTTGCAGAAAATGGGTAAAGTCAAAGCCAGGATGTTTTAAATTCTCATCTATGAAATTCTACTTAAAACAACTTTGGTTCAGATGAACTCTCTCCAGCTTGTATCCCAGAGACAATTTTATTTTTAAATTCTAAAGCATTATGACTATCACTACTACTTTAAAGTTACTGTCATCATTAACTGTCTTTGTAACTAAAACTACAAGTACAATGCTTCTACAATAGATTCAGTGGGAGCGTCAGTACACATCAAATGTCACAAGTTAGGTAAGCAACTATTAGCCCTCAACTCAACATAGTTTATGGAAGTATTAAAAACCTCAAGAGAAGGCAGACTCCGACAACAAAAGCAGAGCAAGCCTCTGTACATCTTGACAGGATTTATGCACACTGAGTCACTCTGAGTGTTGCTTGGACACTTGATAAGTCACTACAATTTGTATATTTTCACTAAAGGACCTTAAAGCCTATGTTCACTTAACTAGTATCTTTTACCATCGAGCACTCTACCAAGCTACATATGTAAGCCTTCAGGAAAATACAATCAAATCTTATTTAATTACATGTCAAAAATTATGAGAGGGAAAAGACAGCAATATAGAAGTACTGGAACTGAATGAAGTGCTTCTGATTGGCTTCCCTTCATTTGTGATTCTGCCCCTTTTGCTTTTACAGAAGAAGCAAGAGATCACGGACTGGTTACTTAGAGTCACTGAGCTCAAGGCAGGCAACAATAGCAGCGCTTTGTGCTTGGTGTCTTGAGAAAACCAGCCATTTAATTTTGAGGCCTCCTCCAGAAACAGCTTAAAATATGTTGTACAACTGGACCTGGGACTGTTAAGCCTGGAGAATCCTGAGAGGTGATGTTATTAACATTTAAAAGCATCTAAATAGCAGGTATCATGTGGATGGAGCAAAGCTCAAAGTCATGTCCAGCAACAGAAGGGGCAATAGGCACAAACTGGAACACAGGAAGTTCCATACAAATATGAGGAAGAACTTTTTTACTGTGGGGGTAGCAGAGCACTGGAACAGGCTGTCCAGATTGGTTGTGGAGTCTCCTTCCTTTTCTGGAGATATTCAAAACCCACCTGGATGCTTTCCTGTGCAGCCTACTGTAGGAAATCTGCTTTTGCAGGGAATTGGCCTAGATCATCTCCAGAGGTCCCTTCCAACCTGTACGATTTTGTAACTTCATATACTGCTGCCTGCCTTCTGCTCACCTCCACACCACTTTGCCCCTCCACTCCCCCCAAAAATAGAAGTATGAGCCAAATCAGTTCTATCAGAGCTGAGGAGCAAATAATTATTTCAAGCCTGCTACTTATGACAACTTCACAACACCATCATGATGCAATTTAGGAAGATTATTCTCCTTCACTTTCCCTATCCCATGTATTCTCTTCTAATAGAGAGAGTTGCGCCTCATGGAACTCACTTGCCTGTGAAATGTTATTGCCAGCATCATTTTAACTCCTGCATGCTTCAGAGATTATCAATGGGCCTTTGGCAATCCATATGGAACATAAAGAACTATGCATTAAATATATTGTCATCAACAAACCACTGCTATAACTTCAGTAGACTTATGCTCAGGACGGGTGAGATCTTTCAGTGTTGTGGCTTCAGCTGTCCATTAGAACAGCAGTCCTTTGGGAAACTCCCAAAAGACAGTCTCTTTCTCCACTTTTAATTTCATTCCATAAATTTAATTCCAGGTATTACATGCATTAACAATAGACTTTCTGTCTTCTGTTTATAGAAAGTGACATCATTCCCTTTGGAAAACACCAGAGGAAGAAACCTGTGGAAATAAATGCATTGTGGCAGGGGAGCACTTTGTAGCAGGGCTTGCTCATTCAGGGTGAGCAGCTGTACAGAGCTCACTGAGGGACCGAGTGCTTGCAACTGCAAACCACCAGCAGGAAGCAGCCTCTGTGTAAGGAAGTGATTAGGTATTTATATCCTTCACTGTGGCCAGTAAACAGAATTAGCGTGACTTGGACCAAGTTTTAATTATACAGGAGTTTAATGATCTAAGCCATTGTGGGAGGAGAGCGTGGGGGAAGAGAATGAAGGGTCAACAAAGTGCATCCGTCTGTTTTCCCTCCTTCTCTCTTCAGAAATGGAGATTCACAGGGCTATTTTTACTGGGGTCTTTCAAGGTGGTTTTTTTTTTTTTTGGTGTTGTTTTTTTTTTTTATAACTCCCTATCATGACTGGCTATTGCAGAACTGAAAATAAGGAGAGGATGGGTAGCATTTCTGAATACAACTCTATAGCAGCATCTACAAAAGTAAGTTTAAAACACCAGAAACTTACTTTCTCAGGATACATCCCCAAACCTGCTAAGCAGATGAGAAAGTCTTCCCTGAATGGCACTACTCACGCTCTGTTAGCTGACAAAGTTGCTATTCTGTCTTGATGAACTGATCACTGTGAGAGTCCTAGTGAAGATCCAGCATTGATGCCATGATACTCTAATTAAAAGTCTCAGTGAAAGTGGGTGGATTCCTAACTATATGAAGAGACTAGCCTCCTGCATACTTTTAGCTTCAGGAACTGTAGTCAGATTTGCATTTGCCTCCTCATTTCTCCTACATCCTCCCAAACAGGAATCCAACCGCAGAAAACTGCATTAAATATTACTGCTTCATTCCAGCTATCAAAACAAGCCCTGGAAAATATGCAGATTCAAACTGTTTTGAATATTTTGATCCTTTCTCATTTTCTTTTGGGGAGATTGAGTACTCCTTGAGAATGTCTTGTTTTCAACTTAGCTGAAAATTCACCTCAGCCAGCAAGCCTATTCTTGCTGAACAAAACTGTTGGAGCTAGCATGGCAGGGAAGGAAGAACACAGGCCACAAGATTCATGTTTCACTTTTTTAACTGCACTTAAAGTCATAGTCAACATCTTGACTGGTGTTACAAGGCAAACAGAGGTAATAGTTTAGTAGGGTCATCTTCAGACCTTATTATAATCTACTTGCAAAGATTTCATTAGCTCTCACCATTTAGCATTTAGGCTGGACAGTTGTGGAAAAGCAATATGCGTAACTAACTAAGCAAACTCAGAGTCTTTTGTTTTTGTCACAAGTAACACTGACATTCTCCTTTTCTTTTAATCTTTCTAGTGTTAATTTCTACACCAGCCTTCTAATGTGATTCCAAATTGACCGCATATCTGTCACAATCATAAACTGAAAGTAAGGCCATCACTTGTGGCTTTTAATACTACTGTAACTTTCCTACAGGAATTTTTTTTAATTCTCATTGGAAATCTTCGAAATTGAATCCAAAGAAAATAAACCTAAGTAGTTAAATACTGCTTCCAAATTGAATGAATGAATGAATAAATAAATAAATAAATAAATACATACATACATACATACATACATAAAGGACCCTGGGCCCTAGAGTGGTATGTCTTAGTAAATTGCCTCAAGCCAACAACACTCTCATCCGGAAACCAACTTCATAATCACTAACATCAAACCCATAATATTTGACAAAAAAATCAAAAGCAAGGTTCAGGCATATTCATGATCTCAGGGTCCCAAGAGCACTACCAGAGCTTGCTGACCCTACCTAGATAAGGTATAGGTAGGTGCTGTGGTAGAACCCCCAGGTAAGGCTAGTCAGGGCCCCTAGTTTCTATTTGTGCCCCCAGAAACCTGACACATAACACTTCCACAAAAATAGAATAATTGTTCTTATGCAAGTAGTTCGCAGTCCCCTGGAAAACTGAGGAACTTCAATCATCATCATTATCCTTTTAACCGTGCTTAAAGCCACTTTAACAGTAAAAGTAATTTGAGATGCAACCTACAGATAGAGTCCACTTTCTTTTTACACGAGGGGTTAGTATTCAGATGATTCTAGACAGAAAAGTATAGTACAAGGAAATGTGATTTACTGCCATGCCCTTCCTTTAGTAGAGTCCACCATGACTTTGATTCACAAGTCTCAAGGCTAAACCACAGCTTTTCCAGCTCAGTTGCCACTCACCTTATCAGAGCACAATCCTGCACCAGGAGAGAGAAATTGATTTAATGGTTGAATGGGGATTTTGGTCCCACTGATTTGCCCCATTAACTCTCAATTAGATAAATTTCAATTCAAAGCTTGACAGCAGGCTCCTGAAATATTCACCTGTGCATGACATGCCTTCCACTTGCAAGAAAATGCAGAGCACAGGTATGTAGAAGAGGTATTGATGCATATCTCAAATAAAGGCTACATAGATATAAACAACTACAGATTACAAAGCAGCTATTCAAGTAATGAAGTGCTCTTCATCCTGTGCTGTGATTGCAGAACAGGTCTCAAGATTCCTATACCACTATTTAAAACAATTTATTAAAGATTTGTTTTTCTTTTCAAAATAAATGCTGTTGTTTTTTTGTTTTTGTTTTTGTTTTTGCTTTCCAGTTTAACCAGCGGTATCAGCCTATGTGGCTAAAGTAATTTCAATACCGAAGTTGACTTTTCTGGTGTAGAGGCTGATAAGTGGAAGGCAAAATAAACCAATAGTATCAAATAGACAGTGATAAGCAGATACTCCTGTGCTCTTATTTATGTGTCTGTCAACTGTATTCTAGTACCAAGTGAATTAAAACACAGGTTACCACATTTAAAATTCCAGTCTGATACATCATCATCTGTGAGTCAGCTACCATAGAACCCTGTGTCTTATTCAATGCAATAAAGTTTGGCTAAGTAAAAACCTGTTTTTCTGTGCTCAAAGATAAAAATATGAAATATCTCAAATGAATCAGAAAGACACTTCTTCTACAAGAGGCTATTACACTGCACCAACCTTCTGCAATTTGTCTTTCTGAGCTAGAAATCTACTGCAATTAAATTGACTTTCCTTTAGGCTTCAGTGCTGATAAATGTAATTTGTGAATGTGCTAAGTACTGTTACTGTAGATTCAAAATTTCTTCCCAGACAGCAACAGGAACTAAAGAAACGATCACATCATCAAATAAATGCTACCCAAATAAGTCATTCTTTAGTATCCCAAGGAAAATAAATGCTTTTTTAAAACATGTTATTTACAGATTATCTCCTTTCATAAGAAGTAGAGACATACTTTCTGTAAAATGTTGTTTAATACATTTACATTGAAGCCCCAATACAGAAAAAAAAGCATTGTTGATTCCCAATGTCAGTTAAGCTTTCTAAACTAAAAGAAAAAAAGATTTTCACCAAAACTTTGTTTCATTACTTCCAAGAAAGCTAAGAGAAGAGCACTTACAGTCTTATGATTAGGGTTTATGCACTGCCTAGCTCTACTATGCCTATCATGTGCAACAAAGACTGGGTATTCAGAATTTTTATTCTTACAGGTAAAACAGCTTATTGTAATCTGGATGGCAATGTTTCAACACAAAGTAGTCAGTAATGCATACATCTTACTATACTTCTTTTTATTCACCTTTAGTGAATGACAACTTAAAAGGTTGCAGTCACATGGTAAAACATCATGATGACACAGCCAGAGTTCTACAAAATATGTTGCTCTATAATATAGGAAGAGTTTTTACAAACAGAAAATCTAAAAGTGACTAATTTAACTTTGTCATAGTAAGTAGATGTTGACCAGTATTTCCAAGACATCAATATGGAGTCAAGAGACAGGTTTTAAGCTAAGATATTTGTAAAGTTCTATTCTTTCATTCAAATGTAAACAATGTACATCTAACATGTGTAAAACAAAAATACCTGTGTGTTCTGTGGCTTCTGGCTAGAATACTTCCACATGTATTTACTTCACAGACCAGCAGCGTGACTAGAATATGGAAAGTTTTACTTATTTTTAAATCAATTTTTAAAAATAATTAGGAGGAGTGGAGAGTTTATTGAGCAGAAAGCAGCATTATCTATAAGAAACTTTGTAACCATGAAAAGTTGTCCAAGAGGCTTAATAAAATAGGAGCTAAGTAGGAGGTTCACTCACCTCAGACTGTTGAATAAAGATGAAAAATCAAAGGCCATTTGAAGATTATTGCTGCCATTTCCCACCCCAATCATAACATTTGCAATGAAGTGAAACACTCTGTGGTGCTTAATAAGATAGGAGAGTTAGAAAATGAAATTATGCCTTTAGAATCATAATCAGAATAATCTTAGGCAGCATTTTCAGAACAAGATATTAAAGCAGCTCAATGTAAAGATTACCAGTTGGGTAATCCTTGGGTATGTGACTCCTTTCCTGAAAATTCTCACCAAACTTAAATAGTCTGCTCCCCGCTATAAAGAAGTTCCCTTCTCTCTATGCTAAGCTTGGATGGGTGTGGGACCGGGACTCCAGAGACAGGAACAAAGGAACACGGCACAGGTTAAAGCACAGATCAAAGAAAGAGGGTATCATGAGGAACACGATATTACTAGAAGCAGAGCTGGGGTCTAGAGAAGGAGAAATCAGTCAGATGAACTCAATGGTAGACAGTAAGACACAAGCTACCACACAACTATGTACTGTAAATGCCAGTGCACTTTACAATGTGCTTTAGAATGCAGGATTTTCCTTTAATTTTCTATTCAGTTGAGGGAGTTCTGGAAACTACTCAGTTCAAGTCAGGAGGACAGATATCATCATGAATGAGTGCTGGTCTTCTGATGTCAGTGGAACCATATTTTCCAGGAAAGAAGTTTCAGACAGTTAATCATGGGTGATGGTGCAGGATAATAGGTGAATTACAGCACTGTTTCCGGACAGCAACTTTCCAGCTCCTCATAGGATGCTATAATGAGACAGTTGGCATCATTTCTAAGGTTAACCAAAGTGACAGAAGCTGGCTGTTCTGTCCCCGCAAGCACAGCTACATGATATCATAGGAGCCTTGGAAACTCCAGTTAAGAACAGAATAGAGTGAATTTATTTTCAGAGGGTAAAAGGCAATCTTATAATATTTTTTAATGATTAACAATCTATGTTCTCAGCATGTACGCCTGCTTTTGACAGTTATGCTTCTGAGAATTTCACAATATAGGGGAGAAAAAAACCAAAGGTTGGAAAAACATGATACTCTTTGCAACTCATTGCCCAGTCAGATTCTTATCCAGCTGTAGAGTCAACTTACAAAAAGTAATAAACCAGCAAAACTTTATAGCTAAAAAGATGAATCATTTTATTTTAACACTTACCAGCATGGAAATAGAGATAATTTGACTCCTGTAGTGTTAAAAAATTCAGCTATTTGTGTAAGTTCTTCATTAACTTAAGCATGTAAATTCACAAATGAGATACTGTGATGCACCTAGTTGAATCAGAAACCTAACCCTACCAAATTGCTAGGATATGGTTCTCTTCTCCAGGAGCTACTCAGCACCCCTTGGAACTCCTCTTTTTGAACTCTGCACTGAACTTTTATCTTAGTTCTCCACCAACTGCTTGTTTGCAGCTTTTTATCAGTTTCACAATTTCTTTACTGAAAACTGTTAATGACTTACAACATACTAAAGGTATAGTAGAAATTGGAGTGTATGTTTGTCAGTCAAATACTAATGTAATTTTAAACTCATTGTACAGCTATTAAGACACAAAGATAAACAGGCCAGCAAGAGCAAGATAAGAAAATATCACACAGCATTGCACATAAAGCTTCAAGTTCAAGTACAGAAAAATCCATAAAACTACTTGGCTTACATCTACTGAAACAAGCATCTGTTTTAAAAATGCTTTGACCTGATTCATGGAAAGCATTTCTGCACCATCATAAGCTCAGGGTTTTCTACTTCAGCTGCTCATAACTCAAATTGATGTGTCTTATGAGGAGAAACAGGGCTTCTCCCATTCCCTCTGTGTCATATTTTATCAGCAGCTCAAGTCCACATTTGATGTCCTAGCTTAATAGAATAGAAGAGTGTCTTATTCAGTCTTCCCAGTATATCCTTAGATATGGAAGTCCAGATATTTCTTCTCCTCCCTCCCACCAATTCACTGTAAAATGACAGCAATTCTGCTTTTATTCCTCCACACCTACCTCCCTCATGAATTCTAAGAAGTCCTCATGACTTTTAAGGAAACATGAAGCATCCAAACTAAATAAAAAGTTTAGTGTTTGCTCTGCTGATTCTCTGCAAACTGTAGAATTTGTCTTTCATAAGCTGATTTCAACTCATAATGAAGCACCTTATCTATACCTTTTCTTCTGCTATGTTTAAGGAATAAGATAGCAGTACAGCAAAAGGAAGCTCTAATGAAAACCCATCAGAAACACAACAGAAACTATTAAAAATTTAGTACATTAAAATAAGAAGAATATCTTATCTATCTGCACTATTTTCGTGTAGCATTGGTTCCAAGGGCACCCAGAATAACAAAAGAGTAATGCAAAGCATGCATCTTTCCTGCATACCAGGAATTACCTTCAAAATCTTCTGGAACATGTTACAAAATAGTCTGTCAAGTCCCTAAGTGCACCAACGTGCCCTAGTAGCTGTGACCAGCCTAGCCTGAGGCTGCTTGCTCATCCTTGAGCCTAGGAGCTGTATTCAAGCTAAGCCCTCGGTCCTCACATGTTAAAAGGCCTGGGCTATGTCTCTCTGACCATACCCTGTCAAAGCACTAAGCCATGCCTAGCAACAAAGCCCTTTAGTTCAGGCTCTGGGCCACAGATTGATTTCCTGTCTTGACCTCTACCTAGTTTTATTGCTATGAACCTGCTGGGCAATCACTGGACTTGATCCTAACCCTGACCTATGGACTGATTTCCTTCACCCTGCCTCATTACTCATAAAAGTGTTAAAAGACCCTAGCTGTACAGTGTGTTAGTATGGAAAATTTAAGTGAGGGACAAAAATCTGAAAAATAGTTTAATCCTAAAATAAGAGAACTAGCATTTAAATTGAGAGCGAGAGCCATAACTATTCCTAAAAACAAACAAACAAACAAACAAACAAACAAACAAAACTAACAAAAAAAACCACCATAATTTAGTGCATTTCAGGTTGCATTCAATAAACTGACTGACTCTCTGTGCAGTCATATAAGAGTAACTCAAATGTTTGGGATTGATTTACCCTTTTCTAAGACAGTTTGGAATGCCTACTTGTTTAGGTAGTTTATAGTGGGCCCTATTAGACAACTATAGGTAAGTGCTTCTCAACCCTTGGGTAAGTTTTTGTGAAATGCAATTTCAAAACAAAGGCCTTCCTTTCTGAAGAAACAAGGTTCTTTCCAGATGAAATATGTGAACATAAATCTGGTCACAACATATTTGAACTACTCTGCAAGATACTGAACCTTAATTAGCAGTAAAAATACAGCTATGTGAAGCTAATCTACATACCGAATGATTGATGTTAAAGTAAAGCTACTTCAGTATTTTAAAGCAGTAGATTATTTTACAAACAGACTTCTTTTTAGATAACAATCTGTATTTTTAGACTCAGATTGTGTACTTAATTACTTATTTAATTGTTATTCTGTACAATATCTTTGTGCACTATTTTAGACTTTGTTTCACAATATGATGAAGTCACAGACCTGTTTTCCACAAGGAGACTGTGATGACTGGTTTATGCAATGGCACTGACCACAGCAGAAAGAATTGTGGGATATAGGGGACAGAAAGGCAACATAACAACCAATTAGTTAAATACTGCATGAAAAACAGAGGTAGTGAAGAGCACACAGAGTGACAGAAACAAGGCTCTGTTTACCAGTGAAGGAGAGAGTCATCTTCTATTTATTGTGTAATCTCTCAAGTAGGAAGGGTTTGATTTGGGCAAGAACCAACAGTAGTAGAAAATATAACACCACTGATCAGTGTCAAATTGCCCTTTAGATCTAGAGTAAACTTTGAATAACACTTTTTGCACAAAAATATCTGAAAACAAAGGACCATATATCCCTTAACATCAAAACACCAATGTTTTGTTCGCCAAAGCACAAGAGGAACTTAAATAAATAAGAAGTCAACTGCAAGAGGCATATCTTCAGGGCATATTTTTATATTCGATTTGTCCTTCCTATATACCTGAAGGTCTAATTCACACTGTATTTTGATCTTTGATAGTTTTCTTCCTCCTTCTGGTCTTCTACCAATTAATTGGTTTTGTTGTTGTTGTTGTTTTTTAATTCTACTGCTGGGGCAGTATGGGAAATATCCTTGTGTTCTGGGTTTGACTCTATCATTTGCTAGATTTCAAATAGATAGAGACAAGCATTGTCTAGCACTATAAGGCAACTGGTAGTGCTATACAGCTAATAAGTTAGCCAGCTTCTCTCTTGTTTAACCCTCCTTCCTTGGTTGAAAGAAAAAAAAAGGAAAAAAAAAAAAAGCCACATCTTCCATATTGGATCTTTCCTCAACCTGCAGGCATTAGGATTTAGATATAGAAAAAAATCTATAATTTCTAAGAAGCAGAAAGAGTCTTCCTGATTTAACTGGAAAAATCAAACTATTCCTTTCTGAAAATCCTACCCAGCATTTTTCAGCAAGATTTGCAGTCTGCTGGAATAGGACTGCAGTCACAGGGGTGAAAGGAATGCACCTTTCATAACCTAGCCAAAATACAAGACTTTGTACTAGTCACAAACTATGCAGTCAGAGCACCCTACTTAACTGCAAAACTCCTATTTTCCCAACAATTTTGTCTGTGCTGTGTTTCAGAGACATAACTAATGATTCTACTTGTTCCCTAGAAATAAGACTGATGAGCAGACAGAAGACACAGTTGCAGGGAAAATCATAGTGAGATTGAGTGGTTTTGCTTCAGGCAAGTGAATAGTGTGCTGGAAAAGTCAATGATGTGCCCATCTCTGGCACAATCCCCATAGGATTCAGGACATTCATTCAATCTAGAAATGTCAGAAGTATGAATTCCATGTATTCAAGGGGGATTCTTTAGCTTTAGCTTAAAAATGTTCAGAGCACACATAGCTACAAATGAAGTTGCAGTCATGGAGTCATACTTTGAATATATCAAACACTAGAGCTCTTTCATATTCAGCTTATAGGCATCTCGGGGCACTCCAGATTACCTAACAACTTGGACTTCAATTTAATCTATGTTTTGATCATCACCATTAAAGTTAGAGCACTTCATACAGGGATGCATGAGAATTAATGTTCACAGGGGGCACACTATTCAAAGTACACAACAGAAACATAAATATCCTGCCAGCAGGTGTGGTACAGAGCTGTAAATGATGTACAGCATTATAAACAGAGTGGAAATGAAGAACCTCAGACAGCTGTGTGACAGCTTCCTGTAAGCCCTGAATTGCCCACATGCACCTCAAAATTTTGCTGCATGCCAACAACCCTGCTATCAACTAGTGATCACTGGGAGATATCAGCCCACTATGCTAGCTTCTTACCCAAGCCACGTAGAAGGGTGGGGAAAGGAGGTTGTGAAATCTGTCAGTACACCGAGATATCTTTCAAGATGATCTCTGCCCATTGAAGAACACCTTGCCTCAGTAAGAGGTGGGTTTTTGTTGGTGGGTGGTGTTTTTCTGGGGGGCACTTGCTGGCATGTTTCTATGTGAAGCGTTTTACAACGGGTGTTATGTATATGAATAAAATCTGTGCTCAGTCTATAATACAGGATAAATAATGCATCATACAGTTTTCATCACTGACTCAGACACAATGGTTTTTAGTCATTTTGGTATCTTAGCAGCCTTGGGAACTTGATCCTCAGTCTCGCCTCAGAATGAAAAATAGGATGTGGTGATCTAATTAAGGACTGCATTTGTGCATATAATCAAGGAATGAAATTAGAAATGCAGACAAAAATGGAAAAAGCTGTCTGAGCAGTCCCCACACCTCTGGTCCTACCCCACTGACTTCATTAACAGTAGCATTTCAAACTCTTTAACAGCTATGCGCTCTCACACACAGAAATAAAAAATAAAAATAAAAATAAACAACACAGCAATCAGAGGAACTGAAGGTTACAAATGATAGATTCCACTGTACCACCACAAAGGGTCAAAACTGACTTCTCTTGCTGATAAATACTTCCATTAATCTGCAGGGCTGAATTTGATTGAAGATACATTTCCAGACAGTTTTAAACTATCATCTCAGGCCACTTAAAATTTTTCTGTCAGTGCCTGCCCCAGGTTGGGACTGTCAAAGGAGCAGAACCCTGCTACTTCTGTTCATAACTGGCTTACCACAGAGCCACTCCTCAATATCACAGAGGGAAGCCAATCACTGCAAAAATGCAGTAAATATTTTCCAAAGGGATGAAAGTCTGGGCCAGAAAAGGTAACAGGTGGGAATTTTATCTAATGCAGATCCAGACTCAACCATCTGAGTCCCACTTTCATGTAAGGAAGCAGCTTTCTCCTGGCAGGTGTCTCCAGCTTTAAGGACTCTGAGGTTGCTGTTAAAACCTGATCATCTGGTTAAAAGCCAAACACTCACCCCACCTAGGTGGAATTGCAAGAAAAAAATCTGTTTCCAGACAGTGAGCAGCTTTTCACTGCCTATGATTTGGTGCACGTTGTTTAGATAGAGTTGATAAAAATTCTTTCAGACAGTTACAAATGTAACACAACAAAATTCTCAAAGTAAAAAAAAAAAAAAAAAAAAAAAAAAAAAAAAAAAAAAAAGTTAACATATTTCTGAAGCACAAAGAGCCCAGTATATTCCACTTCCACAAACTGAGAGTATTAGTCTTGAAATTTTCCCTTCATACAGGAGATTCCAGTCCCACAGTTTTACCACCACTGTTTGAACGGAAGCCCCAGTCTTACTCAGCATGAGTTGTTTGGTTATGTCCAGAGGAATAAATCTCACAGGATAACATGCTCTTTTGTAGACTCTAGTAAGACTATTACAAATAAACATCTGGACTTTACATGTTTTTATGTTTTTTGCAATGACGTGTTTTCTTCCTGATTCATTAGACACTAAAATTAAATAAAATATATGTATATACAGCCCCGGAAGTAAGTAGCTTTTTCTGTATTTATTTTTGTTATTATTATTGTATGAAATATACCTCACTTCTTCGCTCCCTACCAACTGCTTTGTTACAGTAGTCATTTCTACAATGCATATAGATAAAACCAAATAGTTCACTTTTTGTTACTTGTACTACAAAGAACTACCAGGCTGACAAATTTTAAGCCTGAAGTCCTTTGCTTATAAGCCACAGAAATTATTCTGTTCCTTAAGGTATATTAGCTAAGTGCCTCAAATCAGTAGTGAACAATCTATAGTATCTACTCATAGAATCATAGAATCATAGAACCACAAGGTTGGAAAGGTCCTACAAGATCATCTAGTCCAACTGTTCTCCCATTACCGTTGCCACCACAACTTTGCTACCACTACCGTTGCTACTCTTCCTGCCCTGTAAACAAACACAGTCCCACTGTAGGATGATATAAAGAAAACATGCTATTGGGGTCTTAAGCTGCATTGCACCATAGAGCTAACATTCTGACAGGGACTAATCAGCCAACAATACAACAGAAAAAAAACTGCAGAACTACATAAACAATTGTGAGCTGCTTTTGAAAGCAAACCATAAATCATGATACAGTCCACTCTTCAGCCTTTCTGGAATGTCAGGTGAATTGTTGGGTTTATATGTAAGCTATCTGTCCATTTGCAAGGAAACCAAGAGCAGCAGCTCATTTGTCGTGCATTTCCTGACATCATTTCTCTTAATAAATCAGCCTAGAACCAAGTCTACTGCAAAATTACTTGTGAAGAGAGCTATTTTGTGAAATTCTGTACCCACGGGTACTCTGCTGTCCAGAAGTCTCCACAGCAATGTTTCTGGACAATGCCTGCAAGGCACTCAGCACATTGTTTCCTACATCTGGTATAACATGAGCCTTTCAATTTGTTCAAGTCAGTTTTCTTGCAGAGACATTTATAATTTGTTATTGCTAAAACAACTGAGGTTTTAAAGGCAGGAAAAGCCCTTATGGAAAGAGGTCACTGAAAAGTGACCAAACCAAAGCCACCAAAAATAAGTCTAGCCTGTTTGCAAAACAAAAGATCTTGAGCTGTCTCGGTCCATTCCCCATGTTGCAGCTATGCTTCCGACAGTACAAACTTCTCTTGGCACTTAATCACAAGGGGGAAACAAAACAAGCCAACCCTGGGTCAGCAGTTGAACCCCCAGTCTCCATATCATTCATACAGTAGACTAGAAAACTTTAAAAGAATAAGGTTTTCTTCCTCTTCAAAGTAAATACACATGGAAGGTAGGATTTGGGAATAGAATCGGGACTGTACAAACATTCACTGACTTCACTGACTGATTTATATTAGCCTTAATTCAGGAAGTCATGTGTCCAGCTGATATTCTACAAATGTCCTCAGGATCAGAATACTGAGCTGGCAGTTCAAGATTTACTGAAGGTTCATATCGTTGCAGTTTCTTTCAAAAAGTTAACAGCAACCTTTTTTGGAAATTCCTCTTTGCTCAGAAGTTACTGGTTAAAATCTTATCAGAAAACCAAGCAAACGGCACAACATGAAGATAATTGTTAGGAAACTAAGAGGAAACTTCCTCAAAGAAGCTCTGAATACAAGACATATCTCTGTCCCCTTTCACTGTTACATCAAAACTACATAAAGCAACAATTATAGGGGAACCATGATAAAAAGAAAATGAAGAGGAATTGAACTTTTCTGTGAACCATCCCACACAGGATATTTACTTGGCCAGTTGATTACTATGGAGAGAGAATTCCAGACATGTGGGTCTTAACTAGGAAAGCCTTTTCTTGCCCTACAAACCCACACATACACACTTTGTGTTACTCTGTAGAAAGCATCAGGATGAAAAATAAGAACTATGGGTGAAATATTTGACATGAACATATACTCCTTGGCTTCTGCAGGCATCTTGATGGATTGTCTTGAGAGTAAATGTGTACCACACAATTTTCCTTGAATAGAAGGAAATGCCAGTCATTTACGCAGTGATCTAGTTACCACTGAATTTTGCTGCCTCTGCTAAATGGAGATGTGTCTACAAAACTGATCCTCTTGGACAGGTTTTCTTGTAAAGATGTAGCAGGTTTTGAGATTAGCCATATGATTGTACCATAGGAACCATTAAGAATTCAACACTTACCTAGCAGATCCTATCAGATATACTTCCCTTATTTCTTATTCTAAACTTTGGGAACTACTAAAGTAATGGCATAAAAATACTTCTCAATATCCATTTCCTATGTATATCAGCTTTGACCGTGACTCTCAGGTACTCTGTGGAGATACTCTATGCCTGTCATATCAGGCTTTCTCCATTGTGTTCGATACAGATAGTCCCTTTAAACACACAAAAAATAACTAGAACATAGCTAAAAATGCTAAATGACTATAATAACTAAAATAATAAGATAAAAGCAAGTGTCTTCATGGTACTTGAAGCTGATAAAATCTGTTTGTATTCAAAACATTGAGAAGCTGTGAGGTATCCAGCTGTGCAAAGAGATCCAAGTGTAACATGGGCTGAGCCAAAAAAAAGCATGGTCAGCAGGTCAAGGGAGGTGATCCTGTCCTTTTACCCTGTACTGGTGAGACCTCACCTGGAGTACCATGTCCAGATGTAGAGTCCTCAGTACAGGAACAATGTGAACCTGTTGGGGTGTATCCAGAGGAGGGACACAAAACTGACCCAAGAGGTGGGACACTTCCCCTGCAAGGACAAGCTGAGAGAACTGGGGCTGGAGAAGAGAAGAGACCTGATAGCAGACTTTCAGTATCTAAAGGGGGACTATAAGAAGGAAGAGAACAAACTCTTTAACAAAGCCTGTTATGACAGGACAAGGAGAAATGGTTTCCATCTAAAGGAGAGGAGGTTTAGATTGGACATAAGGAAGAAGTTTTTTTACAAGGGCGACGAGGTACTGGAACAGATTGCCCAGAGAGGTGGTGGATGCCCTGTCCCTGGAGTCATTCAAGGTCAGACTGGATGGGTCTCTAAACAGCCTGGTCTAGGTGTGGATGATCGTGTTCATATCAAGGAAGTTGGACTAGATTACCTTCAAAGGTCCCTTCCAGATCAAACCATTCTCCGATTCCATGCTTTGTTGCTCCATACTGAGCTTACGTGTCTTGTAAACCTAATGGTCTATTATCTGGGGGGTAAGATACTAATATTTTTAGCAAATGTTCAAGTAATATGACTTTCAAGAGAATAAAGAGATGATATTTGCACTTCATCACAAGTCAGGAAGGATGACTCCACTTCCTGATTGCTAAATTTACTGTAAATCTCAAAAACTGACTTTGAAAAAGAAGTTCCAGAAGCCTAGGTCTTCCCGAAAATTTATCACAATGGAAAAACAAAGTAGTTTACCCTTCTTCCATGCCTACACCACAAAGGAAAATAATATTTTATCTTCTGATCACAAGACTCTACCAGCTGCTCCTGCTACTTTGTTGTTCAGGTTTCCTTGCTCTTTTGCTTTTTTTCTCTTGGAGAAAATTCATCACTGAAAAAACAAAACAAAACAAAACAAAAAAAATCTTTCACTGATTTTCAGAGAACACAAATGCTTAGACTAACAGTAAATTTAGACCCTGATTATATTTCAAAAGGTAGAAGAAAAACCCTTTGCAGATGCCAAGCTCAGGCAAGACTGCTCTGCATAACCTGACTACTAGCCATCTGGTTATGCATCTTAGACTATTATTTTTCCATTACTACTGTAAGTTATGGAGCTGTTGGTTATGTAGCATGCATCCACTAGAAACAAAAAGATGATACTCTCCCAGACTTGCTAGGATGGTTAGCATTACAAAGTGTTTTTAATTGGGAAAAAAGAAAAAAAAAAAAGAAGTTGAGTATATATCAAAAGAAAAAAACACACTTCCTTAGTTTGAAAACCAATGTAAAATACATGCTTTGCTTTTTCAGCTTAAATATGCCAAAACACTGAAAAGCCAGTGTCTTTGGGAACTGCTGGTTGTAGCCAATGTGGGGCAAAAAGTAAAGTACCATATTCAGAAATGTAATCTGTCACAAGATTTCTACAATTATATATATCTTGTCACCGACATACTGATCCAGACTCTGTCCCCAGTTACAAGGGTTAAGCTAGTGAAATCCACCCATCAACTCTGACTAAATGAACAACTAATTACAGGCCTATGTTGTTGAGTGACAGATCTACAAAGGAAGCTTTTGTTAAAAAAAAAAAAGCTAAGAGAGAAATAAGTACCCCACAGAGAAAGCACTCTACCTGCAAGATGTTGACTTAGTATTTCAGTGCTGAACATTAATGGGGCATGTAGATAACTATCATAACAGAAGAAACTGACCTGCTAAGATTTCTAAATGCATTTATTTATTTATTTTGTACTGAATCTACAGAACAAAGTCTGCAGTTTGTTTTGGAGGAGCCCAATTATGTCCACATCGTGATAGTTACCTCACTGTTTAGGAAAAGGCAGGAGACTACAGCTGTATTGCATTTTGAAAGCTACTGGTAGAGAATCTAAGCTTGTCATGACAGTAGCAACAGTCACCTATATTTTAATCCCTGTCTGTCTGTTTTCTTCCTAAAGAATGTAGGTAAGCAACAACATAAAGACTTCCTGTGTTTTAAAATTAGTATTTGCACAGTCTGATGGAAATGTAATGATGGGTTTTTGCTTCTGGTAATTGTTGGTTATGCTATCACAGCAGTTTTGAAAGGGAGGAAGAAGGTGGGGGGTAAATGGGGAGGATGTGGCTATCCCATTAAGAAAGAAAGCAGTGGGAAGTTGTCCACTTGACTGAGACTGCTTCTCAGAAGCTGTGACAAACTACTGAGATCCACTGTAGAACCCAGTCTATTTCCCTCATGGAATTGGCAGATGTACCTTCCCCCTTCTCCCCCCAGTGAATTTTACTGCTGTGACATCCTGACAACTTGCCATTTACAAACAGAAATAAAAAGCAAGTTCCGATTTAGACTGTAAGTATAATGCCCTGCTAGAAATTGAAAGGTATGACTACTTCTTCAGTGACTAGCATGGCTAGACTCCCTAGACAACCATCAGAGTGAGCATGAGTATCAATCAGAAAGATGATTCAGTCCTTCTCAGCCATATCTTGGAAACACCTATCCATTTCCACTGTCTATGGAGGAGGGTGGAAAAATTACTGTCTTCGGAAAGGCCTCTCAATTCAGTGGAAGGAAGCTGATGTAGCATATTGACAGAACAGCCAGGAACTCTCCAGATTCTCTTCCCAATCACTTTTAAATGTGTGTGCCAGTGACACATAAGGAATTTTGGTATGCATGCCTCCTGGAACAGTATTGGTTCAAAAAACACTTTAAATAATGGTGAAGTTTTCTGACCAGATTATTTGAAGGATTCTGAAAGAGCTAAGGGCTCAACTTTCAGTGAATCCTACTACTATATTATCAAGGCATTTTGTTGGTTAGGTATTTCCTGACACTGAAAGAAATAGAATGAAGTTAAAACATACAAAACTTCCTAAAATCTGTTATTTAACATTAACTGCATCAATGTGATGTTGTTTTGTCAAGAAATAGCTT
This sequence comes from Alectoris magna, assembly GCA_030625065.1. Taxonomy (NCBI): domain Eukaryota; kingdom Metazoa; phylum Chordata; class Aves; order Galliformes; family Phasianidae; genus Alectoris; species Alectoris magna. Next base: position 73,610,687 of record CM060561.1, on the reverse strand, counting down.
CTTGGGTTTGCAATATTACAGAGTCTTTGTTGGCAGTCTACATAACATCCAGATTTCACACCTGAAAAATGGCATAACTGATTTTACCTGCTGATAAAAGCACAATTCATCAACAATTCAGTTCTTGATGATAATTAGTATAAGCTACTTTTCATATTTCTAAAGAAAATGAACAAAGTATCCTGTCCCAGTACCATAACTTGCATAGAAAAAGATGGCACTTACTTCTACGTTTTTGTTTTAATTTTCCTGAGATATAAATAACCTACATTGTAATCCTTACAATGCTACAATTGTTTTTGCAATTGCTGTCATGTGTTTGCTGTCTTATACACTGCTGTTGACTTTTTCAGTTAACCCTGTCTTCAGTCAGTATCTGGGGTAGAAAGTGATGAAAACACCCTGCTTCAATTGTGAGGATTTTCCTGTACACATTATCTGCTTCACTCCTTGTGATGCCAGAGTCCCTGTCTCTAGGAAAATAGCTCAAAGTGTTGTGAATACACAGGTGTTTGCCTTGAACCACTTGTCAAGCAGTTTGGCAGTTACAAAATAAATGGTCAGTGTGCTGGTTTTGTTAGAGATGGTATCAAATACGTGGATGAACCCCTATTCACAGAACATGAGATAAGCACTAAGGCATGCTTCACCAATTGTTTTGAAGAACAGTTTTTCTCCATACCATCACAAATGATATATGGTAGCAATGGTCAGTCTTGTGGTAACCACAGTTCAAACACAGTTCATAGGTTTCTGTGCGTGCATGGCATCATTGCAAGGGTGAGAGACATCTTCAAATGAAGACAGATGACAGACTCCTGAAATGTGCCAGCATGGTCAAAATTTCCAAAAGCTTTTTATCATTTATATTGTCAGCAACAACCAGAGAAGCAAAATCCAATATAGCCTTCATATTTGTTTTCCAGAAGTCTGTTTTCATGTGCCCATGAAATCCAAGTAAGTGATGTTTTTTTTCTGAGCACTTTTCACTGTTGGCAGGTTGTCATAATGGGGGTGAATAGTAAAACAAAAAGTAACTAATTAACTTCGACAGCACATTTATTTGATAAAGTATCATCTTGCGAAGCTCAGAATTAGTTACAGACACCTGCTGCCAGACTGAAGAAAAGGAATCATCGTTAATCTGCTTAACTGCAAGGCTTGTCTAACTCCCAGATGCCTTCTGATGCAGGCTTGTGGGATTCCAGCAGTGCTATCCCTGTGAACAAAGCAGGCAGACAACAAATCTCTGTTTCCTTCCTAGATAAAACAGAAAACCAGCATACAGATTTGTAAGAACTGTTTCTGCTGAGAGCGTGGAAGTGTAAACAGGATAGACTAATAGGGATCTGTAAAAGATTAAAAATAAGCATAGCATATAAATCTCTATTCTATTAATTAATACTCACAAAACATGTCCAGTAACTAGCCAATCTCAGATAATTTAACTTCGATAAATCTGTGTCAAGGGAATAGTCCTTTGTTAGGGCCTTTCCTGGAGGGTTGGCTCCCTGGGCTCATGGCCAGAGCAGCTGTAGGCAGTCTCTTTCCTTCATTCTGTGTCTGGGGACAGTGGTAGAACTACAGTGAGGCTGACCTCTGCCCATGGGAGCCGCATTTGAGCATATCCTCTGTTCTATACCTCTCACCTGAGCTACAGCTTCTGCCATGTTGTAGGCCATGACCCACCTGTGCCTGGCCATAGCCCCCACTCAGATGGGCCCAGCCTCAAGCTCACGTCATGGCCTGGACTCAGCCCAGCTTCAGTGGCAGGAATGTGCCCAGTGCTGGAGGCTTGGGCTGCCCTGGTGCCCCCAGTGCCCTGCTCCTGCTGAGGACATGCAGGCAGGGCCCATCAGTACCCATCCCACCAGGGAAGCCCTTTGGTGCCCTGATACCCCTTTGGAAAGAAATCAACATTCATAATTTTCTAATGCTAATGAACACATTACATTTTACTCTGCAACTGCGCACTAATGTTTTCACTTATTCTGCAAAGTGAAGCAAATAAAAGACTCTCTACGGAAGCTATGGTGCAGCAGCTTTTGTACTGAGTGAGAACACTGTGCCAGCATGCACAGACAGAGAAGAAACAGGGCTCGGCAGCCCAAGCAGGTGCTGTGCATTGACCAGCCACAGGTGCTGCCATAAGCAACAGCACAGGAACCATTTAACACTATGTGCTTAAGGAGCAGGGATCTCCAAATTATCATTATGTGTAGAAGAGCTTAAGCAATTTTCAGTCAGAACCCTGTATGGCTGCACATAATAAACAAACTAAGCTTATTTCTTTTTAGATTACTCAAGTATCTTTTCCTAAGTGGGAAGCCCCTGAGAGATGTTTTAGAAATCAACAGCAAAAAAGTAGTTGCAAACCTCAGTTGTATCAAGCTTCTATTAACCTATTGCTTTCGGGGGCAATTTTGTGACCATGAAGAAGGATCTCAATTTTCAGAAACTAGAGAGGACCCTCCCTTGGGGAGCACCTCAGTGTTCTATCTACTGGATACCACTACCTTTATACAAAAGGCATTGCCTGCTTTACCTCAACAGGTGGCCAAAAAATGCAATGCAGAAATGTGTTTTGCAAAAAAAAAAAAAAAGAAAGTGCAGCAAACATGACAGCAGTTGCAAAAACATTTAATCTATACTATCATTGAAGTACCAGAGGCACCAGAAGGAATCCGATTCAATATATATGTCACAAACAATATAAAATATCTGTGTTGTTGTTGTGGTTTTTTTTCCAATCCTGTACTCTGAACATATCTAAATGTGCATGAAGAATAAAGAAATGTTAGGAAGAAATATCAAGATTCACTCAATTATTTGTTGTAGCACTGGAACTGTCAGACCTATTATAAAATGTACAAAAAATTTAGTCAGGTTTCACATGGAGCTTTAACAATGATTCATGAAATCTGCTGTCCCTGACTGACCTAACCATTTCTGCACTGACATTCGGCAGAAGAGGAAATCCCATTAGATGTAGTGGTTTAGTACATGTAAGAAAGTACCTTTGTATTTAAAACAAAACCAAGGACTTATGGTAAGTTAATGGAGAACTGGGTATCAGCTTGAATCACTCCTGAAAAGAAAATATTACTGGTTTTTGGGGTTTCTTTTTTCTTTTTTCTTTTAATAAAACTCCTGCTTGATAGAATAAAAGAATAAAGATCAGTTTCTGAAGAATGACTTTGGTTGGTTAGAGGGACTGGATTTTCAAAAGTAAAAACTCAGACTCTTCTCAACCCAGCCTTTCCAGGGCACTTACACACTAACATTTCCAATGATCTAAGTGACAATGTGAACATGAAGAGTTCAGAATTAAACATTTAAAAACTTACATATACTATCTATTCTCAGAAGGCAAATTCTGCAATCAAGTAGCAAGTCTGTCTCAGAATTACCTACGCATACACAAATACCAAGGCTTCATAATTTCCTCACTATAACCAGTGTCTTCTGAATCACATCTCAGCAGCTAGAATCCAAAAATAGATTCTGGACATCTGACCACTATGAGCAACTGATCAGCCCCAGATTTAATGTTGCAAATAACTGCTTCTCATCGATCTAGAAGGTCAGCACAAAGCTACCAGAGGGACATTTCTGTCAGGTTAGGGCTATCAAACACAGTAAGGAACTGCTGTTTCACAGTGTGGAACATGTCGTTGGCCACCATAGCTCCTATTTTCATGCTCAGGAGAAATGAGGAGGAACACTCACTCTGTTCACCGTGACTCCTATTGATGATGCCATAGAACTGATCAGCAGCAGGGCCCTAACAGCAAAGAGAAATCTCAAAGAAATGCATTTTCTTCATCCAATCCTCTTAATTAATACACATGAGGAAGTGACTGTAACATGATAACTATTAAGTGAATAATTAAAAAATTGCATACAGATAAAAGAGTATTTTCCTATGCTAAATAATACAAAGTCAGTACAGAAACAAAGATACCCCCCAGTGGAAATAAGCAGCCATTGCCAGCTTGTTGGTGACAGGTATTAATTTGTCACAGGGGCTTACTAACAGCACTTGCTCTCATGCAGCAAAGGCAATTCCTTTTTGCAGAAATGAATCACTTTACACTCTGGAGCTATATAAATAATTAAGATTCAACTAAATTTGTCAAAATACATAACAGATTACTCTAAAACATTAAAGGCTGTGCTTTATTCACGTAATTTCAGTTCAGTGCACATAACAGAGCCTTGTCACTTTACCCAAAGGATGTGTGAACTCCCAGAGCTGTAAGATCACATGGCAAGGATTGGGGATGGCAAATTAACTCGCTGCATTTGTAACATCTTTCACTACCAAAGCTCAAAGTTAAAAGAATTTGCTTAGAGTTGGCATGCTGTGAATCAAACGATACTTAAACTTAACAGGGAGATTAATCTTTAGGCAAATGGTATTGATTCTTACACTGTACTCCCAGTGATTCATCTGAGCCAATCAATGAACATGGTTTCTTTTCTTATGTGCCTTTTTTATAGAAATATAACTCAAAAGTTAATAATTTGATATAAAATATCTGATAAAAATAAACACTTTTTTTTTTTGTTGTTATTCTATTTTATAGACCAATAAAACTTGCAGGCTGAAGGCATGGTGTTTATAGGCCACAGTGAGCATGAATAAGTGTTTCCTAAACGTATGAGGCAGTCTGCCATTCTGCCAGTCCATCCATTTGTCCTTGCCTGACACTCTTTAAATCATCTGATCATCTTCAACTAATTTTTTACAGAGGAGTAAAAATCAGAAAACTTTTCAAGTTCTCTAAGGAGTAGCAGCTAGGAATTTGGGGATCGTAAGAGCATCTGATAAACCAAATTGTATCTTGCAGGCATTCAGGAATGTTGAATAGCTTTCTGTTTGCAAGAATACCAAACTTTAATAGGAAAAAATTAACTTGGAAAACACTGAAGAAAATAACAGCAGATGAGACTGCCATACTTCAGAGCAGACTGGCAAAAGACCTGGTCCAGTCTGCCTTCTTCCACAATGAGTGGCTAGAAAGATATTTCCCATCCTGGTGGACCAGAGCGATGAAGGATTAGACTCTGCAGATTTCAATCATAGGCTCATAGACTCATAAGCTTACAGACTCATGTCCAACTTTTTGTCCACCAAGATCCCCAAGTTCTTTGCAGGGCTGCTCTCAGTGAGTTCTCCTCTCAGTTTGCATTCATATCTGGGATTGCCTTAACCCAAGTCCAAGAGCTTGCACTTGACCTTGTTAAACCTCATTAAACTCTCCCGTGCCCACTTTTTGAGCATGCCTAGGTCCCTCTTGGATGGCATTCTTTCCTTCTATCATGTCAACTGCACCACTAAGCTTGGTGTCATCAGCAAACTTGTTGAGGGTCACAAGGAGTATGTAATTGATAAGAAAGCTGAGAGAATCCAGCAGAACCTAAGGTACTTAATATCCACATGCAAATGATGAGCAATACTTGGCTTAGTCTTCCCTGCCCCTCCATAATACTGCTTTTAAACTACAGAAAAGGATGACAGCAAAAATGCTGAGAGAAGGGACAATGCCAATAGTTATTTTATTCAGCATAGTTATATCTGCATGTTTTTAACAAGCTTACAGGGCCTCTCATAGTGGATTTGAAAGGAAGTGCAATGAAGTAGTGGAAATTTTTTGAATCTCAAATTCATTTTTATTTGCTGAAATGCATTTGATCAAAATTAGAATTTATCACTGAGAGATCTGCTGAAATCTGTCAGCTACTAGACAGCTTCAGTAATGAAGGGTCATGCAAACTGAATTCTCTTTCATCAGTCAGCACAGCTTCCTTTTATAGAGGACCTGACCAACCTGACTCTTCTGGGTAGCTACGAGTAGCATATTAAAGAGGAATTTTTATATTAGCTGGAGTTGAATTGCTTTTACATTTTTATCATTTACTCACTCACCCTTATCTACCAACTACATTTGTTTGAATAGGGCATATTGATTTGTGTCTCTGATCAGAGAAAAAAATTGAACAGACATCCTTTAACTACCCAGTATCAACCTTCCCTTTATTTGAGGAGGAGGTGAATACCCTGCAAGGACAGAAGAGAGATGGCCAAAGGTCAGTCAATCCATTTTTCAGTAGTAAGCATTTTGAAAAGTAATATAAGATACTAACTAGACTGTGAAAGCAGCTTGCATTCTTCCATGGATGACACATACTTCTATTTTATTTTCTCAAAGAACGAAAATTATCCAGGCCTTGGAGGAAATACTTCCAGCTTTCAGATGAAACTGGTTTTTGTTGTTTTTGGTTGTTTTTTTTTTCCCTTTATTTCTTTGTGGGAGAGGAAAATTATGCAAATAGAAAAAAATCTATAAATGAAAAATAAACTTCTGAGACCTTTCATCAGAACATTATCCACACACAAATAACTGACTATACTTGGCTTCAAAGTTCTTTTCTCTAAATACTTCTAGACTAATTGGTTGGAGTGGACATCCTGTCTGTGAGCAAATTCTTTTTTTCTTTTTTCTTTTTTTTCCCATTTAGATTCGGCAAAAATATCTGAATACATCAGAACAGCATCAGTTACAGACAAGTCCTCCTACTAAATCTGCACAAGCCATTAGTTATGCTATATTGTGCTCGTCTGTAAAAAAAGGGGGCTTTATTGACACTGCTACTCCTGCTATTGCAGCACATATCATGTGAGGACAACCCCAGGTTTGTAGAACACTTCACGTCTGGCAGAAAGCAATGAAAGAGCTGATAAGTGTTTTTCTATAGTTTCATAAATCAGCTACTTTGGCATTTTAACATTTTTTTACATCCTCTTTAGCAATATCCATATCTTAAAAGCACAAAGTGCTCATTCCAAAAAGGAAAAGCAAATCCTTATTTAAAACTCCCAGAGGGTAAAAGGAAAGTAAGAACAAAATAACATTTTTCTAAAATAAGCATGTTTTCTCAAATATCAGATGACTGGACAGTAGCAATATCTAAGATGTCAAAGAGCAGCATTGTGTATTTTAAAGATAAAACTTACTGTTTTGTGTTTTTTTTTTTAACTCCTAGAGTACTCTGGGAATACTGTCTTTAAGCATGCACACACTAAAGCATTTTAAGTCACAGAAACACTAATAAGTAATGCTTATGCATTTGCATATTGCTATCTGTTCACAAATGTGTTAGATTATTCATTGCTTTACTACACATGCTGTACAGAGGCTATTTTTATGATTGTCGCAATAATACAGAACCTGTACTTGGCATGATGCCTATTTGGGATAAAATGACCTCCTCCTACAGAAAGCCGGGGAGCATGATTTATTAGAAACTCATAAATGCACATTTCTGAAACATTTAAATGTATTCTCAACACTTAATCTCATTACTGAGCTCAACATCATAAAAGAACGTGGAACAGAAAAGTTTGGAACAGAAATTCAACACCCTCTCCTACAAGTGCTAGCTAAAGATGTTCAACCGCACCTTTAGTTTCCATAGACAGCTGAAGTATAACATGGATTACCACTTTAAAGATACATACAGTCATAAAGATTGTCCTTTGCAACTCTTACTACAGTGATAAGCTTATATGCTTACTATGTAGATAAACAACCAATATTACACGTAGATGTTTTAGAAAAAAAGTAAATAGCTTGAAAAAGACCTAGTGTTTGGACCAAAGATCCCAAATATACATAAAAATGTTTCTGAATTCCTGGTGAATCAAAGATAATTTCATTTTAATTTGTTAACTAGAAATAAGTTTCAGAAAAGTATTTTTCAAAACATTATTTACATTTCTTTCACGACTTTTGAATTCATCAATCATAATCATTACATAAACTGTGTGATGTAAAATCTAAATGTCTTTAACTGTTAAAAATAAAATTCCAATTTCACAATTTCAGATAAGCATGAAACCCTGTTTATCTCTCTGTAGCACATCCACACTCCTAAGTAACTACAGAAATTACTGAAGTGAAACTCTGCACACAACAACAATAAAAGCCCTCTGTTTAAAGGCTTAAATTCCCCTATGATGAGAAAAAGCAACATTTGTATATGTTTGCTCTGGTTAGAGAAAGCTAAAGAGGAGATCTCTCTCCTTCTCCTGCTCTGATCACAAAACAATGCCAGAGCCTCAGGCATGATGTAAGGACAATGCAGTCCTCTCTGTAGTGTACAAGGTTCATAAGCACCGAAGTCCCTAAGGAATGCAGATGCCACGTTACATGCACTTAAAAGAGAGAAATCTTTAATTCAGGCAGAGCCTGTGCTAAGAAAGGAGACACTGGGGTTAAGTTACTAAGACATGGCACAGCATTGCCCTAGTGGTGCTGCAGCTGGACATCGCTGCACGTCCCTGCTGACAGCCTCCAGCTTAACACCAGCTGATCCTACTAGTTCTCTCATTCTGGAGATGCTGCAGAGTCATGTATCTGGTGTCATCTCAGAAGAAAATGCAATTTTGGACTCAGAACACAACCCCAAATCAAAATAAGGTTTTTAACTCCAGGATCACAGACCATACATACAGCTGCAATTACCTTTGTCTGCAAGCCTCAGTGTGCTGTGGAACAGACACCAGTGTGAAGACAAGGTGTGCAGAACAAATATTCCTTGATGTCCTGTAGTAGAAGACACTTTCTGTGCCGCTCTCCTGCTGTGGATGACACAGGACAGCATTGTGATACTTAACTGCAAAATGAGTTAGGCATTTCTGACTGACCCAGGTCTCCCTGAGCTACTGAAAACTGCCATTCATTTTATCTTGGCCTGTTAAGTATTAATAGGAAGATTCTCCTGCTTCATGAGCTGGGGAACATCTGCCTGGAGCTCCCAGTGCACTTATGTCAGCCAAAAAAGAAAGACATGGCTTCCTGCAGGGCCATCGTCTTTATCATCTAACTTGACAAGCCAGCTGAGGCCAGAACAGACTGGCCTTAGGGAGGAGACATCGGACAACGGGAAAGATCATTTTTATTCTTCACACTGAACTTGCAGTTAATTTAGAACTTGATTACTTGGACATTTGTCTGCTTGGCAACCCTGATTCCTTTGGCTGTATTCTGATCTTTTCTTTCAGCTCTATCTCTTTATGTAATAGAATGTTATAAATACGGCCTTTTCCTGCAGCATTTCTGTATTCTTTCTGGTTATGAACTGCAATAGCCTAGAAGTTACAGCCAGGCACAGAGCTGAAGAACATGGTGCCCATAAGACAAGGTGAGTTCTACTAACCCCATAAGACAAAGCCTTTTCAGAAGAAGAAGGAGCTCACAGTAACTGCACTTATTTAGACCTAGTTTGCACGTATTACAATCACAGAATCATAGAATTACTACGGTTGGAAAAGACCTCAAAGATCATCAAGTCTAACCACAGCCTAACCATAGTACCCTAACTCTAACAACCCTCTGCTAAATCATATCTCTGAGCACCACATCCAAACGTCTCTTAAACACATCCAGGGACAGTGACTCAACCACCTCCCTGGGGAGCCTATTCCAATGTTTAACTACCCTTTCTATAAAGAAGTATTTCCCAATATCCAACCTAAACCTACCCTGGCGCAACTTGAGGCCATTTCCCCTCGTCCTGTCACCCATCACCAGTGAGAAGAGACTTGCCCCGCTCTCACTGTAAGCTCCTCTCAGGTACTGGAAGAGAGCAATAAGGTCTCCCCTCAGCCTCCTTTTCCCCAGACTAAACAGCCCCAGCTCCCTCAGCCTCTCCTCATAGGGCTGATTTTCCAAGCCCTTTACTAGCCTCACTGCCCTTCTTTGGACCTGCTCCAGTACCTCCATATCCTTTTTGTACTGAGGTGCCCAAAACTGAACACAGTACTCAAGGTGAGGCCTCACCAGTGCAGAGTACAGGGGCAGGATTCCTTCCCTAGTCCTGCTCACCACACCATTCCTGATACAAGCCAGGATGCCATTGGCCTTCTTGGCCACCTGGGCACACTGCTGGCTCATATTCAGCCAACTGTCCACCAGCACACCAAGGTCTCTTTCCATCAGGCGGCTTTCCAGCCACTCCTCCCCAAGCCTGTAGGGTTGCCTGGGGTTGTTGTGACCAAAATGCAGGACCCGACACTTGGCCCTATTGAAACTCATGCCGTTAACCTTGGCCCATCGATCCAGTCTATCCAGGTCCCTCTGTAGTGCCCTTCTCCCCTCTGGCAGATCAACACTCCCTCCCAACTTGGTGTCATCTGCAAATTTACTGAGGGTGCACTCGATCCTCTCATCAAGATCATCAATGAAGATGTTGAACAGAAGTGGTCCCAGCACTGTCCCACGTATTGTGTATAAGTGTTTCATTGGCCCTGCAGGAAAAGAAGAGGCCGAGCATATTTCTTTCCATTCTGCAGAACTGGAGTCTGAGGGAAGAAAGGCTGCATCGTTCTTCAACTGGGTCATGGAAATTGCTTAAAACCAACCTTTGGGTCTGGCCAGTCCCCTAAAAAAGTAAGTGGGTAGATGATTTTCACTTTCATTGCTCAATACTAAATATGAATCAGAACCTAACCTCAAAAATTCCGTAAATAAACACACATTCTGAGAATTCACACAGTCATAATTGACAACCTCTTGAAATTGCAATCTTATTGTCTTAACTATTGTTGCAGAAAGAGCTGGAAATATGCACTGGATTTTGTTAAAAATTAAAACTTCTGACTGAAAGAAGCAGATGTTGCAAGGTGAAGAATAACTGAGGATAGAAGCAGAACATGACCACAGGGATATCCTTCCAATTTCTCAGATAACGGGCAGTAAAGGACAGTTGCCATCTACTCTCTTCCAGCCCAAGGCCATTCAAAGATCAGAATCATTGGCCTTTCTGTAGGCCAGGATACCTACTTTATCTGTCTTCTGTGGAGCAATGGGCTCACTAATTCTGTTAACCACTACTTTGAATTTCTTCTATGTTGAATGCTTCTCAATCACTGGACTGTTAGGGGAAAAAAAAAAAAAATCAAGGTAGAAAGCGTAGGTGACAGCTAAATAGCCAGCTGAAGATGGGTAGATGAATTCCAGAAACTAAAAAACACAAGTGTTGTTTTTTCTTACAGCTGGTTAGCAATAGTCTCAACAAAGAAATGGGGACATTTTTCTGAAGCAAGATGCATAGCAGGGTCCTCTCAGGATTCCCATCTTGTAGTCTGAGGTGATGAACCTGCCTCAAACTCAGGAAATGACTGTAAATTTTTAGGCATGTTAAAGCTCATGCACTGACCTGCACGCTGTATTTCTGACAGCGTGAGTGAAGCTAAAGTGCACTGTCCTCATACAATCTGCTACAGAGACAACTCCAGACTTTGACCCTGTTATGTAAACAGAAATTAAAGGCACATATTGCTACCAGGCACATATTGCTACCAGGCACATATTGCTACCAGGCACAAGGAAATTTTCTGATGATATGTTTCATCATTCATATTACAATCCTCTGCAGAGGATTATAGTACAAAACATAATAGGATCCTATATGATCCATATGGACTTCCATCTCCATAGACTGCCCTGCTTCAAGATATTCCTGGGCTAGATTATTCTTCTATCAAAAGTAGAGATATTGTGTCTAATTATTTCCTGCTGTCCTCTCTGTGTCTTATTATTCCATTAAACAAACAGACAGTGTTTGGTATATGAGTAAGAAATGTAGCGTAACAGAAAATATGCTAGAAAGGAAACGATTAGTAATCACTGCTTTTTGCCCAAGACAGCTAAAATGACCTATTTCCTCAGCTCATCAGCTGAGCAAACTACTGACTTCAAAATGTAAAAAACCGTTCTTGTTCTTAGCTTCCAAGCACAATTTTGTTTCTGTAATGAATCTCAGGGACTATGTTTTATGACCGTAAATATGACCTAGACTGGAAGAGAAGCACACAAGAACCACATTCATTCCATAAACAGAAGAGATGAATGAGAAGACAGAGAGACAAACCTAAAAAAAGTCCAACTGTTTATTTAAAAAGTATAATAATTTTAATATCTATAACTCAGAGAGTACCAGTTATGAAAACATCTTCCCAGGACATCTCAGCACAGGTTATGAACTAAATGGAAACCATTCTTGAAGTGAAACTATTCCATTTCTTTAGGCAGTGGGAAGATAGAAAGTTAAGCAGAGCTCTCAAGTGACCTAATCAGATGCAGAATCATTAGCAGATTTAAGGGATCTGATCCACTATCTACTGGTGTTAAAAAGTATCAACTACCTTACAAACACATAATAAATCCCCAAATGGACCTACTCTAGTCACACTCCATTAAACTGCTCAGGTGTCTCAAAATTTCCAGGCCTGAGCATAATTTTGTGACAAAGTAATTAATCACTATGGATGCTTTATAATTAGTACTGTGAGCCACATGTGTAGTGCTGTAATGTTGGTATAGGAAGCTTTAATTTTGTAGTGGTTTGTTTTTGCTGGACAGAAGAGGCAGTTCTCAAACAGCAGCTCACCTGAAAACTCCAGATGGCAAGTTAAAATCATGTATTTGTAAGCAGCTTGCAGGCTCCTCTGCCACTTCTTTTCTGATTTAGGAAAAGCAATTAAGGTTTCTTTCCCCTAAACAAAAAAAAAATCCCTCCAAACTGAAACAAAACAGTAACTTTAACTAGAAAATATGTAAAAGTAGAGAGCTCTGAACAATGTTGTTCCACAGTTTCAGTTACCAGTTTTTCTCAGACCCATGACAATGAGGAATGACCTCACTCACAGTAAAACCCAGTACTATCAGGAATAAATACGTTACTGGTGATACAGTTATCTAAAACCAAATGCAATCTCAGGAGAGAGAATCAAATATTGATTTAATGCTTTGAGATACACCCAATCTTGTCTTCAAAAGCCATAAGACTTCCTTCCAAGAAAGGGTCCCTCTACACAGATCATCTGCAGCCTGGCACATAAGCATAGACACAGGCTGTGACTAACCTGGCAGGCAGTTCAGCTCAGTTGACATGAGCAAGTGAAGAAAGGCAGCTAGCTCTATAACCCTTACTTCCAGCTTGGAGTTTCTACTTCAGCCTAACTTCAGTCAGGTTGTTTGGACTCAACGTTCTGCTCAGGGACATGATTTAGCGGAGGGTTGTTAGTTAGGGTAGTATGGTTAGGTCATGGTTGGACTCGATCATCTTTAAAGTCTTTTCCAACCTGAGTGATTCTATGGTTCTATGACTGATCTATGATTCCCCATCATGGCTTCAGTTCAAAGTGGTCCTATGGACCAGCCACTAGTTCAAAGCCTCATGATCTCCAGCAAGAACTGGAGGTGGTTAGATAGGTAGCTACCTAGAGCAGAGCTTACAGTTTACTTTCTTCGGAAAACAAACGAGTTTGTACTTTTCACCACAGCCTTGAAAAATAATGATGAAACATTTACATGGGTGCAGCCACAGGGCATGCTGGGGCACTGAGCTCAGGATTTACTCTCATTTATGCTTCAGGGGCATGCCACACACTCACCAAAGGACAAAGAAGGGGACCTTCCTATCAAAGATAATGTTGCTGTTAGTACAAAAATACTTACACAAACACAAACTCTCAGTTTATTGTCCTCTCCTGCTTCACACTGCTACACAGCCTCATTCCTATGACACCACGTCTGTGGCATGTTAATTGATCCACAGGCATGTTTGCATCCTCACAAAGATTATAAGCATTTTGAGTTGAATTCTGCGTGCCCAGAAGGAAGGCCGTGCCCTGTGCCAGCATGAGGCCTGTGAGGTGAGACAGCTCAAGCCATGGGAGGGACAACAGATCCAACAGCAGCTGTGGCTGGCTTTGCCATGTCAGCTGTCACTCCACCCCATGGCCTCACATCTGCCTGTTCAGATCTTCTGAGCTCACCTCCCATTGACTTTCCAAAACACATGGAAGGGCTCTTGCCCTCTTTCACACAAGCCTTTGGCTAGGACATCTGCCCACCACTTCTCCACTGTTCTTTGCTCCTCTGAGGGTCAGATGCAGACATCAGTCATCACATGACCTCAGCCTTTCTGAACTCTTTGCCAGCCCCTCTTTTTAATCATTGTCTTCTTGAGATGCGAAACGTCATCATTGAGCTAAATGCTACTCAATTGTAATGAGACCACAAAATCCCCCTGTGAGTTTTAAAATGTTGAGAAACTTCCGCAAAATTCTTAGAAGGGCTTTGTGTCTTTCCTCCTACCTGTTGAACAGAAACTCTCAGTTTTTCAGCTCTGTGGGTCGGAAAGCCATGTGTGCTCTCAGCCTATAAGCACCAGGGCTGGGCCTCAAACACATTCCTTTTGTCCAGAACTCAGGCAGAGACTTTGAAAAATGAACAGAGGACACTGGCAGACATAGTCCCTTTATTTGTACACTTTATCAGATGAAAAGCCAAGGACTAGACATCTCTTTGGTTGAGGACTGGCTAAAGATCCCCACTCAACTTTTCTCTCGCTGCCACAGAGTAAAACAATCTGGGGATGTTAGCTAACAGCCAGGTGAACATCAGCCATCAGTGTGTCCATGTGGCAAAGAAGTACTTGCATACTGTGTTAAGTTTTGGGTCCCTTACTACAAGAAAGACATCAGGGCCCTGGAGCATAACCGGCAAAGGGCAATGAAACTGGTGGAGGATCTGAAGCACAATTCTTATGGGGAGCAGCTCAAGGAGCTGGGATTGTTCAGTCTTACCTTATTACCTTCAGTCAGACCTTATTGCTCTCCACAACACCCTGAAAGGTTTTGGTGAGGTGGGGTTCGGCCTCTTCTCCCAGGTAACAGCAATAGGATGAGAGGAAATGGCCTCAAGTTGTGCCAGGGGAAGTTCAGGTTGGGTATTAGGAAAAAATTCTCAGAAAGAGTGATGAGCTGCTGGAATAGGCTGCCCAGAGAGGTGGTGGATTCATCAGCTCTGAAGGTGATCAAGAAATGTGGAGATGTGGCATGGTTGAGTGGGCATGGTGGTGGTGGGTTAACAGTTGGACTTGATGGTTTTAGAGATCTTTTCCAACTTTAATGATCCTACGATTCCTCTGCTGCACAGGGCATGAAGCAGACAGCAGCCCTTTACCGTCCCAGCTCTGTTTGCATCCAGTTGCATTACGAAGGCTGGCATGAAACACACAAGGCACCATGAGACTGTGCAGCAGGCCCTGCAGGGAGCCGGGCACTCGCAGTGCGAGGGCACTCGCAGCCAGAGGACTAAGGAAATGCCGAGGGAAGCCAGGCTCCCACACAGTACTGCGGTGCTCTCGCTGGGGCCTTCTGCTTGCGAGAACTGAAAGACAACGGAAACCAGCCTGCACCCGACCCATGGCGCACCAGCCGCCACGCCGACACCCACCGCCTCAAGATGGCCCTGGGCCGGCGTAAAGCGGGCACAGCGCCCGCGGGCCCCCTCCCCACTCCGCCGGCTGACAGGTGCTGGTGCGGTGCAGGCCGACCCCAGAACCCTCGGCTGCGGCAGGCCGCCCGGCCGGGGGTACCGCGCCGGCGCTCCGGCGTCAGGAGGAGCCGCTCGGTGCCGCTCTTTCCCCCTCCGCCTCCGCCAGGCAGACCGTGTGCGGTGCGTGTGTCAAACCCACGTGTTTCGGGCGCCCGGCTCTGAGAGCGGCGCCGAGCGGCCGGGCCCCACCGCACGGCCACCCGCCTCGCCCCGCCGCCCCGGCCCGGGCCCCCGGCGGCGTTCGGCCCCGCACCGCGGCCCCGCGGCCTGCGCCGACCCCGCGGCGGCGGCGGCGGCGGGGAGGGCGGTGTTTTCCTCCCGGCGCTGCGGCCGTCGCCCTGCCGCCCGCGAGCGTCAGGCGGGGCGAGGGGGGGCCCGCTCCGCGCCCTTCCCCTTGCCCCCGCGCCCCGAGGATGGCAGCGCTGCCCGCAGAAGAGGCTGGCGGCCGCGTCCCTCCTCTTTTTTTTTCCGGCGGCGGCAGCGGCGGCGGCGGATCATTGTTGTGTGGGAGGAGGGCAGCGGTGATGGACTTGATCTCCCGGGTCTCCTGCTGAGGAGGCAGCACAGCGCCCGCCGCCAGCCAGCACCCGGCAGGGCCGCGCCGCACCGCGCCGCGCTGGGCAGCGAGCGACGGCCCCGGCGGCCGGGGGTCCGCGTCCACCTCGCCGCTCCCGTCCTCCCGCACACGGACAGGCAGCGCCCTCCTCCTCCTCTGCCCTTTCATCCTTCGCCCCGGCGTCCTCCTTCGCGGTCTCCCGCGGCGGCAGATGTGCTTGGGGCCACCGCGCAGCTGGGACTATGGTGAAATTTCCAGCGCTCACTAACTACTGGCCCCTCATCCGCTTCCTGGTCCCTCTGGGCATCACCAACATCGCCATCGACTTCGGGGAGCAGGTAAGGCGCCGCCGCCCGCCCTCCCCCAGGGCCGCAGCGGGAAGGGACGCGACGCAAAGCGCAACCGGGCCGGGCCCCGCTGTCCTCTGCCGGCGCCCCGCTGCCCGCCGCCAGCCCGGGAGCACCGGGTCTGCCCCGACCTCAGGCTGACGGGGAAGGACTTTTTAATTCCCCCGTGCATGTCAGGATTATATAACGTGACATTACATAATGCATTCGGAGGGTTCTGCGCTTCTTCCCCCTGTCCCCACCCGGCGCTGCCGCAGCGGCGCGGTCCCCCCGCGGGGCCGTCCCGAGGGGAGGGTGAGCGGGCGGGCGGCGGCCGACCCGGGGTGGCCGCGGGGTGCGGGCCGGTGACCCCGCGCTGCTGCGCTCCGGCTGGCCGCGGCCGTGCTTGAGACGGCTGGCGGGTACGTGCACCTCAGCCCTGCTCAGATACCCGAGTGTTGTGGGGCATCCCTAGTTGTCCTAATCCCAGCGTACTACCTTTCGTACTTGACGTACTCTGCTCTTTTACCCGTGCTCTTCATTAAGGATGCTCATCTGTCATAACATCATGCTGCGGAGAGCTCCGTGGTCTCTCCTTTTGGTGTTTATGACAGGTAAGGCCCCAGCTGGCTGGGATACAGGGGCTCACACCACCTTTTTATTAGGACACAGTATGCTCAAGATGTTAAACTGAGCAGCCACAATAAGTATTGCATCCCATACAGCTTTTCTCCTTGCCCCAGATCACTCGGTTTTGCTCAGAAGCTCTTGGTTCTTGGTAGGCACCTGCTCCCATACTCCACAAGCAAAGACAGCAGAAAACTAAGGCATTCTTTCAGCTGTTTATGAAGAGAAAAATCAAAGGACACGTATTACAGTAGGCAAAAACAGTTATCATGTGTTTATCATGGTTATCTTTATCTCATTTTGCTTCCTAGTCCTTTAAATTTAAATAAGCAGTGATACGAAAAAAAATGCTGTTCCATCCTTGTCTAACAACTGAGTACCTTCCTACTGAATCAGTCTTTTGTAAATCATGCTTAGGGGAAAAAAAAGAAAGGGTCAAAACAACAAGGGAAATGGTGGCTTAAATGCTGATAACTATGCCACATAAATAGCATACAACACAAGTTAAATTGAAAATAGTTCATTCAGCAAATGCCATGTGACAGGCGTGTGCATACAGTTTAATTCATACAAGGTCAGCTTGATTCAAAACCCGCGTCAACCTGTTAGAAACATCCCATCTTTGGTATGCTCTGGACTAGAATATGAAAAAATAACAAACAAAAGACTGCAAGTGTATAAGTGAGAGCTCTTCTATCTGATCTGGAACGAGTTACACAGCAGGGATGTTAATATATGGATGGTACTTACCTATCTTATTTATCTCTTACAGCAGCATGCACAAAACATCTCAGAAAGTGGGTTTTGTTTGATAGCCATGGCACTGGTTGAGACTGGCCTTCTGGGGGTGTTAGGGTACCTATTTTTGAGATGGATGACTGGGTAGGTGTTTAATTAAAGAGGGAAAAATAAAATCTAGCAAGTAGCGAGACTGCCGAAGAATACCTGTGATAAGTAGTGGGAGCTGGAAAGAGGCATTTCATACTGGCCCGCTGGGAGCTTAGCTACATGGAAATCAGGAAACTGAGGCAGGGACAAAGTCACTCCAGGTCAGAAGAAATCCTCTTACTGTCGAAAGGACAGTAATTGCATACATACTTGAAGTTTTGCATGTATTACATGCATTATTTTTAACACCCATAGGACGTTAGGACTTGTGTTGCTGAAAATACATTGACTTCCTGAGCCAGTCACCTTTCTGCTCTCCCAAACTGTAATAATCTTAATAACAGGCCTGAAAGGAAGCCACATAAAAGAATGGGTGTGCCAACTGATAGCTCTGAAAGGGCTCCGGTACATCCCTCAGTGAATGTACGCTTTGGATAAAAAAGATTTCTAGGAATGATAATGGCAGTCAAATTATCACGAAGTAAAGTGAACCCCTCTGGACAGTACTGTAAAAGGAACAGGAGAACTAGAGATCAGAAGTAAGAGATGACTGCAGAAATGAGGCAGAGAATGCATGTTACGTGAGCATAGAGGAGAGGCTGTTTAAAAATACCGTAAGTCGGAAACCTTTTTAATATGTTGTATTACATTGCTCTCTCAAACGGGAAGGGTATTTGGAAGAAGTATTCATAGCACAACCCTTATAACAAAACCTAACAATATTAGCCTGGGAATGAAGAGTGCAAAACAAAAAGAATCTCAGTCTTTTTTTACCAGAGGGACTTTTCTATGTGTCAAGTAGTTTTGTCCGACAGTCCACATCAGTAGGAAGCTGCCAGATAGTTGTTGATGTTGCTGTCTCTGGATTTCTTGCAACTTCAAGGGATACAGAGTACTTGCAGAACATATTTTGTGACTGTCATCCTTGTCCTACACCATGTGTTTTCTCCGACAATTTTGTTTAGTTGGTAGGAAGTGAAAAATGCTGGAGCAGTGCTCATGAAAGCTGGCAGGCTTATCTCCTGCAGTTTGCACAGCACCACTGTAGCCAGAAAAGAGTCTCCCGGTGACCCTGGGACCCTCATCCAGCAGCACTTCATGCCAAGGCTGTATTACAGAGCTATTCCAGTTCAGTCATCTGACCTCGTCCGTTCACCTCATGAAACCTTCTTAGACAAATACCTGATACCTTTTTCTACTAAAAAAAGTAATCCTGATGTATGACAGGGTTAATTGCCAGCAGACTGGTGAAGTAAACCACTTCTGATCCATTTCCATTACCTTCTGCAACCCATTTCTCTTACAATTTATTTACACTATTGCATATCTTTTAGGAAGCTTTCTTCTGAGAGAAAGGCCTTCAGGAAAATAATCCCAAATATTTTGCTTCATTTTCCCTTTTCTGCAGAAACAGTTTGTTTGTGTGTATACATGCACGTGCAGGTATGTGTTTATTTATTTATCTTTATGTACACACACAAATACACAGGACAGAGCATTTATCCAAAGAGCTTGACACCACCAGAAGAGAGGTTAGCCCCTTCATTCTGCTGGCAAGAGCATTTCACTCTTAGAACCTTAACCCCGGATTCACTATAACTGGTTGCTGTAGATCAGGATTTGCACTAAAAATCCTGACTTCTGTGGAAAATGTTGTTAAGTGTACTTGCTTGGAAGGAAATAGATCAACTGCTCCCATGCGGTGGAGTGGAGCACAGCCTCAAACAACTCACCCAGCAAATAGCACTGCTGTAACCCCATGCATTCAGAAATCTGTTACTTTCCTTGTCAGTTTTCTTTGTAACACACTTTCAGAGCTGCTCATGTATACCATGATTGCCTAATCTGTAGTTTATATATTGCATTAGCATTGTTACCAAGGGGGTAAGTTGAGGCGCAGTTTGTTTAAATTACTTCCTTGGAAGTGCACAGTCAGCTTTCAGCAGGATGAAACATAGTTTGCAAGTATGACTGGTGACTGTCTGCTGCTCATGGGAGAGGTCAGAGCAGTGGCAATATTTTGCAGTATCTGGACCCTCAGTGACCTATCTATCTGCAGTTGTCCCTTAGTTGTTTTAGTTATCCACTGGAACAGGGGTGCTTTGTCCTTTCACACTATAATGCAGCCGGGCACTGAATCTTTAGTTCCAACTGATGTGGGCTGGGTAATTTTATTTACAAACGCTACTACTAGGCATGCAGACATAGTGTTCGGTGGCATGCAGCTGCTTGGAAACTGAACCCAGGCAAGCAGAGTCCAACTGCCAGTTTCTTCTGAGATCCCAGGAGAGTTCGTGTCCTGCAGGGAACTGAGCACAGTTCAGTAGCTGGGATCCGGTAGGAGAACTATAAAGGAGGTGATTCAGATTTTAGATTCTAATTCTTTTTTTTTTTTTTTAAATAATTGTTCAAAAAAACAAACCTTTTTTTTTTTTTCTTGTATTTAAATGCATTTCTCTTTGTTTTTCCTTAAAAAAAAAAAAAAAAAAAAAAAAGTTGCCAGAAAAGCAGAACAAGTCATGAATAATGTATCAAAAAGAATTAGTGAGCTTATCTTCTGTCCATGCCAATTGCAAACTGGTAGGTAGGGGGTTAAACATTTTGATTAATACTTTATGAAGCTCATTTTTGGGGTTAGTGTTATTGTCTGGACATTCAGAACAAGCATTTGGAAGGATTTGGGCCAGGTTTCGTAACCTCATTGTGCCACAGTTCATCTGGCTTTGAAGTGTATTCGGATGCCTGCCTGTGTGTCACAGGGCCATAAGGAGAACGTGTGTTTCAGGAGTGCTCTGAGATGAAAGGTGCCGTGCAAGTGCAAAGTATTCCTGTTACTGCTGCTGCCAGAGGTCAGTGACTCACTGAAATCTTGCAGGACTTTAGTATCACACAAACAAGGAACCCAGCAAGCTCTTGTAATTAGTGTAGGCGATGACTGTATGTTATTACCACTTGCAAAGTGTGAGTATGATAGAAATACCCAATTTGTTTTAAATTAATATGAACTACATGAAATTTTAAATTAAATTAGTAAATTAAGTCTTATCTGAAGGCATCGTATAGAATCAGAAACTGAACTAAACCCACACAAAGTTGTGATTTGCAGGATGTTGATCTGAACACTCATGCTCCAGGGACTTTCTGTTTCTAGGCAAAGTGCGTCTTCCATGCCAGCCTGAGTCCTACAGCCCTGGCTGCTGAACAGTTGTCTGCCAAGCACTTGGAGGTTTCAGGCCAGTGCTAAGTGTTTTGCAGACCCTGTGGGCAGTTCTTGAGAATACATGAGTGATTAATTATGCTTACGTGGCTGCGTTAGTTGCAGTGGGCATTAGATGCCAGACACACCAGTCATACGGGGTGTTTGCTAGAGTTTCACAGCAAGCGGTACGCAGTGAGATCTGGGGAGAAGTCAAAGATCTAATAAAGCGCTAGTAGATAAAAACCAAATCTCAGCAGTGCATTATTGTTCTTAACTTGTAACAAAGATGCATTCTCCCAGCAGCTGAACTGATACGTATTTTCATTTGGTAGCAAGTATGATTCAAAATAAACAGGTAATGAAGAGCTGTGGATCTGTTTGGACGTTACTAGAAGTTGTGAGAGTGATCCTCAGAATGAGGAGCCCGTTCTTTGCAGTGCTCTGTGCTGCTGTAGTATAGAATATCTAACCTAGACATAGGCTCTGTAGAGTGCTTTGTCAGTACCTTTTTTTCATCCAGACCTCTCCTTCCTTCACAAAATCAGTCAGATCCCTGCTTTCCACCTCCACTGTCTCCCACCCCCCAGTCAGCATTTGCCCAGTAGGTTGTTATAAAACTTCTTGGTCTCTGGCTTGGAAGTTATTCTCCCTAGCAGAAGATTAAGTGGTGTGGTGGGAGAGCATGGTTATTTACCATATTGCCCAGCAATCCCTCTAGGGCAGAGGGCTCTTTCTGGAGTTATCCCAGTCCCTCACTGGGAAAGAATCATGTTGTGGCCAAGTTCTCCAGCTGCATGTTGGGGGACAGGGCACTTGAAGTCTTCCCCTTACTTCAGTGAAGTCCAGTAGACGAAAACAGCATCAGTAAGGAAAGATACACTCCCAGTCTAATTTTAAATCATGGGGGTTTGGACCACCATACTCTGCATCATAGAAGGAAAAGCAAAATTTCTCTTTCTGAGTTGATCTGACCATGCAGTTTGTTTCAGGTTTTTTTTTTGGTTGTTCATTTCTTTTGGTTGTTTTTTTACAAAAGTATGCAAGCCAATTTCTGTTTGCATTTGATTTGATCTGAACTCATTTTTGGAGTTTCCAAAAATCAAAAAATCAGTTTCCAAAAATCAAAAGATTTGTAATCTTTGCTCACTTTGCTACCACATGGATAACTTGGTTGTGTACAAAACCTTGAATGACACGGCCAATCTTATTACTATTTGAAGATAAGTGACTGCTTTTTTGTGCAAAGAAGGCACAGATGCTAGGCTCCAGCTCTGAAAGTATAGATTCTAGCTATTAATTGACTGGATCCTAGACAAGGCATTTATCCCTTTTTTTGTGTGAGTCCTGTCAGTTCCAAAATAGAGATGTGTTTCACAAGGCAGTTACAAAGTTTATTCCTTCATGTTTGTAAAACATGGATGTAAGTTGCTGTATAAATAGAAAATGTAAATATAGCTGCCAACTCATGCAGAAACCTCCGTGCATAAAACTGAGCAATTCCAAACAGATTTTGCTTTGTAGCTACTTTCAGAAATCTGTGATGTTCTTAAATAACATGTATTACTGCTAAGCTCGATTCCAGTTTAAACAGCTTGTCAGAACATGCATTTGTGCAAAAGAGAAAATTTGTGATGACCTTAGATTTCAATGAATTAATCTAACTACGTATTGATACCTCATCCTTTCTGTACGTGGAATCCCGTGGATTTTGGGGAGGGGGAAGCAGGGATGTTAGTGTGCAACTAGATTATCAGATTATACTTTCTTCTGCTTGCTTCATTTTCTACTGACATGTTCCTGTAGCTACAGTATAGGCTGCTGCTGCCTCTTCCAGTAACCATTAGCTTGAGAATTAAAAAGAATGACCATAAGAATAAGAGACCTGAATGGCCCATGAACTTCTGCTTCCAAAACAGCAAAGCTCTGCAGTTCTCTGCCTTCTGTCCGCTCTGTGGTATCACTCTTGTGGAAGATTTTCCACAGAGCCTTGTTACTCTGCATTAGAGTTTGTTTGCATGTGCAGTTTTTCTTGATTAGTTCCTTTCTGATATACAGTAAAATAAAAGTGCCTGTGTAAAATGTTAACTACAAATTAATTCAAGGTGTAAACAAGCCTTTGGTTTCAAGGAATGCTGAAGTACAGCATTGCTATTTGTGAATGCAATTGATTTCCATACCCATTTCAAGAGCATATTGAGAAAGGACAAAGGAAAAATACTGGAGAGTAAACAACAGCTTGCTAAAAATAAAATGTACTGTTAGAATGGAATGAAATCATATTTAATTATTTTCTCCAATATTATGCAAGTAATCCACTATTTCTTGTTTGGCAGGAGTATTACTGCTGGAGAAAGGGTGATGGCACGCCCAGTTTGCTTTGCTGATACGGCACCATGTCTTGTTGGTGACTCGACAAATGTCCAGCTTTTAGTGTGGGAAGTGTTTTGACTACATTGCTCGAACTGGCAAAAATAAACTGTAACGCACAACTTAATTTCAAATGACTCACACTAGATAGCTCTTTTGCTTTGCAATTGGATTGCTACATCAGTTGTTTCCAACCTTTTTCAATTTTACTGCTTTGAAAATCTTCCAGTGGAGATGCAGAAAGAACATCCATACAAGTTGTATAGCCTGTTAGTGTTTACATTTTTCTTAGCTGTCTCTGACTTTTTGTACGTAGTTTTATACGTAGTTCTAGTACAGGCTTCTGTGGGCTGTATGTCGAACACAACACCCTAACTGCAACCATTTTTTTTTTTTCACGAATAAAGTCAAATAAGTAGAATGTGTAGGCACAAGGGGTAAAATTTCACTGCATCCACTGTTGTTTCTAGTGACAGTATTTGACATTTACTTCCCTGAAAATATAGGATTTATGTTTGTATTTTATTAGACTATTTTCCCTATTTGCATAGTAGTCTCACTGTGTTCGCCCTTCTTTCATTCTGCTGCAAGTCAGGGACCAGTGTCTTAATTTTATAACCTCTCTGTCAGTGGATGGCAGCTGCTGCTTCTCTAGCCATGGCCAAGTAAGGTGAGCTGAGCTGAGCTGAGACAGGCCTCAGGCAGCTCCCTGCCTGTTATGAAGATTTTCACTGCTGTGCCGTACCAGTATGCTCCAAAAAGTTGGGAGCCTTTCATCTGGAATGTGTAGCTCTGTGGACAAAAGACAGGCTAGCACAAGTCCATCGTTACCATTCCCTTTGTCACCAATTAAAAAGTGTTTAGCACATTTGAAGAGAAAATAAGTAGTTAACAATATTACAGTATTACAGGCAGGAAGGCACTTCACATTTTCAGTTCTGTTAACAGGGAATAAAATGTCAGTTACATAAGGGGAAATATTATAGAAATGAAACATTTATTGCTTGGACCAAAAAAAAAAAGGAACTTGATAGCTGTCTGCAGTGCTATGAACTGCAATGTGATTATGGAGGAGAAGAAACAGCGTTAGCTAGGTCAGTGCTACAGAGAAGAACGTGTCCCAGAGCAACAAGAGAGATTGAGGCAATTAAACATAATTTAGACTGAAAAGGTTTCCAGATAATTTTTCCAAGTAAAATGCAGTAGTTGTTCCAGCTCATACATTACTTAGTTCTAAAATATGTTGGCATGAAGAGTGCTAGGCTTTAGATGGCATTAGATGTTGATGACATTTTACATAGGCTCAAATTCAGTGAATTGCTGAAAGCAAATAATATTGTCATCAGTGTAATGTATTGCATGTGATAAATCAAACCTGAAAACCACATCTTCTGGTGAGTCGTGCAACTGGGCAACTATGTACTTCTCAAAGATGATCAGTGTAATCTAGAAGGGCAGTGTAGTTAAGGACAGTTAACATGGCCTCTTCCTAGTATCTTGTACTGCTCAGAGGTTTGGAATTTCTGATATTAATTTCAATCATTTTGGCTTTTGTGATCATGGTACAGTTTTCTTAAATGATAATATTCTGTTTTTAACACAACAATTCCCAAGTTCAGTGTACAGAGATGGCTTGCTAGGAAGAGAAATCAGTTATGTACTTAATTAAGTATTGACTGTGAGGTCCCTGTCATGTTCATTTTAGAAGTGTGTAATGGAACAGCGTATTCTTTTCTACCTGCGCAAGCAATATGCAACTCTGGAGTCTTGGTGGCAGAGCTGGGGGAAAAAATGCAAACAATTTGAGCTTCTCAGAATCCAAGGAGCCTTCTAGTATGAAGGAAATTGAGTGTTAGAATTTCCTCAGTATGAAAATGAGAGATTTTACCTCTCATTTTACAATGGAGGCTTGCAGAGTGTTTTAAAGGACTTAAAGAGAGAGCTGCCTTGAGAAGACACTCAGCAGATACAAGGGGTGTTTTGGTTACTGTGATGACATAAAGTGCATGTGTTGCTTTCCAGCCTTGTACCTTGAAAGACAGTAGTCTTTTCACTTCACTACTGTGGTTCATTTGCTGTGCCTTATTGTCTCTTAGATACTGAAACAATTTAGTTACATGGGCATCCTATCTGCTCACAGGTAAATACCAATCTCTCTTTGACTTGGGCAGGCAGGGGCATCATGCAAAGGCCCTGTGTGTGTGTATTTCCCAGTTAATTTTGCTGGCAGCAGAGGGAAGGCAGGGCTCAGAGCCCTTGTTCCAGACTCAGTCTCTGGAAGGGATGTGTGGACAAGCACATCTCTCCTTATTTACCTCCCTTCAGACTCTTTCCTTCCTTGAGGGATCACATGATGATTGTCTCAGACAGTCAGTTCATTTGGCCCTTGCCCTGCTATTCTCTTTTCTGACTTACTCCACCAGCCCACCCCGCTTCCTCACCCACTCTGGCATTCTGAAAATGACTTGGAATACTTGAGTTACTTGCAATCCACTGACCATAGCCCAAGAGGCTGCTTAGGAAGAGGAGTTCAAATCTGCTGCTAATGACAGCAGGGAGAACCGAATACACCTGGAACGTGCTTGGGAGGATTGTTGGTTTCCCTCATTCACTAGCACCAGTGCACTCTCTGTAGGCTGCCCCACATTTGGTGGGGAATAAATCTTCCCTTCTCAGTGTATGGATCATCTTCTCTATCAAATTTTAATTTTGCCATCTCTTGCTCATTCTTTTTTTGAAGCCCATTGTAATAACCTCAGTTTTTGCAGTCACAGAGACATTTCTGGCTGTTTTACTCTGCTCTTCAATAGTACAAAATGACTGATAACATGTAGGCACAAATCTACTATGGCAGCACGATCAGCTTCTCCATGTTTATGTTGAGTCATGACGATTTCACAGTCTGAAACATTTGCTTTGGAAGAGAAAGGAAGTTCGAACCATAAAACGTTTTTAAAATACACAAAAACCTTTCTGTTTGCTCCAGGTAAATATATTTATCAATTGCTTCTCTAATATGGAAGATAGATGTATGTGAACATGCACATAGTATCTTATTTGTGAGCGTGAGAAGAGAATGCATTTACAGAAAAATGGTTTACTGAGTGGTTCTAAGTACTGTGCTGATTACTCACTACCTTGCATGTGAGGCAAGATGGTTAGAGAAAGGACAAAAGCTGCATGTGGAACTATCCAGGTGTTTTCATGTGTGCGTGGCTGCCTCCTGTAGTTTGAGACACCTCTGGTTACATGCTGCTGTGGTGGTTGCATGTGCAAATATGGCTTCATTTTTGAATAACTGATTTTCTACATGAATCTCATCTTCTAGAAATACAACCTTGAAGCACTCCTGCTCATGGCACCACTGTTCTTTACATACTTGTGGGAAGTCATTTTGCTTCAGAGCTTTTTATTTCAAAGCATGAAAGCATGACGACCTTTCAGCATTCATCAGCTTGTTCTTATATGAGCTTTCTGAGATACCGTCAACGGTCTACTGGTTAGGACATGCTCCAGCATTGTAATCATCTTTGGAAGAGCTTTCTTCAGCAATGCCTTCTGGATTTGATATAAGCAGTGTCTGGTTGTTTTGGGTTTTTTGTTTTTTTTTTCTTGCTGATACTGTTCAGAGGCCAACGTTTCTCCCTTCAATAAATTTATGAGAAAACACAGTAGATGGTCTGCTTGACAATTTCTTATTCTAGGGTGGACCTACTGGTGAGCTTTGAATCACTGTTGCACTGTTGCATAAACGACCTGTGCAGCTGTGGGCTAGATTCTCCAAATCACAGTATCCCTTTTTTGCCTGCAATCTCCAGCCTCTTTAAGAGCAGCTGTATCACCAAATACATCATAGCTAGAAAAGGCACAATCCTTTCCTCAGGACTTAGTGAAGAGGATGTATGTTAAGCTGCATATTTGTGACTTGAGCTCCAACGGTTCACTCAGGCTTGCGGTAATCTGCAAATGTGGGTTCTTCTGTATTGAATATGTCCACTGATTTAAAGGTGGAAATGGGGCAAGTGGTTAAAGAAGGGTCTAGATTAAGGAGGAATCTGCAGGAAAGGAAAAAAGCCTGGCAACTTTTGCTTTAGCAGTACCAGCACATCCCAGAAGTGTGCAACAAATGTCTGTCTTTAGTCACAAGAGCTTTGCACCTCAAAAGAAAAGCTAAGAATCTTACATACCATGTGGGTGTGGGGCCATGCTTTCATGACTGATATCTTGCTGAATAACAGACGTTTATTCCTCCTTCATTCCACTGTAAGTCTAAAGTAGACAAAGCCAGCATAAACTTAGCTTAACAAGAAGGCAGTTGGCTTCTCTGTGACCACTACAGAGAATAATGTTAAGCAATACAAGTCCAACTGGTGATAAAGGATAATCTGCCCTGAACTGTAGAAATACATGGAAAGAAAATCATGACTCACTACTATCCCTGACCTTTTTTCAAGTGCAAATAATTATAGTAGCTGCACCCCAAAAGAAACCATTATATGTGAATAGTGATATCTAGAAGAGTTTGCCTTACCTCTTGAGAACTCTTGAGTATGAGCTCTATGGCAAGAAATAAGTAAATTGTCCATGCATGTCTACACCTGGAAGAATAAAGAGTGTTTTAATGTTTTTTTAGTCTTAGCGGGCTTATAGCATTAGGGACTCTAAACACTTGGCTGTTGACACAGTGTAGGGGGAGTGATACACAAACAGCTTGGAATGATTACAAAGAAAGAAAGATTAATAGCCATTCTGCAAGAGGTTATTAGTGCAGCTTCTAGGAGTTGGTTTCAAAGACAGCTCCAAGCTTTAGCATCTTTCATTTGCTCTCCATAAGGAGTAGTGCCTCTGTCTCGTGACATTTAGCATCAAATACCTCTACACGTCCTTCTGTTTTGACTAGATAAGATTCTGTAAGCCTCAAGTCTACTGTGTCTGTCCCTTTGCCTCATGATTCCTTTGTGAAAGCAAGAAAACATCCCATTGAGAGAGACTGGATATAAAAATAAGGAGCCCTGCATCTCACTCAGTTCTTTTTTTCTCTTCTTCTGCATGGTATCTCACCAATGAAACACAAGCCGCCATCTGCAGCCTGCCAAGTTGAACCCAAGAAGACCTACTATCATCAGTTTAAGCCATTACTACACAATTTGTGCTCATTATTTGCTTACGTATGTTTATGTAAAAGTGGCTGTGTGCCACTTCTGCCTTCGGCTGAACCCACTGGCAGGTCTTACACAGCACTGGCTCCGACACTGGACAGCTCCTGAGCTCCTCAGCCGCCACTCCTTTCCATAGCGTCATTGACTCATGCCCTAGTCTCCAAAGCTGTCTGTAATCGTCAGAGACCTGCTAACCTGTTATCATCTCATAAATCTAATTTTTCTCTCCTGTACCTTTTCCAAGGGCTTTCCTCAGAGTACGTTCCCTTAGCATTTGCAGGCAAACCGCCACTGTGGTAATGACAGCAAGGTTCCCTATGCTAAGCCCCTCATAAACGAGAGGCCCAGCTCCACAAGAGGAATGCTTAACTTGACATCTTTTTGATACCTGTGTGCTTTGATTTTAGGCCCAAGCTAAGCACATGCACTGGTATTTATCTCATATGAGGCAGTAAGACTTCAAGTTAAGAATGTGTGCTTTGCAAAGCTACAGGACTTCATGTAGCAAATAGTTCATGCTTGCCTCTTCTTACTCCTGCAAACAAGCAGTTGTGGTGCCAGGAAACCTGCTGTCTGGCTAACTTTATTTCTCCTTCCCATCCACTGTGCCTGAGTCAGCTCTGGGGCAGTGCTGTTCAGAGGCTTTCTCTCTCCTAGCTGGCATGTTGCAGTGCTGGCAAGATGTGGATGTGACTGCTCTGCCACTGCCAATGACCTGTGGCTCACTCTTGTCCTCACCCCAGTTGCTTGTTTTAGATTCCTGCTCAGCACAATGTTGTGTAGGGGGAACAGTGAAATTTTTCTCCCTGCACACTAACATCTGATGGCACATGGTGAGTGCTTTCTCTCCTCACTGTTTTTTTAAGATGTCGCGTACAGAGGTCAGAGTGATTATTCTCTCACTAAGTCTTAAAGCCAATTTCTGGATCACAGACGAGCATTTCATTGCCTGCATTCCTTACATGACTGCTCATCCTGCTGTAGCTGACCGATGATGTTTTCTTACCTGCAAGGTCAGAGATAAAGATGTTGAAGCTCTGAGGGAATCTAATCTCACCAAAGCCTCTTTTGGATCACAGAATCATTCTGCTCTTTGGTGTATTCTTTTAAAAGCAATTCTTTTTGGAAGCCTGGGAGAAGCATGTCGAACTCCGTTATTTGTAAATGTCATGAATATATTGTGTGAGGCATTCCAGATGTTGTGAAGTAGGTGTTCAGGGTAGGTTTCAGAAAGAGATGTATCCACTGTGAACTTGTGCGGCAGAATTTCATCTTGAGGGACTTTGGTGATGTTTATAACCATTCTTAACAATATAAGTATTTTTAAAATGCTATATATAATTTGATTTCAGACATTTTCAGGTCGTAAGTAAATTAGTAAGCTTGTTCCAAATCAGAGATGAATGACATGAACAGCATGGTGTGAGTCAGACCCATTACCTGCTCTAAATTAAACTTGTCCTGAGCCAAGATTGATCATAAGACTGTGAAAATCTCCACACTTCACAGAAGCTGATGACATTTCTGGTTTTATAGTGAAGAAAAAGTAAAGCAGGAGAGCTGAGGACAGTAAAGAAGCAACAAGCCAACTAGTGTGCAGGAAAGAACCAAAACGTTCAACAGGGAGTAAATACTCTGAATAAAAAGTTACTGAAATAACAGCTTCAGGGGATAGATTTTTTGGCTTGCCTAGCACTCCCAAGAGTTCAGATTGTAGATTTCTATGTTTACTGAAGTAGGTTCATCTCCTAATGAAAACGAGTGGGTACTGAGGCACTGCAAACTGTTTGAAATATCACTGCAAAGGGTTTCTGTTCTCTGGAAAAAAGAAAGAAGCGTA
The DNA here is from genome assembly GCA_030625065.1 of Alectoris magna. Taxonomy (NCBI): domain Eukaryota; kingdom Metazoa; phylum Chordata; class Aves; order Galliformes; family Phasianidae; genus Alectoris; species Alectoris magna. The sequence goes on along the minus strand of CM060561.1, from coordinate 73,580,309 downwards.
TGAAATACACAAGGATGATACAAAGGGGAGAAAATTGGAAAGCTTGGAGGATTTATTTCATGGTCTGCCTCCCAGAAGAGATAAAAAAATGTGTATTAATATATGACCCAACTGAGATTTCATCTGGGGTACTTTGCACAGTTCTGGCTAGACATACTTAAAGCAGGTCAATTGAAGCTTGAAGCTTGTTCAAAAGATTGGGGGGGGGGGGGTGGAGAGGGGAGAGGGGAGGGCACTGAGGTGGGGGGAACAACAGCAAAACAAAACCTCCAACAATTAGTTTCTCCATTTCTTATTATCTTATCTGTGAAGGAGAAGCTGAAAGAACTTGATTTCTGTATCCCAGTGAAGATGATCAGAGCATGAATAAGGTTGTTCTTTGGAAGTAGATAAGGTGAGGCGTTTGCCCACCCACAGACAAGAGCAAGCTGGGTAGCAGCATTTGAGTGTAAATACACAGGGAGTGCTTTAATGCTGGAAATGAGGAAGGCTTCAGGCTACCAAAAGAATGAGGTCTCTGGACAGATCAGGGACAGGCAAACTGAACTACATGGTTTTCAGATTGAGTTAACGAAAGCCATTCTGTTGCATGTGTCCCAGGAGCACAGCAAAGAACTGAAGCCTACGCTCTTGGAAGAGAGAAAGAAGAACTTGGTACAGACAACTATAATTTTTTATATATCTATCTCCAGTATTTGATCCATATGTATATAAAAGAAGAGAGTCCTTCAGTGGAGTTTCAAGAAATCAGATGCTCTGACTTTAGCTTATGCTGTTGTACTAATTACCTAAGAGAACCTGACAGTTCAGTTTAAGCCCTAATTTTGAAGGCTTTTTCTTTTTCTTATAGCATATTTTTAAAATCTAACTGAATATGCAGCAGCTCTAAAATACTGTTTTTTAATGCCTCTTCTTTTTTTTCAAAAGAAATGATTGCTTACAAGAGACACACACAATACTACTAGCTGTTCTCCTGGAGGAACAGCAGTTAATTAGGATGCATGGTTCCCGGAAACATGAGATGTCCCCTCACCCAGAGCTGTGGAGGCAGGGCTGCTGCTTCTGCTGCACTGACATTACTGCTGGTGCTGGCACGGGTGAACAAATGAAGCTCTGTTCATTTTATGCTCCAGCAGAATGAGCGTGGGGGTGGGGGGGTGACAGGAGAGAGATGAGCTTGAGGATGGAGGCTGCTCAATCACATGAGGAAAAATATAATGAGAGAAGACAATGGAGATTCAAGTTTATAAAGAAGGATTTTCAAAGATAACACGTTAAACAAAATTTGCGAGGGTTTAGCAATGCCCTTTTATCACTGCTCACAGGGTAGCTTATCTGTTCATTTCTTCTATTTTGCATGCTAATGGTAAATCAGAGCCGAGCTTCAATGTTTGCTTTGTCATTGCCATTGAGCCTGATTTAGGATAATCTCAAAACATGAAATACCTTCCCATTTTCTCATTGCTTATGTGTTCTCCCAGCATTCCAAATAGCAGACAAGCGTTCTGGTTTGAAAATCCTTTTAAACATTGCTGCTATAGCATATTCTTAGTAATATTCAGAAGTGCCTGAAGAACATTGAAGGGGAAAGCATGGAGTCTACAGTAAGAGAGAATTGCTTAACTCCCTCAGGACACTTTGAAAATCACAGTCTGCATATTTCCATCCATTTGAATTACGCTGCTTTAGTCCTTCTGAAAGCAAAGCAACCACAATTACAGTAATGACGTGTTACAAGAAAAATATCTATCACAAGCTCTATACGATGCAGTAGCTTCGGAAATGTGACATTTTAGAAACAAGGGTATTAAATATGCTGGTGTCTGCATAAATGCAGGGACCAAGAAGCTCTAGTTATGTCGCTCTAGTTAATTAAAAATGAGCTTTTAAAATGATTTTATGATGTGAGTAGAACAAGGTGTCCTGTAAGAAGAGCAAATGGTGAGACACTAGAGACTTACTTCTGTGTCTCAGAAGCTTAGCATTCTCATCTGGCTGAATCAAGATTGAGGGAAAAGGGAATTGTGTTTGTTTAGGATGTTTCTGTATTCTTCTTAGCCATATCACATATTTCTGAGTGTCAGAGTGCTGACTGAGCACTCTGCTTACAGTGAAGAGAAGCAAAAAGAGCATCAGGAGCACAGTATCTGCTTCAGCCTGCTGGCCACTCTGCCCCTACTCCATGTTCAACACTGCCAAAGAGGAACAGCCAGGGAGTGGGCAAGGCAACAGTTTTGTCTGAGTCTGCCTTCCATGGTACAAGCAGGGATGTGAATCCTTCTGCCACTCTTGTTCTCAAGGACTTTTTTCAAATCCCATGCTTTTATGATTGTGAAGAAACATTTGTATTGCAGGACTGGCAGTAGGCCCTGGCCTATGTGCAAGGGGACTGGATGTGTACAACGAAGAGAGGATTCCTGTCCCCAAAATATACTGGGATTAATTAGTGTTGGCACTTAACAGGTTTTTACAAAGTAGTAGCTTTTGTCTCCAATCATCCCCAGCTCTGGATGTCTCAGAATGAGGTTGGAATCCTTACAGTGCTCTCAGTTGTGTATATTCTGTCCCACTGGGGACAATACCTGATCCAGCTACATTCAGCTTGTGTCCACGTGAGACATGAAGGCTATTGACCTTTATATTTTTGTTAGACCAGAGTTCATTCTTCCACAAATAGAGTGGCAGGCCTGTTTACTGTACTGTTTATATCCTAGACTCAGTACAGTTTAAGTCTTTCTCCAGTGTGGCTGTGCTCTTTTCATCTCTAATGATCATTCTTCATTGCTAGACTGCGTGCATGGGAAGAATGGTGCAGTTTGGGTATTTTCCTGAATATGTGCCCCTCATTGAGAGGGACACTATGCTCCCAAAAGCCACAGGTAGATAAAAAAAACTTCTTCGAATTTGGAGAAAATGTTTTTGGGTTTTTTTTCAGTCCTTAAAGATCATGATCTTTAATTCACTGTTGGTAGGGAATTAGAAATTTGCTGTGTCATTAACTAAGCAGAATAAAGACTGTCTGAATAGAAACTGATGCCACCTGTGCAAAGAGGTTTCAGCCACTGAAACTGTGAAATCATCAGAAATAATCCACTCTAGGAACGTGAATATTGTGCACAATTATGAGCTTCTGGACTGCAGAGAAGCAGAGGTCTGGGAAAAAGGATGAAGAGGAATATCACATGACATAAAAGCAGCTTCTGTTCTTACAGGCTCACTGGAAAATTGTGGTGATCTGTAATGTCTGATACCCCTAGAAAAAATACCTCAAGATCCATGATAAATAAATACAGTCCTAATCCAGAACAATTTGTAGAGTTTTCATACGCTTGGTGGGAACTTCTTGCACATTAACATTGAAGCCATGCAAAAACATGACCTTGAAAGTGAATAGGAGGAGGAGATTTTAGAAAGGATAACTTATCTTGTTAATGACACTGAAGAATAAGACACTCAGGAGAAACCAAATAGCATCAGCTGTAAAGGTCTCTTTACCGCTGTCAAGGATGAAAAAGAAGGCCTTTAAGAAAGAGAGGCAATAAATTTGCTTTCCAACTCCTTTATCACCCATTACATAGAAAGCCTGAGGGAGTGACATCTTACAATTGGAAAGAGCCTTAATGACCCAAAACTCAGCCCAGATCTTGGGACAAAAGCTATAGTCATCACATTTCTTTGCTTTCAGGACAAAGGACTTATTATGTAAAAAGCAGAATAAAACTCAAGAGCTTGGGATATGCCAATAAGAAAATCTTTCTTTACTCAGACGAGAAAAAAGAAAAGATCAGGCGAGAGGAACAAATGCAAGTCTTCAAACAGCAGTCTGTTAGCCTGTCAGACTAGCGTGGATTTAGGATGAAGGTCCACCATTTTTCACCTACAGGGAATTAGGCCATCTGTTCCCCTTACATTTTCACTTGTGTAATCAAAGCCATTGGCTCTTACAGTTCTGCATCTTCTTGCGGATGTTTATGCTGTAGTAAGAGCTAGGGAGTTGTAGTTCTTCATATAACATGGTTCAACTTCATTTACTTCCAATAGTATAGAGTTGAAATCATTACCAAGTGCTTATTGCATAATAATAATGTTTCAGAAGAAAGGGAGATGAAAGAATAGATAAACTGATAGTTGAAATACCTGTCTTTGTATTACTGCCTTAAAAATACCTCTGTCTTGTACTAACACTGTCACCAGGTCCTTTTTTGCCATGGACCAAGAACTCAGTAATGAAAACGAATGTAGCCAGCACACACCAGAAAAAGGGGCAGCAACAATGTGCAAAAAGGCATCTTTACTAATTAACTGTTACTAGATCATCCTAATGAGACTGCGGGATGTCAGTCATAGAAAACAGTAGCAAAATCACACAGGTTTTAATGAAAGGAACAAGACAAAGCAAAGGAAGTATTTTTACTGCTCTAATAGTCTGATCTTCATAATAGAAGTTTACCTCTGTGGAGAAAGCATTATCACTATAATAAGACACACAGCTCTTAGGAAACAGTCTGCTGTCACTGGGTCTCCAAGATTTGCTGGCTGCTGGGTCTCCTTCCAAAGAAGTTGGTTTTGCCTACCAGTGAACTGGCTCAGTTGTATTTATAAAACTAACATCGGGACCAGAAAACAGGATTAGTCCAGCCAAATTTAGTAGCATGTTGTGAACAAACCTTAGGCATCTCAAAATCAGAAAGGTTGTGCAAGAGCTGTAGAGAACAAACAGTATCAGTTGCAGTACTGTGTTTCAGAAGAAAAAGAAAAAAAGATTAACAGAAAAAGTTGCTGATGTTGAGAAGATATAGCCCTGAACAAATATATAGTCCTATTCAATGAAAGAAAAATGCCTCCACTGTACACTTAAAGTGATTTACTCAATTCACCACATTTAAGAAGTCTGTATTTCAGCTTTTTCCATAGAGTTACAGTATCTGTTAAGTGGTGAGCATGTAGATTTATAGATACTAAAGCAAAGCTTAACATAGAATCATAGAATTGCTCAGGTTGGAAAAGACCTTAAAGATCATTGAGTCCAACCATGACCTAACCATACTACCCTAATGAACGACCTTCCACTACATCATGTCCCTGAACATAAAAATTATTAAGTGTTCTTTTGCATAGGAGAGGGTTATTTCATTATGATGTCTTGGTTTACTTACTATATCTTGTATCCAGAGAACGTAGACTTCGAAAACAGTGCAGTTTTTGTATTTAAATACACATTGCTATAGTTTGGTAACAGTGTTCTGTATGTTAATGCCATGTTTCATTCTAGATCATATAGGCTGTTGTTTCTTAGTATCTGAAAATTTAGCATCTTCTATTTAAAAAATACCACAGAACATGTAAATAGTTCTTTTTTTTTTTTCTTTCTTTCTTTTTTAGATAGTTAGGCACTAGAACTTTAAAACTTTAATCCCTTATTTACTGTTACAGTCATAGTCAAAAATGATTTTTTCTGCAGTAACCCAAAGAGCCACCTTTTCAACTCAGTTTATTGCTTTGACAGTTTGTGCTTTGCCTGCTAGCAAACACCTGCCTCCAATTTCTATGCAAATACTCTTGATCACATGTATCTGAGTCATGCTTCTTTTGGAAACACATGTAATGAATTCTCTAAATATCAAGCTGACTTGGTATTCCACTGAACTGCCACCTATTCACTGCTTCCTTTAGTAGCACTGGGTAGCACTCTTCTCAGTGAGTTAGGGTGTTGTTATAGTCTCAGTGTAGGTATTAGCTCTCCAGTAATTTGTAATTGTGTGGTCAGTACCGTTTAAAACAAAAAGTGAATAAAATGCATGTCTCAGGCTACCTCACATTCTCTCTTTTCTATAAGAAACATCTCTGCGCTGCCAGATCTGAGGACTTCTTATTCAAATAACACCTGATTTTCTCCTCTTCCACAGCTAGAAAGCCCTGGATGTTGACTCACTTGCTCTCACCTTGGTCTAAAAGTTGTTCATATCAACTTCATCATATGTGTTTAGAAAACTCAGTCAAAATGTAATTCATGTGTGAATTGGGGAGCAAGGACAAACAGAGGAGGCACAGTCCCCTCCAGCTGTTTCCTGGTAGAAGTAAGCTTATTAACATTAAAGCTAATTCTTGCTTAAATAATTGATTCATCTGATAAATCATCAGCTGAGAAATTAAAAGTTGAGAGACCAGAGTACATTAAACAGATAGGATGATAATTATAATTAGCTACTGAAAGTTTGCAACAATACAGAACTCCATTTTCAGATTTATGTTAGTAATTTACTGTCACCACTTAGAATCATAGAATCGTAGAATGACTTGAGTGGGAAGGGACCTTAATGACCATTGAGCTCCAACCCCATGCCATGGACAGGGCTGCCACCAGGTCAGGCTGCCGAAAGCCCCATCCAACCTGGCCTAGAGTGCCTCCAGGCACCACAGATTCTCTTGGCAGCCTATGCCAGGGCCTCACCACCTTCTGAGTAAAAAATTTCTTCCTAACATCTAACCTGAATTTCCCCTCTTTTACTTGAAAGCCATTCCCCCTTGTCCTATCACAGAATCACAGAATCACAGAATCACACAGAATCACAGAATTGTAGGGGTTGGAAGGGACCTCCAGAGATCATCGAGTCCAACCCCCCTGCCAAAGCAGGTTCCCTACACCAGGTCGCACAGGTAGGCGTCCAGGCGGGATCACTATCAGATCATGTAAAAAGTCAGTCCACCTCCTTTTTATAATCTCTCTTTAAGTATTGGAAGGCTGCAGTGAGGTCTTCCTGAAACCTTCTCTTCCCCAGGCATAACAAGCCCAGCTCCCTCAGTCTGTCTTCAGAGTCGAGGTGCTCCAGCCCTCTAATCATCTTCCTGTCGGTCCTCTGGACCCACTTCAACAGTTCCATGTATGTCTTGCGCTGCGAGCCCCAGGCCTGAACTCGGTACTGCAGGAGGGGCCTCGCAAGGTCAGAGTGGAGGGAGACAATCACTTCATCTGCTAGTACCTGGAACTGTGCTAGTCATTTGTGTGCTAGTCATTTGCCACTGTGCTCAATTTTTTCCTCCCTATTCAATGAGCATTTAAAAATGAATAACAATTAGTATGTAAATACTAAAGTTGAGTTGCAGACTGTTCTGCAGAAGCAAATTTAGCCTACTGTGTATATGTAGCGAAATGAAATATGCCTAATGATTTTTCCCACTTTGAACTCAAGGCCATTTTATGTTTCTGGCAGAATGCAGATTCTTGCTAGCAGGATGAGGATGTATCTGACAACAGAAGGGATCTTTAAAAGTCAGAATATAAATAAGATATTTTAAACATGCATTGTTAGCTAAGAATGTCGTTCCTTTTTTTTTTTTTTTTTTTTTCCTCTTATGTTTCTCTTTATGATTTGTGACAGTCTTCTGCTTTTCACTGACGTACTGAGAACTGTCCTTAGCCAAAATTCAAGTCATTGCCTTTGAAACAAAGAAGCAAAATGAATTAAGAAAATGTGCCACTTTGAAACAAGATACTCTACTGTGGATGCTCTGGTTGAAGAACAGGGGCTGTGTTCTGGGCTGCAGTGGGCAGAGGCAGTGACCTACTGTGCCACGGCTCAGTGCCAAAAAAAAAAAAAGCTCACCGAGTAATATGTGAGATGTAATGCCATCCTTCCCACTTCACCCACCACACCAAAAAATAAAGATGAGTGCTTGCAGTCTGATTATGGAAGACTGATGTGATGAAACACTATTTCTGCTTCTGTTCCTTCCTCTTTATGAGCATGAATGCTGACTGCTGCAGACTGGAGAAAGGACTCCTCAGTTCTGGCGGTTCAGGGCAAATGCAAATTGTGAGCTCCATTTTGGAGCTTATGAACGCTGTGTAAAGACCTTTATCATACAGTAAGCTCCATTTTATTTGTAGGCCTCATCCCTTCTTCTGCTATCCACAGTCCACAGTTAGATGAAGTTCCAAGCAATGATGTTGCAAGGGTGTCCATGGCAGGTCACTAAACTTTGATGGCCCATGGTTATCAGGGTGAACTTATCTTGCTTGCTGTTTTCAGAGAGGAGATTCAGGAGGCAAAGCTATGTCAGTGAAGGTTCCTGAGTTCTCCAAAGGCTCCAAATTCCCTAGCAAACAGTGATGAAAAGAAAAATTTCCAAATCTGGAAAACGCAAACAGCAATTTTTCTTTTACCTAATTCTGTCTATTTCTTGTGCAATCATAACTGAAACTTGCAAAATCTCTGTGCTGTATCTCGAGCATTATCTGCTCTGTGTTTACAAAGCAGGAATGAGCAAATACGAAGAAAATGGAAAGCCAAGTACCTCAACAAAGGTGAATAGTTTTGCTCATGTGAGTCTGTAAAAGTAGGCATGCAGGGTTGGACAGGGTGAGGAATAGCTCTGACTAGAAACTTGGTCCATGAAGTTCTACTTTGTTATATGTTAACAGACTGAATTTACATGAAAGAAACATGTCTTAGGGTTACCATGGAGAGTGAGAAAGACACTTCTGGAGGTATCCTAGACCAAAGGGAAGTATCCCTTGTCCCCATCCAAGCAGTTTTCTGGCAAGCATAAGACTCTGGAAATGTTCTAAACTATCATGTAGTAAAAAAAAAAATGAATACATGAAAGTTGACACATTGGACACAAAGGAGTTCTGGGGTGACAAGGAGTGGATCCAAATGTGGAGGCCTGTTTTTATGTTTATTCTTTTTTTCACATACTGATGTTATCAGTGATTGCTGATACTTCAGAGACAGATTTTAGCTTAGTATTTGTTAACGTGTAAGCTGACATGTTCAGATAACAAATAATCCTCAACACTTAATGAACCAATAATTAGCATGGCATGGCTTATGTGGTGCCGACATCACTTAAAGATGTTCTCTTCTCATGCCTCTTGTGAAATTTTGTTTCAGGAAACAGAGTCATTATTCACACTATTTCTTCCATCTTACCTTAATTTTCATTCCATCATCTTTGTTTCTTTGGACAAATGGCAACAGAATTGGAGTTTGAAAGGAAAGGTTCTACAGTTTTCCATACTATCTTAGGGCTCTGAAAACTCAGGCATTCAGCATAAAATCAAAAGTTCAAGTTCCTAGATTATGAAAACGTTCTTACTAGTGAAAAGTTTTAATTCCTGCCTAAAAGCCGCCAATAGGTTTGGTACCTTTGGTTGTATGCATTCAAGCGAGGAAAAACACTTGCAATGGCAGCAGCATAACAGTATTCAGATAGAAGCTCTTAATTTTTAGAGGACACCAAGTTGTGATTATTGATATTTCAGGAAAAGTATGCGTAGAGATGGTTTTGCAACTAGCACACTTGAAAGAGTGCACTAGGATAAAAGTGGCTTCCTAGTCCTGCCAAATATATTGTATCTTTACAGTGACTTCAGTGGTGGATTAGGTAAATATGTTGAGTAACAGAGAAAGGGAAAGGCAAAAATCTTTTGCTTGTATGATTGCCAAACTGATTCTGATAGACAGTGAAGTGACTTAGACATATAGACTTCATTGTTTCTAAGCATGGATGTTTTAAAGCTAACCTTTTCATTTCAGGAAGAACACGTGAATAGTTTCACTCTTGCTCCAGTAGTATTCTCATTTGTTGTGTGGAGGAAAAGAGGAAAACAAGGTTCATAATTTCACAGTAAGAATGAACGTTCTCTGCACATGTGATCCTCTGCATTTTGGTGCATATAAGCAGATGTCTGTAGTGTTCCACTGACTTCCAAGAAGCTTTGTGCATGCCTCAAGATATTATTTTGTGGTCAGGCTGAAGACATTCAGTGCCAGTCAAGTGTAGTTGAATGTGGCTCAGAGGTAGAGTAGAAAAAGGCACCAGGTATGGTTTATGGATTCACATTTGAGTGTGAGTTTCCTGTGTCACATGTGGGGCTGCTAAAATGTATGTTTTGTCCAACATGATCTGTAGTGAGTTTTACTAAGGTGATTTTATATTTTTCTACATGGCTTTTCCCTCAATACTCCCTACTCATCTGTGCTTCCGTTTGCCTTCCTCCAGCACCTTCATCTACCTCTCACCTGCTTTCCTAGTTTCCTTGAGTATAGGACTATTTTACATGCTGCTGGCTTGCCAGTGCTCTGACCTACTCATCTGTGATAGCTGACCTGTCTAATGTCGTTAGCTCATGAATCATCTCTTGAATTCACTACAGACATCCATTTCATTTCAGTGAAATCAATTTCATCATCTTCAGTGACTGGTCCCTGGAAAAGTCAAATGGCGTTTGCTTTCCTCTTTCCTTTTTGCATTTCTTATAATTCAGTTTTCCTTTAATCTGCATTACAGCTTACCACTATTTTCCTTTGTTAGCTTTCTTCTCCAGTTTTATTAGTTTATCTTCTGTTTAACCATCTGTTATCTTTGTCTCCTCTTTTAACATTTTCTTGTGTAATTATACCTCAGAATGTACAGGCATTCTTATTGGTACTTTTTGATGACAGCATCTGGTCTCAGCCTGCTTTGCAATAAACCCAGCTTCTTCTCATTCAGATCTACGATGATTCTGTATTTATTACCTCCTCCGAGATATGATTTTTTTCTTGAAATGATTATCAAGGGAGAAAAGAGATAGATAGAGTGAGACAATCAGTAGGAAAAACATATCAAAATTAACATATTATTTTGCATCATGTTCCATGTGTCATTCATATGTTTTTTGGCATATACAAAAACTGCCCAGGATACATCACTCTGCTACCTTGCATTCTATCTAGCTGATTTCTTGTACAGTCCTGCTTGCTTTTCTCCTTTCCCTAGCTACAGTATCTGTGTTGACATTGTAATGTAAGAGCCTGGTAACAGAATCCTTTATTTACATATAGAGCAATACATGGCTCTTGCCTCTTCCCTGCTGTAGAAGTAAGGTCTCTTGTTGCGTATGCAATTATTTATAAAAAAATTGCTCCAAAATTAATGTCTCTTATTTATTTCCATGAAAACTACAAAGATACAAGGAGCACAATAATACTATTCGGTAGAGTGCATTTGCAGCTACAAAATGCTATTTTTCAACATAGTCACCAACATTGGTTATGCATTTTTTGCCAGTGATGAACAAGAGCCTGCATGCTGCTGTCATAAAAATCTGCATGGCCGTCTGGAACATGGCCTGTCTTTCACATTGCTGAAATGCACCACCCACCACCTCACTGTGCTCACATCCACTCTTTGGTCTCCATAGGCATTCAGCAAGTGTTGATGAATGTCAATGGATACCATTATTTCCACATGGAGGAATTCAGTGACACATTTGCTTTGTACACACTTCCATGTCAGACATCATTTTGTCAGACTGCCCCTGTGCTGCCATCTGTCACATGGCAACAAAATGTAACAGGAAGTTATATAGTTGGGAAGGTTCAAGCTGTATTGCCGTACCACCGACATCCACCTCTGATGTCATAGACCAACATAACAACGTCAGAGGCATCACTTTCAGAGCAGCTCTCATACAGTTGCTAAAGAGATGGAAAATCCTTTTCAAAATTGCAGGCCACTGTTCATTTGAATTTCATTAAGTTTCTTTTCTTCCGTGAAAGCCTTTCACTTCACTAGTCTGGGTAGAACTCATTGGGATAATCAGCAATTACAAGCAGATCACAATTACTAATTTACCACAGCATTCCTGGAAACACGCTGTTTCCATTCCTGGATTTTTACATTGGCATTTAAATTATTAAAGCTGCATAAGAACAAGTCAGACATTCCCCCTGGAGGACCTGAAATATTCTTCCATGTCAAATGAAAATACTTGAAAAAGATAAAGGAAAAGTCTTAATGAAACATTGTAGGGGCATGCAACCATATTCATAGGTTAACTGTATGTCTACTTAATTTAGAAACTGATTAGCAAATTTAGAGTAAAGAGTGCCTGTTAGGACAACTTTGAGAGTATTTTACATTTCTTCATTCAGATATGAATGTATTTCTGTATCTCAAGCCAAATTTGTTCCTCTTGGAGTTACTGTGCTTAAGAAGTGAATTAGGATTGATTGTGTGCAAATTCTTCACAGCATAATTCTGCAACGTGTCTTTCCAGTCTTGTTGTTTTGCATCCATACACATGGCTCCGTTTGGACCAAAACCAAGTATGATGTGCACTTGGTGGTTTTTCCTCTCAGACCTCTTCCTTCTCTCCTCTATATTGGCTGCATTTGTTGCTTGGCCTTCTCTTATACCAGGCAGAGAGGTACTGAAGGCTGGAGTCCCACCCCCACTTGGTGCTGTTGTTGCTGTGTGCCCTAACAGAATGGGAATGCTGAGTGGGCCTCTCTTTATTTCCCACCTGAACTTAGATTTATTGTGATCACGTTTTCAGGTGTGAGTAACTACAGAATCAAAACAAAACAAACAAGTTTACTTAGCGGTAGAGAACGTGGCCTGGTACCAATTCAAGAAAAAGAAGTGCTTTTGTTGATTAAATGGAGCTTGGGTTGTCAGGGGAGAAGTGCTAGTGGAAGCAGCATGGTGGAGGCCCTCTGAGCAAGGCCTGCTGTCCCATGATGCAGTCAGAGAGATCGCTGTACTAGTGGGAACCTCCCTGTAGCTTCTCAATGAACACTGATCTTGATCTGCATTTTGAAGTGAAGAGCAATGGTTGTTCATGCGTGGTATTGCAATTTGCCAACAGACATATTCAGCTTGACATACGACATTTATTTCAGTCTGAAATTTCCCAATTTAATTGAGGGGTGATAATGCAGAGCTTGGGAAGGTAATGAATACCCAGTCCTGCATCAGCTGAGGGATTTAGGCCACTTCTGGCTGCTGAGACTCTGGAGCAGCTGGGTGCCTAATTGTCTGGAGAGGTTTTGGAAAAAAATCCTCTCTCTCCTAATTGCACTGGGGAAAAACACTGCTTGGAGTGTCAGCTCGAGTGTACATTAAAAAAAAAGGAGATCAATTAGTGCGATTTGCTTGATGTCAGTTTGTTAATTCCTATATGAATGTCATAGAAATTATTTGGTTGGTCACCTCAGAAGCAAGCATCTGAAAACAGTTGAAGGTTTGCAGATGGAATAACATGTCAATGTCATTTTAATAAAAAAATTTAACCCTGCAAATGCCTAATGGACCTGAGCTTGTCGTAGTTGCTGGTGTTTTTAAGCAAACCAGCATTCCATATGCATGTTGTCTTTTAAATACCTTAACTGAATATAAGACGGATCACACCCCACAAATGTAAATGTATACTTGGAGTATACGACTCTTCTCAAAAGCACACCAAATCATAATATTTGTGTATTATTGAGTGTAAGAGCTCTGGCTTTAGTGATACTGCTAAGCATCAGTTTACTTTTATTCTCTAAAAAAAAAAAAAAAAAAAGTAGAATTAGAATCCAGATCTAAATTTTATTCCTCCTGACAGTGTGCAAGCTTCCTATCCTTCTCTAAAAATCACAGTTTTGTGTATAAAAATGGGGTATCCAAATCCACACAGTGAAAGTCAGCCTTGGGTGTTGTTGTTGTTTTGTTTGTTTTGGTTTTGTTTTGTTTTTTTTTTGTTTTTTTCTGTAGCATTTCTTTTTCTTCTATATTATTTCTTTATATTTAAATTCCCAATGTGTGTTGCAAAGGCACTGTTATCATCAAGGTCATGTCAGTCTTTAACTGGGCAAGACCGAAGACCCAATTTCTTCACTTCAAATGACCTTAAAATTTCCAGGCCGTATTTCTCTGTTAAACAGCTCACTCTTTGGCAAGATGCTATCACTTGCTCATCTTCCTTTTTAACACAGTCTCTGCTTCATCTCACTGCCAACTGAATGGGCTTTCATGCCCTACTCTGTGTTTTATGCCTACATTAACTTTGGGCCTGTATTTGGAACTTTGTTTCTCTCAGCAGTGAAAGGATTACAAAAAGTCCTTTACATTTTAAAGTAGTATTTAAATTAGATTTGAGAGAAGCAGGTGTCAATTGCAGGTGGAGGACAGCCCTTGGAGGCAGAGCTCTTCTTTCACATGTGATTCCTGATTCAGTTTATATGAATAGTTAAAATTCTTGGTGTTCGGATGAGGAACCCAGATACACATCATGTTAAAGGTTTTAGCCTGTGTCAGCCACAGTTCAGGAATGGCTGCTGCTGCAACAGCTCCTTCCATTAGGACAGCTGTATCATGGTTGTTGTCATTTATTGTCTCTCCTTTGTCATCCCAAGTAAAAAATTGATTCTTATCTGTGCTGTTGTCAGTGAATGTTCTTGTTGAGATAGGTATAATGTAATAAATTCCAGCAGTAGCTATTTGTAGACTGAGCTTCCTTTGGATATAAACTCTGCAGTCTGAGCAGCTTACACTGAAGGTGTTGTTGTTTTTTTCCACTGTAATTTGTATTTCAGCTGCTGGTGCAGGCAGATCAATTTTTTTCTCCTTTTACTTTTTGCTTTGCAGTGTCACTGCGCTCTGTTTTGCAGACATTGTGCCAAACTCATAATTAATCCGGTGTCAGAGGAGAGCAGTAAGAATTACCAGCAAAGGAGAAAAATGCAAGGTACACTTTCTGAATACTGGCACCGAAGGAAGGAAGCATCACTTTTTCTCCCACTTCGGTCCATCAGATCACCTAGTCAAATTATTCATGCAGTTTTCCCCCAGCTGTATTGGAAAGGGTGTAGCAACAGTGCAACCTTGTTTGAGAGCTGCTGTCTTCCTGTACCCTTTCACAGACACTCCAAGGAGTGACTTCGGAGGGATGACCCCTCTTTAATGTTATAGCCTCCTTTTATGCAATGTAGTCCACGTGATGACAACCCGAATCTGAGAGTTGCCACCATGGTATATCATTTCTTCTTTTTCTTTTTCAACCTCATAAGGAAAGCAAATGGCAAAGACCATCTGGGAAGACTCTTATCAATTCATGCCATTTTTCTGTGTATCCTTTATGATTCTTTCAGATATTTCTGTCCATGGGTGCTGGGCATAGTCAAAGGCCAAAGATGTTGCAGGGAAGTATTGCATTAATTCAGAAAACATACTTTCCTCCTGACATTGCTGGTACTCCCTTTAAGTCTTTGTAAGTATTATTTGCTTTTTTAACATCCCTGTTTTCCTGGGTTGCTACTGCCAAGCACCAAAGGAATCAGATTTCAGAATACCAAGAGGAAAGACTGAGAACAGGACTGAAAAACATACATACACAGTAGTTTGAGGATGAAACACCTACTTGTTCAGATTTAGAAGCAAACTCTGAAATGAAAAACCAACTCATCAACAGTTTCAATATATTTAGATTCAAGCTACATCTTTTGAGGCCCATTTGTTCCAGGTAATGCCAGCTCTACCCTTTAGTTGGATCATTTTCTATCACTTTAATGAGATATTTCTGAACAATCATTCACTGATAGGAAGCAGCAATAAAGGGAGGAAAGTAACTGAATGAAATACAGTAATGTTAGGGCTCAGGAATGGCCAATGGAATTAAAGTCAAGAATACTTCATGGATTTCAGTAATAATAGTATAAACTTTATAGAAATTTCTGCATAAGAAGCCAGTACTGGTCAGCACATGAAAAATCTCTTAATTGCAATCCATATAGATGCAGAACAGCTAGAAGAGAGTCAGGCACTGTGAATTAGTTCTCAGTAAGTCATTTTTATGTATAAATTAATGAATGTACTTCTGAGCCTACACTATTCTAACTTAGGCAGGCTTTTTAGTTGTGATACAAAGACTTATTGGCAACTTAAAAAAAAAAATATTTAAGCAAAAAAGTTACTAAAATGAAGCACTACCTTTACAAAACCATGCCTGGTGGTATCTCATCAGTCAATTCTCTGGAGGTACTAAAAGTGAAATGTGATGGAGCTGTCAGTCAAGAAGCACAATGTATTCAAAAGCACGCTGCTTAACTAAACATGGATTCAAGCTAGAAGCTACTTAGCTTTTTGAAGAACCACACAAAGTTGGTTCCCATCCCAGATAAGTCACCAATCTGTCTTTTCTTTCTTTTTTTTTTTTTAAAGATAACTTCAACTTTTTCAACTAAAACAAAAAACAAACAGACAAAAAAAAAAAAAAAAGCCACAAAAAACCAACACTAAGATTACCTAAAAATCACTTCTTTTTCTTTCAGTAGCAGAGGCTGGGTATCCATTCCCCTGTTATCTAAACTATTCTCTGCAAGCAATTTTCCTTCTTTGGTTTCCATCCTACTTTCTTTACTTGCACTTTGTGACTTGGCAGGAGCAAAAGACATTAAATAGCAGTCCCCTCTGACTTCCCACTTTCATAGTACAATCTGTCTTCTGGATTTAAAAGTACTAATGAGAACTTCAAAAGAGAGAAGGTGGCAGCATGCACTACAGCTCTTTGTAGAAAATCTAATTGGTTTTGCAACACAGGAAATGTGTACATAGGTAATCTTTAGCTAGAGTTATCTTTTTGTTCTTATGAAACAATTCGCTGGCATTACTTATTTACTAAATTAATTTTAATATTTCACTTAGTGTGAGATCTGTGACATAGGGTGTCAGGGTTGTGACATTTGTCTTCCTCTTCTTAGGACAGTCACAGACTTAGAATAGAAGCCAAGTTTCTTTCAGCAATATTAGCATTTAAGTTCAATTTCTCCTTGCAGTTCAGTGTGTCACAAATTTGTATGCTGGCAGTTAGTTAAATACTTTCTCTCCTTCATTCCCATCTGTACTACCCATTTTGTTATAAAGGTGCTCCACTGCTTAGTTAGTGCCAGCCATGTAGGTGGCAGTTTGTGCAAGATGCAATTTTTATGCTGCTAGAAGTCAGATTTTACTATAGCTATTTATTAATGGTGAGAATTCCCAAAAGAAATTCCAGCTTTATTCTCTTAGAACTTTGTTGTGCTTTTTCACAGAGAATATGCACCATACGCCCTCATTCTTTTTCTGGGTAAACATGAATCAGCAAAGCCACATGTGCTTTCACTGCAGTGGAAAGTTGTTGACAATATTTTTCTTTTTTATCAGAAAAAAGGCCTAAACCCAAGTTTTGGCAGGCACAATGAGGAGAGCTTTTTCAATTACTGTTTTGGGGCATCCTGCCATCTTTCTCAGCATATGCTGCCTTCCTGTTTATACCCTTCAGTTCTTCAGAGCCCATGGGGGAAAACAAGGCTACAATTTCAGGCTATCTGATGGAGAAAGGTAAGAGGTAGAAAGGAGTTTCACTGTAAATAGTCTTGTCCTGTTTAAAAATAAAGAAATAATTGCCCTCAGCAGTGCCTTTTCGGCTTGTTGAGCTTCCAGAAGGCGTTGAGGACTATTACAAGTTGGCATTGCTTCTGAGGTATCATAGCAACTCCAGCAAATCACAACGGCACCCTCCAACAATGAATCATTCATTTAGAAACCATATCTCCTCTTCCCTTTACTTGTGGAAGATTTATTCCTTTCAGGAGGAAAATTTATATCCACGAGGCAGACATCTGATACACAATACTAAAAGAGTGCATACAATGGCATTGGAGGGATTGCTCGGGCATTGCCTTTTACCAAGGCAGTAGTTTTAAAGAAATCTCAAAGCACTGGTAGCCACTTGGATGGCTGCCACTTCTCAAATCCGCTTCCTTTCAACCTCTGTATTTTGCCTGTTTCACTGGAAGGAATTAATGTCAAGAAATTGTGTCCTTTGGTTTGTCTTCTTCTAGTAAGGCAAATCACCTAATGAACCACTGGCAGAAGGTAATGATACTGACAAGTGATTTATTAATGAACTGACTCTAATGAGCATCTAAGCTATAACCAGGAAAAAAAAAAAAAAAAAAAAGATTAATTAATTTCTTCCTAGGAGATCCCAGCTGAGCACATTACTGAGAAGCACATGAAAAGAGTCAGCTTAAAACTCACTAAATCAGATTTCCTAAACACTGCTAGATACCTTTGAAATCAATTAAGTGGCTGTGAACCAATGTAAGAAGGCATTTGAAGCAGAAGGAAAGTGCCTTCCAGACCTCATGTCCAGTTGATGAAGTTAGCTCTGTAACAGCATCAGAGCACGTGCTTTCTTTTCCATTTGATGTGCAGTCTGAAAGAGAGAACTTGGCTCAGGGAAAAAAAAAAAAAATGATGATTCACTTAAATACAGAAGTGATAAGTCTTCACATAGCAGGGTAGAATAAAGTTACTCTAGCACTAGAATTCAGCCTTTTGAGGAAGTAATATGCTGAAGTAGTTTGATTAAATTGATCTAGAGATATGTTGTACATATGCTTTGTGGAAAACAATGTCAAATTGTTCAGGCATTCACTGTAATCAAATCTTGTTATATCTGATATTTCCTTCTGAGTTTTCCGATTTTACCAGCAGTTCAGTTTTTCAAAGTTGACAGTAGTACAGTTTCATGGAGTGAAAAAAAAGTCACTTTAGAGGGTTAAAACGACGCCAACTTTAATTTTTTAAGCTGACTGACAGATATTTTCATAGTGGTTCTAAAGAAATAGGCCTGGAGGCCTGCTATGTTGTTTCCTTACTTTGCCTCAAGTTTGGGTTGTTTTTAGAGAATACTGGTATAAAGCTATTACTAGATCTGAAAGAGAAAGTGAAAGAAAACTTGGTAAAGCCATTTTCTGCATGCATAGCTGAGCTTATTAATAAATAAAATAAAATAATTTCCCCCTTCTCTGCCTCCAGTTTTGCTCTTACCAGAGCTGCACAGGAGAACAGTGATGGGTGAATTATGATGGTAGTATCGACAGAAAGTACTTGTTCTTTTTCATTGGACACAGAATGTCCTTGTAATTTAGTTAATGCTTAAGAGCTACTTTGCATTGAAGACTATATGTCTACTTCGTTGCAGAATGTTACAGTTTAAGCATAGTGCCTTACGTATATATTTGTGCCTTATTTTAACTGTGCAGTAGTGAGGAAATAAAATGAACTCAATTGTTCATTGCTGCATTAAGAAAGTACCAGGTTATCTGTTACAATTCACTGTAGAATAGGATAGCAGATAAGTGACAGATAAGCATATTTGAAAAAGCACAGGGAGTTACCTTTGAAAGCTATAGTGTCCCAGGTTTTTTTTTGTTTTTTTTTTTTTTAATCGGAGTGCTTTTTGTTCCTGTTTCAAGGTGAGGGAGATAATGCATGCTGAAAAAGACATGATAGACGTTGAAATACATATAACTTTAAACAAAGCAATTGAGAAGGACTTCTGATGCATGTGAAATGATTCACCTACATTTCTGCTTATACAATCATTACTTCACGAGACTATATTTCAGTCAGTGCAAGCCAGCCCATAGTTTCTCCTCTTTCCATCATCAAAAAAGACTGGGTATAGTATATTCAGTTATCATAATGTAGAGGAGGTACTCCCTGCCATTACAGGTGTGGTCCTTAAGTGCATGAGTAGGTTAAAGGAAAACACTGCAGTATTTGTGAATAAGGCTGAGGTCTGACATCCAGTATCTTAGAGTTAAATGGCATGTGTGCATTATTCTCTTTTCATCGTCCTCAAAAGACTTACTAGCTTTCTAGAGAATTGCTCTTATCCTCACTGCTCTTTGGCAAAAAATTGAGAGAGGGTTAAGAGGTTAACCTCTAACAGAAAGGTCTGTAGAAGTATGAGTGTTTGCCAGGGAAGGAGGCAAACAAACCTGTTTTCCATTTCAGATCAACTTGAAGTTCAGGAGTGGCTCAAACTGTTCAAGTAAGTTTCAGCCGTGGTTAAACAAAACTTCAGAGCAGTGATTTAATCTCCACTGTTTGGTCTGATTCCTGGATAAGGACTTCTAAACTTATGCTAGTGTCTACAAGATAATTGTCTATGAATTCTTTCGCTTATATATGAAATTTTTAAAATTAGTGTCATCCTTTTGTCTTTTTCACTCTTGGCTGTTAGCATGATACATGTTATCTATGCCTGAGCATAGATAAAATATAACACAGAACTTGTCTAACCAGAGAGAAGAAATTTCTTTCTGCGGAGCCCATGTGACTACTTAGATCTTTGCATCACCTATACTTAGAAGAAGTGAATGCTGTCTTCTCTGCATCAGATATCTTTTAAAGCTATTTAGTCTTTACATCTTCGGGGAATAGAATAATAAGTTTTCATTCATTCTTAGCCAAATTTCCTGTATCAGGGTTTCAAGTCTGGCATTTGAAGTCATGCCTGTCCTCGTGCTTATGAAAAACTGAAGATGCTTTCATAAGCTGAATGAAATCTTAGTCTCACTGACCTTTTCCTTGTTACAAGAGATTTTTTTTGGACTGTGTCCTCTGGTCTTCAAGTGTATTAGATTTTTCCGCTTGTGTGCTGTGAATGCTTAGTCATCAGGAAGTACACTGCCAGGCAAATCATAGTTCTGCCTTTCCTGTTGTCACTTTTTGGTACAATTCTTTGAACTGTTTGTGTGCTGATGAGTTTTTTCAGTAGCACGTGCAATGAAATAAAGCTCATGATACCTGATTAACTGTTCACCAATCATCATTTGTCTTCAAAGGGCTGTCACAAAGAATATAATGTTTGGTTTTTATTTACATTACACAATGCCCAAGGTTGCTTCTCCTTCCTACACACATTTACAGGATTTCTATCCTCACTTTAGCAGTCGTCCATTCTTTCAGACTTACAGATAGATGAACACCACTCACAAGATGATAAAGTGAATAAATTTAGGTTCATTGTCTAGCCTGTGGTAGGTAAGTGAAAGCTGTAAGAAACCTTTCCATGTAGGTCTATTTGCAAAAAAAAAGAAAAAGAAAAAGAAAAAAAAAAAAGAAAAAAGAAAAAGGAAAAGGAAAAAAATACAGGAGTTGCTATCTTCAGGAATTCAAGACTTCTGCCCAGGAGTAAATTAAATTTAGAAAACATATTAACTTACCGCAAAACCCACAGGACAGATTTCAATTGACTCCACCTAGATTTTGGTGGCAAAACATCCTGGCCACATAAACCCATGGAGCATTTTGTGTGGAAAGGTTGGCTTCAGCAGTTATTACTCACAAGTCAAAACAGAATGATTTATTTCATTTTCCATTTCAGTTCTCCTCCATCTTATACCTCATGAGGTAAGCTTCCTTTTTTCATTTTATATAGATGCGGATATCTGTAGAAAATAGAAGGCAGTGAAGATCTGTCCTTGAAATTTCATACTCCTGTGTTCTTTGTGCAGAACTTTGTTTGAAGGGATTTCTGGAATCTCAGAGGATGCTCGGGCTTCACCACTGAAGCCTGTGCAGCTGCTTTAGAAAACAAACACAGCCACTTCTGTAATCGGGCATTCTGGCTAAGTTTGTCCCAGCATATATGTTGCATCCAGAGGAGTTGGAAAGGACTGTGTTATCAGTTGGCCAGGCTCTTTAGCCGTTGAAGACCAAGAAGTGTAATGTAAACGAAAGAAAGTCAAGCAAAACCAAATCATGAAAGAAAAATAAAAACCCCCTCTCTCCCTCCTCCCCCCGCCAAAAAAAATCCGAAAACATAAAACAAAAAGAAGGAACCTTGTAGGAAAAGGAAGTACTTCTTTCAAGTGGACTGAGGTATCAAACTAACTGGGGCCTTTTAAGTTCCTTGCCTAGAAGCACAACACAGTGCATTTCAAAGGAGACCTCAGCCTCCTGATACATGTCTCTCTTCCCCTTGCATGCTTTCTGAGCTGGCACTAAGCCATTTCTGTGTAAGGATAACGCAATTGACAGAGAAGGCTATGAACTACAGCGTGCTGTCTCAAAGCTTCTATCATCCAGCTCTCTAAACTTGCCCTGTTTTTGCTGTTTAATTGTCAGTCTTTTATATCTAAACATCTTGATGATAATCCTTCTACTGAAAATGCCATACAGATTCCTGACAGTTAAGTCTAAAGAAAGGCAGGCATGACACAAATTGAATAAAATATCTAGCCTTTTGCAGGCTTAGCTAATAGGCACAGTGTAACAGTAGGTATTTTATGCCTTTCCCCATTTCCCCCACTTAAAGTCTTTCTAGGGAAGATCACAGATCCTGTAACACTCTCCTACTAAAATATGCTTCTGAGCCTGCACACTTTTAAGCCTGAGCAACATAGTAAATGCAGAAACCTCGTTTAATATTTCACTTCTAAAAGCATGAAGTCCTTAATCAAATTTCTCATTGTCTTGGCTTGCAGTACACATACAGTAATCTCCTTTACATCTTTTAATATATATTCATATGTTTTGTTTGTACATGCACTCAAGCAAAAACAGGGATGCTGATAAAATATTGGCTTTACTGATGTTAAAGGAGATAGCTTTGGGCAAGGCTAATAAAAACTGAATCCAGCATGATTAAAGAAAGTAGAAAGTAATACCTCTAAGTGTACAGTGGTGACTGCTGCTAGTATCCTCCTGCAACATTAGCATAGTACATGGAGAAGGGAGAGCCAGGTACTATGAGAGGTGAGGGCACAGGAAAGAGGGGCAATGCAGATGTCACTCATCCCTTCCTTACATGCTTCTTTTGAAGGATTGTAGATTTGCCCTGTTATGTGGTGAAGAAAAGAAAGAGGAAGCTATAGGCACACCATGGTGTGAAAACAAAAAACAACTCCCCAATGTAACAGAGCTGTTGCACACATGTGCCTGACTCTCGGTAGCACAGAAACATGCTGCCTGAGAGGCTGGCCTTGCTTTTTGTGTTAGAAAACAGCTGGAGAACAAGAGGAAATGTGTCTGGTACTGGAGCACCTGAGCCGGAGCCCACTGCTGAGGATGTCCCTGGAAGCATCCTCTGCAAATGGAGGAAGGTCCTCTTGGTTGAAAGCTGCCTTCTGAGTGTGTTTTCTGATCCTAATTTTATGTGTTGTACAGAGAAAGAATAAAAGGGACAGGAGATCTGTAGGACATTTGTACCAGTGAAACTAAGTAAAAAGTAAGATTGAGGCACCCGGCTGGGTTTCCAGTTCATGTTTCCCTACCTTCAGGTGGGCAAATTATATTTTGCTGAGAGACATTATGTCACATAATCTTTTTGCCCTTGTTACCTATGGAGGAAGAGCAGTTTTCTGTTTCAGTGGTGAGAGAGTCTTCTTCTAAACCACAGCCAAAATCTATCCAAGTCCTGTTTATGCTGATTTGTTCTAATGCCAGCACCATCTTCTAAATTAAACAGCCCTTATTTCATGTTTTTTCCATGGTTGTATTGAAAGAGAGCAGCCTCTCAGCCTTCTCTTTGCTATGGAAAACAAGCTCTTCGAGTTTCCTCTCACTTGATCAGGTTTCTCTACACCCCTGGATCAGCTCAGTAACCTTCCACTGCACTGGGGATGCTCTGGCAGTGTCCTTGATCTGGTGCAGTGTTCCTCCTGCCACTGTCTTAGCAAAGCCTTACAACAATGGCAACAATATTTCTCGGTTTCTACCAGAGATGCCTCACCAGATCCATCCTCCAATTATGTTTGCTTTTTTTTCCATGGCTGCATCACAGTGCCAGTCAGTCATTTGGCAACACATTAATACACCCACTCTAACTGATGAACTCCTGGCTTGTGGCAGAAATTCTTGTTATTAGTCCCCAGTATTTGGTTTGGCATTTCATACTTTGTTTTCATCCCCTTTTTATTACACAAGTTTCAAAGTCATCTGTACTGATGGTGCTTGATACATTTGCATTCTTAACAGTTGTAAATGCATATTCATAGTCTTTGTGATGTGGTGAATAAAAATTAATGAAAATACTAAGGAACATCAGCTTGATCTTAAGGAGCCCTGCCAGTAAATTCATTTGAGACCAGAGCATCCCCATCTGACATTGCTGATTGCATTTCTCTTTGAGCCGGTCCCATAAGCAATTCAGGGGTCTGCTTCTAATCCATGTAATTATTCAGTCTAATGAATCCTCTCGTATGTGATACCATATCAGATGCTGTTACCTAATCAGTTTTTACAAACACCAGCATGACAAATTAATTAAACCCCCTGCAATTTCATGCACTGGTTCTTTCAAAGGTCTGAAATGGAGACTGTGTAGCTGTTGTTGTTGTCTGGACTTGGCATTAAGCTTGCTGAGTGTAGCTTCTGTCCTCAGTTCTTTTGTTCAACATGGCTGTATTTGCTGAAAATATAGTGAAGGATTCTTTTAATTTTGGGGTGATGTTTGTTATTGTTTGAAACATTTGAAGTAATAATAAGAGGAGGAGAATATTCTTGGTGACCATTTTCTGAAGCATTAGTCAACACTTTTGTGCTGTCACTGCTTGAAGATTTTCTTTTTCTTTGTTTTCACTGTTGTGAAGGCAAGCTTGGTTGTCTACTTCATGTGGGCAAAGTATGTAAGATGGTCAGAGTGCATGGGAGTATCAGTTCCAGGAATACTCCCACAGAGCCATCCAAAGGCATCTGCAGTAAACTGGGGGTTTTTATGAGCTGAAACCCGCAGTTCTGCTTCCCACTGACTTGGTGGCATTCCACTATGAGATCCAGTCGCCTAGAAAATAAAATGTGCTTGTGTGCATGGCTTCATGATCCTGTCATTACTGTTGTCGGTAGAGATACAGAGGCATCACTTTTGCAGAGGTAAGGGGAAAATGATGAATCTTCGGCTCTGCCAAAGCCATGACTTGTAACCAGTGTTTGTTGGAAAGTCCTGAAGTCTATTCTTGTGTAAGCCTAATGAGCCTTTTCTTACAGCATCTTCCAAACTTGTATGCTCCCTCTGTTCCACATTTCCCCCCTTCACAAGACCAGACATATATTTCTATAAGTTTTGCTGCCTTCCAACTAGCAACAAATTGTGACTCTTTGCTTTCCTGTTGCAGGCATACTGGTGAGCTGGTGAGCTCAGTAAGCATGCTGAATTCATAGTGCTGGGTCAGCAGCAGTCGGAAGAGCTCACTCACTTGTTAGCAAATCAATGAATGCTCTTTCAAAAAATATTTTTAATGTCATGAAACATAGAGACTTAGACTCAAAATGGAATTTTAGATTGCAAATGGAATAACTATTCTTGCATTAACTGTATTTCTCTTCCTTCCTTGAAAATGTATTTATTTCAATCTAACTTATCCTTAAAAGAAATCATAGTCTTTGGGGATGTGACATAATACTGTCACAAAAAATAAATAGCAAGGGTTTAATGTAGCAATATTGGGTTCTCTTGGAGCAGGAAAAATAAAATTTCTGGTTAAAGGCAAATTATTGAAATATTCTCTTGTACCGATGTTTTGTACAGTTATTCTATCTGTTGTTCAGTTTATTCATCTGCTCTGGACAAAGAGCAGGCCGGGAGAGCTCACAGTTTGGGATCAGAAAGTTTGAGACTGCTCAGCAAAGGCTTGGCAAAGGCTCTCGGAATCAAAGTTCCTGTGCATTTGCCTGTGCCACTGGCACAGCTCACAGTGCACACCTCAGCTAGTACTCAGCATGCAGTAATGAAGTACAAAGCCTGTTACGTTCATGGATGCTTTAAGCAACTTTAGTTCTTCAGATCTCTGGAGAAGATCTGTAATCCTAATCTTAACCAGTATTTCAGATGAAATAAATAAATAAATGCCACTTACTCCATTCTTTCATCATAGAACAACCTAACTGAAATGCTCCAGATAGATAAATGTTGCTTTGAAATGTAAACTTGCCTGGAAGATTACGTCACCTTTATGAACATGAGGATTTGGGACAGAAAACAAAGACTGTTATTCAACTGAAACTTCAGGAATGTTTAGCTAGACAGCTGTAAGATAAACATGTTCTTAATGCATCGATATGCAACAAAGCCAAACTTATCAGCACCACTTTATGCAGAAATGTGCTGTTTCCTGCTTTCCATTCCTTATATCATTTTATCCACTTGAGTTTGTGAGGCTGGACAAGATCAGAGGGGGGGGGCAGTCGCAGAGCTCAATACATCCTTCCATGTCTTCTGTCAGGATACCTGGGGAAGCAAAAGCACTCAAGAGAAATACTTCCTCAAGGAAAAAGAAGTGCTTTTTTAGCTGCTGTGAGTTCGGGAGCAACAGGATCAGGTCTTACCACATGCATAAAATAGCACTTTATATACATTTATGTTCCATTCATGAAGTGCAAGCCGGAAAAAAAGTTACTGCCGCTTTGTTTCCAGTTTGAGCCTCATCTCAGGAAGTCTGGGAGACCTTGTTTCGGCCTTTCAGTATTAAAAAAAGCTTATGAGAAAGATTGTGAAAGACTTCTTACTAGTGCCTGCAGTAATTGATAGAACAAGGGAGAATGGTTCTAGACTAAAAGAGAAGAGTTTTAGGTTAGATGTTAAAGGGAAATTCGTTACTCAGAGGGTGATGAGGCACTGGATCAGGCTGCCCAGAGAAGTTGTGGATGCCCCATCCCTGGAGGAGTTCAAGGCCAGGTGGATGGGGCTCAGGGTAGCTTGGTCTAAGAGGAGATTCCCCTGCCCAAGTGGGTCTGGATGATCTCTAGGGTCCCTTCCAACCCACACTATTCTATGATTTACTGATTCTGTAAGTCTGTGTTGCTATCATAAAATTTTAATTAAAAAATATAATAGCTTTTTTGAAGGCCTTTAATTTTTATTCCCTTTGCTTACTTTGTAGCGCTTTTGATGCTTCTGCACTTCTGTGATGCTTCTGACAACGTGGCTTGATGTTTAATGTTGCTTTCTGTCAAGTCAGTTAGCACCTGCCTCTATGCTCACTCCAAGGGTTTATGCAGCAGGGATGGTCCTTACTAGGTTTGGGAACTGGCCTAGGCTGAATGTTGGCATTGATAGTCATGTTACAAAAGCATGAAGCATGAAGACAGTGCCGGTTCACCCTGTCACAGCTGTCTGAGGTTTAGCAGAAAACTTTGGCTTTTAGAATCTTCGATAGTACATTGATAGATCTTCCTCCAAAAGTATGAGAGCAAACACAGTTGTGCTAGCCCAAATTGAGGCTCAGAATTTTATTCCCAAATTAATACCATGTCTGAAAAACATAAAACAATTGTTCTTTGTTATATGCTGTTCAGGGCTACAAGATAAGCACACAACTGAGCTTCAGAGCAGAATTGCCTTTTAATTTTACAATGCCTGTAATTCAGGGCTCTTCAGTTGCAAAGCCCCCAGCTTTTGGTGAGAAAAGGCTTAATCCACTAGATACCACTGTGACAAGCATCTGCTTCCTCAAAGGCATCTTTATTAAAGGAATCAAGATAGATAGCCTCCTGACAGAGAGATATCACAAAAGCTCTGTAATAAAAAGAAATACCTTATTTTCCTTAAACCCTTTTGACCAACATCAGCAGCTTTGTTACTGGCTTCAGTGTTCCTTTGTTTGGAATGAAACAAGTCACATAGGTAAAAAAGTATTCACCCAGATTTTGACTGGATTTGTTTAAGAGATTGCTTATTTACTCACAGAATTATTTCAGCTCGGTTCCTTTTATAAAATGAGATTTTGGCAGTCTTGTTTGGAGTTGACAAGTCATGTTGGCAGCTTAAATTTGAAGTGACAGCAGTTCTCCTCCACTTTTACATCACCTATGTATTTCCCACAATATCGTACACTAAAATTAGATAGAAACAAATAGTGTCCTCCAATAATAAGGTCCTTTCTAAAAACAGAGCACAAGTGCTAAAGGAGCTGCCTTTTAGATGAGGAGGTATGTATGAGTAGATAAAAGAACAAAGGAGAAGTTCTATTGAAATGGTTTCCCATCCCTCTGAGTTTATGAAAATATAGTCCTTTTGTTGTATTTGAAGCACTTTGATATTACCCAATGGCCAGGCAGGGGGTAATTTGAAGTGCTTTTAAAGCTGATTAATCTGTCTGGTGCAAGGTCCAAGACTTTAGGGTGGCCAGAATCCACAAGGGGCTTACTGGACATAGCAGCAGGGCAATGTGTGAGCAGCTGCTCCACTCCTGAGTGAAGGCTGCAGGTAAAGGCAGTGGAGGATACAAAGGGCAAGAGGAGGAAAGTGTGAAGGCCCCAAGCATCAGAGAATAGACAGCAGTGAGCAGATCTTTTTTACGACACCATCAACTGCATTTTGGTAGAGTGCATGGTCACGTAAAGAAAGCTGAATCTGTTGCTCTTAGGTCAACTCACAAGAGAGAAACCCATTAGGATTTCTGTGCTACCCACTAACAGCAGCTTTAGAGGTGTACTTTCCTGTGTTTGGACTCTGGGGCTCAGTTTGGGTTAAGAACTCTACTGTACACTGTCAAGGCAGAGTAACCAATTTCAGGAAATTCACCGCCTACAGTAAATCTAGGATGACCTGAGGGAAAATGCTCTTTTTGTGTCATCTAACCTGAAGCAAAAACCCAAAGTGATTATTTCAGATCCAGAGTCCCATCAGAAGAGCTGTCTCTAAAGTTCAAGAGAAGCAGGTATGCTTTGTCAAGATCATTTCAAATTAACCTCTCTCTCTGAAGAACACATTATTTTCTTTTGCTCTCACTTGAGAACCATTATCTCTGTTTCAAAAGCCTATAATGAATGACTTAAGATTGCAGACCTCCCTGTCACTGGGCACCAGGTTGCAGGAGAGCCTGGACTGCTCCTAGGTGCTGTTGACTTTCAGTTGCACTGAAGAAACTCAGGAGCCCTCCTTTGCCTGGACTCTGATTCAGAAACAGTAGCAGCACTTACCTTCTTTTGGAGGATCTATTAGGATTGATACCAGAGACTGCTAGAACTGTAAAACCATTTTGGAAACAGGACATCTAAGAGGAGATAACTTGCTTGGTGTACCAAGCTCATAAGCATGCTATTTCTTCATATCCAGCCACTTCACAGCATTATTATCCTAAATTTTATGAGAGTAGCAGGAACCTTAGTCTAGATTCAGGCAAGTGTGAAGACCACATTTGTCCAATGTTCACCATAAGCAAGAGAAATGTCATGACACCTCCTTTCATGTTGCTCTTTCTTACTACAGCCATATTTTGGCTCTTTCTTACTACAGCCATATTTTGGCTCTTTGGGGCAAAGAGTTTCAAATAGATAGAAAAGATAAGGCTAAGCAGCATCACTGAAGTTTCTTAAGTCTTGAAATGGAAAACTATGATTTTACACTTCTGGTAATCTGATTTTGAAATCTCTTAGGATCACGACTTCCAAATGACAGTGCTTTTGCAGGCACTCTGGGACCATCCCACCAAACTCCTACAGCTCTTAAGGAGCTGTGATTTCTAGACTAGAGTACTTTTACTCCAGCAGAATATAAGCAGGTTTTAGCTCCAATTAAAAATTGGCCTTTGAGACCTGTGAGTAATGCAAATAGGTCTCTTGTTCTAGCTTTCTCAAAACAGTTTATCTGCAGGAATATGACCAGAGAGAGTAGCGATTAAAACCAACAGGAGATGTTATCTCACATTTTAGTTTTCTTTGCAGGCATACTTTCTCGTTTTTGTTGTAAGATAGCAAGCAGCACCAGCTGCTTCAAAATATTTCGGATGTTTGCTCCCAGTGCCACTCTACAAGGTTTGTTCCAGAACTTCATTTTCCTGAAGACTAAAAGCCTTTATTAGTCAAAACGAGCCCAGGCTAATTTGTTTCTGACCTCCACCTTGAGACTCAGCAGACTCTGTGCTTTTCTGGCACTTAGTTCCCAGAAGTGTTCCACAGTCACCGTGGTTATCCTCATTTCAGTTTTTCTACCACATAAGTCAAAAAGGAAAGTTCTGCCAGGATCACCGTGTTCTGTTGGCTTTGTGCTTGCTTCTGCAGTGTTTATGTTCTAGTTCCTCACCCCTACAAGACCTTCATTATATTTACCCCAAGTTGGTAATGCCCACTGTAGTCCAAGCTAGTTCTCTTAGCATTATGACATTTCACAAGTTGTTTTAAGAGCATTTGCACTTTGTCCCAACAACCCTGTGAGGCTGAACAAAGACCAGCAGCCTAGCAAAACAGACTTGGATTCCACCAGTGCAGAAGCTGGAGCCCATGGAAGCATGGTGAGGAGCAGGGTAACTACCATCTTATCAGTCTGTCTCATCTTATTTTAAAAGGTTGTATCCAGTGAGGATATTATTCTAGGTAGACACTCAATGATTTTAAGTCATCCGTTTCCTTACTTCTGGATTTGAAAATCAGTAACAAATGTAATAAAGACAGGCTACTTACCACTCTTTCATACATTATGCAGAGGCCTGACCAGAAGGGCAGTCATCTGCCACAGCCCCCCAACTCCCAGGCCATTCTTATTTTGTTTTCTGAGTCATGTAACACCCTGTTTCCATAAAATTGGAGGAGATGCAATCTCTTTTCTGTTTTTTTCCATAACTGCTTTTCTGCTTTTTTTTTTTTTTTTTTTTTTTGGTCCTCTCACTGATGTGCAGTGAAGTGCACAAGATCTAAAACATTAAATCAGCACAGCACAGCTAAAATTTATCTCTGAGCTGCTTTAATATGAAATATAAAATTGGCTTTGGACGGGCATCCTGCCCTGATTCTTACTGAGGGGGAGAGAGTCGAGTTGAGCATCACACTACTGCAGTTGCAGGGACTGAATAATTGAGCTGGCTTGCTTTGATAGTGTAGTACAGACTATTAGCAAGTTTTAATCAGTGAATCCTTCAAAACACCGCTGTCTACAAGAACAATGGATTAAAACTTATCCTTTGCTGAAATCTTCAAAGCCAGAAGATAAAACACAATGTAAGGTGCAAGGCTGAAAAAGAGAAAGGAAAAAAAAAGAAAAGAAAAGAAAACCACACCAAAAAAACTCTCCTTTGCAAAGCTTTGGGTGCTCAGATAATAAAGGAGGCAATATTACTACATGCAAGTTGATAACCTGTAACTGGCTGTATTTTGCCTAAACAAAACTTGAAAACTGAGGGAAGTGGGTGTGGTGGTGTACACAGATCCAACTGTGGCTTGTTTCTGTGAAAATCTA
This sequence comes from Alectoris magna, assembly GCA_030625065.1. Lineage (NCBI taxonomy): Eukaryota > Metazoa > Chordata > Aves > Galliformes > Phasianidae > Alectoris > Alectoris magna. The sequence continues at coordinate 73,549,552 of CM060561.1, read as the reverse complement.
CCTAAATTGATTGTGTTCTGCCTCACTGTACTGACAACTCAGACAGGGCATTAAAGCAGAAGTCAAACAGGACATTTCACCTTAGCTTTGCTTTCTGAAACTGTGGGTGTAAACAGTATACATTGTGTTTGCAGGTCTTCAGAAAGTGTATCAGAATGGCTAATGGCTACATTCTTGGGGTTTGGCAGCAGGGTTTTAACACCCTTCTGCCTGCATAATTTGCACACATATTCTATCCTCATTCATCTGTTTATTTATAAGCAATGTTTGTCTACCTAGAACAATAGAATAATAACTCTCACTGAACACATCCATTCTGAAACATGATGAGACAGACTGATAAGAAGCAGTGACTCAGAGAAAACTTACTAGGCAAAATTATCTGCTGTACTACAATATTTCAGCATTACCTTTCTTTAAGCTTCTAGAAATTTGTCTGTTCTTACTGAACTTAGCAAGTCAAGGTCTTGTGCTTGTGTGAGGTAAATGAAAATGAGCTGTAAGGTTTAACTGTCCAGTTCAAATACAGAAATGTAAGGGAAAGGGTTAGTAGAAAAACCTTCTTTGCTGTTGAAGTAGTATCTTTTAATAAGAAGGGATGATTGCACAAGGTCAAATGAAATGCAAGAATGAGAAAGGGGGGTCTGTAAAGGTAGGTAGTTTTATGCTTAGAGTTAAGTTTGGAGTAAGCGCAGGGCTAAATGAGCATTGAGCTTATTTATAATGCATAAAGTAACTCATGACAAGTGGTGCTCCCTGGAGGTGTCTGAAGGGATGCTATTATACAACAGAACCCATTTGAGAATTACTATGGCAACATTGACAGTTCCTCAGTGGAGAAACCCATCCATTACATGTCTGATTGCCCCTTGAGTTGGAGGTGGTTTAAAGACATGTATTTCTAAATTCGGATTTTATGAACCCTGGGTAGACATCTCTGAGATTAGATTAAACGCCAAATTGCACAACATACTTAGCATAATCAAGAATGCTCTTGTGATTGCACTTATTGTTAAAATTCACCTCTGCCAGATACAAAGAAATAAATTTTCATGGCTTGCTACACCTTCCAGGGCATTTCTAAGTCTCCTTCCCTGGGGAAAAGACTGACCAGTTACTAAATAAGAAATTCTTAGTCAAAGCATTAGCCAAGGCTTTGGTGAAGATATAACAGTGTTAATTATTGCCTGTCTCTGGGATTGTTCCATCAGAGTGTATTAAGACAGAACTTTTTTTGTATCTCTCTGTAACATACGTGTTCTCAAGAGGTACAACGGAAAAGACTGAAACACTGATATGCTTTCCATTTCTCCCCTTTACTATTTTCCAGTAAGGGCAGAGCATATATGCAGCTTGATTGCATTTCAGTTTAATTAGTATTTTACCTTTATTTCCATTATCGTGGAAGGTCATTTATAATAACAGCAGCAATTGAGCTTGCAGCTGCCATAAGATCCCACAAGCAAAAGCAATCACGTTCTCCCCTGGCTTCCTGCTATCCTTTGTCAGAGAGGGCATTTTCTGCCTTGCTCACACAGAAATACTGTTGGCTTTCCCTTATAGAAGATAACAGTTTTCAAATAGAGCTCCCAGTTTCTAGACAAACCTTGTAGTTATTTGTGCTCCTCATACACAGTCTGGAAAAAAACCATGTGCAATAATTTCATTGTGAGTTAACTTGTTGACTTCATGTCACTGGATATTGAGAGAAATAGTCAAGCTATTTTTAAAAGGAAATGTTAGCCAATCCTATAAACACCACCTGCAAGAACCGGCAGAGAAGTTCAAGGTTCTCAGAATTTAGGCTGTGGGCATGGATGATTAGATTTTCTAAGAGAAGAAATCTGCTTCGCAGAAGCTTTGCCAGTTTACCTTTCTGTCTTCCTGCACTCCCACATCTTTTTCACCCACTTCCCATTTATTTTAAACAGGTACTTTGGGTCAGAGTCTAGAGGCAGAATCACTGGCATAGTGAGACTTTTGCTTTCTGCAGGTATCGGAAAGTGCTGTAATAACTGGAAGTGCTTCAAAGAGTGTTTTGCAATACATTCACCAGTTCTGGAGAAAGGAAATCATTGTCACTTGTCAGAGTTTGTTTCCAGTTCAACTGAATAGACTTAATCTCATCCTAAGCAAATAACTGGTATAAAAAATAAGAATGGAAGGGAAAGAAAAACAGATACAAATGAAGGGTTTTCTTACTGGTGTCACGGAGTTAATTTACAACAGATGTTTCCAACAGCGGAAACACTAATTTGCACTTAGGCTGGTAAGCTGGGTGCTGTCTATTTGTCTCTCCTGAACAATTAAGACATGAGCTAATCTGGCAGCTCTACTCCCACCATTGCCGGCACTCACACCTAACAAACTGTACTTTGTGCAGCTGGCAGCTTGCTGGAGAGAACAGCTGCTTCGTGACAGACCTTCCCAGCACTGTTCTGTGCTCCTGACAGCAGCTGATGGGAATCACAGACCTCAGATATGCTCTGCTCAGCTAAAGTTGGGAAGAGCCCTAGCACATAAGTAACAGCTCTGTGCTGGGCCACATGGGGAGATAAGTACATTTAAAGAGAGCCAGATGATTGCGTAGTGCGCTAAGTACACCTAACGGTACTGCTGCACTGTGTGCTTAGGGACAGCTGGACAAGCTCCCACCTCTCAAGTCAGGCACAGAAGTCTTATTTTAAGGTTATATATATTTTTGTAATCATGGCAGCTTTGACATGGACTTTATAGATTGCACTTTCCTTTCTTTTTTCTTTTTTCTTTCTTTTTTTTTTTTTTTAATTTTTTATTTTTGGGACATAATGCAGTATTGAGGACAATGAAAGACCCAATGACCCAGCTGCAGTTATTCACCTTTCATTGTAAATTCTGCCATATGCCAAGCCAATAATTTTATGTACTTGCTCAGCAGGCTCCTTACCTCTTCTGTCTCCAGTGAGAGAGAGAACATTTACCCAAGATGAATGAACAAAGTCTGGAGACACTTGCTTCAATTTGCTTTAGCCTTTCAGTGTGTACAAGTAATTCTCATTAAATAGCAGAGGCTTAATCACACATACAAGATGAAGCTTACAAGGAGCTCTGAATGACCCGGGAAACTTCATTGACAAAGGAAGGATTGGAGTTTGCAAGCTACATTTACTTCAGTCTGTGGTTGGCTGCAGTTTGAACTACACTGTGGGAGGGAGAGACAGGCAAACAACTAAAGGTGACCTCTTCATAATTCTGACACTATCAACTTTTGATTGACTAACTTACACTTAGTATAGCTATGAGTGGATTTAGGCAAAAAATTATTTTGGTACAATGAGTGTCTTCCTTTAAAGTCCCATAATCCTAAACCATTTTGGTCCCATCCTGTACATTGTCACTGGGCCTGAACTTCACCCTCTTCTGTAGTCAGAACATCCTGGACATGTACCACTTGAGCTAAGTTTTTCAAAGGATTGTTTATGAAAGAGACTGGCTGTTCATGTTACAGAAGGTTCCCCTAGCAGGAGATCCATTTTAGGGGGGTTCCACTTCTTAGTAGCGCCCAACACCAAAACATCTGTTTGCAGAGCCACTCTCCAGCAAAGTAACCCACCAAGTAACCCACCCCTTCCAGCTAATTGCCAGTTCTGGCAGTGGGAAAATCAGTAAATCTAAACAAAAGCAGCAGTAGGTTAATCTCTAGAGCTGCTATGAAGTGGTAGAGTATTACTCTTGGTGATACAATAATATCTTGCTTCAGTATTGACAGCCTAGAATTCAGTTGCTGGCTGTCACAATTAGCTGTGTGTAATCATTTCATCCCTTTGAAAAATGAGAGGAAATACCAATTACTTGTCTTCCAAGTAGGAGGCTGTGGCATCTTAATCACTAATAAAGCATGGGGAGTGTACAGAAATAGGGGAGCTGAAGCAATAAAAGTAAATTTTATGGATCTGGTGTCCCACATACTTTCCACAAGAGCCGAGATAGGAGAATAAATCACTTCACAATTGCAGAGAGAAAGAAATCTCATAGGCAATTGCTTCTTCAATCCATGAGAAGAGAAATGCTTTCGCTTTTGCTTTGAGCTAATGATGAAGGTAGAGTTTCCTTGTTCTCCTGGCAGCTTAAGGACATGAACCAACACATTCTTTGCTATGTGGTGCATAGCCTTCAGTGCTCCAAGCGTAATGCCTAGGAGCACACTCAATACAGCTGGAAAAACTGACAAAATTTTTGTGCAGTTCAAGTAGTCTAACAAGTTCTGCTAAACCAGTACAGCTGATACATGGCAGATGGTTGGCCAGATTTTGGTCTGTTGAATTACGGACAAGATCTTTGGTGAAAGACAGAAGCAAAGTGGTACAAAGCAGTGATACTGTGGAGCCTGCTAAAAAGAAGAGGGAAATATGGGAGAACATAAATTGACTGAAACTAGGAGTTTGGGTCCTAGCTGCAGGATACATGACCATGGATGTTCTGGTTCACTTCCAATTGCATGCTTAGATTCAGGTGCAGATGTCTTCCACAACATCTCTCATTGCAGCCCTGGGCAGCCTGCCCTAAGTTGGCCCGTAAAGGTCTGTTCTACCTGGACCTGTCTGTACACCATAAGAAGATGTGATCAGGGAAACAGTGGCAATATCCATTTCAGAAGCACAGAGTTGTGAGGAATTCATCAGTAGAGTTGGTGAATACTAATAAAAAGGCAATATGCTAGAGCTGCCAGGCTGGCAGGCACAGGACCTGCGTATATTAAATTTGCTGTGTGCATACAAACAAGTGTTATAACAGTCTTTGCAGAGATTTAATTTATAAACATGAGAAAATGTGATTTTATGAAATAAGCAGCTGATAGTAAATCAGCTTGTTTTTTACTACAGGGATATAACGCAGAAAAAGAAAGATCCAGTAGCCACAAGACTTTTTGTGGGAAATGAAGAACAGAAGGAGCACTGGTGCAGATATACAGTATCGCTTGTGATTAAGGCAAATATTTTTTGTGTCTATGTATGTGCAGTATTATTTTGTATCATCCCTTGTGTTTTCTATCACTTAGAAGTAATCAAAATGGAATTTGGTGAAAAAATGATAGCTATTCCTTGGGACATTTTGAAACAAGGGGGAGCAGACCTCCCAGTTTTATATGTCTCAGTCGATGTCTCAGTTTTATTTGTCTCCGCTTGTAGGTTTTGAAATATAAATAGCTTTTGAGAGAAAGTGTGTCCCTGGCCAGCACATGAAGAGTATCTGAAGACAAATAAATGCAAGATGGAGTTCTCCATACTTAAATAGCAACCACAGTTGTCTTTACAGTAAAACTGCATTTCGCTCTCAGGGAAACCTGAATGAAAAGCTTGCATGCTGTTTTGAGAGCAGAGGATCTCCCTTGTGAGTTTTACTTCAAATAGATTTTGTACAACTGATTAATTAACATCAGACAGGGAATATGAGGGAGGTCACAGTGTAGGGGAGCAGCTTGGACATTGATTCTGCTTCTGTCCTGTGCTTCTCTGAGCACTGCTTATCTAAAAAAGGCTGGTAAAGTCAATGCCTGTGGTCCCCCTCAAGGAACAGATTCTCCACTGCAGTCAGTAGAAACAGCAGTGGTTTAAGTCTGCCTCCTGTTTATGTCAGTGACACACATTCAGTGGACACTTGCTAGGGAATGCATCCTGAAGGGCTTCCTGCTGTCATGGTTCATGTCTCTCTTGGCTTCAGGATCAGTGTTCTCCACCTCCCTGGGACAGTGACCATCTACAGCAACCCATTCACCCTTCCAATGCTCTGAATGTTCTGGCACTTTGTCAAATGTTTCAAGTGAGGAACATTTTGGTTTCACCATTTTGGTTTATTTCTCATGATTATCTTCTGATTTGTTGTTTGTTTAATCATTCTCTGCCTTATTATGCCAGTTATTGTATCTACATGAAGGCACTAAGTGTCCTCAGGTAGTATGCCTTACCTAATTTCCCACCATTAGCTCTTGCAGTGAGAAGGGTTCCCTTTTTCACCGAGTGCATTGTGCCACAGCTGCCCTAGTTACTTGTATGTCTCCTGAATATCTGTTAGAAAGTGCTGTTCCCTCGTGTATCTCTGGTCAAGTGAAACCAGTCAGTGCTCGAAAATTATGTTATTGTAGATTTAGAGTCCTTATTTAAACTTCTTCCAGGACATACTACTTTCTTACAGCTTTGACATTGGGAAGTGAGTGGATAGTGTCAACAAATAAAACTGTGAGCCTGGTGATGGTCGCAGAGTAGCCTGCATTCAGATAAGAGGAGGAGTCTTGCAAAAATGTTTGTTCTTGCTTTTCATTTCTAGGCCAGTTTGGGGTTTTGTTTTGTTTTGTTTTGTTTTGTTTTGTTTTGTTTTGTTTTCAGGAGGGGTGTTAGGAAGCACCAAGAGATAAAAAACCCTACAACCCACATCTTCAGGGCAGCCCCAATGGTCTCCAAAAAACAGACACCACACCACTGGGCTGTGGAGGTATCCCTGTCCCTAAGCGATTGACTCTTCTTCCTTCCTGGAGTTGGGGCTGTAGCTTGCTGCTGGCAGTTCCACAGGCTGAGATGATCTGGGCATGTGTGGCATTGTGGGCAGGGACAGCCAAGTGGATGGCATGGCTGCTCCTTGGGACAGGCCTCACCGTGGGAGCATGGAGGGGGTGTTCTGGTAGGGGGCTGAGAGGAGCTGGCCTTGGATGGCCAGTCAGTCATCTGACGTGGTCAACAACAAAGGCACATAACAATGAACACTTATTAGTCATTGTTTTATAACTACAAGGTCAGACCCTTCTACCTCCTCAGGGCTATCTCTTCATACACTTGTATGGAAAACTTTCTTGAGCCAGAATAAATGTCTGAAAGACAATTTTAGCCCAGTTTCTCCCACCTCTATGCCTACATCTGTGAAAGTCATAGACGCAACACTTTGTTTCTTTCCAGTTACATACCATTGACTCCTGCCTTTATGAGGCACGGAGTTACAGATATGCCAGCACTCAGACAGCACTGATACAGTGGTCTGATCATTCCATACCGATGGGCTATCGGATCTGCCACATTCTGTTTTGGCAATGTAGTTCATGCAGGTGTGGCTGGGCAATGCTGAACTGCCAAAGACAACTGGTAAATTTGATACCAAAGACTTCAACGTCAGGATTTACGACATGAAAATGCTGCCAACAATTATAAAGAGAGGGATTACTGGACACTGGAGAAGGACTGTCCCCTAAGTTGGCTTGCTGTTTAACCAAATATTTTGGCTCTTTTCTACTTTCTGAGGAGGGGGCAGCTTGGAAGAAAGACAGATAGAAGGAAAACATCCTATAGATGTTTCCTGAACTATTTTGTGGGAGGATTGTATGAAAAGTGATCAAGCTCTGTAGAACCAGCCTCAGAAACAGAATCTTTAGCAACAAGATATGGAGCTGTTGACTGGAACCAAACTTCTTCTGCCAGCATTAGTGAATAGTGTTGAAAGCTCATGCAAAATAGGACAAGCCAGACCTCTGCCATTTTTCTTAACAATCGTTGCTCTTAAAATCATTGCCTTCTCATGCAAAAGATTGTTTTATTCACCCATTGTGCATTTCCTAGAAATTTGATGGAAGTCACATATGTTCTTCTAAGAAAAGGAAGCCAGCAGCAGTACCCAATTTTGAAGATGTGGCCTAGTCCTTTCTGATTTTAGTGAGCATTTCAGGCAGCACACACTTTTTTCATTAAAAAGGGCTCAAGGTGTTGTTCATGTGTCCTCTAGCAAAGATCTAATCTTTCTAGTAATAACACTATGTGTTATACAAGACACTGAATAGAAGTAGCTATAAATCTGGTTGCTTACCTTTGTGAGGAGTGTTTGAGCAATATGATTTACTTTGACCAGCTGGTTTGTGTACCTACAAGATAGTGATCAGTCTGGAAGTATTCTGCGTTTTATGATATTTCTAAAAGAGGAGTGAGCAGTGGCAGTGGCTGTTTTCATTGTTTGGAGAAAAGCAATTTACTGTGGTATTTTCACCAGCTGACAAATTAGGTTGGCTGTTCATTAAAAACTCAGGAGCTTGTGCCATCACCAACAGTCCTTCTTCCAGCATGTGGATTTCTTAGCTGTCCCTTCAAAACTGATGTGAATGAGCCAGCTGAAAGTAGGATGGCATCTGAAATATGTATAATTGAGTTAACTTTTTGTATAAGTATTGTCATTATTGTTATCACCATCTAGTTCTGTGATTCTTTTGGCAAGCCACATAAATCTTTTCAGAGATCTGCTCTTTTGTGTGCGATACTGATATGGAGCACAGATGCTACTGATCAATTTTTATTAGTAATTTTGTGCATACAAAAAGTGTACAAAATGGAATCAGATTTAAAAAAAAAAAAAATGGAAACCTTGCCTGGGTTTATGTTTGTTTGTTTGTTTGTTTTCTTTTGTGAGAGACTTAATTGAAAATCTAGCAGGAAATTAGACTGGAAGTTTTATCAACTGCTTGTATCTTTCCTGTAACACCCCAAACTGACTTTTTCAACTATCTATCTGTGATTTCTTGTGGATTTAAGGAAAAAAAGGCTAATTCTTGTGGAGTGCTTGGAAGCAGAGGATAAAAAACATTTTGTACTGTTATCTTAAAAAAAAAGTGGAAAAAGAAAGTTACGGAAGCTAAACCATTTGTACACAGCTCCACCGACTGTTAATTTCTTAAGACTCTTTCCAAAGAAACATTTAGAAGCATTGCTTTTTCAGAGGCAGCCTCTAGAGTATTTCATCATGTTAGCCAGCTGTTCCACGGGAGTATAAATCAATGGCAGCAAACCTTTTACAAAGTCCCTTTAGGATTTTGCCAGCTTACGTTACCTGGTACACAGCCTATGTCTGGGGAAAATTACTCAGGAGTATCTACTTGGCTGTTGTCTGTTGGTACAAAAGAGATCAGTGTGTAAAACCAGTGAGGTTGAGGAGCACACAAGTCTTTCCATCCATCCTACTTAGGCAGAACTCTGGGGTACTGTGGCCAAGATCACACAGAGTTGCTTTCACCGGTTTGAGCACTGTGTTCTGCAAAGGCTTGCATCTATCTCTAAGGAGAGACCTTCATGCTGTGCCAGTTGATAATGCGGTTTCTTAAAACCACACTTCTTTCCCCAGGGACCTTGTCAGCGGTGGGTTGTCTTCCTCCACAGACTGATATTCAGTATTTGTCCAAACAAGGGAAGAAGTACATTTGAAACTGTGCATTTGAAAAGGTTCTTAGCTGTTTACATGTGACAGGAAGCTTTTAAAGCAAACAACCTGAAACTGCTTAGCAGTTTAAGCTTAAGCTTCTAGAAATGTTTCAATGTGGACAGAAGGAAAAAAAAAAAAAAAAAGAAAAAGCTATAAGGAAGGAATCCTATACAGGGAATAATTTCAGGCTATGTATGTATTACTGACAGCAGCCAGCAGGGAGATACAGCAGGTTAAATTTAAATGAACTGATTATAACTCTGTATACCTTGATACCAAATGCAATATTATTACAACCACATCACAAATGGCAGCTAAACTTAACTATTCATTTCACAGGTCACAGTCTTTTCCACAAATTGTTTAACTACAGTTTATTCATCCACTAATGCATTTGACATCTGCAGATTTAATATAATTTGAACTCTTATCAGTCCAATAGATGGAGTCATCCGTACTGCAGAAAAGGTTCTGTATAACAGCTGCAGATATTCAGTATCTAGCAGAGGATATTTTCAAGAGGAGACAAATTTGAGAAGAACAGATGAAAACACTGGAATCATACGTCTTCAGGGCACAGTACTTTGCAAGAGAGATTTGGCAGATACAATGGATGGAGAAATCAGTGTTTTCTACAGATTTTCTTATGCTAATGGTGCAATTTTTGTTTCAAAAGTTAAGTATATTTTACAAAAAGAGTGGTTAAGGACACTAGGAGAAATACTAATCTCTGCTGCATGGATGTGGGGCTTTTTGATGTCGATGCAAATTGCTTGCTTATAGGATCTTTGCAAAAAGAAAAGAAATAAGATTGCAACAGAAAAATTATGCTTGCATTAGAAATGGAAGGACTTATTCACCCTGATTACCTGATGATACACTGTCTGTGCTTTGTTCAGAAAAAAGCAGTATTAGAAGTGCTGTGGAAGTGGATAGACTGAGATTTGCAGCATGGATTGGAGAGGTGTTCCTGGCTAGACAAATTGTCACAACCCTGTCAGGACAAATCAGCTGTAACCCGTAGGAGCTAAATACTTGTGAAAACAAGTCATATTTCATCCTTCATGCTTTTCAAATTTAATCCTGTTTTCACAGTTTTCTGAATATATCAGATGATTGATGTTGTCACACTGCATACAACATTTATCATTCTGTCATTTGTATTCAGTATTTTACAATCAGTGTGTTGCAAGCTGGAATCTTAGACAATGCTACACATTTTTTTATTTTTTTTTTTATTTTTTTTTTGTGGTTCGCCTTATCTATAAGAATAATCCCATCTAATTCTCAGTGACATCTCCTAAATATAGACCTAGAATAAATTGGTAGGTTATTTGAACCTGAATGTGCACATATAAATGTGTTGTATTTATTTTTAAATATGCTACAAAGCGCTGTAAACAAATATAGGAACAGAACATTGTGAAATCATAAAAACATCTAGGCTGGATAAAACCTCGAAGGCCACTGACTTCATCTTCCAAGTCCCACCACTAAACCATGCCCTTTAACACCACCTCCACACATCTCTTAAATACCTCCAGGAACAGGGACCCCACCAGTGCCCTGAGCAGCCTGTTCCACTTTCTCTCTAAAGAAATTATTCCTAATATCCAACCTCAATCTAAATCTAAATGCATGAAAGGAGAACAGATATGCTTGCTTGTGTCTGTATTTGGTCTAGTTTCATAATAAACATCATGAGATAGTCCCAGTTGCTCAGAATTTTCTGTTAAAAGAGATGCAGTGGAAAGCTCATTACACCGAAAAAGCTCTTCGCTCCTAAATTTCAGCATAAACTAATGTCAGAGGGTTTTGGTTTTTTTTGCCTTTGCAGATGCCTGCAAGGGTTGTGCATTGATCACTTGAGGCCTCAGGCCTCAAAGTGGCATTTATTAATAAGTGGTATCACCTATGATTACTTGCATGATCATAAAATTACTTTAAAAGGGGAAAAAAAAATACTGACTTCTGTTACAGCAGGAATTCCATTGAACACTTTAGAAGTGGATATCTTAGTTCCTAAAGGACAACTTATCTTCAAATCTCTATGACTTGAACTTACAGTCCACATGAAATTATGAAGCTTCCCATGTTACATGTCGCTTACTGTTGCTGAACCCAGAGCAATAAGAGTCAACTCGGGGGAAACAGCAAGAGCTGAACTTGTTCTTTCAGGCACCAGCTGCAGAAGATTGTTTTGATATGCTTCCACACGTGCTGCATTATTTTCTCTGTCTTTCTCTGTTGCAACAGGCCTTGAATAGGGGCATCGCTGCTGTTAAGGAAGATGCTGTGGAAATGCTGGCCAGCTATGGACTGGCGTACTCCCTGATGAAGTTTTTCACTGGTCCGATGAGTGACTTCAAAAATGTAGGTCTGGTGTTTGTGAACAGCAAGAGAGACAGGACCAAAGCAGTTTTGTGCATGGTTGTGGCTGGCGCTGTAGCTGCTGTATTCCATACCTTAATAGGTAAGGTCACTTCACATCTAATTAATACATCTTTTAATTTACTTCCCTTGGCTTGTCTTCGAACTAATTAATCTGTTGTTTTATGATTTTATGGGAAGTGCAAGGGGAAGTGCAAAAGAGATGAAAGCTTGTACCACTATCATGCCCAAGGCATGCAATTTTTCAGTAACATTTAAGCAAGTTATTAGGTGTCAGATTTCACCTCCAGGGCTCACCTGGCCGGCTGCTCAGTTTGCTCATCTTTTTCAGTCAAGTATATGAGTAGAACTCTGGGAAGTCTGACAGGCTGCATGAAGCAGATAGCTCAGTCTTAACATAAAATAGCAATGATCAGTTTAGCAGTATCTGCCCAAATGAGTTTGGGCATCACTTCGTGGCAGGACTGCAAGATGTTTTAGGTAGAGCTACTTGTCAGAGCTTGTGGCACTGTTGGTGAGTTCCTCTGTACTAGTCCCTTTTCTACTTATGATGCAGTACAAAACTGTAAGCCAGTAGGTGCCAGCAACCTCATTCAAAGATCAGGTATTACTAGTGCTAGTACATCATCCACTTCTGTTGGGAATTAATTTGTGAGAGATTAAGTAGCTGCTAAGAGTACTTTATACCAAACTGAGGTCAGCTCTTTGAGTGTACTCTGAAGCAAGAAAAATACATAAGTAACCCTAAACTGAACATAAAAAGTGAAGCAACCACAGGATTTGCCAGTTCCTGAGAGCCTGGAGAAATGTCATATCAACCCAAGCATCAACCAGAATGTCATGTTTTGGCCAAAACAATGACACAGGACCATAGCAATAAAAAGCCACGTGATCTGGAAGACTTAAAATCCGTCATTTTCAAGATCTGCACCGAATTGTCTGCACCTTGTCATTCATTCCATGGAATTGAAACCTCTGTAGCTCAACAGTGAGGAAGAGAAGACACTGGAGGAAGAAGCAAAGAGTGCATTGTGTTCAACAGGTACAATTCTCAAAGCTGGGAGCTGTGTGGTGGGGAAGGAGGGAATTAATGCAATAGCCTGTGGAGGCACTTGTTGATTGAGATCATTCTGTCTCTTGTGAATGGGAAAAGCAAGTTTGATGGCGATTTTGAGAACTGCTGTGAAATTATGAAGTGGTTTGGAAATGGGGCACCATTTGCTGTCCGTCACTAATGCGTCTGAAGAGCAGCACCTGCTCAGCATTTAATTTCTGCCTGGGTAGAGCAGGTAAACATGAAGGCCCCATGCTCTTATCCTGTAACAGGGTGCCAGCTATCATTCATGGCTCTGTGTGCCTCCCAGGCACTCCAGTTTTCTCTCTTACTTCACCACTGATACAGCAGTCCTATACAGTTTTACTCTATGTTAGTCATAACAAATGCTTCCAATAATGGCTTACTAGCCACGGAAAGTCCATGACAGGGTTAAGCTGTTGCTAATTTTCTAACTTGAACCCATGCATTCAAGTCAATTTATTTCACCATTTGATCTCTTTTCACCTATTGATCACTTCCTCAATGTGTTTACAGTTGAGGCTGTTTCAGTGAGTCACTATTAAAAACTTGGGTCATTTGTAAGTTTGCCTTTCTGATTTCTTTGCTTGGAACATTTCTTCAGCCCCCAGAGCTGCTATTCTAGTTGCACACTTGCTTTCCTGCCATTCCTGGTCAAAGTTCTTGGCTTAGCCAGGTGGAATAATGAAATATTTTCTACTCATTTAAAATTTCATTTTAAACTATTATAGATTTTAAGAATATTTGAAGTGTAACTATTGAGTTTCCAGGTGAAAGACATAGCTGGATTTTCCACGTGGGACTTTTTATTGAAGGGAGCTGTTTGGGCAGCCACTTGAAAATATGCCAGCCAAGTCTTTTGGTTTTGCCTGGAAATAGAGCCCTGCTGAGTTCAGAACCTGTGAAATGCCCTCTGTGTAGATATTAAAAAATAAATAAAATACAATGGCTGTACTTTCCATGCCTTAAAGCTGTTAGTTAAAAGGCTTTCCACAATCTTTCAGCTGCTTATGGTGGCAGACTGCAAAATATTTTTTAGTATTTTAACTTGTCTATGCCTGAAAATATGCAAAGGCCACAGCAGGGACTGGCAGAGCGCCCAAGAGAATGGAGTTAGTCAGATTCTAGCACCAATTGCCTGGGTGCAGTGTTGCCAAGTTTTGTGTTTCAAGTTTCCTTTGAACATGTTTCAAATCCTAATTATTCTTTTCTGAACCTCAGATGCACAGCTTTCCTAGCAGAAGGAAGAGAAGGAGTCCAGTGGCAAACAGGCAACCTCCTAGGACTTGCAACTACTCCCCAACAGCTGCAAGCCTGTTACAGACTCTACAGGAAACAAAAATTCAGGTTACTGATGTTCAGCAGATGAAAAACTGAAACAAACACCACTCAGGGGACTTAATTTCTTTTACGTGCCATATGTATGGGAGTAAAGAAGATGGCATGACTGCCTGCTGTGGACTGTGAAGCCCAGGAGATGGAAAAGGAAAGAAAAATTCCAGTGAAACAAGAAGTACAGAAAGTCAGAAGGAAGAAAACAAGTGATGGTAGAAACACAGTGACCACAATGAATCACCATATTTCTAACTGTGATTGCAACTATTTGCAGTTTGTATGCACAGCTACTCACAAACAGCAGCCTCTACTTCCTTAAAATATCAAAACAGACCATTTCACCCAGCTAACTTGGTTGCTTCAGCACCAGCTGCCCACTACTGCTCCCTCTTAGAGGCTAACTCATTCCTCTGTGGGAGTAACTGGCTGAGCCAAACTGCCCAAACTCACAGTTTGAAGTGTTAAGTCATCACTGCGTCAGATTCTAATCTGCAACAACCTTACCAGTAGTTCCTATAATTCTCCCCTGCAGGTAGCAGTAAGAACCTAGAAACTAATTGGCTTGACTAAAAAGAACTGAAACAGTATTCTCTTCCCACTTAAAGTGCTGCTATTGGTCAGTACATTATTCCTGCCTTTGCTCTTTCAGTTGTTATCTAGAAATAGAAGGTAGTATGCTGCCTTCCTTCCCTTGTGCTATTTTAGGAGCAGCTACTGCCAGCAGTTTAGTTTCCTTGTGGGAAGGAATGTAAAGCATCTATTTATTTCAGAGATTGGCTTTTGAGTGGGAATATTGGGCTATAAGAGAAACGATTCAAGATGATAAGCCTGTGTGTGCATATTTTTGGCATCTTAATAAATTACCAACTTGAGAGAGAGCTTTCATGTATAGAACGTTATGTTCTATACCATTTCATAGGTGTTGTTGCTCCGTACTAAATGAGGCCTTTTAGCTCGTGTCTTGTGTTTCTTTGACAAGAAAACAGCATTGTTCAGTGCTTCACTAATTTGCTGAGAAAAGGTGTACTGCAGAAGTGTATCTCCTTTTGCTTGTTAATATTGCTTTCTACAGTTCTCTGAGGTTCTAGGAATGGCAAAAAGTTACTTCAGGAAACGTCCTTTTTGCTTAAGTAGACACCCTTGACTGGTGCCTACTGCAGCTGACCAAAATTATATGATGGATCATTTGGCATCACCAGAAAAAAAAAAAAGGTGGGAACTTTAGTAACAAGGCAAACACGGCAGACTGGCTGTCCAATAAGTGTAAGTGACCCTGTTGTTTTGTTCCAATTTATTATTGATGTGCTAACAGACATCGGCCTCTCATGCACAGCTTGCACAGGTGTAAACTGTATCAGTTGTTAGTAATTTTTTTGAACCTGCATGCATGGTCACTTCATATACTTGAAAGATCTTTCCATAATCAGGTATCATAGTGGGGCTTATGCCAAAATGAGTTATTTTTTCCAGTCAGTCTTGTTCTAACATGGCCACTGTGCTGGTTTGTACTAAACTTTTTGCCCAGGAAAATGATGATAGCGTAGGACCACAAAGTGGAATATGAGTCAGGCTTGCTTTTTACTTTTGTCTACAAAGAGATGATGAAATATTATTTATTTTAAAAAGTTTCCTGCTTCAGCGTCTTCAGGTAGCTGTTGCTAAAGCAATGACTTGTTTCCCTAGCTGACTCACACCTTTCTTACAACACAGGGGCAATTTCTTATCAGCAAAGTATTCAAGGGCAAAGGAAGAATGAAGAAAACCTGTGACCACAACATTTGTTGATTTTAGAATAGTAATTGTTGTTTAGTTAAAACACTAGTTTTGAAATTTGCATGATGTTGGCCTACCCAAAAGTAATCCAGGGACCTTTTGACATTGGCAGATTAGGAAAAAATAACTAATTCAATTTTGCGACTACGGCTGATCACAGAGGACAACAATTGCAGTTATCAGTGCGCACCAAGGTTTTCCTGAGCTGGTTTCCATATTCATTCATTGCTTTGAGCAAAAGAGAAATGTGGAGCTCAAGACACCCTGATCATCTGACCTTCTGCATTGGGGACCCAAGCTTCTACTTCTGCTATAAGTCAAGCTAATCAAAGACATAAAGAAATCTGTGTAACCTGTGCCATCTCCAAATGAAGACTTGCCATTAACATTTCTTATTTTTAGCAAATTGGTATTTGGCTACCTTCCCAAATCACTTAGCCAGCTTTGGCCCTGTGAGACATCATTCTGAATAGCTGCAGAGTCAGTTTTTATTTCTCAAGTGTCCAAATTCATTTTTAAAACTGGCACCAAAGTATGAGTATGGAATACATCTATAAAAAACCCACTCTAACCCCAAAACATTCTTGGATTTTTTTTTTTCTTTGAGAAAAGCAAATATTGACATTTGAGGCTCTGTGTCTGGAAGTAAGTGGTATCACTTCCTGTGAGGGTTTCTTTTTGTTTTCCTTATGATGTAAGTATAACATGCTGGATTGTAGACAGCCCCAAAATGACCACAGTGCAGCTATTTGTTTGAGACTACTGGCATCATTAAGAGCGTGTTCACTTGATTCAAGGGTGCCTGAAGTTTATGTGGTAATAATCAGCTCATTGCAGAAATCAGTGTAGAGAAGAGGAGATCCAGTTAGGTGCACAGTATTTCAGTGCTATTTTGTTAGTTTCTGGATCTTAAGACAAAACTAGGAAAGACAAAAGCAAAAGTTCCTGCTCAAATGCTGTTGTATCAGAAGGAAAACCGATCATAGACATCAAAATAAATGAGTTATTACAAGAGCAAACAGGCAGTTTATCTTGGAGTTGGACTTCTCTGTTTTGGCTGAAATGATGTGAGGAATGGGTAGAGCCATCTGCTTTAGATTCATGTAATATTCTTCACCCCTGTTGTCTGTTATTAGTTTCGTACCATGCTTCATAGTAAGTATGTAAGGTTGCCCAAGGTTAAGTTCTAATTGCATCAGCAGTTGCTTTAATCACAGCTCAGAGACACATGCCTGTATATTTGTCAGTACATCATCTCAGCTTTTTGAGTCCTTCTTTCTGAGAATGGAAACATTCACCGACATCAGCAAAAGGGATTGTGTACTTTCACTGACAGGTGGAAGAAAATTGTTAAGTATTTAAAAACTATATTTTAAGCTTAGCTTAGCCACTATTATTTTAAAATCAAAGTCAAAATAAAATTGATTTCTTTTGGATGGGGGAGAGGAGGAGGAATCTTAAAGCTTACAAAGCTTGGCTCTGATATCCTTAGAAATCCTAAAAAATTGGTGCTGTGGGCTGTGGTTATATAAGCCCTTTGAGAGTGCCCTGCCAATGAACTACAGCCATGTGGTGAACTGGGTGTTCCTAGGTGTGAGAATAATTCAGCCTTTGACCCTGCTAATCCTGTGAAATTTAATATTTACTTAAACTTAAAGTAAATAAATAAATAAACATACTAATAGCTTTTAGAGTAAAAAAAAAAAAAAAAGAAGTAGTTTTTAATTATTCATTTTCTAAACACTTCAACTCAGATTCTGCTTGTTTTCATGTGGGGAATAAGACTGTTGTGTTCCCTGCAACAGTTTTTAAGCTTTTGTGCAGGAGGAGTTTAATGCATCTTCAGTAGGACCTAAAAGAGAACTCAGTGAGTCTGGCCCACATAGGTAGCTTTCCTCACATGCTTTCCAAACTTGTTCTCCTTCATTCAGGTAAGTCAATGTAGAAACACTGATGTAATGCCCTGCCTCAAGAGCAGCTTTTTACAAGAAGTTAGTATACAAAGATCCATGTGTAACAGACGGTTTTCAAAATACTGAGTGAAAATTAGGGTATGGATACTGGTGCAAAAATAAGAAGGGGCTGTGGTTTTACTTGTGTCTAGAGTGCTTAAGGAACTAAGCTGGACTCTCTGAACCCAGAAAAGTCTGAAGAAGTTCTCTCCCTATATCTTTTGAAAGGAAACGAGTCCAATTGTCATGAAGAGGCTCAGAAGGAAAGCTCACCAACTTGAGGATTACTGGGTAAAATGAGAGACTGTGAGCCCAACTTTAGTAGATAGGGACAAGCATAGGGAAATGGGGAGGTTTTACTATTTTAATATATTTGGGGCGGTGTGAGCCTCAATCCTGTCTAGATTGAGTCTCACACTTGTTCCCAGTGCTGTTGCACTACAGATTTCTTTTTGTTCCCTTGTCAGTCCTGTAAACCATTTGGCTGCTGTATACCTAAGCCATCATGAAACAATGATGAGTTAAACTCTTTTTTAGTTGCTTCCATACACTGTTTATGAGTTATGAGTGTTAGTTACTGGCTAGAATGATTGAATTGCACAACTAGTGCAAGTATTTGTGGGTCCAAAGATGTGGCCTGCTTTCATGAAAAAGATGACTTTCCTGAAATACTCCATGTACAGTTATACTAGAATTGTTACGAACTGAAAAACAGGAAAGTGTTCGCATTGGAAATCTTTATCTTAGGAGAGACGCGGACAGAAGAGAAGTGAGGTAGGACTACTCAGGTATAGGTAATTTCGCAATTAGTTGTGTTGGGAGTTTGACTATACAACTCAATCATTCTTTTAACAACCATTACAAGAGTGTAGATGAAGCTATGTGATAATAAGCAGATCTATAATATGATTTATAAAAAGTTGAAAGCTATTTGGATTACTGAACTATGCGTATTTATGCAAGTCCTGAAGTTCAGGCATGCTAGCCATAGCTACTTCTTCCTTATTCCATATCGTAGTTCTGTCTTCAACCCAACATTTTGAGAACTGAAATCTGACAAGTGTTTTACCCAGCACTAAAAACTCTCCTCAGATTGAAAATGAACAGCAAATACAGTGATTCCCAGCAGTGCAGAACACCCTTTTCTGACTCGTGACTCCTGAGATGCCAACCGTAAACAAGGAAGGAGAATAACAGCTGTTAGAGGCTGTGTAGTGCCCCGACAGTCCCAGAAGAGGTGGTCATTAGGCAGTGAGGGAGAGGCACTCACAAGGCATAATGAGTGTGATTTATTGTGTGCCTCTGCAATTCATAGTACTCCTTTTATAGCTTTGGGCAGGTTTACAGGTATTGTCATGAGAATGCAGTGGCAATAGGGGGTTTCAGGATTTATAAGGCACTATAACCCACGAAATACACAGTGTCTGGTGATAACAGCTTTTCTAACAAAGGGCTCTGAGTTAATGAAAGAGTGGTAGATTTTCTGGAATACCAGTGTGTTCATTTACCAAACAGATGTGGCATTTATTATACCCGTCTCCCTACCCAGCCATTTGTTATCACTCCTCTGCCAAAGGTTACTTGGAAAAGGACTGTGAAAGCACTCCTTAGTGATAAACAGCAGCTGGTGAGGCTGTAACATCTTGAAGCCCCTGCAGCTGTTTACTGAGTGGATGCTCTCTGATCTCCTAGGCATCCTCCTCTTTCAGGTACTTTGGGGCATCTTACCCAGAATCCATATATAACCTTTATTATTCATTCCTATTCTTATATCTCTACAGCGTATAGCGATTTGGGGTATTACATAATTAATAAGCTGCACCATGTGGATGAATCAGTGGGAAGTAAAACTCGGAGGGCCTTCCTTTATCTTGCTGCCTTCCCTTTTATGGATGCCATGGTGAGTGCATGATTCACAGCTGAATTTTAATATGAATGCTGTTTTTTTCTTTGGCGCCCTTAGTTTGCAAAGTCTGTTGTTTGATGGGAAAGTAAAGGTCTGCAGGAGGAAGGCACGTCCTTTGCAAGCAGTAGCTCTGGATGTACATGAACATGTCATCTTCTGCTACCTGGAAAAAGCATCTGGATGGAATTTGAGCATCCACAGAACATGACAAATGTAAAAGTCCTTAGCTTCCTTGTCAGAGTTAGTGTATATGCGTGCTGGAAAGCGCTGATCAATCATCTTGTGATGGGCCACGCAGACTGTTCATATGTGTTCTTTCAATGCAATTGGCAGTGAAAGAGTTGGATTTACTGAACATTCTCAGATTACTTGCAGAGCTCACAAGGAATAAGCTCAATACTTTCTCTAAGCAAATTTATTGAAAAGTTATATGTTACCATCATTTTTTGCAAGCACAGCTAAGTCCAGCATATCTCAAGTGCATGGCTGCTGCTCTCTTGATCACCAGACTTACTGCATGTGGCTGGTACAACATAAACAAAAATATGGCAGCAATAATTCATTGCTATACTCGCGTATAAAAGTAGGAGATTATAACCTTTTTGTGGCATGCCTCCACTGCTTTCTCCTCTTGGAACGGTAGCTGACAATAAAAGGATGTTGATCCATTACGTTTTCTTTTCCAGATGGGACTCAGTTTAGCCAATGAATTTTATATTTCTGAGATGCATCCAATTTGAGAGGGACAAGAACCACTTTTCTGCTAGATTATTTAGTGTGATAATCTGTCCTATGCAGCATCTGTTTTATTAAGAACGGACAGTTTCTTACTGGCACTCCTGCTCTGAAATTTCTATGCAATTAGTAAGTTTATTTCCATTCTTCCTTCTAGCCCAGGCCTAGAGGAACTAAGTGTTGCAGTGCTTTCTCTGCACTACTAGCTTAACATTTACCCAAGTTCACACCAGATGCTACTGTTTTTTACGTATAATATAACATACCGAAAACAGCATTCTGGAACCTGAAATCTGTAACAAATATCATAATCATTTCCCAAATTCTGTTCTGCCCTTTTTTTTTCCAGGCATGGACCCATGCTGGAATTCTTCTGAAACACAAGTACAGTTTCCTGGTGGGATGTGCCTCCATCTCAGATGTCATAGCTCAGGTAATGGCTCCTCTTCGCAGTCACTGTTTCCATAGTGCTATGAACTAGATGCTTTGTGTGCTGCTCTCCAGTAGTTTCCCCACTGTGTGGAAGCTCTTTGCAGACAGCTGTGGTTTAGGCTGGTCTCACTTGCCTGGATCAAGTTAATCTCGAAACAGTGTCAAAAGAAAGGAACCAGGGCAGTTTGGTTTAGGGCACCTCCAAATATTATGCTGGTATGGTTGAGAATCTGGTTATATATACATGTACACCTGGAAAATAGAAAGGTCAGACCGAGAGACTGATGACTGCTACCAGTTGTGGGGCTGATGGATTGCTTTGACAAACCTTTCTCCCCCGCGTACCTTCTCCCCCACACTTTGCACAGTTGTACTGTGATCCTGAGTGGGGTGTGTAGGCAGGGAAGTGAAGGCTTGATTATCCAGTCCACACATCAGTTTTGCACATGCTGTTTAATCTAGTGAAACACAGTGGTGTAAAGCATCTTTTGAGTGCGTCTGTAGCACTGCTCTTGCTAACAGACCAAAAGATGAAAGCTTGGAATTGCAGCGGAAGCCTTCTGTGCTGATACCCCCTGGGTGGTGCAGGGAAGACCAAACATTTGAACTTCCATTTGTGAGGGAGGTCTTAAATATCCTGTTTGCTTCGTATGAGACACGCTTATCACCATTCATATGCACTGCTGATGTCCAGTGCTGTACCATTTGAGAACCAACATAGAGCCCTCTTTTTAAAGTATTTACAAACATGTTATTAAATGGAAGATCCCAAGGCCTGCAAACAGTTACCATACTGTCCCATTACCAGCTGAGGGAGTGACTGGGTAAGGAAGAGTATAATAATAGTACAGCATCAAAGAAATACGAGGTCAGTAGCACTTAGTTCAATTTTCCATAACATTTTCTTCATACAAAATAGGAGAAAACTATAAATCAGGTTAAACCATTCAGTCAGCTGTTATTCTATGTTTGGCATGTCTGCTCCTCTACACTACTATGTTAAATCCCTGAAGATAATACCGATTACTCTTAATGACCTTAACACCCAGGCTCTGCTTTTGTTCTGACATGACTAATCCTAGATACATGTCAGGTCATTCACACCTAAATACAGAAACTGGAATTCCTATTTTGGCCATGGTACGTGTGGCCTTTTCACAAGTGAGTGGGGTGCCAAGCTCGTGAAGAATAAGACACCTGTCATCTTATCTCCAGTCTATAAAAAAAAATTACACAGAGGAAGAGTAAATCTAGAAGACAAAATGTGGTGATTCTCCACAACCTAACTTTCCCTGCACCTACATCTACTCCTTGCACAAGCAATAGGTGCACAGGCAGTAGGTAATTCTCCTTAGACAGCTTTGTGTGCGTATTTTGTGACTGTCTTTGCTTACTGAAAAATTCTTTTCTGGGGTTCAAAAAAGCTATTTTACAAATCCTTTCAAATATCATGGCCTGCCTAATAAACAGATGCACAACGTGAATTAAGCATTTCTTAAGCTCTAGCAATAAAAGACAGAACCTGCCTCTGAACAATGTGTTTTATATTTCTTGGAACTCATGGAACTCATGGAATAGCAGGGTTATTTTTGATGCTGCTGTTCACAAACGCAGTTGGTTTCCCAGTTGTGCCCACCATACAGAGGCACTCGGAATTTAACAAGCGTGCCATCAGCTCTTCTTATTTAATGAAAGAGAATAATATTGTATTAATCAATTCCTTTCATTTTCTGGATTGAGCATTTAATTTTGCATGTTTTAATTATGAGCTGTTCATTAGCCCAATAGTTTCCGTTTTGGTTACATCAATGTAACACTCAGCTCAAGAGTAAATGAAGGAATACTGGAATTGCATTCAGAAAAGTACAAGATCGGAATAAAACAAGACTTCCTGCTTCTAAATTTTGAGTTGAATACTTTAAGACATCTGACCTTTTAATTTTCACTTGCTCCCCCCAAGAATATAGAAGGCAAGGCTTAGAAGCTGACACTAGAAGCATGTCCTCAACCTCAGTTGATATCAGGATACCTAGTTCTCCTGGGAGAGATGGCACCCATACACATGCTTGATGCCAGACTTTACCAGACTTGAATGCCAGCCACCTATTTATAGCATCTAGTCTGACATCTGCCGATGCCTTTAAGTACTTTTTATGCATCTTCTGTATGATGCTAATTTATTATTCTCATTCGTGTGACCAAATGCAGGGAAGAATCCTGACAGAAGTATTGCATGCTGCAAGTCAGATAGCCTAGTCACACGTTGTTGTTGGCTCAGACAGACTTGCTTGGAGTCAGACGGGAGATATATTATCCCTGAAGAAACAGACAGACAAACTACACATCTTTTATTTGTTTGCTCTGCAGGTTGTTTTTGTAGCCATTTTGCTTCACAGTCACTTGGAGTGCAGGGAGCCTCTCCTGATCCCAATCTTGTCCCTATACATGGGAGCACTTGTCCGATGTACCACATTATGCCTGGGATACTACAGGAACATACATGATGTCATTCCTGACAGAAGTGGGCCTGAAATGGGGGTATGTCTTAATAATTGGTGATGTTGTGGTTAAGTGACTTTAAACTTGCTTTTTGTGTAACAAGACTATTAAACCACTATATATGAAGGGCTTGCTTGCTCCATCCTGCAAGGAAAACTATATTTGTTTAAAAAGGGATGATGGAAGCTATTACAGAGCTATTAATCCTCATAAGGCAGTGCATTAGGTGGTATTGATGTGCAGTCTGCTTAACATCTCAAGTGCTGAGCTCTCTCCTTCTAATGCTGTAAGACAGCACCAAATGAAGCAGATGCTTTATTTCATGGGGAAGAATGTCTCAAAATTCCTCTTTTTCTTTGAATGTTCTATTGGAGCTCACATACCTTTTCCTAATTAATAATCAGAACAATTATTCAGGTACCTTATGCATTATTTTTTGACATCCTCAACACAACTTCTTTTGAATCAATGTTACTAACACAAATGAGTATATTCTAGAGTCCTGCTATTTGAACTTATTGAAATGAATGCACCAAACCGAAAGTGGGTGAGAGAAGCAGAAATATTTTCTCCGTGCTTTTGTTTCAGTTCAGTGTGCCTCTTTCCAAAGCCATTTATTTTTTGTTTGCTTTCTCCAGGGAGAGGCTACAATCAGGAAGATGCTGAGCTTCTGGTGGCCTTTGGCACTAATCTTGGCAACTCAGCGAATAAGCAGGCCCATTGTCAACCTTTTTGTCTCCCGGGACCTAGGTGGCAGTTCTTCAGCCACAGAGGTGAGAAAGTCAGTGTTCCCTATTACTTCAAATGATCATTTACACGTACTTGCCTTTGTGTTTCTCTTCTCAGCCATACTGTCAAGAAAAAGAAAAGTCCTAAATACATGGGAATTTCTGCCAGGGCTACCAGCTTCTCACCATCAACAAGACCAGTACATTTTTTTCGCTGAACAGTTTCTGCATTGCAGGTTTTCAAGCTCAGCAAATGGCTCTGCTCTGGATCATTCTGATCCCAGAGGTTTTAGTACAATTACCAGTAGTCCCACGGGCCACTGTTCTGTGTCATATACACAGGTTGCTCCAAAAGCGATGCCTCCTATTCGTTTCTGTGGAAGCTACGGATACAAAGAGCACATTAACACTGTTTGATAAGCAGAGGTTTTTTTTCAAAATAGCACAGAGAACAAATTGTTGCATAGTCAGTTTCCTGTGTTTGGATAGATCTTTCACCAGACAAGGACAGCAATTATATGTATAACAGGAAATTGTGATCAGATAACCAAGAAAATGTACATTGAAAGTTTTTAAGTGAAACACACAGCAGTAGTTAAAAGCCTTTCTTAACTCTACCATAAGATAAGAAATGAATTTGAGTTTAAGTGAATCATAACAGATCTGATCTTGCAAACAAAGTGCAGTCAATGAGTTGGTTAGCACCAAAGTTGGGAGAGCATGTTTGTTTTGTCTCGTAAGTGCGTCATGCCCCACAGCAGTTTGATATTCAACTTCAGTCAGCCACTGAGCCCTATTGCTTTGGAATCAGTCTTGCTTAAAACTGTTCTAGGTCTGAATAATAAAAGAAAATCTATCTAAATTCAGATTATGAAATATGATACAGGGCCCTAATGCATTCTGCTACTCAAGTATCTCTAGATAAAATAGCCTGGGAGAAATGTGGGAGGGTGGTGTTCAGCTGAGCAAGGGGCACACATCGGCTCAAGGTGTCTGTCATCCCCGAGTTATCAGTGTGACAGTGAAATGGCAAAGCTGAGTAATGTAACTTTATTGCATGATGGATTTCCTAAGCTCCAAATGCCTGGCTGAGTGATGGCCATCCCCCCCTGAAGCAAAGACCTTCCAGACGCATGCCTGTTTTTCTTGTTGCATCAAGGTCAACGTGGCAGTGTTTGTGGAAGATGGCATACTATGTTAGTCTAACTACTGTGCTCAAAAATTTGAGGTCTATGTTTCCTTGTCTCATTTCATAGGCAGTGGCAATTCTGACAGCTACCTATCCTGTGGGACACATGCCATATGGCTGGCTGACAGAAATTAGAGCAGTATACCCAGCTTTTGACAAGGTGAGTGCCCGTCGTAGGAGTGCAGTAAATACATCTAGTGTGATTTCACATCCACGGTCCTCCTTTTTATCTCCATTACAACATTTTGATTTGAGGGTAGCTTCATTCATATCTGACAAATTTCAGCCAAACAGATACAAAGAAGCTTAGTTCTTGTCTCCATAGAATCATAGAATCCTTAGAGCTGGAAGGGACCTCCATAAACAAGTGTAATAGATTATTTAAAAAATGGAGCAACTAGAGATTAAATAGGGTGATATTAATGGCCATCTATTGTTTTGTTTCTCTTTATTTTTTGTTTTTGGTACTCATTGTTCTTTTTCTCACTGATAAGGTTTTCTTATCATCCTAGTTAAAATGAATTGTTGCTTCAAGCTGTTGTCTAATTTATGATTTTAATCTTAACTGTGTTACAAGATATTCAGCTATCTCTTGAATAGACAGATGTTGTTTTTTCAAGGATTAAAAAAATCCTCACTAACTGTGAGGTAGCTGCATAGCTAATGAAATAAATGAGGTCTCACAAAGTATACAGCAGTGAAAAACTTCATGTCTCTGTTCCAGTCAGCTTGTTCTTTCTGTTGTGAAGTATATCTGACATGGGCTTAGGTTCTTTTGTATTTATTAATATATAACAAAGGTTGTCTCATAAAATGGCAGCAACACAGATAAACCATTATTTTAGTAGCACTTAGCTGACCAAGACTATGAAGAATTTTGTTGGCAAATTATGTGATTACATAAGAATGCAAGGACTGCTCCTGGAACAGAGTGCACAGTGAAAATATAACCAAAGTTGATTTTGTTTAGACTCTTTTTTACTCTGTTTTATAACTAGCACTCACTAACCCATAAGTTGTGTGAAGAGCAGTCATGTTCAGTGATACTTTATTTTGAATGCTGGCTCTTCTCTTTTAGTAACAAAGTAATGGTATCAACTGAACTTTCTGCTTTCAAATACTACTGATAAACATGCTTGCTTGCACAGGAATGTACTTAACTGAAGCAAGCCCCGTTTGATTTGATCCATGATATTTCCAATGATAATTCAAAAATAAAAAAAAAAGTCAAATAGGTCCTAACTTCCTGACTTGCCAGTGTGTAGCGAAACTGACATATCAGATGGAATACAACATACAGACTTTCTCAGGGGTCATGATGCTGAAAAGAACCTGGAGAATGCAAAACCGACAGACCACAAATAAAAATGGTTTGGAACAGGAAACACGGGCTGCTAACCTCATGTCTTACGAGCTACAACCAAACGCATATCTCTTTCAAACTACTGCCTTGAAAAATTAGCAGTAATTAAGAGGCTTAAATCCAGGTCTCACTTGCCTGCTAGAAGATGCACTCCTGGCTAAGATGGTGGCAGGGTTACACCATGATTTGTCAATTTATTTCAGTTAAAAGACTTCTCATAGAGCTCTTGAGGAATGAATGTGAGGAAGAAAAGGTTAAGATAAGGTATAGGTAGGTACAAGTGATCTAATTGCCAAAAAGGTATGAAATAGGGATTTTAGTTGTATGTTCTAAGAATGCTTTGGCATAAAAGATGCTAGGTGCAGTAGCAACAATATAAAAGGTATCTCATCCTGGGAACCATATTTGCAAATGCTTCCACTGTATCCTTCGAACAATAACAAACCAGAAACCCACAGTGTTGTTTTATTTTTAAATTGCTGTGAGAATTGTTTTAACCTTGGTCACACATCAGTCATGTGTCACTAGGCATTTCAAAAGCTTGGTTTCCTTAAGCTAAGGCTTTCTTTCTCAGAAGAGTCCAAATAGAACCTGTTTTTATTTCTTTATAAAACTCCAGTTGTGATGTTTAGTTGTTGAAATAGTTTGCATGCATGCAGACTCCATTTTCTTTTGCCAGTTACTCAGCAAGCTGGTGTGATGCTGACGGCCACCAGAAGCACACTGAATTGCCTTAACTGACTGATGTGATTTGGGATCCAGAAAGTATGCCCCTCTTCAGTGCCTATACTGAAGAAGACAGACTTTTGTCTTCAAAGGAAATTGGTTGCTTCTTTTCATATATGTAGGAGGTGCAAAGTCATACTTCTATTTGCAGAACATCCTCATGGCCTAGCAGTTACCCTCAAGTTAAGGGTTACTACTGATTTGCTAAAACGAAACAGGAATATCCTGGTTCTGTGCTGTTTGTTGATTTAGAATCATAGAATTATATAATCGTTTGAGTTGGAAAGGACCCTTAAAGGTCATTTGGTCCACCTCCCACGCAATGAACAGGGACATCTACAGCTGGATCAGGTTGTTCAGAGCTCCATCCAGCCTGAAAATATATGGTGATAGTGTCATTATCCTTAACAGACCTGATCCAGAGCAACAACAGTGACCATGAGATGACTTGTGAATGCTATTTGACTGATAAGTAGATGGGAATGGATACTTTTTTTACTCTATATTCTATATGGTGCTTTAATTCAAGAGCTAAGCAGTGTGCAAGAGATGGGAATAAAGAGGATGTGGGCAGGAGTTACAGCAAAGGACAGAATAAAATAAGGCAATGTTAGCAGCAGTGAGATAGGAACAAGTGAGAGCTCTTTCTCCTTCATCGCAGCCCTTTTACATGGTTGGATTTGTATATGCCTTTTTTACTGTCTGTCATTATAGCCCTGTGATAAAGTTCAGCCATGCAGCTGTTCATTTAAACCGTGATGAGTGATTTAAATAGGGCCCATCCTCACATATGTGGAAACCAACAATAACAAAATGTTCTTCAAAAACACAAGAAATAAGGATATACTCATAAAGAAAATATTTACAGAAGGTTTTCGTAACCTACACCCCAAAAGAGCAGGCTTGAGGGTAGCTTCCTGCTTTGGCGATTGGCTTGCCTGTATGCAAAGGTCAAGAATTTTCCCGTGCTCAAGTTTCCAAGTAGGTATTTAATTGAGACAGTAAGGCTGTCAACGTGCCATCACTGTACTCATTGCTACAAAATCTTTAAATCACAAAATTCCATCAACGACTCAAATGTGTGTATAACGGTGTACCCTTCACAGAGCTCGTGTTCATTTCGTTCATTCCCAAGATGCGTCTGTGCTAGTTCCTATTTCTCTTACAAGTAACTTCAGTAAGGCAAGATGACCATGTGACAGATACTGGAATTCTATTTGAGATACACAAGGATGAATAAGTGCGGTACTACATCTCCCCACCACTCTTACCAGTTTGGTAACAGGCAAGTGTATCTCCAATGACCCCAGGGTAAATGCAGTACATGATCCAACACCCTCTTGCTGTAGAGGTCCTAATGGCGCCCTGCTTTTGATATTTCTTCCTGTTCTTTCTCAGGTCATTTAGTTTGTTTCAAAATGTTCCCTGAGGGCAATTTTAAATCTTCAGCTTCATTTGGTGCATTAGACGCTGGGGGAAGGGTTTTTGTTGTTTTAGGCAAAACTTCACTGCCATGTGTACTTGAGTACAGAGCCCATGTTCAAGGTGGAACATCTAATCGTCCTAATTATGTTCTGTTCATTAAACTGCATTAGCAGAGCCATCTGTTCGAGGAGCTTTGTTTATATTACCTCCTTGGATAGCTGGATCAGTAAGGGTACTTACCAGCATGTATGGATCTGGTATCACTCTGGAGTAAAAAGGAATGGAATCCCATTTCTCCTGTGAAAACCTGCTACAAATTTTAAACTAAGTAAAAAAAAAAAAAAAAAAATCATGTGGAGTTTTCTTAGAAAGAGTTACCATTCTTTTTTAAAGCTGGATGTGTTAAATAGAACTTACTTACTCTTTAGAAAACCAGGGATATTACTCAGCCCTCAGTGACCACAGAAGCAGTTACTGTCGCTTTCAGCAGAAAATATTCTGTGTTGCTGCACAGTTCTCAGAAAGCTCTAGATTGAAAAGCAAGCAAGCAAAAAAAGACACACGTGCACAGAGTCAGATGCAGCACAATGACCGTGGGTGCCATCAGCTTCTCAGTAGTCTGGAGCCAAGCTAATGCTTATTATCTCTTTCTCTTACCCTAGAATAACCCCAGCAATAAACTGGTGAACACCAATAGCACCGTCACAGCTACACATATCAAGAAGTTCACTTTTGTTTGCATGGCTTTGTCCTTAACGGTAAGAAACCTTTGTTCGACTGTCTGGCTTTCATCTAAACCAGAAACTTATCTCCTATACGTAGTGTTAAAAGCACCAGAAGTTTAAAAACACCATGTGACTTTTCTTATTAAGTGTGTTGCTTTTAACTGGTGGTGATCATAGTACTGGAGTACTAAGAAAATCAGCATTGATTAACTCGGAGTAGATATCTTAAGGGCTAGAGTTATTTTGTTTGTTATTTTCATTTCAAGTCAGCTGCCACATTCAAGGAGATATCAGAGATGTGCTTTTCTTTTTTTCTCTCTCTTTTTTTTTTTTTTTAACGAACAAAACTTCTGATAACTGGCTCATCAGCCAAATGAAAAATACATTTGTCCTTTGTAGTAGGGATTGGCAGCCTATCCCCTGTCTTTGAAAATTGACTGTGAATAGTGGGAAAGGCAGCGTATGTTGATACTGCCATAGCTATTCCCTGCAACCTCACAGGGCACTAATCTTCTATGCTAGAGCTACTTGCGTACAAGTTGACTAGCAAATGAGCTAACAAGGGGAACCTCAGAGATGGTGCTGACACTGATGAAAGGGTCTGAAGTCATGTCTATGCCGGGAAAAATTGCAAGGACTGACAGCTGAATTCTGTAGTTTGTTAGGTTTGTGCAAGTGATTGTACTCCATCTAGAGAGATTAATTCTGATATTACAGTTACAAGTATCTACCCTAGCATTAGAAAAGCATAGAGGGAGATGAAATCCATAGCAGTAACTCAAGGCCTGAATACTACAGGGAATATTTATCAGCCTTTTCATTTAAGTCCTCTTCAAACCTCCCATTAGATTTTTATTGCTTTATAACAAAAATAACCAAACAATTGAAAGTTACTATCACAGACTTCTTTTTATCTACTCAATTTTGCTCATGTTCTTAAAATATCAACTTATCGGGTAGGTTAAACTGTGGTATTCTATTAATTAAATCTGTAATGTGCTATATTGACACATATTTGCAATATTAGAGGTAGGAAATGAGAGACTGGTTGGGATTTTTTTTTAATTCATCTATGAAGCCTGCGGTTGGGTGCAGGTACCGCAGACTACTAAATGACTGCGGATGCTGTGAGAGTGCCAGATGAAGTCTGCGCCTGCTGCCAGTTTGTTGGAGATTGTTGTGGAATTTAAAAGATAGGAAAATCACGAGTTGGCTATTGAGATTTCCTCTGAATGATGACTGGTGGGGGACGCTTTTCCATCTTAAATGAGAAGTAACACAGATACAAGTATCTGCGGATCGCAAGTCTGGGTTATGTGTTTAGGCTTAAGGATGAAGTTTTGTTCAACCTGCAGTATTTTCAGATGACCAGCTTGCACACATTCAAACATTACATCTTTAGGAAAAGTATTTCTGCACAAGTCACAACAAAATGATAATCATAGAACAAAAATCACATAGCATAGATCAATCACATAGATGGGTGGGTATACTGAAAAATATAGAGCAGATGGTAACCATGGTACTGCGACCCAGTCAAGCCACCACCAGTTTGCTTAGACTTGTGAACTTTCCATGAGTCATTAGAAGATTTGAGGTCCATGCACGGTGATGTTCTCTATAGCTGGAACCTCCCCTGAGATGTGTTGGTGTTTCCAGAGATCACAAAGGAAAAAGATCACAAAGGAAAAGCTTTCTTCTTTATACATTTTTCTGAAAATACTATTTCAATCTGAAATCCTTCTCTGAACAGATTATTTTCTTGAATCTTCTGGGCACTTAACCTACTGGAATTTTTGTATCTTCTCATATTATCAGTACTACTCACTGTAAAGCAATCCTTAATCGCTGATTTTGTTGCATAATGTTACAGGATATTTTTTCAAAAGTTCTCCGTAATAATCATAGAATCACATAATTATTTGAGTTGGAAAGGACCTTTAAAGGTCCTCTAGTCTAACTCCCCTGCAATGAACAGGGACACCTACAGCTAGATCAGGTTGCTCAGAGCCCCATCCAGCCTGACCTTGAGTGTATCTAGGGATGAGGCATTCACTACCTCTCTATGCAACCTGTTCCAGTGCCTTACCACCATTATTATAAAAAAACAAAAAAAAAAACCCCAAACAAACAAACAAAAAACACACACACCTTCTTCCTTATATCCAGTGTAAATCTCCCATCTTTCAGTTTGAAACCATTTCCCCATGTCCCGTCACAGCAGACCATGCTAAAGAGTCTGTCCCTTTCTTTTTTATAGCCCCCCTTTAGATACCAAAAGGCTGCTCTTAGGTCTTCCTGGAGCTTTCTCTTCTCCAGGCTGAACAGCCCCAGCTCTCCTAGCCCGTCCTCACAGGGAAGTGTTCCATCCCTTGGATCACTTTTGTGGTCCCCCTCCGGACACATTCCAATAGGTCCCAAGGGCAGTCCTTTCATAAGCTCATCCTGGGAGATTTGTCCTCATTGACATTCCAGAAACACTTTTGAGGTCCATAGCTTTTTCTGTCCTGTCTCTATTTTTGCCTACTAGTGATAAATTCTTAGGATTGCTTGTCAGTAGACAGAGAGGAAAAATAGACACATGAGCTCTAAACACTCTGTTTGATTCAAGGGCCAGAAGTCACAAATGCTTCAGCACATCAAGCTCAGTGGAGCTATGAGTCAAGTTGCCATGGACCATAGGCTGTAAGGAACTGGACTTCAAATTTCCGACTGGACTTCAAATTTCCTTCTGTTGCATCTAGATTAGATGGCCACTGTAGCTGAGTTCCCATGATCATCAGTAATTTTGTATTCCTGGCAAGACTCTATTGTAATGGGCTGCACTAAACTACTAGCATCACTTTTGGTAACATCCTGTTCTTTGGAATCAGTGTGATTCTTGCCCACAAAATTGAGTAGTTCTGATTTTAGAAAATAAAAACATACTTGATAATTTTCTCTTGGCTTAAAGAGAGTGGATAATGCTGCTTGTAGTTATTATTATTTCATCATCATAAGACACTTAGGCAAAAATGCTTTGGTCGATAAATAATATTGCACCAAATGCCAATCTTGCTGCCATTGCTAGATGAGGCTGTCGAAGAACATTTTGGTTCAATGCTAGACCTGTTTAGATGACCCTAGAAGACAGCCATTGTACAGCTGTAAACAAACTGAAGACATGGGCCTCTGAGAATGAAAACTACTAGTGCATTTGTACTATGCGTTCTGCAGTTGTGAGATGCATCAGTCTAAGTACAGTGCAGAAATCTCCAAATAATTTTTCCAAGTACTGAATTACTGCACTTTTCCATTGCAGAAAAACTTTGTTCTGTTGAGGAGAGCATTCCCTTGTGAGATGTGCCTAGAGGCTATGTAACAAGTGAGCTATTTAAGGCAACTCTGGCACAGCACTTACACAGCAATAGTAACAGCAAATGGACCCGTCTTCAGCAAGGATTTTTCTCAGAATAGCAGCAGTGTCTCTGTACTCCGACATGACAGTGTCATTCAGGGGTTTTCCAGGGTAGCCTGAAGCCTGAGCTGATGCCACATAACTTTCTCTCTCTTTTTTATTTTTTCCTTTAAATCCTGTCCCCGTTTCACAGTTGAACTCTTTCAAAATAGGTCTTCCATGATGACACAAAAGTTTCTGTCAGTTTTCCTGAACAGTATAGCTGCCGGTTCTGTTTATTGTTTTGTTGGTTTTTTTCAACACTGGAAAAAAGGAAATCATTTCTTAGAGTGTTTGTTAGTGAACTACACTGTTCAGTTCAGCTTCCTCTTCAAGCAGCCTCAGCTGGGACAGACCACGTGCTTTAAGGATGCATTTTCGAACAACAGCTCCAATCAGCTGCACGATTTCCATTAAATAAGGTGTATGCAAGAACATATTGCCAGTTGCATCTTCAGATTTTCAAGCACTGTGTGTATTACCAGTTTTTCCCTTACCAGTGCTGAGGGCGGTGGGCTGAATGCACCACGCCATATTCATTGTTTGTCACCAAGTTAATGCACAGGAGGAGAGCTAGGCAGTTTTAATGTTTGTTTTATTAGAAACAGCTCAAAGGACTTTGCAGCTTAGGCTTAATGGCACCAATGCTATTGTAAAAGTGATGTCAGTGCTGCTCTGCACCTTTTTTAATGGACAAACAGTTACAGACAAACAGGAAAAGTAGCTGTTTTCAGAAATAATTAGGTTGATTAAAGAAATAAGGTGATAGCATAAAAATGCTGTATTGTATTTAATTAGCTGACACTGCTTAAGAAGCACAGTTCAGATGTTTAAGCTTGATCTTGGTTCTTCCATTCCATTCCAAGAGGCTGAAAGATAGAGTGGGAAGAAAGTTTTCACTTTTATGCTCACACATGTATGTGTATTTTATGCAAAGCTTACAAATTTCAGAAGTACTCGTTAAAAATCACAAACTAGTGAAAATACTAAATCCATATTTTATTTTGGAGAAATTGCCTGGAAGTTTCAACTAACCTGAAGGCTTAGACACGTAAGCTGTACAGACTGATTTACAGCAGTTGAGTCATGACTACCAAATTCAAACGTCTGGTCACTTACATGGTATTGAAGGTTTAAATGTGATATACTTGGAAACAAATGGCTGGTCAGTTTACTGGCTCATATGCTTGAGCCCTAGAGCTGAAATGTGTGCGTTGATACATGTCAGGATGTTACTTACTTTACAGCCAGGTTTGTTCATACTCGAGGAGTCTAAAGATAGCTTTAAAATGTAATGCTTGCAATATTACATTCTATATCATACACTGGGACATTTATAGCATTCTATAATAAAATATTTCATTTTTTTTTAAAATCAAGTGCAATAGTTACATTCATATCTGAACATAGTCTTCTGATGGGGAAAAGTACTTACTGATTCCTAAGGGCTCCTGCTGATGAATGTCTGTAGTTCAAGGAGGTACTATAGGCAACTGTCTGTTTTCATTTGCTGGAATTTAAGAGCCCCTTCAGAAAGGCAACAAACAGGCATTGCGTCAGCTCTCTAGCACTCACAACTGGTAGCACAGCAGCATAAATTGCCATCAAATGTCAGTTCTATTCGTCGTATAGGGCATGTAATTATGAATACATATCTAGCATATATAATTATATATAATGTAATTGTATAGAAGCATATGTATTTTTATATTACAACGTAGCCATCAGAGGTCTTAAAGTGCAATATGTAACATTTTTTGCATATGCATCTCTAATCTCCCCTCTACCCATTGGCGTAAAAGTGGGACAGACCTCCAGGGACCATAGGATTTTTAACTGATGTTGAAGGGACTCCATCAGAGCCTTAAAACAGCAGAAGGGGTTCCAGAGCCACAGGATTTCTTTTGCTGGGGCCCTGTCTCTTAATTATGTAAGATTTGGAGACAGTTGTTGTGGAAATAGCCATGTTTCATTCAAGCTGAGAAGTCTTATCTGTGTTAAAGGTAGCTCCGGATGCATAACCTTTTGCACTCTAGCTTGGATTTGGTTATGCCAGTTCAGAAACTGTGAATTGCCAAATGGATGTCATGTGCTGACTCCACTGTCCTTTTATCAGCAGGGCTTCACCCACCAGTAAAACATAGGCACTGGCAGATAAAGTTGGAACTCATATGAGTGAAGACAGAACATTCATACAAACCCAGTATATTACTGCATTAGTATTGCATTATTGATATATTCCCACCCTGATGCTATGCAGCTATCTGATATTTTTTACTCACTAGCTGTTTAATTTCCATATGAATTCCCATCCATCAGTCCCACAGCTAAACTTTTCCTTTGAGGTACACTGAGAACTACTCGAGGCCCCTTTTCTCTGCCAAATTTGCAATCTATTGTTTTAAAAAAAAAATCATATCACTTTCTATATTTACCTGTCAGCTTACTTCCCACATTACAGAGTATACGTAGTAGGAGTCTTGTGTATATAAGACACTGGTTTCCAGCTACCTTGTCCTCCTAAACTGTGGAACATAAAGCAACTGTTGATAAAGGATAGGACATATGTGCATCTCTGCAGTGAGACTGACTGTTCTCCTAACAGGCACCCTTAGCTTGTGTTAATAATAGTGTGAATTATGTTTGCATATTGAGAAACACCAAGTGTTAATGTTTCACTCTTGAAACCTTCTGAAGGCAGAAGAGGAATGTCCACAATGCGAGACAGCTTCAGTTCCCTGCAGTATGAATCTCTTGCAGTTCAATGTCTGGAATCCAACACAGACTGACATTTAGCCACTATGAATGCACTGAATGAGTCACGATACCTACAGAAGCAATATATGCTTCCCTTTCTTACCATCTTTGGAGACGAAACACCTGAAAGATCTTATTTCAAGGCTGAGAGACAGTAAATTGCATTCAGGACCTGATGAGATTAGTTTAATTTTTAGCTGCCCCAGGCAGCCACACTGAACCCAGAGGGTGTGCAAAAAAGTATTTGAAAGTAGAATTTTCCACAAGCAGTATGTGTGAACTTACTTTCCACAAAATATATATATAGATATATATTTTCCCTTTCCAGAGAAAATAAGGTCAGTTACCACTATTTTTTTGTTTAATCACTGTTAGACTGTCATGTACCGAGACAAAATGGAAGTGCCAGAATTTCTGTCATTACCTTCATCCATTTTAGCAAACAGAATGAAAAAGTTTCCATGTTCACAAGTGATGAGGTTTGGTAAAGATCAACCTAGAGCAGAGCAAAGTGATTTGTGAGTTCTGACCAAGAGACCGTCAGGGCTCTTACTTCATTCTTTCTTTATCCTTCTTACACAGAAGTCCTTTCAACAAGCATCTGCGTCATCCCCATAGTTCCAAGTGTTTCAGGTGCTGTAAAGGGGTACAAGTTAAAGCAAGGGCTCCTGTTTCTATTGCCTTGTGACTCTGTAATTAACAGAGCATTGCTACCTGAGAAAATTACCCAATTATTACAACATCTATTGTTTTCATAGTTAAATACATTCCAGGCTACTAATGCTGGTTTTCCAGTTCACAAGCTGAAGAAAGCATTTTCAGAACAAAATGATGATTTGTGAGGTCCTTGTTTTAGGTCCTTGTTTTTCCTCTTAAAGCACTAAGCTTTACACATAACCTATATGCAGTGCTGAAACTGCCCCCCTTGCCCATCTCCACTCTTGTATAAATGACTTATGTTAGACATTCAGAAGATGGCTCACCAGGGCAATGTGGGGAACTGGGAAAGGTGTTGGGAAGGAAGATATAAGAGAGGTTATTTAAAATTAGTGAGAGAGCCAAACACGTAGTCTTTGTGCAGTAAAGGCGCAGGAGCGTCTAGCAGCTGAACAAGTAGTTCCAAGTGGATTGAAATTGATGAAGTCTCATTTTTATCATGAATTTAGAAGTCATGGTAGACAGAGCAGCATCACAGTCTGAAAAGAAAATGCAGTAATTAAACTCCCTTGGCATCATTCTTTCTGCAAAAAGGGAATAGAATGAGACACCCAGTTGTAAACCTTATTAATCTCTCTGGCTGGAGGCTTTGGCTACTGCAGTTTTTCTGTCTCTCTAGAAGAAACAGGTTAACCAAATCAGGGAAGATAGGAAGACAGGAGTCACTGTGGTGATTTCTTTCTCTTAGTGATTATCTGTGTCCATTGTGCTCCACCCAGACTATAACACTGCCCTGCTCAAGTTAATCCATAGAAATAAAAAATGTGAATTATAGAAGAGGAAGTTTTTGCGGCCTTCGCATTAGAATAAACATGGCCTGGAAGATGAGCAAAAGTTTTGCAGTATTGTAATTGCACTATAATTTATAAATGGAAAAATACTTAAAAGACATCTTTCTTAAAGTGAGTTGCATTACTGTGTTAACAAGGGCAAGGATTCTAATATTTCTCACGCCCCCTAAACCTCTAGGCGGGGACTGGGGGAGTAAATTCCCCCCCACTGTAAGGGCAGAGCAAGTCCGAGACCACCTCATGAGAATGAATGCGTACGAGTCTATGGGGCCAGATAGCATGCATCCCAGGGTTCTGAAGGAGCTGGCTGAGTGGGCTGCTGAGCCGCTCTCCACCATATTTGAAAAGTCATGGCTGTCAAGTGAGGTCCTGGATGACTGGAGGAAGGATCACATCTCTCCCATTTATAAGAAAGGGAGCAAGGAGGACCTCAGGAACTGCAGGCTGGTGAGTCTTCCTTCTGTGCCTGGAAGATCATGGAACGGATCCTCCTGGATGACATGCTTGATCACATGAGGAATGACAGTGTGATCCGAGACAGCTAGCATGGCTTCACCAGGGGAAGGTAATGCCTAACCAACCTGGTGGCCTTCTGTGATGGAATGACAGCATTGGTGGACAAAGGGAAGGTGACTGAAGTCATTTACCTGGACTTGAGCAAGGCCTTGGACACGGTCCCCCACCACATCTTTATCTCCAAATTGGAGGGATGTGGATTTGATGGGTGGACCACCCGATGGATAAGCAATTGGTTGAAAGGCTGCAGACAGAGGGTGGTGATTAATGGTTCAATGTCCAGGTGGAGGCTGGTAAGGAGCAGCGTCACCCAGAGGTCTGTCTTGGGAACGGTGCTCTTTAACATCTTTATCAACGACATCATCTTTATCAGCGATGGAATTGAGTGCACCCTCAGCAAGTTTGCTGATGGACACTGAGCTGAGTGGTGTGGTTGACACAGTGGAAGGAAGGGATGCCATTCAGAGGGACGTCAGCAGACTTGAAAGGTGGGTCTGGGTGAATCTAATGAGATTCAACACAGCAAGGTGCAAGATTTTGCATTTGGGCCGGAGGAATCCCAGGCATTTATACAAACTGGATGGAGCAGTCCTTGACAGTAGCCCTGCAGAGAAGGACCTAATGGTCCTGGTGGATGAAAAACTTAACATGAGCCAGCAGTGTGCTCTTGCAGCTCAGAAAGCAAATGGTATCCTGGGCTCCATCAGAAGAGGGGTGGCCAGCAGGGACAGGGAGATGATTGTTCCTCTCTATTCTGCTCTTGTGAGGCCCCATCTGGAGTACTGTGTCCAGGTCTGGAGCCCCCAATACAAGAAAGACAGGGAGATGTTAGAGAAGATCCAGAGGAGGGCCACAAAGATGATCAGAGGGCTGGAGCACCTCCCTTACAAAGACAGGCTGAGGGAGCTGGGCTTGTTCAGCCTGGAAAAAAGAAGGCTGCAGTGTGACCTAATTGCAACCTTTCAGTATCTGAAGGGAGCCTATAAACAGGAGAGGAGTCAACTCTTTACAAGGGTAGATAACAGCAGGACAAGGGAAAATGGTTTTAAGTTGAAGGAGGGAAGATTTAGGTTGGATGTCAGGGGGAAGTCCTTTACTATGAGAGTGGTGAGGTGCTGGAACAGGCTGCCCAGAGAGGTTGTGGATGCCCCATCCCTGGAGGTGTTCAAGGCCAGGTTGGATGGGGCCCTGGGCAACCTGGCCTAGTATTAAATGTGAAGGTTGGTGGCCCTGCCTGTGGTGGGGGGGGGGGGAGGGGGGGGGGGGTTGGAGTGTTATGATCCTTGAGGTCCCTTCCAACCTGGGCCATTCTGTGATTCTGTGTTTCTGGTGCTTTCTAAAGATAAGCAAGAGTATGTAAAGAAGAATATTCTTCTGTTTATTAAGAAATTTGAGTTTGACTATGGATAGTTTGAAGGATAACTGAAATTTTTAAATGCGTCACACAACATCAGATCATGGTTTAATATTGCCTATCCTCGTTCCCCTTGCGCAAAATCTATAGCGACTGTACTTCATAGCACATTGTCCTGTTTCTCCAGATTGAAGCAGTAGTTCATCCTCCCCTGTCATGCTTACAACTCTCCTCAGCAGGAGATTTTCCTTAAATATCTTCTTTTCTGCTTATGAGGGTTATTAATTTTCCCTTATATTGCTGAACAGCCACTACAGTGTTTCCCTCCATTCTGGATAGTTGTTCCCCTGTATTTTACTGCTTGCTTTCATGAGTATCCCCTTGCAACAAAGCAGGGCTTAGTCATGGTTAGTGACTGGCTTTAAGAAAAATTACAAACTCTATTATTTTCTTCTGAACTGAAGTTCTGCACAGTGTTATTTAACTTTCCACATAGTTTTTGTTTTGCTGCCACTGCATATACCTGCAGCTTCCAGGAGGATAAAAGGCCAGCCAAAAGTTTAAGCCAGCGCAGAAGCCACTATGTTCAGGGGTCATTCATTTTTCCTGTCTCTTATTGGCTGTCTTCATCTTATGTCTCTGCATTGCTTTATTACCAAAGGCTGCAACTGGGCCTTATTGAATTCACAGGATAATAAAACCAGGGCAGTGAAAACCACAGGAAGAAATGTCACAGTAAGAAGCAGTTCCCTCTCAGAGGATGCAGCCCCAGCTGCTGACAGTGCCAGTGTCTGAATTTTTCTGGGTGACTGGGTTCATTGTCATTATCTCTAATGAGTATACAACGAAGAGCAATAAAAAAAAAGAGGAATAGATTTCCTCCTCACTCCCCTGTCTTATTTTATCAATGGCTTAATTACAGCCTCATTATACTGAGGAGCTATCACACATCCGATCTAGGACTTTTACATTAAAGAAAAGAAAAAAAAAAGCATTAAATTTGAAGACTAAATCTACATTCTTTTTACTTTACTATCAGCTATTATATGGATGTCAAGGACAGCTTTTAAAATAATACATCTAGTGAATGACCTCGTTTTCACTGCTTTGATTTTTGCTCATCTTGGGACTCCCAGATATTTTTAATCTTCAGGCTGCTGGCACAAAAATAACCATTTGGAAATGAAGTATTGGCAGAAATACTGGCTGAAGATTTTTACCTTTTCAGGGTCAGGTTTACCTCCTGCTTCAGTAAAGATTGTTTCAGACACTGATGGAAGTATTCCTGCCTGTTAAGGAAGATGTTGGACCACCAGGGGCTGACTTTATAAAATCCTCATGAGCAAGCCTGGGGCCTTCTCCCATCTGTGGAACCGCACTGAGCCTTTGTTCCAGAACAAAGGATTTCTGTTTGGTGCAGTGAGGTGGAGACTGATGTCTCCTTCATGATTGTTCAGGTTTCACACAAAGGGTCCATTCTCACGAATGGCTGGAGCAAGCAGAAAAGGAAGGGTCAGAAATCGGCCCTGCTGCATGTTTCTGCTCAGGCACTGCAGTCGTGATAGGAAACAGCAAGTGCTGCAGAAAACTTAAGACTGAAGAAAATGACTAAATTATGGAATTGAAAATACTACCCTGGTATTTCCAGTGGCATCTGGGGGAGAGGGATCTGTGGCATCGTGCTAATGCTATCAGAGAGTTGATTATCATGCAGCTGCTGGTCCTAGCTTTATTTCCAAAGAATGGCGTGCTCCATCACTGAATTGTAAGGAAAGTTGGGGAAGGCAGGGAGAGACTTAAATCTGCAGAAACCAATTATGTCAGAAGATGTGAAGTCACAGTTTTCCTACAGGCAGGCTCTGGATTCTTTTGCTCCCCCTGCTGTTTGACAGATTTTATGACAACTGTTTTCAGCTTTGCAGAAAAGAAAGTTCACAGAAATCTGTACTGACTCGCAAATGCCTGAGGGATAATTTCTGCAAGAGAATGTCCTGGTAATTCACATCAGTACTATTATGATAAACAGCTTTCAAATGCAACTGTGCTCTGACATTTTTACTGCACACAGATCTGGGCCTTTTTGCTTCACAGGATCACAGGATTAGTCAGGTTGGAAGGTCCTCTAGAGTTCATCTGGCCCAGCCTCTGGCTTGGGGCAGAGTCAGATGTGAGGTGAGGGCAGGTTTTCCATGGAGCTTTACCAAGTCTTGTCTCAAAAACTTTACACAAGAAAAGGACTGACTTTTAGTCCATTTACAAGTTACAAGAGCAGATCACTGTGCTAAACCTCAACAGCACACAGCGGGAAACTTAAATACTTCCCTTTGGGCTGAGCAGACATTCCTCATCTTAAAAGACTTCTCTAAAATTGCTTAAAGTTGCTAAAACAGGGGTGGCTGGGTGGAAACTGCTTTCTGACACGATATACGAAAAAGATAGGAGAGGGTTCTGCAAGTCTCTTCTGGTAAGGGCCAGGATTTGGTATGCAGCAAGCTCCCAGATCAAGACGGTGATGCTGGCCTCTGCTCTCACACCATAGAACAGAAATTCCCGCACAGTTTCCAGATAACTTATGTCTTCTTCCTCCACAAGAACCCTGCTGAACATTTTTCATGTTGTTTGACTACCTGAGAGATTGCATAGCGGAATGAATGCTTCAGGAGGTATTAGGAAATTGTTTATACATTGAATAAAGCTATGCAACAGAATACACATTCCAAATGTAGTCTGAAAAGAGGCATGACTAATTAATAGTAACTATTTCCATAGTTTCAGTATTAGTAGTTAACAATACACAACTTTGTATTTTTATAATGGAGAATAAAAGTAAGCGCTATTTTCTTTAACATTAAGATGCTAGAGTAAGTTTAAGAAAAATCCCAGTACACAGTAATTTAGAAGATTCAATTTTCAAAGCCCTTCAGTAAAGGTATATATAAAGTAGTCATTGAAACTCAGCAAAAATGAGGTGCGGTTTCCCTCCATCCCCAACATCTTGCAAAATATGAGGTTTACTCCTCTTTTGTCACATTGATGCAAGCTGGAAGAAGACATTCTTTCACCTTGCAAAGGTATCTACAAGAGCAGCTCATCCTGTTTTATAAGCCTTGAAAGGAGACAGAATTGTGGAAGTTCTGCTTGCGTGGGAATGACAGAGGCCTTGGGAATGTGTGGCAGTTCAGGAGATCAGACTGTGTAGAATACAGGATAAGTTTATTTCATGCAATTCATTTATTGCACATTTAAAAAAGCAAAAATCATGCAATATTCTTTCATATTAGTAGAAATTATTAATGTAACTGATACTGTCTCAAGTATCTGAGGGGTAAATCAAAGCTGATATACCTAATAAAGCCCTCACTGAGCATCAAATACCATAAAGGGCCAGAGAGATGTCATGAACAAGACACTGGGTATGTTAGTTAAGATGCAGCCTTCAGTACACACACAGAACAATAGTTTGAGGGTTAAAGACCTTTCTTGGCCAGCCACACTTCTGAAAACATATCAAGTTCAAAAAGTGATAGGAAACATCTGCTCAGTTGTTTTGCAGTGGAAAATTATGAACTCTATTTCAACACAGAAGGCCCTTTTTCAGGTTCACTGTTCCACCCACTTGGTTAAATCCCCATGGTTAAATCTGTTATACCAATCTGGAATGAGACCAGGTTACATCTAACCCATTTTAAAAAACATTCATTTTAGATTTCATAGCCTCTTCCTCAGGAACAGTCATGTCTTTGTCATCAGTGTTTTTCTAACTGGAGGTTGCACTGAAGTCTGAGAGTGCTATGCTGTTGTTCATAGCTCACCAGGATACTCTTTAATCCTTGTATTTATCAGTGAATGTCCCAAGAGAGGCAGAGTTTTCCATAAGTGCCTAAAAACAAATCAGTCTGGCACCCTGCAGATTACTGCAGTACATGACAATAGCCTGTGTTAGCATAATGTGTTATCATGCATTATGTAGTGTGTCTCTGAGGTCTAGCAATCCCTGTCAACAACCAGAATAAATGGAAATAGCTTCCAGGAGCTTTAGGGCCTTTGAAG
Organism: Alectoris magna; assembly: GCA_030625065.1. NCBI lineage: Eukaryota > Metazoa > Chordata > Aves > Galliformes > Phasianidae > Alectoris > Alectoris magna. The sequence goes on along the minus strand of CM060561.1, from coordinate 73,506,473 downwards.
AGACCAAACGGTGATAGTTGTGGAAAACCAGAGAGCTCATGTGTGCAGCATCTGACGCAAAGTTTCATGAACAGTCTTTTAAAAACATTTGTGAAAATCAGATGCACGCAGTACACTTAATAAGAGATGAAGAAGTTTGAGCACTACCGGTTGGATACCTTCCCGGCTGCAATACCAGTTTGGTGTGTTCTGTCAGGTTTCTTGACAGCAACAGTTTTCAATGCATCTTCTTTCAGCATACTTGGACATTGAATTTGCTAGATGAGAAAAACAAGGTTCCGCATGAAAGTAAACGCAGGTACTTACTGAGAGCATCTCAGCCACAAGTGAAGGTTTTGGGGTGGAGTATTTTTAATGCACAATTGGATTGCAAAAGAAAAACACTAATATTAGATATTTTGTATGCACAGAATAGTGCTGGACAGGATACTGGCACATCACTATTATAGACCATGGTTCTACAAATGCCTTGTCTAAGTGGGGAATGCCCAAATCTGTAGCTGCCAACAACTCAGATCATGCACTGAGGAAAGGGCATCTCTTATTCTGCCCTTTTTCTTCTCTCTATGCCCTTTCCTTAGGCATACCCAAGCAACACTGAGCAGGGAGATGGCACTAATCTAGTTGGAGCTTTGATCTGGTCCAGTACAGCTGTACTGGTTCTCACACAGCTGTAAGTTGACATATTTAATAACGTCTTTCAAACTTCACTACACCAGATCAGTTAAAGAAACATTACCTAATCACACAACCCTTCAAATCACTTCAAGTGATGAAAACATCTTCAGCAGTACTCAGGCTAGCGTTCATACTGAGATAACACCGTAATAAATACTACCTTATTTATTCAGACCTCCATATTCTCTGTAGTATTCCACTCTTCTGCCTCTATCTTCTTTTCCTGTATTTTTGAAGTGATCACTTCTCAGCTGAAGTGTCATTTAAATGACAAAAGGCTTTAATATCATCCTGCACTCATACTATATGAGAGAAAAATCAAGTTAGCTGAGTTGCTAGAATTCTGCAAGAAAAATCCTTACTTTCAAAGCATTAAAATGCTCAACTGCAGAATTCTTAAGTACAATATTCTTTACTGTTTGCAGGCATTGTAATCAACTGCAATCACAGCCTGAAGCTGCGTGCTGTTCATGCATGCTGTTAGTCAGTGCTGAAGCTTTTACTGTACTGTCTTCAGCTCCTGATTAGATTAAATGAAGCTATAACTGTAACCCTACCCAAGCCTCTTTACTCTATTTTTAACATTGAAGGCATACACAGACATAAGGGAGAGAAGGGGCAGAGGAAGGTAAACAGAGTCTTTTACCTACAAGAAAGACAGGAGACAGAGAGTGTAAATCTGTTCTCTGAGATCTTTGATGGTCTGAGCCCCAAGGTGTTACCACTGCTTCCTCCAGTAGGTCCTATCTCCAAGAGGCATGCCACGCTTTTTCACGGGACTGCTTGCATCTGCTTTGGATCTGTCTTCTCTGCTCTCCTTTCCCATTACTATTCCCTCTCTACCAACATAATCACAACTGTCAGCATCAGAAAAAACTGAGACTCATCTATTTTCTGTATACCTTACCCATAGCCAGGATAGGTTTCCTGCTTCATGTGTTTAACATTACTGTTTTCCTAAAGCAGGGCTTTGCGCTATATTTTGAATTTGTCTTTGATGTAATCAAGAAACTTCTCAAACTGAAAGTTCTTAAACTGAAAGCATTCTAGAAGTATAACTACAGAGAGCTTGCATGATGCAAAGCACTCATGTATTTTTGTGCAGCTTTGTACCTTATTAGCAATGAGAAAGTCATCTGTACATAAAATGACATAGAGGAATTTCTTAGCGAAATGAAACTAACCATCAGTGTTACAACCAAAAGACAAAAGCATGCCAAGACAAAAATAGGAGGACCTTCCACTACCTCACTGCCTGAAACTGCTTATCCTTAAGCTTAGCGATCACTGTGATTTCTGCCCATCAACTACTATGTAAGAAGTACTCTTTGAAGCCATTTATCAGCACTGACTGCCAATTAGAGGTGGGTCTGTAGTTTGCAACAGCTGAGGAGGGATGCTTGCGTGCCAGCTGGGTAGTAGTTATTACCCCTGCTTTGCAAGCTGGCCTTTGTTTTGTTTGAGTTGGCTGGAGATTGAGTCTGTTCCTATCGAGGCTAGAAATAAGCTTTAACTTCGAAGAGAATATGGCTGAGAATAACTCTCTTAGTTGCTTTTTTATGTGGAGTCTTTCAGTGGCAGTAACTGTGCTGCTCAGTAGGATGCTAATTGCGTTGGGCGGTAACAGCAGCATAAAGGCTGATGTTTTCAGAAAACAGAAAGCTGTAATTGAAGAGTGGACATGCTTGCATCTAATATTATTTACTGGACTTCGAAGATAGATTTGAGAAAATATTCTTGATATAGTTGCTTTACAATTAGCTTGTATAAATCACTGCAGTCTGCCTTGTCTATGACATTGAAAGAATTTGCTCTGTCACTTTACAGTAACTTCTTAACAACTGGATTCTCAGCCACACAACCTTCTCTGCTCTGGATTTTCTTCTCTGCTTCAGTTGTGTCCTACACAAGTAGCTTAGCAGGGGCAGATAAATGCTCCCTAAAGCAGAAAAAAAAATACATAATCAGCAAGTTTGCCTTCCACTGTTACCTTCCTCCGTGCATTACTCTGGCACTGTGGGATGTGGTTTAGTGGCCGTGGGTGATGGGTTGATGGTTGGACTAGATGATCTTAGTGACCTTTTCCAATGTTAATGATTCTATGAAAAGCACTGCAAGGTGGATTCGAAGTAATGGAGTAGAAGGTTTAATTGTTGGGGAAAAAAAACTTGTTTCCTACACTCAGAAATAGGGAAGAAAACTAGTTACTATTCCTCTGGCAGGAATACAAAAGGTTTTGCCACTGCATAGGCTGTCAGAATGTGAGACCTCCCACGGGTCTCTTAGTGACAGACCTTTAGAAACTTCTGTGTGCTGGATACATATAGGCTCAATAGAAAGGACAATCTCTGGCACACAGGCAAAGAGCAGGAGTGAAATCCTGACTGCCCTGAAGGCTGTAGGACTTCAAAGTCTGGCTCAGAAGCCATCTGAACGTGTATAGATGTGACACCTGGATAATAAGAGAGAGATACTATGATATTAAAATATAGGTTAAAAAAATAAAAGAATGCTTTGAGAATCATAGAGAGCCATTAAATTTAACAGTGAATGTGCATATTTTACATGGTACACTAGCATTTATGCTTCCAAGTTCTGCCCTCTCCAGTCAGCTTGCTTCATTAATGCGTGCTCTTCTGGGAGAATAGCAGGAATATATAAGGAACACTTATACTTGAAAGGAGCTCTGGTGCAAGTTCTTACAGAACGAAGTCCTGCAGAGGCTGTCAGTACCAGTCTTTGGGGAGTGCCTTGAACCAAAGCTGGAACCAACCAACTACAAAGAGGCCCCTCAGTCCATCTTGAAGCCCTGCCCTAGTACTGACCAGAAGGTTAAGCAGCATATACTGCTGCTGTACCATTTGTTGTGGGCTTTTTATGGAAGGTTTCCTTTCATATGTGGTCTAAAAAGCACATTCCTTAAATGACAAAACCCAGTGGATTTGTGGCCAGAAGGCACCCTGTCTGTGGGGCTATGGCTTCTGAAGACCTTTGCCTTGCTGTCACATGTATTGCATACTGACAGCTCTGTGAACAGCAATGTGTTTAGTCCTCTAATCTTAAATCTAGATCAAGTCTCTGGATCTTGTAATAGTTAAAATCTTTATTTACTGAAACATTTGATAATCTGTTTTAGGGAAATGGATGTCTTAAAAAGAGCAAGCACTGTAAATATCAAAGCTTCTTACTGTTTTTGTTATTCAAGTACATCCATTTGCAGGCACCATACAAAAAAGTCCTTACATGTGTGTCAGCCTTGCTACGTGAGGAGCCTGAAGAGCAGTTGTTTCTGAAGTTAACATACTTCTCATGTTCACGTGCATAGTCGGTGTTTTTGAATGCAAGCTGCGTATAAATACACTGTACGTTAGAGTCCTTCTGCATTTAAATTATTGAAAACTTCTTTAAATTGTGAAAAAATTGTTTTGAATATACTTCTTAAAGCAAATCATTATCTTTATGAGCTTTGCTTGTGGTTGTTTCTTTTCCAATGTTTCTGATTGATTTAAGAGAGATGAGAATCTGTCTTCCACTTTCTTGAGGTTGCCCATATCTTTTGTAGGGTTCAGCATCATCAGCTGTCACTGAAGACGCTAATTGGTAATGATTCAGGTGGCTTTCTGAAGAGCCTTTTAAAAACCTTACCTCCGATTTCTTCCTGGTTATGGTCAGATTGAACCATAACATTCCAATTGTTGGAAACCAAGCACAGGAAACCAGTATTGTTAGGCTTGCACCTGTGTTATTTTTTCTATGACTGCTTCATAACCTACTGAGTCAGAACTGTTGCTTAACATCTAGGTTTTGTTGTATTCTTTCATTGGTCTGTGTCCAAAGAGGCAGAAACCTCCAAGAATATTCAAAGAAGATGATTAAAGTTAATAATAAAATATGTTTGTCTCAGTGATGATGAAACTTTAATCCTTGCATGCTACAGATCTGTTAATGCTATAGAAAGGCAAGTTGTTTTGTTTCATTTTGTTTTGGTTTGGTTTTTTACTTTGTATGCATCTTGTTCCTTCATTTAATATCAAAAATGCCCAATGTTTTTGACCAGGAGGTCCTATCTTTGATTGTGCTTTGCTTCTGAAATATAAACATTTCTTAATTTTGTTCTTCTGGCTTTCCTTCCCAGCTCTGTTTTGTGATGTTTTGGACACCAAATGTGTCAGAGAAGATTTTAGTTGACATAATTGGAGTAGACTTCGCTTTTGCAGAGCTGTGTGTTGTTCCTTTGCGCATCTTCTCCTTTTTCCCAGTTCCAGGTAAAAACAAAAACAAAAACTCAGCTTTGAGCTGTGGCCATAGAGTCAGACTTGGCTGTACATGTAAGAATGGTTAAGTGTATGCCTAGCATGATAACACTGTTTTTATCAAAGTCAGTGTGGACCAAGGCTGTTTACATCAGTAGTCAAGATACAAAGGTTGCAGTAAGAGCAGCCTGTCATTAGGCAGACCTCTGGCTGTCCAAAGCAAGACCTGAACTCTACCTATTGCAGTTGAACAAGAACACACACAAATAGCATTAGTGATGCATATGTGCATGTATTGTTCTTCTACCATGGGCTGCAATTAACTTCAGTGTAGCATCTAGGACTAGCTGCACAGAAACACTGCCTCTAGTAGTCTCCTTTTCAGTAGCCAGTCTGAATGGCACTTTCAGATATCATCACGTCATAAAAAACAGGATGTCCCTATTGAGGAGAGAAGCTTAACAGCAGCGTTCAAAATATTTCCTCTCAAAAAACTTTCTAACTTCTGTAAACAAATGCTATGTGATGTAGTGAAGCATATATCAGAACGGAGCATCTAATAAAATGATTGTAAGAGAACAGCTCCCATGCAGGATTGTTGACTTTCCTAAATATATATCCTATCCTATACATACATATATATATATATATATATCTAAACTCATGTTGTTGAAGCAATTTGCACATTAAAGCTATTTCATTTCTAGTAGAGTTTCCCAGCATGCAGAGCTACCAGAAACAAGTTTCACCATGTGTTTTTCTGAACAGTGCTCTCTGCATGACGAAATCTTCATATGAAATGACTGATGTTCACTACTTTTACCTCCTTTTCTCCTTCCCTTCCTCTGTTCATAAACAGTGACAGTCAGAGCACACCTGACTGGTTGGCTGATGACTCTAAAGAAGACGTTTGTGCTGGCACCCAGCTCAGTGCTGCGGATTATTGTCCTCATCACTAGTCTCATTGTTCTGCCTTACTTGGGGTAAGTTTCTCTGCTCTCCACAGAGATGATGGAATTGATTTATCTTCCATCCTGTCTCCTGAATTTGCTTAACCCAGAATGTTTTCCTCAAATTCTAACTGTAATGTAAACCCTAAATGGTTGCAATATCTAGAAAAAAAAAAGAAACCCAAAACATTTACTGATTTACAAGTGTGACTTTGCTGTGGGTGGTCAAGATACTGATGTCCGTTTTGAAAAAAATGCACAAATGCCAGAGAGGCAAGAACATATCCTATGTGGAATTTATTTCCATTATGTTAAATGTATCATTAAGAAAGATATCAGAAGAATATTTTATAAAGTTAAAGAATCTGTTCTACAGTACACTGCACGTGTCTTTAAATTCTGTATTCAGCTCTTCTTAGTTGGGAATTTGGTTCAAGATGTGTGTTTTTATTAAATACTGAAGTAAGTTAAGAAACAAAAAAGTTCTTTAAAATACCAGTTATTCTCTTTGCTAGCGCCTTTCTTTGAAGGAGATACTTCTAAAAACAGAATGGTTCTACGTGCCAGTGGAAATATAATTATGCATTACACACTGTCACACAACCATGACTGATTTTTTATGCGCTACCCACAGAGTTCATGGAGCCACCCTGGGAGTAGGATCCCTTCTAGCAGGGTTTGTTGGAGAATCCACTATGGTTGCAATTGCGGCCTGTTACGTCTATCGAAAACAGGTAAGAAGTAGGCTCTGCCGGACCTGGTGAAAGCACATTTTAATTCAGGCTTGGACCTTGATCTCTGTCATGATTAATCTGTTACATGTTTCCTGACTGCCAGCGTAAGACCTATAGACTTTGAGATGTCTGTTGTTGGCCTGAGGTTTCACAACGTACATCTATCTGTTTTCGACTTGCCTTCTGACTGCTTGTTGGTACAGTAGTAGCTTAAAGAGCGTGTCTAGCCAGGAACATGGTACTTCATTTTTTTTTGCAGGCAGTAATAGTAATTGCTGTGTTAAGCTAATTTATTCCCTCACCAGAATTAGCATGTAACTAACACCGTCATCTCCGCAGCCACTGTGACAGTGGCAGAACCAACTAGTAGCTGTATGGATCAACTTGTTTTCACCTAAAGAGCTAGTAAGTGCTCAGTACTTGAGATCTGCAAACCAAGACTTGTGTAGACACCTCTGAAATACTGAAATTCTGATATGCCTAAACTCAGCTGAATCGGTAATACCTATGGGGGTATTTTTGTCAGCATTACAAGTGTTTTCAGTAAGACTAGTCAGCCTGCTGAGAAATGGATAATAAGGAACAGATGCTTCAATTTGTTTTTAGTGGGGCTGAATACTTCTTAGCTTTACTAATCCAGGACATCCTGGATGAATCATAGGACTCTTGAATGCCCTCCCGCTCCTGCTGTCCAAAAATACACAAGTATTACTAGGCTTTGGTGGGGTGGGGGCTCACAGTGGATCAGCAGTACCAAGAAAAGCCAGAATGCTGACATCTTAAAAATGACTGAAGTTTGACATTTGAGAAATTCAGATTTCGCCCTAGAGCAACTTATCTTCTCAAATATGTTGTTTGCTTTTTTTTTTTTTTTTTTTAATAAGTCCATGATGTAAAAGATTCCAGATGCTTTCTTCCCTCCAGTTACAGCGACGCCCGTCTTGGATGTGTGTTAGCATAAGAAATGCATCTATTATTGCACTTATGTTAGAAAGGTGAAAGCGGAGTCCCAAAAGTTTATGAAAACCTTCTAAATTATGACAACTTGCTTGTGGCAAGCCGTGAATATGACACAAATATGACAGCTCTTTATTACGTACCCTAACAAATGCATTATTTCTACCTTGCTCTGTCAGTGCCCAAAGTTTGTAGGACTGTGTTCACAAACAACATATTTGTATGTTTATGACTGGTTGTTTCAATCTAGAAAAAGAAGCGGAACGAGAATGAAACATCTGCAGAAGGTGAAGACTCTGCCATGACCGACATGCCTCACACGGAGGAAATGACAGACATCGTAGAAATGAGAGAAGAGAATGAATAAGAAATGGGATGCAATTGTTCTCTGCAGGGACGATTGGAGTGACACTTCAGCATCTTGTCGTCTCTCATACTTTTTTGTTTGTTTGTTTTTATTTTTGTAATAAAGAGGCCTTGATTTAAAAGGTTTCAGATAAATTCTCTAGCATACTGAGTATGCTCACACTGATGAGGGACCTAAAAAGAGGTCTTTGCTTTTTTCTTTTTCAATTGAATTTGTTTTCTCACTCCATGCAAACATAAAAGATACAATTGCATCACTGTAGAGTCTTCCTTACTTATGCATCCATCTTCTCTGGACAATCTGCATTTGTCAACCAAAGCCCTGCTGTGTGCGTGTGCCTGTGTGCACACACACGAGTGCCACTGGCTCAGTGCTACTGCCATAATCCTACTCCCTCCCCTCTTTCCTTTTCCTTCCTTTTCTTTATGAGAAATGTTAAGGAAAAGAAGTTTGGAATACAGAGCTTTATTTTACTTGCTTGAAAATGACTTTGCTACATAAACTAATATACTATGGTGAACTATATCTTTTTGTTTGGCCTCATCACTAGAGCTTATACTGCACAGGGTACAAGACAGGGAGGAACATGTAAGTCTCCATATGGGGTAAAACACGTTCCTCTCTTCTGTTGAAAGTGTGTGGATGTGTATATACACACTCAGAGACATACATGTATATATATTTATATATATATGCATATGATAAATAAAATACCCACAGGACAAGAACTCGGATTAGTTTTCATTCCATCTCAAAGACAGAAATCTTTTGAAAAATGTAAGCATTTAATTCAGAATCTTCTTGAATAGTTAAGCACCACCTCACATAGTTTTCTTTAGGAAAAAAAAACAAACATGCACTTTCCTCTTCTGAAGAGAGTGACAGCAACTGATATAATTTGACTGTATTTGAATAAAAAAAATAAAAATTGACAAGCTTTACCAAAGTTCTTGTCCACTGATATAACTTTAATTTTCAGAGGTTGATTTGCTCTACTTTTATTTCTGGTGTCTATATATTGAAAGAAAAAATATAGGTAACTTGTGCAGGATACCATGCTGTATCACAATCCTACACATAGTTCCATGAAATCATTAATTTGGTGATGTACACATGCTCACACACACATGTATATATATATATATAAAGTATATATATATATACACATATATGTATGTTTTGCTACGATATATTTACCTATGCAGTAGATCAGAATCAGTATGGTGAAGCTCAAGTACTGGTAATCCTCCAAGTCCTCAAGTAGGGACCATGATCACTTGTTAGCTCTCAACAGTGTCATGGAAGTGGAAAGCTGCTCAAACCAGCAAGTTGCACTTTGCAAACAAGGCAGGCACTGTGCAGTTTAATTGAGCCTTAAACAGTAGAGCGTGGAGTTGGATGGTTGGTCCTTGTCAAGTGGAAATGAAGCCTATGTAAGAGGTTACTGAACCAGAGATGGTTTGGGTGCCACTGATGACAGCTGCGGGAGCAGCTTCTATTGCTGTGCTGTTCTGTGTTTGGCTGCGGGGCAGCGTTCCTGTGTCCAGTTTGTAGTAGCTTGGGTTCTTTCAGTTGTAGCTGTGCCAGATTCAGATTCTGGATACAGTTATCCTACATGGCATATCTGCAAACCAGTTAATTTAAACTTTGTTTAGTAAAAATATATTTTTATAAGTTGTGAAAATGATTATTTAATTGTGGACAACTTCAGTTTCTAGATTATTTGCCAGGTAGTCCCAGCACTCAGAAAATTGACCAGAATTAGCCATTACTTTAAATGTTATATCAATATATGTGTGTATATACATACACATGTGTATAAATATATATATTGTATATTATGTACATTTATTTTAAGCGACAGTACATTTCTTATTTTTCCAAGTTCCACTAAAAATGTCTCTAAAACATTACCGACTTGACTAGTAACCAGGTGTAGCTGTCATGAAAGGCATTGTATCAATGAACTTTATCTTAGACTTTTGTACCAATTTGTTATACGTGCAAACGCAGTAAGAAAAGACTTAGAAGTGATTTTGTCCAATGACAGACTTGAAAAATCAGTCCGTGGTTAATTAGTGGTGGCGGTAAAGGACAAGACTAAACCTAGTAGCCACTCATTTTCTGTGCCACCACAAGGTTGTTCTCATTGCTTATTCTAGGAGAGTTTTTAAAAAGACAAAAACAAATGTCCTCAGACAAATGAACTTCATGCAGTATGGAGACTGCACACATATGCATTCATGAACACTCTCAAACAGTCATATGTATATAACATGTCTATAGACTGTTATGGATCACAGCGGCCAGTTAAAGACTTCTCTGTTCCTGTAGTTTTGATTTGTATCCAAATCCACAACGCGCAGTTTTTCAGGAACTGTGGGGATAAAACCCTAAATTATTTTGATACTTGACTGAAACACAAATCGCAGTATTTTTGAGGAATTTTGAGCATTACAGGTGTAGGGTTCAAGGTAATAACTGCACCAAAAGTAGGAATTTGAAAACAAATTAGGTGAAGCACTGAGTCTTTTGTTTTAGATAGAAAACTGAACAGTCATCAAAAAGAGTGAATTATTGATCATATAGAGCGAAACTAATGGTACTGTAAAAGTCAAAATTTCAGTTCTGTGGGTAGTTAATATTCCTTTATTTCACACAAAAAAATAGTGACGGAGCACAGGAGTGGTAGGATTTGGGCAAGTATTCACAAAGTTTTTTAAGGACACGTGCATTACACTGATTCCCGTCTCCTGTGCATTGTGTATTTTTTTCATTGCTGGGTTAACCAAATCTGCTGATGTATCTGCAACACGTAACTTCATATGAGAGCTTGGTGTCCCAGCAGATGCTCTCTCACAGTGGCATGCTCAACCTGATGGCAGGTCCACAAGGAGCTCCGTGTGCCACAGCAGCGCCCAGAGCTCCATCTGGTGACATCTTCAAGGGCTTCAGTGACAACCTGAGCCCCATTTGATGGTGCGTCCAACTGGACTGCCTTTGGACCAAGGGCATGTGCTGCCACGTCCAGTGAACTGCACTGAATGGGTCCAATCATTACCCACCCAAGTGTCTCTGCTGAGCAGACCCTCGTGAACGTGTTGGCTTCTTCCCTCACAAAGGGACTCTTGAATTTTGATGAAATGCTGTCTCCCTTTTGGTGTTGCTCATGACTTATCTGTGTGATACATTTTGAAGTAATAGAAATCTGTTAGTTGTCTGTTTTGAGAGGGAGAGACAGAGCACAAGCATCTCGCTGAGTTCATGTGAAGTTTCAGTCTTTCAATACTTTCTTGAGAATAACTGAATTATATCAGTGAAGTTACAATAAAAAGAGGGAAAAAGTTGATCTGCATCCTACATTTTATGTTTTAGGCCATGAAGGAACATACCCATACCACACAGCAGGAAGTAGAAGGGACAATGGTAGATTGTGGATTAATGTTCCTAGGCTTTTAATACGTACTTAAGGTTGTGTTAACTGTCTGAGTTTTCCTTTCACAGACCCAGTAGCAGTTGGAAAACACCTATTTTTTATCTCCCCCACACGCTTACTAGGCCATAGCCCTGGTGAGGCAGGCTCTGCGTGTCCCATCCCTCTTACACAGCCGCACGGTCTAGAGTGAGAGCTGTGCTGGGCGAAAGGATGGGTGAGTAACAGAGAAGTCTTTTGTTTCCTACTCATTTTGCTGCTAAATATTTCCTTTGAACGGGAGAGATTTATATCTGGCTCTCGGTCGGGTTGTGCCGTACTGCTGCAGACAGACAGACAGTGGCTGGAGACGGAGGGCGAGCTGCTGAATGCAGTGTATTCAGGGCAGGCCACAGCACACAGACAGCAGCCTTTTGAGGGAGAGAGTTCTTTTTTTGTGGGCTGGCGCCTCGTGCTTAAAGGGAAGGGTGAAAGGACGCCTTGGGGTGCTCGGATTGGCCATGAGGCGTAGGCAGTGCGGGGTGGGGTGGGAGCAGAAGGGCAGCGGCACGCTTCGGCCTCTCACTGAGGTGTGGGGCATGGTGTGATCAGTGGGACAGAGTGCGGCTGGGGATACCTGAGCGTTGGTCCAGTAGCCAGATAGATGAATAAATATATATATATATAAGGGTATGTATATATGAGTGTGTATGTAAGAGTGTTATGCAAACATTTTTACTACTGGCTGTATGTAGTTCGCTGGAAAAAAAGTATAAATAAGATCTTAAAGAGGGAATAGGCTGTGGTAAAGAATTGCAGTTTAAAGCTACATAAACAAATAACTAAAATGACCTTGAGTCAGACATGATATTAGTAAGAAAAAGCGGGATTTAGATCAGTAAGCTGAAACGGGAGAGAAGTGGGGAACATGGAAAAGCTTATGGATGTGACACACCCGGCCTAAAGACGGCATCATGCGGTAGAAGTCAATTAACAGAGAGCAGAAATGGCTCTGCCGTTCTCCTGTTAATTGCACTGGAGAGGAACTGAAGGGTGAGAAGTGATGTGTAAATGAGGCACAGCTTTGCGTATTTGGGTTTCTGAGAGTGGAGGAGTCGTCAGAGAAACGAGCGTGAAAACATCTCAGAAAAGTATTCAAGCAGAAATGAACCAACATGTGGGCTTTGCGGCATGCAAAGAGCAGACTTTACATCGCCTGCTGATTCCAAGTAACTGGCAGTAACTGGGAAATGTCACGAGCTTTAGTTAAACAAAGTTAAACAGAGAGTAATGAAGAGTGAATTACACAGCTTTGACATCAAACTGGCATTTCCCAAGTACCAAGTTAGCCATATGCATGTGCAGACTGCCGTGTTTGCAGGCCACGGCAAGGGCCCACTGAAGGGCTGCATCGCCCCCCAGGCAGCACCAGCACCGTGGGCACTTCTTGGCTTCCCTGCAGCGTGCAGCACACCGTGTTGTACCGTGTGCTGATGCACAGCATGAAGTAATGTACCTACATGAGATCAGCCATGAGCTCAGGTGCAGTGTGGGCCAGACATGCAAGAGCGGCAGAGCAGGGGCATGAAGCGGAATGCTTAGGGAGCCGTGGCTCACGAGTGATTCTGGGGCAGCTTGTGTGGATTTGTTTAGGAAATCAGTGCACAGATCCACTCGTCAACAAAGCCATTGCCAGACTTCTTGGCATTCTATGATTGCTAGACATTGTCACTCCTCACATCAACTTGAGTTTCACCTCGTTTCTTTCTCTCATTCCCAGTTCTGCATCGTCAGATATTTCTTTATTTTCTTCTGAAGGCTCCTGCTAGGTTTGTCTGTTGGCATTTTGAGAAGGAAAACATAGTCTTCATGCTGAATGTCAAGTAATGTAGTCTTTAAAAAGTAGCTTAAAACAAAACTGTTTTTGATGAACTGCTTTTTGCTTTTCATTTCCTAAGCTGAAAAGGAGTCAAGAAACAGAAGGAACTGGGGGATCTTCTTTATTTAAAATTAAGAATTCAAACAATTAATTCAAGTTCACTACTTAACTCGAGCCATTTTTTTGACCTTCTGGTGATTTTTGAGCGCCAGTCCCCAGCTCTTCCAGCGCACTGCAGCCCTGCAGCAGCGCACTGTCTGAAGCACTGGGAAGCACAGGACTTTGTGTAGATGAAAACTAAAATACAGCCTGAAGAGTTGAAGAGGCCGATCCTTAGGAAGAATCTGTTAAGTTCAAAATTCAGCTGGACTCGTGCAACCTGATTGATGTCTGAAGTTGCCCTGCTTTGGGGTTACATAGATAAATACCTGCCATCTCCGTCTGACCTAAATTATTCTCTGCTTCACTTAGGAACCTAGGATAGTCATGTCATCTTAAGGCACTTGAGACTGTTTGGGGTTTTTTTTAGGGTTTCAGGGCTGAGAGATGGTGCCTGCTAGGGCTCAACAATGCAGATATCAAAGCCAAAATCTGAGCTTCACAGATTTTTTTGCAGATGACAAAACTTTCATATTTCAGGGCCAGCTGTAAGCAACCTCCCACCCTGTGGGAGCCCCACAATGAGGGCAAAGCAAAAATCAGCTATTGTGTACACAGACAAAATAGTTGAGAACTGCACTGCACTTTTACAGTTAACTCTCCAAGTACAAAAGCCTGAAACCAGCAAGCAACAGCATGCATCACCCTCTTTTCATGTGCATCATTCAGCGCTATTAAAAAAGCTATCCCTTCTGATAACTGTAATCAAGGTAATGCAAAGTAATACTTCAATTTATGTAATAAAACAGCTTGGCCTGTCTACAAATGAGAGCGTATAAATACCCTCTTAGGAAAGGATGTCTTTTAAAATTGAAATGACAGCTATATCCATAATTCCACCAAAACACACACACAAAAAAAAAAAAAAGGAAAAAAAAAAAGAAGCATCAGCGTTGAATGAGTATCCTGCCTGGGTGGAAAGCAGAGTGTGAGCACACACGCAGAAAGCAGCAGAGCCTGAACTAGCATGCCCAGCTTTGTAGTTCGCAGCACTAATGCAACTCTGATTTTGTGTCCTATTACAGTAAACACAATGTCCTTCCTAAGCTGTAATGAAACAATTAGGAGGCTACAGGCCATAGGGTTACTTACATCAACTGATTTTATCCACAAACCTTGCAAATGCTACAACGTTGCAAAAGCAAAACCTGCAAAAAAAAAAAAAAAAGAAAAAAAAGAAAAAAAGGCTTGTATGCATTTTGATAGAGGACATCAACAAGCTTTTTAAAATTAATCACTCTTTCAGTGATATAGTTCAAAGAAGTGCACTTCGCTTACTTTATTTTTAATAAAAATGTACCCACAAAACACCATAGATTATTACAAAGCAAATGCATAAGATGTGGAATTCAACGTGTGGTTTTTTTCACTGGGACAGAAGCTCCCCCCACCACCACGAAGGCACTTGAGCTCAGGTGATGTCACTCATTTGGAACACTGGCCCCAATACCACTGCTACTTTAGATCTGCTTTTGTTGCTGCTGCCTCTGTTTTCTTGAAGCCAGGCACCCAGGGCACTGTTTGGTTGGACACACCAGCATGGCCATGGGTCCCCAGGGCTTGCCTGCCAAGTGGGAGGTGACTTAAGACACAGAGTCCCTTTAGGACAAAACCTGATGGTTTGTCATTCCACCAATATGAGCAAGCTGGGGGCAGCAATCTTCCCTAGAGCTGGCTCTTCAGAGAGAGGGAAAATAACAGACTTTGCCTTTTATTGGTGGACTTGTGGCTGGCATTGCGGCCTCTGTCAGGTCCTCCGATGCTGCTTTTAGTTTTGGGTTGTTGTTTTTTTTTTTGTGCTGTGACATTGGCAGAGCATCGTAGTACCACAGGCTGCAGAAATCCCAGCTGGAGACCAAGGAGCCTGTTCTGCTTGGTGGCATAGATGAAATGCACTTAATGGTGTGATTCCCTCATTTATCATCTTTAATGAGAGGTTCACTCACCTATGAAGGTTACCAGGCAGCACTGCTGACATCAGATAAACCTGAACTTTACGGTGCTAGGAATACAAAAGACACCAAACTTTGTCACACTTTTTGCTGTGGAGAAAGAAGGAAGCTTCAGGCGTCCCACTCTCTATCTTCACATAGTTGAGCACAGACAGCCACAAGGTTGCTCTAGAAGGAACTCTAAAGCTGAGCAAAACCCAAGGGGAAAAGCAGCAGATGAGAACCATTTTGTCTCTGCAGCAGGGGATCATCTTGGAGAAGGGCTAAATTGCATAGAAATGCCCCCCAGAAAGTATTGGTTTTAGAGCAGAGGCTCAGGATGGCTTTGACCACATTGCACATCATTTGTAAAGTAAGTAGTAGCAACAAGGATAGCAGGTTCTCCAATCTCCAAAAGGTGTTCTAAGGATAGAATTCACTGATCCTGGTGAAAAATGCTTGGATACTGCAGGGAACAGCACCACAGAAATGCCTATAAATACTGAACTCATATTTGCATGTTCTAATTGTGCCTTTGGGTTCTCTAAAATTGACTTGTTTTTAGTTTAATGGAAATACTTTAAAAAAATGAGAGTGGGGAATAGTGTCTTGAAACAGCATCCTAAGAAAGGGCAGCACAGCGTCTGAAGGCTTTCTTGGGAAGGAGCAGGAGGGTGTTTGAGGGCCTCTGTCCATGGAGCATTCTGCAGGACTGTTCTCAGTTCTGTTTTGTTCTCTGTAGGCTTGCAAGTAGTAGCTGGGCACCCTTTAGGGAATGCTGTGTTTGCACTGGGGTTAAGGTCACCTTTCCATATGGAAAAAGCTCATTTCTTTGTTCATTTCTGTTATTTTAAGGTAAATCTGAGAACTAGGCAAATGGTTATTTCACCTCAGAGGTATCACTCGCTTTTCATTTCTTTCAGAGTATCTTTCACTATCAGATTCAGATTCTTTCAGCGTCTTTCAGGATAAAGCTATCTTTATGCAAAGCAGTATGCCTAATAGCAATCCTTGACTATTTAAACAAGTCAATTTTCCAAGGACTGTAGGTGTCAAGTCAGAGCCCTATTTGGAACTACAGTACAGGGATCCTAGATTTTAAAAGAAATGTTACCTCATGCATCATTTTCTGCCATACTTTTGTAGAATTCCAATTGATTTCTCTCAAAAGAAGTGTTGTTTTCTTGAAGTTGTACACCTAAAGCTACCCGTTTGTTTTTTAACAAACGTTTTGCTTTGCTTTAAACATGTGGGTTTTCTGTAGCCTCTAAAGAAACCAATGAAGGTAAAAACTTTGTACATTTTTTCAATGACTGCTGAGGTCGAAAGTATAAAAGTACGTGTTGCATTAAAATTGAGTGTTGTTTATGTATTTAACAGAGATGTATGTTTTTGCATTGTTAAAAAGAATGATCTATGCTTTCTTTTAGGAGGGGGGGAGATCTGTGCTCCAATATTGTCCAACAGCTTTCATATTCTAATTACTTTAAGTAAAGTTCTAACAGTTTGCATATGATTCTGATTGCTTCCGTGTTATTAATTCTTGCAAGCTGACATGGTCTAAAGCACTCTTCTCATGTGGAATAATCAAAATACGCCTCCTGGTGAGGAATTAATCCAACACTCAAATTGTTTTTGAATTACGAGCACGATGCTGCCAACTGTAAGGTCTTGACTTGTGTTGTGGTTTAACCTGGCAGCAGCTCAGCACCACACAGCCGCTCGCTCACTGCCCCTCCCAGAGGGTTTGGGGAAGAGAGTCGGGGGAAAAAACAACCAAGCAGAACTCATGGGTTGAGATGAAAATGATTTACTAAAGCTGAAAATGAAGAAAAAAAATAATAGCAATGATAATTATATATATGTATATACAAGTACATATACACAAAACAAGGTATGCACAACGCAATTGCTCACCACCTGCTGATCAATGCCCAGCCATACCCCACACAGCAGCTGCTCCCCTGGCCAACTCCCCGCCATTTTTCAAGCTTTTCACATCATGCCATATGGTGTGGGACATCTCTTTGGCCAGTTTGGGTCATCTGTCCTGGCTCTGTCCCCTTACAGCTCCTCGTGCCCTCCCAACCCCCCTCACTGGCAGGACAGCACGAGGAGCTGAAAAACCTTAATGTCCTTGGCTCTGTACAGCACTGCTCAGCAACAGCTAAATCATCAGTGTTATCAACACTGTTATTCTCCTAAAGCCAAAATAATAACATCATACCAGACACTATAAAGAAAATAAAGTCTCCCCCAGCTGAAACCAGGACAACTTGAAGCTAATGAAATCCAAAGGTATCCATAAAACGACACAGGACAGGCACTTTATTTCTGCAAAGCCTCTGTAAGTTGCTAGTATGGAATTATTACGCTCAGAGTACTTTTTCCACACCAACACTAAAATTGTCATTATTCCTGTTAAAAAGATGTTTATTACTTAAGGTAGAGCATTCTTCTCATCATGTCAGAATAAACTCAAAAGTCATGAGAAGATCCTTTATCCACCCATCTGGCAAGCCCCCAAAGGCACTCTCAGAAAGCTGTGAAAACATGCCTTCATAAAAAATGTTTAGTGTTTGAACGATATTTGTGTCCCTTGTGCACTCCAGATCAACCAAATCTGCACCACCCACTGCAGCAAGGAGGCTGAGGATGGGATCACAGCCTGAGTAGCTCTCCTGATGTGACGCTCAAGCAGCTGCTGTATTTAAGGCTTTACAAAGGTCTGTAGGGTGTTGCTCACACCTGTGGCCAGATTCAAGGACTCTGTTGCCTCTATTGTCTGCTCACTGAGGCACAAAATGGCCAGGTCAGATGCTGTTTTCTATTTTCAGCTTCAGGCTGGGCAGCAGCTCTCTGTACGATGTGTGCTGTCCAATCCATAGTGTCGTTGGGTGCAGCCACTATGTTTTGCCCAGAGAGCCCTCAGAGACCCCGGCACTGGCTGGGGATGCTGTGGCTGCCCCTTCCTGCTCTTCAGCCACTGACAGCTCATTTCTGGTCACCTCATAACTGGTTCCTGCCCAAGGCCAAGAATGCAGACCATGGCCAGAAATATAATTAGGGCCTTTAAATCAGCACGAGATAACTCCCTGAGCCACTCATTAGCTGTTGGCACCCAGCACAGCCTTCCCATGGCTGCTTGCAGAGGGCACGGCCTGACCTTACCTGACTATCCCTGTGGAGCTCACTGGCCTGGCAGGAGGCCATGCTAGAAAAAATCTACACTATTATACAGGTAGGCTGGGATAGGGAACGGAAAAGTTCGCACCCTGTGCAACAGTAGAACACAGGTGTTGGAGCCATTTCTATTGGCCTCATCTCTACAGTGGGTTTGGGGTTTCTGGTTTAACCTGGGTTGATGTTCCTCCCCCTCAAGAGGGAGAAGGAAGGTAGAGCATTCTCAGTTTCCTGAGGCAGGGACTCAGCAGCCTCAGGCATACAGGCACAGCTGCAGGCCCTGCAGAGGCACAGGCCTTGTCCATTCTCTGCTCAGCGCAGGGCTGGTAGGCAGCACCCACTGCTGGAGGGCCAGAGCCCAGCTGCAAAACATGTCCTGGGATCACTGCTGCACTGTAGGTTTCAGCAGAAAGTGAAGAAACAGGCAGTCACACACAACAAGGCTGACTTTTTCTCTTTTTCAGACAAGATAGGCTTTATTTCTCTCTCCCTAGACAAGAAGTCAGGCTGTAAGCATGTGAGAAATAAAAAATAGAATAGAGGGCAAATAGCACTATTGACTCACCTTCTTTGCTTGCGGCCTTGAAAGTCTCCTCTCCCCTCAGCAGATCCTCCTTACTGCCTGCAGAGATGTTCTCCCCTCATTGCTCCCTGGCTGCTCCTTCACTGGTAACAAGGACAACTTGCCATTCCCTCAGTGAACTGAATCCAGGTTTAATCCAGGTTATTTCCTCAGAAGGCACAAAGAGACCTCAGACAAGGGTCCTCAACCATGGGTCCACAATTGCAGGCAGGCACAATACCAACACAGAACATTTTCCACCTGCTTGCTGTTGCAACCAAAACAGATGATGCTATGCCTTGCCCAATTACCACCATCATTCACACATCATCCACGCAGTGTTTCTTTGGAGAGCCTGGTGTTTCTGTGGCAAGGCACTCATGACAAGGTAGTCCCTTCCATACAAGAGAGCTGCCTTCACAACAGCACTCTTAGCTCTTATATTCTGGTTCCTCACAAGAAATCTCACACCATTCTTCCCTTCGAACTTCCCATGAGCATAGACCTCTGTTGCCATTTTCCATCTTCTCCCTTCAAAAGCAGACAGGTTGGTTGGGATGAAGCATTTATGGGATGGTGGTGACTGAGGGATTTAGGAACACTCAGATACTTCATTTGGCTGCCTGACCGTCTGATGATTTCAGAAGCTGTCACAGCTTTGCTTTAAACAGCCCTAAGCAGTGCTCCAAGTTCACCAGCCCTTTCTTTATAAAATAATATTTCCCATTACCTACTACTTTTGGAAAAGCACTGGGTTGTTTTGGTTAACTTAAAAAGGTGTTGGGTTGTTTTTTTTTGTTCTTGTTGTAGTTGTCTATTCTTTTTTATTTCAGCACAATTTGATGAGACAAAAGCCTTGGTGAGGGGAGTAAATCAAGCAAACATAATGGAAGCACTTGACAGACTAAAAGCACCAAGCCAGAACCTCCTGTAGCAGTACCTGAGGGTATGCAGGAGGCTGAACGTTTCTGCTCCACTTGGGTGTTCTCTGGGCTGGAGAGAAGACCGAAATCTGAGACACAAAGCAAGAGACAGTCTGAGTACAGCCTGCCACTGTGCGTGCTACCCAATGCAAGAGAAATTAACTGTCAGATGCCTAAAGTGTTTTCTTTCCCTCTTTGTTTTAGTGATTCCCTTTCCCCTTTTTTTTCCAGCACTATTACCTAAGCAAATCAATCAGCAACAGTCCCAGAGGAGCAACCTTATTGTTGGTTCTGCCCCCAGTGGCAGGATGGGTTGCCTATCTATCTCAGCCACAGGAGAAGTCTGTCTTTGTCACCATCGAAAGAAGAACTCCTGAATTTCCTAGGCCTGGTAGCATATCACGGTGATGTATCACAGCATTGCACCAAAAGAGACAATGGCCACTCCACCAGAGAAGGATCCTGTACAGGAAGGGATATATCCCATTCCTGAAGGTGCCTGCTATACGGATGGGTCCAGCAAGGGTAACCTGAGCAAGTGTAGAGCAGTGGCATACCGTCCCTCCACTGAAACAATCTGATGCGAGTAGGAGGATGGTCAGAGTAGCCAGTGGGTAGAATTGTGAGCCATATGGATGGTTATAACCAAGGAAGCCGGTGACGGTATTGTGAATATCTGCACAGACAGTTGGGCTGTATACCGGGGGCTCACTCTTTGGATTGCACAGTGGGCCACCCAAGAATGGACTATTCACGCCTGACCAGTCTGGGGCAGAGATATGTGGTTAGACATATGGAACGCAAACACAGGACTGTACGTGTCTACCATGTTTCTGATCGCCAACCCCTACAGTCACTGGGAAATGACGAAGCTGACACACTGGCCCGAGTTCGATGGATTGAGGATTCACCATCTGAGAACATTGCCTATTATTGGTTACATCAGAATCTATGGCATGCTGGACGAAAGACAACGTGGGCAGCTGCTAAAGCATGGGGGCTGCCCGTACAACTGTCTGCTATTGTCCAGGCATGCTGAGACTGCAATGCTTGCTACAAGATGAGACCGATACCATTGTCCAAAACAACAGCCCACCTTGCTAGAGGACATAGTCCCCTCCAGCAATGGCGGGTTGATTACATTGGACCCCTCCCTCAGTCTGAGGGGGCGAGATATGCCCTGACCTGCATTGATACTGCAAGTGAGCTACTGCAGGCCTATCCAGTACTGAAAGCAAACCAGGCATATACCATCAAGGCACTTACTAAGCTGATGTCTGTCTATGGGACACCTCGAGTCATTGAGAGTGACCAAGGGACTCATTTTACTGGCGCAATGATACAACACTGGGGAGAAGAAAACAACATTGAGTAATGATTCCACCAGCCATACAGTCTGGCCTTACTGAACACTGTAATGGTATTCCCAAGGCTGCCCTGAAGACAGACTCTCAGTCCCTGCAGGGGTGGAAAAAGAGACTCTACAAAACCCTGCAGGACCTGAATGAATGGCCTAGAGACTGCAGACCCAGTGCCCTGAAGATGTTACAGACAACATGGGCTTCCCTGCTTAGGATCCAGATTATAAGACCGAAGTGGTGTGGCCTACTTGCACCTTGGGGGACATTACTGGAGGTTGGGGGATCAGTAGTCCCCCAGTAATATGTACGTGGCCTGCAGACATCGTGGTCAACGCTCCAGTTTTCATTGCTGAGGGGGCCTTAATCATGTCCCTATGGCAAATCAGGATCTCCCCTTTGGTACCCTATATAGTTATGCAGCCTCTGATGTTGGACCAAAGGGTATGGTGCAGATGGCCGGGACCATTTTTGTACTCTGCAATAAGGTCAGCAAAAATAAAATATGGTCTGCACAGCCCTAAATGTGGGTAGAAATTATTAGATTTACATATTCTAGAAGTGATATGATCTGCTCTTGGACAATTTGAGAGTCCAACCTCACTATTTCTCCACCTTCATCATTCTTGAACCTTGTTTAGCCTCATCATTGTGTTAGGAGAGTAAACTACCTCAGAAACAATCACAGAATGGTTTGAGTTGGAAGGGACCTTAAAGCCCACTGTAGCAGAAATGCTAAGTCATGGCCTGATCCAGTGATTGAGCACCTGGTGAGAAGGCAGGGCCAACCCAGGGGAGCTCAGCTGTATACAATGTGCCCGAGTGACTGGAAGGGATGGAGCCAGGATCCTCTTCATTTCTCAGACTCTGATTCTCCTCAGCAAGTGTGTAAATGAAAATAACCTTTTCATCTGCCTGATTTAAAGCATGTTAGTCGATGCCACAGTACAATGATTCATCTAGTGGAAAGCTTCCAGAACGTGCTATGGGCTTCCACCATTGCCAAAAAAGCCAAATATTCTTTAAGAATGCTCCCTATCTTAAAACATTTTCAGTCCCTTCCTGCCAACTAGAATACTGGGGGAACCAAGGTGAGTCATGGCCTGACGACAACAGGACGCACAACTGACCCAAATGTTAGGGATGAGAGCTATGTACCTGATACGCAATGCAAGAGCTCCCTCTCCCCACTTCCCTTAACAACTACATGGGGATGTTTTACCTTTATTGCCATCTCAGTTCAAAATGAGTTACCTTCTCCCTACCTTACAGTAGGGCTGTTGCTGTCCTACAGAAATAAACATGGCATGGATTTTGTCTGTGTTGACTCAACAATCTGCATGCAGTTACACTCCCAAACTGAGCACACCTGCATCTCTCCAGGCAGCCCAGCTCTGGGTGAGCTTCTACAGGCACCACCAGGCTGGTTTCAGCACCAGCTTCTCAGAGCTGCACCAAGACCAAATTCTCCACCCTGCTTGCTGCTCCACTTCAGTACTAAGCTCTATCCACAGCCAACCAACCATTACCACCCTATTTATGGAAATTTTCACCAACTTCACTCTTGTTTGGAGAATCATCTGTAGGTCATACTTCCACTTTGAGGTGAAGGCTTTCTTTAGTTGTGTTTAGGTATGCCAGTACTGCCCCCTTTAGTTTTTCTATTTAAAGAACTCTGAATAACCCTAAGCAGAAACACAGCCACCTACATACTCCACCCAGGAGCAGAGAAGTCCCACCATAAATTTACTGCCATCTACTCATGCTGTGTTCTCCACAGCAGTTACCGGCAAAGCTTACCACTACAGAAACAGTAACGTTAACAGACACGGAGTTTGTGTGCGCATGGCTATTTCATATCAGCTACTACAACTGAAGTTGGTTTTGTGTAAGTTTTGAATTTGTGACCTGCTAACAAACGAGGCTGATACTCCTTTATTGCCAATGCCTTTTGCCCTAATCTTTTCCAGGGGTTGAAAGGGGAAGAGCTCTTAATTTTCAGTGTAACAGATGCCTGACTTCTAAATTAGACACTCAGATCTAGAAAAAAAAAAAAAAAAACAAACCCAGAGCATAAGAAAACTTTTAAATAAGTACCTCTCTTGCAGCATTAAACCCAATCTATCAGTAATAGAAGCCACAGTTGCAAAACTTTTACTGAGTTATGCTGGAGACAGAACCTGCTTGATATTTTAGTTCAGATGCAAACTTATAGAACAAGAATTTCAAGTTGTTGCAAGTTTAATAACACCCGTTTCATCATCATGCTGTTTCAAAACAGCACTGGAAACCTCCATAAGCACAGGTGTGTCTGTTCAAAATCCCCTTTATAGCATTGTTTCTTGGCACATTCTGACCGGAATGTTATAATGTCTGTCATCTTCAGTTATGAGAGTCACCACAGGCCAGTCTTCCTCAGGATCACTGGGATAAAATGTGATGAATTCATCAGTACTACACTTATACAGTCGATACACCTGGATGGTGTACTGCAGAGTATAAGCAAGGAGAAACATTTCCACCTATATTGGAACAAAGCAGAAATAGAGTATGTAAAATTTAACGTATCCTTTGCAAGATATTTCTTATAGAAATACCAATACCAATTGAATGCTACTTTTAATAAAAAACATGAATGATAAAATGTGAATGTATATACATGCTCAGTACCTTGACACTTAAAGCCATCCATGACTTGCTGCATAAATAGCTTGAAGATGCTATGCCTTTAACATGCTCTTTGGTTGCAGAAATGGCATAGTAAGATACTGCTCCTTAGGAAATGGTAGTCTGTTCAGAGAACCTCACTTCCCTACTGCCACAAGCAGGTAGGAAAGATGTTCTTGTGTGTCAACATTCATCCCATTAAGTCACCAAACCAGACAAGGACCGGTTTCAGGCAATGATCCTTCCTCTTTCTGTGGGTACTCTTTCTAACTTTCAACAGCAGACAGAAAGCCCTTACAAAGCCTGCAGATATCAAATAGAGTTGAGAAGATCTTTCCAGCTTCTTCATTTTGTCTACTACAGTGACAAGGATGGTCTAAATAGCAATTTAACTATTTAACTGCACTACCACATCAATTTTTTAAATGGATATTACCTACAGTATTTAGAACTATTAATCTCATTACCTGCTAGGTAATATAAGTTTCTACAACATACAAGGCAATTACTGTCAGAATTCAGTAAGTATGTGTACTACACACAATCTCTTCATAATTTGAGTAGTAGATTTTATCATATTATTATAGTGTCTTAATTGTTAACTTAATATTTGACCAATTGCTACTATCCAAATACCATACTTCCAAAGAATGGTACCCAAATGTTATCAGCCACACAAAATTAGTGTTTATAAGGAAGATCCTTACAGACTTTCAGTACAAGTAGTTCTATTGTAATTTTTCTCAACGAAAGACAAGGATACATTAAGTTCTGACAGACTAACGAAAGCTGGATGATTTCTTAAGCACTTGAAACTGAGAGAACTGAGAACTCCAAGCAAGAAAACTAAATACTGTAAGAACAATCTCTCCTTACCTGCTCAAGGCCTCCACTGTGACCTATCTGATTAAGGTGATTATGCATTAACTGACAAGGGTTGCTAGATGTATCACGAGCAAACAGTAGCCACGAGAAGATGGGAACTCTCCTTCCATTTTTCTCATCGTTGTATAACTCAATGGCGGTGTTAAGCATCAAGAATTTCAGACTTTCATACAGACTGTACTCCTCCTCTTCATTTTTAAATAATTCATCACAAGCTTCTTGTTTCTCAACAGGACATTTGATGTCACTTACACTCTTCCACTGTTAAAGAAAAACAACATACAACACATAATCAATAGTCAGCACTGTACAGGAGTTGCAAAAAGCCACTAGTGAATTGTCAGATGTTCAGCGCAGGTACTCCAAATTTAACTTGTGAAAGGCTTTGACAGAAACACTACAGTATACCCACAGCTGTTGCTCTGCCAAAGTCAAGCTGGGTTAGTCTGATTTTGCTTTAGCTGGTCCTCGACAAAAGCAAAATAGGGTGATGCTGGAAATAGTCACAAGGTGACAAAACACGCTGTCATAGGAGAAAGGTAACAGGCTGTATCCTTCATAGAAGCACAAAATGGCTTGGGTTGGAAGGGGCCTCAAGGACCATCAAGCTCCAACCCCCCTGCTGCAGGCAGGGCCACCAACCTCCATACCTAATACTAAACCAGGCTGCCCAGGGCCCCATCCAACCTGGCCTTGAACATCTCCAGGGACAGGGAATCCACAGCCTTAACATTCTTTACATTTCAGTTATTCAGAATGTCTATTTGTGTTGTGCTTATTTGGCCACGTTGTTTTAGTAGCAGGGGGTAGGCAGCACAGGTAGCCTCTGATTGCAGTTTCTGAGGAGGGAGGGAAGGGGGAAATACAGCTAAGTAGATGCGTATTACTTTGGAAAACTGTTATACCCTGTTTTCATTCTGGGTTAAAGCACAAATACAAACAAAAACTACTCCTTTGAAATCACTTCAGCATTATTCTGTAGGTTTTTTTCTTTCCATGAGCTGCTCAAAGCAGGAACAAGGCTTACTGGAAATATACATCACTTCTTAAGAACACAAAAAATGACAGAAGGAAAATGTTACTCTATTACACTGATTTCTTCACTGAAACTTTAACAACCTTCTGCACAGATGCATGCATATTAATTCCAGCACTGGGCCAAAGCAAGCAGTGGAAGACCAGTTTTTCTTTGATTTTTTGCAGTATACATACAGTGTTTTGCTTCACAAGTGACAGCATCCCTATGCAAAACTATTTGTTACTTTTCTCATTTGGCAAGGACCAAAAACACACAAATACTCTTCCAACCTTCTTCCTTAGTAGCAATAAATATTCTTTTATTTCATCACTTATTTCTCCCGTCCTTCTGCCTGATTTCTGTTTTAGTTGCCACTGCTTGATCCAGTCATATTTGCTTAACAAGTTCTCAGGAAGCTGGAAGTTAACAGAAGAAGAAAAGGCAGCTGAAGTAACAAATCTTAAAAGGAAGAACTACACATTATTATATTTTAATTCTTATTGTCCATCTTAACACAATTCCTTGTGTTTTTCCGAACACGTCATACCATAACTGAACACACCTGGCTGGGTAATATTTCATAGAATAATATCATCACAGAATCACAGAATGGCCTGGGTTGAAAAGGACCTCAAAGATCTAGCTTCAACCCCCCTGCTATGCGTAGGGTCACCAACCACCAGACCAGGCTGCCCAGAGCCACATCCAGCCTGGCCTTGAATGCCTCCAGGGATGGGGCATCCACAGCCTCTGTGGGCAGAGAGGTTTGCCGGCCCACAGTCAGAGTGCTGGTCTATTACTATCCCCTGATTTAAAGCAAGAGAAAAAGAAGCTTAAGTTGCTCAAGATTTGTTTTTAAAGTCCAGCACCAGACAGCAGTGACTGTGTCTGACAGTATCCCAGAACCAACAGAAGCAGCAATGAAAGATGCCATACACACAAAAGGCAAAACAGTCCTTGGTGAAGCACTAATTACTTAGCCCGGAACACAAAAACTGCATTTTCTTTCCAGAGAACATTGCTCCCTGACCTATGGGACAAGGTTTCTTACAGTGAAGAATACAACCTGAAGATCAGTTAATGCAGCAGACGACACTCTAGAGTAAGACCTGCCTTTTCTACTGCTCACATGCTACTGCTATCTGTTCCCTTCAGAGCTTTCACACTCCTCTTGAAGAACACACTAGCAGTTGTATGCACAGTTCTGGGCTCTCATTTATTAATCCATTTTGCCACTAGAACTTGTGTAGTAATTTGTGCTTCACATTAAGTTAACCATTTGTCTGGAGTAGCATGTGTACTGTCAGCCATGACCAACCACTTCTCATTTTACAAGGACTTCAAATCAGCACTAGCTTCTCTTTAATGGCAAGCCATGTTACAGTCAGTATAATAACATTTATACATTATAAACTAGGAACTACGGAGATGCGGACTTAATCCCAAGTTGGAGCCATCGCTGTAAACCTACAATGCAACAGAACACTGCTTCTCAAGTTAAGGAATATCGATGCATGGGCATGTAACAGAGAAGCAAGACCACAAAAATCACCCAACAGGTTAGAGACAACATCTACTCTCAGAAGACCTACTTGACACATACCATAGTAAAATTCTCACTCTGCATCCAGCGCGGTAACTGAGTAGCTTGACTTAGTGCCTGGAACAGAGTTGCTCTGAGAGCACAGTAGTTATCACCTCGTACCTGCCTTATTGATGCAAACTTCTGTGCCACTGCCTCATATCCCTAGGAAAAAAAAGAAGCCAAATAACACAAAAGCATTAATAAAACATTTCAAGGGAATAAGATATTTCTAGGCACCAGCATCATAAAGGAACTGGAACACTAGCATCTAAGCTCTCTCAAAAACAAAGAAAGGTTTGATCGAACAAATGATTTAGAAGTACGTACGACTTTATGTCATGAATTTTGCTTTACAAAGAACAAAACTTCCGTAGTTCTGCTAAATAACAAACAAGAAACCAATGAAACTGAAGAAGGTAACTGCTTGTGGCATTTATCTGACTACACAGCAGAAATATCTTTGAAATGCAGGTAGCTAGACCACATATGTTTCAAACAAAACCCAAACGCACAAGAATATAAACCTAAAAATACAGCATGATTACAACAAGAAGTTTCAGCAATAGTTTATGCCATTTACCCAATACTTGTCACATGCAGCTTATTTATGCCTCAGGGGAAAATCTGCCTCTACACAAAAGTTTCTGATGTCTCATCACATTTGCCCCCTCCTTGCTGTTCCCATACATAGACTTGTAACAGAAGAAGCAATGTTGGAACTCAGCTTCTGAAGCTTAGTATGTATTTTCAGCTCATCTAACAAGATCCAAATCTCTACATCTGTACTGTCACCAATCTCTTGATTTACACAAAGCATTTTAGGCTTATTTGTGCGTACCACGATTTTTTTTTTTCCTCCAACGCAATTTAAAATGAAGAATACCCAAACCAATCTCCACTTCCTACTGCTGTAACTCAAGATTACTGTAAGAAAACTTGTCAAAAATCTTACAGAAAATAAGGAAAAAAAATTAAAAGCAAAACTGATCCTACCCAGTAAAGCTCTCCATCATAAAAATCAAGTTATTCACCTACTTCAGTTAATTTCCTTCTAAAAAATAAAAATAAAAAGAACCAAAGGTTTGGCCATCTGCTCTGCCATTCCTATAGCCCTTAAGATTACTATTCCATGGAAATAAACCAAATTGAAATTGATAACAGTAATGAGGAAGAGTATTAAACCAAAATCCTAGCCTGTCACAAGTAGCCTTACTGAACGCACATTCTGAATGAGTATGAGCAAAACTATCATCCAGTTACCAGCAGTTTTGAAGACTCAACACTGAAAAATATTGCCATTACCTTTCCTGTTTTAAAAAAATCTTTCGTGTAGAAAGCCATCCATGAAACACAGAAATAAAAACAAAAAGCCCAATGAAGTCAGAAAATAGAAAATACCTTTCTCATCTTTTTTGCCACTGGTGTATTTCCTCTCCATTCTTTTTTGCTGTACTCCAGGATGTCCATTTCAGGTGCAACACTTAATTTATATTCTGTCAATACAGAATTTGTGACATTACCCGGAGATGAACTGTGAAACAGAACATACAACAGCATAGGAAAAAACATTATCACTTGCACTTTTAGATACACACACTCACATTAAAGTCACTTTGGTGCCAAAAGAGACTGGCTGCACAACATATAGCCGCTACAGAGCTATTGGCGGGGGAGGAACTGGATGCTTGAAAATGGCAAACGAACAAAAATAGTGATTTAATTCAGCAAAACAGAGAACACTCTTCTGTCTTCTGAAGAATTAAGAATATTAACCGGCAAAGAGCAGAAATATCAGAGCACCTTACTAACTTCTGCTAAGAAAAATGGGGAGAAAAACATTCAGTAGGAATTTCTCTTCTTCATTCGGTAGCCAAACTGTAGAGAAAGCAGGTAGTATATCTTTCTAAATAAGCCAGAAAGGAATATATATATATATATATATATATATGCAGTACTCTCTTAGAATTTCTGAAGTTTCAATTCCAAAACAAAAGGGACTTAAGATCATCAAGGGAGCTCAACAACAGATACGTGTGATGACCATAAATCAGTAACTCTCAATAGTCAGCATGTAGGCCACATCACTGTTTTCCAAAGGATTCATATTCTCTCATAAAATATCTACAGAGGCACAAGAAAAAAATATGTTAAGAGCAACTAGCTTCACATAAAAATGATTTGTGTATTAAAAAAACACAATGTACTGTACGGAGATACCTCTGCACAAAAATCCCTGGAAATGAAGGTGTGAAATCACTGCAAGTTAGCACCACAATTAATTGTAATACTGTATCTGAAATACCACAAAGTTCAAACACACCTGAAGAGCTCATCTTCCAAGTGTATTGCATCTTCTCTCTCTATTCTGCATCACGACAGACACCCTCGCTACATTGCACATCATGGAACAGTACAAATAACTCTCATTAATCTTTTCTGCTGTAAGATGGAAATCAAATCACATTTCATTAAACATTTCCCTCCAACCCTGCATGGGGGTGTTGAAACTAGATGATCATTGTGGTCCTTTTCAACCCAGGCCATTCTATGATTCTATACGACACCAATGTTAGCAACGAAACTGCCTGGACTTCTCTTCTGCCAGCTGTATGGGGACTACAGAGCACTGAAGTCTCTTTATATTTGTAATTCTGAGAGGACAGGTTTGTAAAAGACAAAAGCCACAATGCCCTGTCATATATGCATAAACACTACATCTGTGCACACAACTGAAAACACATTACTCACCAAAGCTTTAAGTCTATATTCCACTGGGGTTGAGCAACAACCAGTGACCCTGCCTCATCTCATATGACTGAAAGAGGACAAGCAATTAGGGAAACGGCAAGGTGTTAATTAAATTACACTCACCTACACCCAAATCTGCTTTCTTAAGAAGAAATAAGAAGTAACATTGCTAACCCATTTGCACATATTTCCCTTGAGAACAAGAAAAACCATAGAATCACCAAGGCTGAAAAAGACCTCCAAGACCATTCAGTCCAACCATCCACCTACCACCAATATTCCCACTCAACCACATCCCTCAGTACAACATCTAAACACTTCCTGAACACCTCCGGGGACAGTGACTCCACCACCTCCCTGGGCAGCCCGTTCCAGCACCTGACCAAAAACGTTTAAATAAAAGTCAATGACAGGTTCATACCGGGAAACTGTCATCTATAGTGCAGTCGTAGGAAACTACAGTTTAATTGTTTCTCAAGTTTCAAGCAGACGCTTGAGATCTGATTTCTAACTATACTGAAGTATGAATTAAAGAGAGAAATGACGTGGTAGATAATAAACACAGTTCTCCATAAGAGAATACTACCTGCTGAGATGTTTCAGAGAAGTACATCCCAAGTCCTGACCCTAATTATTCCGGGGCATTGGACAAGTCTTGATTTCCATACTTAACCTTATTTTGCACCAGAAATTAAGTTCCAGGAGGGTTTGTGAAGAATTTCAGTATCTACCTTGAAGAATACATACCTTGAAAACACTATGATAAAATAAGAACTTGGTACCCAACAAGAAGAGTGATTTCTAGCCTAGTTTATATAAAGTGAAAGCACCTCCTCCCATAGGAAAAAGTTTCTCGATGAAAAAAGTGAATCCTCACCTGTCCACAGATGTCTCCATTGCTGAGGGATTATCAGACACAGGCAGATATATTTCACAATCTCTAGGAACGTCGTCATGCGTCACAAGCGATTTAATCCTATTTCTCCTCTCAGGTCCCCCAGTACTTCTGTATAGATATTCTTCTTCCACTTCCTCTGCAGGTTGCTCTTTCTGCTCAGTAACTGCGTTTGCTGAAACCACTTCGTTAGAAAGAACACCAGCTTCCTTTTCACGCTTCATCACCTGCACGGCAATCCTTGCTTTCTTCTGTGTCTGTGCTGCACCCGCAGGAAGGCTGAGCGGCTCTTCCATCCGCCCCTGAAAGCTATCCTGGCTTTGAAGAACGCAGGCGCACGTGACTCTCTCTCACGGAAGAACAGCAGCACATTTTTAAGGAAAGCACAGTATTTCAATAGCTGTCTTAAGTTCTGGGCATTCAGAGGTTACTTTAATTACCCAAAAGCGGGAACAAGACCCGGAAGTGCTTGGTGAGGGTAACACAGCAGCCCGGCTGTTCTCAAGCACTCCTTGGCAGGACGGCCTCAGCTCCCGTTCTGCGTCAGTTCTCAAGCACTGCCTGCGCGAGAGCTATTTTGACTGCATACGTGCTTCTCTCACGGACGCTGTCAGCTATAAACCCGAGAATCCCCCCAACGAAACAAGTTTCAGTCCCGCGACAGCGGCTTTTCTACAGGCTCACGTGGTGCTCAGTGAAACTGCACTGCACCACGGTTACTGCTTAACACCAGAGCTTCCGTCTCTCTCGGACTGCGGAGCCCGCATCCACCACACACTTAAAACGACGCGCAGCACGTTCCTACCACCAGCTTACAGCCCCCACCTGCCACGACGCTTCCCCGTACGTAACCAAGCTCTACTACCCAAGCCCCTCTGCGTACCACGACGTCCCACTGCCTCGGCAGCACATCTCGCTCCCTGTGCCGCAGCCCCTCACCTGCCCGCCCCGCTCCGCCCCGCCACAGGCCCCCAGCCGTTCTGCCCGCGGACCGGCGGTCACCCATAACAGCAACAGCCCCGCCCGCGCCCTCCGCGCTGGAAGGCACCCACTCTGCCTTCCCCTCTCCTTCCCGTTCCGGACGCTTGGTGTCCCATGGAATCGAATGATACACGGCAATACCCCAGCGCGCCAGCAGGGAGCATGCGTGCTAGTTTGGATACATAGAACCAATGGGAAACGACGAAGTGATTCAGTGATTTTACTTGTGAACTGTGAATGTGTGTGTACAGACATGAGTATCACGCTGCGGATATGTAAAGGTGTGCTAGCTTTGTGAAGTACCAGCTGGCACCCATCATGCACAAAATTAAACAGCTGTGTGTGTGAAGCTGGCTCATTGCACGCTGGATGGAAGAACCCATCTGTGGGACAGCAATGTTACATACCAGAGAGAGAGCCTTTGTGCAGGCACCTATGAGACCCCTGACCGCTCCAGCTCCAAAGAAAAGCTTTTCCTGCAACCAAGGGGATGAGAGAAAAAGAAAGAACAGTTTGGGTTGGAAGGGACCTCAAAGCCCAACTAGCCTCAACCCCATGCCATGGGCAGGGCTGCCACCCACCCGGTCAGGCTGCCCAGGGCCCCATCCAACCTGGCCTTGAGTGCCTCCAGGGATGGGGCCTCACCAGCCCCTCAGTGAAAAACATCCCCAACATCAAACCCAAATATCTCCTCTTTTCATTTTAAACTGTTCCCCCTTGTCCTGTCACCATCTATATGTGTAAAAAGTTGATTTCCCTTCTGCTTGCAGATTCCCTTTAAGTATTGGAAGCCCAAATTACAAACTATATGTGCTAGTCACAGGCTTCAGGTACTGGTAGAAGTGGAATAAAACATTAACGAGCAAGAGTTTTCTGTTCTAGAAATAACACTGCCCATGAATCATGTACCTTTGTTAAACTCCAAACAGGAATACCTAAGTAGAGAGCAAATTATAGACTTTTCAAAGTGATGTGTTACTCAGAGCTATGTATACCAAATAATATTAAAAACAAGAGAACTATAAAGAGTTAGAATGGCATATTCTGGTAGAACAAGTCCACTCAAGTGAGCATTTTGGAGGGAGTTAACCTTTATATCAGGCCTGAAGATGTGACAGAAAAAAATTATTCATCTTCTTTGAACAATTAATTTTCTCTCATAAGACTATACTCTCTCCAAATAATACAAGGAACGCTTAGACTGGAGAAAATAACTTCAAACATTCTGATGGGAAAACAGTTTGAAGTAGCATGCTTTTAAAAAGTCCATCAGAGTAGCAAACAGTATAGGAAGAATGCTTTATGGTAAGGTCAGGTAGTCAGCCCTACAGAAAGGCAAAATGACTGTGATAAGAGATCTGCAACGTTATGCGTTTTTAAGTCAAATAAATTGGTGGGCATTCCTGTAACCATTTTTTTTTTCCCCTATGTTTCTTTTATTCTTGAGACACAAGGAAGTACCATGAATGTTTGAGGGGGGAAGGGGCTCTCTTCCTGAATTAAATCAGTGCTGGTCTGCTCTTGACGATATCTCCTTTGAAAAACACCTTTCATTGAAAAACTGCTCATCTCAAAATGTGTTATTTCAGATTGGCCATTTGAGAATCACTCCTCTTCCAAGCACACAGCTTCCTCCAGTGTTTTCCATTTTGCACTGACATTTGAAAAGAACGTTTGTCTTAATTACTTTAATCTGGAGCTTGAGTCATACATAATGACTCATCTGCATAGATAAAGCTGTGCTTTCCAGCAGAAGAGAGATCTTTTGTAAAGTCTTCAGGACAGGGATACCATCTTGCTTTTTGTTATTGGCAACTGATAAGTTCGTGTGTACAAATTACAAACATACTGAAATTGTGGATTCTAAGAATCTCCACAGGATTCTGTTGAATTTCTTAAGTTAGTTAGAATGGCTGATGCTGACATATTTGGAAAATACATATATATATATATATTAAGATCAAGCATGATAAATGTATCTATAGGAAAAAAAAAAGGAGCAGCTATTTACTTTTGTTGATGATATCAAAAATAATTACGTTACTCTTCAAGCTTTGTTTCTTTGGTTGACTGTTTTTTAGAAGGAGGCTTGAGCAGAATTTAGATGTGTAAGGCCAAGGTCTTCAGGCTCCCAAACTACTTAAAACTCACTGTATTTTCAGACTTCCATCTGCGAAGTAGGCAGACAGTTAAGCCTCATCAAAATCTATAATAAAAGCAAAAGCTTTGTCTGCTTTCCTGTCTTTATGTATGAACAGCTCAGACTATCGCACTCATAACTCCAGTTCTTCTGTTACCACAACTTCAAAGGGGAACACCATGCATGTAGCTCCTATGCCTATGTGAGTCTGTTGGTTTTTTTTGTTTGCTTTTTGTTCTTTTATGAGAGTGGTAAGATTTGGGATCTTGGCTGAAAATAAGATTGAGATCTAAGTTTTCAACCCCAAAATATCAAAGTAAGAACATAAGTCTCCCGTAAGAATTTTGAAATACAGGGCACAACTATTCAGCTTTGTCATTACTAAGAAGAATGTTTATCTCAAAATACACTTAAGAAAACCTCATACAAACAGCAAAAAATAACTTAGTAGATACCAAGCTGAAGAAAATATACTAGTTTAACATACTTTTTTCCCAAAGCGTTTATAATTCGTTATGTCTTCCCCAGGCTCAGATAGTACAGGGGTTACAAAGCACAGAGTGAAACAGCAGCGGAAGATCATATTTTGGGACTCTGACTTCCTCAACTATGACACAGTTCTACAGAAAAAAAAAAAGGAAATAGAGACATGTAGAAACCAAACAGCGATACTAAATGCAAAACTCTAGCGGTTTCATGAGACGTTAATTTAAGAAACATGAACATCTGACTTGCTCCATCTTCTCCACCCCTAGCATCAGTTATGTTTTTCTGTTATTTGCTTGAATTTTCTTTGCGCTTGCATAGCAGAAATGCCGAGTCATGGCCTGAAGCAGTGATTGAGCACCTGGTAGGAAGGCAAGGCCAACCCAGGGGAGCTCAGCTGCATGCAGTGCACCTGAGTGACTGGAAGGGGTAGAGCCAGGATCCACCCCTTCCCAGACCTCATTTAAGGGTTGGCAGTGGAGGTGAGAGTATTTTCTTGGAGTTCCCACACATGGGGCCATCAGAAGGTAAGCTAAACCTTTTTTCTTTTCTCTCCATGACTGCTGTGTTTGGGCTTGTCCTTGCTTGCTGCAGCCTAGGACTTTGCTATCCCACTATTACTGCTGTTGTTTTCATCGCATTATAGCATTACAGTTTGCAAAGCAAGTTTAGAATTAAGAATTTGTACTCATTTTCTTACATTAATCTGCTAAATGTGTGTGTATGTTTATTATGCTATAGAAACAAATGCATCTTGTTTTCTTTAGATAGGAAAAAAGGAGGGTTTTATTTTTGCAAGTTACTGTGGTTGCTGCTAAGACTGACTTGACTTTCTGCTTACGTTAAATTAAATAAATCATTGGTTGCTGACAGATTTCTGAAGCCACCTGAATGAAGTTGTGAAGTACCATGCGAGCTGGATTACATGATAAATGGAAGTACATGAGCGATGCAGCAGCTTCTGGTCTGTGACTGCAGGCTATTTTTTTTTCAAGCAGAAACTTCTGCTGGGGGATTAGTTAAACACACATTTCAGGTGAGAAGAATGTAGGTAACACAGCCACTGATTTCTTTGCGCTGATGTGACCTTCTCTTTGGAGAAGTAGACCATGGATCTGCCTGACTGTCTGGGTGTAGTAAGGTAAGAGTGAAAAGTGAGAAGAAAACCCACTGTCTGGAGTTGTGATCAGGATGAAGTCAAGGGGTAAGTTGTAATGTTCTGCCTAGGGAGTCTGATGTGTCTATATCTGTTGTATTTGTTTGATAATGTGAGTGGGCATATGACCCTTTCTCACAAGGGAGCAGAGAAGGACTCTCATCACCTGTACTGATGGCAAACCTGACTTCAGATGTAACAAGAGGGTGCCTTTTTGTAGTCAAATCTACTTTGTGATATAGTGTGCTATTAAGATCAAGAGAAGTAGCAGCAAGTTGGGTTACTGAAATAAAACATCACAAAGAACTCTCAGAGTACATAACCTTCACCAGAGAATATTGTAAGTACCAAAAATCAAGAAATGATATAGCTTTCATTGCAGTATTTAAGTTTATGGGTCCCTTTTATTCTTTCTAAAAAATAAATAAATAAAAGCCATTTTACTCATATATTTTTTTTTCCCAGTTCACAAATCAAATGAACTAGATCCTTTCATTTGAAACAAATCAGTCTCAGCTGATATCCTTAAATCTACCTAATGAACAAGCATGTGGAGTCGCGTAGATGTGGCTGCTCTTACAAATACCTAATGGAAACAGTGGATGTGTTTAAGCCTCTTCTGCAACTGCTTCCCAGCTGACCATCTCCCCAGACTCTCACTTGATGATTCTAGCACCTGAGCATTTGGTTCTTGCTCCCTGACAGGACATGGATGTCGGTTCCTGGCTAGAGCTTGCACTATCTTTCCTCAACAATGAGAACCAGAGCTATTGAAACCCATGTTCCTTTCCCTTCTGTTAGAACTTCCTCCATGGATGGGGTAAGGCTACTTTTTAGCAGAATGCAGCTGGCAGCATACACCTGGCTTCCACTAACAAGTAAGTTCTAAGTCTCAGCCACAGAAACTCATTACTGTGGTACTGTTCTTAAATCTTCTCAATACATATGGAAAACTTTCAGTTAAAAATTAATTTCATTATAATGGGGATGAACTGATCATTAAGATATACTGAATCAAAATGAGAATCCCTAACATAGAGAATTTTTTTGAATTTTTAATGGTAGGATTAAGCAGCCCACTTCCTTGTACGTTGTTATAGTTTTATGATTTTTGATTACTGGTATTCCTCATCATAACATCATGTAGTACACTGGGAGTTCAAGAGTTAATGCTCCAGCTCTGGGCACCTGTCTGGAAGAGAAGAACAACTACATACCCTGGGGGCTTTGCAGTCAGAGAGGAGATATAACCCCTGGCAAGGTCACCCGATGTCCATTTTTTTTTTTTTCCTTCAGCTCTACTCCCTGCTGCTTGTCCTGACCACACACATCACCTCAGTGCTACTGTAAGGCCTACAGCTTTCAGATACTCTCTCATTATATTTATTTACTTTAATTCTAATTATATTGTATTATAGTGTGTTATCTTGCATTCCGATACCATGTTTAGTAAATTAGTTTGTTTTTCCTCAGATCATTGCTGCTGTTTTTAATTATTTGGGGTCCCCTGTTTTCCCTTTCCAGAGGTGTGGATTTGCAAATCCCTCCATCCCCATTAGTCATGGAACTGGGCTGAACCAGGCTGTAAACTGTTGACATTCTTGGTGGAGGATGCAGGCAAAAGCTGCTTTTTAGCTTTTCAGGACAAATCTCTCTCTGCTCTCAGAGCTTTGTTGGGAAAGTTTCTCTATTGCAGGTGCTCACTGAAAACTTGACCTTGAAAGTCCAGGTGGACTGCCAGTATTCTGGGATGTTTGTAAACTTTGAGTGCTGCTATCTTCCTTCTGTAAAGAGGGGGGAAAAAAAAGATTCCTAAAAGATTCCTCTTTCTCTTTTAGACTTGTTTGTAGAAAGAGCTGATAGTTTTACAGAACTTGCGATTTTTAAGCAGGCTCCCAGTCTCTCCTTTGAATCCTTCATGTGTTTTTTGAATGCTCATCTGATCATGCTGTTAATCTCCCTGAATGTATGAATGTATTGTTCATCGTCTCACTCAGTATTTGTATTTATCATGTTTTGAGGAAGCCTTCCCCAAACCAGAGAGTACTGAGTGGCAGGGAGTGTGGAGAGGCTTGGAAGAGTCTTTAGAGAGATGTACATTTTTGGTGTCATGGAACTTTACTCCTGAAACACCCTGAGAGCTTAAACATATTTGAGAGAGGAATGTTGAGGTACAAATGATTTGGGGCCTGGCTAATGCTTATTGGGCCTTATTCAATACTATCCCAGAGAGGGAGTTTCTGAAATTGAGCATCTCAGAGCTGATAGGGTGAATCTCCAGGTCCAGAAACAGAGTCTCCAGGCTGAAAGAGTTTCCAGGAGAGTCTCTGGGAGACAGTACAAAATGTGCGAGGGGGTCTCCAAGCCAAAAAGAAAAGTTTCTGGGAGAGAGTCAGAGCTGAGAAGAGGAATCTCAAGGTCCAGAAAGAGTGCCTTCTAGTAGAGAAACAGAGTCTCCAAATCC
Source organism: Alectoris magna (assembly GCA_030625065.1). Lineage (NCBI taxonomy): Eukaryota > Metazoa > Chordata > Aves > Galliformes > Phasianidae > Alectoris > Alectoris magna. The sequence goes on along the minus strand of CM060561.1, from coordinate 73,468,102 downwards.
AAAGAGAGAGTCTTCCAAGCTGAGACAGAGAATCTCTGGGTTGAGAGTCTCCTAGTCAGGAAAGAGAATCTCAAAACCTGTCAAGAAAGAGAGAGTGTCTCTGAGCTGAGGGGGGAAAAAAAGTCTCCAAGCCAGAGGGGAATATCTCTGAGCTGAGAGAAAGAAATCTCCAAACTCAACAGCCTTCAAACAGAATGGGATGCTCACTAAATTGAGCAAGATACCCTCCAGTCTGAACTAAATACTCTCATAATTGAACAAGACAGACTCCAAGCTGAGCTGGGGAGTGAGAGCATCAAAACTGACCAACCTGATCAACCGCAGGAGGCACCACAACTGATGTCAGTTGCTCCTGTTAGAGGATGGAAAATGAAACTAATCTTGACTCACTTAGAACAGAAGAAAGAGGAGGAGGGGGAAGTAGAGCAAGTAGATGCTGTAAGACAAGAGGAGGAAAAAGGTCCAGAGGAGCAGCTCCAAGATCCAGGGGAAGCACCCCTGAATCCAGGGGAGGGGCCCTCAATAAGACTGTGGTCACCAAAGCCCAGGAGGGCAACAAGAAGTCCTGAAAGTGTAGGAGGTGAGCAAGACATTGTTACCGTTGTTGATTGAGCTCTGAAAATGAATGAAATTTGAGGTCTGAGAAAAGACTTTTCATGACACCCAAATAAGCCTATTTATCAAAACCTGGTTACTTTGATGTTGGGACAATGGGGCCAACAGTGTGTTAGATAGTAGAGAAGCTCACCAACTGGGTGGCATTGCTAGGGACTCAGGCATTGACAGAGGTATTAGTACATGCCAGAATGGGTCCTTCACCTCTGGAAGTGGATGTTGTTAGCCGTAAAAGAAAGATACCCCTTCAAAGACCATCTGATACCTGAGGAAAAAGAAATGTGCTGATATGGAAAAAGGCATCTGTTATTTGAGAGAATACACTGTGGTGGAAATGTTACATAGCCCCGCTTTCATTCCTTTCATTCCTGACAAGACAGACCAAGAGCATGATCCTAAGAGGCTCAGGTGTACCCCAAATACGTGGTGTATGTTCATAAAGACTGCACCAGAAAGGTATGCCAGTACATCTGCAGTGATGTATGGCAGAGGGGAAAGAAGACCCTTTATAAATCAACTGATTAATAAACTTCAAGACTTTGAGTTACATTTAAGCCCTCTATGAGCTTGTGTTTCAGCCATTGCAAAAGTGAGTGGGAAAACTGGACAGAATGGAGAGCAATCAATAGATGAACTGTCTACCGTACTTAATGCTGATAAATCCATGGTGGTACCAGATATATCTGATGGGGACCAGGATTCCTAAAACAGCCTACTGGAGGGGCTGATCAAATTGGTCTCTTCCCAACCTGCATCATCGAATGTCTCAGCTACCTAAAGAAGACGTCCTCCTGCTCAAGGAGGTAACAATAGTAAGACTACATCGTGTTTTGCCTTGTAGCATTACCTATGTGACCATGGAGAAGATATGAGGAAGTGGCATAAAAAAAACCTCATTCCTGCACTTCAAGCATGGGTAAAAGAATTACAAGACAAATCAACCACCAAGGTGAGCTTCTCCAAAAGGTGATTGCTCCAGTTGATGTGGGACACAGCAATAGCCATAAGATTGACAGAGGTAACAAATAAAGGGGCCCTGCCCTAGCTGAGCTCCCCCAGCTGGGATAACACAGTGCATTGGATGTAGTGGCATTTTGGAGAAGGCACAGGTTATTCATGACTGTGACGTGCCATAATTAAACAAGCCAAGAGGATGAAAGCTTTCTGGGTGGAAGGGCAATGGCAGAAGTATAAATATGGGGAGGCGTGGCAGGTTGATTATATCACCTTGCCACGATCTTGTGATGGTAAGCATTATGTGCTTACCGTGGTGGAGGCAACCAGTGGGTGGATTGAAACATGCAGTACCCCATGTAACCGCATGTAACCTAACGTTGTAAAAAAGCATTTATCTGTATTTAATCTCTCTTGAATACTTTCCTTTATTTGGGCACATAATTGTAGTGGTTGCTTCAGTACAAGAAAACCCAAATATATACAGTCAATTTCTTGCTTGATAGTAGAATAGTTTGCTTTTAAACGATGATATAACTAACTAGCAACTAGCTGATGGCTTTGGTTTATTTTCACCTCTCTCCCACCTGGATTAATAACATCTACTTTCACATTTTGTAATCAAGCCAGCTAAATAGTTTCACATCACATTCAAACAAAAAGTATATAATTCTTGCATTACTGAGAAGGTTTTGGGGTTCTTCTTAGCTTGTTTCTCCTATGCTTTTCCTTTATTTTGACCCAGAATCAATCCAATGTGAAGCTGAGTTATATATTTTGTTCACTGTCACCCTGATATGGGCCAAGGTAATTGCCCTTGGTAGCATGGTTCACTCCACTAATTCTTGAGAGTAAAATTAGCAGGGGAAGCTACCACCAAGTCAACCTGTATGAGTCACCCCACAGCAGCTGACAGACATATAAATATTTGAATGGAAAGGAGTAAACGAAGCAAAACTATTGCTGAATAGGGTGGCTGAGAGATGCTTAAATGATAGCAGGCACGATCCATTCATGTGTCATGGCTCAGGCAGCAGAATAAGACCTGCAAATACGCTTGAGCTGGATATTACACTGGGAAACCTTCCCGTCTCCAGTAATAGGCAGGCAGTACACACACAGAAGGTACCTATAGATTTGCTGAACTTCTGCCAGCCACATCTCTTCCACACCATCCTCCTCACACTGCTACCAACCTGTGTCTTCATCACCATTAAGACGTCACTTCCCAAGTATTATCTCCTGCAGTAGGTCCAAAAATCACTCTTCCTTCTCTGTGCTACCGTAGTCTTGAAAATAGCATTAGGGGGAAAAAAAGTATTTGTCAGAGAAATATTTTAAAACTTTTTTTTTTTTTAATTAAACACAGTGAAGCTTGTTTTGGTTGACCCTGATAATTTCACATTAATGATCTAATTGTTTCACAAAGTTTACATAGATTCTAAATCACTGTGACCTGAGTTTATTGTTTAAGTACCTGGTAAACAATTCACAACTCCAGGGTTTGGACCTGTAATACAAATCCATTTATTCCAATCATCACTAAATAAGACAAAAGCTACACACAACACATTATACAAAAGGGAGCTGAAACATCTGTATGCTGCATTCCGTGGTTTTCATACTCAAACAATTCTCATTTCTATAAATTAAGAAATTATGAGAAGATAGTAAGCTTAAAGTCAGCCTTCCACAGTTCAAGAGCAGAAAGGCAGCAGTCAGAAATTCACAGGTTAGAAAGATAAGAGCAATGACCTGACATCAACAGAGCTCTCCAGCACACGTCCAGGCTTCTGGATTCCTGCAGCAAACTTTGTCTGTAACCACTGTTCTGAAAAGATGCTGCAGCACCTGTCCTTTCCCCAGTACCAGATAGTTCCAGACACAGCTTTCTTCAGGATGCTTTTTTTTTTTAACCCTCCTATATATGGCTCTATGTATATTTTACACATACATACATATATACATTTTCCTTTACATAACTGTATGCTTTGTACGTAGCTAAAGTGTATTATCAGAAAACCCCATTATAATCAGTGCAGCCCCAAACCTGTCTCAGTGTTGCTTAAGATCCTGTGTAGAGCACTCTTGGAATTAATTTGTAGAACTTGACTCGCAATTTTCCTCACCTGAAGTTTCTCCTTCTTTACAGTCAGTGAGAAGAACCACACCCTTGTAGAAATTCCTCTGATTAACTGCCATTCACTCCTCTGCCACTGCCCTTCACTGACCAGGCAGGGAGCCAAAGTGACCTAAATCAGATGTAAACATCTTATTTTAGTGAGAAATGCCACCGTGTTATATCTTTATCCATTAATCTTTATTAATTCCCTTCTATTAGTATGCTTAAGATTACAAAAAACCATACATTTTATCAACGTAATGCTTCCAGCTGTAATGCTTTTGCATTGCTATTCATAAATAATACAGAAACCAGTAAAAAGCTCTCTATAAAAATACACCATTTTTTGGTATGCCTGCTTGTACCAAAACAAGAATAAAATATAGACAACTCTATTGACAAGTGCAAGTGTTACACATACATACCACTGATGCAAAATAGACAATACCCAACGCTGAGGCATTACAACATTTCCCTACATGGAACAGAATCGAATCAAATCTAAAGAGGGAAAATTACTTCATCCAGTGAATAAAGTTTGTGTTTGTTTGTTTTAATAAATATTCAACATGTAGGCTTTGAAAAGATTAAATTATTATATGTATCAAGCCTTTTTCATTAAAAGCTACAGATTATTGAACAAAACTGAACCTAGAGAAACTGCCAAGAAGCAAACTTGCTAATATAATACAGCACTCAGGTGTTTGTGTTTATAAATTATATATACATATACATAAAAATAGAAGGACTAAAGGGATGAAACCGTTTCCCATTACACAAAGGAAGAGAGCAGTCTTGATGCTCTCCAACATTATCAGTTAGTTACTACATGCAACTGCTTTAGCTCCTGCAAGCCCAGCTCATTTTTTTTTTTGTTCCTTGTCCTGCAGGAGTTAAAACCAAACCTGCCTACTTCTGTACCTCTAGGATAAAACAAGGAAAGGCTTCATTTCTTGATAAAACTCTACTTTTCAAAATACAACCCATGCCTATGGGATTCTATGCTTTTCACACATATCTTGCAAGATCTGCTGTATCATTTTAGCATTTGTTCAAGTTAGTTAGGGCCTCTCATTTTTAGAAATCATCTGAACACAGTTGAGTCCTTTAAAAAATAGAACCAGGCAAAGCATAGCATATAATAAAGCAAATCTCACAGTGGTCCCAGACAGACTTCTTCAAACATCGAGGTCTTAGCTTTCCTCAGTTATAATGCAGACCTAACAATCATAAGCTTAATTTCAAGTGTCTGAAGTAACTGTAGTCTGCGGCTGCTTGCTCTGTTTCTGGAGCACCAGGAGAAACTGGATGGGATTTGAAAGAGCTGTGTAGTGGCCTCAGTTTACAATCTCACGTGCCAGATCACCTCAAATTCTTGTAACTTTAGTGTCCCAGAGTATAAACTGCAGGAGTTGTTTCCTGCATGGTTCATCCACTCTAACTACCGATAGAGAAGAGAAAGGCAGGAATTGCTTTAGGAACTTAAGTTTAACCCATCCAGACATGTCAGAGTAAACCATTAGCCTAGCAATGGGAAACCTGCATTGCTTTTCCCTTCTTTGTCATGCTGCCTAATCCTTTATTTTCAACAACCCTCAAATATGACATTTTCCCCTGAACAGTACAGCAATATATTCTGCTACTGATGGCCGACTGGCAATGAATTAAGCTGCAATGGGAAAGCAAAGCATTTACACAATAAACCCATAAATCATTTCGTAATCATCAACATGCATTTCTGCTGCCAATTAGAAACCTAATTCACTGGAACTGGTTACATTATACAGAGGTTAAAAAAAGTCATTTGTGCTTCATGTTCTGATAACTGGGATGTGATAATAGCGGTCATCCTCAGTCAGGAGAGAAATCTCATTCCATTCCCTTCGGTATTCATCTGGATAGTTTACTTGAAATTCTTCAGTATTAAATCTATGCAGTCTGTAAACTCTGATCTTTACTTCAAGCAGGTATCCAAGAAGGAACAGTTCAACCTAAAAAATGAAAGAGGTTGTAAGACGTTTATTTCTAGTCTTAGAAAACTAGATAACCTTAGAAAACTTGGATAACCCAGGCTAAGACAAGTCACCTATCTTACTTCAAAACAGTAGACAAGGAATTACAAAGGCTTTTTTTTGTAAGCAAAGTAAGAAAATTAAAAGTTTCAGGATATTCTCAATGTCCAAATCATCTTCATGCTGCTCTTTTTCATATTGAGGACATTCTAGGTAATACCTGCAGCTTTGGAAACATCCCTCTTCCACTTGACACCATACATAATCTGCTCCCGAACTGTACATACATAATCTGTTCCCGAAGGAACTGATGTTTAACAGACTGACACCTTGAAAAATAGGAAGCCTGCCACCTTGTGATCACTTGCTACAATGGGGATAAAATGGTAAAAGGAAACACTTCATGCATTTTAAGCTTGAGAACTGCTTCTTCGTTAACATGTCTTGCAAAGCATTGTTTAAACTGGAAAAATGCTTTGGAAAAGCAACTCATATCCTTGGGCGTAGCCAGACACAGGAAAATGCATCTTGTTAGATCAAAACAAAGGTGAATACATCATGTAATTATTCACTTCATAACTGAAACAGATTATGAGAAATGATTTCATGCATTAGAAAGCTCTGCACAACATCTATTGATATCTCACAGCATTTACTTTCAGCCCAGCAAGAGAACTGTCCACACTATTTTATTCCACTATTTTTTTTTTTTTTCCCCCTGGAAGTCTTCAATTTACTTTCCTACATCTCAAAGAAAAAACCGGGCCAATTATCACAAATGATGTACAGTACATTCCCCCAGTCACATCACAGATGGGATTACTTCTGTGATTTAGTTTCTCATTTGTATCATTACCTGGTCTAGGCAACCGGAGTCACCTATGGCATTCAGATGATTCATCATGAAACTCAAAGGGTCAGATGAAGTATCCCGAGCAAAGAGGAGGCTAAAAAGATGGGGTATAGGTTCATCCCTGTTCTTCATTTGCTCGTAGGCTTCAACGACTTCGTAGAGCATGATAAATTTTATAGCCTCATATAGCTTGCGTTCCTTGCACTCATCAGAAAAGACTGCATTACACATGTTTCCTCTTTCTTCATGATCTTTAGTACCACTTATTTCAGCCCACTAGAAAGCACATAGAAGAATGCTAGTCAACTTATTAAGAATTTGGACGAATAATCAACTCATTAAGAATTCTACTTAATCTGAAAGACATCAAAATAGGAGCAATTGCCAGTCCATACTGCACTCTTCCCATGGCCAAATGTAAATGCAAATAAGCCAGTGCTTTTGAGTGATCTGCAGTAAAATGTGAAGTCTTAGATACTTTGTTTTCCATTTATCTACCTGAATTTATTTGCTACAGACTGCTCAAGGCATCTGGACGCTTATGATAGGCTATGAGAAAGCAAATGTAATTCCTCTATACCAAAGCCACCCACCATCCCAACACAAAATCCAGCTATGACTGACAGCAGTTAATTCTCTGATTGTATTTATATGCTGAAACTGCCAAATACAAAGAACCGTAACTCAAAAAGTTAAATTTACTTTATTAATTGAGAAACAGATGCTGTAATCTCCTCATGCATCCTGAAGACCATTCTTAGAGATGAAAAGCAAAACCAAGTGGATGAAAGATTACTAACTACCACTCTGCTATATGGCTTCTACTACCAATGTGAAAAGTCTGTCTGGAGTACAAATTGCTGACTGACCTACACAACCTAGGCCCAAAGGCATCTGCAGGAAGGAGCCCTGAGGATGAGGATGGAACTGGGAAAGGCAGCAGAGCTGGCTGCCTCCTGATTAGCAAACTGGCAGGCACTCTGCTGCACCCTGGTCACTTGAGGCAAGTCAGACACGAGGAGGATGCCTCACGAGCCTTGGGTATGTAGCAGGCCTCTTGCAAAAGCATGCTAGTGTATAGCTAACATTCTTCAAAAGGCAAAAAATACTAGTGCCCACTTTCCCTTCATCTTCAAGTCATAGTTATAGAATTGCATCTATAAGCTTTAGACACCAAAGAAAACATTTACTGAATTTGGCTGTTCAAGTTTCAAGAAAGCACATAAGGTTCCTCATGGTACTTGCAGAGCAATGAGGCAAGTAGGCAGTTAAATACAACAGAAACCCAATTCCCAGTGTGAACTCTTCACACTACTAAATACACCTTAAAAAAAAGCGTTCATGAAAGTAGGCACAAGTCCACCTTGCTGGCCAAACAGCATCTTTTTAACAGAACAAATCTAGGAATTAGACCTCATAGAATCACAGAACCATAGAATTGCTCAGGTTGGAAAAGACCTTCAAGATCATCGAAGTCCATACCCTAACTCATGTTCAGTAACAGCATAATGCATGAAGAAGCTGCTCTGCAACAATTAGTCAACTGTATGGATTTGCTTACCATGCTGACTTGAAACTTCTTTCTGTACAAACATCCAGTTTGAAAGCATTGTCCTACAGGACTGGTATCAACTTACAAGGAACAAGATAAAAACCAAAAGCCAAACAACGCAATACTGGCAAATACAGAGCAAATAGGATAAAACGGTAATTGCACAATGAAAGCAGTTGGGATGCTGGGGAGGAGAGAGGTGATGGCGTGCTGGGGACAGCTTGTGGCAAACTGAATAGAAGCAGTTCCAAGCTTACACAATGACAGACCAGCAGAAATCCCAGAGGAGCTCAAGGGAAATGCAAGTTCCTGTCAGTCTGAATTTTCATCTCTTTTTTCAAGAGACTTTAATGCTTCTAAACTCCCAGAGTTTTTAGATGCATAAATAAAATTAAACTCCTGGTCGGGAATGCAAGCAGTCTGGTTATGCTGACTAGACAGGGCAGTGAGACTGTCAAATCTTTGCAGTCAAGCACTTCAGCTTATAGAAAGAAATTAGGTAAAAAAATTAACGAAACATTTAATGGAGAAGGGAACACAGGAAAGACAACAGACTGACAAGAAAACGCACCATTTGTTGGTTCCCTCCAGTTCTGGGATGGCATCTAGGAGGATCTCATATAGCATGTAGTTATTTTCATTGAAATGACGAGGTATTGTGGGAGACACCTGACAGTGAGGACAGATAGCCATGCACTAACAGCTGTGGGGAGGGGGACCTGCCTGACCTGCTGGGAGATGGAGTACTTAATCTAGCAGAACCCCAAAACCTGAAGTCTTCTGCTGAAGCGGCAGCCTGCCAGCAGCTGAGCTCTTTGAATCCAAGGGGCAGTCAAACCACCAGAGAAATATGTAACAAGAGGATGATCCCTAATTCAATCTCAACCCACTTAGAAGTGCTTTTATGTCACCCAGCCACCTTCTAAATACTCACATTTGTCTTTAATGTTTCCATACATTTGCGTAATTTTCCAAAGGCATTAGGACCTGTGTAACTTTCTGGCCCAAAACTGTATTGCTGAATCCAGTTGCAACCTTGAGAATACAGAAGCTTTTCAGGAAGCTGGAAGGAAAGAAAGTCAGTTAAGTAGAAATCATAACCATAACAAGAAGTAGACTATAAAATTATATAAACCTGCCTACCGAGATTGTAGCACATTTTAATTTATGATGTGATTCTATCTTCTGCTTGTACAGTTCAAACAAAAAATAGAAATGGGCTTCAGAACAAATCAAATGTTAAAAGGAAACTCAATTTGGCTGCCAAGTCCTTAAGAAACTTTTAAAATATTGCCGGCCAGAAAAGAATATGTTCTCAGCAAAATACACAACCCATACTCTGGAAAAGCTGGATGCATCCAAACTCAGCAAGGCTTCTAGAATTCCAGAAACCTTTCAGCTGGCAGATGTGCCCCCCACAGGCAGCAGCTAGAGATCCCACCTCCTTGCTGTTGTCTCCTGACAGGGCTCCAGGGACTCAGGGCAGAACTCACTCTGCTCCAGCAACCTGCTGAGGACATCTGATGCTTTCTTCAGCTATGCTCCCAAACAACCTGCCACTGGATTTTGCATGGATGCGAATGAGGGGGAGACAAACATCCTTTTGGGTTAAGGGACCAGCATACAGCACAGTGGCAGCAATGTTTATTCTACTGCCTTTTTTTTTTTTTTTCCTTTAAGCCTCATGTTCATTTCGTTTGGATCAGTGACACTTTTTCAGTGCAGCACAGTTCCAATAGTTTTTAAAAAGTTCTCTTTAAATTCTGATAAATGATTTTCCTCTACTCCCACTCATACGTAGCACTTCTCTTGTTTAACAAAGACAGCTGTCTGCTCTGTGAATTCCTTTTGCAGTACAAGGGCACCTGGATCACATCCATTTAGGAACTGAATTTTACCTTTAATATATCTCTCTCCCTCATCCATGATGGAAAAGGAATGCCTTGGCTGAATATCTGAAAAAGCACTGCTCTTAGGACGCTGTAGTTGTCCTTCCTGACCTGTCGCACATATTTGATATGATAGTTCTGAAACAATTCATTGTATGCCTAAAAAAGAGGAAATAGAAATTTAGCAGTAAGCATGTAAAAACTTGGATCAAACTCACATTACACTGGAGTCTAATTCCAACTACTCATAACAGAGAACTAGGGAAAAGAGGGAGTATATTTATAAGCCTTATATACACAAAAATGATCTAACATCATAGTTTTTTGTAAACATCTTAAACTGGTACTGCTCCTTAAGAAGGATTCTGTGCTCTCTCTAAACTTGGCTACTTGCTCCAGTCTCTGCACTGTTGCTATCATAAACATTTACATGACGAACCAAATCAAAAAAGATCAGTAAAAATTTTGCTGTAACAGCTTTAACCCTCATCACTTCACAAGTTACACTGGTGCACGGGATGGAGCAGCAAGAGGGCAGGAAAAACACATCTGAAAAAAACTCTTTTTAGCAGAAACATCATCTCACAACTGAATCTATTATGCAACAATGACCCAAGACTGAGGAACAGCGGGGACAACTGCAGCCAATACCAATTCTTGGCTGTGTAGTCTCCCTGACTCTGCCTCAGCTGTGATAACTGTAAGCCTACTGAATTCTTTCTGCTGTTTTGAGAAGTTCAGAAGGCTCAAAGAAGGATCAGATGAATGCCAGGGCCAGCGCAAGATGTGTATTGGGAACATGTGCCAGGAGCAGACGAGGGCAGGGAGTCAGGTCTCTTCTTTCAGGATGACCAGATGTACTGGCAAACCACATCCAACAGAACAAGTAAGAGCCAACAAAGTGAGGAGAATGGAGCAACAAAACAAGCAAAGGACTTTTGGTGGCAGCAAGCAGGTGAGGCTGGTTTAGGTTCTCACAAGACAGAATTCTAAAATGTCTTTCTTACTATGATGACCTCAGGCCATTATAACCATCTATTCACTAGACTTCCCCCGAGTGTCCTTTTCAGCTCTAATCATCGAAGGTACCGGAGGACCTTCTGAAAGATCCACTGCTTGATACATATTTGCAAATCTATTAGAGGTTGTGATATTTTCAGTTACTTGTTCCTCCAGATCACTTTCAGCCTTGCTATGTGTTCTGGGCACTTTTGGCATTGTTGTTTTTCTGCATTTAATTTGGAAAAGTTGGATCCTTTCCTCATTTACCATTTGGACAGGTTTTACCATTTGGCTCCAGGTTTTTGAAAGAGCTCTTTTTTTCTAAAAACTCCTTTTTGGTGCTATTTATCCCTACCAGCTTTCTTCTACACTTTTAAGTCCTTCTTAGTACACATTTGCTCTGTGACTCCACTGCCATGACCTAAAGCAATATTGTCAAATACACTAACCACAAATGCTTAGTCTCTTAGCAGCCTTTTAGGTTCTTTTTAACAGGCTTCCTCATTTTTATGCAGTTTCCCTTTCTGAAGGTGGATGCGACTGTAATGATTCTTTTGATTTGTTGGTCTTGTAAGGATGCTGAATACAAGTACACACCGTCTCCTGTTCTAGAGAAATGAAATTAGAAAACAGTATTTTGAAGCAGATCCTGTGCACTACTCAGGACCAGGGCAGGGGTTACTTCCTTTCTTAAAGGTTTCCTGAAAAACTTTCACAAAACAGTTGATGGCATCGATCAAATGCCATGACGAAATCCTGAACTTCATCCCCATAGCTGTTGTCCAGCATAGACAGCCAGTCAATCTCTCTCATTACTACTGCACTCCCTGCCCTCTCTCTCTCAGCATTACGTGTTCAGTGTTCCCACCGTACTTAGATAATCAGAAATACAGACTGGTGTTACATTTGTCCCACGCTAGTCTTAAATTTCACAGCGGGATACTAGGATGTAAAGTCACAGCTGATTAACTGGATTTGACACTGAGCTTGCTTTAACAGATACTACTACTGTATCACCAGTATAGCTACTTTAGCTAGAAATTGTGTGGGAAAAGTACAGATCCAGCCCACAGTTTCTGAGCCTCCCTTGGTGACTAACACTTCGCATAGTTGAAACAGAGAGCTATAAAAGAGAAACTTGCTCTTCTTCAGCCCTAGAGGCCCAACCCCACCACAAGTCAGAATAACAGCCAGCACCTGTCAGGCCCTTCAGAGCACTACACCATACCCATGAAGCCCTCTGCTGCACTGCCTCTCTCAGCAGCTACCCAGACACAACTGCTAAAAGCCCTCTGCACATACAATAACTTATTTTATTTGTGAGAAGTGCAGCTGCCCTTTCTGCCTGTTGGGGTAAAAGCACATGCACACAACATACACAACTGAAAAACACGTGAATGGACAGAAGGCAGCTATCTAACATTAATGAGCCATGAACTAAATAGATCCCCAGCTCAGGAGTTCAGCCATCCAGGACTGAAAGCCTGATAGACGTATGATTATTAAGATGATTGTAGCTGGCAGCTTAAAGATACAGGAGACACTGCCTAAAACCAGGCTATTTAGGCTGCAGCACTCAGGATATTTTCCCACTGTAATGAAAGTCATCCAGATCATTCAGAACTACTGCTTGGGTGGCTTGAACTATGGAGAAGAATTTAGAAAAGATGCAAGACTAAAATCTGATCTAGATTGCAACTGCAGTCTTTATGCATGGTAATGCTGTTCATTTCTCATTTAAGCAGCTGGTGCAGCAAGCTCTGGGAGCTGTAGCAGCTGCTTGCACTGGAACTGCTCTTCTCAGGTAGCTCTCCCCCATCCTCAAGCGTAGTTTAACTCTTACCTCCCTCATGTGTTTGGCCTGCTTTGTTTCTTCTCTCCATTCTCTTGCACTGTAACCAAGAAGATCAACTTCTTCCAACACGCTGTGATTCTCTAAATCAAGATTAATTTGCAGATTAGTTACCTTCCGCTGTTCTGCATTTAAAGGGCAGGGTGGGGATTAATGAACACAGAATGACAACAAAAGATTACTTATGAGTTTTCTTTGAAGATAGCTGCTCCACCTGAAATCCAAATGATAAAACAGGTGTCAAAGAGGAGTTATCAAAGGAAAATATTTACCAAAATAAGCAACAGCATCGAAAATTAAAAGTCTGCAAACTACCATTTGAATTGAAACCTACCGTTTCAATAGCTGTGCTAAAAAGCTGTACAGCCTTCTGCAGTACCAAAAGACAGTGACAAGGAAAGACATGCTTAGCATTAGCTGTAGCTTCACTTTCTGCCACACGAGACACAAGGATTGCTTGGTAGCTCTTGTCCAGGACTGCACCTCATGACTTCCTGAAATAGTGATTAAAAAAAAATAAAATCTTTTCACTCTTTTGCAATACTGATTTGTACTTTTTTTAAACTACAAAAAGAAAAAATCACCCAAGTGCAATATCACTGCAAATAAAACACACAACACAACATACAAAAGGGGCACCACACTCAGTGACTCACTCGATTTTTCAAGTGTCTGAGCTTTTGGGTGTATGTCATTCATGTTTCCAAGCTTTTAGTCCTCACAGTGAAGGCTACATATAGTCAGAACACAGTGGAGGTCTTCACAAGAAGACTAATACCAAAGCAACTGTTCAATGACAACAACAAAGATAACTGCTTCAGGATAATGCTGGCCCATAGACCCATACCAGTCATTACTTTGCCGTTAAATCAAGGTTTTAAAGACCAGAAGTTGTTGGGAGTTGTAGTCTGCAAATGCACCATACAAGGCAATAGATCATAGCTGACTACACACCATGTGAATGCTGCAGGAAATAAAGGAATGTTCCTGGCTCAATTTGGACAAGTTTAGGATCAATGTGAGACTCAAGAGAAATCTGCTCCTCAGAGATTTGGTAGAAAGCTCAGGAGATGATCAACAAAGGGACTGTGCTCTCACTGTTTTTCACAGACATAAGCCAGGACAAGCCTGCTTTGTTCTCCCGGTACTACTGGGAAGGTCAGAGAAGGGTTTGGTAGTCTCCTACTAATCAGGAAATCCAGAATTGAGAGGGGTACAGAGGCTGAACAGCTGATGACTGCAGTGTTTGCTCCTTAAGTAAGAAATGTATCCTCTGACTGAAATTTGAGAATATGAAATTCCCAAAGTTTACAACCAACAGCTGCTCTATTAAATTAATTGACTTACTACAAAATTTTTAAAATAACTTCTTTTTTTTTTTTTTTAAAGGCATCTCCAGAGAAGGATGAAAAGATCCCTCCCTACAGAGTCCATGAAGGGAATAATTCATTCATCATAAATCTATGCCAGTTGAACTTTTGCCCCTTCTGGCTCTTACAGTTTTCCATGCCCTGTCAACAGCTATCCAGGCAGAGTTGCACATGGATTCAAACCCTGGTAACGAGATAAACAGCCACGCATGCTTTTTTATGAGCACTGTTGCATACATACAGAGCACTGCTGATATTTAGTCTTTCCTGATATTCAGTTGTTTGAAGAAGTTTTATTACAGGATGTCCTACGTAAGCTGTCTGGAAGCAAGACCCGTAACTGGTCTCTCCCACGAATGAGAGGCAAGTTAATAGCTGTAAATGTAAGAGAGTTAATAAACTTTGAAGAGGTGATAGGAGGAGTTTGGGGGTACTAGTTCCTGTTACACAAAATCTATGCTGCTCTGAATGCCACTCATGCAAGACAGACCAGTTATCTTCTGCTCATATGCTGCACTAACAAGTGCTTAGCTGGCATGACCCAGGGCTACTCCAGAACGTGCTGAGTAGGAAAAGGCACAACAAAGAAACCAAAAACTGAAGCTGAAGGAAGAGTTTATTACTGGTCCCAAGTAACAGGACAGCAAAGCATCACCTGCACAGTTCAAAAATGTCACAGACCTTGGAAACACTGGGACAATCCCACCTACAGCACACTGCAGATGAAAATCAATAGAAACCTTCAAAATAGACACCCAAATTGCTACCAGTAGAACAAAAAAAAAAAAGCATTAGTAGAAGACACCATACCTAGTAGAATAAAGCACAGCAATTTACTCCATCTTTTCTTTAGAATAAAAACATCAGCATTGAAAAACCTCTTTCTCTTGTAAATATCAGAACCTCTCACTAACTAGAACAGAATTTATAGGGTTACAAAATGTCACTCAGTCCATTCCATCAATGGCTGCTTTGGACTTGCACTGTCACACTGTGGTACAAAAATCAGTGATCATTGGGGTTTGGCCAGCAACCCTGCCTGTGGCAGGGAGATTTGAACTTGATGATCCTTGAGGTCTCTTCCAATCCAAGCCATACTATGATAATTCAAACAGAATTTGTTAACAGCAGTTTAAACACAATGTACCTAAAGAAAGACACAGTAACCTTTAATTCCATTACTTAAATGATCACACAGCTCCTTTTTTGAATAAACTGGTACTAAAAAACGTGAAACCTGGTCTGTCTGTTCAACTGGCATGTTGTTTTATTGGGTACCACAGATGTATGTCAACAGCCAGACAGTACTCAACATTTCTTCCTTAACTTCTCTTACGGGCAGAAAGCCGAGAGAATTGCATTAGCATGAGCTCTTCTGTTAAATCAAACAATCTCTTGTAAAAGCTTTTGATGGCACTAATCCCGCAAAGAGAACCTACTGGAGTCCAAGAAAATCCATTTCAATGCTCAGGGTTAGCAGGAACATGAGCAACTATTCTCCAAGGAGTGCTGGGAAACACTGGCTTACCCATTTCAATAAAAAACCATGAATTCATGTCAGAGAACATGCAGTAATTAAATACCGTTCACACATTTTTACGTTATTTGTGGATTTATAAGTAGAAATTTCCCTAACATAAAGCCTAATAAGAGATGGGAAACCCTACAGACATGTGATTTTGAGTATCTTCACTACATTTTTATTACAGCATACTCTGGACTTTGTAAACTTTCCCTCCTGTCATGGGAAAGCTGCTGTACAAACAGCACTTTGTGATCCAGATACTACTTTCAGTGCTTATGTCACACTTAAAAATGTAATTACATTTTTTATTCAAGCAAGTGACATTTAGAAGTGGAGCTGGATCGCAAAGTACTGCTGATAAAAGTACATCATGAACAAAACATGAATCAAAGAAGAGAGCAGTTTAAAATAGATCTTTCCTCCCCCTATCTGCCCACTCCAAAATTCTTCAGAATATGGAGAGTAATTAAATAATAACACACTGGTGGGGGAAGAGTAAAATAATCCGACAGATTTTTCAACCCAATCCATTCCCTACGATACAGACACGATTCCTCCTCTCCAGAGGCAGATACAGAGCTACTGCCCTGCAACCCAACATCTCTTTGATGAGTGATTGCCACATCATCAGCCTCCTGCTAGTGCCAAAGCTTGAGGTTTTACCCTGCCAAAGACAGCAGGAGAGAGACTCTGAAGAAAAAGAGTGCCAGAAAAAGTGATGAATAACAGACGTCTGCAACATCTGCTTCTTTCACAAGTAACTCTCCTAGCTCAAGAAAAGTCACTAAAAAAAAAAAAAAAAGAAAAAGAAAAAGCCCCACATCTGACCTTCTTATAGTGTTTTTTTTTTTAAGGCTGCCATCTTCAAACCATGTGTCTGATGAAATATAAGATGCGTGGGATCAGCCTGGGAACACATACACACCACCATATGCAGTGCTGGAGCACTTTCCAGTGTGCCCATGCCTGATGGCACTAGTCAGCTTTTTACTCCTCCCCATCACAAGGCCATCAGAAAGATAATGGAGCATCTTCCAAAATTAAAAGCTGACTGTGTGACTCCTTTTAAAAATGTTCCTCTTCACAGTCTCACATTAATTTTGGTGTTGAAAGGATACAGTATGAAACTTGGCTGCCTGGTACCAACAACTATCACACAACACTGTGTCTAAGTTCCTAAAAAGCAGGTATACCCTTCTCCAAAGAGGGGAACAGAATTTAGGTTCCCTAGTTCTGTCCCTCCTTCTCACTCCTCTCTTGGATACAGAGGTAGGAAGAGAGACTGGGAATTCCTGACCTTAAAGAAATGCATAACTTGCATACCTTGTATATCAGACCCTTTTCCAACTTTCTTGAACCTCCAGCTGAGGAACTGCTTAAATACTTCAACTAACACAAGCAAGTCTTGGCACCAAGCGGTCCAAGCCTGTCTGCGTTCTTCATATGCCTGTCCTTACTGCATGTAATATTTTTCCAAATTATGCAGAATAAGTTCCAAGGTACGTTATAAAATTGGCTAACTCCATCTTGTAAGAGAAAATGATCAAACTTACCCTTTTAAAACAGATACCTGTTCTAAGTGATGCACAGATGTGTATGTACACATCAACCGACTGAGCCAAAATAGGCAAAAAGCTATTAAATATACAGACTGAATAGCTACAGTAGACTCCATCCTGTGACAACTTATAAAGAGAAATACGCATTTTAAGCAGTGCCAAGTGATCACACACTTTCTTTGGTTTCCCAGAGTTTAATATCAGCACCCTAGGGAAAAAAAAAGAAGAAAAAAAAGAGAAACTACCAAAACCAGAAGTGACTGAGCACAAGGTATTGAATCATCAGTGCTTCCCATATAACTGCTTCACTAAGAAGCTCTACCAAGCAAAGCAAAGCCAACTTGTTGAGTAACTTGCTTTACCTGTTCTGACATAACAACTAGAAATGAGGATTTCTGCTTGGTATATGTAGGTTCTTAGAGGTAACAAGGTAATAGAGATCATATCCAAACACTAGGTGGATCGCTTTCAGAGCTTGAATTAGATTCTGATATCGTGAAATAATATCCAATTATGATCTTTCCCTGCAGTGCTAATGGTCTGGAAGTACCTGAAGGCCTCATACCCAGAGAGTGGTGGTCAATGGCTCTATGTCCAGATAGAGATTGATGAGTACTGGGACTGATGCTCTTTAACATCTTCATCAATAAAAACAGCAGTGGGATCAAGTACACCATCAGCAAGTTCGCAGGTGACACCAAGCTGTGTGGTGTGGTAAACATGCCATTGGGATGGAATGCTGTTCAGAGAAACCTAGACAGGCTCACGCACTGCGCCCATGTGAACTTCACGAGGTTCAAGAAATTCAAGCGCAAGGTTTTACACCTGGGTCATGACAATCTCCACTTGCAGTACAAGCTGGGGGATGTAAGGATGGCGCACAGCCCTGGCAAAAAGGACGTGGGGTACTGGTGGATGGCAATCTGGTCATGAGCCAGCAATGTGTCCTCACAGCCCCAGAAAGCCAACTGCATCCTGGGCTGCATGAAAAGATGAGTGACCAGCAGGTCAAGGGAGGTGATCCTGCCCCTCTCCTCTGCACTGGTGAGACCTCACCTGGACTACTGAGTCCAGATGTAGAGTTCTCAGTACAGGAGAGACACGGACCTGTTGGAGCACATCCAGAGAAGGGCCACAAAAATGATCCAAGGGATGGAACATCTCTCCTATGAGGACAGACTGAGAGAGCTGGGGCTATTCAACCTGGAGAAAAGAAGGTTCAAGATCACTCAAGATCAGGTTGGGTGGGGCTCTGAGCAACCTGCTCTAGCTGTACGTGTCCCTGTTCATTGCAGGGGAGTTAGACTAGATGACGTTGAAAAGTCCCTTCCAACTTGCATGATTCTATGAAAAGTGAGCCATTTACAGGCAAAGATGGTAGCTGTCAGTGACAATTTACCAAAAGCTCAACCATGCCTACTGATAATGATACTGACCTGGATAGACTGGATTGATGGGCCGAGGTAAACAGTAGGAGTTTCGATAGGGCCAAGTGTCAGGTCCTGCATTTTGGTCACAACAACCCCATGCAACCCTACAGGCTTGGGGAGGAGTGGCTGGAAAGCTGCCTGATGGAAAGGGACCTTGGTGTACTGATGAACAGTCAGCTGAATATGAGCCAGCAGTGTGCCCAGGTGGCCAAGAAGGCCAATGGCATCCTGGCTTGTATCAGGAATGATGTGATGAGCAGGGCTAGGGAAGTCATCCTGCCCCTGTACTCTGCACTGGTGAGGCCTCACCTTGAGTACTCCGTTCAGTTTTGGGCACCTCAGTACAGAAAGGACATTGGGGTGCTGGAGCAGGTCCAAAGAAGGGCAACAAGGCTTGTGAAGGGCTTGGAGAATATGCCCTATGAGGAGAGACTGAAGGAACTGGGGCTATTTAGTCTGGGGAAAAGGAGGCTGAGGGGAGACCTTATTGCTCTCTTCCAATACCTGAGAGGTGCTTACAGCGAGAGTGGGGTTGGTCTCTTCTCACTGGTGAGAAGACAAGGGGAAATGGCCTCAAGTTGCACCAGGGGAGGTTTAGGTTGGATATCAGGAAAAACTTCTTTATAGAAAGTGTTGTTAAGCACTGGAATAGGCTCCCCAGGGAGGTGGTTGAGTCACCATCCCCTGGATGTGTTTATAACCCATTTGGATGTGGTGCCCAGGGACATGATTTAGAGAAGGGTTGTTAGAGTTGGGGTGGTATGGTTGGGTCACGGTTGGACACTATGATCTTTAAGGTCTTTTCCAACCTGAGTGATTCTATGATTCTATGAGATCTCAACTTATACCTAATAAACAACAACAAAAATCCCAGCTCCAAGCTTACTAGAATCATGCTGTTACCTAGAAAATGGAATTTTTCATGTAGCATAGAGGTCCATCACCATTAAGAGAGCCTTTGTGTACCCAGCTGGTCTGCACAGGAGTCACAAGTGTTCTGTCAGCCCCTGACCCTGTTCCACAAAGCACTTTCAGGAAAAACACAGTAAAAATCCAGGCAACCTCACCTGGATATTCTGGTCTTCAACAGGACCTGAACTGCAGTGGTGTCGATGGTTTACAGGCTGGTTCTGCCTGGTTTTGGGACTAGCGGGGCTGGGGAGACCCACAGACCCATGCCCAAAGAAAGGGGAAAGGGGGAATGTTTCCATCCAGGTCTGACTCTCACTCACTACCGCTCTAGCAACTCTAGCATGAGGAGCACTTACAAACTACAAAAACACACCCCATTAGGATTACCTTTACAAAACCAATTTCATCTACGTATCAAGATACTAATGCACACCTTAGCCTGCATATACACTTTTCCTCCCTACAAATTCACACAAGAACAAAATGAAAGGTCCTTTCCATCCAGGACATTCAGACAAATCATGCTTAGCTACACTTCCACTAATGTAAGACAGATCCATGAGATACTTTGGAGTCCATGTGAAAAGGCTTTCACATCCTAAAAAAGTACATTTCTTTGAAGCTCTTATTCCTAACAATGATTTTAAAATAAATAAGATCAACTTCCTTTTAAAGGCATCTCTGAATTTTCTGCTGGGATGATTTCTCTTGCCCCCCTCCACGCAGAAAAACATTTGTAATTGTTCAGAAATGCTATTTAACTTCTGTACACTTCAAAGACATCTTACATAAATGCACTAAATCTATTATTTTGAGGAAGCCCACTCCAAGTGCCCCTTTTCTGCCTTCTGCCACACTGCATGTTGAGTCATTCCTGAAGCCAAGTTTCTTTAACTCACAGACACAACGCTTCAGAATGCCCTTTATAATTTTTTTTTGGTGCTCAATCCAAACTGACAGAGTAAATACTTTCCTCCTGAATATCTTCTTCTGCTTATGTTTTGCAAAGAGGCCAGAGTGAAATTAATACCTTGAGTTTTTCTGTTGACTTGTTTAGATAACTGAAGCTTCAAGCAGGAAAAAAAACACATGCAAGTTTCTTGTTTGCAGTAAAGTGTTCAGTTCTTTTCCTTGTTAAAATCCTGTTTGCAAGACAGCATGCAGAATCACGAGAATGACTTGGGTTGGAAGGGATCTTAAAGCCTGCCCAGCTCCAACTCTCTGTCATGGGCAGGGCTGCCACCCACCAGCTCAGGCTGCCCAGGGCCCCATCCAACCTGGCCTTGAGCACCTCCAGGGATGGGGCACCGGAGCTTCTCTGGGCAGCTGTGCAAGCACCTCATGGCCCTCTGAGCAAAGAAATTCTCCCTAACATCTAACCAAAATCTCCCCTCTAAATTTAAAGCCATTCCTCCTTGTCCTAAAGTTGGTCCTTTTTCTGCTTGTAAGCTCCCTTCAAGTACTGGAAGGCCGCAATGAGGTCTTCCCCACAGAGCCTTCTCTTCTCCTAGCTGAACAAGCCCAAATACCTCAGCCTTTCTTCATAAGATAGGTGTTCCAGTCCTTACGAGCTGTACCCCATCCCTCCCTACAGTCACTAGGGCCTAGCCAGGCCAGCCATCTGCACATCCCTACAGACAGCTGTACTGCAGGCACTATCGCTCCTGGTGTCTCCAGACAGGAGTCTATAGCAGACTGTAGTGGTGACTGTGCACAAAAATAGCACTTGGATGTCCGTGGTGGCCTCCCACGGTTCATTCCCAAAAAGCAATGGGAGGCCCTGTGGGGTCCCTTTGCTGAAAGGCTGCAGCTGAGGGGAGAAAGTAGACAGAAACATTTGTCCACCCGGCAGGTGCTCACTGAAGAGCAGCATTTAAACTTGCACCTGTCAACAAGCAATTATCCCAAGTGATAGCGAAGGAAAACAGTAGCATCAAGTAACTCGTGACAAACAAAAAAATCAATTTATCAGAGCACACTTACTGTCAGAGCACTATCAGTGACAGCTGTTGAGCCTTACAGGCAGTGCATACATCTGGCATCAGGGTCTCACTAAGCTCCCACTTCCAAAGCTTGCCCCTTCAATCCAGCTGCCTCCATGCAGATTATCATTCCCACCACCATTTGTTAGATCACAGAAGATCTTGCTGCTGTACCCCCATGACTCCAATTTTACATCTGCCTGCACACCACAGCCCTCTGAAAGTTTACCAGACCCTGCATGTCATGCAGCACCACACAGAACCATGTATTTTTTCACAAAGATATAAAAGCAACATCTCCTGGCGATGCATTAGATAACTACATCTGTGCTCTCCACCTAGGAATGTGCAGAAGTTAATCCCGCTGTGTAACTCGTCTGCTTGGGATGACTGCTTGTCTCCTTCCCTATTTCCGAGAAGGGTCATAAACAGAAGGCAAAATATCAGCCATCACTTTTAATATAAATGACGGGAATCACTCTTACATCCCCTTTCCCCCCTCCTCTCCATGTTCAACCTGATGGAAGTCACATCCCCAGCTTCATTCTGCACAGCTAATGCTATCAGCATGGAGGCAGATGGGGTTTTAAACTGTGCTCTCTCTTCATCTTTTAAGGGCACCAGTTTCAAGCAGACATATTTTAATTCGCTTACACATGCGGACATCCTCTGCCAACATTCTGAAGTGCAATAACATGTATTTCTATCCTAAAACCCTAAGCAAGGTTTCAAGGTAAAACCTTTCAAGGTAAAACCATCTTCATCAAGATCACTTACACGTTTACCTGAGAAAGGTTTGGGCATTCAGTGACCCTGGAACCTGGCAGCATCATTTTTAGAAGATCCACAATGGCACGAGATCCTCTATTTTTAAAATCCTCAGCCTGTGGCAAGTGTGGCACAGCTAAAATTCATGCACAGGAAGCGACAAAATGAAACCAGAACTGAAGAAGCACGCAGGAACTCAGTAGGCCGCTCCAGCAGGCACACATATTGCTCAGAGCTCTGCCCAAAACAAAGCTGGGAGAAACAGGCAGGACAGCTGTGTCACGCAGACCTGAAGCAGGTACCAAAGTCTGTGGGGCAACAGATTGTGACAGATTCTGCTGAGGCTGCACAGTCTCAGTTCACAGTGATGAAAACCATACTGGCATCTCCCCTGCAGCAGCCGACCCAGGACTGTGCCCCAGTGCTAAGGCACCAGGTGATGGTCAAAGCCCCACATACATGGCAATGTAAGACAATAGTTCCTGGATTTTGTCTTCCACATTAATGCAACACAGTTCAATTAAGACAACACAACTGTCTTGGTCAGCCCACAGCCTTCTCATCTGACAAATGCTCACTGAAAGCAAACTTTGGGCATCACAAGTTGCCTTGTCAACCACATCAATTTGCATGGGTGCAAGCAGCACCTGTCCTTGCTGGTGACACGGGAATAGGAGCTAGGGACGCACCTCCTAGCTATGTCAGGAGCTTCCAGCACAAGCAATGGAGAAATCCAAAATGCTGGGCTCTGGTTCCTGAGGCTGCCAAAAGTGGATGGTACCGGTCCTCAGCAATGAAAAATAGGGAAGAAACTACAAAGTCGAAGTAAGACTATGAAGAAATTAGAAGTTGCTGGCAAAAAATTTTCAGGAAATTTATCAAGTGATCTGCTGTAGTTCTGGAGTATCTGACAGCACATTTGCCTTCACTGAAGCCTTCTCAAGAAACAGACAGGAACACCTCTATCTCCACTTCTTGTCACTCTGGGAAAAAACTTTGACTTTATATAGGTTCAGATGACAGATAACACAACCACATGTTACACTGTTCATTGGAAAACAAAGAAACACAAAACAACCTATCCATCATAGCAGATCTTGTAATAACTAACTAAACTGCCCAGCATCTTGGTACTGGTGCTAGGCCCAGGAGTTGAATGTATCGCCAGAAACTCCCTCAAAGCAGAAAACAGGTCCATTAGCAACTCAGGATCAGGTGTTGGACAGCAACTCAGATGAGCACTTCACTTCAGCAGTGTGACTCATTAAGCATGAGTAAATAAAACCAAGATTATAACAGGACTAGTAGGACCCGACGGTAATTTTTTAAAAAACTATTTCCCAGCCTAAGCCAAAAGGAAATTAAGAAGCTCCTTAAGGTGAGCTTTATGTAATTCTGTGATCACTCTCACAAATTTACTGTGTACTGACAGCAGCATAACTGTACAACCTTTGGACACCTGAGCACCAGTTAGCCCCTCATGTTTTTAAACATCTGAATGACAGCCACGCTCACCTCCCCTCGTGTCATTCAACAGCACTGTGACTCCCACAGTTCAACTGCGTGGGCCCAGGAGGTACAGGATAGAAGTGTTTCTGAAACCTCAAACTCATTTGCCTGGGTAATCATGTAAGGTCAATTGCTTTCAGACATGAAGCTCGTGGAAAATTGCAGGCCTTACTGAAAAACCTGTCCCCGTTTGTTGTCGTAGCCTTGAGAGATAGGACGTGCAGATCTAACTTGGAAACTGTATCTAAGAAACAAGGTGGACAGAAAGCCGTGATGCTGGGTGGAAAAGCCACATCATTCATCAGAGAACCTGGTCCAAAATGTTAAACAAAACGAAAAACAAACAAAAACCAACTTCTACCCCAATGGCAAAGAGAAACTTGGAACTACGAAAATGTTTTGTTTTGTTTTTTCAGCAGCCCAATTCTGAAAGGCACCACCAAAAAGCATCTTACTGCTGCTTTTGTCCTTGAAAACCGTATCCAACACCCTTCCCCTTTTACATGACCTTTAAACACTACTGCCAGTATACCGTACAAACAGGCACAACTGCAGCATTTCTACATGGTATCTCTTTCAATTCCTAATTAATTTACTTGCCCAGCAGTAACAACATACAGTTCTTAAAGGAACAAGCTTTCCGTGACTATAAAACCGTTTTCTGAGATTAAAAACCCAAATGGATCATTTATCTCTTCCCACGTCCTACACGTTTTAATTCTTTGTTTCAGCACCTGCAGACACTATAGCGGGTCAAACAAGTGGGAGTACCTGCAATTTCACATAGTAGCAACAGAGCACCGCATAAGCTTAAAATACACTTACTAAATAGCACAGAAATCAGATTCTTTCTCCGCTTCAGCAAAAGGTAGTATAAGCTGAATTAAGCTGGTGCAGCTCTTCCAAAGTGCAAACAATTGGCTCCTATGAAAGGCAGCGCAAAACGAGAGAGCTGGACCAGTAACCACCGAAACAGAAATGTAGCGTGAAGTGCATGGCTGGAAAGCAAACGGGCAGGGCACAACATCCTCACATAACTAGACCTACTGGATGGTGACTCCAGAGACTCACGGTACTAAGGACTATGGGCAGTTAGGGAGCAGTTCAGAAAGGATGCACGGTCATCCTCCTGAGTCTTCCCAAACCACATGCTCATTTCTAAACTCCTTTTCTCAAGACCCTCACCTTTTCAGTGGAACAGAAGCCAGCGTGCAACGTTTAAATCCAGATTCAACATGGTGAAAACCAAGCAAACAGCAAAAGCCCAAACACACACCCAACACGAAATAGCACATGGTGCTTTAAAAGCAAGACAAACCACGTACGTTAACGCTACCACACAGGGCACTCAGAACACCCAAGTTCTCAAAGAAAGAAGAAGAAACCGAACTCCAACATACAAAATCCTATCAGGAAGAGCTGTCACACAGCCTCTCCTCCAACAAAGCCCGACGGCGGTGCGCAGCCCTCCAGCCCAGCCCCATGCAGGTGCTCTACGTCTTACACACCAGTGTTAGCGTTCCTCGGTTCAGAGGATCGCTCCCCTGTGGAAACCGCGGAGCAGTTTTTCGGATACTCCCACTTTTGAAAAACAGCCTCAAAGAATTCAAATGGAAAATAAAACAATGGGAAAAAAAAAAAAAAAAAGGAAAAACAGCGAATAAAAACTCCATACACAACGCCCCCTCCCCCAAGCGCTCGGCCGGCCCCCCCGCCCCGGCAGCCCCCACTACCCCCGCCTCACCGCGCCTGCTGGAGGCCGGCTGGAAGGGCCGATGGGCTCCGGCGCCGCCCCGTACGGCCGAGGGGCGGGCAGCACCGCGGGGCCGCCTCTGCCAAAAGGCGCGGTGCAGGTGGGCGGCGGCTTTTACCCGGCAGCCCCGCCGGGAGGGGCGGGTAGTTCCCTGTGGGGTGCTGCGTGCTCTGTGTGCGATTGTATTGACGCGTCACCGGCGTCTGCCTGAAACTGAGCAGTGGGACGTAAACACGACTTAGTGACTTCAGAGTCGGTTTTTTTGTGCTTTTTTTTTTTTTTTTTTTTTTTTGGCCATTATTAAAATTTCATTTCCTTGCTATTTCATTCATTAGCAAGACGAAGTGTGTTTGTCCAGAAGGAAATTCTCCCTTGCCAGATACCAATCCTTGCGGCAATCCTTTAGATGTAATCTGCTCCCGTTTGAGTAAAACGATGTAATTTATATTCTGGTTACACATTAAGGAACAGTTTTCCCCTCATGTCCTCAGGGACTTTGCAGGAAAAACAGAAGGGAATTGTAATGGCCTGAGCAAGTGACGCAGGCTTAAATCGTAGAATTATAAGCAGTTCGCACCAGCACAGGGCTAGGACAAACTTGCAGGTTTTTTGTGTGTTTGTTTGTTTGTTTTTCTAGAAGAGTGGAAGATCTTAAAATGTTTGGAGATAAGCCTTTTAAATATCGGTGTGCCCAGCACTAACTCGGGAGGCCACAGAAAGCTATGAGCAGATTTACCTAAGTAAAAGGAAGTACAGGTTTAAAAAACAGCGGGGGACAATAAGGTTAAAAGCTTGGCTTGATCTAGCTATATGTGCCCCTGTTCATTGCAGGGGAGCTGGGCTAGATGGCCTTTAAATGTTCCTTCCAGCTCAGATGATTCTATAAAGGCCTGAAGCTGTCACCTGTGCAGCACTCTGTGCTGCTCCTCAGAAAAATTCATCTTGGAGAGAAAAAAAATAAAAAAAGATAAGGATTCCAGCACTGGGTGCTGAGCTCAGTTAGTCCACGCTCCAGTTTGCCTCCAGGCTGAAGTGTAACACGCTGCTGGAAGGGGACACACAGCACGAAGCGGTGTTGCCTGCACTGCGCTGCGCTCAGAGTGTCAGTGCTCTGCTCCGGGGCCTGTCCTGCCTGCAGCAGCCACAGGCTTCGCTTCCCCGCCAGCTCCAGACACTTCCTCCTCGGCTCAGAGAGAGCAGTGTCAGTGTTGCTTCATGCTCCAGCCAAACCCACGTTTGCCTCTTTCTGCGCACTCTAAATTGTGTTAATATCTTGGGATTTAATAGATGGTTTCCGTGTGCAGCCTGGCGTGAAAGTTAATGTTTATCTGGCTGCTGACTCACTGGGGAAGAGAGGTGAAACACACATAGTACAAAAGCTGCAAATCGAGCCCCATGCAATGAGTCCCTCTCAACTGGCTCTCTGCTCTCCACTCAGGCCATTCACTCACCACATGAGTGCAACCCAGAGAATATGCCTCTCTCTGGTGCCACAAAGGTTCAGAAAGTTTGTCCAGGTGAGAACTTTCCCAAAATGCCTTGGAAAACCATGCTAGGAGCTGGAGAAGGTCCAAGTTTGAGTGGATGCTCAAAAGTGTTCCTTGCAGAAGCAAAATGCCTCAGAGCAGGCCCATGTCTGTGGGGACAAGAGAAAGCTCCAGGAGCTCAGACTCAGAGCAGCCTAAGTCTGATTCTCTTCCTCCAGACTTTCTGTTGGTGGCACTTTGCAGACAAGGCTGCGTGCCAAATAGCAAGCCTCCTCTACCTCAGGATATTTAAGATATGTCCTGCTTTTAGGGAGCACTGTGAGCTTGCTCGCAGCACAAACCTCACCTTCCTCTGTTTCTCCAGGTGATAGCCTCTCCAAGCTGCAGGCATGACCTGGGACAACCTCACTCTGTTTGTGAGTTGTCTCACACGAGACTGCAGAGCAGTCACACCAAAAGCTTACACTGAAAGCTACACTAAGCAAATATGAAGATATTTTGTCTGTTTCTACTTAAACTAATAAATCATCAGCAGAAGAAACTGCACATTCTTGCTCCCATCTGCAGGTGAGTGACAGGAACACAAAGAACCTCAACAATTCAAAAGGAGTGCTAAAAATGTTTGCTGAGACAAAGGCAAACATATCCAGCTCGGTAAAAGTGGGAAACTCAGGTAGGGGGCTGACGAGAGCTTCAGCCTTCAGGTTTTCAAGTCCATTATTAACAGTCAGGAACAATTGCCTCATTTATTATAACTTGCTACTACTGCTCAGGTCAGGTATAGTCAGGTATAGTCTGGCACAAAGGTAAAAGCAGTGCCCATGCAGCTGTGATCTCCATCACGAGAGTGTCCTGTGGCTGAACACCAGCCTGGGGGGATGCCGTAATTTAGAGCACAGCTCCAGGAACTTACCAGTACTTCTCTTTGAGTGGTTAATTCTGCTTCTCTTTTCTTGCTCAGCGAACTGGTCTCCACTTTTACTCGAATTCCTGTCATGTCGCCTCTGCATCTCCTCTCCCAGCTGGTCTCCCAGTGTCTTCCCAGCTGGATCTCTCTCCCCTGGCTTCTTGTCCTGGGGACAGAAAACAAGTCTTCACAGACTGAGTTTGTCTTTACAGATCAACAAACTGTGACAGGATCTGACTTCCCGTTTCATTTCCGTTCAAGTTTTCAAAGTCACACAGGCTGTGTCTGCTTCTCTATATCCAAGCCACAAGAAGAATCATCAAGCATAACTCAGCTATTTATAAATGTCATGTTGTTACCTCCCTGCATGCCTTCCAAGTTGTTCCAGTGCCGGAGATGGCAGGGTCATTTTCAGGCTGTGATGTACCTGAGTGATCTATATCTTAGTAGTCCTCAGAGTCTGTCTCGGAGCTGCCTCTTCTTTTCAACTCCTGTATCATGTTTGATTACTCAGGATTTAACATGTTGTCAATGTACTTCTGTAGAAACATAGTGACTGTGAAGGTGTGGTCCACATGAGCATCCTTTCTGTGTTAAAACATGGACACTGGATAAAAGCAAAATCTACACAGATATAATTTATCACTTCATGGATACACTTGGTTGGTTGGTTGTTTTTTTTACAAGAGTCCTCTGAGAGAGTCTTTCCTATTCCCTCCTCACTTGCTTGAGGTTAATTGAGGCCAGTGGTTTCTCAACAGTCTGACTACTAATTCTTTCTTGATTACACCAGAGGAAGATATATCATGGTGCCACAGCCTACAAGTTCACTAAGTCCAGTCTCCTGCTCTGAAAATACCCACAAGTTCCTATTTCAGAGATGGAGGCAACCATTTGCCCTGCCCATTGGCTGTTTCTTTATATTACAGATGGATTAAAAATATTCCTGGAACGCATCTGGTTACTGACTCACATTTTCCCTTTCACGGGAATGGTGATTTCCTTGTCTACATGTTTTTGTTACATCACTTCTGTTAAATTGATTTTTAAAATTGTATTTCTCCATTATCATAATTGGACCAAGAGCGTTTGCTTAAAATACTAATGGAAATCTGGAACGGTAGGGTAGGGAAATAACCATTACTTCTCTTACATTAATCTGTTTATTGGCACCTCAGGACCTGAAGGTGAAAGCTGCTCTCGTTTCCAGCCCAAGGTTGGGCTCCTGGACAGCAAGCCTACAAAGTCACCCTTTTGTTGATTTACTTCATCAGCATTGTTGTGTTTGTTGTTAGTTTCTCAGTTCTGGTTTTGTAGGCGTGTGTTTTGTATTTCATAAATAAAGCAAAAAAAGTGTATTTTAAATGATGTGGCAAAAGTAAAATACATTTGCCGCATTAAATTCACTTTTATCTCCTTAAATTCCTCTGTTGTACCTCCTAATTCTTTTGTGTGTCGGGTTGGCTTGTCCCTGCCAGAAACAATTGTGAATGGGTAGCACTGCTTACTCATCCCCTTTTCTTTAGTTTCCACATTCTTTATTCCATATAGTATAGTTCCCAACCATCCGGATAACTACTTATCAATTCTTTATGCTTTATCCACTCCGAGATTTATGTAGGGTCATGGGGAGAAGGGGAAGACAAGGGTAAAGTGGAAGGTGGCATCCTTGGCATGCTGGAGGCAGCGAATGCCTGGGTGATACAGCCCACAAACTGAGAGTAGCTGTGCTTTGCTCAGCAGCCAGTGTTTGCATGCCTGCATGTTTGCACTCTTTATCACACTCACAAGCTGATGAGGAAATTTCCTTTGTCCACCCCCGCACTTCTGTGGCTGGTGTTATCAGCATGCCCCTCCTACCCGTGACATTCCCTTGTGGTTCTGTGAGACACACAAAATGAGGCCTACCTCTGAGTTCGCCGCAGCTCAACGTGCTCCTTCCCCTTCTTGCAAACAATAGGAGAGCTCTGTGTCTCCACAGGCTGGAGAGGATGGGGGCAGGAGAGGGGCTGTACTATGTGGGTACACAAGAGGTGACTTGGTGGGCAAAAGATTTTCCTTTTCCTTCTGAAGACTGGCAGTGCGACTAGGATCAACCCTAGCTGCATTCTGGACAGATCAGCATTCTGGGAGTATCAAGCAGGCTGTTGGCGCAGAGCTGCCTCCTGCAGCCTAGGCCCGGGCATGTGAAATCCACGTCTTTGGGAAAAGGAATCCCCATTACAAGCACTCCGACAGGCCTTGCTTTGGGACAGCTGTTTGTAAACAAGGTGCTTCCTACTTGCAATGAGAACCCATAGTATGGCCTCTTGCTCTTTGGAAGTCAAACTGCAAAGACCCAGAATTCTGTTTCTCCATTGGGCTGCAAGACACGCCTATCTGCCCAAAGATACAAGGCACAGCTATTTTGGGCTGTATTTTTTTTTTCCCCTAGTGTCAGTGCCCGCTCTTGCCAATTAAGATTTCTGTTTCACTGTGGTAGGTGTTTAGTAGCAAATCAAAGTAAGTATTTTGAGACCTGGCTGCTGTAAGTGATTCGCTAGGACTACAGAACCAAGGCTTGGAGCACCTGGATTTCCACTCTGAAGTAGAAAGAGCAGGCCGTTTTCTGTCACCTCTGCTAGAAACTTCCATCAATGACGGTTTGTTTTGTACCAAAATGGCAAAAAAAAAAAAAAGAACATTAAGGGAAATAAAAGAGTCCCTTTTCAGAGGAAGGAGTCACTCCAACCCAAAACATAAAATGCCACCAGTGAAAAAGAATAAACTTCCTTCAGAGGGAGAGCTAGCATCCAACAGGAAAATGAAGCAGTTGTAAAAACCTAGGCCACAGAGAGAAGGCAGCAGCCTGTACACCAAGGAGCAACAGTGCTGATGGAAAAGACACGGAGAGAAGAGAGCCTGAGCATGTACATGCCTCCTTTCAGCAAGTGGCTACTTGACCCAAGTGACTTTTACTAGAAATGGTAACCAAAGACGTTCCTTTCTAAAAGGCTCTTTGTGCAGCAGAGAGTTTGCTTATTCTGAATGGCGAAGATAAACATCCTGGCTCTATTTGCCATTTTCTTTCCCCATCTCCTAATTGAGTCGCCACCCACGGTGGAACAGGAGTTCAGAGGGTGATGTTCTGTTTTTGCACTTGTCAATGTCGTACACATCTTCAGCAAATCCTGGGAGGTGGGTTGGGTCTTTTTGTTGAGATTCTTTTAACTTAAGATTCTTTTTTTAACTGCCTGTTAAAAACGGGGGAAAGGAAATAAAAAGCTTTCTCCAACTGTAAAGTGAAGCTTGAAGATTAACACTGAGAAATACTGAAAATACCATGGTGACAGAGGGCCTTCATCTGAGCATACAGCACCCACTGTGCTGATGAGTAGAGCTCTCATCTCCCTTTGCAGTCAGGGGAAGTAAAAACAGAATCCTCCTACTTGCAAGGGATGTGCGGCATCTTTCTCACAAACCACAGAAAGGATTTAACGGTTTCTTTTTCCATAATTTTTCATTAATCTCACCCTTTTTGACATTCTGGTATTTGGACTGCAAGTACCAGGATTTCTACTTTTCTGGCAAGTAAACACTATCCATTTTATTTAAAAAATAGCCAGTGTTGAGAATGCAATATGAAATTTCCTGGCTCTGTCTGTGTGGCTTCTTCTCAAGTACATACACACGGACACGTTTCCCTGGACCCATCTTCCACCACAGAATTCTGTCTCAAAGGAATATGGCTCTGGAGATGTATCAGATTTCTGGCGATGGTGTTCTCCAGTGTGTTAGACATACAGAGAGAACACAGGGCAGCTTGTGCAGTACAGGCACCAAAGGATCGATCCATCCTTAGCGCAGTGGGCTGCAATCACATCTAGAAGTTACAGAGGAGTCAGGGAGTTGGTGCTCCCTTTTAGCTGCTTGCAGCCGTTTTACAGAAGGAAGGTGTGGATTCTGAGTAGCAATAGAAGAACAAAGCAGAAGTCTTCCTCCTAAGCTCAGGAGAAGAACTGTGTCTTGGAGTCTTCCTTTGTTTCCTAAAAATCATGTTTAGATTAATTCATATCCTCTGAACAATCTGGACTTATGTTACATTGAGTGATGCTGCTTTCCGTGGCACTTCAATTTGATGGTTTTCAGATGCTAAAAAGCTGCTACCAAATTTTTATGGGGAGTTTGGCATTTAAAATTATTATCTGTTATACAATCAAATAATTGGATACTTGTATCACATAATTTGTTTAAAAAATGGTATCTATATATGTTAATAAACATGTTTTAGCAATGAGAGCATAAATGCATGACAAATTTTCTGGGAGGAGAAATGAAAAGGAGACTGTCTAAACTTCTATTTTTCTGAAGAAAGGAATCTGCTGTACCAGAGCGACAGCAGGAAACCAATGAGGAACAGAATGTACAGCCATTGCTTCTGTTAGCAATGACGTGCAGCTCTGAGATGTTAAAAGCCTTCCTCCTAGGCTCTTTTCTGCTAACAAGTGTCTCATTCTTTCTAAAATATTTCACCTTCAGAACATCAGGATACATTGCCTCTTTCTTCATCTATCTACTGTAAACTATTCTGGAGTGGTGTCCTGGAACATTCCTCTACAGGTCATACAGGCATAGTGTTGCTGGATTCATTCTACCTTTCTTTTCCTTTCTCCCTCCCTCCCTCCCTCCCTCCCTCCCTCCCTCCCTCCCTTCCTTCCTGCCTTCCTTCCTGCCTGCCTGCCTCCCTGCCTTCCTCCCTCCCTGCCTGCCTTCCTTCCTCCCTCCCTTTTCTTCTCTCTCTCTTTTTTTTTTTTTTTTCCCTTCTCCTCCTCTCCCTTCTAAACTAGATCTGACAGAACTGCCAAATGCACAACACCAGCTTCTACTAGTGAGGGTATTCTGCCATCAATTGTGTATTACAAGTGAAAAAATAAGTGTGAAGCATTCTTCGCACTCTGCTACATTTGTTTTTTCCAAGTGAACATAGGAGCAGTCCCTACTCCACTGCCTTTCATGTGTTATTCTGACACACTGTACTGATATGACTCAAACAACATGACTAAAACAGCATCTTGGTAAGGTAAATATAGTATATTTATACATCCTTTCATAGGATATATTTCCAGGAGATAGACTTCAGAAAGAGCTCCACCCAGTAATAAAATACTTTATGCTCAACAAGCAAATACAGAGAACAGTTACAGAGAGCCCAGTATGAAGCTCAGCCAGAAATGAGCCACTGCTTTTAAGTGGCAACATGTCAGCTGCAAATGAGCAACTCAACAGAAGCTGAGACATTTGTATAATCAAACTAGAAGGAGGCCTAGAATGCCAAAGTTAAGGCTGCAGATGGCAGTAGATTTAGCAAACTGAACAGCCTGCGTCTCTGTACATACACCTGTAGCTTTTGAAAGCTTTTTTTCCCCTTCACTTTAAAACTAACGTCTTGTTTGTCTTGTTTTTGAATTAACTGAAACACTTCAGAAAAGCTGCTTAGGGCTAAAGGCTGAGAGCAGCAAATGGACTCTAGCCATTTGCTGTACCTTGTATTTTTCTTCTTAGAGACTAGAACAGGAACTGGGTCTGGTCAGTCCCAGATATGTGCACAGACTGCGAGAAGAACTCATTGAGTGCAGCTCTGCAGAGATGGATTTGGGTGTTCTGGTGGATGAAAAACTGGACATGAGTCAGCAGTGCGTGCTTGCTGCCTGGAAGGCCAACAGTACCCTGAGCTGCATTAAAAGATGGTGGCCAGCAGGGAGAGGGAGGTGATTGTCCCTCTCTCCTCTGCCCTTACAAGTCCCATCTGCAGTATTGCATCCAGGCCTGGGGCTGTCAACACAGGAAAAGAAACAGGGTGGGTCCAGAGGAGGCCACAAAGATGATCAAAGGGCTGCAGCACCTCTCCTATGAAGAAAGGCTGAGGGATTTGGGCTTGTTCAGCTAGGAGAAGAAAATGCTCATTGCAGCATTCCAGTACTTGAAGGGAGCTTATAAGCAGGAGGGAGACTGACTTTTTACATAGTCTGATTGTGATAGAACAAAAGGGAATGTCTTCAAAGTAAAAGAAGGGAAATTTAAGCTATATGTTAAGAAATTCTTTACTCACAGGGCATGAGGCCCTGGCACAGCTGCCCATAGAACCTGTAGGTACCCCATCCCTGGAGGTGCTCAAGGCCAGGTTGGATGGGGCCCTGGGCAGCCTGATCTGGTGGGTGGCAGCCCTGCCCATGGCACAGGTTTGGAGCTGGCTGGGCTTTGAGGTCCCTTCCAACCTAAGCCATCCCATGATTCTATGATTAATGTTGCAACACAGTGACCCTTGCTACCTTCTTTTTCCATCACCTAACTACTGTGGTAGATTTGCTAAGCCAAACGCCACTGTCATGAACACCCAGCAGAGTTTCAGCTTTTTATACAGGAGTTCTGTAGTGCAAAGACAACCCTATTGCTAGGAGCAAGAAGCTGAGGTATGCTCATCACACTGGCAGGCACAAGATCTCATTCCTGCTCACTTGGCTCAAAAGAAGGCCAGGATGCACAGTGCTTGCACAGAGAAAATTCTGAAAGGTGACAACATTACTACATGAAACTTCTTGTACAATGATTTGTTCTTTAAGAGTTGTATCCTCAGGTACAGAGCTTCTTCCCAACATCTGCTCTCAGCACCTGAGCACTTTGTTTTTAGAACAGGGTACGCTGGACACAGATACGTGCCTTTGTGGAGGATATATGCCCTCTGCACCTCTGATGTCCGTCACCAGACCTGAGCATAGGCAGTCAGCAGAAGAGCACAAATTCCCACACAGTTCTCAGGAATTGCTATTTGTGCCCCTTCTTTTGTTTTAAAACAAGTTTGTACATCCCCATATCCAGAACAGCTGGGAAAGACCACTTTGTCAAATGTTCAGAAGTTAACAGAGACCGTGTTTTCCTTCCCTGCTACGAAGGGTTTTAGGAATTTGATAAGTACACACAGAGAAAAGAACCTGAAGAAATATATGTAGACATTTTGGATGACCAGCTCCAACAGAGCCTCCCAGAGCAATAGAAAGAGAGCTCTGCGACTGCGTCCTCTTGCAGAAAGTTTAGAACAATTCCTACCAAAGACAGCGCCTTTCAGTGCCACATTTATCCAGAATAAAATCATTTGTTTTTCAATTCCAGTGGCTGGAGAAACTCTTAGATCAAAGGTGTCCAACCTTTCGGCTTGCCTCTGCCACACAGAGCGAAGAGGAATTATCCTGGGCCGCATATAAAATACACAATACTGTTAGTGTACATAACAAAATTTTATACATACGTATGTATTAATAAAAAAGAGAGCAACAAAAACTGTTGGAATATTTGTCCAGTTGCCACCTCTGCAATCCATACTTGAGTGATGAGCAATCGACTCATGAAAAATATTGCTAAAAATCACATCATAATGTTAAAAGTTGATGGTCTTGTGCAGCCACATTACTGACTGTCCGGAGCCACATGCGGCCCACGGGCTGTGGCCTGGTTTAGTGGCAGACCTGGAGCGCCAGGTTAACATTTGGACTTGATGACATTAGAGGTCTTTCTAATTCAAAACCGGTCACCGAGCAACAGACTATGACATCACCGGGTGAAGGATTGTGATTGCATGGCCCTCACTGCTTATACCGGGATTCTGGCAGAGCCTGGCTCAGTCTGGCTTGTTCCTGGATTCTGCTGAGCGACTTTGCGAGGCTTGGAGGTCGAGCAAGGCTTTAGCTGTGCTGTGCCGGGCCGTGCCTGTGGCTGCTTGCAGCAGCTCCCAGAGCTCATCCCGGCAGCACCTTTCACGTTTCCCTGGGCCTGCCCTGTGCAGGCAGCAGGGGCCCAGTGAGACGCGCCTGCAGAAGCGGAGGTGAGTGGTACAGGGACACGTCCCTGGGGCAGCCACAGGCAGTGTGGTGCTGTGTGGGTGGGGAGCAGGAGATGGCCCAGCCGCAGGGCCAGGAGGGCTTCCTGCTGAGGGACTGGGACATGACTTTGGCACACTCGGGGACAGTGAGTGACTGTTACCTCTCCTCCTCTTGCAGTGTGTGACACCACCACTGCAGCACTGGTGAGGGAGAGCCGCTGCCACCCTTCACCCTCCCCACCTGTAGCTGCAAGACGACCATGGCCACAACAGAGGAATGGACGTGTCCCATCTGCCGCGACGTGCGACAAGACATCGCATCTGTGATCCCATGCAGCCATCAGTTCTGTGTGGGCTGCATCCAGCGGTGGGCGAGGCTGAGAGACAGCTGCCCGCTGTGCAGGATGGCCATGAGGACCATCAAGGTCTCTGTGTGGGGAGGCGAGCATCATGTAGAGTGTGTCGTCTCCCCGCCCGCAGTGCCGGTACCCGCCGACTTCCATCCCGGCACCGCCACCCGTCCCAATGGCACTGCGGCACGTGTTCCATCTCCTCTGCCACAGCCACCGCAGCAGATGGCCGCGGAGTTGGAGGTGAGGGCGAGGCTGGGCGGCCTCCTGCCGCAGGAGTGGGCAGCACTGTTCAGGGAGCAACGCAGCATCCTCAACCCCGTGCTGCCCTCCCTGCACCAGAAGCTCTCTGCCATCCCCGGGATCCACTGGTGGCAGGTCCTGTCAGCAGAGAGCCTCTTCCTGTGTTGCCTGTGTTGGCTGGGGCCAGAAAGGGACTTCATGCTCCAGTGCGCAGAGCCCAGCTTGGGACCCATGGCCGCGCCGCTCACTGACTGGCTCGTGCATGCCATCATCAGTCGCTGCGGCCGGGAGGCCCGGAGGCTGCGCGGCCTCGAGGATGAGGAAGACAGCCTTGCGGCCACCTCCGCACAGGGGACCCTCACACCCAGCACCACGTCTTCCGGCAGCTCTGCGACCCAGGACGCGGAGGAGCTCCCCGGCACATCTGGCGGACTTCTTCACGGGGGCGCTGGCGAGCTCCCCGCCTCAACCAGCCTTGGGGAGCGGGAGCAGCCCCATGAGGAGCCGGGGCAGGAGGCGGCAGGGCCCAGCGTCCAGGTCCGCAGCCACAGCCGCTCTGCTCCCGGCCGGGGCAGGAAGCGCTGCTCTGGGGGGCCCCGGCGCCCCAGGAAGAGGAGGGCCGGCAGCGCCCAGGGTGCTCCACAGCCCTGCAAGAGGCCGCCCCCCCGGCACCACTAGCAGGGCTTACACTTTGTCATCAAATAAAACAATAAATTAAAATTGAGTACTCCACAGAAAACAGTTCTCCACAAATGTACATGCTGCCCAAAAGCGAATGACGTGAAAATGGTGTCATTGTGATGCGAAGGATGTTTTTCACTGTGCCTGAAAGTGGTTTAAATAAACAGAAACATGCTTTTAATTGGTTCTACCTACCTCCAGCCTAGCAAGGAAATTAACACGCTCGAGTGTTTGCACACAGAGAAAGGGTGTATAAAGCTTAGCTCATCCTCTCTACCAGATGAGAGATGACACCACTCCTTGCACTAATCCCTAACACACAAGTATACTGCTGCTTGTAGCAGATGGACTGTCCAAATACTCCTCAAAATACCAGCTCCTCACAGATTTCACTACCCACATTCACTGGTTAAGTATATTCCTTCATTTTTCTTCAGATTTTGGGAACTTTAGTTCTTAAACTTGGGTCAGCCATTGTTTTTTCCCTTGGTTACATTCATTTCTCACTCATCAGTCCATTTCAGATGAGGACTGATCCACTGAACCCCTCAGCAGCAAGATTCTAATGCTCTCTGACAACATCATGCGGTACATTACATACAAAGAATATCCCATTATATTTTCAGGCATCTACCAATCAGGTTTGCACAGGTACTGAAATCTTAGCAGGAAGCAAATGCCTTTGCATTGGAGGATGTCGTGCCCTGCCCTGCCATGAACATGCTTTTGGGTCTGGAGAGAGAAACAGCCAATTAATCTCTCTCCTATTCATTAACTCATCGATTGTCCCACTTGAGAAAGAGGACAGCTTACAGTAAGTGACATCTGTAGTCACATGAAAGAAAACCTGGCTCTCTAGCCCTACCCCACACGAGCACAGGAGAATATGTGGTAGACCACTGTCCATTAGTAAGGCAATGCTGGCTGCTTCCCCAACTGGAAATAATGCCTGGACAGCTTTTCTGCTTATCGTTTTTTTGCAGAATGGCTTTTGGGACAAACTGTGTTTCTCACATGCGCGCTGGAGAACCTGCACTCCCAATTCCCATTTGAAAAGCACTGACAGATGGACTGACTTCAAACCTGGTGACTTCTTTTCTTGCTAACTATTGGCAATCAGGGATTGACAAGTTATTATTAAAAAAAATAATTAGACTTATCCTTCTGTTGAACCTTTCTACTTTTCCCCTTCCAGGTATCACATTGCGTGGCATTCCCTTTGCTCTACAGTGTTCTTTCACTGGAAAACTCACACCAGCTGCTCTCAGCAAAGCTATTGGTTTCCACTCTTTTCTGTCATCCTTCATTGCTATTTTGTTTCATGCACAGCAGTCAATGAGAACTGTGCCCAAGTGGCGTTTTCAGCCCCAACTAAACAATTCAGCAATATAAAAAGACACGCATTGTCTTTTCAGAGCAAAATCCAACTTGAAGCGCGGGCTTTCTTCAGCTGGAAGGTCTTGCATTGAACAGCAAGCTTTAGAAATAATGAGTAGAAGTTCCAGAATCCTGAAAGGAACCTCTCTCTGCTACAAGCAACACCGACAAGCGCATTATTTCTCTTTATACCATCTGGGTAACCTCTCCCGTTTAGTGCATTTTCAGTCAAGAAAGAAGTCTATTAGAGAACTGAAGGATACAAACTCTTGAATAGAATATGTTGTCATCTATTTTCCCGATGTGGAAGAAGCTTACAGTGGCTCACCTGCTGCAGTACATCTTTCCTGAATGTTCCCTGTCTCAATGTAAACTGTCTCACTTAATTTTCTGTCTTGAAAGTAAATTGTGAGGCATAAAGGAATGGTTTCACCACTGACAGATTGCATCAGAAAAAAACAGTGTAAGAAAGTCATGTACATAATGCAGAGACAAGGAAAGAAAAAAAACAATCTGTGTTGTTACTTGTCTTTCAATGTCATTTCAAATTGCAGACGTGTTCTGTAACAGAAAAAGAGAGAGCGCTAAATACACACAATGAAAAACACATTGGCTTCATCCCTTACAGGATGCAAACAGTTTTTATGATTGAAAGCAATCTTTCCTTGGAGATCCTATGAAGATGTGGGAAATCTGCTCCCCAGTTTAATATTAAATCAAAATATAATCCTTCGGTCTTTCACTGGGAACATCTGGAAGAAAACTCTGGTGATCAAAATTTACTAGCTAATAAAGACTGTAATGAATTCCCACAGTTAGAGTTACGCATGTTTTATATAAGAGCAATCGGGACACTACAAAGCACTCAACACTTTGAGCAAAGGCGAATATTATTTTGTAAGGCATGAAATAAAGATATATCATTGCAAATCAAAATGAGTTTCATGACAATAAAACAATGTTGTGTTTTTTTTTTTTTTAAATACAGAACCGAATTAAAATATGACCAAACCTAAACCTTCAAACTCCTTAAAGCAAGAGATCAGACAAATATGTCAAATATGTTTAATTTTTTTTTTTTTCCAAAATAACTGATGGCAAAATAAAATATTTACATCACGTCGTACTGTGTAAACATGTAACGTCACTGTACAAAGAAATATACATGCAAAATAAAGCAAAAAATTTAACTAAAACAATAAAGGAAAATAATACACAAACATTATGATATGAGGTTGGTACGAATACACATCCAGTTTTGAAGTCAGTCGGTTTCTTTTAAAAAGTTTCTGTACAACTTTACAAAAAACAAAAAGGGAATAAATAGTATACAGTGGAAGCCGCAAAGCTCAAAACTAACCCAAGCCAGGTTATGGCTTAAGACCCATACTTCTACCTATGGTGGGATGTCGGCTTGGTTTCTTTAAACGTGGCATCTCACACAAACATAGATGACAGCACACCCATATGAACTCAGTGATGCACAGAAAACCGTCTCCGCCTTTTTAAATAGTTCACGTCAATATTACTTCAACCATGAAAACAGTTAATAAGACAATTACATTACGTGCCAGATCCTCATCATCTGACCGCTACTTTTTGAATGTATTCTTCACCAAAGAGCACAAGATTCATTTGTTCATTTCACAGAAAGAAGTAAAGCACAGTTCTGAAAATTCTAAAAAGTAGTAAGTGTTGAGACTGATTTTGGGAAAGTCATACTTTGGCATTTTTGAATATAATAATAAATTTTAAAAAGTGTCACCTTATTTCTTAACCAGTTTGAGATTTGGGATACGAATCTCTCTCTCCCACTCTTTTAAACAACCCTTAAAACTGACTAGCTTTGACTAAATTCTATGCTAACCCTCATCTTAAACTAATAAAGACGGTGTGGTACAACACACCCTCCCCTGCCCACCCGGAACCCCCAGACACACGAACAAAACCATAAAGCTCGCCGTACTAAGTATGTGCTTTTTCTATATATTTATTACAGTTACAACAGAGGTCCTCATAAATAGTTGCATAAAATGTTAAAGCCACAACATTGCACATGATATGAAATAAAACAAAATCCCAAATGAGTGCATTTACAGTATTTCATCCTGCTGTATACTGCTTGACAATCGGGTCGGCAAGCTGGGCACCAACCGGACGTCCGTTTCTAACGGGCCAGCGAGTACCGACCCAAACTGAAGACCCGCACAGTGGTATACCACCATTTAGGAGGGAGGGGAAAAAGGATAAGGAGGGGAAAAAAATTACAGACCGAAGGCAGGTAACAGTCTATATACAAGTAAGGCCTACATTTTATCAGAGCAAAACGATTCATTCTATTTGTATGCAAAAACTTTGAGGTTGGATGCACTTAAAAGCAGAGTCTGATCTCAGTGCACTGCTACGTGAGATACATACAGGCGAGGCAACTGGAAAGCTCTATGACCAAGTGAAAACCAGATGTTAGAAATGGAAGCCTTCTCAATGGGCAGCCATTTTGGCGAGTCTTCTCCAGGCATGATTTCATTTTTGTTGAACACCAGTGCTTTGAACATAGGCATTTCTTCCTTGAATAAATCTTGAAAACGGTAGTTAAGTTCACTTGCAAAATTCAACTCTTGTTTATTAAAAAAACTATTTTTTTTTTTTTTTGCAGAAACCTGAATAAAATACTGTTACTGTATCACTCGCGACTGCTTTTTGCAGAGTACAGTGCTATCGTCCTCCACCCCAGTGAAGTCTGCATTGCCAGGCCCACGCGCGACCTCGCGTGGTCCCCGTGGAATGCACTTGCACACGAACATTCGCTAGCAGCTGGTTGGCTCGGGGTTTGCTTTCCTCAAAATTCAAGTCAACAGCTGATCGGCAGGAGTCTTATCTCCAGTCTGATTGATTGGCAGGAGGAGTCTATCTCCAGTCTGATTGGCAGGTGAAAGAGAATGAGAGAGAACTTCAAGCAAGATCAAACTCTTGGCAAGAGCCTGCTCTGTAAGAAGTTTTTAATGCTACGGATAGGTCGAACATCATTCTGGTGTTTTCGCCGCTCAATGAACGAAGTCAGTCTGGATATGTCAATGCTGTCAGCGCCTTTGCTATTCCCCAGCTGCAGCCATTGCTCCTGGAGGGTCAGTGCAGCCGAGGGACGCTTAGCTGGGTCATCCTGAAGCAGGAAACATACAAAATCTTTGGCCTTCTGGCTAACTCCTTTGAAGTAGTCATCTGGGAAACTAAAGTCTAAGCGGCAAATATTCAGGCAAGTTTCCTCTACGCTTTCATCCAGGAAAGGAGAGACGCCACTAAGAAGGACATACGTGAGCACTCCAATGCTCCAAACATCTGAAGTGAGGGAAACAGGATTTCCAAGAATAATTTCAGGAGCTGCAAACTCTGGGTTTCCAAGTAACTGGTGGATATAATATGTGGTATTGAGCTGGACTGCATCTCCAAAGTCAGCCAGTTTTATTGTTGGCTTTGAGGAGCTCTGGTCCACCAAAATATTTTCAGGCTAGAAAACATAAAAGCAAAAGAAAAAAAATGTGTTTTTTTCAAGTCGTTCTAGCAAACATTTACTGCTCCAAAAATTACTGTTTCCCAACCTGTGCTGCCTGCTCAGGAACGTAATAAACAGCTACAGATGATGATTACGGCTGAAGGCCAGCTCAGCAAAGCTCCTGGGCAATCCAACTGGCAGGCACTTCTGTGCCAACCACAGTGTGCAATTGATGTATTTTAGCTGCTGGCAGTATAATTTTTGCAGGAAGTATAGCTCTGACAGATAGGACTGCATATGCTCACAATAACAGCTCTGCAAGATTTCAGAGAAACCCGTGTTTGGGAATTTAATCTTAAAGAAAAGCAATTATACACAGAGAGTGAATAAGCAACTACTCTGTTTGCTTTATGACAGAGAGAACCAAAAGCCTTGGATTTGCACTTCCGCTGCAAGTTTCTCAGGGAAAAAAACAACCACCCCATACCCAAACACTGGCAGCAAATATTTCCAGCACAAAGGACCACATATGACCAGCAAGTTTCAAGGGGAATGCAGAGGGAATTCAAACCTTCTGTTTTGATGTGAACTGAAGCACTTAGGGATGGGTCTCCCACCACACACCCCTTCATACAGCCTCAAAGGGATTCACAGTTCTGTGCTCTCAGCTGCCAGTTTTCTAGGTTTTCATACATGGAACAGCACACACCGTTGGGAATTCCACTGACTCCTCACCTTTAGGTCCAAATGTGCTATTCTGCAGTTGTGAAGATACTGCACAGCTTCCAGAATCTCTCCCAGGTAGAGTCTAATCTTCCCTTCAGTGAGGTTTCCCCATCGAACAACGTAGTCTAGAAGGCGACCCTGGTCAGCCCTATTGGAATTACAAGGGTTACATTTTAATACTGAACACAGGAATTGAAAAAAACCCACCATACAATCAGTGTTGAAAGCTATGTAAAATCATGCCTGGAACTCCAGACTAAGACAGTCACCTACATATTAGTTTAATAGGACAATTATTTCCTTCCAAGTTTAATAATAACTTGACAATTTAGTAGCGGCATTAGAGAATTAGATTATTTTGCTTAGATGTTGTCAAACCTCCCAGAAATCTTCAAGTTTCTTATTCATAAGGCACAGTAAATGCCCTGGAAAGTCAGGTGTATAGATTTTATTTTACACACATTTCTAATACTAGTATGTAGTTGGTGGCGGTCTCAAAGGTATCAATAAGGCCAATGAGCTGGGGATGCTGGAGATTCTGCATGACTCCAAGTTCATGGGTAACCTGGTCTCGCTTCATCAACTTCTTATTCACAAACTTAGTGGCTACTGCTCGCTTGGTTCCCTTCTGGTCACATTTCTTAACGACAGAAAATCTGCCCCTGGAATACAATGTTGAAAAGAAAGAATTAACCAAAAGCTGCCCCAAGGAAAAATGCACTTATTTCTTGAGAGAGATTCTGAAATAAGTTTAACATCTAGTCAGATATCCCCGTAGTATAGTTTCTGTCTATATATAAAGAGTCTAAAATGCATGCATCTTCTACAAAATGCATCTGTAGAAATAATTAGCTCTAGATTCAGATCTGTTTTATTGCTGAGAACTCAAACCAGAGTGATATCAAACTTTCAAAGGTCCATCCATTAAGGCAGAAAAATATATATTCTTCGTGAGCTGCTTCATATTTTGCTTGTGTTCAGACCTTATCTGGCTTTAAATTTCATTCTCCAAGTAAAAAAGTTTTGGAGTACTTCACTGTAGAAGACTCTGTAGCCTTCCAAAACACCTGAAGAACACTCATCCTTTCAATCTATGATACCACATCAGCTTAAGTATATGCTGTT
This sequence comes from Alectoris magna, assembly GCA_030625065.1. Classification (NCBI taxonomy): domain Eukaryota; kingdom Metazoa; phylum Chordata; class Aves; order Galliformes; family Phasianidae; genus Alectoris; species Alectoris magna. The sequence continues at coordinate 73,424,205 of CM060561.1, read as the reverse complement.
TATGCAGTGCCATCTAGTGCTGGTAACATTTCGACCTCCCCATTTCTATATAACAACATAATTCTTGACTTTTAGGCTCATATGGTAGGTATTTTACAAAGAAAATCCCATTTTTTCGATGAAGTTAATATTTTGATGTCTTTGAACATCAGCATACAGAACACACCTGCCAAGCTCAGCCACTTCACTGTAAAGGGAATCAAAGTTGTCTTTCCAGATTACCATGATTCCATCACTTCCAGGACCTACAGAGAATTTGAAGAGAGAAAGGGTAATACAGACATTTACTACAGTCAGATTTTCCTCAGAACTAAATTTTTTGTTGTTACTGAATTGAATGACAGGTGTTTGAATATAATCAGATTAGAAAAGAAAGCAGGGATGGGCCTACCTAAAACTCGTAGACTGGCAGAAGATGAAACCGAACCCATATCGTTTGCAGCTATACATGTATAGATACCATCGTCTTCTGCAGTGACTCCAATGATTTTCAGTGAAGCCTCTCCTAAGTCACTGGAAAATACAATGGCATCCATAAACTTTATATTCAATTTACAGACCTTGAACTATGGAAATTAGACAAAGTTAGAGCGATCACGTTAATACTTCTTATTGTACAGGCCCTATGCACTCTCTTGACAAATGTTAATTCTGTCACTGCTATTTCAGAAGTGTCTACCAGAATCTGAGCATTTTGTGCGTACAAAATACATTGGAATGTCCTGCAAGCCCTTGAAGAATATCCTCACTGACAGTCTGTCTCAGGGTGTCCCAGGCTCTTTGTGTTTGAAAAATAAAAATCTTTCTGTTTCCTCCTGCACCCTTCGTTTCTTGCAAATTATTAGAAGCCATCCTGAGGCAACTATACATCATTACTCCACGTTTCCACCTCTGACTTGTAGCATATAGAAGCTGGCCTAGGGGTCTGACCAAGGGGTCTGTCTTGGGACTGATACTCTTCAGTATCATCAGTGATGGGCTTGCGAGCACCCTCAGCAAGTTTGCTGATGACACCAAGCTGAGCGATGCAGTTGACATATTAGAAGGAAGGGATGCCATCCAGGAAGACCTTGACAAACTCAAAAGGTGGGCCCATGTGAACCTAATGAGGTTCAACATAGCAAAATGCAAGGTTTTGCACTTGGGTTGGAGTAATCCCAGATATGTATACAGACTGGGAGAAGAACTCGAGAGTAGCCCTGCAGAGAAGGACCTGGGATTCCTGTTGGATGAAAAACTGAACATGAGCCAGTGTGCTCCTGCAGCTCAGAAGGCCAACAGTACCCTGGGCTCCATCAGAAGAGGGGTGGCCAGCAGGGACAGGGAGGTGATTGTCCCTCTCTACTCTGCTCTTGTGAGGCCCCATCTGGAGTACTGTGTCCAGGTCTGGGGTCCCCAGTATGGGAAAGATGTGGAGCTGTTGGAGAGGGTCCAGAGAAGGGCCACTGAGATGATCAGAGGGCTGCAGCACCTCCTCTATGAAGACAGGCTGAGGGAGCGGTGCTTGTTCAGCCTGGAGAAGACTGCAAGGAGACATTGCAGCCTTACCCGTATTTAAAAGGGGATTATAAACAGGAGGGGAATCAACTTTTTACAAGGGTACAGTGATAGGACGGAATGGTTTTAAGTTGAAGGAGGGAAGATTTAGGTTGGATGTCAGGGAAGTTCTTTACTATGAGAGTGGTGAGGTGCTGGAACAGGCTGCCCAGAGAGGCTGTGGATGCCCCGTCCCTGGAGGTGTTTAAGGCCGGGTTGGATGGGGCCCTGGGTACCAGATCTGGAGGTTGGTGGCCCTGCTGTGTCAGAGGGGTTGGAACTTAATGATCCTTGGGGTCCCTTCCAACCCAAGCCATTCTATGATTCTAATGTTGCTACTTCCAGAGCATTCATCTCTCAGTGGAGACATGAACAGCAATGCGAACACTTTGGCAGGTCTTCCCTATGGTTTTCAACTCTAGGCTCAAAACAGCCCTAACACTGTGTTATGCATTCACAGTACAGCATATTTCCAAGATTTTCCATTGTTCTTATTATTTGCCTTTGGATCTCAGCTACTCTGAGTTATTTGAATGCTAGCACAAGAACAGTTTGCCACAGTCTTTATTCTGCCACATCTGGGGAAATATGAACATGAATTTTAGGAACGTGGGAAAATGACCCCCCTCCACAGCTCAAAGGATGTTCAATTATTTTACTCTAAAAATCTGTCAGCCATAACCAAAATGATTTACTGGTTATAATTCTGAAAAAGTAATCATAGAATCATGGAATGGTTTGGGCTGGAAGGGACCTTAAAGCCCATCCAATCCCAGCCCCCTACCACAGGCAGAGCTGACAACCAATAGACCAGGCTACCCAGGGCCTCATTCAACTTGGCCTTGAAAGCCTCCAGGGATGGGCCATCCACAGCTCCTCTGGGTAACTGTGCCAGTGCCTCACCACCCTAAATGGATCACAATAAGTTAATCCTAGTGAATTTAGCTCTACTCATCTCTCATAATGGCTGTGGATGCAGTAGACAGCTATCACAGTGCCCATGTCTCTCCACAGCAAGTACATATGCAAGACATTTCTTCACACTGAAGTTACTCAGTAAAGAACATTTTCTGTAAATAAATGAATGCTTTATCAGAAAGAAACTTCTTTAACAGGTAATTTAGGATTCCAAAATATAGTAATATCTGCTATTATACAGTTGTTTGAATAACCAGTTAGTCTGTCCAGTTCTATTATAGCAAAGCTAAAAACAGACAAAAACATTTGTTTCCATACTTCAATTATGAAGATGGTAACACTGTCATTTTAATAGGAAACAGAAGTTTTTCTTTGCAAAATAGTATAGTGTGATCATTCTGAAAGCAGTCATCTGCCCCCAAAACGATGCAAGCTACTAACAGAAATGAAGATCTGGCAATGTGGCATGTCACAGCATTGGAATGTCACTCTTTTATTTTTGAGATGCTCAGTGTTGAGAGGAAAAAGAGGAGGATATAATTAAGAGCGACACCCCAAACCTGTCAAAACAAATAAGACACTGAGGTCACTGACAATGATTTTGCCTCTAAAGACAAGGAAATGTACTACACAAATTACTGTACCTGTACGAAATGCTGTGATGACCGTCATTGCTCAGTGTGTTATGATCAGGACCTTTCCAAGTAACTGAAGCCTTGGGACGACCACAGACTTTACACCTAAGCACGATGGTCTCTCCTGTCTCACATGTTACCTCACTCAATGGTATTATAAACTCTGGGGGAACTGGGAAAAAAAGAATATTAATAGCATTAGGTCAACTGAAATTCATCAATTTGCATTTTTACTCCTTTCATCTTCTCTTTTCTATTAGACAATCTAATATAGCACTTAAAATTTCCGAAGTTTATCTATCCCTCTACCCTTGGACCATGCCTATGGCTACACCACTCGCTGGGGCTCTGTAGAATTAATAATTTTTCCTTTTCATGAACTTAAACACGACGCTACCACAATGCCAGATAACCCTGAAATCTTCAGTGGTGACCCAAACACTCTGGGCCAACTAAGGAAAGCCGGCAGTGAGAAGTATTTAAGGATGTGCTCAGCTAGGCAATCTGTGTAGCTAGATATATTTGCAGAAGGGAAGACAAAGCATCTCATTTACTGAGGTACTGTACTGTTGTCCCTTTTTGCTTACAGGTGAAACTCAAGAAGCTGACTCTTGTCCCAGTGTCACTGTATTTCTCCTGATCAGCCTCTGCCCTGGAGAGACTCTGCGTGTTTGCTAGGGAACAAAACGCAAAATGAAGTGACAGGTCTCCAACTCCTGACCTCCTTATTTTGCAAATTCAGCAACGCTCAACTTCCATACAGTCTCAGTGCAGATGCAGCAGAGAGTGTAAATCTTTCTGAACAATGTCATATGATCCTTGTCTTTTATGTTGTTCTGGATATATAAACAAAAATGCCTTCCTTTCATCTTAAAATAATAAGATATGACATATTTCATTAACCACGTCCAAAATGAGCTTGCATATATTTCCACATAAAATACTCCGTTTCTGATGTAATTCACGTCAAGTACATTTAAACAAAGTAAATGACGTTTTAATCCCATTACATTTACTGTGACTTTCAAAGATTAAAACAACTTACCATCATAAATGTAATTGGGGTTGAGAAGCTGGAAAGGAGAAATTAAACAATTAATATCCTTGCAAATGTGTTATAAAAGAATTGTAGAAAATAAAGCACAGTGATGGGCAGAAGTTATCTGTACCCACAAATACCCAATAAACAGAAGAATGCCAGAGTCCCTGTACCACTCTACTTTTTCTGCAGTATCCATCTGCAGTATCACGGCTGTACATTCAGATACCTTATAATCTTGTTGTAATATTGATAAACACCATCCATTAAAACCACTGTTGTTTCTCACTTCTTCACGTGAAGTTCTAACAGAAGCTAGAATTAAAAGCAAGTCTTAAAGTAATTCTAACATGACTCCTTTTGAAAACTACTACATCTTTATAACATTTACCTTTACAGAAACCTTGTTGGCAAGTCCTTCTCGGGATTTGCGGTAACCATTTTCTAGCTTGCCTTCCCTTTTGCCGTCTTTATCTTTTTTCTCAGATTTCTTCCTTAAACGGAGTGCTGTGTGCCAAGACGTTGACTTCCTGAATGTAGAACAGTATGATTTGAAAATTATTATTATTATTTTTTTTAACTCTCAATGATGCGTTATAATCTCTAGGTGGAAATGGCATTGGAAAAGTAGGTCAGAGCATTATTTCATTGTATTGAAGCATACTAAAACAAAATACATTAAGTATCCCAGAAGAAATATCGACTTTGTTTAAAACTGTAAGCTTGTAAGATTGGTCTTCAGTTCAGTATTTTGTGAAATCTTTGCTGCAATGGTAAACATTCGATACGAAAATACAAACTGTCAATCAAACTGAACTAACAGCATAAAAATCTATCTCAAATACAACCCATAAAGACTTTATATGAACCTGTTAAGAATGTCGATATTAATTCTCCCATTGGAGAGCTGAGGGAGATCTTAGCACAATCAATGATGGCAGGTAGACTTGCAGATCAAAGCTGAGATCTGTGATTTCTGAAATTGTACCTCATTTGGCACAAACATAATGACAGTTTCCTAAACAATGACACCTAATTCAGCAACTCATCCTATTGAATAAGTCAGTGACTATTGTTTCTCTTAAATAAGGTATTATTTAATCTTCTTTTCCCAGAAGACTGCACGACTACAGCATTTAATAAAGAACACATGCTTCTTTCTTACCACCTTGCTTTTATTATTTTATTTTTAAGATGCTTGCAAAGAGACCTACTCAAACTGCCTGATGATCGTTGATTTCTCAAAGATCACATCAAATTTTAGTTTGGAAGGTTTAAAGCCTTGACTAAATTGAAGTTTTTCTTCCTCCCCCTCTTCTAAACAAACACAGGCACTCACTTGATGGTTCCATCAGGGTTGTCCATGATGACTGCACTGGTATGCCCCAAGACATAGCCGGGAATCCAGCCCTCAGCTGCGGGGCACTGATCAGTGGCGGCTCTGAACACCAAAAACATGTTCTGTTGGTTGCTGGCTAGAATCTGCACAACCTCTCCTTGGTAGACATTTATCTCATCCTCCTTCACTGCCGTGTAATCGTGTGTCACCAGCATGGTGGAGATATTGCTACTGCTGCTACTTTCACTCTGCAAGTGTCAATCAAAGAGGAGGCAAAAAAAAAAAAGAAAAATAAAGATCAAGTTTAAAGTTCATGAGGAAGGCAGTCTATCCTTGGCCTGCTACATTTCAACCATAACCTACATAATTCACATAGTTTAAGATGCAGTCAAACAGAAGAGCTAAGGTTTCTCTTCTAGAGATGCTTGCACAGATTTATTTCGCGCAAAATAGTTTGATCTATGAATACCCTTATGTAGAACTGCTGCAGTTCCTTTTCCTTTTATTCAAGATTACTTCATTTTAACAAAAGATTTCAACTAGTCTTTCTTTCAAGCTCTGACACTGAAGCTTATCAGGTAGCAAAGCTACGGTACAACATGTATAACAGTTTCCCGTCAAGTCCTGTAAGACACACTTTTAAAATCAGAGCAGATCAAGATTTCATCTCACAAACACTGGAAACTCCAATAATGAGGAATACATACAATCTTTCCTAGCGCCATTTGTCAGATGTCAGACACCAGCCGTCTGCACACAAAACATGACAAAAGTACAAAAGAACAAAACGTGCTTTTCAACAGTGTCTGTCTTAAAAATTCAAGGCTACTCCCTAGTTTGAAACTGTATGATCACATTTGTTCCTTTTAAATGCACAGAAGGAGGTAAATTACTGAAATACTAAGTTATTTATTTCTCGGAGGAAAATAGGCCTATCGATCTCTAAGAATAAAGCTGGAAATCTCACTTTTTAACGATCACTTTGATAGCTGTGTGTTAGCTGCTTCTCTCATGCTTTCGACTGGTGTTCATTAATGCTGTTTCCTCACTGAGCTCTTGCAGGAAGCTACTTATTGCTGACAATGTGCACATTAAAGACACACTACTTTTCAAACCAAAAAGCCTTCTCCTGGCCATGAGTCCACTGGAAATTACTATGTTTTTAAGTAAATCTCTTTATGACCATATATATGCATTTCCTATAAGAGGCTTAACAAACAGAAGTGTAAAATCTATTATCAGACTATGCAAACTATTCCCTGAAAGAAAATGATTTCCTTCTTGAAACACGTTAAAAACGAAGTGGATGGCCCATTAATGATATGGCATGAGGTGTGTAAGTGCGTGCACCTGTCCTTGGTCTCTGTGTTCTTACTTCACACTGTCTCGGTTTCTATCAGTGAGGGCTCGATAATGCCTAGTGGTAGCTGAGTTGAAGAAAGAAAGCAGTACCCAGCTGTAGCTGAATGCTACTGTGGTTTATATTGCATAACCATGCGTTAGCACCACATACATGCAAGCAGTGAGTGGAAAGCTTGACACTCAGAATTAAAACACTGTCACCTTGTCTCTTTTGTACTGAGGAGAAGCAGCGGTGGTCAGTTGACAGCACGGTGCACTGGGAGCCCCCTAAGCCTCATTCTCTTCCTATCTGTTAATGGCCTTGAACAAGTAACTCCATCTCTTGGCACCTGTGCTTCCTCACAGGTTGGCTGAGTAACGTACTGAGAGACCAAGAAGTTTGGAAAGAAACTCTGATTACTCAGTCCTAGCATGTTCAGCACATTCATGCTGGGGTTTGCAGTTTCTGTATTATTTCCCCTGCTAGGATTATGAAGCAAATGCCACCTGAAAGCAAAGTCTCATCCTGGATTGTACCTCTACTAGACGGCATTCATATTTAATTCCAGATGCTATACTTCCAGTGGGAAGAAACCAGTTTGCCTGTTTTAGAGAACTGTCTACATGGCCTTTTGTATTACCAAGACTCTTCCATACTTCTGGTAAACCAAGAACAGAAGAACATAAAACACCCAGAAGTCCTATTTTCAGTTGCTGTTTAAATTAATATTCATAAATTCTCCTAGCTAAATTAAAAACAACTCTATTCAGAGAAAGTTGCTTTTATTAATTCCTTCTGTTAGACTTAGAAGGGAGTGGAAGGAAAGGCTGAAGTAGCAAAATCAGCCCAAGTCCAAATCTTGTCATGTACACTGCAGGACTGGCCTTCATGCAACGTGACATCTCTTTTTAATAGTTAAGTCTTGAAGGGCCATTTTACAGCCTGAATGTTTCTTATTTTCAGCAAGGACAGATAAATCTGTTAAAAAAATATCTGATAACTACAGAATGATAAACTTCCTCACTTGTTCATTTATTTATATCAGAATTTATTCTCGTCACAGAAAGGTAGCTTTGCCTTTGCCTTGCATGGAAACAATTATTCGTGCACAGAAAGTGTTTTTCTACTGCAAGTTCTGGCCATCACTGACCTCAATTACTGGATTACAGGGGTTACAGAATCACAGAATCGTAGGGGTTGGAAGGGACCTCCAGAGATCATCGAGTCCAACCCCCCTGCCAAAGCAGGTTCCCTACACCAGGTCGCACAGGTAGGCGTCCAGGCGGGTCTTGAATATCTCCAGAGAAGGAGACTCCACAACCCCCCTGGGCAGCCTGTTCCAGTGCTCCATCACCCTCACCGTAAAGAAGTTCTTGCGCACATTCGTGCGGAACTTCCTATGCTCCAGTTTCTGGCCGTTTCCCCTTGTCCTGTCTCCACACACTGCTGAAAAGAATCTGGCCTCACTACTTTGCCCCCCACACCTTAGATATTTATAGAGCTGGATCAGGTCCCCTCTTGAGTCTTTTCTCAAGGCTGAACAGACCCAGTTCACTTAGCCTTTCTTCACAGGGGAGATGCTCCAGGCCCTTCACCATCTATGTGGTCCTCTGCTGGACTCTTTCCAAGAGATCCCTGCCTTTTTTGTACTGGGGAGCCCAGAACTGGACACAGTACTCCAGATGAGGCCTTACCAGGGCAGAGTAGAGGGGGAGGATCACCTCCCTTGATCTGCTGGCCATGCTCTTTTTAACGCACCCCAGAATGCCATTGGCCTAGTGTTTGATTGCCTAACCAAAAAAATTGATTCCATATTTCTGAAAAAAATAATAGCAATTACAACACATCTGTTTTTCCTTCTTACAGGTAACCTTTATGTATCTAAGTAACCCTATGAAGTAACCTTAACCATATGTGCATGTAAATATACACATACAAATGAGTACATCAAAATAAACCTGCTAAAATATGGGCTACAAAGGGAGTTATAAATTAATAATTACAACCCAGCTAAAAGAAATGCAGTAGTGAAGCAGAAGGCATGCATTCAGACTTTGTTTTGCAGAGACAAAAAACAAAGGCACCTTTGCCAATAGTATCAAAATTCAAATGTTTTGAAAAACTTAGTGCCATTCTCTTTTGTTTTTTTAAATATAATGACGTCAATGCTATGCAAGTTGCTATAACTGTGAAACATGTTGATAACTGCAGCTAATATACTACCATCATACTTTGCTAGACTGAAGATAAACACAAGACAGAGCTATATCAAATGAAAAGATGAAATATCGGGATCAACACATGATACATGCAAAGCATTATTTTTCCTTCTGAAGCTATTATAAAGGTAAGTGTCAGGACTAAGAAGAAAATTCTCTGTGTTAAAACAGTTCTATAAAGAAATACATGCACTTAAAAAAAAAAAAAAAGAATGCCAAGTTAGGTGACTTGCAAAATTGCTACTGCATACGATTTGTGAGAGAGTGGAAAAACAAACATTGAACACAATACTTAGTGAGAAAAGAATCAAATGTGACTTTTAACAAAGGCACCATAGCCTGCCCTACCATATGCATGGCAAGTGCCTTGACATTTTTGCTTATATTTGCACATGCCCTGTGACTGCTGTGTCACATTTCCTGGTAGACATTATTACAAAGTCTGCGGATTCTGTTGATACCCCCCCCCAGCTTTCTGCACAAACATGCCAAGTACATACTAAAAGGTTGAATCTCCAGATGCACTAAAACAGTTCTTCTTACAAAGCAGAAGAGAAAAGTAGAGCCGCTATTTGTTTTGATTGTAGCAGAAGAACAGTCGATTACTTTAGCTAGGCTTTGATTGCCTGTTTTGAGTGGACCGTAGGAAGCTTCCTTGACCAGGCATAAGATTTAAAAAGAGAATACCGTATATCAACTAATGCTGAAAGGAGGAGTGTGGGGGGAAATAAATACAAAATAAAATCAAGCAGCCCAGGGACTGTTTGGTAGATGTCTCACCGAAGTTAAAACTCAATGGACAGCTGGTGGTGGATTTGTGCGTGACAGGGAAAAAAGCCCCAAGACAATCTGCCAAAATCTCAAAAGTCAGATGTAAATGCTGGCTGCAATGCATACCCCAAGGTGCTCTGGTTGCCACGCTTCAGCAAGTTAATTATGTGCCTTCAAATTAGAGAAGAAACAGCAAGGACAGCAAGTTAGTAAGGATCAGCCTAGTGATCTATGTTTTCAGCAGAGGCAGAAACTGTATCTAATGTTAGCAGTCGTTTGTGTGTCTGTATACATATCACCATCTACGTTTTTATGTATACACACACAAAGAGGTAGATAATTTTATTTTTTAATGTGCAGAAGACACCGGAGCAGTTGATTATTTCAGAGCAGTAGAGCGCTGGAGAGCCAGAAGTTAGTACGGAGAGTGATGGCAACGCACAGGAAAGGAGCATGGGAAGGTTTTAGAAGAGCTCGCAGGACAGAGGTGCTCCGCTCTTACCCCATTACTCTGGGTGGAGTGAACTGACTGCTCGCTGGTCGAGGAGCATGTGCTCATGCGGTCTGTGTCCTTGCTGTGTGAAGAGTGGCGGTGGACCTGCCGCTGGAGGGAGTCATTGTCCCCAGGGAAAGTGAAGGAGCCAGGGCGGCTGGCAGGGGATGCTGGGATGGAGCTCCAAAAGGAGCCCTTCTGCAGGGGGCTGCTGGGTGGAAAGGTTTCTTTGCCAAAAGGAGAAGGGAAAGTCGTGGAGAGAGGAGAGTTCATTGGTGAGATTGTTCCTGGCCTTGGCTTCCCCAGCGTCAGTGATCCTATGCTGTTTCTTGAGCGACTTTCCTCTGAGCTTCCACGTGAGTCTTTCTGGGCTCCGTCAGCTGAGCCAGAAATGTTTCCCGCTGTCTTCCTGGGACTCTCAATAACTTTCATCTTGGGAATCTGCTCAGCTTCTCTCTGAGGACCATCCGGTTCTGCACTGGGAGGGTGCCTGTCTGGCTGGCTCAGGCCAGTTTCTAAGGAGGTGTTGTAGTGTGGCAGGGAGAGATTGTGAATGGACATACCTGACATCTTGTCTGCCTCTGCTTGGGCCGAGGCTGCAGAGGAGACCAGGACTGGGGAATGGTGTCTGACAGGCTGGGGGATCCGGGATGGCCGGCTACGGCTGGAGCTGGGGATTCCACTACAGCTGCTGGGGCCGCTGCTGTTACCACTGCTGCTGCCGCTGCCACCTCCACCACTGCTGTGGTTCCTCTGGTACTCAATTGGAGACGTCAAGGCTGCAGTGGGAAAGGGAGTGGAGGTGATCAGGGAACGGAGAGCAGGAAAGGGAACAGAAATAGTTTAAGCAGACATGTTTTGTGACAAAAGGAGAATATGCGTGTCAAATAAGAAACTCCCTTATCAATGCCAGTCATGCTATAGACCTCAAATCACTTTTGTATATTACACCTTTAATGACTTGCCATATATCACCTGCTCCCTGCTAAAGACAAAAAAACGTTAAATGCAGGCAGAAATGTCTTCCTCCAGATCGCACTGTTGGTCAGTAGTCAAGATGGGCAAAAGGAGATACGACTCCAGATTCTCAGTGTTTTGTTCTGCTCATTATAACTCTAGATCAGGGCAACAAGCTATGGATACAAAAATATAGCAAGAACCTTCCAGTATCACAGCGGATATCATCATGGTCTCCTGCAGAACCTGCATGTTGTGCCACAGTGAGGTGGGGCAACAATGACCAACAAAATAACAAATGGAAAACAGATTCTGAACAGATACTTAAAACTGCACCGGTATTTAGCCTTTAAAGGCTTGCATTTTGTTCAAAGGGTATACACACTCTTCACATCAATGGATGGTGTCTCTCTTAATTCAATTCTACGAAACATTTGGAAAATTTCACCAAGAAAACAACATATAAATTCAGACTATCACTCTTATAAGAAATGCTAGCATCTGTTCTAAAGCAAAAATGCAGCAAAACCCGCAACTGCTCTGTATTAGTTCAGGAAAAAGGAAACTTGCAGAGCATTTCAAAGCCAAGAAAACAACAGATGAGAGAGAATTCACTCAATTATGAACTCTTGATGAGAGCTGATAATTTACCATTTAAAAAGTTGCGCTGGTTTTCCAAAATTTGATTAATTTCATGGATCCACAGCTGGCGGACTCCTGGACTGGCAGAATGCAAAACAAAGGTCTCCGTGACATCACCCGTTCTTGATGTTAGTGCAAATTTACATGGATCATTGTCCACATTTTCCTCCAGGGAAAGGCAACTCACCTTCACACAAAAAGAGAATTTCTTTTATGTATTTTCTGAGAAACACACTGCTCAAATCTCTTATGTGGTAGTTCGGAGTCAAATCTCCAAATGTGATTAAGATAAACATCCATTTGCTCAGTAAAATAATACTATGTCGAATTACAGTATACTAAGGATTAACATAGGTCATTTTTGGTACAATCAAAATGTCAACAATGAACAGTCTAATTCTACAGCAGCCTTTGCTCTAGAGGGTGCAATAGCTGCTCACTGACAGATGTACTGCACTAATTCACTGTAAATATAGCGTAATACTCTCCATCAACCCTCACTCTCCCCTTGTGTTATTTAAAATGCTGAGCCCACTATAGAGCTCTACCAATGGCCCATACCAACGTCTTCTTCTGCAGAAACAGTAACGTTGTGAAACAGGCTGCCCAGCCAGCACAGAGCACGATATGTGGCTGGCATGCAGGACAGCAAGGCAAATAAGAGGAAGCAGGATCCACCCAAAATGCTTTTGTGAGGAGTGCTGGTGAGCACTGCTAGCAACAGCTTTTGTCTCTGAGAAGAGCTGAAGCAAGGATAAATGCTTTTTTTTTGGGGGGGTGGGGAGGGAAGGATTTTCTTGTAGTAGAGTTGACACAACCAAGAAGGTGGAACTACTACCTGCAAAAGTTATCTACCCATTTGGACTGACTGCAGCTGAAATTCATCAGAAGAGATACTTACCGAGTTTTCCTTATTTGCAATCACTTCGCTTTGCGGTGTACACACAGCACAAAATCGAAGACTGAACTGCGAATGTTTGTCCAGCTTTGAACAAGAACAACTGCTTTGGTACGCTTCACAAGGGAAGCATCAAAGAGCTGGAATCCAAATATTTCCATTTCTCACCAGAGTTAGCACAAATCCAGTAGGAAGCAATTTCAGGAAATGACCGACCCCTTGCTGCACTTTAAGATTGCGCATCTAGATGCCACTGGGGATTCCACACTGAATGAGAAACCGTTACCTTTGTGTCCCCCTGCACAAATTCTGCTAAGACTCACACACAACAGTTACCTTGATACTGTTTTTAAACAAGAATCCGGGCATGGAGAAACCTTTCTTTTTATCTAGCGGCTCACTGAAAATGACAATCTGCTCAAACAGGAAGACTCGTCTCTCCTTGCAGCGTGGCAGAAGACCTGCGTCCTGGTCTGTAACCAAGAACGTGTCCTGGAGTAGCAGCTTACCCTGGGCTACAATTTTACCCTAAAAACAGAAGCAAGAGGAAACATTTAGTGCAACCCTTTTTTTTCTCTTTTTTTCCCCAATCAAGCTTATCAGGTGCTCATGCCAAAATCACTTTGAATATTTCCTAGTCTCTTAGAGCATCCATTAATACACATGAAATGCCAGCATCTTTTCTCAGAAAACAATGAAAATACACACCCATCCTGGCTTTTTTTTTTTTTTTTTTTTCCATTTTGTAGCTGGAGGCTTGTAAACAGTACTGGTTAACAATACTTAAGGGCAACAAGGCTTGTGAAGGGCTTGGAGAGTATGCCCAACAAGGAGCGACTGAAGGAACCGAGGCTGTTTAGTCTGGGGAAAAGGAGGCTGAGGGGAGACCTTATTGCTCTCTTCCATTATCTGAAAGGTGCTTACAGCGAGAGCGGGGTTGGTCTCTTCTCACGGGTGACAGGACGAGGGAAAATGGCCTCAAGTTGCGCCAGAGTAAGTTTAGGTTAGATATCAGGAAACATTTCTTTACAGAAAGGGTTGTTAAGTACTGGAATAGATTATTTGACTATGATCTGGCTAATGCATATTGCATCAGCAGTCAATTTTCATCTCTTCCGGCCTAGCTTAGTGACTGTGCACTCTATCCTCCTTCTCCCCATCAACTGAAAAATCAGCCTTCTCAGAAACTGAAAAATCCCAGCCAACTTACATCAAATCCTTGCAGGCGACCAACATTCATCATGTCATTACACCGTTTTGGTACTATACACATGACCTCTACAGCTCTCTGTTCAAGACAGATAAAAAGTCAGAGCTTAATTTTCCAGATATATGTTAGCAGGATAAAATTTTGTTTCACTTGCTGTAGTTACTTTAGAACAGAAAGTAATGTGAAACATAAACACTTCTAATAAGCACATCCTCAAGAAGATCAGAAAAGGAAAGTAACATTGTGAAAACAAGATCAAAATAAAGAGCATTGAAATCACTGAGAAAACATTTCAAGTACCTCTAGTTCTGTTGTATCAAGGTTAGCTTTTTTAGAATATTTGAGGAAATCCTGAAAAAGGAAAAAGCAATAATATAAGTTCTGTGCTCATTAAATCACACCGAGAAATCTCAGAAAATCTGTATTTGCTATCCTCTGTCAGAAAACAAGAGACTGCAGAACACACATGGGATTTTTTTTTTTTCTTTTTAAAGCTTCTTGCTGTGGTGCTCTCCTTTACATATTTTTAAAGGTTTATTAACTCTTTTGTTTTAGATTATACGAGAACATATATTAAGATAACAGTTCCTATGATACACAGGGTTGCTTTTCAGTAAACATTTAAATGTAATTAAAATTGTTGCAGGCATAGATGAAGAAGTTGGGATGAGTCATATCTAGAGATGAAGGCAGTAGAGATATCCCTCTCCCCTTTGTATGACATTGGTACTAATTCTAAACATTTTCCACGCCACTGACTTGAGTTCAGTTGAACTTTATCGGTTTAAACAAACAACAAAAAAAAAAGAACACAACATTCAATTGTCCAATCTATTTACTTCAATTTTTACAGCTACAGAAATATGGTCAGAATATAATCACAACACTGCTTACAGATCTGGGTTCTGTTACGTAGGAGAGAGAGGAAGAACATAAGCAATATTTAAAAAGAGAAAACATAATTTACTGTGTATTACGTTGTTCAACTCAGTGCTGCTTTACCTTTAGTAATAGCTGGTATTTCATAATTCTCTGCACAGGTTTTATTAACAAGTCCGTGAGCTGAAGTCTGTGGCCCAGACGTTGCTTTAGATCCTGAGGGTTGTAAAAAAAAAGATTTTTTTGGCTTCAGATATTGCTTAGTTCAGTTAGAAACACAGCAGCACACATTACTATTAATGACTATCAGAGTAGAAACTGGCAAAGACTGAGCAGAATTTGATCGTCAATTAGCAAAAGATGGAGCCCCTTCCCTGTATCATTTTTGCTTTAGAACTATTATCTCCTCCTTGCACCTTCTATGTCTTTTTTGAAAAGAATGTATGCTGAAACATAATTTTTAAGTCACAGGTTGTACATTTTCTACAATGATGTTGGTCACCTAACATTAGAATTTCTTTTATATACAACCGCTAACCATCCCAGTTAAGGCTAGTAAAAATGGTCTTATTGATTAATTAATATCTAAAGTTCAAGAATAAGATTAATACATTGTTAGAAGCTTGTATCGTACTTGAGAAATCAAAACAGACATGGCAAGAAATAACAATTCAAAACAGTAACAGCAACAGCCACATGTGCTGCCCTTTTTTAACCAACAAATCTGATAATGCTTACGGTTTGTGCACACATCTTCTCTCAAGAACTTACCTCAAAAAATGTGTCAATGTATTCTGAGACAATGTGCTCAGACTTTGGTTTGTTCTGGCAGTAAACTATGTACATGTGCAACCTTCTCTCCTAGAAGAACAAGGACGCAGAATGATGTATTATCATTGGGAAAAAAGCATGCCAGATTGAAATAGGGTACATTTCCCAAAATTACACATCTGAAAACCATTTATTTGGGGATACCATGATCATTTCAGGAAGCAAACACAAGTCAAAACATTGTCACAGTTATACATACGCTCCTGAACATCAGATGCGCAGAGACAATAGCTTAGAAAGTCCCCTAACAAAAAGAACTACAAAAATGGTTAATTTTTTTATTTAGCAAGGAAAATGAAGAAAGCCTCTGAAATATTACAATTTAATTTGAATATTTTTTATTTGAATTATCTAGTTATTACTATAGTATAACAGTGTCCTCCTCCTATTTAGCTGTATAGAATAATTAGAAGAAACCTGTCTATCTTCTATGTAGCATTAGCTGTTCTACTCAAGTTTGAGCGCAGTAGCAGGCGATGTAGCCTGGGAACAGCGGCGCTAGTATTTCTGAACTCTGATTCTGTATTTTGTGTGTGAGTGTTTTTAAACTGGGGCAACAAAGGAAAAAAGGGAGCATAGCTTTGATTCTAAGATTCATTCTTGATTACCACCTTGATGGTTAAGAAAAACAGACATTCCATATGTGTCTATAATCAGTTTGAAATTCTTCCTAATCATTTTGCCAGGACTGCTTCCCTGGTCAGAGAATTAACGAGCAATGATCAGTGATGACAAATGGAAAGTTTAAAAAAAAAAAAAAAAAAAAAAGTAAAATGAAGCTTGAAATTGATACAAAGCATAGATTAAAATGAGAAACAGAATTTTCACATTCTAGCCGGTAGTCAGGGTTTTGCTAGAACATGCTACAACAGCATCACAACTTGCCTTTCCATCTGCAGTGATAAGGGTGTCTTTCAAAGACAATTCAGTTCAAATAAATGTACCAGGAGAAAGTAAAACAGCAAGGAGAACAACTATTCCCTTGAGGTTTCATCACATTACACCAGTGCCATGATTCCCCCCTCTCCCTTTTCTTTTTTTTTTTTTTAAATAATCCCTCGGAAATGGAACCGCTCGCTCCTCATCATTAGTCCAGGAATTAAGCCTGATTTCCAGTTACTGTTCAACTAATGCCTGGCTCTCTATTTTTTTGATATCCTGATACTGACTTCAAACACAAAAGCACTGGGAAAATCTGAAATCCACAAAATATGCTTAAACCCAGCTTGTACTCTGTCTTTGCACACTTGTGCAAACAATCATGTTTAGCAGGCATGTTTCTTTTCTGCTATCTTATGTGATTTGGAGTACTCTGAGATCCCATCTCAAGTAGATACTCAATTGTTCTTTGACACAATAATGTGCCCCAAAAAAGATAATAGGAGAGTGACTGACAAGTGGTACATAATTTTTTATATTACCTAGTTTCTAAATAACTAGTCTATCTGATTTCCTTCTAAGTGTTACCATATCCAGATGCATCACATAGACACCCCTTTCAGTAAATAGATGAAAAGGGGGGAAAACTGTATAAAATAATAAGGGGTACAGTGTTGGACTCAAATTAAACACTGTGAATGTTGGGCACTCACAATTTCTTCCCCAGGTGAAAAGGGAGGAATCCCAAACACTAGTGTGATTCTCAAAAAGGGAACAAATACAGAATTAGAATGCACAGAAACCTCTATGGAAAACAAGCCGCTTCCCTATTTCCTGCTCGCTGTCTTCCGAGGTACTGCACCGATATCTAGGATTTGATATCCAGGATTAGAAAACAGGCGTGTATCGTCATATGAAATGACAATTCCCTCAACTGAACTGGAACTGAATTGACAAATGGGGCCCAATGGGGCCCACATTCATATTTCTTCATAGAAGGATACTGCCAACAAAAAAACAAGGTTATTTACTTAGTCTACTTACAAGCTCTTACATTCTTTCCTCCTCTTACAAGGTGGAATATTTTATAGCACTTTCTTAACTATTTTATATCATAGATAAATTCTTCATAAACGTGTTAGTTGGTAGCAATACTAGAGCTTGGCCATAGAAGACATTTGCACTTACATGCTTAACAAACAGGGATCCCAGCTTTTCTGGATCTTCAAGGCACTTCTCCAACTCTCCTAAAAAGAAGCTGAACATCACCAGAATTAAGCATATTTTTCTGATAGGATATATTATGGCAACAGGTGATTACAAGGCAATCTTATTACAAGATACATTTTGCATCTTGCCAACTGCGTTGGATATTAACATACTTCCAAAATGACAATATTAACAGTGTAATATTTTAATACATATTCCAGATAGACACACATGCCAACATGGAAAAATACTTATAATTCATTAACATTGTCATTCATATATCGATTGATATTTTTCTCCTACCTAGTTTAGAGTGGTTGAGGTGTTCATATTGCCATGCTAATTTCTAACAAATTCATTAAAGATTATATTCTTAAACAGAGAAGTCTAAATCTCGTACGAACACGAGTTCTGCACAATGCTACCCATACTAGAGATTCTTATCTGAAGCAGCTGTGATATATAAACAAATCTTCATACCAACATTTTTTAGTTGAATCTACTAAATAACTTCAAGCATAAGACTAAGTGTATTTACCTTGTTTCTAAATATTTGAGAGAAAAAACATTTTCTTTAAGCCAATCTAGTATTTTTAGGTAGAACTGTTCACTAGCAGGCTTTCAAGTTAGATATACATACTCTCTGTGCCAGTCGTAAATCTGGTGAATATTTCCAAATACAATCTTGTCTTTGCCTTTCATATCATCAGGAACACCATCTTCCTTCATAAGTGCCATGTAACCCTGCAACAATACAAAGGAACTCACTGTGAATATTCCAACTTAAAAAAAAAAAACCTGAGGGTAACCTCGTAATCTCCCTTTCCTCAGAAGCCTTTCAAGCTGACCAGGGTAACAACTTGCTTGGGACAGAAAACCAAACAAATCATAAAACTGTTTTATTCATAACCTCACCTGAAGTATGGTTACATAACGTTGTACTGAAGAAAACTATATTCATGAATGGTATTTCATAGGAATGCTATCAAAAGGACACCCTTTGCCTCAGAGGTTAATATTTGTAGGTTCTCCCCATAGTGTGGAAGAGACAGATGTTTCTTTGGCGGAAGATTTAGAACTAAAACCAAATTCTGGACACACAAGAAGAAAATTTAGTGCCTTTCTTCTCCTTCTGTTAAGAGTTGAACATTGATAGGCTGAAATTCACTGTTACATGCGTTCTCTCTGGTTTTCCATATGCATTTCATTGGTAGCTCAACATTATGCGTCTCCCTTAAGTCTCTTTTATGGAAGAAGAAACTAGGAAGTCTAAGAGAAGCTTAGCAGTAGGGAAGGAGCAAGTCTTCCAAATTCAGGATAGCTCCTCTACCTGCTTAGCCTGCAATGCTTTTTTGAATTTAGCAATGTTAAATAGATAAATAAGTCGAGTTGCACAGTTGGTTGATACCACATTAAAAAATAAAATAGACTAATGAAAAACAACATACCTCAACTACATAGCCCAGATCTCGTACGTAATCACGCTCTGTCTCCACTAATTCCTGCAAGACATAGCTACGGGGGAAAGGAAATGGTGAACACGCATTTCATTAAAAACACTTATTAAAAAACGATTAATGACATAAAGCCTTTTAGATATTTGCAGTCACATATACTTGATAAGCATAGCTGAAAATGAAGAATTAATGCACATTCTTTCTAAGCAAAATGCTTTGATTTTGGAACTGGAACATGCTAGCTTCTGTTTATCAAAAGTTAGATGTTTTCCTACATGTGTCATTTAAATTAAACATTTAACTACTGTTTAAAATAAAATGCTAGTATGTCTCTGATCTGGACACCCTTAAGCATAATAACAGGCATGTTTTTGTTCTACCATGGTAACACTTTATTACTACGAAATAAATTAAGAATCCCTGGAGGAATGGCATGGGTGTACAGATGAAGGGAAATGATCAGTTTTTGAAGCCTAATGGACCTCTGAATATTTAAACATTTGCATATTTTTGCTTACCCGAGATTGACAGGTTACAAAAGTCAAACAAAATTGTTACTGAAATTTAGTCATAGGAAATTTCTACTGAGACTAGTGTTTGAGGAAAGAATTTTTCCTTTACATAATGTAATTGCATGCTTGACACCTAACACAAATTCTTTCCAGATTAACAGCTGCTGTCAATTCAAAATGGACATTCTTTAAACACACCTTTTCTCTCTTCAAAACATCATTAAGAACAGAGTGAAAATGGGGTCTTACTGTCGTCTTTTTAAGGAGCTGGACTTCCTTTCTTCCATCTCATCTATAGGTGATGATGAGGATAGAAGAGAGTTATCTGAAGGGTTGAAGGATGGACTGCTGCTGTCACCTTGATCTACTAACAAGGAACTTGGACGGTCTTCCAAGGCCTAAGAAGGTGTTCAAGAAAGACAACAACAATTATTTATTTCCCCTTTATTCTCAAGATGTGTTTACATGTAGCTGTATATGGGAACCTATGGAATATCAATTACTGCAATGTATGTATCTTGGCAAAAGAGGTCTCAAGCTTTGAGGAAACATATCAAAAACTTTGTTTTCCAGGACAGAAAATCTAACTTCATAGAAGCACATGTAAAATATATCAGTCTCTCCTTCACAGGAGAAGAATGCAGTTCAATTGGTTTGAGCAGAGATTATTCTGTTATACCATTTACTCAAAGCTTGCTGAAGGACACAGATGAACAAGTCCAAGCAAGTCCTGGTCAAGGGTTGAGAAATCCTTTGTCTCGGGGACACAGATGGACTAGGCTAGAAGTTAGAATACCTTGCTGAGGATGTAAGTACTTCCGTAGTAGAAACTACTTGCATGTGCACTTATTGCCAGAGGTTAAATTGTATTTATCTTATTTTAGTTCTCTCATACCTAAGCTAATTTCAAAAATAGATGGAACAACTTCAAAGAGAATTCTTTGGAAGTTATATTTTTAATCACAACATAAGTGGCATTTTTTGTCAAACATTTTATCACATTAACTGGCTGACCTACTGACTTGCTTTTGAGCTTGACAGCTCAAATCCTAGGAAATCATCTCTCCTGCCAGATAAATGGACTGGAAAGGACCATCTAGTCCAATGCCCCAGCTCAAACAGGGCCAGCTAGAACATGTTTTCCAGGACCATGTCCAGTTGCGTTCTGAATATAAAGACTTGTGAAATTACCTATACAATCTACTCTTTGCCACTAAGCATCTTCAGCAACACAGAAACTTGGAAACAAAAACTTTAAAAATCTGACAAAATTATGCCTACTTAATTTGTTAGCAAATGGAGCCAGTAACATTCAAACCAATCCTCTCTTGCTCTTTATAGGTACTTCTTATATAGGTATTATCACGTTACCTAAAGAACAGCTAGATAGCACAAACATCTGTTTGATGGGTATCTGTTTTACTTAGCAAGATTTAGGTTTTAGATTTAGTTTAAGAGATTCTTCTAACACAGCTCTATGAGGCAAATCAGGGTAATTCTGGGTCTTAGCATTTGTTTTTCTACTAGGACATTTTCTTTTTTGCTGGTAGGACATGAATTTTCTTTGTTCACCTCTCCTTCACATTTATGTATTTCGCCCCTCTACAGTGCCATTCACCTATTTTCTAAGTGATTCCACAGAACAGGGTGTACAAAGTGACCCATACGCCAACCCCAAAAGTGACTTTTGAAACAGACGTGACATTTCACACATCAAAGTTGGATGCTGAGGATGAACATGGAGCTTTTATCTGAATAGCCAGCTAGGACTTGCTGTCTGTCAGTCAGTCTCACCATTTTGCTTTTGACGAGCTCTTCAATTGCACTGACTAGTTCTGCAGCACTGGGTGTCTCAGAGCTGGTAGGCCGCACCAATAATCGAGAAGAGGTCTGTGCAATGACATAAAGCAAGGAAAAACCTAGCGTCAGCTTGGCACTTGCTCAAGAACAAAGGTGCTCAATAATTGTCAGCGTAACACTAAAATCATCCCAAGTTAGGCAACTGGAAGTGGAAATTTTAAGTAAACCCCACAAAAGCTAAATGTTGAAATAATGTTGTGCCTTCCATTATAATTACTGAAATAAAAATTCCTGTTCATACATGCAATAGAAGGAAATATTCTTTATCTTGCTGAATGTAATAATGGCTGACAAAAAAAGCCATAAAAATCACCCGAGCTGACCTGATGAACAACAGTTTGTTAACGTATTGCTGGTTAAACAAATCTACAAATACAAAAAATTAACAAGAACCGAGAGGGCTTGAAATACAAGCTGAAACACCAGTTAAACTAAGAGAAAATACACCAGTAACTCAGGGACATCTACTTTTCTAAAGGAGCTGGAGTACATTGCTCAGATTCAGAGGGGAAATTGAGCTCACCATTCCTTGTGCCATCCATTTTCCCCAATCGTATGTGCAGAGTACAGAAGATCTCTGGCCTCAAGCTATAAAATGCCAGTTTATAGATACAACTGAAGGCAAAAGGTGTTCACAGTGAAGGATTTTGGGGAGGGCCATTAAATTCAGTCTCAGTAATTTGCAAACAGAGTTGTTTGCACATTACATTTATCATTAAATAACTGGAAAGTGGAAACAGTGTAATATGAACCTTACTTCATATTACAAACAGCACAGTGAACATCGTGTAACACAGGGTAAGCTTTTCTGCAAATGTTTCCAACGAATTGGACAAAGAACTGGCACATATAACAGCTCAACACAGGAGGTTCTTCTCAAATCAACTATGGGTGTGACAAGGCTTCCATAGGTCAATACAAAAAGCAATGTATGTATTTTAGGTAGTCTGCCTTGTATTTGCCTTATTTGGAAAGGAAAACAGGGGCTGGGTAAGCAAAGGAAATACAGACAACTTTAAATGGAAAGATATGGGAACTGAGCCAAAGCAGAGACAGAACACAAGTCAACATAATGCTGCGTCAATTTACAAAAAAGAGAAAACAAAAAGCGAAAATAATTAGTTTCATATTAGCATAACTGATCTTGAAACTTAACACTGCTTATCCAAAAATTAAATGCAAACAACTTGTAAACTGCCATCAAATGTAAATCCATGAAGTGTGCAATGATTCTACCTAACAGAACATATACTGTGCAGATGGGCCCTTATGGGAGAAAATGGTTGTATTATTTAGCGATATTAGACATACCAGCATCGCCTAGCACACGATATTTGCATGCACACTAAAAACTTGGCAAGCCCACAGCTAGCATGTGTTTCAGGCAATTGTACATACAACTATCAATCAGTTTTTTTTTCCAAAGCTGTGCTGGTATGCAGCTTTTGGATATGGAGCTCAGCTCAGCCTCACAAAATACTGTCAGCATTGTCATCAGGCACTGGTCAAGGTCCCTTCTACCTGTTGCTCTGTGGGAGTATATCATAGAATCATAGAATGGCCTGGGTTGGAAGGGACCTCAAGAATCATCAAGTTCCAGCCCCCCCTGCCACAGGCAGGGCCACCAACCTCCACATGTAATACCAGACCAGGCTGCCCAGGGCCCCATCCAATGCAGCCTTGAACACCTCCAGGGATGGGGCATCCACAACCTCTCTGGGCAGCCTGTTCCAGCACCTCAACACTCTCACAGTAAGGAACTTCCTCCTAACATCCAACCTAAATCTTCCCTCCTTCAACTTAAAACCATTTCCCCTTGTCCCGCCACTATCAACCCTTGTAAAAAGTTGACTCCCCTCCTGTTCATAGGCTCCCTTCCAGTACTGGAAGGCTACAATGAGCCTTCTCTTCTCCAGGCCATACAAGCCCAGCTCCCTCAGCCTGTCTTCATAGGGGAGGTGCTCCAGCCCACTGATCATCTCTGTGGCCCTCCTCTGGACACTCTCCAACAGCTCCCCATCTTTCTTGTGTTGGGGGCTCCAGACATATGATGTGACTATCGGTTAAACTTCAGCACTGGTTGTTTCCCAGCTCATGTAGTTAATTTATCTGAAAAGGAAGGAGCTGGGGCTGCACAGATGAAGACTGCTGGTTGATCTTCTTGATGATGTACTCAGGGAGCAGAAAGAAAGGTAGAGGGAACAAAGGAGCACATGCAAGTGTGAGATACTGCTGGAGGCCACAGTAGGCTGAGCAGTGAGGGAGAAGCCCAGCAAAGCAGGGAGTTTCCAGCATGAGTAATGATCAGTAGCCACAGAGAGGAAGAAATGCTTGAAGTGAGGTGCAGACCAAAGCCAAGCCTCTGAGGTCATGAAAAGGAGGAGACATTCCTTGGGATCCAGAGGAAACCACCTAATGTGGCAGAAATGTGAAAGACTCTACCCAGAAGGCTGACAACAGGGGACTTGTTGCAAGCCTTTTATCAATCAGAAGCTCTGTTAGTGGAGTCCTCCGAGTTCTGCCGGATAAAACTTCGCTCTGGCTTCTCACTTCTGTGTACTAAAAAGCATTTGCTTTAGGCATTGGAAATTGGTGGTATGTCGTGGTGTGTAGAACTCAGGGTGGCACACAAGCTTGAAGACTACCACACAATGAGATTTCTTTGCCACCTGCCATGTAGTTTACTTCAAAAACCGTCCCAGTGTGTCTTTACAGCAGTGGGTGCATGTAAAAAAGTTTACTGGTGACTAAAAGCTACTCAAAGCTACTTGACTTTGCAAGAGAAATGGAAAGGTGAAAGGACACTATCTTTCAAGTACATCCCTTCACAAAACTGTTCTTGCACTGTAAAAAGGAACAAATAATAAGTAAAAGCCACTTTTATCTGGACAAAGTTTTATAAGGCTTTCTTATCAGTTTTCTTTTTCTTTTTTTTTTTTTTTTTTTTTGTATCACTGAAGGGACATACAAATAAGGTAACTTATTAGCAGGAACTTTAACACATTTTCACCAACATTATTTTTATGCTATTCATAAACCGCAAAGTGAGATTATTTTCTAGCCCTAAAATATAATCTCGGCTCTGCAGATCAGCAAGATTTTAGAATGTCTGTTTTTACCTGTTTTGTTCCAGGCCCATTTCCCAAAATATTAACATCCCCCTGCCCCAACTCCTTTATTACACTTTTCAAATTCAGAAAACAGGTAGGAAATAAATACAAATAGAACATTGAAGCCAGACAGTTTTATCCTACAAATGGCAGCTTCAGGGATCATTGAGATCCCCACTGAAAGACAGTGGGATAAAAGGAAATAAAATATTAACAAGATCAGCCAAAATTGCACCACTCCAAACAGTGACAATTCACCCCCAATATTCACTAAGAGTGAATAGAACAGATAAAAATTTTAAGCATCAAAATAGTGAGACGATTGTAATGTGAATATTTGCTGCACAAGTCCAGTTAGTTTGCATTCTAAACCCTCTATGTCTTGGTTTGACAGCTGCCCTCTAAACATTTGATCAATTTTGAAAATTGAAATAAACCCTCCCAGTGTATGAACATCGTAACATCTAAGAAAAGGAGATTATATGCACGTAAGATTTCCTTCATGCAATTACTACCAATACCCAGAAATTTCAACTATTGATGCAAAATTATTACCCATCCTTTTTGGCACGTATTTTCATTTTTTTAACAAACAAAAGCAAAACAACCCTGAGTTGTACTATTACCCTAAGTTGGCTATTAACTTTTTAGCATACCTATAGAGGTATACATTAAAAATAATAAAAATAATAATTAAAAAACTATACAGCTATTAAGAAAACATTAAAGTCAACACGAACAGCTCTTTCTGCTAAGGTTTGTATATTGATTTTTCCTTTTTCCTCCAGATATGAGGCTATTCAAAGTAACAGGGCTTGGTAAACAATTTATGATCTAAAAAAGTTTCTAATGTACAACTATTAATTTATTCAGATAAATTCTATATACACATAATATTTGAACTTGAGTACCCAAAGCTATGATTAGAAAGCAACTCTTTTCTAACCACAAACATGGCATGTGTTAAATAGATGTAAATAGGCCTGCAAAAACACCATGTTTCCCATTTCTGGATACAAAGGTCTAGAAGAAAAATTTCTGTTCTTACGTGTTTAAAACAAATAGATTTTATTAAGACATTTTCCCCAGGAAACCCTTTTAATGATGGCACAGTGATTATTTCTGTCTACCATAAAGGCATACAGTATACATTACAAGACTTCAGGAAACAGAAGAAAGATTTGGGCAAACAGAGGCTGTCTCAACATGCAAAGCCTTCCCTGCTTCCTCTTCCTACCTTGTCATCCTGTGAATCAGGCTGGAGAAGACTGTGTTGCTGAATTGCCATGGGAGGAGGAAGTGGTACGGCATCCGCTCCCTCTTCACCTTCTTCCTCTCCACAGCTCTGCATGCCTGAAGAGGATGACTTTGAGAGAGTGCCACTGCTCAGCCCCTCGTTCCGACCCCTCTGTAAATAAAATTAAGACATTCAAGGTCTGTTACCTCCTCAGCAACGTGAAGCTTGTTAAACACAAGTTAGTCTTAAGACTGTTCTGTAGATTCACCTGTCTCCCAACAAGTCAATATGACGCTACGCAAGCAGTTTAAAAAAAAAAAAAAAGGATCCTACACACACAGGAAAAAATAAATAAATCAGATGCCATAGATTATGTTTTCAGTGGCTGGAAAAAGCAGACGGATTAAGATACTGAGAAGCAGGCAGTCAGCTTGAAATTTATTACAGGAAAGTGTTGCCAAAGTAACGCTATGCAAGTTCAGTTCTGCAAGAACTCCCGTTCTTCTAACTTACTAGTTCAAGGACTTTGTACTGGAAGCACTGACCTTCATATCAAGATATCTGAAGGCTATAAGAATCCCTTATAACATAAAGTATTCTGTCAATCTTTTCTCATATCCACCTCCACCTTGAAGTAGTGAAAGCAGAATGCTTGTATGATTTTTAAAGTTGTGATGAAAGACAGTCCCTTGAGCTACACAAGAAACTGAATTAGCCAAAGTTTAGTGCAGCTGATTTCACAGGATAATTTAAGCATACTTAAAGGAACAAGTGTCGATGATAATTTTCCGTTCCTCACTTTAAGGAGGAAGCCTGGCTGTAGGTTTTCTCTCATTCACAGAACTGCAGAATAATAGATACTCTCAAAATAATGCTACAGCTGCATCAGACAGCCTCTTTCTACAGCATGACCTTCAACGACAGATGCCAATATTCTTTCCCAAGCTACAATTCCCACTTCACCATGCTACCAGGACTCTAGTGTTTTTTTCTCCCTCACTGCGTAACTCACAGTGTTCCAAGGCTGAAGCCAAATACATCAGAAGCAAGAAAAATAATTAATCAGACATATCTGAAAAAAAATGCTCATCAGATTTGAGTCAGGTAAAAGGAAATAATTGTATAATGTGCAGGTGAATGCAACTGTGGTGGAAATAAGGCGCCATTCATTTCTATCTGAGCTATAGGTTTGTAATAGAAAAGAATTCAGCTGCCTGTGCCTAACTGGATACGGTTTTACTAGTAAGCGAGTTCCAGGCTGAGAGGGATGCTCACATATATGTCAGAGGAAGGGAAACATTCAACAAATGTCCATGGTGGCAATATACGCAGTAGTTCGCTATTTCCTTTCCTTCGATGAAAACTGCCAAGTTTATTATTTGGGTGGTGGTAACTACACTTTGATTTGAAGGGCCATCCACTGCTCTAAGGTACACGTATAGCTTTAAGCAGGTCTCACTATGTAGATCCAGCAGAGACACGGAAACAAGTTGCAGACAGCTGCCCAGAACACGTACCTCTTCAATAGTCTCATCTTGTGGGGTTGCTGCACTGTCATCAGAGTCCTTCTGAGAACCTGCATCAGCGCTTTTGCGAACCTCTCTACTCTTCTTGTGCTTGTGGGCCAGTTTTTTGACGTGCCCATCTGCTTTCCCACTGCTGAGACGCCTCACAGGACTGGTAAGCCATTTTCTCAAAGTGTTGCCAGGGCGCTTGGGACCCGGGGAGCTCTGTGCCCCAATCATATGGGGTTGAAGCGATGTTACTGAAGCAGGAGGACTGGCATCGTTGCTGGAGACTGAAAGGGAGTCTGAAAAAGAGCGAGGAGAGCATGCTAAAGGTGAGATACTGGTAAGTGAGAAACAAGGCGAACAGAAGTAATAGCCGTTTGTTTAAACGCTCTGCCAGTTTGACTTGGGAAGATTGTAAATGATGTTACTATCTTCTGCCAGTCAAAGACTGATTGTAACATAGCATTAACCATAAAATCACGTGTATGAAAACCAGTACACTATTCCTGACAGCTGCTAACGTCACTTGAAACTCCACAACAAGCATAAGCCCTATTGGAAACCTGCATCAACCTCCCAAAGCTTACCTGCAACTTACTATGCTCAATATAAGACACTCTACTGGGGCAGTTTTACAGAAACTGAGGACCATCTGAAATACTCAGATTGGATGTATCCAAGAATTGAACAGATTACTTTGAAACTTGGCCTTTAAAGACACCATGGCTATCTGTTTTCATGCTATACAAGACCACCCAAATATAAGCAGTTTCTTTACAATAGTCAAAATTTCAATAAGTAGTTGTGACTGGCTCAATTGTTATAGCATTGCACATTTGACAGTGGTACCTTGCTTTGAGCATGGACACGAAAAGCAAAAAGTGTTACCCCAGTGAAATAAGCACAGTTTTGAAAATCCCAAACTTTATTACAAATGCTGTAGTTACACTATTTGTTTAATTATTTCCTGCCCTCCTACCCTGAAAAATGTGGGAAGAAGAGTTAAGAAATCAAGTGAACAGTTAAATATCCATGTTATGTATCTATGTTATGTTATATCATAAATATCATATGTTTATTTTGTTTGTAATGTCAGTCCTATGACTACTATCTTCCACCAACATATTAACAAGACTCGGCTAGGCTGTCAAGTATGTTTTTATTCCTCTTGTGTGCACTTTGCATATAGATAGTTTATATAAGGATGACATAAATAACGTTTTGTTGAATGTTTCTACCGCTAGGAATTAAATGTAGTGTTTGCATTCCTTCTTGAAGTTTGACACAGATGTTCAGGTCACCTCTTCTGGCAGCTTTTCCCTAAGAAGCATACTGTCAGTCTTACCAGAAATAGTTTGAATTTTGTAGGATAATATGGTCACTGTTGCAGCAATAGGCTTTACTGGAAACACAAATGCCTTGGATGTACACACTAGTATGTGAACCTACTCCGTTTCCACAGAATATTAAGGGCAAATTCTAGCTTAAAAAGCCACAACTGATGTGCTGAAAGAGACACAGAATGTGAATATAATAAGATCTTTTTCTATTATTGTTTGTGGTATTTTAAAGATTATCTTAAAAACTGCATAATGCTGGGGAAAAAAATAAAAGGAGAAAGAAACGTTACCATCCTTTCTCTGGAATCCAGAATTTTTATCAGGCTGATTTAAACATTTTCTTTGTTCCAATAAAACCAAATCTGCCTCCATAAGTTGGCATGTGGCTGTTAAAATACATCAGCTGTGATGCCAAGATGTGCACTAAGCTGTTCTGTATAAACGCATCCAGAACAATAACTGATATTAGCCACCACTTTTATTTTCCCAAAAAGTAGAAAATAAAGTGTAATTTCAGTCCATCAAACTAGCTACTAACACTTTCAACCCACAATCAGTATGCATCTGCAGAATTACCTTCTAGCCACAGCTGTAAGTGTGCTGCACAAGGGTAAGCACACTTCCTATGATGCTATCAGTTTCTTTTCAAGGTTTCAAGTAATGCATACTACCAAAAAGCAGATGCAGACTTCTAGCCAGCTTTGTCTCTAAATCTTGAGATATCAGTGCTACAGAATTACCACATGCTTTTTTTTTTTTTTAATTATTATTATTTTATTTTTTTGGTGAAGCAGGAAACATAAGGAAAAAATTAACTACCTATACCAGTTTTCGACTTGCAGTCTGAAGATCCCTGAAGGCCTGTGAATTACAGCTTAAGGGCCCTCAGCACATATGTTCGAAAAGCAGGCCTACTGGCCATCAGCATCCACAGCATGACAGATTTTTCCTTTTTTAAATAAAGTGGTCTGCTTATTAAAAAAATTCCAAACAAAACTCCCAGCCATCTGCAAGCTCTCCACAGGAATCCAAACAATCCCCTAGTAAACCTCTGTAAGAAGTTAGTTTGACTGCTCTTTCACCAAATGTAACTTTACCATCACTGTATCATGTATCTTTCAACTTTCATCAGAGTCCTCATTTCAGAAATCATTGCAAGTTCCAACTGATGGGTACTTCAGTACCCTTCTGCCATTCTGCTAATGGAACACAGAAGAGCAGAGAACAGCAGTGTTCTTGTAAACAAGTTTCTGGAAGCATAAACTAAATGTTTTGCTTTTAAGACTCTTGAAGATGTTATAACCACTCAACCAATTTTTTTCTTTTACTTGTAGAGATTTTTTAAGCCCCTCAAATGGTCCACACAAGTTCTATCCTCAAACAGAGCACATTCGTTTATGTATTTAACAAAAGAAAAAGCCAATTAGGCTTTAACATCAAAGTTCATCATGCACCAACTGTTTTGTGTTTTTGTATCAGTTTGCATTTCCTTCCTTTGCAATTACTCCCTGCTAAGAAAAAGGCAGCGCGGTGGTGTAGTAACTGATGGTGGAAGATTTATTTTTTCCATAAACGTGCCTATTTCTGAGCGTCTAACAGGCCTGCAGTCAATAAAACCTTCTAAAAAACGGTGTTCCCTTCTCAGATTTTTGCTCAGATTTTTTTGACGGTCAACACTTACCAACTATTCAGTTTCTTGTAAAACCAAACTGTAGGATGCAGAGCCCCTGAAACTGTGGGAAAGTAGTATTTTTATCTGATTGCACTTTTGCTGTAGCACTCCTGCTCTTAAGTCAGCCAACAGTTTGTGGGCAGGAGGAGGGAAGAGAGCAGAAAGAAATGCATACACTCCACTCAAGTGGAGAGGATCTAAGAGACAAAACAATGCTAGCCAGACATGTTTCACAGCACATACTTTGGCCATATCCTCCCACACAGCGTTAGTTTTCATTTGGCATGCAGCATGTTACTGCTTCTCATCTTCTCTTCAGCAAGGTTTTATATGAAGTACTTACTAAAGCATTATTAGGGCTTCTGGGAATCATAAAAGTGGACAAAATATAAGTAATACACCAAAATGATAGCATTGTTCCACTTTTTAAAGCATGAAAGCACTGAGGAAAAACGCTTAATATGAGTAAAAATACTGCCTTGCCATAAAAGCATCAGCTTACATATCAAATTATATCTAAAAAGTGTTGGGAAAAAAAAAGAAACTTAGCATCACCTGTGTTAACCCGAATGGAATGTCAACTCATTAGTCTCTTCAGAGACCAGATCTGATCTTCCCCCCCACCTTAAATCTGCAGAAAACATCCCTGCAGTCCCACAGATCAATGTTAATACTCAGTAAAAATAAAACAGCACAGAATTTTTCCTAGGAGACCTCTTAACATCCATTTTCCCAGCCCAGCCCAGCTCACAGGAGTCCAGACTGCAAATCTTACTCCTATGTGATTCCTCAGTTGAATGGTATTTCTAGCCAAGGGCTACAATACTAGGACACAGTCATTAATAAAAAAAAAAACAACAAACAAACAAAAACAACACCAACAAATACTTGAACAAGTTCATACGTTTAGGTAGATATGTTCTTAGATCCAAGTGTTAGGAAATATCAGTATCCCATACAGGAGGTTTTCAAGATCATTGAAAGAAAGATCTCAGCCTTCACTATGAGAAAAGCTGTTTGGGTGTCTTATTTCCTTCCCCCTGGTCCACCACTATCTATCCATATAATCGGGGTTACACTCTTTGATTGATAACTATGCTTGGGAATGTTTACACTAAAATTGGCTTTGCTTCCTTTATGACTACATAACGAATTGTTTTTCTAGGGTTGCTCAAGAATATTTTATCACTGAAACATGCTAAGAGGAAAAAGGAGTATTCAAAATTAAACCAAGAACAACACGGACTTTTAAAAACAAAACAGATGGAATAAATTTGGGGTATGCTAACCCCAACCGTGTTTCAAGTATACTAAACTTTCTAGTTAGTGTCAGATTCCCTTCTAGAAAAAGATAAATGCAACAGATGGCCATCTTGGGAGAGGAAAAAAAATATCCAGTACACAGAAAACAATCACACATAGCAATACCAATCCAGCAATAAACTATCAAACTTAATAAGGCCATTTGCTCAAGTAAAAACAGCTTCATAATTATTAAAAAACAAACAAACAAACAAACAACCCCACAACTAAAACCAAAACACAACAACCTAAAAAACCCCTAAGAGGTGGGCTTTGTTTTATAACGCATAGCCAAACTATGAAAAGAGGGCATTTAACTTCTATTTCTCTCAAA
Source organism: Alectoris magna (assembly GCA_030625065.1). Lineage (NCBI taxonomy): Eukaryota > Metazoa > Chordata > Aves > Galliformes > Phasianidae > Alectoris > Alectoris magna. The sequence continues at coordinate 73,392,073 of CM060561.1, read as the reverse complement.
GTAAAATCACATATGTCTCTCTGTTGGTAAGGTCAGAGAGTTCACTGGGAGTCCATAAATTTATTTGTAAGTAAAAGGGCAGGCAGCGTGAGTTCTCACCCCCTTCAAATCAGAAGATAAAGTTACCTCCAACAAACAGACAAATTTTTGAAACTTTAAGGGAAATGGGAATTATCGTTCTAGTCCCAGATTTCTCAACACAAGAAACATGCACATCTGCGAGTAATAAAGTAGGGTTTTTTTTCTAAAAAATAAATCAGCCATATTGAGCTAGTTGATGACTTGAAAGACTCTGCTTCATATTAACTATTTCCATATTGCCATTTTGAGTTTTTACGAAGAGAGCAACGGGCTACAAAACCCTGACTTCCTTACCTAGGGAATCAAACCCTGATGGCCTGCTCTGCACCATCTAAAACCAAATGCTGCAATACTTGTAAGTACAAACAATTTGCCTTCTCTGAACTATTGGGATGGGTCAAGAAGTAAAAAAATAATAATAATGGAGCAAAGCAACCTTGGTGGCTCTGAGTGGAGTGTCACATTGCCACTGCAGCCCTTCCTGCCCCCATGGCTTTACGGATCAGAGAGCCAACAAAGGAAGGCTATCACACAGGGCAACTAGCCAGCTCTTCAGTAAGGTCTGATACAGGTACATTACAAAGACTTGGGAAAGAATGTTGCTCATCAGTTCAAAAGGACAGTCTGAGGTATCATTTGGAAGCAGCTATGGTTCAGTGATATCCCACGTCCATATCTACCTACAAGCAATAATGCCCCAATCTCAATCACATCAAGTTTTGCTTCTAATGACAAAACCCCATAAAACTGCAGCCCAGTAAACAATTATTTTTTGTTATTAGATGAGATGGGGAAAAGATAAGAAAAGAAAAAAAAAAAAAAAAAAAAAGACTTATTTTACTCATGGATACACACAAACGCAGTTTCTGCCTGGGAACCACTTCTGAAGCAAGAGGAAGTCAATCTGCCATGTACAAGACCATTCCTGTACTTGTCAGGAATTTCCATTCTCTCCTAATGCATATCCCCCTATTCAGACTACCCTTACAGCATTTTTATATATATATTTTTTTAAACAAACACTGCCATATACATCAAAAAACATTAGATACATTTCAGCTTTAACAAGTCACCATAAAAGCAGTTGCCATTTAAAGACAACATAGCTTTAGCTTTGTTAGGCTTGCAAGCATGGAATTTCCCCCATGCTCTTTTGGAAACACGAGCTTCACTTACAGTACAGAGATAATTGTCAACGCTTTTTAAAAAGAAACTAGTTTATTTAAAAAATCATCAATAAAAAGCAGAAAACCAGTATTCAAATACATAAAAGGAAATCCTTCAATGTCATTTGCATTTGGAATGGAACAAACATGCTCACTGTTCACCTCTGGTCAGCAAATCCTTTCTGCCATTGTTTCACGTCTCAGCATAGCGCATAACTTATTTTGTAAAATTTTTACCATATGTGGCTAGATGAAGATATACCTTGGTATATCTTCCCAGATACCTGCCCTGACTGTTTGAATTTAAATGTATTCAGTAAATCTTCCAAGTTATCAAAGACTGGCTGTGCTAATATCAGATAGATTGCATCTTAAGCCAGATACTAGTCAGCTTTTTAAATAAGATCCACAGCTGTCCACAAAGCAGGCCTGCAATTAAAAACACACACACAAAACCCTCCCAAGACAGTCTTTGTTACATCTTAATAAATTCCAAAGGCCTTCCTGAAATTGAGAAAAGTCATCCAACAGACATATTTGCAATATCATTTGAGGAAAAACTGAAAAAAATCTCTGGGTAAGTGCAAAAGGAATATACTGTGCATTTAAGCTATAAAATCAGTGGCATATGCCTGAAGGGTTTAATATGATTTTATGTTATTACTGTTTCGTCATCTCATATTCTTTTTTTTTTTCCCCATATATCCTCTCCTACCATCCTACTCTGTTCAGAAAATCAAAGTTTTAAATTTTTAACATTTAAGCTTTTTAACAATATCACATTCATTAGAAATTGCACACAGAGAAAACTGAAAATGCAGCACTGCTGGCTGTGATTTAAACACTAACAAAATTTATACTGTAAAAAATCCTCCTCTTACAGCTGCTGGATTGTTTTGCACCCACACTTTTTTTTTTTTTTTTTTTTTTTAAAGCAGGAAGAAGGCATGATATTGTGCCAGAAAAAAACTTTCTTGAGTGAACAGCAGTAGTTCTGTTTGCATTCCCTGGAATTCAGACCTCAGGGATAAAAAGAAAAACCAACTCTGAACCTATACCTTGTATATTCCTGCAACGCAACACCACAGAAGGGGAGAGAAGACTCTGTGAGGTACTTGCAATAAGCTGTTATTCTCTCCTACTTTAGGAAAGAAGTATCATTTTGTTTTCTTTTTTGTCACAAGTAGTAAGAATTAAAAGTTACTTGCACACCTGAACTTTAGTTCCACAGTTTGTGAAAACCATAAGGTTTTAATCACAGAATCGTAGGGGTTGGAAGGGACCTCCAGAGATCATCGAGTCCAACCCCCCTGCCAAAGCAGGTTCCCTACACCAGGTCACACAGGTAGGCATCCAGGTGGGTCTTGAATACTCCAGAGAAGGAGACTCCACAACCCCCTAGGCAGCCTGTTCCAGTGCTCCATCACCCTCACCATATAGAAGTTCTTGCGCACATTCGTGTGGAACTTCCTATGCTCCAGTTTCTGGCTGTTTCCCCTTGTCCTGTCTCTACACACTGCTGAAAAAAATCTGGCCTCGCCACTTTGCCCCCCACACCTTAGATATTTATAGACCTGAACAGACCCAGTTCACTTAGCCTTTCTTCATAGGGGAGATGCTCCAGGCCCTTCACCATCTATGTGGCCCTCCGCTGGACTCATTCCAAGAGTTCCCTGTTTTTTTTGTACCGGGGAGCCCAGAACTGGACACCGTACTCCAGATGAGGCCTTACCAGGGCAGAGTAGAGGGGGAGAATCACCTCCCTTGATCTGCTGGCCACGCTCTTTTTAATGCACCCCAGATTAATAGATTAATCAAAGCTTCCCTGTTAAAATATAAGCTATATACAATGTCTTGACCTAAACTCTATTCTTTTGTACACCTGTCTGCTCACATTTAAAGACAGCTACATCCATGTGCCTGGTAGGACACATCAATGACAGATTTATGTCTGTGTTTGTCAGTCAAGTTCTCAATCTTATGCCAGTCCAATAACGTCCATTATGTGCAGAAAGCAAGTCAGTCTCTATCTCTACAGGTCAAAGTGCCCTGATCATTTCAGTATAATTACCTTCCCTAGTTTTGTTTCTACTAATTAAAATTGCACAGGGCTTGCATACTTTTACATAAAAGCTGATGAACAGCAGCCCATGCTCTAATTTCTAAAGTTCTGTATTTTTTTCAAGCGCAATCTTCAGTAAGTTTCTTTGTGCAAATTTGGACCATCAGTTGGTTGTCTAATTCTTGTACATCATTTGTGCCTCCTGAAGATGACATCATTTCACATCACCATGAAGAAGTCCTTAACACACTTCCTCTGCAGAACTAGAATGGACAAGATATTCATTGGTACATTTAATAGTTACACACACACACTTAACTCTGTCATAGGGGCCTACATAAACCATGTAATCAAAAATACTAAGGTGCCACCGTTCTTTCATTAAATAGCTGTGAAAGGTCTCAGGAGCAATCTCCAGCTGACTTCAGGATGATCGAATTGGAATATGAGACAAAGGGCACAGCCTGCCCACTCCCTCCTCTAGCAGAATGGATGCTGCAAGAAGGGTGACCGCTAGATTCTCCAGTGCAGACCCAGGGACACAGCCTACAACTCGGCCTGGAGATGGAGAAGCTGCACACAACCCTGACCTCCAGCCTGCCCCCCACTCCTGTCACTGCTTATTAGTTTCAGACACCAGCACAAGAGGCTGTCAGAGGGCACAGCGCAGCTCCTGAAGCAGTGGGAGCTGGCAGCATTGGCTTCCTTCCCACTGCTCCCAGCCTCTGACAAAACCAAACAGCTGGCTGGTGGGGAGAAGCGAGCTCTGAGGCAGTGAAAGGAAAAGAGTGATGTAAGAAGCTCTGGTCCTGGACCTTGTAGGCAGTGCTGGCGCCTAAGACACTAGGCAGAAAGTTTTTCTGGTTGTTGACAAGCCATTTGTCTCAAGCATGCTGCGTGCAACCTACTTATGAAGGGCCATGAAGTCTGACGTTAGTGGAAGAGATGCGGCTCTGCTCTTAGCGGAGAGTTTTATGTCACTACAAATGGAAGCCACTGTTTACACAAGACCTGTGATGAGCAGTTTCCATTTTTAATCAGGGCAACTGTGCGACTCCTTTTTACTCATTTGTTATTGAGTTGCACTACAATTTGCACATTTAATTTTTGCTACAAAGTAACGTTACCCTTTGAAATGGATAAAGATAATTGCCAGTCCAAGACTTAAAATTAAGGAAGTAGCAAAGAAACTTATTTGATGTGTTGTGTGCAAGAGAAAGATATGAACAGATATGAAAAAGGTCACAGCAACATAAATAACAGAACAGCCAACTAAAAGGAAAGAAAAAAAAAAAAAGATGCATTATGAAGTCCTTAGCTCTACTGAAAAGCAGAGAAAGATATGGGGGAGGAGCGGAAGAGAAGCAAGACTGCAGAAATTGCTTTAGGAAGAACCAGTCTCAGATGTTACTTAAAGCAACACATGCCACGCTTCCCTGTGGAAAGCTCAACAATGCAAAGCATCCGAATGGAAGGAATTTATCCTAAGCAGACTTTAAAACATCCTCCACTACTCCAGCAAAAAGGCTGTATATTAGCAAAACAACGTCACTGCAAACAAGTTCAAGCAAGGAAGCAGGGGATGAACAGTTCTGTTGGTGTCATTTTGAAACTGAGTATGTGTGTATAAGTAGCGAAGAAATTAGGCTCCACCAGCCTAGCATAAGCAATAAAAAACAAGCTTTACAATTCTGGAGACAAAAAAACTGCATATTAAAACAGCATGCAATGCTGCAGAGCCAACGTCTTTATTATTTTTCTTGTACTCTGAAGACAGAAAGAAAATTGAGCAAGAATAACCTCTGCCAGACATTTACAAATGAATGGCTTCTAGGAAAAGATGAAAGCAGGTGTATTTTATTACCCAACTCATCAAAATGTCTTTAAAAAAATTGAGAAAACTTCTAACTATTCCCTATTAAAGCTGAGAAAATACATGGTAAGAGTCAATGAACAGATGCTTTGAAACAAAGTGTAGATATCGAACATAATTGCTAATGATATTTTCAAGGCTATTAATAAAGCTCATAAACATTAAGTAAAGAGGCAATACACAGCGACAGTATTAAGTTAGAAGAACAATACAAAAGAAATAACTTTTAAAATCAAGTTTTGTTGAAAAAAAAAACAAGTGATCAGACAACTTGTACTAGAAAAAAATACTTGTTTCCCCTGCTCTTCACCTATTGCAGTTCCATGTTAAACTAAGTAAACATACTAATCCAACACCAACTTTAATAGTCACCTTTTTTTTTTCCCTCCGTCCTCTTGATTCAAAGCAGAAGAGTTCATTAGAACAACCAGCGATTGTTTGGAGCCACAGCTTTAGCAACAGCTGTGCAAACACATCAATCTCAAGTTAGGAACTCTGCCATAAGCTTAATAATAATATACTCATATCATTTAGCTTTGGGGCCATTACAATAACTGTGGTCATTTTCTTTCTAAATGCTTTGCTGCTGTAGCCTTCAAAAACAAATTAAGAAGGTAATTAAATAAATTGTGAGGGAAAATGGAATAGCTGAGATGGTGACAAAACATGTCCCCCAGAACTACTAGACATAACAGATGTTCCCATATCCAACTCATCTAGAACAGCAACTTAATTTTACTAACACTGCTACGTACTGTAAAACCTTGACCTTTTTAATGCATAGACTGCTTGCAATATTCATGAGCCATTTCAGTCCCCTACAGTCACATTGCTGCTATCACCCTGCACAACTAGATGGCTGTAGGTGCTGACAGACAGTTTCCTCTGGGCTCAGTCCCTGCTCAATAACGCCATTATCAAGAACAGACTTAGATGACAGTGATTGGAAACTGAACTGTTTTCAGACTTTTTATCTACAGATGGAAATGTAACCTGAGTAAAGCAGCAAGAGAACACATGATTTTAATAAAGGTTTGTCACACTGGAAATGTATTATTTTTTTTTGAACAGACTCTCAGTCAAGGTTGAGTAGCTTATAGCTATTAAAATCATACTGCAAATTACTGCACAGATACCTTTTCAGGGTGAAGCGTCTTAAGAGATTAGGAAAGGGGAAGATTTTGTTCCACAACTTCATTAAACTTGATTTAAAAAGAAGCTGAACAAGTTAAAAGGGCAAAGATAATTCCTTGGTATAAATGTTTTTGTTGTTGTTTTTAGAAAGAAAGTGAGCTATAAATTAACAGAAGATGTGACATTTTATCTTAAAGTGTAATTAAAATGTATGGAACCATGCAGTACACTGAACACTAAAAACAGAATCCATCATTGCCACTTTCATTAATTTGATTACAGCCTCTTCAGGAATAACATATGCACTGCTGAGTTTTCTTTGGCATGATCAAGCCCACGCTGTGTACAAAAGAAAAAAAAAAAGATTACATTTTGCCATGCAAGTTTTCTGTTGTGTTTATTTCCTTCACAATTATTTCCAATAAAGGCTCACAAGAAGGCTGATGTTTTGAACTCCAAGCCATCTAAATCTCAATTCCTAGAATCATTCCTCAGCTCCCACCCATCCAGTATTACCTAACTGCCCACAGAGGAGAATGATGCAATACGACCAGGGTAGAACTATCCAAAACTGGTTTGCGTGTAGAAATCAAAAACAGAGAAAAATAAAAGAAATAAACCCACATCATTTTGAAAGGCAATCAAGCAGAATTTTTATTCTTCTCTTTAATTAGCCACAAATTCTTTGGGGGGGTGGGGGGGATGCTGAGGAGATCAGTGCCAACAGTAGTTTCAACACAACAATAACTGTTGTTAAAAGTAAATCACCTTTTTAAGTTATAGACTCAGCTGCAAGTCTAATTTTTAGGATAAAGATAAGGTGTTTGAAGGAAATAATATAAAGAATTTAATTAGTTTTCTTTATTTGCTCCGCAGGAAAAAAAACATGTTTTCTTCTAATGAGGACCCCAGCATTTAATACAACGCATGAAGGTCTCTTCTTATACATCATCAAATAGGGAAAAATTCTTTTTTTTTTTTAACCATTTTTTCAGAAAATGGACTGAAGGTGCAGAATCTCATCCTTAAAAGCAATAGAAAGAAGAAAATTCTTTCCTGTCCTCTGTAAAGAAAACAAATCCTCACAGGGAAAGGACTGTTACATTACTGATACAGTCTTTTCAAAGTAGGATGGAGTATATAGATGCCACCTAAACTCTGCTCTGTCGTCACTTCCACTAAAGGACAGAGTTGGATCAAGCCTTGACGGCCAAATTCAGTGGATTGTTACAGCTGGTTGTAATCACATTCAAAGGGATATTATGAACACATTGCTCATTACTAGTCTAGCAATGAGCACCTAGAGGAAACTTTGATTATGCAAGGTGATAGCTCATTCTTATACTGCTGCCGCACTGAAGTAATTTGTTTAAAATAGAGACAAATTAAGTTGAAATGTGACTGAAGGCATTTCTGCTTTGCTCAGAGTAAGCCTACACGCTCAATACAAACTTCTGACTATGATACAGAAACTACATGCACCAAATGCTTATTTACAGATGCTCTAAGAGAGAACAGATCTGACAAGGATGTGAAGAGACAGCTGCAATTTTCCTAGTACGATATTAACTTCTACCTTTCTTTTCAAAATGCATCCGTATACTTTCTGGGGTCTTTTTCTGTATTTGGAATGTCTTCCTCACATTAACTCCTCTGTTTTCCCATCATCTTTTTGTAGTTAAATCTAAAAGTTCTTTATTACTTAAAATTTTGAATGTTCTTCATTACTGACATGCTGAAATATAGTCATCTTAGTAAAATACAAAAATGTTTAGATATAAACAACATATTTTTCATATTAAAGAAATGGAGCTACAGATTGTTTTACACCAAGTTTGCATGGCAAACCCAACAGCATCTCCTTCAGAATAGCAAACGTTTTCCTTTCTCATCTTTAAAACTAGGAGCTGAGTATCTGGTTTGAAAATGAGATGGGGGTAACAAACCCATTTTAAATTGCAACACTGTAACGCAATAGTTACAAGATATCAGAGCAAAAAAATACATATTTAAATAGAGGGAACAGACTTCAGAGGCAGAAGGCAGCCAGAGGCAGAAGGCAGCCTGGGGCTAACTCCATACATGCATCTGATCCACAATGCTGCTCAGTCTTAGCTCACTTCACAAAGCAAGTAGCCCACCTGACAGTTACATGAATCAAAATATGGCGAATTTGACCAAAGAGATGCATCTAAGCCATAGGGGACAAAAACGTGTACCAGTTCAGAAAACGATGTTGCTCAGATGAAAATATGGAGGTCATTTCAGGGCAACAAACCTGAGTTCTTGTGGAAGGACATCTTACTTCTAGGAGGTGAGCGGTGGGTGTAGAGGGTAGTGAGAAAATGGTACAGTGTTTTCTGCCAGATCAACTCTCTGGCCTTGCTGCCTGGATGCTTGCTAATTTTGATTAGAAAGCAACTGGGTCACATGTACAAGCTCAAGGTATATATGCTGGCAGCATCTGACAAGTACTTCAGTTTTCACTAATCAAGAAACAGCACCTTCAGATAACCCTCCTGCAAGTCCAGCAGCCTCACAGTTCAAAAAAGCCCTGTTTCAAGAACAGCGAGGAAGGACATACAGATCAGGAAAGCAGCACCACTGCACACTGAACCATACAGCCGACACATGAGCTCAGCTTCAGGAGGATTTCTGTTGCACGATCTCTTGGTGTAGATGGAAAAGCACACACAGCACATACTTAACAGCTTCCATCTGTATTCTAAAAGAATAGATTTTCAAAGTGTAGAGGTGGATCTATGCCAAGAATTACACCAGCCTATTAGTAATGCTGGACTCTCCCACTGCATCCTCTGAGTCCAGCCCTCAGAGACCTCTTATCCTCTCTTGGACAACGTTTGCTAACAATTACTCTATAGTAAAAGCATCCTGTTTTATGGATGAATGATTTCTGAAGTTTGATATATCATGAAAAGTTATGGAAGAGGAAAAGGAAAAATAGTTTGATTCATACAGATTCTTTCAAGCCATCTACTCTGAGCTTAATAAATATGCTTCTTCAAAGCCCATTGAGAACTCTCTCTATTCCTGTAACCACTTTCCATTCTCCAAACCAGCCCACACATGGTTAATAACTTCAGGATAAATTTTGTTTCTGTAGATTTATTCCCTGGATTTCATCCATGAGATTGGCTTCTCAAATTTCCCAAGTGAAATATAGACTCGCATGACCCACTTAGGGACTGAAACACATACATCCTATTGTTTCCTCTAGCTCATAAGGTAACTGAAAAAAGATGTCATGATTTCTATTAGCCAGTTCCAGACAAACACCCTATCTCCAGCCAAATAACCATAAACAACTTTGATATTTATCCACACGTCTCAAATGCAGAGCATTTTTGAGTTACAGGAATGGGTGGAATTACCATGAGAATTGTGCTTTCTCCAGCTGATGTCAGATAAAGGCAAAGATGCAATACTTATTTATTGATGTCAGTAATTTCTTGCCAGTTTATTACTTAACGCCTTATTTTCCTCCTCCCTCAATCTGATTGCATTATTTCTTCCCCAGACTTCAGGAAAAAGCAGGGGGAAAAAAAAACTGAATCCTTCAATTAAACAAGTGTACACAGTTATCAGTTGCAATACAAGTATTTTACCATACTGATTAAAAATAAACCAATTTATTGCATTCCTTAAGGATTCTTTAACCAAAATCGAAATTTTCTATTAATGAAATCATGCAATAGAGTACATAGTGAATGCAGTCTAAAACCAGATGGTCAGTTTTAATTTTGCAGTGGCCAGAAATAACCAAAGATGCAATTTTACTCTTTCCAGTTCAAGCAATAACATAACCACAGTTATATGGGGGCATGCAATTAAGTTTGTTCCCTTATTATGAAAGGCTATTGAGCCTTCTTGCAACATGGCTTGTATACATGGACATCTGTTTTTAGACAACAGAGGACAATGAAAAATGTTTGTGAAATCGTGTATGCCTGTCCAAGAAGTCTTTGTACATATCTGTGATCTTAATTAATGGAACGCACAATAGCAATTGATTACACCCAATACTTTACAACACACCTTTTCTAAAAGATCTTTGGAATTAAAAGATAGATCTGAGCCTGACTATTCACTATAGCAACAAGAGTTTAAAAAAATGAAGCAAACAAATGAAGACAGGAAAATGAAAAACAACGGTAAAGAGGAAAAGACTCTTGCCATGCCATTAACAGACTTCCAGCTGAGGAACATGCAGCTCTGGGTAAGCTATTGCTGCAAAGTGCTTTGCTGCAAACCACTCTGTGTATCAGTTACCATTTGTAATCGACTCCTTTCATCCCCCACCTCCAAGACACTCTGTACTTGTTTACATTTGAAAACTGGAATAATCACTGTTTTAGAAAGTGATTATACAGCTCTGGGGACTACAGAGCAGTTATCTCTGTTGCCGGGATCAAAGATGATAGCCTGCTAAGATTAAGTCCATCTTAGTACCCTGATGCCCCACTGTCTTTTGAGGAACTACTGAGACTTATACACAGCCCTATCCCTTCAGATAAATGAGATTACTTTCCATTATACTCATTATACTTCATGTTTGCAACCTTACTACTATTTTCCCTCTTCTTTTGGTCCATCTGTAAAAGCAGTTTCACTACTAGTAAATGACATATATTGTAACTGGCCGCTTGCTTTACTTACATGCTCACAGCACACAGCAACAGATATGTAAGATCAGAACCTAGTTGCAAACCACCTGCATGTGAAAGAATGCATCCTAACAAGTACATAGCTCCAGACATTGGTGGTTACTACTGTGCTGCTCTGCAGACGTTTCAACTGTTATGCATCAGAATCAAACTTGTTCTGCAGTGATAGTCAAAGTGGCAAGGACAATACCATTTCTTGCTAATAACACAATGGAGGAGGAGAAGCAGACCTAACAACAAATAATCTTAACATGCACATCCCTAATCTCACCTGAGCTTCTGCAGACAAGGCAGAAACAGCATTGCTTTCCTTCACAATACTCATTTTTGTAGCAATGATGTCTCTAAACAAGTTGCGTACAGACCAGTTTATTTCCCAACCACCCTTTACTTCCAAGCCCTATTCCCCAAAACATTGCTTCTTAACAATAATAACTGGCAGTTATTAAACATTACAAGTTTTCAGTTTAGTAGCAAAATTCTAAGAAAAATTTAAGCTTTTAAAACAGTTGCTACCAGTAGAAACATCTCTCAGAGCAAGAGTTACCATTTCTCATTTCTGCAGCTCAACTATAAATAATAAAGTAGTACATGCATTTTACATTCTTTTTCTGAAGGAGCTTACTGTACAGCATTGCGGCAGTTTACACAGCAGACCCATTCTATAGCTGCTGCCTTTCCCATCTTTCTCTTATACTCTGCACTTATTGTCTGGGGTCAAGAGGGAGGGGAGAATAGAGGCAGAGAGAGAAGGAGAAAAGAAAACATCCTACTAAACCCCAATGATTGCAAAACATCCCCCGGACAAGCAGCAAACTCTCACCCCCCAGCCCCTTATCCCTGTCGTACACATCTGTACCTAAATCCAGGATCCAGTATTTACAGCCACTCGGCTGCCCGTTGCTGCAGCAGGTAGGATTTAGTGAATGAAGTGATCCCAGAGTGTCAGTCTGTTGAATCCTGTTTGGCATGGCGAGGAGTCAGCTGTTCCGATAGCCCAGCTTACAAACACCTACTTGCTTGCACCCCAGGGATGTGCTGCAGCTTCTGCGGGAGCTGATCACACAGATAACATTGCAGGCAATGCCAGCAGGCTGAAGAGGCTGCTATTATCTTTGCAGCCTGCTGTAGCCCACTGCCTTGTTGTCAGAGCAGCTCCTCTCTTCTAGGATGCTCTCCTCTGACTCACTGAGCTCAGTTCCAGTCTTTAAATTCACATGTGGGAATAGCCAGATGCAGCAGATTACACTCTACCGTAACTACCCTAACTGAGGCTCAAGATAATCTTAAAAACACGGCAAAGCAGATATTTCCCCCCCAGTCTTCAGAAAAGATATAGCCTGGTGCTTCTGTAAAGCTTAACTGCAGCTGGAACAAACAAAAGCCACCTTTAACACCTCTTTTTATTTTCCAGTGCATAGATAGGTTTTTAATGCTTTAGCTAAAGCAATGAGGAATTCAAACAAGACATTTTCCGGAGAAAGCATGCAGCACTTGCTATGTACTTTCCATTTTCCTTGACAAAGCCTGTACCAAACAACTGGTATAATTGCAATTGCCTTCATCTTTTTCTTGAACCTAGTTTGTGGGGAAAAAACCCCTCCACACAAGTTCAGATACTAGAAAACGAAATGCTTTTTGGTCAGTTTATTTAAAATCTTGCCATGGATTAAAACACATTTCAGATCTATTCAGTGCTAAGCTCTTCTTCTGCAAGATACTTTTCTAGTTTGTCATCTTGTCTTCCTGTTCAGTAAACTGAAATGGCAGGTTTTTGGTTGTGTTGTTTTTTTTTCCCCCCTAACCTCATTCTTAGCTTAGTATATCACACAAGCATTTGTCCATGAATATTCTTTTTAAAATTCTTTTAACGAAGCACTTTACAAATCTAACAAAGATGTTTGGTATCTTCTCCTGAACAGCTCATCGTCTAATTTTAGGGGACATGCAAAAAGCTAAAACCGCTAGATAGATAAACAGCTATGAGGCCAAAGCAAGGACTCAATTTCTGTAAAAACAGTAATGAAATGCTTTCATCATACTGTCAGGAACAAAAGAGACTTAAACAGCACTGCAAAATATACAAGAGTGTTTTCGGAAAGAAGAAAATAAAGCAGCAAGGAAGTTGCCAATTATAACTGCACAGAGAACTGCATGTAATGCCAGAATAGGTAGGAATTTTATGTAGGGCTGAGAGCATCTAAGGACCCAAAGCCAAAGAAGAAGGCTTGCCATCAGCACTTTGCACAAGCTGGATACACATATGTTAACCTGATTTCAACATTAAGGAGCCGTGGGCACACTCCAATTAAGACTAAAATTTTACTTTTTTTTTTTCTTTTTTTTTTTTTGTATTTCTAAAGAAAATCATCTTAAACTCTGAACAATTTCTCCTTCATAGCTTCCTGCATTGAAACCATCAATTCTGACACCTCGACATTTTTCTTCTGACCCAAGATGTATTTCAAATTACACTGAATTCCTGAGGGGGTGGAGGGGAAAAAGAAAAAGAAAAATCTTTTTTTCCTCAAGAAAAGTGTTTGAGTTATTTTTATGGTTTGCCACCTACAGTGAGACTTCCACTAAGGCTAGTTTATTCTTCATGAAAGTGTAGAACATCTGAAAGGGATTCTGCTTTCTAGTTGTTGAGTAAGAAAAACAATAAATGAAACAATCCTTTTCCTCTGCTCCCCAATGGTTCCCACACACATCAAACGGGCTGAGGAACATCCAGCCATTCTTATTGTAGTTAAATCCACAAATCTTTAACTAACATTTAGAAAAAAATAATGAAGTTATCCATATAGCTTCAAAATAGTGATTTCCATTTGTAAGAAAGCTCCTGACAAAAACTCAGCAAAATTTCTATAAACAGCTTTTTTCTCTTTTTTTTTTTTTTTTTTTTTTTTTTTTGTTGTTGTTGTGTAACTCCACATAAGATGACCTTATAGCAGCAATAAAATGCAGGAAGATATTTCGAATGCTGTGGGAACCACAGCACTTGCACTTATTGCAGAAAGTCCTTCCTTTGCTATTCGCATCAAACACCATTATTTTCAAGTTTTCCTTTGGCCCTTTCTCTTCTCAGAAAACAAATCTAAAACCTAAATTATGGTGGTGGTGGAGAGAGAATGAATGCATTACTACCAAATGCGTATTTCATAGGTTACCTGGTTAAAAAGAGTGGATCAAGGATACACAGTTGACATAAATATATACAACTGCAGAGAGAAACTCCACAGCAGCTTTGGAGTGGAGACGCGAACATGCTGTAGGGTTAATGTATCCACTTGTGAAGAACTGATTAGAAAACATCTCAGTGTACATACTGAAACAACAGCTGCAGCTTTCCTATGGGCCAAGACAAACCTAGGACCTGTAATTTCCTGAGGTGTAAGCAAAAGAGATACAACTTCCACATCACAGAACCTGCACTCACAGGGGCTATGATTTAGTTATCATTATCTATCTTCTTAGATTAACCTAAAATACCCAAAAATGTACTATAAGTATCAATTTCCATCTGAGGCAGTGACCTGCATCAACTCATTTAATATTAAGCCCAAACAAGAAGACTATCAACAACTTTCCATGGTTTACTTCAGGCTCTACTACAACGCTTTCTTTGTCCTTTAGCTCCATCAGCTTTTCTGTATTCCAATGCCTTAATCTGCCTTAGCTCTACTGGTCTACATTAAGAGCTTGTTCTAAGATTTCTCACAGAAGGCATTTTTTGTAGGAACCCATCTCCAGCAATAATGAACCAGTCAGATAAATTTAATTCAGCAGGCAAGACAATATTTATGTGGAAAACACCTTTAGGCAAAAACAAGGCTTGGGCACGGAATAGCTCTGATTGCATGGCACACTCTCCACAGGGGCACTGAGATGTCCCCACCTCCATCCTCTGCTTTAATGTTTCTAGAATTTTGCCTGATGGAAGGACAAACTTTGAATAGATTCACAAAGAAAAACACTAAATACTTACCTATGCCATCTGATAGCATCAAAAATAGCACATTTTAAAGGGAAATATTAACTATTTCTTTTTCACCTTAGCTGTGAAAAGCTGAAATGCATTTTCTTGGCTAAACATTTTATACTATTCTCTTTAAAAAAGTAGATAGTTAACATCGTTGTACACAACTGATGAAAGGCCTGTCAGATCCCAACCCAAGCAGTTTAAGACTTATCTCAACATATATTTCAGGAAGATTTTTTTAAAAAATTCAGTTAAAACAGTCCTCTCACTTTCAAGATGGCATAAGGGAAGAGACTACACACCAAAGAATAAGCAAAGAAACTAAAATGTCCAACAGTTTCTAGAAGAGCACTGTACATTCTCAGTGACTTGAGTAGCCCATATGCAGTATGATGCATGTAAGCAAAGCATCACAGCCCTGTTTATTGTGACAGTTAAGGAATTAGGATCAATTTTCTGTAGCTACTCTTAGAGCTCACTGGTAGACAACATGAGATGGGTAAAAATAATTTAAAGTATTAATGTTTTGCCTGCTCACCTCAGAAGAGAAAGAACAGCTTATCAGTCTCTGCCACTGACGGTCAACAAATCAGCTTGCTACAACTTCAGATTCCCACAGGTACCAGCTGCAATCTGCAGGGTCTGAAACCGCCATTTGCCATGGTATGAACCTCCTTATGGAAGTGCTACGCCATCTGTGGGTGCTATGAGCCTCACATGTAAGAATGGAAACATTCATCTCTTATGTTTAAGATGACAACTGGAGTTAAATTGACTGCATTTCTCTGAAACATTTGCATAGTAATAGAATCAATATACTAAAAAAGGATAAACAGCATTCCAGTCTAATCCTTTAAAGCTCACACTACATTTTGCCCCATCCAGGGGAAAGCAAGCAGAACATGAAAAGGAAGCTAATAAACTGCAGAGTTTTCATTTTGAAGCAACTATTTGAGTTGCTTCGCAGCTTAAAAAAAGAAGTCAAAAGAGCCAAAAAGAAAACAGCTTCACAATTCAATGTTGTTCTCAAGCAAAACTACATCTGTCTTCCTCTGGAATCTTCTCCATCATAATCAAGACATTCCGCTTTCAAAAAACAGCTCCTATGTTTTGTAATCTGCACTATGAAGTTATTTGAAAAGATCTTGCTCATGTTAAAAGCACACAAGATATTTGAAATTAATAGAAACATGAATTCTTTTTTTCAGTTCTACCAATGTCTAAATGTCACATTTTCAAAACCATTTCTCAAAGTGATCTATAAGACAAATTATTTCATCATTTAGAAGAGTGCCGTTCTAAAATTTTGAGTCGTGCTTCAGCATATGGTTGAGAGAAGACTCAGACATCTCCAAAACTCTGAAGGACCACCCAGACCTAGAAGCCAAAGTTAGGCATAAATTCATAACTACTAAAACTCTTGCATTAAATTTACGCTGCATAAACTAATAGGAATTTTATTTACAATATGAATTTCCCATTTGAAAAATAACCAGGCAGACTTTGCATACAAATCGTATCTTTCGCAAGTTCGTATTTCTACCTCATCCCAGACTGCTCTAACACAACCAAAAATGTATCAATAAACAAATCTGAGGTCAAACCTTCAAACGATGAGTTCCCACACCATGATTAAAATTCTGAAAGGCTGCTAGCTTTGCCTTTCCCTCAGCGTACAATGTGCCCACAGTTTAAACGCTTGGAGCACAGCTGTGCCACTAGGATCTTGTTTCTTCAGCTCCACACACAAAGATCATCCTGTTCCCAAACCCAGTCTTGTTCCTCCTCAGTCTCACAGATAACACTGCTGATCTGCACGGAGCGGAATAGTCTCACAGCGGCTCTCCGCGCTTGCATTCAGCACGTTGTTTCCTGTTCTTTCCTACCAGAGCTGCCAGCTGCCAAAAACACTCTAAACTGAATCAGAAATTGTACTCTGCAATGAATTATGTGAACATCCCTAATGTGAGATTTCCAAGAAGTCCTTTCAACCTAATGAAGTGCTTCAATTAAAATAAATAAACAAATAAATGATAAATTTGAAAAAGAAGAAGAAAAAGAAGAAGAAAAAGAAGAAGAAAAAGAAGAAGAAAAAGAAGAAGAAAAAGAAGAAGAAAAAGAAGAAGAAAAAGAAGAAGAAAAAGAAGAAGAAAAAGAAGAAGAAAAAAGAAGAAGAAAAAGAAGAAGAAAAAGAAGAAGAAAAAGAAGAAGAAAAAGAAGAAGAAAAAGAAGAAGAAAAAGAAGAAGAAAAAGAAGAAGAAAAAGAAGAAGAAAAAGAAGAAGAAAAAGAAGAAGAAAAAGAAGAAGAAAAAGAAGAAGAAAAAGAAGAAGAAAAAGAAGAAGAAAAAGAAGAAGAAAAAGAAGAAGAAAAAGAAGAAGAAAAAGAAGAAGAAAAAGAAGAAGAAAAAGAAGAAGAAAAAGAAGAAGAAAAGAAGAAGAAGAAAAAGAAGAAGAAAAAAAAGAAAAAGAAAAAAAAAGAAAAAAAAAGGTGGCATGCTTTTGAGTTAGAGCTACCTCCTTAGTTGGTTAACCTCAGGAAAGTATTTTGTGATTGATGGTGAAGAGACATTCTCAACTGAGTTGCGAATATTCCTTTTTCTACATCTTTACATTTGTCAAGAGCAACTGTTATCAAGACACTGAAGTACTCAGGTTTTAATTAAATCTATTGGGAAATGAACAATTTACCCAACTATTCAGTTCCCTAAGCCAGGATCTAAACAAGTCCTTCCTGTCTCCAGCTCTGCAGAACATGCCCTAGCTGCTGCTCATGCCTGCAGTAAGAAAGAATATAAAAAAATCACATGACATGAGAAAACTCTCCTTACTCATTAGGCTGTTATTTTCTTGAGTTAAAGTCTCTTCTGTGCTGTAGCCAAGGAATTGGAGTACATACACCACTCGCTTTTCAAAGAAATGGTGAGACATTCAGTGTCCCCAGCCTTCTGTTTATCTGGAAAGCCCTTGGGAAAATTCTGACTCCTCAACACAGTCACTACTGCAGAACGCCAAATCAGCTTGAAGGATCCCAGCCACTGTCAGCAAAACCACAACAAACCAGATTCAGATAATTCAAACAAAATCTTCTGGATGAGTCCAAGGAATGCAGCTCCACATACGTGCGCTACTTAGCAGTGGGTGGGAGGGGAGAAGAAATATGCCATTGCCTAGCAGAGAACAGTTTTCTGCAGAAAACAGAATAAGTGTTCTAAGTGAGAAATACTAGCTGTCCTAATGAGAAATACGGAAGAAACGCTGGGTTTTTAACATTCATGTTATTATCCAAGTTGCCCTTAATCATGCTTTTCACTGTTTTGTTTATTTGGTTTTTCTGAAGTAGTCCCCTCAGCCATGCTTTCAATACCCTTTCTCTTTCCTCCCCACTCCAAAATGTAAAAGGAATCAGCTGGTTGGCACGAAAAAAAAAATCTAGTCAAAACAAGGTTCACTTTTCCAAACCAATTGAAACTGCACATACAGGAACTGGATGCTTCTTAACATAAATCTCTGCTGATTATCTTAACTGGAAATACATAAAGACAAAAGGAAAGGATTAGAATATATTTATCCAAAGTCTTCAAAATATTGAAATACATTCCTGATTTAAAATTCATTTCTTTTAGTCACTTCAAAGGAAAATGAACACTTCCAGTAACCGGACTAGGTCGCTGAAAAAAAATAAGTGGTACTTCTGCTGAAGTTCCATACATATGCATGTGGAAGAATTGCTTCTGCCGTCTCTCTGGGCTACCTGCTGGTCAATGTTACTGATCAAAACACATTCCTTATTCCACTTCTGCTAAGTTCAAACTGTACAAATACATTGTTGTTATTCACACGGAGTTTTCATCGAGACCCCTTTGCTTTTTATTTCTGCTGAGCATCACATAAGAGAAGTCATGTCCCTGTAGCAGTACTGGTTAAGTCACGGAGCACTGGTAGTTATGGCAGATGGAGCCCAGCCACAACACAGCACCTTGTTTCTGGAAGCAGGGAAGGCACATGAGCAGTGAATGCACCTGAAGGATTTTGAGCACTAGCCTTTAACACAGAAAGCTTGCATACTTTCACAAATCCTTTTATTATATATTAAAAAAATACTTCAGTAAAATGAAGCAACTGCCCCAGTACTTCCTGTTAGTACATCTAACAGAAGAACAAAATCAGAAACGGGCACTTTTTTCTCTCTCTCTGTGAAGACTACACATGCTGAATTCTTAACAATTACAACCAGAGATTTGTTACTAAACATGTTTAAGTATATTTAGAGGCTAGGCTTACCACAATGAGAATAAGGGAGCAAAAAGCCCACCCCGCACAGGGGTTCATTATTCTTCAATGCCTAACAGATGTTAAAAACCGAAACACTACAGGACATACACTGCCAAACAATTCCCCAGATGTGTGATTGTTGCTAAATTGTAATTCACATTTTTTCTACCTACTCTGAATTTTAGACGTAGAACAATTCAGTTCTGGAAAAGTAGAACAGTTTTGTTTGCGACACCAACTATCTGTTTTACATCCATTGGAAAAAAAAAACCAAACAACTGGGTTTGAATCAAACTACGAACATGGCCACGTGGTTCACAAAACTGAAAATCTGTTCAACTTACACCATCACCATTCACCAGAATTGTGAAATGTAGTTATGAAATGGCCAGTTTGATTCCATACCTCAGATATTTCAGAAAGCAATTACAGGCAATTGAGACAATAATGCTCCTTCAGCATAGCAATTCGAATTCAGGTGTTAGAAAATGTTGTTAATCGCCAGAGTTTCTGTATGTTTTCCTTTCTGAGTTAGTTCCTCCTGAACAATGCATGCCCGCATGGTAAAAGTTTTATACTGATTTTATATTTTAACTGAGTTATAAAAAGAGATCAAAACAGACACTGTATCACTATACATGTTCCTATTACTGACAAAAATATGAGCTTAGTATTCTTAAGAACTTAAACACTTTATAAAAGGTATTACTGTCCCTTAATAGCTCACAAGACAAAACTGTATTATCTTCTTCTGCAACTTCTGCAATTTTGTTTCATAAAAATAATAAAGTGCTTCTTCCCACAATTAAAAAACTGTAAAATCACTAAAATAATAATTCTTAAATAAAAATCAACACAGAAATGTAAAAGCAACTCATCATGGCTACAGCTTCAATAACAGAATAAGGCTGTGTAATTCCACAGACACTAAAAGATGATAAAACTACTCAGTTTACTCTAGTTCTAAGAATTGTTACGGCACAGTCTTACACAAATGATGTGAGGGAGCACAGGATACCACAGCTTGGGCTTTCACTTTATGAAAGCATCCAGGATACAAAACGAATACAGCACCAACCTGCAGGGCATAGCCTTGTCTGCTGATGTTACTCTGGACCTGTACTGGTACCCAGATCTCTCAATCAGTAGTTGACCAAACTGATTGTGGTACAACTGCATTTAGTTGTAACATATTTTTTTCTGGTGAAATGATAAACACATCTAAGCCTCTGCTAGTAAATCAGCCAGCAATTAGAGCGCATGTATTTTGTTACCAGAGACAATGAGAAAAGGCAGCACAAAACATGCCAGGATGAACCAACCCAGTCAGGCCATGATGAATATCCTCCTTAAAAAGATTAGCAACTGACATAAAAATAAATCTAAGATACCAATCAAACATACTTCTCTGCTAGTGAGTCCTGCTTTTATTTCTTCATTCTCTTTCATAATCTTTTTCTTCACTACAAATTCCCTCCATTTAAGATTTTTAAGTCCTCCTATTATTCATCAAGGGAACTGATAGTTTTTTAAGAGCTCTGAGGTCCCATCACAATAAATGCACACAATCCAGTGTAATGTGGCTGTCAGTGAGAGTGAAAATAATCTCGAGATACAGCCAAGGGAATTAAAAAACAAAAACAAAACAACAGAACAGTCAAGAAGAAAAGTTGTTCTTCAACGTTCCCCATCAATTTTTCACATGTTTAGCCATGCTGCACCTTAGAAAGTTTTGCTCAATTACTCTTTCAGCAAGAAAAGGAGCTGCACGGAATATGTTGTATTTTAGCAAGCACACTTTTCAATCCCTTGCTAGAGAGAGCCATATCCAATAGTTTCCTGGAAGTGCAGGAACTTGAATTTAGACTTTGAATTTAGTCTCCACATAATTCCACGTCCCTTAAGTGTTTCTGTAGAAAGTAAAATATGACCAATCAGCTTTACTAGTTCTTTCCAGATGGCTGCCTTGGAAGCTTTCCATCAGCATATTTGCAGGTTCTGACATGCAACTAGATTTCCCTAATCTTTCTGTCTAAGCAATCTCCACATCACCGATCCCTTAAAGCTTACATTAAGGAATGAACATATGCCTAACAAGGCTATCATTACACTCAACAAGAATAACTAGTGCTTTTCATGAGGAGAAATATTTTTTAAGATTCACTTCAATTTCTTACATAGAATTAATATATATATATTCTGGGGCAAAACCTGAAGCATTTCTGATATATCCATAGACAATAAGGGGAGTCCAAGATTTGAAAATACACTTTGAACAACAAGTCCATACTAGCATTTCTGACTTTTAACATAGGATCATGGGATGACCTAGGTTGAAAGGGACCTCATAAATTCACCTAGTCCAACCTTCTGATTAAAAGGATGCAACAACTGTGAGACCAGACTGGATTAATTATGGCTTTGTCCAGTCTCACCTTAAGAACTTGATGTTATTTTAAAACCTCCTTGTAACTGGGACTTCATCTCTGATACATCACTAAAAAATTAAAATACAGCTGCACTAAAAGTGATGCAGAATATCTGGTTTGGCACATGTAACAGAGACCAGTAATTTACTACTTGATTGCAGGAGAAGTACAATGAAGTCAACAGGATATTCGCTTTCAGAATGACCTTACAAAACCAGAAATGGAGGAAGTCATTGCCCTGCTAAATCCTACTGCTTTCACCTGTATGCAGTGATGATGAAAGGTGCACAAGAACATCCACTTTAACCTGTCCCTCAACCATTTCCTCCTCTCTGCTAAACACAAATACTCCTCCCAGTAACAAGGTTAAGAATATCTGCCACAGTAGCAAAAGTAGCAGAAAACCAGAGTCAGGAAAGGAACAGGAGACCTCATGGGCAGACATATTACACAGTTTACAGAATCACAGAATGTTTTGGGTTGGAAGGGACCTTTAAGATCATCTAGTTCCAACCCCCCTGCTATAGGGGTTATGGGACCTGGTTATATGGGTTATAGTTATGTCACTATAGGGGTATAGGGACACCTCCCTCTAGACCAGATTGCTCAAAGCCCCATCCAGCCTGGCCTTGAATACTTTCAAGGAGGGGGCATCCACCAACTCACTGGGCAATCTTTTCCAGTGTCTCACCATCCCCACAATAAAGAATTTCTTCCTCATATCTAGTCTAAATCTACCCTCCTCTAGTTTAAAGCCATTTTCTCTTGTACTGTCATTACATGCCCTTATAAAAAGTCCCTCCCCAGCTTTCTTGTAGAGCCCCTTCAGGTACTGCAAGGCTGCTACAAAGTCTCCCCAGAGCCTTTTCCAGGCCGAAGAGACCCTTCAGAGGACTCAGAGTTCTGTGGCAGAAGAAAAACTATGTGAAATTACCCAGATGGTGCTTGGAAATGAAAAACCACCCCAGGTGCATAAAAACATACACCGATGGCAGCCCATTGGGAACAAGGCAGCCAGCATACAGCTGTGATGCTCCCCACCCTCACGCTGAAGAGCTGTCTTCAGCCCCACAGCTCTGTCAGGCTGCCCACCACAGGAAGGGGAATCTGTGGTTGCCCTCCATAGGCCAGCACCAGCAGTTACAGAACAAAACGTGGGTAAAAAGACAGCTCAACAAGTAACTTCTCACACCAAAGCAACTTGTTTAAGGATTTGCTGCACCTAGGACAGTTACAGTAGATAAATGCTCCAGGACGCTTTCACACAATTTCAGCATGTTCTGCCTGAAAACCATGCTCCGGAGAAGAAACTGGTGTCAGAGAAAGGCTAATTTGCAAGCAAAATAACCCCTTGGGAAACTTACAGACATCAGAATTGCTGGTTTATATCCACCTCCTACCTCCCAAAGATCAGCTGTACAAATCCAGCTGTTCTGAACCAGATACTTTTTACACACAGATTTCCTTTCCAACTGCAATTTATAAGAGATTTGGCAGCTCTCTGTGACCAACTGTACATTCAAGATAGTATTATAACATTTCTTCATTTTCTCAGAGATAGCGAACTCTTCAACAGTGCAAAGAGATTTCACTACGTACAAAAATGCCAAAGAAAAATTAACCTTGTACCTATGCCTATAATTAGGGTCAGCATGGAAAATACAGACGTATCTGTCACATCCTCCTGGACTTGGTTATGGTATAAGACCACTGTGTATGTTAGAAGCAGAAATCAGAGAGCACATAAACATGATGTATAGCAAAATCACAGAAATTCAAAGCAGTGAAACTTCAAAACCCATGTTATCTAGCTTAGGACAGAACAACCCCAGGGAAATAATTCACACTGACTTTAACGTTTATTCAAGGCTGAGTTAGAATTTGGCCGTCACCAAACTCTGACCATCTGATACAGTAAGGCTATAAAGCAATGATTATGACCTAACAGACCACAGCCAATTGCTGACATTTTATTCAAGTTTACTTACGCTCAAAACATGTTTTTAGCTGGAAACTGTTTGGTGGGAAAGTCAGGATAGAGAATTCTTGTTTTACTTCCATACTGTAGCTCTTTCATTTATCTGGCCCGGAGCACGAGAACATATTTAAAGAAAACAACCCATACATACACGGACACATACGGACACGGATACACTTTTCAAATCATTTTTATAGCATTTAGACTAGTAATGCTTCTTGGAAGAAAATATTTGTGATCACAGGGAAATACATGATTTATTAAGCTTTCAAAATAGCTGATAATTGTGAAGTTGAACTTCAGCTAATAAAATGCCTGTGCTTCTGTTCAAACTCAAATCTGCCTGGTAACTAAGTTGAACTGACACTGCTGCATGGCATTTACAATCTTTCGCTAATTTACAGCAGTAGAGTGTGAAATCCAACTGACTGCTCAGCTCTGTATCCTCTGAGCTGCTCATAAGGCTTTCCATCAAATGATTATCTGGATGGGCAGCCTGCAATTTGAAAATATTATTAGGAGGTAATTGATTCATCAAGAAACAGAATTCAACTTAAATTAACATTCAGTGTCTGGTACACCACACCATGTTCCTCAGTATCACTTTCTGCATGTGATCACATCTGGTTATTCAGCAGAAGCTGATCCCTTGCTGTTCTGTGTCCTGGAAACTACAGCCTGCACCTTTTGCCCTGTGGCCCCAGCGCAACAAAGCAAAGCCAGCAACATACCTAGTCATTGTTATGAGCTGCTTTCCCTGTGGGCCTGGGTTGTAACTTTTTCATTTCCTGCAGCTGCAGAGGTTGTCAGACAGTCTCACAGGCAATGCTTTGGCTCTGAGCCATGGGTGGGGAGATCTGTCCTTACTCATAGCCCACACTTTACTTGCTCACAGTCTTAAAACAGCAAACTTTTCCCTTCTGCAGCCTTCCTCTGCTTTTAAGCAAACAATTGCTGTTTATATATTTTTTTTTCCTTCTTTACTTTCACTGCAAACTGGCAGTCCGTTTTGAATTGCTCAAACTGGATTCCCATTTTACTTCATCAAATTCTTCTGTTCCCCTCAGAGCTTCTTTCTACACTTGGACTCAGTATGAAAATACCCCATTTCTCCCTCATAGTTTTCAAAGACCTCCATCACATGTGAGATATATTTTACCTTTATTCTCTCTCCCACCCCACTGACCTGAAATTAATACACTGAATAGAGAGTCTCCAGTTTTATGAGAGCAAATTTACATAATGCTCAAATTCAAGACTGTTTTATCCCATCTTGTGGCCTCAGCTATTAAATGTCTCTCTTTTCTGGGGAAGTATCCCTAGATCGCCTGTGCAATATTTCTTTTTCTTAACTGCTGAAAAGGAGGGCCCCATACCCACTCAAGAACTTTGTCATCTCAAACTCAGCTCTTTAATCAAATTTGTCAACCTTCGTGTTGGATGGTGTCAGTTATTTGATGCTCCTTACTGTACCATAGATTCTTCGAGAGATACTGAAGTGGGGGGGGGGGGGGGGGGGAGGGGGGGAACACAGAACAAAAGAACTGCTGAAAAGACATTTTTCTGTTTATGGCACCGGTAAAAACTGCATCCTCAGTGTAAAATCAAAAGCCAGCATTCAGTATTGCAGTATTACAGGTAACAAAGTTACAAACAATTTTAAATATGTGCCCATTTTTTTTTCGGAACTTACAAGCTTAATTTTGCTATGCTGAATCCTGACCCTTGCCTTTTACCCAAAGCTTTGTGGCTGTTTGAATGTCCTGCAAGCAAAGGAAAGAGAACTGCATATATAAAAAAGAATGTTCAACAGAATGAAAAGAAACCTTGGTAAAGAAGAAAAGCTCCAAATACAGCAATGGGAACATTCTTTGTCACCCATACCCAATAACATGTGGGGAATCATTGAAAATAAAAATGTTGCCGTATGCATTACTTGTGAAAAACATGTTCTTCCAAAGCTAGTAATTTATTTTTTTGTAGAGTGCACCAACTGTTATCCAGCCTCTTCACTACCCACTTGTTTGTCTTTTTCCCCATTAAAAAAGGGATTTTTTTTAAAATGTACTCATCTGCAAAAATGCATATTATATTGATTAAGTGCCCCCCAAAACTGATAAAAATAGATCTGATATCCAGCAGAACGAGCAAGAGGTCTGGAATCTGCAATCAACACTATCTACCTAATGAATGTCTTTTTTTTCCTATGTAATCCTTTCCTACACACTTAACAAAACCTTTGTTCACTTAATTGTTATACGGCTCTGAAGATTGAAGATCTCGGATACAATTAATGCCTTTTTTTTTTTTAACTCCTCGATACTTAGATATTTTAAATAATAAATCTTCCTAGAATCATAGAATTACCTGGGTTGAAAAGGACCACAATGATCATCTGGTTTCAACCCCCCTGCTATGTGCAGGGTCACCAACCACCAGACCAGGCTGCCCAGAGCCACATCCAGCCTGGCCTTGAATGCCTCCAGGGATGGGGCATCCACAGCCTCCTTGGGCAACCTGTTCCAGTGCGTCACCACCCTCTGTGTGAAAAACTTCCTTCTAGTACCTAACCTAAACCTCCCCTGTCTCAGTTTAAAACCATTCCCCCTTGTCCTATCACTATCTGTCCTTGTAAACAGCTGTTTCCCTTCCTGTTTATATGCTCCCTTCAAGTACTGGAAGGTTGCAGTGAGGTCTCCCCGGAGCCTTCTCTTCTCCAAACTAAACAAGCCCAGTTCCCTCAATCTTTCTTCACAGGAGAGGTACTCCAGCCCTTCAATCATCTTAGTGGCCCTCCTCTGGACCTGCACCAAGAGCTCCAGGTCCTTCCTCTGCTGGGGGCTCCAGGCCTAGATGCAGTAGAAGACAAGTAACAACTACAAAATTATGTAGGCAAGCAAAGAGATTTGCTTTCTGGGCTGTCATCTCTTGTCTTTTATCATCAGAATAAAACAACATTACCTTCTGTGACTGATGAACCTTGGATAGACAAAGAATAACCAAGATCAGCTGTCAAAATGAGGCGCTTCATGGAACACACTTTGCTTTCATAATCTTATTACCCTATTTTGGATGATCACTACTTCAGGCAGTTAAGACATTAAATATCACCCAGTGCATTTGTACTTAGTGATGAAACACGATTTTGCTGTAAATTAGAAAAGGCTTGCTGTTTCAAAACTTCGAAGCTCACATCACCTCCGAGATGCCTCTCTAGCTCTAGCTGTCAATCAGATGGGATTGTTAAATGCTGTTGAAAAGATCAGAATTGTAGGATCTCTAGAATCTGAACTATGGGGTGCTGGGAAGACTTTGAAAGTCGTTTCACAGGAGCAACTAAAATGAGCAGATGCTACTAAAGACCTTCAGAGTCCAAATGATACTGAGAAGAGTACAAAAACTCTTCAATTAATCCACTTCTATAAGCTAAGCACTTAACATTCAAGCAGCTAACCCTACCACTTCCCTGATGGTGGGTCATCTCCTCTTCTTATTTAGGACTGTGTAAAGCCTCTCTCCCTCTAAGCTTTGTACAGCAGCTTGTGATGCCAGACATGCACAAATGCCAGACTCGTGTCTGCTGCACGTGTCTTAACCCATCAAGTGTACAGAATTAATCATACCTGATGCTCACACAGTTCGCGTAACATATTGCATATATTTGCAGACCTTAAAACTCTAGAGGGCAATATCCTCATTTATTAAATCATTCAAATAATCTGGAAGTTTTATTGCATTGTAGGTAAAAATATATATATAAGAGGATTTTTATTAAAAAGCCCGAGTTGCAAAAATCACTAGTAATCTAGGAAACTTAATAGTGGTGAACCCAAGTGCATGAAGGCCTACCTTAATTTATCTAAGTCATTCACTTGTTCTTTCTTATAAGAGCATTTTGTTTTTTGGTACTGTTGTTTTAGGGTTCTTTTGTTGATGTGGTTTTTAAGAATTCATACCTCAATCAGTGCCCACAATGAACAATACTTAAAAACTGAGATCATCATCTACTTTCCCCCCCCCCCACTCTTCTGATTAGCATATCCCCCAGTGCCGTGTTTACAGATCTTTAATCAAATCCAGCACTTGAGAAAGAATAACTTCTGGTTGGGATCATCAGAGGAACATTTCTCTAAGCAGTGGAAAAAAATAACACCAAAGCACCCCACCAACTTTCCCTAATTTTCTGTAATCCCTCTGTGTAGTGAACACTATCAGCTTCTTTCAAGTAATGGAAAGCTGAGTTACAGACTGAAGTCAAAAGCATCCTATGGTTTCAAGTACACAATCTAAAGCTTTCTTTTCGTTTTTTTTAGCTTCCAGAATACTTGGCATTATATAATAGGTTGCGTGTTCAATACAGTTCATGCTGATTTCAGTCACATGCACAGGAAACTTTACGAATCAGGCACCCAAGTCCTAAAGCCTGACACCCACTGATGTGGGAATAAACAAGCAGCAGCTGCTTCTTATCAGCTGGGATTCATAGAATGGGATCATAGAATCATAGAATCCTTGGAGTTGGAAGGGACCTTTAAAGGCCATCTAGTCCAACTCCCCTGCAATGAACAAGAAGGTGCAATAACATCACAAGGGAAGCCTACGGAACAGAAGAAACTTCTGAACCTGCATTCAATCCTGCAAATCATATTGATTTTAGACCTTGTCTTCTCTTTTCTTCAGTTTCCATGATCAATATAATTAATACTTTTTTGTTTTTTTAAAGCAGTATGTTAAACAGAAACTATACTTATTTTACACTGCTCTGCCCCTTCTCTCCAAACAAATGCTGAAGGAAGAATAGCAATACAGATTACGTCCACTGGTTTGATTAATAAATGTGATGTAACCTCTCAAAGACAAAAACAGTTCTCATTCTCCCTCAGGAGTCTGCGGAGCCCAGGGTTTTTCACATAACATAAATTGTTTAGTACAGTCTACTTAATAAAATTCTCTGCTTTCAAAGGCAAAGCACCCAAGCTGCAAAGGACACTGGAATTATCAATTCTGTATTTAGAAAAAGATACATGTGTTAACATTTCCATGATTTCAACCCCTCAACCAAGGAAGAAAAGGTTCAGTGAAACCTAACTGCACTTTCATTATCAAAAAAACCTGCAAAACTTATCTTCCCAAATGGTCAGAGGATACAAGAAGTTGAAAATGTTTTCCAATTAAATCCTTCAGATGTTTTTAATCACGCTGTATTCAGGAAGTTCCTCCTATGCATGCTCCTGATATAAGTAATGCAAACTCTCCCTATTTTAGTCAAGCATGTTAATAAAGGGTCAGCATTCAATGAGAAAATTTATGATGCCCTAGCTGGGATGGATGGAAAAACTGAAAAAAAATAAAAAAAATTAAAAAAAAATTGAGCATATTTATAAAAAACTCTCCAAGGACACAATTTTGTTCTGGAAAAAAAAAGTCTACTCCAATACCATTTTCTCATTAAATTTGTTACTAATAACAAGCTTTTTGAAAGGCATCTTTTCCCCCAGCAT
Organism: Alectoris magna; assembly: GCA_030625065.1. NCBI lineage: Eukaryota > Metazoa > Chordata > Aves > Galliformes > Phasianidae > Alectoris > Alectoris magna. Next base: position 73,362,910 of record CM060561.1, on the reverse strand, counting down.
GTGCTGAAGCACCTAATGGACTAACTATTGTTTATTTTAATTCATATTGCTTTCTGTTAAAAGACTTCAAACAGCTTCAAATGAAGCAAGAAAACATCTTTTCTAATAACTAGTCTGTGAGCCTGGAAAATTCAGTGAGCCAAAGGACGAACTACAGTACAGCAAAACCTTAAAAACTTTTTTTGATAGTTATTAGATTTTTACTGCACCCTTCAAGGACTCATTCTTCCATTCAAAACAAAAGCAAAGTAAGATTTCAGAGTCCAGCTGCACCGAAACAATAGATGAATTTTGTCTCTGCTAGCCTGGAAAACTCAGTTAAGTAAAATACAGAAGTTCTAACAGCTCATTCCAATTCCAGGGCACATGGATGTGCGTATTTAGCTCCTCTGCAATGGAGCCTGATTTTATCACGACTTCTTACTGCAGGATTTCTCAGGAAATAGTGGTATTACATGCAGGATGTTTTTGTCACACTTTCAACGCATGATAGGTATAGATTTCCTTATCATTGAAGCTTGATCTAATACGATATGCAACTTTGTTTACCAAAACATAATTTCCCTAAATCTCTTCCGTCTTCTGTCACATTTTTACTTAACAAAGACAACTGCTGTTTTTTATAGAATCGATAGCATGGCTGTAGGATCCTAAAAACACTATGTTTTATCTCACTAAAAATTAGAAACCAAAACAGAGTAAGAACACTGAAGTGCCCATTTATCAAGTACTCGCTATTACCCAAAACTCACACTGCTGACAGCTAGACTTCGTTTCCATCATTTCTTACCTTTGTGGTTAAAGATCCCCTCCATCTCCATACTACTGCGAGAGTGAGCAATGCAGAGGGACCCACAGGGGACCAGGCCTTCTGCAGCTGGGGACCGATCTGTAGTTCGAACCAGACACCAGTCGGGTTTGTCATGGGGTCGCTCCAGGACCTCCACAGTCTGCCCACGGCGGATTGTCAGCTCATTACTGTTGCAGGCGGTGAAATCATGGATTACCACCGTCAGCTCGCACCCACCAGACAACTGTGAGGGAAAACAAGAACAAGAAGCCAGATGAACGCTCGTTATCAAACCAACCGTCACGCACCATTACCTATTTAGGATTCCTGGCAGGGTTCGTATTTTGGATGAGATAGCAAGCTTCTGGGGCTTTCCGCATCAAGAACAGATCGTTTCAAAATCAAGCAGTTACGATGCTTTTAGTACAAATTTTTAACTCTGCTTGTCTCTGCCTATGTTCGAAACACTGGTTGTGACAGGGTTGGGTGGAGGATTTAAGCAGTTTTTCTTGCTAGACTGCTCCTTACCCTCAAAGCTGAAGTAGCAGCCACTTAAGAATATGTCTTATGGCTGATAACTCACTGCAAAACGCCAGATATTAGTAAATGCAATCGCTATGAGATTTATCATCTTGCAAACCCAAGGCAGAGAGGTCTGTTTCAAATGAGCGTACTAACTCATTCCCATGCCACTTACAGTTCTTTCTCAGGTCACAAAATAACACAGTATACTCCATACATGAATACAAACATCAGCATAAACTTCTTCACATAATATTCCCAAATACCTAACTACGTGATACAAAATCCACATTAGCTTACAACTTCCGCCTTCTTGCTGATTCCCCAATTAAACCACACAAACTTGAATTAAAAGCATGCAAGGGTTTCCCCCCTACTTCCAAAACACTTCATTAGAACCTTTTCTTTTTCCCTGAGGTTATATTTCCTCTTTGTTTTGTCTGCTTTGATCAGAAATGAAAATTATTATATAAACTTTGCAAAGTTCCCAAGATTGCTCAGTGCCAGAACACTCATCCAACTTAACTAAACAGCCTGGGAATGCCTTCCCCTTCCACGTAGCGACGATGTTCCAGGCTACTTCAGACTTTAGTGTTTGAGTACTTCGATAGCCCAGGGTGCTTCAGTACCACATTCCCATTACAACCCAGCAGGTATGGCTTTCTGCAGATTCAGTAGTTTGGACCAAGCTAGTCAACTCCTCCAGCTCAGGGAGGTAATCCTGAAGTACTCAATTTGGACAAGGGACGACAACAGCTCTCTGAGAGTTACAGTCATAGCTAATATAGAAGCATGTGCTCTACCCACAAACTGAAGGATTCCTGCTATTTTATTGTTGCCTTTTACATTTAGGTTCTTAAATGCCTGCTGGCTACATCTCACAAGCTTTAGGAGAAGAAGAAAACAGTCTACACTGTTATTTATTAGTTTTCATTAATGAAGTTTTCATTGCTTTGCATCAAAGCATCAGATAGAATCTTTGCTAGGATAACACTACTTCTTATCAAGAAAGAATTTTAAAGCAGATGACTAAAACAGCAAAAATCCAATAAAACTAAAAAGCTAAGTCCAACCTCCTCCCTAGTAAATCCTGCAACAATAGCATATAACTCCTAGCAGGCAGTCTAACTCCAGAGCTTTCCCATGGTCCATGATTGTTAATCTCAATGGCTATCCTTACTTGCATCCATGCACCCCGAAAAGAATTTTCTTTGGGGGAATGCAGAGGCTAACAAGAACAAAAAATTCCTTACACAACTATTGTTTAGAGATGGTAAATCAAGTTCCACTAATTTTGATGCAGGCTAAAAATTAATCACGTTGTTACTACTACATCTCTTCAGATAGTCCCAGCGCCCAAATTATGACAGCCATATTTTCAAAGAATGCTACCTTCTCCCTCATTAAAAACTTCCTCTTTGCCTTCCTTCTCATTCTCCATGTTGTTATGAGTTTTTAGTCCATGCAAAACTATGCCAAAGGGGAAAAAGTAAGAGCTTTCCCTTGTTTTCTGGTATTGATTTATGTTACAGCCTTCTTCAGACAAACTAAGTAACAATTGAAACCATCTGGATGGCTGATGGGGACTAAGAAAAAGCTGACAGAATATGACTTCAGAGACCAAATTTTTCCCAGGGAATTTCATATGTGTCCCTCCACCAGTGCAATCATCAAGACATTAACAAGTAGGCACTTTCCAGAAATTCCCCCTAGTCATTGTATTTTCTCCTAAATATCTACAAGAACATAGGTTTGGTTCTCTCCTTCCTTGTCTGACCCTTCACTTCCCTGCAAATGGAAGTATACTTGGCCTGCAGTGCAAAGGTTGCGTGCTTTTGGCATTAATATAGATGTTATTTCTTCTCCTTCCCTTAATTGGGAGGGAAAAAACAAAGAAGAAAAAATAGAGATTTGCTCATTAGCTACATTTTTTACAGTATTAAGCTAAAGGAAAAAGATTGCTTTAAAAAAAAATTGATAGTAACTATATCAGAAACTACTAAGTTACCCAAATAAATGTCACTAAGAGTGTGCAGGAATTCGATATCCTGGCTGATCAGTACTCCATCTAAACTTCCCATTCCATCACACTTGAGCAAGCAGTATGCAAGACATTCCCAAAGTGCATGTGTTAGTTCTTCCCTGTTTTCAAATACCCTAACACTGTTAGTGCAATTTCGCACAGGACTTCTTTGCTGCTGTCTAGAACACCATTGTATAATGGTGTGTTCTACTCAGACTACGTTTAAGGTTATCATAATGAAGAAAAAACCTAAAAAATGTGTGTATCACCTTTACCCTCTCTTGGGATAGCGACCATTCTTCGCCTCCCCAACTGTAATGGCTAGGAAACAGTGCTTCTCCCTTTGTTTCTTTGTTCATTTTCTTTCCATAACATGCTTTCTGAAAGCAGTTTCCTCCTCTGCACTGATTAAATGCATTTGGACAGCAAGGAGTGTCTGGGATTATGTACATTGCTCAACAGCTGTTGCTGGACAGCTTTGGCAAGGCTCTCTAGGTTAGCTGGAGGGAAGAGAAAGAGGCACAGCAGAACCAGGAGACTGATTTGCACTGAAGAGAAAGGAGTTGCAAACCACCTAAATAAAAATTGAGGCTGAACAAGGGCTTTATCCGTCATTCTCAAGAAACTCTTTATGTAAACTGAATTAATCATGCATGATAAAAATAAATGAGGCTATGTCTGAAACATGGAAACTGGAGAGACAGAGTCTAGATGAGAAACAAAAGCCAGACAGAAATAGAACTGCAGATTAAAAAAGGCGTGAGGTTTAATTAAACAGCTTATCATGGGACACAGTGTCTTGCTGTTGCTGAAATTAATGTTAACCATCTATGTTCATCTCACTGGGGCTTTTTAATCACTGCTGATTGTAGAGAGGAAAAAAAAAGGCATAACCCATGACTTATCCACACAGATTCTTAGAGCAGCTTTGCAGAAATCAGAGATACCACATTATCACTGCTGACTGACTTCTGTCAAATACAAAGGCCTTTATATATTACCTCACTTAAAGATTGCTTATTAAGTTTACTACTGCATGGTACTTTTACAGTAAGGAGAAATGGGAGGAAAGAGAGCAGCTAATAAGCTTTCTTAATTATCTCAAGTGTGAAAAATCTGTAACTTCTTTTTAAAATAGAACTTGGGTGTCTTCTTTTTTCCCCTCGGTGCACTTCTTTCTTTCTCAGAATATTTCTCTTTGACCAGACCCAAACTTGGTCTCTGATTCTGAGGAGAGGTGTATGCTCAGAAACAAGCCTTTTTTTAAAAAAAAAAAAAAAAATTCTTTTTTTCTTTTTTTTTTTCACTTAAGTAAAAAAAAACCAAAACAGTTTGTTTTCATTTTTCTCCTGGCAGGAGATTTTTCTGCATTTTCAGCTGGTAGGACTTGGTTGTCTCCTGCTGCTTCAGTGGGTTTTCTATACCCAAGCTTTAAGAAGCATGCGAATGAAATACAAATTCACACAGAAAGCAGTAGAAAGTGTTACCAACTGGGCACAAAAGACAATTCCTTAAAACTAAAATACTGCTCCACTGACCACACAAAGCAGCCAGCATGATTCCTGCTACTTAGGATAACACCGTATGATGGCTCTACTTAGAAAAGCCTATCACCTTCTCAGCTATCAAAATAGTTTGGATTATTTAACGTTTCTGCCAGCTCAGTTAACACAAGCACAAAGAGATCTATCAAACCTACACTGCTTCCTTCAGCTTCCGCATTTCATTTCCTAAGCATTGGATCAAGTTCAAAAGAAGATGCTAAAACCAGATCAAGATCTGAAGCTAGGAAACAGCTGAAAGGTGGAACAAAAGGCCAAGTGTCATCTCTTTTATTTATTAGCCACCTAAAATGGTGTCTACAGAGCTACGGAACACAAATGGAAAGAATGCTGTGAAAGGCGAAGGGCAAAATATCTACTGAGAAGGGTACAGTAAGAGCACTCATTTGGAAAACCAAGGTACTCTGTTGGAGTAGGAATCTCCCTCTCAAGAAGCTTACATTTTAGTTTGGGCTGTGCTACACGTTCTAATACTTCAGGATAGGTTGGTGCTACAGGTGTATTTAACTTGATTTGCAATATGGAGATACATCACAATATTAAAAAGAAGGTGGAAAGGGATTTTAGAACATCCAGTCCACTCTTTTTTCTTCCTCCAGAGCATGAGCAGTTGCAGCTACATTAGTTATGATTAACATTTATCCAAAGTTTTTGCATGATTTCCAACTATGGACATTCTCTAGCCTTCAAAACTAGGCTGCTCCGGAGCTTCACACTTCAATAGACACAAAACAAGTCACTGCAATTAAAATGGAGTCCTTTAATCTCATCTCATTCACTGAAAATATGTACACAAGACTGCTCTGTAACTCTGCTTTTCACGCAATTCAGGGCCTTAAGTTCTTCCTCCTACCTTTATACTTATCAGCCCCAGCTCATTATCTCACCTTGTAAGTTATGTTTGGTCGATCAGACTTTCAGCTTTCCTGGAACTTTTCCATCTGCTCAGTAATTTAAGAATATTCCGTATTCAAAACTGGATGCAGCACCTAAGACGTGCTAAGAGCCTTAGAGGTGCTCAGTAAAGAATGAGAACTTTCTGCCCATCACTTTAGGGCTGTTTCCTCTCTCCTCATATTTTTATCACACTGAAAACTACACAGTTTGAAAGCCTTTAAACTTCTCAAAATCTGTTGAATAATCTCATCATTTACATTAGTAGTTAATCAATTTCACCTATTCACTTTAGCTCAAGTGAGTTCCTATTAAACTGTATGGTATTTTGCCAGTTCATTTCTCCCTTTACAAAGATGGTTCTGAATGCTAATTTAATCTTTCAACACAGTTTTCATATGACATGAAGCTGGGATGGATGTTAACTTTATAAGCGGTCTATCGGATCATCCTGTTCATTACTGAAAAGCAACATGGAAAACTGAAGTCAACAATCAAAACTTAAAATTCTATTCCAAAAAACAAAACAAAACAAAAAAAACAAACAGGGTGGAGAAGAAAAAAGCTAATTAGAAGTTATTTTCTGCTGTGAAAGCATTTCCAATTAAATCACAAAATGGGATTTGAAGAAAAAAGTTAATCTGCACAATATTCAACCACTTCCAAGGCTAAGGAATTTTAGTTCTTTCTAAGCAAATGTCTGAAGAGGAAAGAAAATATATTTTGTTTTGGATAAAAGATTTTACCTTTCATATTCTTCCCTCTGTACAACAAGTAGTTCTTCCAATCAAAACATTTTTTTAAATAGAGTAACTAATTTGTACATATGATTGGATAAAACAGAAAGGTTTTACCTGGTCAGTGATAAGTATCAGGTGTTTGATATTGTGTTTTCTCATGCATAAGAATGTTCAGCAACAGCATAATAAATGATTCAATGCTAAACATTTTACCACTTGCTTGATGCTACATTAGCTGATATTTTAAATGCTTCTAAATGGGGAAAACCAGCTCAGCTTGAGATCTGCTCCAGATTTGACTGGGAAGCTCCACTGCTCAAACTAACAAACCACATCAACAGTACCTAAAATCACTAAAACTGTTTTGTTTCACCTCTGCAAGGCTTTCAAACATACTAAGCTTCCTGACTGAAATAACTATAGCCAATTTTAACTCCCAAACAGACTACAGATAATGAATTCTCAATGCATGAAGTGAAATACTACCTCAAGTTCAGCAAGTGCCAACATATCCTACTTATTTCATGGTCTTCTGCCTCTTGCTGTTCTTTAACATTTTTTAAAATTCTCCTCTTAGTGTGTTTAACAAAACAAAACACATACTAGAATAACTAATCAAAGCTATTCTAATTCACACACTTGAAAAGAATGAACAGACAGTAAATTTCTTCCTTGGACACATGTAAGATGTAGCACAAGTAAATTCCTCAAGATAGCCCAGTTCCAGTATGACTTGGTCTGTTCTTGTGAAAGAAAAGTCCAACAAGAATTTTATACGCTACTGTGAAAACTCAAATATATATATTTTAAAAACAAAGCTAATCACACTAACCAACTTTAAAACTTAATTTGTCAGGAAAATATTTAAAAACGTTCTCCATTCCTTCTTCCTTTTATTCCTCCTCCTTACAACTTATAAATCCTGTTGAACAGGTTGTTGGTAAGTCTCTTTCTCATGCCAGACTGGAAGATAATTGTGAAGGCATTTCACATTGCCAACTTTCCTAGTAATTCTTGGATCATACCTGAGATATGTGAAGGGCCATAGGAGACAATCCATGCTATTTCCCTCTAAACAGTACATAATAAACAATTAAGGAGTGGCAATGGTTGTGAATGGTAGGGATGGATTCCATCACCTTAGCTGGAATTGAAGCACAATCCAGCCAAATCTTTCACACAGCTTGACCTCTCAGTCAACGACTGGGGAAATAAAAGACAGCATGTCTTGGCTTTGAGTGTGATAGATCATCCCGAATCTACACTAGACAGGGACTGTTCAGAGGAGAAAACAAAATACGGATTTTAATAACACATCTAAAAATGCATTAAACTTTTTTCAATATGTAGATAGTACATTAATGTAAATCACTAAATAGGTAAGCAACAACACAAGGATTAAAATAACAAGAGTCAGTGAAAGACTCTTTTCTTGCTCAAAGGAACAATTTTTCCAACAGATGTCCATAGAAGAAACAACCACCAAAACTACAGACTGACTTCAATACAAACATACCAGGTCAATACAAAAGATATTTTTGACAAATACAAGAGCAACCCTAACTTACGACCTCTTTTTTTTTTCCTGTCATCTACTTTGCAAGTGAATGTTAAAACAAAGAATTTAAGTGACTTCCAAAAATATGGGAAACAAACTCTTTCAGATGACCGTGGGAATTGTGAAAATATTTCTCTGTATCTGTGTAGTATAAGTGGCTCATTAAAACAATTTTACCGATGAGGTAATAGGCTAAAAATCTGTAAATGCCTTTTCAAGTCATTTACTAAGCAGCTTCTATCTTTTTATTCACTCTCCTATTCAGTTAGCTATCTCTACCTCCATGCAAGGTCTTAACACTTCTCATTTGCCAGAAATCTTTCAACTCCAAAGTAATAAGCATCTTCTGATCCCTATCTTTCTTCTACCCATGAGAAGCTCTATCTGTGGTATCATTCTGAAACAACCCAGCCAGAATATACAGACAAAGATGGAGGAAAGGAAACACTAATACTGGTATCATATAACTCTCGGACTGGTGGGTTACTTCTCTTTAATATGGTGATTTTCATTAGCTCTCAGGCAGAAAGTGAAAATCCCTAATGCATGAACAGTGGGTAGTATCTTTGCTTCACAAAAGTAACCACATGAAAATCACCAACCTCAAGTTCATCAAAAAACAGATGGTAGGCTTTCAGAGAGTCACAGCATCATAAAGGTTGGAAAAGACCTCCAAGATCATCAAGTCCAACTGTCCACCTAACACCAGTATTTCCCCACTAAACTACGTCCCTGAATACCACATTTATACCTGTGGAGCTGTTCAAAAAACACCCTCAACCACATCCATGGGCAGCATATTCCAGCATCTGACCACTCTTTCAGAGAAGAAATTTTCCCAATATCCAACCTGAACCTCTCCTGGTGTAACTTGAGGCCACTCCCTCTAGTCCTATCGCTTCAAAAAGGTTAATACAGACATTGTGAAATATTCTATGCACAGCATTAAATTTTATGCAAAATATAATTTTACATCAATGCTTTGGACAACTGGCAGAAGAAAGATTGCAAAACAGTTTCAATTTGGAATAAACTCAATTTCTTTAATGACCTATTGGATGCAGACAACCACCCTTGCGCCCCCACTACATTCAATACATTTTCTCTATTGCATACAGCTGTTTGTAAAAGATCGAATGCTTCCATTCTGCCATTCTTATCATACTAATTTCAGATGCTAACACACACTAAGGAATGAATCATTAGCTGTCATAACAGAGCAGCACCTGAGAAACTTACCTTATCGCTGTCAAGCGTGTTCTGTGAAGTTCGTGAAGCAATTGAAATAGTATCAGGTTGGCTGCTACCATCTCCCTGACTGTCCAAGTCCTCGCCATCTCTGCAAATAATTCAGTTTTCATTACAATAGTAGCACTGAGTTTTAATGTGTTAGATCCTACTCTATGGAAGGGGCACCTAAATACTGTGGCAACAGATACAAGCTAGACAAAATAACTGATGCAAAGATGGACCATTCAACGCTTAATTCTTTTTTCTACATGCATTCTTTTTTTCAATGACAACATTGCATAGAATTTAAAACAACCAACCAGTTAGGACTATGGCACACAGTTATAAGAAACAAATCCAAAGCTAGCAAGCAGACTGCTCAGTCACATATTTTAAGCTCTGTCAAAGGATACCAAGGACCTGAGCATGAGAAACACACACACAATTGTGAAAATCTAAAATGTACAGCTATCCTGTACTGCTGTTTCAAATCCCTTCCGCAATGGCTAAACCTACACTAGTCAGGACCTGTTCAGAACAGAAATCTCAACACATGTAGTATTGCAGGAAACCAGAAATTAGTTATATGACAAAACTGGCCACAATGACTCTTGGTTTTGTCCAATTTACTGAAAGACATTAGATATTCAACACTACAGAGGAAATAGTGCTGTTGAAATGGCATACTTAGACATCTCTGACTACTTAAAATATTAATTACCTTCTTCCTTTCTGTTTTGTTGTTGGTGCTGTTTTTGGGATGTGGATTGGCTCTTTCAATGCTCCTTTCAGATGAATGGTCCTTTCTTGTATCACTTCACGGATATGTTTAATCCAGTCCTGTTTATTCTCTATACTGGATGCCTTTGATATGTAAAAGAAACAAAAACACCAGAACACACTATTGTAGCTGAGAGAAATCCACATATATCTTCAACGAATGAATACCAAATGAAAGGCTTAAAGAAAGATTATGTGAATAATTTTTAAAAACTTGAACAGAAAAATGGAAATTCAAGATAGCTGCCTTTATTTTGAACCATCAGTACTACTTTATGCTTGTCAACATTGCTAATATTGTTAAAAAACTATTTTATTTAAGATTCAGATTCTTTTATAACTTAAAGGCCCAAGAAGGCTGAAGCCTTTTATGCATCACATGATAGACAAGGTGAACTGACTTACTTCAGGAGTTCCAGTAATAATATCCTGAATATTGTGGGGTTTGTTTGCTTGTTTGTTTAAATTCATGCCATGTACTAGGCCTAACTTAATATAATAATCTGCTATCACGAAAAGAACAGTTAACTTACATTGTGACACACATATGCTTCCATAACACTATTTATGCAGCATTCTTCCTGCTTTTAAAATGTACAAGGAAGCAGAAATTATTTAGGGACTGCATTTCAATATGCATTTCAATATTTCTGCAATACACTACCTGTATTTGAGATAACCCTAGAAAAGGTTTGATATCCAGCTGCCCAGTATGAAATATGATTACTGAATCCAATTTATTTTTGCTACCCTACAACTGAAACATTATTGAATATAATAATTGGTGCAGATCTAAATAAACTATTATATGTAAACTCTTACTTCTTTTAATTGTTATCTTCTGAAAGAGTTGGCTTCTAGTATACTGTAAACATTTAATAAATGGGGAAATGAAAATATGATTGTAAAGATGTAAAAAAAAAAAAAAAAAAAAATCGAAGGAGCAATGAATAGGTAGGAAAAAGATCTTTTTCTTTTACAAACAAAAGTACTAAGGAAAAGAAACCAAATACACTGTTAAATCTTTTATCTAGTGTTTTCATGACATTTACTTATGTTATTCATGCGCTGCACTCTACCTTCAAAAATGATAAAAAAAAAAAATAAAAATCAACAAAACCACTGAAAAAACTTGACATACTGTAAAGATTATCTAAATACCCTGTACTCAAAGTAGAGAAGAAAACAGAAGAGAACAGGAACAATTTACGATGACCATAGGTAGACTGTCCTTGAAAACAAAATCCTTTTTACCATTCTACTGTGGGAAGATCACTCCAGATTGCAAAGCACATTCTGTGAAATTATGCAAGTGTAAAAGTTGAAAAAATTGTATTATTCAGTGATTTTAAATCTCGTCTTCCTGCACTCATTGAGTACTTGCATACAGAATGTGAGCTTCTCCTTAGTCTGGAATTCACTAGGAAAATGTAGAAATTTGAGTGGTCATTTTAAAGCGACATTATTGAGTAACCACCAAAATATATCTGAAAACAAACAAGTTTATTTGTAGGTGTGTTAATTGGTAAATGGGAGGATAAACTTTTTACTCATCTCAACACAACTGAGAGATAAAACAGGAAAGTTTCAATTGACACAGTCCACAAAATATGTCAAATTAGCCATTAAAAATGAGACAGTAGACTCCAGGTTATGCAACAGCCAAATGAAAAAAAAAGTGATTATCCTAACTAGGCAAGGAATTCTACTGATGTCTGTAACTTCCCCAGATTCAGGATTTAAAAGTATTTAAAGGTATTGCACACACTCCCACCCATAGGCAAAGACCTTTATAAAAACTTTCAGACCACATAAACACATTAAAATCTTTCATACTATTTCTATTTCTCCATGGGCCATGAAACAAACCATCACCAGCAAGCAGCAGTGACTTGAGAGTAAAAAATATCACCTGCCCTGTTTACTAGTGGATTTGAGCTCCAAAGTCAGTGGATCAAAACATATATTCCTATTTGCAAAATCAAGTTTGTTTAATCCTTCATTAGGTCAACACAGATTCCCCTCTGCTGTCAAGTCACCTTAGTTAGATGTACATCACATCCAATTCTATACAAAGGAAGATCATCTGTCAGCAGCTGTCCCTCTTAAAGTAGCAGAAATTATAACTTGTTGCCTTTCTAACAAGCAAGGACAACTAAAAGACTGAGTATAGCTATATATATTCACTAAGCATATACACTAAAATTACCTTGAGAACAATTTTGTTGTCTGAAGTTGGTGTTCTTCCAACCCACAGAGCAAACTTGCAGGGATCTCCTTCAACATGTTCTGTGACACCCAATTCAGAAGTCTGGAATTAAAAAAAAAAATTGTGAGGACTCCATGGTAAATTTTTTTTGTCAGGAGACACAAAAGGATGCTAATATTCTCAGTAGTCAAGCTCTGCCATTTAAAGAGAGTGTTGGTAGCTTCAGTCTAACTTCAGAGCTTCAGAGAGAATTCTTTATTCTGGGGGAGGTGGTGAGGCCTCTTCAAAAGCAATGACTGCAAGCTGAGCACTTTTCCAGTAAAGTAGTTATATACTATAGTACTTATATTCTTAAATATTGAATTGCTTATTTTACTTTTCCGACTTGACCAAAAAATAAAAATTAAAAAAAATCTTGTAAGTCTAAATAAAATAAACAGAAATGCTTGGTGAAAGTTAAACATTGGTATTTCTCTTTGCTAATTTTTATTGGGGACATTCCTTAGTTATTGATTTTTATGTTTTTCTTCAGATAAGATATGCTTAAGAACTCTCTTGATATCTTCTAAAACTCTTTTCTGCTAAATGAGTCTTCCATAGCGTTTCACTCTCTCTGAAACAGATGAAAAAAATGAAAAATGTAGTTGCCCTGGGGACAACTACGTTAACAACCAGTCTCTGGGAATGTTTCGATGTCAGATCTTTATAGTCAATTATCATTCAAAATGTTTCTGCTTTCCAACTGGAATAACATCTCAATCATGCATTTCTAGTTAAATAATTCATACAGGCTCTGCTTAAAAAAAATAAAAAATAAAAAAATTACAAGTGAGAAATACAGCTCAAACTACAGGAATCCTCACTCCAGAAGATAGCTGCTAAACATTATTACATCATTAGAAGCTGCATTTTTCCCTCATGTGCATCATCACTAGCAAGTACACAGACTCATTACAGGAGATATTAGATACAAAGTAACTGAGCAAGTGTAGTTATTGTCTCATTTGGATGTCAGCTTGTTTTTTGTTGCTGGTTTTGTTTGTTTTGATGTTTACTTGTTTCAGCTTGGAAAAGAGAAGGCTTCAGGGAAACCTGAGAGCAGCCTTTCAGTATCTAAAGGGGGACTGTAAGAAAGAAGGCGATAGACCCTATAGCAGGACCTGCTGTAATAGGACAAGTGGAAATGGTTTCAAACTAAAAGAGGGGAGATTTGCATTGGATATAAGGAAAGAGTTCCATGTGGCTGTTGCTTTTTTCTTTTACAGTAAGGGTGGTGAGGCACTAGAACAGGTTGCACAGAGGGATGTCCCACACTTGGAGACATTCAAGTCGGCTGCACCAAGTTCTGAACAACCTGATCTAGCTTTAAACGTCTCTGTTCATTGCAGGGGAGTTAGACTATATGACCATTAAGCATCCCTTCCAACTCAAATGATTCTATGATTCTCTTTGTTTAAGGACTAGTAAACTTTGAAGTTTTGTACACTTGCGAATGTTATTAATTCAGGGACAACAGAGAACCCATGCAGTAGAGGTCTATACAATAACAAGTGGAAAAGATTGTTTATTGTCCCTTTCAGTGCTGGCGGACATCAAGTGAAATTTGTCACAAGCAGTTAAGTTTCAATGCAGTGTACAGGTTCTCTTGCATTTAATGAATAATTGAGCAAAATATCTCTGCCAAAGGGCACTGGAAACACAACAAGTCTGTGTGAAGTCCAAAGACAAGGTCATGGAAGAGAAACCCATTTGGGGTTATTGAGTGCATAAAAACCACATCCAGGTCAGGAATTCCCTGAACTGCCAATTACTGGTGACTGGGAGAGTATTCCGGCAAATTATCAATTGCTTGCCTTTTATTCCATAGACCTCCTGAGGCGCTGGCTATTGGCCGCTCTACCTTTCCAGAAGAGTTAATTAGCACATAGTTCAACTAACAGAAGTCATGGCATTGAATATTCTGCACAGGGGAAACGATGACAGTAATCACATCCAAAATACAAAAGAAAGTCTCACTTTCTTAAAACTACGTTCCAGAAGTGGGAGATAGTATAATTTGCAAGAAGGATCTTTGGCTAAAAATAACAGACATGCTTTCAACATCTGTATGAACACCTTTTCTACAGATTAAGCTACAAGAACTGCTATAGTAAGTAATCTGCACCACCGGATATTTTACCAACTAGGGCAAAAAGGCAAAAAGAAAAGTCTGTATTTTAAAAATGAGATACAATATCAGTCTTCAATATTTCCAGCAACTTGTGTAGAATACCCACTGGAATAAATCTTTACTAGTGCTATTACTATAACATGACTAGTAAATTAGTAAAATAAATTCCTTTCACCCTTCTGCTTTCTATAGCACACCAATACTAACATAAAGCCTTCAGCAGTTGCTTTTGGCCTACTCTTTTGTCCTCAAAAGCATAAGAAAACAGAAAAGTTTGAAAATTCAGTCTGCGCAGTGTACTACAATTATTCCAGTTTGTCAGGAAGTTTAAACGATCTGAACGTAGTCATAATCATCTTGCCAGTTTTCTAAATATGGTTACTTGTTCTCCCATACTTACAAACAGTTTACTCTTGTAAATGTACTTGCTCCTTCCACTTGAGTCCTTTACTTCTTTACTAAAAACCAAGGACATCTCAAACAGGAAAAGGTGCCTCTCTCTTCCCTTTCGAATTAGAGTTTTGGGGTCCCACACTTGGAAGGATTCTTGAAGGATGAGCTCTCCCTGAGATTCTATATTTTCATCAAAGCCTAAAAACCCAGGGAGAAGAAAATACCAGTATGAAAAGTTGATAACACGATGAGTTTAAAAAGCACAGCTTCTGTTCATTAAGCAATTAATCTATTTTTTTTTCCAAATACAGCTTGCAAAAGATAGAATTCCAAGGAAGCAATGCTAAAAAAAAAAATGCCTCAACATTGTAATAAACTAAATGAAACTGTAGATCAAGCCTATGCCTAAATTTAGAACTCCAACTGTTAAGAAGTTTATCAACTATTCTGGCAGCATTTCACCAACAAATAGAAGCTCTGCTGGCTTCTCGTAACTTCTGCAAAGAAAATTACTTTTCTTAAGAGCTTTTTGCTACTGTAAAAAGTGAGCAGCTTGCAAAGATACAGCAGATAACATTCTGACAACAATGGCTCCCAAATGCCATCTCTTTTGGCTGATACAGCTTCCCTACAGTGCATGCAACAAGCACGCAAAGATATTCCAATAGAGAATGAAAAAAAGATGGCAGCCTGGAGCTGTTGCCATGTGTATCTGCCTGTCACTTATTCACTCCGCAATAAAGAAATAGGAGCTGGATTATTTATCTTGATATATAACAAAGATGAAGGTTGAGAATACCAATGAGTTTACTTCCATTCTAGCAATGGTGTTCTCCCAGGTTAATACTGAGTTTTAGAGCTGCAGGATAACAGAAGTTACAATTTCCATACTCTTCCGAGCAGTATAAAACTGCATTTTAAAGAGATACTGCTTGCCAGAAGTCTCAACAGAAAAACACAAAACCTCTCAAGAGAACAACAGTCCTCACAGTTCTGAAGAGGGAAAAGTATGGAGACCATCAGATGTAAGTTACTTCAGGATGTTCATTCAAAAACCTCCAGAGACACAAAGAGGAAATGTGCTCACTCACTGTATTTGTTTAACATGGAATGACTCAACTGTACACGCACGATTTGTTATAAAACCAACTTATGTAAAAGATTAGGATATTCTCCAGAGTCACATTCCCCGTGTTAGAAGATCATTACCAGTGCTGGTCAGCATTTATACTAACATCATCTCCTGAACAAAGCATTTGGAATGGGTCCTTCAGACTGACCAATATTCCTGTTGTTTAAAATCAGGGAAGAGTGATGACCTAGGGCATTCACATGACCAAGGATCATATGGCAAACCAAGGTGCATTTTATACTAACTTGCATGGTACTGCAAATTCTATGACAAGCTTTAAGAAGGCATAGAGAAGGAAAAGCAATTTTAACTGAAAACACCTTACAGTAAGTTTTTACTCTGCAACTGCAGGCTAAAGTGGCTCTGCTTTCAACTTTAAAGAAATCTACTTTGCCAAAAATACCCAGTTTTATTATAAAACGTATGACGGCACCATCATATACGATAACATGCCAACAGCAAAATGGATTTTGGCAGAAAGTTGTTCTCAACACATATAAGCAATTACTTCCAATATCAACTGTCTGCCGCGAACATGATTATGCTGTTCTGGCTAAGACTCATACAAAATTGGCTTACACTGACTTTATATTGCCAGAAAATAGATTTCACTTCAACCAGAAGCCTGTTAAGGAACAGGCAGCAAACAGATGTGAAAAGTACAAATTTCTTGGAGACCATTATTTGATACATAAATCAGAAAAATCAACTCTAATACACTTATGTTTCCCTTATAAAGAAGTTAGGGAAACTGCTTGGAAAATTTAGCTGAAGTTATTATATATGACCATTAACTTAGTAGGCTAGTACAAAACTTTTGTTAGTCTACATATTTTTCAGTTCTGCAGTAGCAGAGATGTTGAGTGGGATGAAAGAACATTTTTAAAAAACTAACAAACTCTATCAGTTGTCCAACAATTTAATTTCTTCAGTAAGTCTGCATTTTATTTACCTCTGAATAAAAGGCATATAAAATACAAACACAGAAATGAAAGTGACAAAGAGACACAAGTTCTTCAGATTTCCTTAATGTACAGTAATATAAGAAGTTATTAAATATGACAGAGTTAGAACATTTGAATCCTACCTTCCAACATACTGAGGTGCATGGCATCATTGGCTCGCTTTGGCACACTAAGCATCACCTCCAGGCCATCCTTAATCTCACCTTTACCTTCTTCACAGCATGTGAGCAACTCCTGCAAAAGATAAGCAGACATGAGCATCCTGTCTCTCTACATTAATATGACAGACAACTAAATGCTACTTCTAACATGCAAGGAAACATTTTTGGCATGTAAAATCTATTTTAAACTTACTCCTCCAACAATGTGATAGCATAATTTTACTTATCAGTATCTGTTCTTTATAGAGCAGCCCAAGCTTTTGCCTGAACACCTCCAATTTCAATAATCTGACTAATAATAATAATTTTCTTTAGAAAATACATTAAGGACATTCTTTTCTTTTCTGTAAGCACAGATGCAGCTATTGGATGTAGCACTACGTCAAGATCCAGAACAATGCAGGTCCTAACTCATGAAGCTCATGGAAAATGGGACAGAATTAAAGTATCTGTGTGTAACCTTCACTCCCCTTCACCAAAGACTTGATCTGTACTACCGCTGATTAAAGGATTTACATCGATTCATTTCCAGTATTCAATGATGTACTCTACTCAAACATCTGAAAGTGTCTCAGAGACAAAAAAAAATAAATAAATTGTATACAAACAACCATTAAATGATGGACAGAAGTTAGAGAAGGGAATGTGCTGAAACATTACAATGAAATTTCAGGTGATGCAGTTCAGTGCCCATTCAAGATACAAGAGCTGATATTCAAATTTCCACACATTCTTCAAGTGTTTGAATGGTATCAAGATAAAATGTAGCTTACATGACCAAAAAAATGTATTATTCCTACTGTCATCATAATTGTACTAGTTCCATTTAACTATGTCAATACTAATTTAACTAATGTCAATAACATCCATCATGGCAGCAAAACAGAACAACGCTGCACTTAAACTCTGGATGACAAAATAGCAGAGAAGTGCAACTAAAAGTCCTGTTTGAGAGACATAAGATTGGTAGCTTCAATGTTATGTGGACATATAAGCAGAACTTCTGAAACTGGAAAGGTTCTGCCACCATTCAAGATTTGGGCTCTTCATCCTTTCATGTTTCACGCCTCTTGTAGAAGAAAAGGAAATCCAACATTCATCAAATTTTACATCCATTTTACTATGCAGCAAAGCCATCTGTCTCTGAAAAGGCTGATGAAATCAATCTATCCTATCCCTTCAATACTGCATTGCCTAAGACATATTTAGATTCAACAACTGTTGAAATCGGTCCCCAAAACTTCTAAAACATGACAGCCTATCTCTGCAAGTTCTAACTTAATCAAACTGCATCTTTTTTTGCAAGGGGAGAACAGACAATAGTTTCAACTAAAACAGTAGATCCATTTCCATCCAACACTACCTGAAATAACACGGAATGTTTTTCAGAAGTTTTAAAAACAACTATCCATGGACACTGTTAATTAGAAAAGGTGACACATACATCAGTTATAGTTACTTCTGTAGATAGGCAACTACTACAAAATAAACAATGTCACCTAGTGGAGATCTAGCCCAGTTCAAGAACACTGCTGTTCATCCAAGAGGTCTGTCCACTAAGTGAAAGCTGAACTACAGGTTTTCAAAGGTTTTAGTTTTTTTAACAGCTACTACATAACCTGACATCACTAGGAACATTAGAAGTAACAAACGCTGTGCAAGTATTTGATACACATACATACCAGAATTTTACAGTAGTTTGTACCATAAACACAGCTAATGGTTTGTGAAAATTTCTTGCAGAAACCATTAAAAAAATACGCCTGTTCATGCAGGCATTAATTGCTTGTTTGCTCTGGAAATGCTAAAGATATTTTCTGGGTATACATTAGTACAGAATCATCTTTTTGATCTGTAGAAATCTGGACAAGAAGTTTCTTATTTGTGCTTTCTTTTTCAGGGAGATTTAAAAGTATGCCCACTCAGGATGCTGCAGACTCAGAGTGAAGAGTAAAAAAAGTCTTCCTGATTTCAGAAAGAGCTTTGCTTGCTTATGAGTGGCAGAATCACAGAAAGAAGTTTGAATTAGTACTGACCTTTAAAAGAAGCTGATATTTTGTTATCCTCTGGACAGGTTTGATAAGGTAAGAAGAGATAGAGTTGGCCAATCCATGTCGCTGCTGTATTTCCTACACAAAAAGCAAACATATGAGGACTTGTGAGAACCAGTAAGCAGATTAAAGCCTGCTCTGATGGCTATGTGGTAGACATTGGCCAAAATTTCTATTTTAGCAAGAAGCAAATAAATAAATAAATAAATAAATGAGAAGATGACAATACATTCCAGACACAGCAAGTGATTTGACTGTGCATTTGCCTGCTCACTTTGTATAAAAATACCCAAGAGTACACCTGTAAAATGTTTCAACAAACATAAAATCAAACAGGAGTGATGAGGGACATCGAACAAGTGACAATGATTTTTTTAAGTAAGATCTGTAATTCTTGTTACTTTATCTTCATGAGAGAAAAATAAATAATAATAAAAAAAATCTCAGTATTCCAGGGAAAAGCAAGGACTATTGCGTAAACGCTGAGGAATAAATTTCTTGGCATCATCTGCTAATTCAACTGATAGTTACAGAGCGTTTTTCCCCAAGGGCTGTTACAGAGCCACAAGGGGGAGCAAGAAGTAACATTTTCTAACCAAAGAAAAGAGGTTACACAAGAGACTGAAAAGAAAGCGGATCCACTTATAAATAAAAAAACAAACAAGTCCTCCAATAAGCTAAAGGAGGAAAATACATTCACATGATAATTACGGGGAAGAATTACAGATTTCAAATACCAATCGTGGTTGAATTTTAAGGCCAGTATTTGCCATTTATTACAGTACTGTATGTATTTTAACCACACAATTTCAAACAGCAGGTTCATGCACTGTCGCTATATGCTTTTAAACCACGATTACAGTATCAGAAATTCCCAAGATGGGGATCAATGCAACCTCTTGAATTTACCTGTATGCAGTCAGGTCTTCACTTTTCTATTCTACCTAAAGTGGACTAGGACATTGAGAGCCCTACATATGATAGTAAATTAGAGGGATCAAAAGACATTGCATCAAAAATGGTGGCAAGAATAAATTTCTAATACAAATTAATTAGAGCCCCTTATTGTTTCTTAAAGTAGCATTTACTAAGTTTTTTCTTTGAAATTTTTTGGTCACATCTGCCTGTTTTCCTGTAGCCCATGTGCTCACGTACAATGACTAAAAACTACACAGAGGCTTCACAGAAGGACTTTACCTTTAGAATCTCTATCACCTTAGTGATAGACTTGAAATTAACAGAAAGAGCTTCAGCAATATTATTACTCAAATGCCCCTCCCGCTGCTTTTATAAACAATCCTGAAAAAAATGTTGGTGTCACTATGAAACTAGTAGCTCAGCACAGGAAAGGTGGAAACAAAAAGGAGTAGAGAGCAACATAATTGAAACACTTGTATATGTGTGTTCAACCATACCAAGTGTCCTTCAGGGCAGCCAAAATTCTCTAAAAACTCTACCAGCTGCTACATTTTGGTCTTCTCTTAAGTGGAATGTTATATATAGACCAAATAACTTTGGGATTGAATGAGCAACGTGGTTGGTTTAGCAGCTATGAGCAGAGCAAGTCAACTGAATTACCACTGCAATCAATTACAAATTAATGCTGCTCCAAGAAATTTAACAAAGACTGTCATTTTTATTTCGTACAATGCAACCTAAGCAAATTAAAATGCTAAGATTTACAGAATGTGCTTGAGAGAATGGGAGATTTATGTTTTGGCTGTTGCTGCCCAAATCTGCTTGTGCTTCTGAACTGTTGTGACATGACAGTGACTTCCAACACTGATTTGACAGATTTAAGAGACCAACTGAGGAATATAAATTAATGGAGTAAGAGATATGATTGATTTTCTTAAGCTGACAGTAAATGCAGTACTAGTAACAGGAAACTTGCTTATTCTTAAGAAATAAGGCACTTGACATAAATAAATATAGGTACATTATTCAAAATAGCAAGACATATTTTTAAGACAGACATAAAGTACTTACATCAAAGTATGCTCCTGCGTGTTCTAGTATTAGCTGGGTAGAATCTGGTTTATTTTTGCAATAAGTAACATACATTTGGAACTTGTCTGCCTGCAAACCAAAATGAAAATTTATACAGGTTATCAGAGAGCAAAATTTCTATCTCAAAAACATTTTCTACAGTTATCAAAGAACTTATCTTCTGTCTTAAGAAACTAAGCAACATAGAATTATTTTTCAAGTCTGGCAGCATAATAAAATCTATCAGAAAAATGAGACTGAAAACAATGGTAATGTATGTGAAAGTAGATAATTCATAGCTAATAAAAAGATACTGAACCAAACAAAAACCCACACGCAGGTTTAGGCAAACCATGTAAACTTCCAGAGCAGCAACGCACTGGCACCAAAGAACCATACCTTAATTATTTTCCAGTTAAAGATACACAATTTTTTACTCAAATTTCAAGGAATAGTTACTTTTACAGAGACTCAAAATACAAATGGATTTGAGATCTATTATCCACCCCTCCCTTCTTCCTATCTCCCTTATTATTTCTAAACACAAGTCTGAGTACATTACCCATGTCACAAAGCAGTGTCCAACATCTTCTGGTAACTGTTCATACTTTTCTAGCTCCTTGAGGAATATACTACAAGTAGAGAAAAAAAAATACAGTGTAAGGCACATGAAATATTTTTATTAGAGCAGCTGACATTGATCTATTGCCTGTGAATGAAGACAGTTAGAAAACTTACTGTAATTCATACTAACAGCATGAGCTAACATAGGAAAAAATAAATGGATGACAATGTGTAACATAAGAACTAATATAAAGCAATTCAATACAAGTTCTGACGCAAAGATCAGAAATTGCGTCAGCGCATACTTGCAGTACACAAAAACCTACAGCAGTATCTTAGTGCATATAATAATTTCTTTAAAGCTCAAAGATGTCTGAGATTGAAAAAGTCAGTTCCTAATGGTGTATGCCTAGCTGCAAAAAGGAACAACTGAAACAATTTAGCCATGTGAGAAGAAATCTTTTAGATTTTTGATGGCAAAGAGTCCACAATTCATATGCACAATATTTTCATTAGGAAATCCCTTAGGTCATCATGTGGATCTACCAGTAAAATGGAAATGAGAGATAAGTCACTCACTTATTGTGGAACTCATAGATTTCCTGCATGTTTCCAAAGATAATATGCTCTTTGTTTACAATACCAGGTGGGATCTCCTCAACTCCACTTGTCATTTCCCACAGATATGTCTGCCCAGAACAAAAAAGATGCGTGAAAGGTCATTAGAATGCCAAACAGAAGCACTCAGGTATCCGTAAGCATGCATTCACAGAGAGAAATCGGTGAAGATCATGCAGCATCATCAACACCAGCTGTGACACTGTCTGTTGTGTCACATAGAGCTTGTGATTTTGACAGGAAAACCCAAGTTCTAAAACTGACAATTTAATACAGTCCTTGAAACTTCATCATTTAAAACACATAGTGCTCTTGACAACCTCTAGTGCTTCAGGATATTGCTTATCAAGGTCATGTCTCCAGTCTAGAAGTTCATGTCGTGTGTAACAGCTAACACTGAACATTACTAGCCTGAGCATAACAATTATTGGGCACCTTTCCATGGAATCTCCCTGAATTTCTATTCAAAAAGTCAGTGAGTAGCAGAACATGTGACACAAATAATAAGAGAATTAACACAAGCTCTCCTCTCTTGCAAGCAAAGCATATAAATTAAACCACTCCCTTTTCCCTCCCTCTCCAAAAAAAAAAAAAAAAAAAAAAAAAAAAAAGACAAACAGTATTGATGAAAGCAAAACATATAGAATGAATTCTGAAGTGGCTGATATCAAGCTGTAATTCTAGGTTTCTTCATAATAGCAGAAAAAATTAGTTAATTTGGTCTTATGACAACAAACTAAACATATTTGTTTTTTAAAATCAGAACAAAGTAGAAAGCAACAGATTGAATCTTGTCTTCAAAGATCAACGAAAAAGAAAACTTACATCCATGCATTCTCGGAGGTCTCTTACGTAAGCCTTTTCTGTCTGAATTAGCTCAGCCATAATAAACCTTAGATGACAACAGAAAGACTAATCAAATCTCAATCTTTATAATCATTTTGAATACATAATAACCAGAATACACATTTCTCATCAGCTTTTGCTTTTTCCACTGCTCTAAGAAAGCCTGAGAACTGAAATGCTATGAGAGAAAAGACATGAAGGAAACATAAGAGATGGCGCTCTTGCATTAGTAACCAGTGCAAAAAGAAATGGGGAAAGAGATGGAAATTTCCTCAATTGCTTTTCAGTTGATTTAACTTATCCTCTCTCCTCCCCTTACACATTTATTTCACATTATTTCTAACGAGGAAAAAAAGCAGGTTAACACAAGTCTAAGGTGGCTTTGAAAGTCTGAGATTCTGACATGCTAGAATTTCCTGTAAGAATGAGAGTGTGAATAAAAGGCAGTAGGAGCTACTGAATAATATCATTCTCTTTTTCTGTTTATCCAATTTCTAAGCTTCCAGACAAGCCATGACAGTTGCTTCATTATAAGGATTGATTTATGCACTCTCAGTTATTAAAAATAAATAAATTAATTACTCTTTCCTGCGGGCAGATTTTCGTTTTTCTTCATTAAGCTCATGAGCAGCATCACGCAGTTTCACTTCTGACCCTGGGACGCTGGCTGGGATTATATCCAGCTGCAAGCTTTTGCTCTTTATGAAAGAAAGGAAGAATTGATTAAGGAAGGAGACAGGAGAAAATTACAGATAAATCAAAAGGAAGCAAAGATAAATATTTTTTTTGTATGTGTCTATCATCATGCTCCAATTTCACTTACCGATTTATTGGAATCAGAGGAAATACCCAGAGCTTTCTCTAAAGAGGTCCTGTATTTCTCCATGCGCAGGGAAAAGTCTCTGTACCTTTTATCCACTGCCGTGACACATTTTTTAATCTCTGTTGCATGAGCATGCCCTTTTTCACAAAAGCCATCAGCCAGCTGTATCAACAACTTCACCCTCTCTTTGGTTTGCTATGAAAACAGGAAAATATCAAACAGTTACTAACTCTACCTGTCATGAAGGGGATCATTTTGCTTAACCTGCTACTAAGTACAGGTGGAGAAGTCATGGAAGGAGAAAGCTTCTACTTCTTGTTCCAGAACTCTTTTAAATAGATACCTCCTTCTTTAAAGAAATGTCACAGAAACTCTTTGGTGGTGTCCAGTGAAAGCACAAGGGGCAATGGGCACAAACCGAAAGACAGGATATTCTATACGAACATGAGGAAAAACTTCTTTATTGCGAGGGTAGCAGAGCACTGTAACAGGCTGCCCAGAGAAAGGTTGTGAGGTCTCCTCTGGAGATACTCAAAACCCACTTGAATGCTTTCCTGTGTAACCTACCTAAAGCAAAACCTGCTTTAGAAGGGGGTTGGACTACATGATCTCCAAAGGTCCCTTCTAACCTCCTTGATTCTGTAATATAGATTTCCTTAGGTTTCACTACTATGTGACTAGAAATAACTTGTTTTCTTTCAAAAACATGCTCTATATCTAATCCAGAGAGTAAACTCTCCTAGGCAAGCTTTTCAGAACATGGTTATTTTCCTTGCACTAATACAAACAGATTTTGATTCCATCAAAGGTAATTTGTTCATTACACCAAAGCACTCACACTGTGCCTGACCAACAAAGTCTCAGGAGTCTTCCTCCCTTTATACGCGGACTGAGGTGCTGTGAAGGATATGATTTTTGTTATGTACTTTACACTTTAACAAATTAAGAATATATTCTTTAATCTTTTTTATGTCATGTTTCTTTTGTTGTCATGCAGTTCTTAGGAACTAAGAGAACAAAGTAATGAACTTTGTGGTGGTTACAAGTACTTTTTCCAATTACCTTGCTTCCTAAGATTATGCACTTTCCTTTGTACAAACCATAAATTACCCACAAAATATGACTTTATACTTCCACCCATTTTTCTCTGATACCATGTCAGAGTAAAACATATTGTCAGGGCCCCGACTAACAGGGATTTGAGCAAAGCAGTTAATGAGAACATGACTTTTTTTTTTTCCCCTTTCTTTTCTGTTGTTTGTCCTTTCATGTTTTTGTATTCTTTTTCTTTTCTAACGGTCACTCCGAGCATTTCACCATGGAATTCCAAACAAGTAAAGGCTAATACCTCCTCCCAGCAAGCACTGAACCGCAAAGGGAGTGGCACTAACAACATCCTTACAAAAGGGGCACCAGCATCACCCTCTGCCTGACAGAGGAAGTAATGGGGGGCAGTAGTAATCCGCATGCTGGAAGGAATCCAACAGAACAAACACTGGAGCAAAACTCAGAAGAAAGAAAGTCCAAGTTTGAAAAGAAAATATAATCTCTGTTCTTTCTGGATTCTCTCTTCTCCCTTTCCAAATGTCCCATGACCAACTCCATCTCCAGATCTCTTCCCGTATGAGGCAGTCCTTTACACAAATGAACACTTGTTTATTTTCCTGTTCTCTGTGAAGACTGGAGAGCCAAGAGGTGGAAAAAGGTGATGGTTAAAAAATGAAACACAAAGACAGAAAGTTTCTTAAGCTTAGGTACTTTGGTCACGCAGTAGTTGCTGCTTTTTCACATGTGAAAGCTAGTGAGCCTCACAAGTAGCAGATGCATCTCTGTACAAGCCTCCAGAGACACAGAAGAATGTAATTCTGCCATAGCTCAAAAATATACAATAGAATTGCAATGAATAATCTAAGGAGTAATGATTTTTCTACTATTTTTCTATTATTTTTAATTAAATGTCAGATGAATAATTTGTCTTCTTGTATTTTATATCCTAAATGATCATGGAATAATCCACAGACATGAGGACGTAAAAATGGAAATCAAAGGACCTTCAAGGTTTCTGGTTGTTGTGTTTTTTTTTTTGTTTGTACTTTTTTTTAAACTATTTTAAAAATCAATTCTGTCATGAGAAATCAATTGCACATCAGGCTGATGGAACTCAAGCAGCACAGTGATTATCTTCTGATTATCTTTTGTTCTATTATTTTCTACGTAGAAATACAGAGATAAAGCCAACACAAGAAAACAAAGCTCGACAGACATCGTTATTGTCTTGTTTGTTTATTTTTTTAATAGTATGCAATTTTATTTATCTTACCTTTGCTGTGATCTGAAATTCTTCATGTTCTTTTAACAGCTCTTGAGTATGCTGGATACTGGAACCAGTGGAAGTATGTGTGGATAAATAAAACTCCCCATTGTCATGAATCCATTCCAGAGCCTAAAATAAATATCAAGAACAAAAGAAGAGTAAGAGCAAAGGCAACATACTTTTGCCAGTAGATATTGACAGTAATAAGCTTTTCATGAACACAAGTGGGTCATGGTTAAATTTTACTCTACTCCACCTGTGACATTTGTGGTTTCATTAGTATACTCCAGAAGTAAGCAAAAACCACTTCTTAGTTGCAACACAGGCCTGCTGAACTTCTACTTAAATATGTATTTTCCAACCTTAAGAAATTATTACATTACACTGACAAATGTATACGCTAAACTTCCCCCGCGCTTGAGATTTAACGATCACTTCATTCCTTAGTTGATATATATTCCAGTCTCACAAAGTGTGGTACACAGTTACATGTACTCATAGAATTTAAACGTAAAGCAAAGGAGGGTGAAAAAGGTGACATTTATCAGTTAATTTAACGTACGCACATTGGTAAAAGTCAACAGTATTTTGTTATTGAAACTGAATTACTGAACAACTGCATACTAAAATTATTTCCCTTCCACATCCTAGCACCTTACTTTCTTACTATTACAAATCATGCTGCCCCATGTCATGGTCCATGTTCTGCCCACATTAATATGCATTGTCCTTTAAAACATACTGGTTGTGATGAACTTTACTGTCCTTCTACTAGGAAAAAAATAGAGTCCTCTCAAACTGCTACTTAACACTAAAAATCAAACCCTTGACTAAAGACTAGCATTGCCAAGTCGTTTGCAACTCTTAATACAGGCAGCTATAGCAGCGTGCAGAGGCATGTGAACTTAGAAGCTTCTTGGTTCTGACAAGGCCAGTATCAAATGTTCAAAGAATTCAACACAGTTTGGTTAGAATACTGAATGTGAACGTCTGAATTTTAAAGGCTGCAAGGGCATACCACAATGCCATTTACCTAGTTGCATACTAGTGTGGATGCAAGCCTGATAAGACTGTTCTACACTTCTCAAGTGCCACTGATGGAAACCAACCAAGAACTCTTGGACTAGAGTAAAGCAGAGAGGCACGTCAACTGGTTGCCTGTATGATGTTTCTTGTCACTCTTATATCAAACTTTGCCAGTGAAGAATGATATGGACAAGAAGCATGAGTATTGTTGATACCATAAATAACAATTATTTTGATACTCTTTCTTTTCAACTTTTTAGTCCCCCCTACTTTTTATTTATTTATTTATTTATTTATTTTTGTGGCTTTACTTACACCGTGCTGGAATGAGTGACAAACAAAACTTGCCTTCAGCAAATGTCACCCTTTCACCACTTCTTGGCAGCTCTACAGAGTCACAACATGACCAAAAATTATCTTGATGATAATTCCTACAGTTTAGGCCAGCTCATTTCATTCGAAGATCAGAACTACATGCTGGAGACACACATCACCATACAGAAACTAGTAAAATTTAAAGGCCAGCTGAATCCTTAATTCTGGAATGGTTTGTCATTCTATCATTTTTCCTGCAAATTGCTATGTTATCTTTTACTACAGCATGGCATAACGTTCTGAAAGTACAAAGAATAGGTTCCTCCAAATTCCCCACAAAAATTTATATGAAGATACCGGTAATTTCATTTTCTGGTTGATCAGTGTAGTGTCCCAATAAAGGTGGCAGTGACTAAATGGGAGGCAGCTGTATAATGGGATTTATAATGAAAATGCTGACAGATGACAGATCTTTATCTCTAGTGTTTGACCATTAGTCAGTAACCTCTGTACAAAAGCAACTAGGTCACATGCTTGGCAGAGGCTGAAGTTAAGGTTATTAGAAAGTGGTGAAGGGGGCTGCAGGGGGGACGTTGTTGTTTTTTGTTTTAAAGACATATTCATATTTAAGTCCATTCCGGTATTTCACTTGCATTACTTTCTTCATGAAATCACGAAAGACACACTTCAGAAATATTTCAAGAGATCAAAACAGACCCCTAGTCACTAAGTCTCTGTCTACATTGGTTGTCAGCAAGAAATAAAAGACCAGCTTTTTGAGTCCTGTAAAGTACATCTAACTGTAAAAAAAAAAAAGTATCTGCAGATCATTCCAGTTACTAATTCCATCTGATTCCAATTCCATTGGAAACCCATGCTTAATTTTAGGGTTAGTATTATGATTAGTAAAGGAAATTATTTCAGCTGTAGTTATTTAATTACTTAATGGTTATTTGCAGACTAAATGACAAAAAGAAAAAACAAAACAAAACAAAAAACCAACCATGAGAATGATCTACAACCTAAGGAACCATGAAAACAAGTACACGGAAACTGCAAAACCCTTCTCAGCCATTCAGTTACATTGGTCATTGAATTATTCAACTTCTCTGCTTTCTTGAACTGCCAATCAGCTTAATTAGATCCCTTCCCACTCTATCATGGGAGAAAACTGTTGCCATTGTTCCTCTGGTCCCATTAAGTGTGTATGTGGAAGTTAACAAGTGCAACAACTTTTCAAACACAAACTTGCAGAAATGAGACTAGCCGGCACCAGACCAAGCCAGCAGAAGCACTTAGATACTCTGTATTAAAAGAAAATAATTCCTCTTAATTTTTACTTTAATTATTGATCTTTCATATGTTTGAAGTACTGGAGTCAGTGACAAGTTTCTAGCAGTGCGACAAGCCAGTTTATGTCAAACCCTGATTGTACTGAAGAGAATTTTTATATAAAACTCACCTGTTTGGCACTTCTTTCAAACACCACGTACTGTTGGCATTGATCAAGACGTCTTTTACGCATGGTCCAATAATGCAGCACACGGTTCTCCCTCTGGAAGAGTTCATTCAAGATATCTGAAGGAATAAGAGCAGTTTCATCAGAGGTTGTGACAATCAATTTTGAAACAACATATCAGAATCAGTGGTAGAAAGCAGTTTATACTGTGGAATGTGTAATGTACTGTTTCTGTTACTCTGTTTTGCTCTTTGTCGTGATGCTTACCTTTGTCAATACTACTTTGTCAATACTACTTACAGAAATGGTGGTTAAAGAAAACAGAGATATAATTAAAACCTATTAATAATGCCTTTTCTTCTTTCAGATGTTTTTCCTACAGGGACTGCTACTTATACAGGACTTTAAAATGTATTATGACAAAGATAGTTCTTGAAGGATTTTCTCAGAAAGAGTGAGCATACACAAATAATGACAACCTGCCTGAGGTTCCAAATAAACAATAGAAAAGAACAGATTTTTCTTAATATACCAGTTTCTTACAAATTATTTAATACATACGGGTAAATATGTAACCATGAGTCACTACACAACAAACATGACATAATCAGAGCACAATAAAAATACACAAAATCAGAAAATTTGTAATTCCTCTTGAAAAAAACAAACAAAAAACCCCAACAACAGTGTAATGGAGTATGCTGACTTGCTCAAATATTAGCGTTCATTGGGCCTTGATAGAATTTCCACGTAATCAAATAACTGCATCCAATCTTTGCTACTCCATTCCTGAGTGTCAGAAGCTGTCCAGCTTTGAGAAGTTAATTACTGTTATCCTGCAATTCCCTGTATCTGACTTACAAGATCTTTGATGGCAAAGGGTTTTTGCTTACAATATGCTTAAGATTTTATCCACATTCTGCTTCTTTCATGATTACTGTTTTTCATTTCAAACAAAGAAATCCTAGCGGTTTCTTGTAAAGCTCACTTTACTCACTGCTTCTTTCAGAACAGCAGCCCTAGTGGATTCTGTGGCTACTGCAAATCCAGATAGCAAGCTGGAATACAGGGAATGACTAAACATAACATCTCTGCCAGGTGATTCTGTCAGAAGCGCAAAAAACCCAAGGGAAAGTCTCTAACATTTGAAAGGAACAGGGAAAAAAACAAAAAAAAAAAAAAAAAGAAAAGGGGAAAAAAAAAAAAGAGCAAAAAGAAGTAAAAAGGGAAGGGAAAAAAAGGAAAAAAAGGAAAAGACGAAGAAAAAAAAAAAGGAAAAAAGGAATTAAAAATAGGCTCATTCTTCACAACAATGCTTTACTTGTTTTTCTACTGACACCCACAATTGAATATTTCCACAACTATGAATGAAGGGTCTCAGGTGCCAGGTATTACAACACCTCTGTGCCCCCCAACCCCATGGTTCTAGTCCACCATGCCTTACTTGCAAACAACTCGGAGACCAACCATTTGACAGTTAAGCTCAGAGATAGGGAGCCTGAGGGGAAAAGCATCTCTACCTATGGGTAACCTGGGACCTGTTACAATTACCTCCCGTTGCCTCCCCAAGGATTATGAAACCTGACTGCACTGCTGCCAGTACCTTCCCTCTTGGAAATACCATGGTCCCATTTGACACACAGCACTGAGATCACCCAGAGTTTGCCTTTGGTTGGAATCTGGTAACTGCGGTGAATGCTTTCTTCTTGCTGGGCAGGCTACCTTCAAACATGCCTCAACCGAGCTGTCCCTTTGCCAAATCATGTGCTGGTCCACAATGAGCAACACTGCCTCACCTGCTTTCTCCATTTTACTTCTGCCTTAGGCCACATCTGAAATGATTGCATAGATTGCCAAATTTGAAATGCTATGCCAGATTTCTGGGGGACTGTTGTTATATAATATAATGCCCCCAGCTAGACGCCATATAAAAAGAGACATCTTGATAATGACGCAAGTGAAGTAGTTCTGACACTCAGCAAGCAAGGTGAATTTAACTAATTGGAACAGCATTTGTTCTGTCAGGACACGATACAGATGGCAAGCCAGTGAGAGACATTTGGCTGAGTCCCATTAGTGTTACTACCATTAATTTCTTGGACTGACAAGGCACAGAAAAAATATTCTATAAAATACTCATAGGAAGTTACAGAACATAGACATTTAATACCAGATTTAGATGAGCAGCTCTATTTCAAGGCTTCTGAAGTACTGTTGTTATTTTCTACAATTCCAACATTTGTTACAAAACAAAATTAGTTCCTAAGTTTTCAGCTTATTCTTCAGGTTCTTACCAGCTGAAATCTCCCAGAGCCTGTCTCTACACATCCTGCACTCTCTATCAGCCTATCTAAAAATATGATCACCTCTAGACAAAAGTTCCCTCATCAACCATGAATGCTCAGCTGCAGCCTGTGAAGCGGAGGTAAGAAAGAAGCACATGAAATTAGCTGCAGCAGTAAAGATGAAGATGATCCATTTCTGAGCTTCCAGCAATTGTCACTGAATTCACCTGCCATAACAAAGTTTCAGGCTACAACTGCTTCCTAAAAATTGGCTTTGGCAGGGTGTCTGATACAGAATTTGAATAGTTATAACTACATGTCAAGAAAATTATTTACACTGGTATGAAGAGACAGAATGACAACTTTCAGAGTTCAGTATCCATTGTGATTAGTTTCCCATGAAGAATGTGTTTAGATAAACTTTGTTTAGATTAAAAGATTTCTTTTCTAGATATCTTAGTCTGCATCTGGGAATAAGGATCAAGCGTGCCACCATCACGGTACGTGATGTTTTGTAACTTTTTTTCCTTTCCTTTTTCTGTTCAGAAGTTTTGCAGAAATTCAAAGGTTACTCCACTGTATTAACTGTTCTTTTTAATGCCTGAATATACTGACCACAGTCTACACGTTATTTCAAGAATACATCTGGGTACAAGAGCATGTAATGATCCTGCAGAACAGACACATGCTGTATTTTTCCAAAATGAAACAAACGTTTCATTCTTTTTAATCCCATCTGCTTATAAAATAGATTTAAAAAGACTTTTTTTGTTTACTTACATACACAGCTGAACAGGAACAGCAGTGAGCTTTCAAATCATTTGGTCAGCTACCACTATACCATCAAGATCCAGAACAAAGAAAGCCTTGCTAGTTTCATCTTGACTCTCAAAAGCTTTAGTTCTCAGAATTTTATTACATGTTTTTTTGGGGGGAAAAAGAGTGTAAGAACACATAATTTATTTTTTTCCTACTTGGGGATTTTTGTTGCTTTTCTATTTTTCTAAAAATCCATCAGATGTTTTAAACATATATCATTCATCTAGGATTTAAAATGTACACCGAACATACAGAACATTATCATTCTGAAATATAATTACTTTTAAGGACATTAGCAAAGACTTTCCTACCTTCTTCTCTTCTGAACACATTTATCTTTCACAGAATGACTGTTTCTGCACAAACCGCTTTTGGAACTGAATCATATAGAAGTTTGTCTACAAGTCCTAAAATTTCTTTCTTACCCTAAAGAAACACTTTAACTACAACTTCCTGCTTTCTTTTTGCTTCAGTTTTGTTTACTGCTACTAGAAGAGTTAAGTGACATGTCCGCAACAACTTTCTATTTTTTAATACAGTCTGCATCTCTGTAGAGGTTTTGTCTTATGAGATTCTCTAAATGATGGTATCTTGGGGATGGGGTAATCCTTTGTCTTATCTGCACGTGGTGAAAGCTTCAACTCTCACAGTCCAATTATTTCCCTAGAAATATCCAATACACTATTATCTCTCTAATAGGAAAAATTCAACAGTAGGAGATTTTCAATTTGAGCACCATCAGATACATGGATAAGCTTAACACAAACTGTTTTCCTGTTTTAGGAAAATGAAGAAGTGACCCCATGTCCTTTTCTGGTAGAATAACAAAATAATTTAGCATGGAAGTGACGTCTGGAGGCCACCTACTCCAATCTCATCTTCACTGCAATTAAAAATTCACAAAGACAAAGATTCCACTACCTCTCTAGACTACTTGTTCTACTCAGTGCTTTCCTTTCTGCAACTGTTTCTTCTGAGTTTGGCTCCACCTTCTGCGCAACTCCCCTTTGGGAAGCTGTGAACAGCAATTAATTAGATGATTAGATTTCTCTGTTTCTGAGTCTGTAGCACGGCCTGAGCATTCAGCCATAGTTTCAAAATGCATCACGCAGAACATGACTAGCAAGTAAGTGATTAAAATGTAACAATTATTTCTGAATGTCCCTCTCCAATCTCTGTTCTCCCTACCTCATCCATCATTTATGCACATCCTATTAATTTCTGTACTTTTGCCACTTTCACCCTTGAAGATTTCTCCACTCCTTTCCCCACAACACAAGTTACAATGTTGCACTATGCTGAATTACCCCTAACAAAAGCCAGGGCTCCACGTAATGGTTCTTTAATGCCTCAGCTACTACTTACCTGCACAAGAAATTTGAACATGATGCTGGTAGGACTAATTGTAAGAAGATTACATGTAAGAAGGGATAAATTCAGGGCAGATTAATTTGAACATGAGAGAATTTGATGACCAGCTGCTCTTTGCAAATGTGAGAACAATCTTAATTACTTCATGTGAAGCCTGACAGAACCATTTCCACTTGTGCAGGCGTCAGTCCCCACCCATCAAACACACCACAGCATATGGCAATCAGACTCTTTGGAGAGAAAAAGAAGAAGAAACTCCTTACTTTTGACTTGCTGTTCAGGTGCTTTGATGTGCGTCACCATTCCTGGCATGTTTACGCTATTTCTGTGCAGGTATTTCAGGAAGACATCAGCATTCCTCCGGGCCAGCGTGCAAGCCTAGAGAGTCAGCAGTATTACTTTCTTTGAAGATGCACATGTAGAAAACCAGAAAGAGATGAAGGACCTTTTTCTCTCCCTTTTTGTGCATATCCCACTTTCTACACTTTTTAAAAGCGCTGCTTATTAAGTTCTCCTACAAGTAAGTCAAGCTAACCAGTAAAATAGTTTCCCCAACAAACAGCAGTTAATCCTTACTTACAAACAAAATAAACAATTTGTATCTGAAGATCCTAAAAGCAATTACCTCTAGAGCTTTCAGCATGACTCAGGTATCACAGAGAAGTTTGTTTTGTGTATCTGCCACTTGAAATGATTTATTGCATAAACAGAATGCACGTGCTTCTGACATCACCTGGATATGCTTAACATCCACCAATGTTTTAGACAATAAGTGATGGCTCTGCTGAAGTGAAACCAAAAGTCCTCAGATTTGAAGACATGCCCTTTAAAGGCCTTGAGAACTTTCAGTCCTCACTCAGCTCAGCTGCCTTCTTCATCTTAATATGTACCAAGTGCTAAATGTGGCCTGACTGTCTTATTTCTAAAAAGTAGAACATGAAACACAGTTTTAAAAGGTTGCATGGTTAGATC
The DNA here is from genome assembly GCA_030625065.1 of Alectoris magna. Lineage (NCBI taxonomy): Eukaryota > Metazoa > Chordata > Aves > Galliformes > Phasianidae > Alectoris > Alectoris magna. The sequence goes on along the minus strand of CM060561.1, from coordinate 73,328,329 downwards.
CAGTAATGAAGATATTAAGTCATTTCTCAAATCATTTTAACACAATACTGGAAAAATCACATGCCAGCTGCTGAAACATATATTTGGCAGCATACTTGGAGCTCAGTTAACATATTTTTTTAATGTTATCATCCATTCATTGAGAACAAAAAGACTTTCGATAAAACTAAGTTATATATTGTGGAATCTTTCAAGATGATACTGGGAAAAAGACTTTGGCTATAGTTATTTGGTTATGCTGTTTTGCAAACATTCATTACACTTTTACTCAGTATGATTAGTAATACCTTCAGTAGGACATTAGATAGATTGAAAATCTTTCACTTATCTGTAGACTATTAGAAAAGCCAACTATTCCCAGATGCTTGTCTAGCAATTTCCTTCTTCTGTACTTGTAGTCCAAGTACATCTAAGAGTTGCACAGGCAGCAGTAACACTATATAACTGTCACTTCTTTTCTAATGCAGCAGCTTTTAAGTATTTTTTTAGAATGACAGTTGCTCAAAGCAGTGAATCCCAATTTCACTTCAGTCACGGTGGGAGACCTGCCATCTACTGAAGTTCAGCAGGAAATACTTTTATAAAACTGGCTACAATTTTATGAACTTGGCTATATTCTCCTAATCACCATCAGAAGAAACTATCATGCCACTTCCTACATCTTTGCAGCACTGGACACATACGTAGCCTTTAACTAGGCACTGCACTGTTGCTTACCACACACATTTCAGCACCGTAATAGTGAGTTTTCTAAGACACAGAAGACAAGGAAAAGTTAAAAAACATACCTTTAGGAATGCCTCCTTCTGTTCCAAGTGTTTGCTTATCATGGGGGTAACATGATCTGTCTCAGAATTGGGACCCAGCTTGTCTGCTCCCCCACACCAGTCTTCCTCCCGCTTATACTCTTGCTCCAGGCTTTCCAATACACTGCACACCTATCAGGCAGAAGGAGTTCAACTCACACATAATTAAGTGCAACAAAATTTCCTAATTCATTCTTAATTCAAGAAAAAAGAACCTGAAAACCACCCTACACTATACACATAACTTATATTCTAACATGTTTTGACTGGGACTTAAAGGGAGGCAAGAAACTTAGGCTTTACTTTTACAAGCACTGGCCTTCTGAAGTAGATTTGCTGAAGAGGCTCTCTCTAATGAAGCTCATCTTCTCCTATCTCTGCAACTGTACAGTTCAGGATGAGCATCAGACATGATTATAGAGGAAGCAGCCATACCAACCTCCCCACTAACTGGTCTCCTTACCAATCAAATTAAGTTGAATCTTTAACTTTCATACAAAACACTGCATTAATAATCTGAAGTGCTTCCTTTAAACCTTATGCAACTTGATTACAGTTTAAACAAAATATCTTGATACAAACAGAAGCTCAATTGAACATTCGTATGGGGTATTCCATTTTTGAAAGGTTTTACAAGCCTTTTTTCCAATAAAAAAGAATCTGAAGAATACTAAAGGGGAGAGAGACAGGAGAGGTTGACAGAGATTTGAATCTTCACTAATAATCACTGCACTTTGCACTTGGTAACGTACCTTCTTTGAATTTTGCTAATTGAAGTGAAGATACCTCGACCAAATACACTGTAGTCCCTTTATAGTTGGCCCAATTTGTGTACTGTTTATTTAGAAACACATGGTTTGTGTTCCTAAGGAAGCTGGGAAAAGAATGTGCTTTTTGCATTCTTTGTGATAAGTAAGTAAATATAAGTAAATATAACCAAATCCAGTTAATCAAGTCTCCTAGACAGTGCTGCTGTATGCTACAGTGAAGAATTAACCAAAGCTGACAGATCAAACAGCATTTCTGTACCTGTTCAGAAGTTTTATAGAAGGCAACAGAGGCATTCACAAGCTTGAGACGGTCCTCCATCTTGAGCATGAGTTGTTGCCAATGGGAAGCAACCTTCTCTGCACACTCTCTGATCATATCCATGTCATAGTGATTAGCCTGCAGCATTGCCTCTGCTTTCTGCTGAACCTGAAGGGCACTTTGATGTGTTTTCTGAAAAGAGGTGGAATTCAGGAGTTCACTAGGGCAGCTGAGTTCATTTCCTTGAATACCACAAAGGCTCATATTTCCACTGTCAGTGATACTACTATACACATACACTCATAAACTAAACAGAACTGTTTAATATTAGTCATTGTACAACTTCACTATGTCAACAGAAAGAAAACAAATCCTATGGAGATTAATCAGCAAATCAACAGTGATTAGCAACCTACAATGAAAACCATCACATAGTATTCAGTCACACACCTCATATTTAGGTCACAGCAAATTTCTTTATAATCATGAATTCCAAGTTGATTTTCTTTTCCTTCAATATGAGGATGAGGGGAAAAAAAAAAAGATGGAAACTATTTCTCTCATTCTGACTTGATTGCTATTTATGTCCTCAGAGCTTTAAGGCAGTCTACTGCACATTAGTATTAAACAGTAAAAGGTGCAAGCACATAGGGCTTCATTATGGGCAAGCTTTTTATTTTAGTTCTCTGTGTAAACATATATTTGCCTAAATTCTTCAGCACTAAACTATATTAAGTATGAATATATCTGAATGAAGAATGACGCAAAAAACCACAGAAATTAACATTCCTCATCACCTATCCTTTAATTGGCAAAAACCTAAAGGTCACAATTTTTATACTTAAGAGTTACCAAAGCTCTCAAAATGAGGGTACACATAGCTCAAACTGTAAAAAAAACAGAGGGTGAAACACAGAACTTCATAAAAATCACAGAACAACATGAAACAATTACTACAAGAACTGAAAACAGTTTTCTAAACAACCAGAACATTACATTTTCAGCTACAGTTCTTTAAAAAGAACATTAAATCCAATCAATGTCACCACAAGTCCCTCAATAGTGCATATAAATCACTAAAACTATGTTCCAGTGAATCTTAAGAGCTCTGCATAATTTTTGTTCAGATGACCAATCCAATATATTTAGTTTGAAATCAAGGCAGGGGAAGGACACATGGCCATACACAAATTTCAGTAAAATCTACTGTTGAACAAAATTGGAAACATTAAAAGACTGTATCAGAATACACACGTTTTGATTTTTTAAAATCAGAATACATAACACTGATGTGTGAGCGTTCGTTTATTCTCAACATTAATAATTAGCATTATATTGGTGCAATAAAAAGGGGAAACATCCCTCACATCTCCTTAGTGCAATGCTGTTCACTGAGACTCATGAAATGTAATATAGGAATTCTCGGTGATGGTCTCCAAAATAGTGCTTTTACCTCTATTGCGTGTTGAAACTGCTCGTGTTCCCTCTGTAACTGTTCTGCCTCTTGCAAAGAGCTAGCAGTGATAAGGCCAGCGTTTAACATTGACTCCCCATTGCGGATCCAGCCCAAGACCTGTAACAAAAGAAAAGACCTTGAAATATGCAGTTCGCTGCCAGTTAGCAAGAAAACCATCACTGACAAAAACATTTATGGACAAACATGGTTCTGAAATTGTTGACTAAATCATTTATTAATTATATTCTCACAGTCAATTATGCATTCAATATAACACAATGACATTCACTATAATTAAGTGCCTATTTCACTTAGCTGACAACTTGTGTCTTTCAGTCAACTATAACATGTTTGTGACTTCAGTTTCTACTGAAGCAAAGTTGTGTTTTCTGAATGATCTCTGGAAAACAGGATCAAATTACAAATAATACTTGCTGAAGAGCCAGTGTCATTAACAAAAATTTAGGGCATGCAGCTTAGTGAAAAGAAAGAAAATAATTCCAAATACCGCTGAGCAAAATGTGACTGTTGAGTGTTTTCTAATTGCTTAAAGATATTTGCTTTTCAGGATGTGCCTTCTTGACTCATCCTCTAAATCCAGAAGAATTCCATGGTGGAGAGAAGCCTCAGAAGACCATCTAGTGCATTCCTCACCGACAGTAGGGATGTGTAACCTTAAGGCCCCTCCCAAGAGATCCGTGCCTTTTCATTATTCAGAATTCCAGTAATGGGCATCCCACACTTTCACCAGACATTTTTATCACAATGAGTCTTCTTCCTAATGTCTCACTTTCAAATCTTTCTTGCTTTAGTTTTGGCTCACCTGCTTTATCGCCCACAAAAAAATAATAATACAATTCCATTTTATTGCCTTCAGCATCTTTTTTTCCCCCTCCCTCTCCTCTCCCTAAATAAAGTTATCCTATTCTTTCCTCTGAGCACCACTCCACATTGACCCCAGAGTCTTCAACCACTCCCATATGAGCCTAACTTTTCTCACTAATCTTTTATGAGCTCTCTCCAGCTGATAACCATCACTCCACTCAAAAACTTTCAATTACTGAGTAAAGCTGGGCATAATTCAGGTTATTCACTGTTGTCTGCAAACTCTTCTGCAGGATTGTTGCCCTGTGCTGTGTTCGTTCAGCCATCTATTCCATGCCAGAACACCATTTGTCTCTAATAAAATGCATATCCATTGTGCAGCACAATTCTTCAGTGCATCAGGACCATCTTGAACTGTAATTTGATGTCTACTCATAAATTCAAGTATCTTTTCCAGTTTCATTTGCCTTCATCTTCAAAAGTAAAAGCATAATCTCTGCTCCAACACACAGATTTTCTATCTACAAACATAAACTTCTGGCCTTTTCTTCTCCAAGGAAAGGCTTCCAGATCACAGCCCAGGGCAGGCAAAGAGGGTCATAAAAATGGAAGTGTCTAGTTAAGACACCAGGGAGTTGCTAGCACTCAAGGAAACAAGCCAAGGCAGGCATCAAGAGCAAGAAAAGGGGAAAATTCCTAGGAATTATATGGGTCCAACAGACTGCAGTCAGAAACTAAGCTCAGGGGAACAGATTTGTCTGGAAGAACATAAAGGGCATATTTTTAAAATCACTTATTAATTTCTACTTTTTCTTATAAAAGCATTTCTAAACTAAATTTCTACATTACAAATTAATTCTTTCAGGTAGAGTATGATAAAACACACAGGTTCTGTGTTAAAATACATTTAGCCTTCTCTAGAGAATTTACGAAGAAGTAGAATGTTTGAACGGCACTAATCTAAAGATCATCTTGACTTGGCATACTATCACACACAGCAGATAGCTAACAAAGAACCTGCTGTTTCAAACACACTGATTTACACTCCTGCTTGCTGCAGATTAGGATGGAAATGCAGGCAGAACTTGCACAAAGGAAGTTATTGCTAGTACTTTCTCCTTTCCCTTCCTCTTCCCCTCTGCTCTAACTTAAAGGGCTAACATAAGCTCCAGTAAGCAGTGAGCCTGTTTTCCTTCCCAAGGCTGCTACCTTCTACTGTTTATTGGCATACTCCCATCACCTCACTGTTGGAGTGGACCACACACTGTGGACTCCACATCTTTTCTTCTAGTCTTCAGCAAGATAGGAAAGCATTAATAGAACAACAGCAAAATTGTGGAAATGAAAAAGAATTTGGAACACTTGAAAGAGTGGCTGTATTAGTGAACGCTTGATTTAAGTTTAGTTTCTTAAAATGATTTTTACTCTAACTGAACACGATCACAAGACACACCTGTTTCAGCATGCAGTCCAACTGAAGTTTCCATATCCATATGGCACTACATGGAGTGCCAGCATACTCATCCTTAACAGTATTCTTGGAGACTCGAACACTATGGACTGCGCATGCACCAAGATATAAGATCTGAATGTGTGAATCCAAGGCATCCTAAAGTATTCCTGAAGATTCAAGCTTGGACTACACTGCTCTAAGCATATGAACACATAGGTGTATCCAAGAACATACACTATAATCAGAACAACAGACAACTGCTAACGTCTAATGAGCACAGTAAAAGCAACACGCTTTGGAGCTTGGTAAGGAATCTGAACCATGTAGATGCTGCATGGTAAGGCACTCAAAGCATTCATTCTACAAAGTGAGTATATGGCAGCAATAAATAATCCAGTAGCTATATATCTCAGGTGATCAAAAGTTTGGCTGGTAAATGCAAGTGGAGTTCAGGCTGAGACAGATGCTCTAAACTATTTCTCTGTTTCTCTGCTTCTCTCTCTTTTATGTCGCTATCCTGTACAAAGTGATCACATTTTCCTTTCCACATTGCTTCTTTTACATACAGCTTCGTTACTTTGGTAAGCATCCTTCTCCTCCTGTCTTTTGAGGTTTTCCTATACTGTAATTTTTTGTCTGTTTTTACAATTTCTGCACCTATTACACATGAGGTTGACAAGAAAATTCTTTGTAGGATTTCTTTAAACTTGTTTGTCTTCTGGCCCTATTTTGCTTCCTCCTAGTCTAGAGGCTTGACGCACAAAAATTCAATGCCACAAAGCAGAACTGGTACTGTAGCTGAGGGAGAGGTATCACTGGATATTTTTGTCTGGTTTTTTTTTTTTGTGCTCACAGTAAACCAATGCATATTAGACAAGAATTAACTAGTCACAGAAATCAATCTGAACTGTAACATAACTACACTTAAAGTTCTTCTACTGAGTACTGAAAAGACTCCTTGCAAGTATGTAACCAAAAAACGAAGCCAGAAGGACAATTTTCTAGTCTTATTACAATAACTTGAGGGATGAACACTGTAGGAAAATTCCTATAGTGTTCCAATCCAATAATATGACATGATTACAAAGCTGCATTTATTTAAAGTGTGAAAATACAATAGCAGTAGTGACAGTTTTGGCAGCAAAAAAACAACAACCAAACCAAACCGAAACCAAAAGAAAAATCAAATGGAAACCTTGTTATAATCTTTGGTATAAAGACAGTATCCCATCTACATAATAATAAGCCAAAATTAGCTTCCAATATGTGACTTATATCCACATACAAATAGTGATTGCGAATGCAAACTGAAAAGAATCACTTCAACATCAACACTGGATGAAATTTCTTTAGGTTCTCAAATCAAGGTCATGCCTTCCTTTCTCCAAATGCAAGACTTTATATAAATTATTTTTCATTTCTTTTTATAGGACTACAATTCCAAGAGGTATGAAAACACCCTTGCTCCCCCAGCTCAGGGCACAATGACTTCGTACCTGCTTGACCTCCGCCTGCAGATGGCGCAGCTGCACGCACTGCTCCAAGTGCTTGCGGTGCTGCTCAGCCGCTACATCCAGCTCCTGCTGCTTCTCATGGAGAAACTCCAGCAGATCCTGAACACGAGTTGCCATGTCTACGTCCCTGTCACAAAGCAGCTCAACACCTGTAAGCAGACAATCATTTATAACAGAGTAAAGGCTTTCCAAGACATACAAGGCCATTTCCACTGTTGTAAACTTACTTTTCCAGTTCCCTCTCAAAATGTAACTTTGAGCATTTGCTTAAGCAGGCATAGGTTTGGTGAGGTTTTTTTGCACAGTTTTGAAAATACAATATTATTATTACTACTTTTCTTTCTTTCTTTCTTTCTTTTTTCTTTAATTTATTTTAAGAAGCCTGAGATTTAACCTAGGTAACTGCATATAGGTAAAAAAACATACCGTAAGAAATCAGAATGGAAGATTTACTAATGGAAGCAGAAAATTATAACTTGGTGAAATTGCTCTGCTTAACTAAAAAATTAACTCCCTACCATTTACTCTAATTTTAATGACTTCTTGAGTGGACTCTCCTTCTTAGAAAAGTAAACATTTTCAGGTGTTGCCAACTCCTACTTAACAATCACACAGCATAATGACAACATAAATTCACTAATGCTATCAAATGATTTGAGTACAAAGAAAAAAAACAATATCTGTATCTCTCCAGTTTACATTTAACCAGCACACCTGCCATTTTTAGACATTCCATGGTAAGTCAACTGGGTAATTCTTATAAAACCTTATGAAGGAGCCATCTTACCAGACGCCTGCACTTCGTTGACATATTGCAGCAGATCTTGTCCTTGGTGGATGACATCAAAGGTCAAATTATTCATGGTCAGGGCTTTGTCTGCATGATGCTGGAGCCTTTGTTCTGCAATCGTAAGATCTTCAGTGTCAAAGTCATTCATCTGCTGAGAGAGCTCATCATTCCAAGACTCGAGGTCTGAAATTATCTGATAAAAAAGAAGGAAGACAATATTCACTAATCCATTATACAATGTATGTTTATTTCCAACGTTGCATTTAAGATGGCAGTTGGGAATGCATAACTTGTTGATTCAGGTTTGATATGGTTCAGACAGGGCTCATTTCCACACAGGTTCTCAATTTTGACGAACAATCCGAAAGAGTGTATTTGATAAACACAACAACTCTCCTTCAACCAGTGTGTGCCTTCTCAAAGTCCCCAGCACCATGGGTACCCTGGCACTGTTTGAAGTATCCGCTCATCAATGCATCGCTTGTGAAACATTTAAAATGTTATCTCCACTCCTAAAGGAAGCTGTTGACTTAAAACATCTTTTCTATTCTTCAGACCAAGCACCAATTCATACATCAAGTGCCAGCTTAGATTGTGCACCATCAACTTCTAACACACAATTGAGAAGCACTGCCTGTCACAAAAGGCAGGGTACTCAGTGAATGAAGCAAGAATAAAAAGTAATATATCACAGTTAAATTTGCAAGGATAAATCATTCAGCTACACTAATTCTGGAATTTACTCTCTGCCATAAAATGTCCAGAGAAGAGGATTAAGGTTTGTTGGTTTTTTTGTTGTTGTTTTGTTTTGAATTTTCTTTACATGTGTATCACAACAGGAAAGCATTCCTTGCTCATCCACACAAATGTGTTTACCAAAACCTGTCTGAAAACATAAAATACTCCTTTTAATTGAGATACAGAACAGTTTTTAGGTGTAACAGATAATTTCTGACCAACTTCTGTTGATCAGAATGGGTTGAATGAGTTCTTATGGCACGGGTTTGATGCACCCATTACATACTTCAGACAAGCCTGTCTAGTTGCCATTAAGCCATCAAATTACCATCAAATATGTTTTTCCAAATTGTTCAAAGAATTTTGCCACAAGTTACTGCAGATCACTGGGAAAGCAAAACTGTAGATATCAAGAAGAAGGACCATCTTAGCTCTTGAAATCTACAGTTTCAGGAGTAGGACAAATCAACAAAAAGAGTTAATTGACAGGGAAGGGAAACACCTACTCCTATAGCAGGACACAGCAAAAAAAGAGTCTGGTGCCAAACTGGCACTAGTGGCAAAATTGCTATCTGCATAAATATCTGTTGTGAGCAGGAGTCTGTCACTGCACTTTCCAAAGGGGTCATCACAGTTGTGTAGTTTAACGGTCTCAGTAACTTCAACAGGAACTCTGGAAAAATAAACCTTGTAGAAAAATCCAGAATTTAGAAGAATACAAAGTCAAATAAACTCTACAAAGTTTCTGTAACCAGCTACAATCCTTCCTGATGGCTTGTTTGCATTCCACTTAAATGGCACCATAAAAAAATGCACCCAACAATTAGGATAGTTACTTACAAACTCTAACCCCAGTCAGCTTGCTCTACCCAAGCACAAACAGGCAGATAAGCTCACATTTCAGATGTAACAGTGAAAACACAAAAGCTGAAGGACAATGGACTAAAGCAGTTATACAAGACAAAGCCTTTAGCTACTGTTTAAAGCTTCTTTCATCTCTCCTTTGTATATTTTAAACGTAACACACAATTTACTTAGGAGTTATGAGTGGCTTTCCCTCCACACACACATACGCACAGGTTTCCCGTCTCACAAAGTGCTACACAATTCCTCCATTTGTTTCCCTTTTACTTGACCCACATACAACCTGCCTCATCATCACCTCTCTCTGATCTTCATCTCCTTTTGACTGACTTGAATTATTTCACAAATTTCCAGTCTTGCTAACAGTCCCACCTGATAAACTTCTTACTTCCAGGTACCCTCCTTTTCTGCTCTCATGCCCCCAGGCCTGCTCCTCCCAGCTAATCTTCAGGAGTTCCAAAATCCTCCTTGTAGCACACATACCAGCAAAAGCATTTTAAAATTAACAATGCTGAGCAATGAAAAACTACATGAATCACCCTTCGAAATACAAGAGAGGGTAATGAGTAGTGAGATGTTTTCTTATTTTTCTTCTAAAAATGTGTCACCATAGTTTTCTTGTCTGTAAAATTAATTTTATATTTTTTTTCTAACACTGATTAAGCTCAATGAGTGTGACACAGTTTCTAAGCTCAGTTACAAAGCAGAATTCCTCAAACTTCATAACGAGGTTCCAAGTGATAGTGGTGTTACTCTTCACTGGGAGCCTCACGGTCACCATGAAGACCAACAGCAAGAGCACACTTTCCAGTAGCTCTCCGTTTGGGGTAACACTATGTTCATTTTTCACAAAAAACAGTGGAAAACATCTAAAAGTTGCTTCCTCAAACTATCCTCTGTATTATGAAAGACCTCAGAAATCAGATTTACCATCTCATTTTATCTAGGTCAGCTAAAAATGTTCATAAATTACCTTCAAGAAATGTAGTTAGACTCGGTGAAACAGAAAACTGTGTGTTGAAGAAGATTGCAAAACTCCAGTGTCTTTCAGAACATAATCTTTTGCTGACTTCCTAAACATAATTAAAAAATGGATTTGATCTAATGAGGCTCATTTGTGTCACCGTTTTAAAAATAAATCCAATCCACCACCTCTCAAGACCAAGCCTAACAACTTGCCTACCTTACTACTAATTTGAGTGAAAATAAAGAAATCAACACTGCAAACTGATGTACCACAGAAGACTGCTGTGGTTAAGCTTCAGTCTTTTATATTAATGAAATATTTTACTTTAAGTAGATTAGAGCCATCAGGTCCTCTCACACTATCCTCGGATTTGCCTGACAAAAAATGGCAGGTAGTTGTAAGAGGTCAACATAGCGTGCAACTTCAGCTAAGAGGTTTTACTGATACTGTATTCAAAGCACAACAACAACAAAGAACAATAGCAAAAATGGTAACTTGTTCCCATATTATTTCATGGGGTTAAGATCATGGCCTATGCTTCATCTAAAGTAGCTTGAAAGACTCTGTACAAGAACATGACATTCCCTGTCCCCTTTAAAAGATGAGGAAACCTATGATTCAAATAAATAATGCCAGCATGGTCCCATGTCCATTCAGAAGATAAGTCACAGTGCACATCACAGCTGGGTTTCCTAACAATGGCAGAAGCCCTTACATTGTTTCAGCAGTAATTAGCTGGCTCAAGATTTCAGCCAATAGGAACGCACTCTGCAAATCTGAAACTTACTGAGTGCCAAGGACAAAAATAAAACATTAAGCCCTGCCTGCATTCTTCAAGTCTTCTCCTGAAAGTTCTGCTTTACAAGTGACACTGTTTTTCAGTAGGAGCCTGCTCTGAAAGTTTTATCAAGATAGTTAGCATTAAAATGACTAGTAGATAACTACAGAAACAATCATAAATTAATACTGCTCTCAGGGCAACAAAATGCCCTGACAACAAAAATGCAGGGCAACTACTTACCACAGAATTTGTTCAAGGAGTTCCTAGTGCAGAGTCCAAGCTGTCTGACAAGCATTTTTACTTGCTAAAACTTAGGAAGCATGGGCAGGAAATAAGACAGAATATAACAAAGAAGAGATGCAGACTCTTTTGTACTGAATGGCAAAAAAATAAAGAACCACACATCTCTTCTTAAAAGAGTCTAGCTGCATTCCTTGTTGCAACTAGATGCTAACCAGGACCTAGAAAGTATTATGCGCTGAGGAGAAAGAAAAAGGGTGAATTGAAAAGGAAGAAGAGTTAGGTCTCTGTGATCCAGTACTCTGCATCCTCGCCTTTCCAGCTGGATGACTTCACAAACATCTTGTAAGTACCGTCCAAAAATAGAGTAGAGATAAAGCTGTGAGTTGGAAAGTGTGCAATATACTTTGCATGGAGTCCTGACATATATACAGAGGTATTTAAGAGATGGACAAATGAAAAATGCACACAGAAGAGAAACAAACATGTTTTAGGCTGCATTCTTTGCCACCAGAGCTACTCTGTGGCTGACTAGGTCCATACACAGCCTCCTTATGCTACAAACACTTCTTCACTCTAACACTAGACTCTTGTGTGTACATTACTTTGCTCCTTCCTGCCTTTAGTTAGTATAGGCATTCGAAACAGAGTCCTTCAAGGACCTCATGACCAACAGCAAGGATAGAGAAGGTTGAGTCCATATGCTAAGAGCAGGGACAAAATGGAGATGTTGCTGCAGCTACACCAGTATCAGAAGAGCAGGAGAACCCGGGAAGTTACAGGATAAAAGACAACACTAAAAGAAAGAATATTTCACTATTGAAGGAAAGAAAAGAGACAAAGAGGATGAGTAACCCTGGCAGCAAATTTCACCACTGTCCCCAGGAGCACAGCTACACAGTATGAACCGGCAGTGCCTAAGGGAGCCCTTTGTTCCATTTTAGCTTGCACCATTCTGCAAACAGTAAGACAAGCTAGAAACACCACTTGCCTTCCAGAAAAACTGTCCTCTCAGGATGCACCTGAGTGAGTTGCCACTACAGCCAAGCCTTAATTGACTGGGTAGAGGAGGTCAAAGCAAGGTCTGCAAGTTCATAGGTGGTATCTGGCTCCTTCTCACTATCATGTTACTTCAGCTGAACTTCTGCTTTCACGCAACTGACCTGGAACTAGTCCTTGCATTTCTTCCCGGAAGTTTCCAAACAGATGTTTGCCTTCAGGGAGAGGGAAAAGAGAAGCATGCTTTGCTGAGGAAGCAGAGACAGCAAAACAATCAACATTTTGCTGAAGATGCTTGGCAGCCAGGATTATCACAACCCAGTTTCTTCCTGGGAGGGCTACTTGGCAATCCTAAGTAAGTGACATTTTTTGTTTCCAAGATATATAAACAAAACATGTTAACTCTTTTAATGCAGTAACTGGCGCTTAGCTTTATGTTGCCAAAACGTGAAGCATGCCAAGTGTCAGGTTTAGAAAAAGCAAGATGTGAAGTTAAGATATACAGCTTTCGACTATAAAATCTCATGGACATCACCAAACTATATAGATGGAAGTACTGCTATCTACGTGGTGCTATTCTGCACCGAAGGACTAGAACGCATCTATAAAGCAAGGCTTCTGCATCTAGCTTCCTGGTATTATGGAATTCTGGTTTAGACAACTTACAACAGAGAGCAGTTACCTTAATTATCAACTTCACTGAAACTTTGAACATAGCCCTTCCTTCAATTTTCTTAGTATGCCTTGCACCCTGCAGGTGCAATACAAATATTCTGAGAATATCATAACAACCCCATAAAACGCTGAATCAAAGAATCACATAGCAGAAATACAGAATGGACGAGATTGGAAGGGACCTTAAAGATGGTCAATCTCCAACCCCATGCTGTGGACAGGGCTGCCACCCACTGGATCAGGCTGCTCAGGGCCCCATCCAACCTGGCCCCGAACACCACCAGGGATGGAGCATCCACAGCTTCTCTGGACAGCCTATGCCAGTGCCTCAACACTCACTGGAGATCACTTTTGCATTAATTGTAAAAATGCTGATAATCTTATAAAAGGGGATGCCTTTAACGTTCCTCCACACACATCAGTCAGCCAATTAATGATTACAATCACAGTTCTGCCAAGTCTTTCCCTTCTGTACTCAAGACAGCAACTCCCAGTTTAAGTAGCAAAGTCTCTGCAGACTAGTTTCACCTCCGCAATGTGAATATCAAAATAGAGAAGCTTCTTAGTTTTCCTTTACACTGAAGTTATTATTACTGTGGAGTGTACAGTCTCACTTCCTCCAAGGGTACAAATCAAGGAACTATGTCTGCCTGTGCCTGGCCTGCACCTGACAATTTGCTTAACTAAACTAGAATCCAGCAAAGGTATTTAATCCCAATTTTAAGTTAAAAAAAAACAACCACAAAACCAAAACATTAAAAGCTATCACTTCTGATAATTGTCTCTTTGCCCTTACACCATCTGTATGTAATCAACAGTTGTGGCTTTTACTTATGTACAAGGGAAGAGGTAAATTTAGTAGCTCCTATAACATTATAATTCCAGAATGTCAAGGTAAGCCATCATATAGCCAAACAAGATCACATTCCAAAGGATAACCATTAATCTTTTGAAGCACCAACTCAATTTCAGTCAATGTGTACAGCATTCGTGATCAACTTAGTTGAAATTTTATAAAGTAATTTTATAACATAAGCTCCGTGTGGAGTTTGACATTTGTTTGCATTTACATTCCTGCACACAAACAGAACCTTTCCAACTGATATAGCTGCAACCCTCCTCCAAAATCTGTACAATTCAAAAACTGCCTGAAGTTCTGCAGGGGTGTGGCACTAGTTTTTGATATTTTCAGAGATGGAAAAGATTCTTATTTGAGAGATGGAGAGAAGGTGAGAGTAAGGAAGATTCAACATTTCCAACGTTTCCAAATACCACTTAACAGTTGTCAACTGAAAAACATGCTGCTGATTTGGAAAAGAAAGAAGAGTGATATTACTACAAAGCAACAGTTTAGATTTTTTGTACTAAATCACTTTACATCATGTTAAATGTAGTCATACCGGTTATATCAAGGCACCTTGATATTCAAACCACATTTGGTAGACAAATCAAATGGTACGTTACAATTTTACACAAGGCACATGATAGTTGCTTAAATGTGTACTGGGATTGTGCAATAGCAATCAGAGCTGGAATTAATATCAAAGAGCCCAGCTCGACTCTCTTCTGAGACTTTCACATACAAGACAGAAGCCTTAGTCCAGTAAGAAAAAAGGTTTATCATTCACTTGTGTCACATGCCAATGCAACTACAGAATCATCTCAGCATAAATGTTCCTCAACAACAAGAGAAGAATTGCTGTGCAGCTGCAACTTACATCTATTGCATCTCTTTCAAATATGCGGAGCTGCAGAAACAGCTCAAGCTTGATCTTGCGTTCTTGAAACAGCTCCTCCATCTGAGATTGGGCCTCATCCAGCTGTTGCAGGACTGTCTCTATGTGGTTGATTGAGCTGTTATGGGGCGTCTTGTTACTAGAAATGGCCGAATCCCTATTCAAAGCAGAGATTGGGTGAGGAGAGAAAACAGGTATTGAAAAAAGAAAACTGCACAGTTTGGATGATACACGTGACCATGAAATATAGGGCTTTTTAAAGAGAAAGTTAGTGCTAATCATATTATATGCAAGTTAAGTCTCTATATTTTGTTACTAGAAGTCCAAATTATGTTTTAATACTTGAAAAAGCATTAGGAAATATGATTACTTTCATTTTTTGACCACTTCAACATTTAAAGACATTCTGATTACAGGAAGAGTAAAGTATAAAAGAGAGAAGCTCTTTCTCTGTGAAAAGGAAGTGGCATATGATAACTATTTACTTCACTGGATCTTCCTGGCAGTGAAAAATCAATATACGATATCGAAAAAGAATTAACAAGTATTTTACTGTAGTACAAAAACTTCTACGAATTCAGGTATGTTAACATCAAATCCTGTAGCAAATAGGAGATGTACCAGTGCAGATGTGTCCCAAGTTTATTTAAATTACTACTGAATGAACGGTCTGCAAACTGATGGTCATCACTCCAAAAATGTGATATATTAGACTGCAAAACAATTTCAAGGGTCTCTTTACGAGAAATCTGCTGCTGAGTACAAAAAACTGCGGAGCCCTGCATCTCCCAGACTACAAAGGCATACAATTGCTCCTATTACAAACGTAGCTTACGTAAACAAAGTCTCCTTCTTATGAAGGTAGTGTTTATAAGCTGAGCTTCCTGCAAACAGAGAGTTATAGACCATCAGTACAGAATGAAACATAATAGCAGTCTTAATATTTACAAATTTTATTTATAGGTCAGAGCATGTAGTCTTTATCTCTGCTCTCAAAATAGAAACTAAGCCTTGCAGAATACCAGACATATGCCAGAAGAGATTTAAATTAAAACTTGTTTTACCTTAGTTGCTGTATGAGATCTTCGCCTTCTTTTATGACATTGACTGTAACCTGCAGAGTAGTCTGCTGTTGCTGACCAAAACGTTTAATCAGGTCTTGGACAGCCTCCACAGACTCTGCATAGACATCATCAAGCAGTTCTTTCTGCAACTCTTCAAGCCATGTCCACAGCTAAAGAAGGGGAAAAAAAAGAAAAAAGAAAAATAAGCACCAGGATCAGGCAGTCACTGTTGAAAATCAATTTGCTTGGACAGGAGAAAATGGAGGGGGAGAAACAGTATTTGTTTCTCTTCATAGAAAAATCCCATCTTCAATTTAATAAAAATGAGCCTTTGCTTCAAATAAGGTTTTCATGTCCTGGAAATACCAGGAAAGCTTTATCCGTGTTGCTAAGTCACCCTTTCTTTCTCATTTTCCTTCTACAGTACTGAGTGTATCCGACTGAGCAGCAGAGAGCTCATAGCAAGAATCCCATCTGCAGCTCTGCGAGAAAGTCACCGGGAGGGAAATGCTATGGTAACACTCCCTGAGAGAAGGAAGGAAGGAAGGAAGGAAGGGAGATGTATTGTAGCCACCATCAAATTTACACTGCCAGGCTGACACACGCACACAGATAACATGACACATTTCAGTGGCCTTCAGAAAAAGGAAAAAGCATTTCAGAAAACAATATACAGAGAGAAATCTGCCGTGAGAAGTTATTTTTCTGTCATAATCTCTACAGCTATGGTGCTTACCCTGTTGTTTTCAACTTCACGCTATTACAACAACAACAACAACAAAACATTGCAAGTAATTACACCAACTTTTTTGGCTTTGTTTTCCTCACTTAACACACCCACATATCCCTGTTCAGAACTGCCCATACTCTGCAGTTTATGGAAAAATCTCTAGGTATAGGCGACCAGTGCATCATTACCAGACACCTGAATTCCACCATGCTCTTTCCACAATTTCACAAAATAAACTATTGCATCCTAAGCTCTGTGTGGAAATTATTCACCAGCAAACCACCAGACACCTACTGTGCAAGTGATAATAACACAGTGCTGGAAGAGGGCACATGCTTGTCCCCTGCAACACTTCTGTGTGCACTCACAGAACAATGCAACAGTTTCTCTCACAGGAAGCTGCCAAATCAGGTCTCCCCCCCCCATTTTATCATCACATCTCAAGCCCTAATTTCCAAGAACAAGGATTGAAATCTCCTTTTTACCTTGAAAGAAGAATTCTGTTCTGATGGATGGTATTAAGATCTTTTGTCTTCATTTGAATTTGTCTTTAAACAATTCAGAGATATAAATAGGCTTTGTTAACCTTGAAACTAATTAAAAGATAAAAATTAAAATGCAGTCAATAAGCAATCCGCATGTCTTAACTTCAAAGAGAGTAAGACAAATGCTCTATTTCTTCGCTTAACATCCTCTACAAAATACTCACTTCGTGCTTTTGTATAATGTTCCAATCACAAAGGTAACTACCAGTGGTGTTACAATAAAGTAGAAAATTCAGTGAAGAACTTTTTCTATTAAAAAGTTCCATTGCAGCTTTATTTTAAAATCAAATGCTAGGTTTTTGTTGGTGGTGGTTTTGGTGTTTTCTTTATTTGTTTTGCTTGCTTCTTTTTAATATCTTAAAGCCTTACATGCCTCTTCAGTAAGACTTTTAGTGTAGCTCTGGTTATATTTTCAAATATCAAGGAGAAGTTCGTGATTTTTAACCGAACTCTTCTCTACAAATTTACTAAAAAGAAACACCCCAAACCCTCCAAAACCCAGAACCTCCTATTTGTACACACTCTGACCTTCTGACTACTTATATGCCTCACAGACAGTGCCTCTCACACATATGAATGCAATTCCATAGTCATAAACACCACAAGCTCAAGTCACAGCGGTCCTTCTTATTTAAAATGAGCAGAAATCATTGGAACTTAACAAGTGTGTCAGAAGCACTAGTCAACACTCATTCCAGCACAACTCACTGCAACATCAAAACAAAACAAACAAACAAAAAGTTTTCAAATGCATACTTACAAATGCAAATTTCACTTCAAGACAAATGAAACTTAAGATTGAGAAGCCTGACTGTACACCTTGCAAACTGTACTCAGGTTTCAATGGCCAGAAGACATGTTTTTATTCTTCTCTTAGTTTATAAACTATGTCTGAACCATGGAAACAGGACACTCTGTTAGAGATCTTCCAAGGGAGATGCTGTGTGCATACAGTTCTTGCAACTGTGTAAATATACACTTCAGAGAGTGTAACACTTGTTGCTGACTATGGAGCTACGGCATTTGGTGCCAGCTAGAAGAGCTTACCCTATCACAGAATCACAGAATCACAGAATTGTAGGGGTTGGAAGGGACCTCTAGAGATCATTGAGTCCAACCCCCCTGCCAAAGCAGGTTCCCTACAGCTGCACTGTCTTTAAGAGGCCCAACTTACAGAGATATTTATCAAAGAGAGATCAGAATTGAAGTCATTTTGGGTCTCCTGAACTGTATCTAGTTTGCCCCTTGGCACCCTTACAAGTACCTGCGCTGCAGCTCAAAGTAGGTCCCAGAACAACTTCAAATTTTTCCACTATGTCTTTTCAGCTGGGTGTTGGGTCTCATCTGTACAGGGGAAAACTCACCTTTGTGATTCTTATTCTTCACATATGCCTCAGTCACCTCTGTGACTAGGGGGAGAAGACCTGTCAGGGTCAGTTTACACTGGTGATGTGCTTTGCTTGGGAATATTTCCCTTAAAGCTCACCCTAGGTACTGGAGACCAAGCCAGCACAGAAGTAGACTTTTCATTCTACAAAGCCAATCCAAAACATGACCGCCTACCTGGAGCAGAAAGATATGGGTGCTAGCACAACAAATGTCACACTGGCTGGCTTGGTATCTGGTTACCAGGAATGGAGAATCAGTTTCTCAGTGCAGAAGCAGCACAACACAACTGTAAACATGGTATCCTGGCCCCATGGAGCCAAGGAGCTCAGAAATACACTGCATTTGCCTATTTAATTAGCCAAATCACCCGCTGCTTGTGCAGAAAAGGCAATTTATAAATGCCCAGAAAGAGTGTGATAGTAATTAGCATGCATTACTTGTCTAGCTGTGATTCATACACTGTTGAAAGTGGAACAATTTAAGCCATTTCTGAAGTGAACAGTCTTCTGAACTGAACAGTTTCTTGACACTTTTATAGCAAAAGTTATTCTTTCTAATACATTACCAGGTAAGCTTTTAGCACTTTTCCAATAAGTAAGTTTCTGACAAATAGTTTCCCTTGAAAATAATCTTGATCTGATGCAGTTTATCCACAGAAGTTAGAATAAAGCCACCAAAGATGAACAGAACTGTCAGGTTATCAAAGCCAGATATAAATTCCTGCCATTTATTAAGATGACTTTAGTTCACAATGGGTGGCATGTCAGCTGGCCTGCATAAAGCTTTAAAACCAAAATGAGCACTGGGTACACTGCAAATTACATAAACTACCTTGTTTTCAGATACAAACCTAAGGGTGGAGCCAGAATGAGATTGCACAGTAAACTCAAAAGTACTGAGAGAAGAACAGAGACTGGAGCTTACCCATGCATGTTTAGCAGAGCAGAACTACAGATTTTATGCTGCAATGATTTTCTGAGATAATGAATTATTCCATCCAATAGTGAAAGCAACAAGAATCTGACAGAAGAAAAACCCCTCATCATTAAAAAACCACTGACTTTGTCTCAGTGTGAATTTCTGAGAAATCTCTAGTCACGCTTTTCTATTCACTATAAAAATAAAACTAAAAAAAAAGCAGAAAGATCCCCAAACCACTAAGTCCTGTCACCTCTGTAAGAACTTCATCCAATGGCAAAACAGCTTTAATATACAGGGAGAAAGCTAAGTAAATAACTAAATCCGACCATAAAATGAGGTTCTTCTGCTCTCTTTATCCGCTCTTCACATCTTATCAGAATTAAAATTGGAGAGGGAAATCAAATTCTGAATCCCTGACAAGCAAATGTTTCACCCAGCACTTTTTTTCTTGATCTATACATAGCACAGACTAAGAAACATCTGCTTGAATGAGCCTGCATCCTGTGCTACCTCTTTCCTAAGTTCTTGGGAGCATGCCATTAGTCACTGAGATCGTATTACTTTAATTGTCTGCAACATCCTGGAAGTTTCAGCATTTCCATCATGGGCCTCCATCTCTTTAAATCCCATCCCTGCAATCTCCTGCAGGACTGGTGCTAAATAAGACCACACAATATTTTGCTGAATATAATCAGAGAACAATTATGCATAAGTGATTATCTTCCTGAGTTCAGAGTCGTTTTATGAAGTCTCTGTCCCTTTTGTTATTACACAAGGTAATTTTTCTTTATTTTTCATTTTATAATAGCTTTTGACTATTGTAGTAGACTACGACAAAGTAAAGGCCATAGTTTCTGCATTTCAAAACTGTCAATTCCTCATTTTGCCCACGCCCCCACAGCACAGTGTTGCCGTCTATTCATCACCACAGACTGACTTCTTTAAGGAGCTGTTAACTACACAGAGCCAAATGTAACTAATACGCACACTGGGGCATAGAGAAGGGGTTTGAGATCTGTCTGCTTTGGCTTTCAGTACATGCACTGGACAAAAACTGCATCTTCTTAAGAATAAGTAAGTCGAGACGTTAAAACTTCAGGAGTTGGTCTTCCATGAACTTGAAGAGACATTTAAGATATTAAATGTATGCATATATTTGAAAATTAGATTTAATTATATTTTAAAGTTCCAATCTATTCCACAATTATAATCAATTTCCCATTCAGATTAAGTTCATCCCTGAAGCAACATTCAAGTTTCTTCTATCTTCCTAAAATTACTTTAACTATCAGTATCCTGTCACCACTTGCCCCATTCCTTATCTGAACAAGAAAAATAAAATGCCCACATCATAGCTTTAGAAGTCTACTTCTGCTTCACATTTCCAAAGCACTTAGAGTTATTTCAGTAACACCTGGACTGAAATCCATCAGCTTGGTCCATCTTAAAGCCAAAGTAGCTACCAATGTTGACAAACTCAGGAGAGGAAATCTGTGCTGGTTAACTGGCACACAGCCCTGCCAAGTTGGAAAAACAACACATGTCAATGTACTGCTGCTGAATGCTTCTTAAGAGTAAGAAGCATCTCTTCCCCAACTCCCAGATTCAGAAATACTAGCATATCAATGTAGTGAGCAGAGACTTCACTTCATACACATTGCCAAATCAGCTAAAAAGCTGGTCTGCTGCCTGGAAAGGGCATGCTCCAGTTCTCCGCACAGAAGACAGCAGCTTTATTATGACATCCAAATTTAAGCCACAGATCACCAGCTCAGCAGAATCAAATACTCAGGAGCAGCTGGCAACCAGAACAGCAGATCTGTCACCTCAAGGTTCACCCTGGGATAAAATTAATAAAAAGCTGTGCTTATCTATACTGGATAATGCAGTGAGGGCATATTTCTGGCATTGAGTCACAAGACAAAGCAAGACCATTTCAACAAGCTTTTCTGAATCAAATGCACTCCACAGTTAGATGTGAGTGAACCAGCCGCGTTATGGCCAGAGCAAGGCCTCCTCAGCCTTCCCATGCACTGGCACCTTCCTTCAGCAGCTTGCACAGGCTTCTGTTTCGTTAGTTTTGTTCAGGAACTGTGGGTTTCTGTATTTGAAATCTCTGCCAATTCCACTTCCCTTGTCTTCGTTTCAACCTCAGTATATTCTACTGTAAAATTCAGTTTGAGTAAGATGAAAGAGATGTATTCTAGTAACACCCTTAAACATATTTTGTATACATAGAAAGTGCTCTGAGCTATTCTACAATCAACTAGTCAGAGTATACACAAAAAGCCAACAGACCACTCTCTTCCATGAACATTCAGCCCTGGTCTGTATTCCCACACTTCATTCCAGTTAGGAAAATATCTGTTGCTCTACTTTGGCACTACTACAAACACCTGGTTTGGCCATGATTTCAGTCTTCTCACTCATAAATGCTGTGGGAGCTGAGAGAGAGTGAGAAAGAATGTAAGAATTTGAGTTCACACCAAAATTCTACTCAACTCTACATGACGGCAGATTTCAAAACAAAGACTACTGTGGCTTTTGCTCTTATATTTTGCAGACAAGCTTTTATGATAACTATTTACTTAGGAAATGTATTTTTCACCTGTGTGATTTTTCTTGCACAACATCTCATTTGACTTTGTCAACAGCTTTGAGCGATCAGTTGCATTTTATCCATCCACAGGCTAGGAATCAGCCTGAGCACAGTATGTTCAATACACCGATTCTCACAGGAATATTTATGATCCCCCCACACCTTAAATACACCTTAATTACATCACTTCACTTGCTGAAAAGTTCTGCAAAGACTGAAATTTCTCACTGTTTGAGTGGGATCTAAAATATCAGCATTCACAAAACTAGAATCAGAATTTATGCACTGGAAACAACAGATTCGCTTGGATCACCAATAAGCAAAATAGTAACGGTAACAACATTACCTAATACTGTACTTCAGGCTTCCGTGAATCCACCCTTTTTTGATGCCTGTGAGAAATATGGTCTATTGAGGTTGGTTCATGAGGAATCTGAGAACTTGTAGGTAGAGCTGGTAGAGCTTCCTGTGTCTTAGAAACATCATAAAGTAGCGTACAATCACAATTCTGTGATTCTGTGATTTAACTTGTACGCTGCTTCATGATGTTTCTAAGACACAGGAAGCTTTACCACCTTGTAATAACCTGGTCACAGAAAGCCAGCATTTCCAAAGTGCATCATAACAGGCTGCTGCATATGCACTATACAGCTGTTCTGGGCAAAGGTAGAGCAAAAGTCTGTTATTTCTGGAATGTGTCAAACAGATCTTGCCACTCCTGTGGTAAGCAGAAACTGCAGAAATTGACTTAATGAATGTGAACAGAGTAAAAAAAAAAACTGAGCAGACATAGTAGCAGTGATAAGTTGCAGGCAAATTCTACATAAAGTATCAAGGTTATACAGAGCCACAGGAGAGAAGGAATCTTGGAATTCCCTAATCCAAATGAGGAACATACATTCAAGTGTAAAGTATTTACAGTGAAAAGAATAGAATACAACATAACATCCTACTTCAACAGTCAAGAGTCTGGATGTCTTTCAGTGCCAGACTTCAAAGCCTCAAAATAGCCCAAGACCCTGACAACCAGCTTTCTTTGGTTTTGCATCTCTTTCAGTAACACAAAAGAAGGGTTTTTTTCTTCATGTCTATTTCTCAGGTCAGGAAAACACACACAAGACAGAAAATTCACCTTGAATACCCGACAAGCAAAACACTCCTTATTTTATTTTATTTTATTTTTTAAAGCAACTGAATCATCTCTCTTGAGTTCAACAGTGTATCATCCTACTACTTGAATACCTCTCTTCACCAGTTAAACACACACATTAATTTCTTAATCATACAGCAGAAAAGTTACATTCCTGCAGGTACACACTAATTTATGCTGCAATTTCCTATATCCTGCAAGAGAAATGTAATTCTCCTGCCAACAAAGCATAGATGCCTTTCAGGTTCAGGCCATTTTTATCTTCCATCTGCTTTGTGATGCCTTCTCAGCACTCCACACACGTGTTTGGTAACAAACAACATGCTCTTGAAAATAAAACAGAATACAGAAGGCACAGGGCATCTCTGAGCTTTGTGTCTTTGCACCTTAAGCAAACGACTGGCCTACTAAATACAAACCACCTGCCTCACTCTTTCATCTGTATTTTTAAGTAGAATGCAAATAAACAAACAAGATAGTCTTGCTTACATAGCTAAATGCTGTTTTTAATTTTTCCTGCTTTGTAAAGTATAGTAGTCAGCCACACGACAGAAAAAAAAAACAACAAACCAAAACACCAAAACAAATCCAATGTTTCGACATCAGCTACAATGCCCTTCCTCAATGTCCAGGCTGCAAAGAAGCTGCCATAGCAACAGCTGTGTGCACTTACAGGGTCACAGTAATAGCCATTCTACAAAAGAAATAAATCAAGACACAGATGATCTTTTTCCAATAAAACACTATTATCTAGGGGAATAGTGGCAACATTCCAGCACATCTGGATAGCCATCCAGAGTTACTCAACACTGACTCACAGAACAATCTGACTTTTTTTTTTTTTTTAAAAAAGGGCCCTTCCTTGCAACTTCTGTTACAGTCTCTGTCCTTCATCACTACAATCAACGGTGTCCATTAAAATAGCATTCCAACTGTTCTTTTTAATGCTTAGAAAAACAGGTAATGAAAGCATCTACAGAAACAGTGAGCATGTCTCAGCAGCTGACTGCTGCCCTGCTTTACAACAGGTAATGGAGCAGCACCAAGTGCTTGAGAAAATGAAGCAGAAAAGTTCACCCATAAGAATAGCTCAAGATACAGAATTTATCCTTTGTTTAAATTTGCGGAGTGCTGGGAGAGCTCTGACAAGGAAGCACCTGAGAGAAAACTGATGGGGGAGCTATGTCCTCATGTCTAGAGCTAACAAGGAATTCAACCCCGACCTGCTTCAAAGACCAACTGCTTTGTGCATTTGTTTCAAGTGCAAAGTAGATGATTCACATATAAAAAATTCCCACCCTGATCCTCCATAAGGTTTTGCTGAAGAAACTGCTTTAGAACAATATACTTCCTCTGTAAACAGACAATTTCTCTATGTAGGGTGAAAGGCAAAAAGACATATGCTCTGACATGCTGTGCTCCACAAGCCTCACAAAATTTTCACCTAATCTGAGCAGTAAAAAGATTTAACACAAGACCAAAACAGAAAGTAAATAATCTACAATTGTCAAGATTTGTCACAGTCTATAATCAAAAACTCCTACTCAAGCTTATCTTAACCTTTCCCATGAGATTGTAAATACATATGATCTATGTCCTCAACCAGATGAGAAAAACAGATTTGGCTGAAAATGAAGCATCTTAGCCTAATTTTTCCCCGCTCATAAACAAGCTCCCCAGTCCAGCTCACTGTTGAACTACAATAACATTTACACCCATTATTAGACAAAGTAATGGGTTCTGTTTTTTTTTGTTTATTTGTTTGTTTTTAAAAAACAGGTGAGATGCTGCATGCTAACGTACCAACTCATTATATAGTATCTAGCATCAAAAGAAATACAACTTCTAAAGCAGACTAAAACATGAGGCAAACAGTGGTCAATGTCAGATATACTCTTTAGGTTATGAAGAACCGTCAACACACAAGAGTAAAATCTGATGTTTAAAACAGAAAAAAATCTCTCTAAACAGTGGGGTTGACTTAAGTGATCTGATGCTTTATCCACACACAGCAGTCTTCAGAACTGTGTCAGTCTAACCAAATGCCCGACAATTCAGTTGCTGCATGAAAAACAAAAGCGTGCAGCACCTCTGACTCTGCAGTGTTATCCTTCAGTTGTATCAGTTCTGTATTCTGACCATTTCCCCTTCCCCATGATAGAATAAGCAAGTGTATTTGCACAACAAGGCAGAAACTGCTTGTGGAAAAAGAAAAAAAAAAACCAAACTATTAAAAATGTACTAGTAAGAAAAATAATACAGAAATAGATCTACAAAACCTCCAACAGCCCTGTTCCTTGTCCCCAGTCTACAACAAATTACAAAACTCATTGTACAACAGAGGGTTGTATACTCTGCATGCCAAAGTCTTAATAATGAAGGCAACACTGGACAGTAACGGTTTTAAGGCTTAAAGTCATGACACGACTTATCAGGCTTTACCTCCTTGACATGTGTGTGAAAGGAAACGGACATGTCCAGCAGGATCTTGCGCTGTTCCACGCGTCTGACAAAATCCTGTATCCTGTCTTCGAGCTGATGGGCAGCTTGATATATTTCCTCTGGATCACACTCTCCGGTCTGAGCAAGCTGTTCGGCTGCTTCTAGAAGTTTATCTGCATTGGTGTATGTGTTCTGCAGATAAATAAGTTAGATTCACAGGATTAAATCAAAGAAAACTCAGCTATTATGTTTTGAAAGCCATTTCATCAGTGAAAATCAAAAGGACAAAGAGGTCCTTGGAATGTATTTTTCTTATTCTTTTTAAAAGTAGCAGAATATAATCTTACTGGACATATTATTGGATTTCTAGGTACTTTCTCACTTAACTGTTAATAAATTCATTTATTATCTCCTTTTTATGTCTATTTAAATATCTCCTTCATCCAGAACATGGAAGTCTATTCTTCAGAATTATTCACAGCTAGAATAAATGTCTCATAACTTGTAAACTAGCCTGTCTCAGCATTGGAAAAAAAATCACAACAGTCATGGTCAGAAGACTTTTCAAATGTATATCATCAGTTTTGGGAAAGTCCTCGATGCCAATAGAGACACCTAGCATCAAATCGATAGATCCAAGCAGAAGGCAGAAAGTGACCAGCCATAGAAAATCACACCGTTAGTATGCATTCCCTTTCTAAAAAGAGATATCCAAAATTCATGCAGCAAGTGGATCACCATTTGTGAAAGCAGCAACAAAGTAAGATTTAGAAATAGGCTGTGGCTCAGTATTGGAGTGGAATATTGTCCCAGTATGTCACAGGAATAAAAAAAGCTGATCACAGCAGAAAACAGAATGCAAGACATTTACTATCTGATGTGCTGAGCATGCTATGGTCCAGAAAAGAGGAGGATGTTTAACAACTCTTAAAGCTTAGAACTTGCACCCTGCATGTTTACAGTTCTCATTAATTCTAAATAGGACTGATTCTAAACACAAGCTTTAATTTGAATATCCTCTTTTCTGAACCTAACTTTGGGTTCTCATGCACTAGAATGGTTTACTGATGTCACTGTGTTAAGTCTCCTGATAAGGTTGTACCACAGACTAAGAAAAAAATTCCTTGACAATGTAAGCTGCACCTTTCTCTTTTCCCTTCTGCCCTCCCTCCCCATCTCCTCCGCATCTCAGTCATGTCAGGTAAAAACACTGCATGCCAGGATAAATTAAGCCTATGAAAATGTGCTCTTCTTTGCCATTGTCACATCTCTTATTAATAACATAAATCCCAGAAAAGTTAAATCCAAATCTGGACCTGAAACTCAACTAAATGGGTAAGAAATCAAAGTTCTCCTGTGGGGAAAACTTATGTAAGGAAGCCCAAGGCAGCTGCATGACACAGTGCTGCTTTCATATACTTGAGGGGAGTTCTCTCTTCATATATTATTTATGTAAGGAATTTAGTCCACGCTACTTCTTGATTCTGACTAAGTGCATTTTAGTCTTTCCTCGACCTTCAGCTTTTTAATTGCATTTAGAGGCAGAGAACTCCTCCCAGTTTCCTTGGGAAAGCCAGCAGAGATGAATACAAACCCGCCCTTTTCAGCAGGGAGAGTATTACTCAGTGCTGAACATCTCCAGCTCAGGCCCGCTGGCCCAGAATACACTCTGATCTGTGCTCCATGTTTTGTGTTTCCCAGTCACTGATCACACATGTTCAGGAGCAAAGCCGAAGATCCTCCAGGCACTCCTCAAACAACAAATACTTCATCAGCCCAGAGAACCGCACCCAGCTACAGATGGCTGTAGCAAAAGCTTTCCGTTTTAATGAAAACTTTATCTCGTATATGAAGCACTGTTTATGAATTCCAAAAGTACCTTCCACGTAACAGGCCCAGGCACAGCAAGCTTCTTTTTCGGTAAACTAGATGGTGATCTGCCTGAGCTTCAAATTTAATACAACCTACATTGTGCTTCAAAGCAGGCTGCAAGTCTCAGACCTCTGCAGCAGCACATGCCTTATCACTAAAATTTGTCTTCCAAGAAGAGCTGGAATACAACACAAATACTTATCTTGGCAGATAATAACTACCCTTCAGAATGGAAACCATAGCAAATACAAGAACTCTACTAACTCCTGCTGTTCCCAGTTCTATGCCTACTTCTAACCAATGCTTGGAGGAAAAAACAGCAATGAGAAAATTCTGAAAGTGTTGGTAGCAGGGGGCAGTCACCAGTTAGAAGGTTAGGCAAAAAGGGGAGGAGTTGTCCCTCAAACCTGCTTATGCCTCTTTCCCAAACTGAAAAAGGAGCCTTCATGGTAACAACTTCAACATAGAGTTCTGAAATCAATTAACACTTCCTCAGAATTTCTCCAACAGTAAACCATTCCTGAATGCCAGAGGAAAATAATCAGCTCAGCAAGACCTTTAGTTCATCCATTTGTGCCCAAAGGCATAACTGACCACACTCAAGACTTTAATAAGCATTCCTCAAAATACTGGAAAAATTTCTAGAATGGAGACACCATCACTTTCCCGAATAATGCATCCTATTGTTTTCCTAGTCTTCTTGAAAAGCTTTCTCTGCATATACTTCAGCAAAAACAGGCCTTGTATATTTAGAAGCATAGGAAGCAACACAGTACAGAAAAGCCCAAAGTTAAATTTAAGAGTTTAGTGAAGAAATGAGTGGTAACAACAATAAATACAACAGGAATGAGTTGAGCTTAGTGCACTGTGGAGGGGAGGGAGAGAGATGAATGCATATATGGACAGAGAAAGATCAATAGAGGTATACAAAGTATCTAAGGTAGAGACAATTAAAACAGATTACTCATTAGGTTCAGCTGATAATATCACGTTTAAGCATCAGAAAACATATTTGAAATGAAAAAAAAAAACAACAGAAGTACTTTTCATCTAAGGAGCAATTAAACTTATGAACTCATTGGCACAGGAACTGGTGTACATTCCAAAAATATAAATGGGTTCAAAAACCAGTTAGCCTAATCAAGAGAAGTCCATCAATGACTAAACAACGGCTCTGATGCATCCTTTAGTTTCAGACTTCAAATAAACCCAAAAAATTGGGAGAATAAAGGTGACTTTTTTATACAGTCATTCTTTTTTTTTTTTTTTTTTCTGCATATAGTGATGGCCATGAGAAGCAATCGTTTAGTTTGATGCATTACAGCCATTCTTAGGTACAGGAAAATAAGAATTGGTTCAACTATAGAAGCTTTTGGAGTTAGCCTTCAATCAGTAGCATTTTAACACTTCTATTGGCTCCCTGCATTTTATAAAACATTGCTATGCCACTGACAGTTCACTGCTTCCTCTCAGTTTTTGACTGGAGATGACCAAAAACCCCGGATATCAAGAGTCCTATTTAAAACAAAATAAAACAAACAAGCTAAAAGAAAAAAGAAATAACAAGAAAAACACACACAAAAACCAAAATCACAAAACTTGGACCAACTAGAAGTGAAGGCAGAGAGTAAATTAAATTATCTGAAAGTTATTAAAAGAAATTTCAAACTGCTTGCTCTCTTATACTCAAACATAACCTTCCTTAAAATACCAACAACAGGAATGCCTTCTGCAGCTTGCTTATGTCCAGTTTTAGAGCAAAGAGAAACAATTCAGAGGGTGTGCCTCTCTTGGCAGTCACTATAAATTCAAAAAGTTAAAGATGAAAAACATTAAAAATGATTACTTATTAGATCATTTTGTCCGTTATTCTGTCAGGAGAGGATGGTTCCCCATAGCTTACTTAAGGTCTTTGACAAGTCTAGTTTTCAGTGTTGCCAAAAATAGAAAATCCACTCATCCCCTCAAGAGATTGTTTTAAATTCTAGTACTAGCTTTAGAAAATTATTGCAAAGTATTTGTTGTAAAACTTCCTAGCTTAAATATAATGAAAATTAACAATGTTATTTTTTTCCAACAGTTTATATCCCACTAGTAGTTCGACATACCTCATACCCTTTGGTCAACTCAAACATTTTCTTCTTTGCTCAAATAACACAGTATTAAGTATGAGATCATTCACGTTTTCTTAAGTGTCTTACACAAATAAATTCTTGCTTCTCTGACTCAGGAAAGTAAGTACATCCACATGGAAAACATTACAGATTTTATTTGAAATGAAGTACTAGACCTGCACATGGAAAATCTAGCATATGAATATCTAAAACTAGCAAAGCGTATTATTTTGCAAAAATTTACAGAAATTAATATTGAGGAAACTTTCTGAAGCTATTTCAGTTCCTTTGGATGGCTGTAAGATTGTGGTTACAGAATGATTTTGTTCAGAGCTTAACCAGCTGTTAAACAGGAAAACTACAAACATGCTTCTGATGTTCCCACTATACCACTAGTCACTGCAAAGCTCCGGCAAGTCACTTCAAATTCTCTAGTAATTTACCTTCTGTTTTGAGTGAAGGATTATATAAATTCTACCTTAAAGAAATCTTTATTGATGAATATTAGGCATGTTTATTATTATTAATCAATAATTTTGAATGGAGAGCGAATGTTACTAATGGGAAGGATTAAAGTCTTCAAATTCTCATGGGTTTTGTTCACTTCACATCTCTTTTCAAGTCTACTATCCAAAGCAATTTCCTCTTGTTCTTCTCTGCGAGTCCTTTATTCTCTCTATTTCATTCAGCCTGACATTTTAAAAGTGCTACAGAAAAGTGTGTTTTGAAGTTCTATCATCATTTCTATTTAAGGCAAAAATTAGTCTTCCTATAGAAAGAAGCACTGGTATGAGCAATTCAAAACAAGAGGGCATTTACAAACTCAACTGCGTTTAAAAGAAAAACGTAAAGCCAGTTTGCTGGCTCACCTGGTTTCTTAGAAGCCTTTAGTTCTTTTTTTAAATTATTTTGAAAGCATTTTTTTTCCAAACAAACAAATAAATAAATAGAAAAATAAATAAAAGCAGCTCTGTTGGGCTTCAATGCTCCCATTCTTTAAGACTCTGGAAGTTTGTATTTTTCTTACTTGAATCAGGAACACAGAGAAGAGAAATAAATAAAAGCTTGTGACACACACAAAATAGGTCATTATTAGAAATGATTTCTTTTTTTACTTTTTTTTTCGGTTGTTGTTAGTGGAGCTCTCTATGTCTAGCCCTTTCATATTCAAGCAGAAAGTTTTCATATATTTCCACGACAAATTCACAGTCCTGCATGTGACTGCTTTTCACCTGTGCAACTTCTTCAAAGTCTTCATGGCGTTTCTGTAATGCTCTAGCCCGATGCAGGGATTTTCCCACTCCAGTATGTTTGCTAAGAAAGGCTTCTCCATGGTTTTCAATCCAATCCAACACCTGCGGTGCAAAAGAGAAACACAAGAGATAATGGATACACTGAATAACACCTTGTTGTATTACAAATTCAACTGTTGTGATAAAAACACAACTATCCAAGAAACTAAGCATATAAGGTACTGTATTAACAGATTAAAATGCATTATTGCTAATGAAGGCTGTTACTTACATCCTCTTATTAGCAACTACATGAACTTAGACCAAGACAATAACTAATTCAAGCCAGCTAAATTCTATGATTAAAAATACATTTATTTTGAAGCCTACCAAAGACAGCATAATTTCTACGCATTTATCCATTTGCCAACAAATTTGATTTAAGTGGCTGGACCCCTGGTGATGGTCTCTCTGTGATTTGTGCCTTTAGCACACATTCTTCTGTCACAAACACAAATGTCTGCACATTCCCAAATAACGCTTGTGAATAGCAGTCAGGTTTTTTATTAGAGGAGGAGAGTTTTCCCTTTCTTCATATAATGAAGCCAAAAAGAAAGACTTATTAGAAAAATATTATATTTAAAACACAATATAATTGAAATCCTTATAAGAAGAATGACATCTGCATTCAGAGCATATGAAGAATTCTCCCCCAATTCCATAGAAGTATCTCTCCAAAGCATCAAATAGACATCACTGTGTATTGTAAACATTATAGCTGAAAATAAGAGGAACTAAAGACATTTTAAGGATGTTAAAGCTTCTACCACAGTGACTGGCTTGATAGATTTATAAATACTAAGCTGTACATGCAATTAGTTCTTGCCAGTTAACACAAAGAATTACTACACATGTACCAATTTTCTGATGAGTGAACAAACAAAACCATCTGGTCTCTCTCCAAACTAATACATCTTAGCAGTATTTTAATTCCTTCATTAACTAGCATGCATATGGTATTTAATTTTTTGTTCCATACTCCAAGATTCAAGAATGCTATTCCAAATTAAAAACAACTCCACATGAGTATTTTTTTCTAAGTCAGCTAATCATTTTTACACAGTATTTATGAAGAGGTGTGGAATGCTTTACTTAACATTTATCTCCAGCATTCTTTCTAATATATCATGGAATCTCAGAATAGTTGAGGTTGGCAAAGACCTCTGAAGGCCATCTGCTCCAATCATGCTCAAGCAGGGACGCCCAAAACTACTTGCCAAGGACCGTGTCTAGGCAGCTTTTGAATACCTCCTGCGTTCCAGTTTTTGCCCATTTCCTCTTGTGCCACTAGGCATCACTGAAAAGAGTCTGGGTCCATATTCTTTACACTTCCCCTTCAGGTATTTGTACATAAAGATCAGATCCTCCCCAGATCTGCTCTTCTATATCCCTTATAGTACCAGGTCTCCCATTCTCTCTTCATAGAAGAGATGCTTCAGTTCTTCCCTATTTCCATGGCCCTCTGTTGGACTCTCTTCATTATGTCTGTGCCTCTCTTGCGCCGGAGAGCACAGATCTGGACCAGCACTCATGATGAGACCACAGTGCTGAGTAAAGAGGATTATTTTGCACCTCCTGTGGGCAATACTCTGCCTAAAGCAGTTCTAGATACCATTAGTTTTCTTTATGGCAAGGGCAAATTGTTGGTTCATGGTCAACATGTTGTCCACCTGGACACTCAAGTCCTTTTCACACAATATACAACATGCTTCCAAGCTGGGTGGCTCCAGCATATACCGGTGTCTGGGCTTGTTCCTTCCCAGGTACAGGACTCTGCACATCTTGCTGAACTCAGGAGTTTCCTATCAGCCCAATAGGAAGCCAGAAAAAATTTAAAATGCAGTATTTTGCTTCATTTTGAAATAGACCTGGCTGGAAACCCGTACCTTCTCCCCCTCCATATCTGCTGGTGTCTTTGACTTTAATACAAGGAATTGGGTGGGGTTCATCTCTCCCTTCTTCCTCCTACTGTACTTGTCCTGTACTGAAAGCATTTGACATTTAGTGCAATGATGATTCTTCTTGCCTCCATATAATCAGACTCAAGAACTATTCCTGCAGCATCCTGGCTGTATGTGATAGATACATAATCACAGAATATCCTGAGTTGGAAGGGACCCTATTCCCATACAAGATATCCAGGCTTTCCTTAGTACACAAAATTAAATAATGCAGTGTGATTTTCTCATTTATCTTGACTGTTGGAATCTTTTTTGGTTTGCAAATCCACTTCTATGTGACATCTTCTAAACAATAAACAATCCCATAATGCTACATAATGTCTCCATCTCCAATCACCAGCACTTCACTAAATCTCTATAGTACACATGCTTGTTTTTCGTGTTAAGTATTGCCAAATGAATGGTTATTACTTTCAAGGTCAATATAAATTTTAATTTACTTCTTTCAAGGGTAACGGTTGATGGAAGACGGCAGAATGAAGAGACAAATCTGGATTCAGTTACATGCAAATTTTGTACTATCAACGCTTTTAACTAGTTTCAGTAGACGACTCTGCTTTTGTCGTTATAAAAAGAGCTGAAGACCCTGGAGACTGCTGGCAACTATAAGCTAACAAAATCAACAGCAAAATCTGTCCCAGAAAACAGAATAAGAAGCTAAAAGCAGCACAGCAAGAAGGAATTTTGTGCCATATAATGCTCAGTAACTCCTCAAGAAGTTGTCATAGAAATCCAGTACACAGAGCATGACTTGAAACAGTCAACACGAGAAGCACGTCTAAGCCAAACCACGTATTACAGCTTAGCCTTCTTACCCCAATACTTAACAAAAGTGAGGTAATCCTTTATTTGAAAATTTCACAGCATGTAAAAGCATAGTCAAAGTTAAAATTTTCACTTGCACATCACTAAGAACTTTTACATATCACTTCAACCAAAAGATAACATGACTAATTTACATTGATATTAGCCATTTGTATCTTAATGCATTTTTCCCCCTCCTCCTGGAAGAGTTACTGAAGAGTTATCACACACACTATACCAACCCACTAAGGACTTGTCTAATACTAATACTGAAAGTACATGGAATTCATTCTCATAGTGCAGTACCGCACAGTAATTTCAAAGACTCAACTCATTTCATTAAAAGTGTGAATAATATTTTTCTCCATTACAGCAAGTTGCTTTAATAAGATGCAATTAAGCTGCAATTGCAGACTCAGCAGAACCATCCTTATGCCCAATACAGGATCTAAAAAAATGCTTATCCTTAAAACACTGATACAGAATATATTGTAGACATAATTACAATGGAAAGATGGCTTCATCTTCACAGAATCATCATTCACGGCTGCAAAATATGTTTTGTGCATGCTGTTTATAACAATGAACAATAGACAGCTGATATTTTGCAGATTCAACATGCTCATTTTCACCATTTTCCCCCCACACTATTATCCAGTCCATTCCCCACGCCCCCTTTAGCTACTATGCACACTTACATTTTTCTGATTTACTTGGTGCTACTTTCCAGACATTAAGCTCAGAAAGGGAGGGTGGAAATCTTTGAATTTCTAATCTTCAAGCAGTTAAACGTAGAAATACTCTCCCTCCAAAAGAAGCATTTCACACTGGCACTGCCTCAAAACAGCACAGTAGAATCAGGCAGTGAAATCAGAAGTATTTTGATGCTGAGCAACTAGAAAGCATTTCTGATCCACCCTTCATTAGTCAAAACCGAAACAGTGACTGTCGCAACAAAAACTCGGAGTCCTTGAGGTATGCAGATCAAGGAAGGAGAAGCAGCAAACTTATCCAGAACAGATAAAGAAGCCAACCAAGGTTAGTGGACACCTAATAAACAGATGTTTTATATCAACTTCTACAAGTACGTTTTACTAATTTCTTATCTGCAAAACTATTAATGTAGTTCTTCAGGCTCTAAAGCTTTCACTGTATGAGCATCAGCAATATTGTTCTACCAAAACTGTTGATGTTCAATTTTGACTTCTTGTGGCCTAGCAGTATAAAACATCCATATTGTTGTAACAGGACAGTTTTATTATTTTTCCAGTCAGAACTGTAAGAGCCAGTTCGTTTCCTCTTCTTAGGTGGAAAGCTAATGTGTATTTTGCTCTCAGTAAGCTTATGTCAATTCTTAAGTGTAACATTATACTTTTATTAGCATGCTCTGTACTCAACAATTATTTAGAACAACTGAATGCAACAGTCAGTGATCTGATATTTTTAAAATTTTCTCTATTAAAAAAAAACACCTTATTTTTTTGAAATTAATATAAATTAACTAGAAACTAGATTTCCTGGCACGAATCTGCCACCTAGGATGAAATTCAGAACTCTCTTCAATCAAAGATTTCATAGGTTTTCTCATTCCCACTTTCAGATCTAATGTAATTTATATCTTACCTACTACTTTTACATTTTTACCTACTATTTTATAATTTAATGAGCTACTTTCAATATTGTTTGCTCCAGTAAATTATGAGACAATTCTTGGTGAACGTAGTTAACTAGAACCACGATGTTTTTGCTGATTTTGAAAGCTTCAATAGAAACTCCAAACAATACTGAACAAAACAGGAAAAAAAACCAAACCAAAACAAAACAAAAAAATCCAAACAAAAAAAAACGACGACAGTTTTTTAAGGTAGAGAGGTGGAGTAATAAAAAAAATGTGTTAACAGCTAATTCCCTCCTCCAATCAGCTTTCTGACTCAATTAATATTTTCATAAACTGACTTATTTCATTAATAATAATTAAGCCAGGAGTAGGAAGAGGAAGAAAGCACAGACTCATGTTCAAGGGCAGTCATAAACTCACTTAAAATATAACTTGTTTGCTTGTCACTATGTGCTTTTCAACTATGGGCAGTTGAAGAGAGCTACACTTAGCTCATTCTAACATGGAAAAAAATTACATTTAAGTTCACTGGCAATAATGAAAAAGGGTTTTCACACTAATTGCTAGGGAATCTTAAATGAATTCATTAAGGTTTGAAAAAAAACTAACAAGCTTGAAATAGTGCAAATGAAAATCAAGATATTTGAGAAAGTTCCTTTGAAGCTCTATACAAACCATACCAAAACTGTCTTGGATATAAATATTAGCAGAACCTCAAAACCAAGTAATTTCATGCACTGAATAGTGCCAGCGAACATTCAGCAGAAAAGCTAACATTTCTCAGATAAATTAGATTATCTGGTTTAGGTTTGTTTTCTTTTTCTATTGCAAGAAAAAAAGAACCTTTGTTGTACAAGATAACTTTTTTTCCTGAGGATTTTCAAAGCTGAGGGAACTACAAATTACCAAAGTAAGGAAAAAGCATTACATGCTTGCCATTTTCTTTAAAGCCTCTGCCACTGTTTGATGAATTTATCTGGCATGGATGTTGAATTATCATTGTCTTACAGCATGAAATCAGAAGCTGCATTTCAAAAGGGAACATTAACCACGATTCACATTGTGATCAACTAAAAGGCAGTGTCTAAAATGCATCAGAATCTAAAGCTAATTTAAAGTAACATAACAAAAAGTGATACCGCCACATGCAACTCTTGAGAAGCCTCCAAAGTTGGTGGCCAATGGCCATTACAGAAATAAAACAAAGGACAATCCAGTCTCTCAGCTGACTGGTCAGACAGAAAATGAACATTCAGCTCCCTGCTGAAGAAGCAGGTCGTGATTCTAAAATGACTTGAGAAAAGTCACTGCAAAAAGAAACAAGCAGTTTCAGAGCTAACTCCACTCAGAGTCAAGAATTGGGAAGTAAAAGAAACTGAGAATTTAACATTTTATGACATTTTATTTTGAGATCACAAATCAAAGAGTAGAATCGGCACAGTAAGACTCACTGTAGCATTTAATGATTGCCTTCCCCCGGGAAATAAACTGCCTGCAGCCTGACCTATAGGTCTGAGACCTGAATTATGCAACCTCAGGAGATCATTTGGCTTAGCTTGCCTAAGCAGGTCCTCCCTGGACTGAAACAAGTCTAGAGGAACAAGTTTCAGGACCCAATCCTCACTTCTGGGACAGCTGAGAGGACCTACTTAATCGTATGAGAAACAAACCATCATTTTAATTGCTGAAAAATACTTATGAAGACTATGTATAGGTGATTCATTTGTGGATTCTGCCTTGTCAGTTTTGACAAGCGCCTCTCATTGATTATTCATGCAAGTGCCAAACATGAGACCCTCATGACCAGCTACTACTGATGTTATAAACTTGGTGAGGAGCTTCTAGGATTTACACAGTGGCATAATACTGTTCTTGGTGTCATTCTCTCTGCATTTCCCGATTATTTGCAACATTCATTTGGCGTTTTCTTGGTCAGCTGACATTTTTCACACATTTCCACATCTTTCGTCACAGCTGACTATCGACAGTTTGGAAAACAGTTTGCCACTTGAATATTTGCCTTTTTTTTTTTTTTTCTTCTTCTTTTTTTTTTTTTTTTTTACTAATTTTGCACTTAGCTGTTAGGTATTTTTTAAACTTTTTCCTTTAACTTACAGGAAAAGATAGGCATTTTGTACAGAACGTTGTGCTAACATGATTGCTCACCAATTGCCCCTGCCAGACTGAAACTTCTTTGTCAGTTATTTCAAACAGTGAAAACCAGGTTACTTCACTCCCAACTGCCCACATCTAGCATCTTCTTGCAACAGGTCTGTCCATTAAATTTGACTTGAAGTGCAACAAGTGTGGAAGATGATACATTATTTTAACAGAATGTGTAACTGGTTATCTACAATCCACGCTCAGAAATTCCTGAGCTGTAAAAACCTGTACACTGAAATGAAATAACATCACCAGAAAGTATTGGTCTTCCTTACTTTTTATGGAATAGATACATAAAATAAATTACTAGCATCTCTATCAGCTGCAGACTAAAGTGAGCATTAAACATTTAATAAATATCCATTTACAAAGGAATTTTGTACAGCTTAACATTTTTAAGCTGAAACAAAGTCCAAAAGAGATACTAATGTCTGTACTTCAGCTTCTATGAACGTCATCATCATAATAAAAATATGGCAGCTAATAACTACTAATTCAACAGTGATTGTTGAGGTTTAACCCAGCAGGTACCTTAAGTATAATGCAGCCATTTGCTTACTCTCTCCTGAAGCGGGATGAGGGAGAGAACAGGAAACAAAATAGAACCCATGGGCTGAGATAAAAACAGTTTACTAAGACAGGAAAGGAAAACAGAAAGAAAAGTGTGATGATAACAATGTATGTATAGCCACAATGCAATCACTCTCCACCTACCCACTGACACACAGCACCAATACAACCAGCCGATGCCCACCAGCACCGCGAGCTCTCACCTCCATTGAATGACGCCCACAACCCCTGAGAAGCAGCTACCCCGGGTGGACTCCCCACAGTGCTATGGCCTTCCGCATGGTGTCACGTGATATGGAATAACACTTGGCCTAATTCAGGTGCCTGTCCTGGCTCCGCCTCGCTAACTGCTGCTGCACTATGAAGGCGGCAGCTAGCCCCAGCCCAGTCCCAGTCCAGGCACACACCCATCATTCAGCAACAACCAAACATCCGTGTGCTAGTAACGCTGTTTCAGCTGAAAGAATGACACTGACATTGTCAGAAAGGAATCTTAACTGTATTTTTTTCTTCCTCTTTAGTACAGTATGCTCAGATTTGGAAAGGAAAACAACAAAAGTATCAATGAGGATACGAAACTACAACTTTGTAAAAGAATAATGCTGTTCATTTTTTGCATGTTAATACTACTGCTCTCTTTTCTGATACAAAGTCCAGAATTTTACCTAGAATGTGAGTATCTGTGACTGTCATCTTCTAGCACAAGCTGAGGACAGCTTCTATCTAGAATAAAAACCTATCATCCTACCTGCATTCAAGTAACAAGAGAAAATAATTTTAAAAGTAACTAAAGTGGAGCTAACTTCAAAATACAGTTTCTACCCATGACAGCTCTCCTAACATACTGAACATGAAATTAGTTGATCAATCATAGAACCACAGAATTGTATGAGTTGAAAGGGACATTTAAAAGCCATCTAGTCCAACTCCCCTGCAATGAACAAGAACACCTACAGATAGATCAGGCTACTCAGAGCCCTGTTCAGCCTGACCTTGAGTGTCTCCAGGGACAAAGCACCCCTCTAGGTAACCTGTTCCAGTGCTTCACTACCCTTACTGTAAAAAAATATTCCTTATATTCAATATAAATCTCCCCTTTTAGTATGAAATCATTACTCCTTGTTCTATCACAACAGATCCTGTTAAATAGTCTGTCTCCTTCTTCCTGATTAAATCCTCTTCAGATATTTAAGAGCTGCTATCAGGTCTCCCCAGAGCCTTCTCTTCTTCAGGCTGAACTGCCCCAGCTCTCTCAGCCTGCCCTTGTAGGGAAGCTGTTTCATCACTTGGATCCTTCCTTTGGCCCTTCTTTGGACGTGCTCCAACAGGTCTGCATCTCTCCTGTACTGGACTCCGTATCTGGATGCAGTACTTCAGGTGAGGTCTCACCAGCACAGAGCAGAGGGATCTCACTTGATCTGCTGATTCCGTGAGAGAACGTGAGGTCCAGCAATCAAAACTCAGCTGGCACTGAAACCAGCATCAAAACAAAATCCAATAGAACAGAAAGGCATTCAGACAACATGAAATAAAACCTACCTGTTGAACATCCTGTTGAAAAACACACAGCTGAAGCCGCTGGTGCAAGCGAACCTTTCGATGCTGCCAAATATTTTCCAGCTGGCGCTGGTGGTGGAGTACTTCGTGGATGACATCCAGAACATGATGAACTGCTTTTGAGTAGTTGGCAGAAGCAGTGAGGGAATCGGAACTTCCAGGAGTCAAAGGTCTCTGAAGTTTGTCAAGCAGTGACTTTCCATCTTGGCTCACCTGGCCACCAGAAAGAACAAAGAATTACTTGTCTTGCCAAAATCTTGATCAGTCTGCTTTTTTAATCCCTCTGCTTCCTATTTTAGATTTCTTTAAGAACTTGGGGAGCTGTACTGTAGTTTTTTATTATTCAAGGCATGATCATGTGCAGCTGTTATTTAAAAAAAAAGACAACAACCAAAAAAACCACACAACTACTTTTTTATATCCTTGCTCTACCTAAGACAATTTAAAGAAGCAGCGCTCTTCAAAATAACAGCCTCTCTTTCCCTAAGTGTACTTTTCCTTACCAGTATTTTTTTTTAAATTAGAATCTAACTTAGAAGCTCTTCCGAGTTTCACTTCTCTCTCTTGTCAGTTAAGCCCCTAAAATTATACAGTGTTCCAGAACTGCACCAGAACAGTATTTTCATCTCTCTCTTCGTTTGCTGAGGGGGAACAAAGAAGTTACTTCTTACAGGTTAATATTAATCTAGTAAATGCATTTAGACCAACAGATGTGAATACAGGACACGCCTTGATCTGGCCTGATTTACAACTTTTATATTATTACTGGTACTGGCAAGCCAAAGACAAACCAGTGTTATGACAAACTTACACCTGATTTGCTTTAAACCTTTCCAAGAAGCACAAATATATTCTTTTCCAAACTGTGTTCAATGCTGATAAGAAAGAGCAGACATTTATAATTGTCTTCTATGATTCAAACCACAGCAAAAATATTTATTTTGCATGCTAATTAGAAAGCATAAGTCCTACCATATCCAGTCACTGTTGATTCAACTTTTGCCAAGGCTGTTGAAAGCACTTTTCATTAATGTTAGCTATTCTGTCACTTTGAGCATGAAGCACAGAGAACTATCACAATTTGGTATCACTCAGCCACCAGTAAAGAACTGGTGGCACACCAGTCATCTATAATTGTAAGCATATGTAAGTTCCTTTTTAGTAATACACAGTAATAATTTTCAGTTAAATTATGTCCAAGTCTAGTATTAAATGTATTTATTATAATTAGTCTACTACTTTGCAATGAAATCATGTTGTCAAGACATTGCAATCTACAATGAAGGACAAAATGTGGTAATTGCCAGTGCTCTTCTCTTATCGCTGTCCATTTATAATAACATGAAAGGAGCTCCATGCTGCAGAAGAAATTAAGTCACATAATAATAATAACTAAGACTTCTATAATATCTTCACATAGAGAGATAAATCCATCTGTCTTTAAAAGGGAATGCATGTTTAATTAAGGGGAAATAAACCTTTATGTCCAGAGGAGGAACATGACTTGTACATACGCATATGACTACTATTTCTGCACAAAATCTGGTTTCTAAAGAATAACCTGTTCCTTTCCTAGATGGGGAAAAGCAGAAGAAAAGTGTTTAAGCCACAGCTGTGAAACCCTAAATAAATTTTCAAGGTGTTTTTGAGAGCAAACCTATAATCTACCCATCTAATTTATTTTGATTATGCCTCACCAGAAAGCAAACAGTATTAACCATGGTAATTCTCAGTAGTTATTTACAGTTAACGGCAGACTGCAGTTCATTCACGTCCCCGTTAAAAAGTACACCAAAGAAAAGAAAAAAAAAATAAAACCAAAAACAACAGTAAAGAAAACCCCACAAGGAACTCCAGTGTTTTAACTTCTGAGCTGTGTAATCATTATTCCAGACAGCCCTAACCTTTATTCCTAGGTGCATTCTCATGGAGCATACACCCTAGATAGCCTCTTTCACATTCATCTACTACAAACACACTGTATCTCTCTATTGTTTAAAAAAAGGGATCCTCTCAATGAAGAAAGTTTATAGTGAAGAAAAC
The DNA here is from genome assembly GCA_030625065.1 of Alectoris magna. Taxonomy (NCBI): domain Eukaryota; kingdom Metazoa; phylum Chordata; class Aves; order Galliformes; family Phasianidae; genus Alectoris; species Alectoris magna. The sequence goes on along the minus strand of CM060561.1, from coordinate 73,286,622 downwards.
AAATCTTCCCATAAAAAATGGTCTTAAGAATGAGTTAAGTCATAGAAATAAGATCACAACTTTTATCAGTAAAGATGACATGAGGAATAGAGATATCAGCATGAGCTTTGCACAACAACTCATGAACTTTGGACATCTGACTAACAGTAATAAAGTTTATGCATGCCCTAAGATGGCAGGTATCCAAAAAATCCAGTTTTGATATACTATCAATACAGACTAATCATCAGCACTAACCTTACATTCCTTTACTGTAAATGAAACCACACTTACAATTCAGTTGCCCACCACAGAATTGGTTCATTGGAAAGTAGTTTAGATTTTTATGTGATGTATAAATCACAAACATTGCTTCATTGCCACGTCACTACCTTTTACAATACGAAAGCTGTAGTCTAAACTGTCCTGTGTTCATCGATCACTTTCTACCATTATTTAACCAAACATGTATTTTCATGTAAAGTTTCATGCGGTATTTAATTCAGAGTAACATTAATGCCATTTAATGCCAAAATAGTTTAACTCTGTGGTGCTAACAAACTTGGAAAAAAAGTAAAAAAAGACCCTCTATCCAAAAAAAACCCCAAACCTGTGAACAGTCAATACCCATGTGATTTCTCAGTTTAGCTAACTGAAGTACATGAGAGAATTCAAAATGTGACGGATTGATACTTAAGTCACTATTTTTTAAGCCATCTTTAGAATAAGCATTTTATCTTATGCTGTATTTACAAATATTAGAAATACCAAGAAGCACTCTCAAAAGCATTTCATCATGCTGAGAATCCAAGATCCAAGAATCTGGGTTACAAATGACATCCTTTGGTTAAGTCTTTTTTGTTAGACAGTTTCAGAGACTGACTTTCAAGATATATTTAAAGCAATCCATACTAGCAGAATACTTCCTTGAAGAACACCCAGTTAGTATCTTTCTAAGCATTTTAATGACAGTATCACAGTGCTATTAAAATGCAGTAATATGTGAACATAAACTATACATCCTTAACAACCTACATGGATTGTTCGTACCACATATGCTCTCATCTTTAAATTTCTTTGAGAAGATTAAGAAGACTTAAAACTCAAGTTTAAATATGAATAATAACAGCAACGTCCAGTACACTAAACTAAGGAAAAAAAACCCTGGCATTTGAGTTTTCAACTAAAACACTGCACAACAAGTGATGGCAGTTTACAAGCCACTCTTAATACCACATTGTATTATCTAGTCAGCAACATGAGAAAACAAACAAGATATATACCTCAGAGTAAGCCAAGGTAATATGCTCATATATCCCCTGATGATGATGGATAGCATCTTCTAAATCTTGCAGTTCTGAGGGAAGCTCCACCTCACCACAGGCTTTACACCATGAATCCACATTGCTCATGTACTGCAACAGACAAAAGACATTGTGCTTAATTTGAAGTTCCTTCAATAGGTAAATATACTTTGGAAATACATGAAAGTATGAGCGTTTTTGTGACAGCCACTGAAAGGATTTAACAGTGAAAACTGTTAAAGGTATTTTTTTCTGAACTGGCCAAAATGAACATATTAGAGTACAAACAAATATTCAAGTCTAACTACACTCATGCTTTTAGCTACACGGAACTCTTTCAGCCCTTCACAGACAGGCAGGCTTAATTAGATGTTGGCAGCCTTCGTGACCAATTAAACTGCTGGCAACGCTGACACTTCAAGTTTACTCTTGCTCCTTTTCACAGATTTGCAGCTAAAGAAAAGTTCATTTCACTACACATCTACTATTTCAGATGCATGAAAGGCAACAAAAATCTTGTCTACATAAAGAGGTAAAATTTTCACGTCTAGACCCTCAGTTCTTTCCTGCCAGCTTCCTGTGCAGACAGATATTCATGGTATATTAATTAAGCCATCATCTCACCTATTTTAAATCTTTGTAGAAAAACAAATTGGTTTGCATGCATACTCACATACAGAGAATTAATGGTGAACTGTTCACTAAAACACTTCCTAGCTGTCTTGTTGGAAAGTGACTGTCAAGGAGGCAAAGTCGTGGTAGAACACAGGAAATTCACACCTTCTTCCCCAAAGTACTAAGTTCTCCACACATAAGCACTAAATTCATTTGGCAAGCTACTACAGTAGCAAGCATGTAAGGGATTTACAACTCAAGCAGGGGTCTCTTAGGACTAACACTGTACTATGTCAGTTATAACAGCTATGCTATGTCAGCATAACTGTTCAAGTCAAGTTTTTCGGGGGAAATTGAGGATACTGCGACAGAATCTCTCCTGCAGACAATTTATCTCTGAAGCTTAAGTTATCTTGACAGAAGAGGACCTGTCATCATAGCTGTATGCACATCTGAAGTTCTGTCAACTTATTTTTGACAGCTAGGGGGCATGAATTTTATACCTTTGTTATGCTAGGAAAGGAAAAAGGAAAAAAATTATCTGTTTTTACAGAATTTTTTGTAGCTGTTGAATTTAGTCTAGCCAAGCACACATGGTATCCTGTAAAATAAATTTATCTTCTCTTTGTGTGAAGTTCAAAAATCTCAAAAGTTTTAAGAAGCCAAGCTATTTCTCTCATCGTATATTTCTCAAGTCCTGGATCACATGTAGCCTTTTGAGGAAAAAGTAATCTGGCGCTATGTTATTGTTTGACAGCTGGAAGACAGGGTGATAAAATGCTTATTTCTTAGATAATTGCTCAATTCTCATTTCTTTGAGGTACAGTTCTAAAAATCCCTAACATTAAGCATTAAATGTCAAAAGAAGCTCCGTGTGGGACCACAAAGCTGAGTCTTTTGTTTCAGACAGCATGCACTGACAGCTGGGCACAGTCTACACTTGTGTCTGAGAAGGCAACAACACTTACCTGTCACTTGCAAGAGTAAACATGCATTTGAAAAGGATGTGTTACTTCTTTCACTGCTTATTTTTCAGCCATTTTTATGTCTCTTAAGCAGTTATCCCTCTCATTCCAGACTCACTCTCCACTGTTAACACAACTGCTAATACATCATGGCCAGGTAGCTTACAAAGCAACTATATCAATCCATCATAGTTAATCATCAAGTGAAAACTGCAGAAGGAGCAGTTAGGGAGACTAAGCAAATTAATCTCTGCAGATGCTGCAATATTTTCTCTGTTTCCTCTTTTACGTATGCATTTAGAGCTGAAGAAGGTAACACCAACTCCTACCATAGCTGGCCAGCATGCACACACAAAGTCTGCTCTCTAGACTTCTGATTAAAATAAATTATTTTTTTTATGGAAAAGGACAAAACTCCTGAGAGTACACCCACCTCTTCATCTTTCTCCCAGTTACCTATCTTTCCCCCACTTGTAAAGATAACAGTGCATAAACACTACGCTAAATAACCCATGAATCAGAAAAGCATCAATGCTGCTTAACTATCAGAATGTTTCTATCAAATGCTCCAAGCCAGTTGGAAAATCATTTACAACAGAAAATCATTTCCTCCCTTTTTTTTTTTTTTTAAGTGACTTTAAAATCTGCTAAAAATATTTATTATAGTGACACTAGCTTGTGTACCTTACCTTAAGCTTTCTAAGATTAAACCAATGTCATCACTAACAAGAGGCACTGTGTATTCGCACCTTAATATGTTCATTTTCCTAATCTCTGGAAAATTATGTAGAATTTCTGTATAGTAGAAAATAGGAAACAAAAACTTCTTAAAGTAATAAGGTGTGCTGCCTCTTGATTTCTGTAGTTATCAGCTCCCAACTGGTCTGTTCAATTATCATACAGTTATATCAGACATGACACTTTTTCTTAGAGCCAATTGAGCATGGCAAATGGAAAGAAAATTATTTATGGCAGCTGTACAGAGTACCAGAGCTTCAGTCAGCCATATCCACCCAAGAACCTCTGCTCTCCAAATCCACCAGAGACATACACAGCAGACAGTCTATAATATCAATGGATGACTCAACAGCAGCTGCACTGCAACTCCTTCAGAGCTGAATTCCCTTGAGGGGAACAACATGCTTTCACCATCAAGACTATTAACTCAGGGATATTTATTCCTATTTCTCCTACATATACCTCCTCTCTTGCCATTGCACATGGATAATGACTTAATTAAAATAATTGCTATAGACCTACAGCTAAATTTTTTATTTAACTTAGGAGAAATCTCTTACAGGATACCAAACAAACATTTCCCAACCCCATTTCAGATTCAGAAGACAGTTAACTACCTTCTTAACTTTCAGACCAGTTCAGATAGTTTTCCGTAAGCAATTACTATGAGTTAAATACTGACAACTCAAGGACTGATTTGTGAATACTTCCTTCAATGATGTGGAGGGGCCAATAGTACAAGCGAATGAGTTCTGGATGTAGAAAAGGCATTATATTACCTCTATTTAAAGCTAAATGCTTATCTTTCCTTCTTTCAACTCAAAAGCTTCATACAGCTTAGCTTTTATGTCTCTTCTGTTTTAATTCATGTATGTAATTTGGCTAAGATTGACCTTGCATTGGTATGGGCAAGACAGTATGGAGGAAACACAAAGGCAATAAGCTGTCCTACAAAGAACAAATTTTCATTTAAACATCAGCTGAAACTGGCAGAAATTAATGCTCTAGCATTCTTGCTTTTTAATCACTCTATTTATTTTCAATTTGGATTAAGTACAACAGCACAATTTACCATTCCAATATGGAAACTTCTTTTGACACCCTCCATGTTCACTAACCTGTTCAGCTTTCTGATGGAAGATGGAGGACATATCCAGTAACGTGCTACGTTCATCCAAGGCTGCAGCAAATGCTTTCCATTCTTGCTCCAACTGACTAGCAATCTGTTTTATTTGCTGTGAAGCGTAATGGCCAGACTCAACCAGACGATTTGCTACGGACATGATGCGGTTTATGTTTACGTACACATTCTGTGGGGAAGAAGAAGGGAAAGATTAACTGAAGTTTGCAGATCACTTAAGTGTATAGCTTTAGTTTTATCAAAACTATTCTTTATTACAGTTATGCTTAGTAGACTGGTTTTGCGTGACATATTTGTGCACGCCTGTCTTTGAAATCTAGGTGTGTACTGTAGCAGAGGAAGAGTTGGTCACCTATGTTCAGATCAAAAAGACACATAGTACAGACAAAATAGGAAATAAAAAGTATGATTAGTAGACATTTGATTGCCCCATTACATGAATAAGTGAAATATCGCTCTACAAATCTTTACACCAACTTCTGAAAACATTTCTACTTTTTAAGTAACAAAATACAGAACTCTGTTCTGAGGAGTTCAATAGTTTAGATTTAATTTTCCTGCCATTGCATTGCCTCAGAGCTTAACACTAAAAGCTAGACTAAAAAAAAGGTCATAGACCAATAAGAATCTCTAGCATACTGGAACTACATAATGATGGCTCTTAGTCACTGCAATTTTCTTTCCGTTTAACTCACACATGCATTTTGGCCTAAAGCACCTGAAAGCTGCTCTTGATTCTGTATGAACAAACTGTTAGTCAAAGGAAGCAAACAAGTGTTTCCGATTCCTTCAAAGCCAGAAACGAGAATAATTTAACTACCAAAAAGTTTCTGAGTAACTCTTCCAGAGCTATACACACACAGTTCTGGGTTGAGACTTTTTCTAACCAGGCTGATGCTATGATTTCTGGAATCTGCTCTGGAGATCATCATCTAGTTGAACTCCCTGCTCAAAGTTGGGTCAAATCAGAGTAGGTTGCTTTGGACTACATCCAATGGGGTTTTGAAATTCACCAAGGATGGAAACAACACAATCCCTCTGGGCAACACGTTCCAGTGTTTAATAATTCCCAGAGTAAATATTTATATATTATTTTTTATTTTGTGTGTGTGTGTGTGTGTGTGTGTGTATACTCTGGTTCTGTTTCCTTTCCTCCCTCCCATCAGGTATTTTTTTAATATTTTTTAATACATTTCTAGTATATATTTATATATAAAACATCCTTCTGAGCATTCTTATCCAAGGAAGCCAATCCCTGTACTCTTTCACAACAAATACTTCAAACCCTTCATCATCTCTGTTGCTCTTTGCTGCACTTGCTTCAGCAAGTCCATGCCCTTCTTGCACTGTAGAGCCCAGAACTGGACACAAGACTTGACAGTGCTAAACAGAGGACCACCTTCTTGTAGCAGGCCTACTCTTTCCCTAGTCTTCCTTTTTCTGCCAATACAGCTGTAGAAACTTTTCTTGTTGATCTTCTCATTCCTTATCAAGGGATCTTCGACTTTCCTAACCCATTTCTGCATGTTCAGCGTCTTTCTATTCCTAGAAGGTCACATGATTCTTCTACTGTGCACTTCCTGTGCATTTCCATTCTTGTCAGGAACTCCTGCACAAGCCTCCTGCTGCCTTTGCTTGACTTTATGCTCAGTGTGATGGATATAACTCAATCACAGAGGTGGTATTTGAAAATTAATCAGCTCTCCTGGAACTTTCTTCTCTCCAGGACTGCATCCTAAAGGCTTCTTCCAAGCATACTGTGGAAATGGACAAGTCCACTTTCCCCCAATTCAGGGTTGAGATCCTGCTTCATGCCTTCCTCCCACTTCTCCCGAGAGTGCTGAGGGAACTGGCGGAGGTGATAGCCGAGCCGTTTTCCATCATTTATCAGCGCTCCTCATTGACTGGTGAGGTTCTAGAACGGAGCAGATTGTCTTGAGGAAGATCACGTGGCACGTGCGGAACAACTGGGGCATCAGGCCTAGCCAGCATGGGTTCACAAAGTGCAGGTCCTGCTTGACCAACCTGATCTCATTCTATCATCTAGTGACCCGTCTGGTGGACGAGGGAAAGGCTGTTAATGTAGTTTACCTAGACTTCAGCAAAGCCTTTGACACTGTCTCCCACAGTACTCTCCTGCAGAAGCTGGCAGCCCGTGGTGTGGACAGTTACACCCTCAGCTGGGTAAGGAGCTGGCTGGAGGGCCAGGCCCAGAGAACGGTGGTGAATGGAGCTAAATCCAACTGGCGACCGGTCACAAGTGGTGTTCCCCAGGGGTCGGTGCTGGGGCCTGTCCTCTTCAATATCTTTATTGATGACCTGGATGAGGGCACTGAGTGCACCCTCAGTAAGATGCAGATGACACCAACTTGGCTGGAAGTGTCAATCTGCCTAGGGGTAGGGAGGCCCTACAGAGGAATCTGGACATGCTGGATAGCTGGGCTGAAGCCAATGGGATGAGGTTCAACAAGACCAAATGCCAGGTCCTGCACTTTGGCCACAACAACCCCAGGCAGCGCTACAGGCTTGGGGCTGCGTGGCTGGAAGACTGTGTAGAGGAAATGGACCTGGGGGTATTGATTGATGCTTGGATGAACATGAGCCAGCAGTGTGCTCAGGTGGCCAAGAAGGCCAATGGCATCCTGGCTTGCATCAGAAACAGTGTTGCCAGAAGGAACAGGGCAGATTGTCCCCCTGTACTCAGCTCTGGTGAGGCCGCACCTCAAGTACTGTGTCCAGTTTTGGGCCCCTCACTGCAAGAAAGACATTGAGGCCCTGGAGTGTGTTCAAAGAAGGGCAACAAAGCTGGTGAGGGGTCTGGAGCACAGGCCATATGAGGAGGGGCTGAAGGAGCTGGGAATGTTCAGCCTGGAGTAGAGGAGGCTCAGGGGAGACCTTATTGCTCTCTATAACTTCCTGAAGGGAGGTTGTAGTGAGCTGGGGGTCAGCCTCTTCTCTTGTGTAATTTGTGATAGGACTAGAGGGAATGGCTTCAAGCTGCGCCAGGGGAGGTTCAAGCTGGATGTTAGGAAATACTTCTCTGAAAGAGGGCAGTGGAATGGGCTGCCCAGGGAAGTGGTGTAGTCACCGTTCCTGGAGGGGTACAAGGAACGTTTGGGCATTGTGTTGAGGGACATGGTTTAGTGAGAAATATTGGTGATCGGGGGATGGTTGGACTGGATGATCTTGTACGTCTTTTCCAACCTTGATGATTCTGTGATTCTGTGATTCTCAAGATTGTGAGCTCCATCATCTCATAGTTACTGCAGTGAGTGCAGTCCCTGACCTTCATATCCCCAGCCAGTTCTTCCTTGTTTGTGGGAATCATATCCAGCAGACAAACTTCATCCATCACCTCCTCGATCAACTATGCCAGAAGCCTCCTGAATTACTTCTGCACTGCAGTGCTCTCCCTCCAGGAGGTCTCGAGGTGGGCCAGGTCCCCCATGAGGATGAAGACCAGAAAAAAGGAAGCATCTTCCAGCATTCTAAAGACTCAGTAAATGCTTCAGTGGGTGTAGAAGCAAATACCCTGGTGCAAATACTAGTTGTGTAATCATTTGTTGATCTGCAGAATCTGTCTGCTTCTTCTCAAGCCCTACCTTCTCACCAGCAGGACTGAGGAGAATGCCATGTGGCTTACCCAAGACCTTCACCAATGCTCCTAGAACCAAGCAGTGATGTTTGATACTTTCCAGGTCACCTTAGCAGTATCACTGGTATGTTCAACATGGAAGAATGGCAGAGTAATAGTCTGAGGGCTAGGCAAACTTTGGCAGTGTTTCTTCAGCATCCCAAATCCAAGGTCCCCAATAAGCAGCAAACATTGATAGACAAGGAGTCAGATGACCTCATCTGCAAACCTGACCCCTCCAGAAGGGAGTCTCCCACTGCTATCACTTGCTGCTTTCTTTTGCTGACCCTGTATGCATACCCTGTATGGCTCATACTCAGCCAACACAGATGCTTCATTTGACACAGCTCTTGGCTCCTCAGCAGTTATGAGGTCAGCGAACCTATTCTACAGCTGTGAATCTTGAGGTGGAGCAGGAACCTTACTCCTCGTGCCAGAAGCCATTATCATCCAACCTTTAACATCTTGGGAACCCTCACTTCCCGAACAGGCAGGCACAGACTCTGCCTGACCCTCCCTTCAATACAATTAGCAGCCTCATATCTTCAAGCTGGAAAAGATCCGGTCAATCTCTTTCTCATTATCTCTGAGGCTGTGGAAGTCTGCTGACCTCCTCCTGCAGCTCCCTTACTTGGCAACAAAGCTCCTTAATAACTGCAAGCTTCCTTTGGGCAAGGTAACCACCTCCGGCTGCTCCGGTACTGTGAAGAGGCCCCCAGAACTCCCTGAAGCCTCCAGCCTGCAGAGCTGCATTCTCCTTCTGCCTTTTCCTTCACTATTTGTGCAGTACTTTCTGAAATTCCAGTACCTAAGAAATGCTGCAGAGCACCCAGGTACCTGTCAGCAGCAGCAGTAGCAGCAACACAGCCTTGCCCCTGGTTAAGGGCTGAAGAACACAGCATAATGAGCCAAGAAAAACAGAACAATACATGCAGGAACCACTTGCAACAGCCCCCAGTAAAGGCCACAAATATAGCAAGTGACAGAAGAACAAAACCTGAAATTGATAGAAAACTGTACTGTTTTGTTACTGCACATAGATCTGATGAGGAGGTTATGCTAAAGTCTGTCTCTACTCCTACTAGCAAGAGAGGTTGGGGGAACACTGGTATGTGGGCACCCAACACCATATAGAAGCTGTCCCCCAGGTGAAACTGCTACTTGCCAGCATTCAGCAGCTGCCGAGAACCTTTGACAAGCTGGCTGGAGGGAGTGCTGCAGTTCCCCCAGGCCTCACAGCACTGACTTGTCTGAGCAATAACTGGCACAGGTCTCTATTAGTTACATGTGCATCAATGCAAGGGAGGACATAAAAATTTCCTGACAACTCATACCTCAGTTGGTTCACTTAAATTGAGCACAGTGGTGCTATGTTGCCTATTTTTCATTCCTGCATAGTATCTTCTCTTTTTTGTTACCTCACATGCCTATGCCTTCCCCTTAAGGGATGGGGCATCCACAACCTCCTTGGGCAACCTGTTCCAGTGCATCACCACCCTCTGAGTGAAAAAATTCCTCCTAATATCTAACCTGAACTTTCCCTGTCTCAGTTTAAAACCCCCTTGTCTTATCGCTATCCATCCTCGTAAACAGCCACTGCCCCTCCTGTTTATATGCTCCCTTCGAGTACTGGAAGGCCACAATGAGGTTCCCCAGAGCATTCTCTTCTCCAAGCTAAACAAACCCAGTTCCCTCAACCCTTCCTCATAGAAGAGGTGCTCCAGCCCTCTGATCACCTATTAAATGTTTAAATTTCAGTATTTTAGAATGCAATGACCCAAAAAAGACAGATTTAATTAAGGAGGCAAAGAATATCAAACACCAATTCACTACAATTAGACCATGTTTAATTGATCGACAAATTTTGTTCCATATTCTGAAGGGACAGGCAGCTCCACTGTCATTACTATAATGACAAATACAAATTTTGTGCAATGTTTCAGAAGCACTGTTCCAAGCAAGCTGGTGCTCACTTCCTTGGTTCCGGGAATGGACTTCTTATTCATTGTATGGATTCACATCCCAGTTTTAGTTAAAGAAAGAACAGTGATTAGGTAACAATAATTAAATATTTTCTTAGGCATCTCTTTTACATCACGTGAACCTGCATGAGGCAAATGCAGCCTCTAAGTATGCTCCAGCTGTTTAAAAGCTGAAACGCGGAAGTAATATTCTTTTCTTACATCATGTTACATATAACTGTTGTAAAAAAAAGTAAGAAGAGAACAACTCGCTGCACTGTAGCTTGTACAGAAAATACATTACTGTATAATTACTTTCTCTCACAATACCCTTTAGCCAGGAGCTGAAAAGACACCTTACAATACCTAGAAAGTTCCTCATGGCAGAATTATTCCCTGCAGAGAGTGTACATATAAAAACAACAACAACAAAACAGATTGCTCAGCTTAGCAAGGCAACACGATTAGTGACTTAACACAAGCAGCAGTGCACTGTGTCATTCCCTGGTGTGTGCCTGAAAAGAGAGTACACAGGGGAAAATGGAGGCAACAACCTGCCAGCTTGTCTGAACTTTTATCATACTTAATACAAAATATACAGCAGATGCCCTGAAGGCTCTGTTTTATTTCCTGATTTTCCCACACCCATTTACAAAATGTTTACTCTAAAATTCCAAGCAGGAGTTTTCCAACACACAGATTATTTAGCACTTGATGTTAAAAACAACCACCCCAGTGACATGATCCATAAGCATATTGAATGGCACCTCTATAATATACTGTAGTGAGTTATAAGCTATTGCCTGTGATGGAAATACTTTAGCAGTATTCTAGCAATAGAATTTCCAATTTGTCTGCCACTTCACCAAAGAAGTGGCAACTAAGGTAAGATACAGTATTCACGTATGAAGTAACAGCTGCTTTGATGATCTAAATGATTTAAAGCACCTTTTACATTATCTCTCTTGTAGCAACAGTAAAGTGGGCTGCAGAACTACCAAAGGTGTCACCTGGTCTCTTCCCCAGAACAGAAATAAAATCAGCAATGTACAAAACACAATCAAGGAAGGAATTAACCTATCCTTCACCTACACAAATTCTCAAAATATTCTTAGTTAACTAACTATTGCTATCACTACTGTAATGAGCTAAATTTCACCCTGTAATTTCACCCTACTCAACTTTTTTCACATTTTTCTTCTCACTCTCCTACACTTTTCATGGTAGACCTGGGAAGACCTAGTGCAAGCCTCTTTAGTCCAACACCATCGTCACCACGTTTTCCTCCCTTCCTTTTCATTTACTTTTACTATCTCATTGTAAACACCCATGCCTTCATCCCGCCATTACAGTTGTGACATTTTCACTTCGATGTTCCTCATCATGACATTAAGAACAGTGACCTAAACTGAGCCTAGTTCTCCAGAAGGATCAACTTAAAAAAAAAAAAAAAATTGGAATTTCTTTACAAATCTTATCTTCAGCATCTACAGTAATTATCAAAAGTGAAATAAGGACTGTTCCCTTGCAGTAACACCACTGTTTTTTCAGTTTGTGATCTACTGACGTGAACATACTAGTTACTGCATTAACTCCTCTCCAGTTGACTGCTTTTTACATTTTTTTATTTATTCTTCCTTCTTAAATTTTGCACATATAGCTTATTCTACGTCATTTTGTTGAATTCAGAGTGCCTCTCAGAAGCTGGAAATAGTCTGAACTCAGCTTGCCTTTTCAGTCCCTTCTCAGGTTGGTGGCCTCCAAGCTTTTGTCCAAGCTTATATACCTTACGGATACCCTATGAATGTTAACTCAAAACATCCTCCCAGTCTGATCGCTATCCATAATTGTGCATTCCTTGAATGGAGAACTTCAAGAACACCACAAATCTATGGTTTTGCTTGAATTGACATTATTCACAACTACTAACAAGGTCACTGAGGACATAATATCTGCTCTTCTGCCCCATTCCCATTTTGAAAGTTTTACCTTTTCTATTAGGGATGTTAGATTGGTTGGACAAGTGATAGATTTTATTGTTGATATTTTATTTATGTATTTTTACTGAAAGCCCGGCATGAGCAATCTGTTGCTTAAAAGATAAAAAATAGGACAGAAGAGCTAGCTTAACTCTATTTACCATTCTGAACAAAGTCTTCTGTAAAAATCTGCATTTCAAGGTGATCTGAGAAAGAATGCACAATTCACAACCTACGGATTTGGTCTTGTTTCCTGAAGTCTCAGAAAACTCAGGGGAATACAGAATTCACACTGAGCTTGAGTCTATCTCAAATGACAACTCTGTGTAGTTATAAAATGTATCTGAAATACAAAATGAATCCAGAGTGAAAAATGTCCATAGCACAACGTAGAAGAAAGAGTCACTCTGTCAGCTAAGCCAATTTTACCTCACCTGACCTTCTTAATGTTTTCCTTTGTACCAGTCCCTGTGGCTGGATTTGAGCAAGCCAAGCCAAACGAAGTACGTCATCCCTGCAACTTTTAACTCTGTAATCCCAGTGAGATTCAAGTACTGTGTTCGTACTTCTATTTTCGGTTCCCTAAACTCCTACCAATGTTCGTCTCTGGCACTTTCTTTTTTAGTGAAATACATTGATTACTATATTGATAAAAATGGTCAAGTATATGCCAACAGCTTGTTCTGCAAACAGTATGAATCAACTTAGAAACATGCTTACGATTGACATAGTAACAGGATTTTTCAGATTACAGCTAATAAACATAGATTCTACTGAGGGCCCCTATCAGCATCCTGAAACAAGAAGTAGTGATAACACACCCTTTAACAGTAGGCAGTCAACTTTCTCCATGGAAAGCTTCTTTTTTTTTTTTTTTAACTAACTTCTTTCCAATCATTTTGACTACGTACCTATGTAGTAAGCGGTATAGTTGAGCTTAGTGAAAGCAAGGCCATTTGATCTTGCAAGAAAAGTAAAAGAAAATATTGAAATAGATAACATCATCCTACTCCTCACACATATTGCATGACTGCTTTTAGTCTCCCTTAAATCCCAGAGGACTTGAAGTAAATAGCAGGAAAAAAAAAGAGTGGACAGACACCGCATCAGCCCCTCTGACTCTTCCATGCGAGACTAATGGTACAATCACAGCTTCTTTATTTTTGTAGTTTAAAAACTAGAGAGATATTTTTCATATTTACAACTCCTGTGATGTCTTTTTTGCATGTTTTTACCTTAAAAGGTACTAAAAACTTGTTTTGAGAAGTGAAGCATTGGTTTAGTCACCCAAAGAGGAACGTGAAGCTAAAACAGAGTATTGCTTAGCTCACATAAATCTCAGGACTTGACAATGGCAGTTTTTTGTTGCTGAGAGCAGGCCTTTTAAATGACAGTGAAAAACCACTCTCATCTTAGAAGAAAGAATCTCTGAGATACTGTTCTTCCCACAGTCAGGGAAGATGAGAACTACTTGCCCTGTAAAGAAATGGTCTTGCCACTAATCAGTGCTTGATTTCAGTAATGGCAGACTATATTGAACATGTGAACATTTCAGAGAGCACTTCTAGCCACATCAACATATGTGCGTTAACAAATGGTAACAAAGCACATTTCCACCTTTGATGTACATCACTCCGTCTATCCAGATTTTCTCTAGGACAGTTTCACTGCAATGAGAATCAGACCACATATTAAGCTTAAGATGTCCATAAACTTAGTTTTAGTACCTTGAAGGGCAACCACAACAGTCTATCACACACTTAATACATAAAATGCCTGCTGCTGATAGTGCAGTTCTATTTCCTACCCCAGTGTATTCTTCACCTTTTTGTTTTACCATATTTGGCTTAAACTTTCAACCACTTTGTGCTGTAGTACTGATTCTAAAAGTGGCAGAAAGCCATTATAAGGAAAAAGGAAATATTCAGTAAATCCTGTTTGCCCTTGATGTACCAAACTCTTGCTGATGACAGGAACTAAGTAGTTTTCACGATGGCTTACAACCAGGTGGTTTATTTCGAACTGGAAGATTGGATTAAATTTTTGGCATCACACCCGAGCTCAGTAGAAGCAGCTGCAAAACCTGCCCTCCTGTGCCCTTTGGAAAGTCAAGCTTCTACTCATGGAGAAAGAGAAGATGGGAGGGCCAGCTATTGATGGAGGGTAGCACCTGCTGTGAGGGGACCATGTGCCCTGTGGCAATCACAATGTGTTAAGAAAAGCAGCTGCAACATCAATTATCAGGGTTAAGCTGTGACTAAGTGCAAGAGGTTGTATTTAGCTGCTTGGGCAGCATTTATACTTTGAACAGACCTCCCCTGCCTAAAGTGAGCCTAAAGAAACTGTCTGAAAAGCAAGACCTATAGGGTCCAATTAGGGTCACATGGAAAAGCCTTCAAAATCTCCTGGATATAAGTATTACGATACTTAATTGTCATACCTCCTTCCTCTACACCACAGAACTGTATAAATTTGCATTGCTGTAGAGGGGTTAAAAGTTAAATATCATCTCTAGTGGTAGAATATTCATGTAAGAAATCCTATATCAACTCTGAAAAAAAACAGCAACTTGGTAAGCATTTGATCAGGGAGAAGCTGAACATACTTGGAAGAGTTAAGACTGTCTGACATTTTTTCCAGTAATAAACAAATGAAAAACAAGGCCTGCTGAATTTCAGTTTTCCTTGTTTTTTCTTGGTGCATTCAGAATAGTTTATCCCCCCATTATACATGTACAGTTTTTGTTGTTTAATCGAATAGAACTCCAAAAACCTGAATGCTGGTCAAATCAAAACCAGAGACTCATAATTTTCCCATTCTATGGGAAAGGACCATTTTATAGAAGCTGCATTACAGAAATGCATTGAAAAAGCACAGCTTTTTTTTTCTTTTTTTTTGCCCCCCCCCTTGGTTTTTGAGTTGCTTTATTTGCCCCAGATTTAAGCTGTTCCTCACATGCTTCAAGAAATCACTGGGCAAAGTGAGAAAAACTCCTGTGTAATTAACATGCTTGATTACAGGCAAAACAGAGAGCAACATAAAAAGGCTAAGAGTGGGAGGGATTATGAGACATCCACTGCTGAAGTATTTCCTGGCAGGGAATTTTAAAAAAAGAAAAAAAAAAAAAAAAAGAAAAAAAAAAAGAAGAAAGTAAAGGAGAAGAAAAAAAGCCTCTGAGTTTTGAAGGATCAACAGTAATTAATAGCTGGATAGACTGAATAACTTCAACCTTTAGAGTACAAGACCAAGAACAGCATAGGAAGCTATCCAAAATTTAAAGGTTCCAAAAGTTATCTCATGTCAATGACACCAACGGTCCTTCTCTAAGTTTACTTCTGCTGTATTTCACACGCAGAGCAATGAGCAACAAGCATTTTTTACTCCGTGCAGGAGTAATTCTCTGTGCCCACTGGGGGGATCTGCACCTTCCAAACCTAAAGGTCAAAGTTACCTCCATATATGACTTCATTACAATGTTCCACAATGTTTGCTTTATTCTTTAATAAATAAACAAATAAATAAAATCACTGAAATTTTGAAACTTTCACAAACATACTTGAGTTGCAGAAGAAAACGTACTTTTCTACTCCCATCTGGCAATACCAGACACAAGAGTTGCCTTACTATCCCTTCTACAATTTCAGCGAGACAAATTACCTGGTGTACTTTGCCATGCTTTCTTTCCACACTTACTAGTCCTGTCCTACAAAAACACCCTCTTGCAAGAGTTGATTGTTCTGACAATACTTTAATTCAGTTCCCATCCTTAAACTGCCAAAGATGTTAATTTCTAACAAGCATGGTAGTGTTCTTCTTCCAGTCCCTGAAAGCCAGGAACTGGATTTAGGCCCAGACTCCCGAAGTTACTTATACACCTCCAGCCCTCCTTGTGAAAAAGTACCAAAGCATGCTTGAGAACTTAGCCCCCGTTTCCAAACACGGCATTCATAAAACTGATAATAAGCAGCTTTCACTCACTGCCAATTAAAAATTTAATTCTTAATTGTAGCCTACTGATGAATCATCTCAAGATCATACTTGACAAGAAAAGTGTTTGTTTTAGCTCCATTCCACTACACCAGAAATGAGAAGTGTGTGTTCCAATCAAAAAGGAAAACTATTACACTGGGGTCAGTTACTGATCACTTCTCAGAACTTGTACTTAAGATGCAATCTATTCAGAAGATACTGAGACATTTTTTCTGTAGTTGGTGGTGGTAGTTTTTGTTTGTTTGTTTATAAATCATATTACATACAATTCCCAGAGATATAACACCATACTCAAGCACATATCCCAGGTTCTCTAAGTTTGGATTCACATATTTCAGAAATTCCAAGGTTGCACTGCATATTGCCAATGGTCCAACAATTTAATTGCCTGATCACAGTACCTCTGTACTTAGCTATCCTTTATTTTCTTCTTGTATCATATGATTTCACTGCTCAAGTACAGCTTTGTACTAGTTGTAACAGAAGGGATGATTTGTGTGTATGATTTCTGAGTTCTGCCTTTACAAAGAGCAAATACATGTGTCAGTGCCGTCAAGTAAGGCCTGTTCTTACCATACAGTTCATGGCAAAGTGATTGTGCTGTGTCTGAAGTTCCATAGCGTGGGGATGACTGGTTCCTATTTCCGTGTAGCTGTTCAGAAACAGACCTTTGTTGTGTGTGATCCAGTCAAACATCTACAAGAAAATATTACAGAAAAAAAATCACTCATTTGTTATGGAACAAATTAAATTATATTCAAGTAACATGAGAAATCTGTGAACAAAGGCAACAGAAAGAATCTAAGGCCATTAGAATTCATATTGATACTCCTCCTCCTGTAAGTTACTGTATATTTTAAACAAATGAGTGCTGAAATCTGACTTCTTGGACCAACAGCTGAGGCTGCTGAACCTCTCATTTAGGTGTTTATCTCAAACTACAATAGAATCAGTTTCATTAGTAGGAAGTCATAGTAAACAAAGACACTTGGAGCACAGCCCTGTTACTAAGCTTATACAGGTCTTTAGTGTCAGCATTTCATAATGTCAGCAGTTCAGTAATTTAGAATGAAAATGGCAACTCATGGAAATCAATTATAAATTTGTTCCTGCTGATCATGTCCTTTAGTAAGTTTCAGTGCAATGGCACTGAAAGATGAAGTTTTCACAGAGCAAGCAGCACAGCAAAAGGTGAGGATTAACACAGACAGATCTTGAAATTCTTGCTATATTTCAGCTCCTAAGACCTCCCTACCTACTCTCTGGGTTAGATGAAAGAGACTGTTCTGAAAGAAATGGAAGCAATGAGTAGTAAGTACTCATTTAAACATCTGTTAAAGTATTCAGAACAGTGTGCAGAGTAATATGATCAATTATCAAAGGCTACAAGTCCGTTGAGACATGAGCGTTAACCAAGAAGTGGGCTATGATACCACAGAAACCATCTTTTGAATCCTACTTTACTGGTTGATGTGGGAATGAAGTCCCAAGCACTCTAGCTGTTGTCAACTTCCTTTTGAGGTGTCTAACATTCCCCTCTATTTTGCAAGATGAACGCATGAATCTAATACAGAATTATTCTTGGAATCAGAAATCTAGAAAACACAGATATGAGCTTATATAATCACCTGGCAGGACAGAGATCAATTTCCCAGGCTCAAGTATATGACAAGGAGCTTCTTAAAGCCCAAGTTAGGTATGCAATTTTTAGATAAGTAAATGAAGAACATCTCTTTCAAAACCAAAATATATTTTGTTTGTGCCATAAATAAATCACTGAACCGTTGCTAAAAAGCACTTGGGTCCTGAAAGAACAATAGTGCAGCACTGGCTTATTCTTTTCTAACTTCGTGACTCTAAATTTACTTGACTGGATTTTTTTTCCACTCCTTACACATGCCTCTACTATTTTCAGCTACATCCATTCAGTAAACACTTGCTTTATATGGTTCAGAAGCTTCTTTTTTAAACACGGTAGAAAACATTTGAAGTCCTGTTACGAAAGCCCCTGAGCAGAAACGATCATGGAACAGGAAAGTACGGGGGAAGAAAACAGAGGAAGACAGAGGCAGAAGTACTATATCTGCTCACTCTGTGTTTTCTCTTCCCCGGGCATCTGCTAATGACCACAACTGGAGAGAAGAATACTAGTCTAACACAGACCTTTGGTCTCACCCAGCTCAGGCATTTTTATGTCAAATATTTTAAGAAATCTGACAAAGACCATACTTCCCACTTGACTGCATAGTCTATTATTTCTTCTCCCATAGAAAACCTTCCTGTCTTTCCTCAAAGCTATTTGTTCCGCAGTACCAAGTTAATAAGCGATCACAAAACCATTCTGTATGAAAACAGATCTTATTTGAGCTCATCTAACGGTGCACTGGCTGCTATAGTGGTTCTTCAAGTTCCATGACAATCAAAGACTTTATGATTCAATATGACTGGTTAACTCAAAACACTCTGAAATCAGTCAGTCCTCTGTTAATGACATATACATTGTCAAAAAAGATACAGTTGTTTTTAGCCTGGGATCTTAAATCAATAAAGCAGTTTCCCACGTCAGCCTCTTCAGACTTTGTTGACTGTCTGTCACTCAAATCCCAAGGGTAACTCAAAAAGAGACTGATATAATCCTTAATCATCTGCATTTATAAAGTATGAAGCATTCATCTCATTTGATGCCTGCAAAAGCATCTGTCTGGAGCAAGAATGTACCAAAACAAAAGCTTTAAAGTCATCACCACTTAAATTTACCTTCAGTGAAGTTACCTGTATTCTTTACAACTTAGAATTACTACTCCATCCCCTCTACTTTAGGAGACTAAGATTCACTATCAATAAAAAAAAATCCCACCTTATTTCTTATTAAAGGACTAGTGAATAACTCTAAAGACAAAAATTACTACTTGCAATTAGCCTTGTTACTCAAGTCAGTCAATCACTGTTCCTTCTAATGACAGTGCCCACTCACCTTCCCCTCCCCAGCCTCTTACCTTTTCAGCATCCTGCTCAAACAGCCTGAGCTGAAAACATTGGTCCAATTTCAATTTCCGCACATGCCACATCTGATGCAGATGCTGCCGTGTTGAGTGCAGCCTGTCCAGCATGGTGGATACTTTGGGTAAAAGGTTCTGTAAGTCTGCATTCCCTGACCCAGAGTTCTTTTTGGGAAAGCTATCGCTGCTCTGTATTCGCTGGAGCAACTTTTGTCCTTCCACATCAAGGTCCTCAATAGGGGCCTTAATGACTTTCTTTTTTAACTGTGAATGTTCCTCTATCATATTGCGAGCACCTTCCAAGTCCTGAGGCATTTCCTTTTTTGACAATATATCTTGCAGTTCCTCCAGTCTGGACAGCATATGGGTTGCATTGCTAATATAGTCCTCAAAGGCAACTCTGATTTCTATCCACTCCTCATGGTTGTACTCCAAACAACCATCAAATTCTGGGGTTAGCTGAGAAGGGTCAACTACTTTGGTAAGGCCTTCCAGAGACACCATATTTGTCTAAAAGAAAATAAAAACGAAAATTAAAAAATGCTGTTACTGAAATGGATTTGAATTTATCTTTCAAGATTTTGGTTCTCTCTGTTTATAAGTTGATCGTTTCGCTTATGAAGTCCACGTGACTTCTTTTACAGACTTCTTCTCCAACATCAATTGTGATAAGCCTCCCGTCTTGCCGGTATTGTCCCCCAGTGAGAGAAATGTTGTTTCTTTACTTCACCACATTGAAGAAACCACTCTTCTGGCTACTACTCTGATTAACTTTTGACTTGCACATTGTAAATCAGCAGCAGGACAATGGCAGGGTTCATTTACTTGGCTGTTTTCTTCTATACGGAATGTTCATGATAGACCAATTACCATAATGCAGACAAAATACACATGAAATCTAATGATTTCCCTTTGGGGATAAAACCCAAAGTCCATCTTTTTCATGCACATCTAGTTTGTGTATATAAAAGAAACTACATTCCCTCTAGAACATCTGGCCTCATCTACATCTTTTCTCATCCAGAACATTGTTTACCTGAGAATGCTCAAGATGTCAATTGGTAGTAAGTACTCTTAAATCGTGAAATAAATATAAATCCATATAGCATAGGTGAAATTACCTCAAACTCAAACTTAGAGCTGCCAAAGTTAGTCCTCTGTTTCTGCCAGAAATTGTCTGGCTTGATTATCAGTGCAACATGAATACAACATGGGAAGGATTCCTGTAAAATCTTCAGCAGAGGCTTTATAGAGTCCCATTTTGACCCACGCATATCTACAATGACAGTGAATCCTCTTTTACATACTTCCTCACTGCAGAAGAAAGAAGAAAAGGTTATCAAGCAAGAGTTACAAATTCAAACATAGACAGCATTTTTATAGCAACACACTCCCTAATTAAAGTGTGCTAACCTAATGAACAATCACAGCCGTAGGGCCTCACTGTTGACTGTCTCATGCATACAGCAACTCTCATCAAGGCAGTGCAAAACTTCTCTGGAAGCCTGTTGTCACTCCACTGCCAAACTCCTGCCGGGAGACATTTTAAACTTGTTGCTGATTTAACGATCTGCCTTTATCTCCTCTTTCATTTTCCTTGTTTTTATGCACGATTCTCCCTCCGGTCTTGTGTCTCTTTCACCCAACACATACACCGAAGTCACCATTTACAGAAGCACCAATATGTAATTCATTTACAAATGACTCTGTAGAACACACATTTTACTGATAATAACGTCCATGTTTTTCTAATCATTGAGGGGAACCTCAGTGATTCAAGATGAATTTCTGGATATATAATGGATAAGAAATTACTTTATCATTGTGAAGAAAACAACTTCTTTCTACAAAATTTGAGCTCATTTTTGCTGTCCAAAAGTTGGCAGACCTTATACACAAATTTCCCGGCAACTCTTCTGAGAACAGCCAATTTCGATTCTTTTCTTCTTTTGTGCACTTACTTTGTACAGCTGATCAACAGCAGCAATCACCACCAACACCAGAAATTTTGATTTTGTTCCAAGAGAACATAATACAGGAATAGGTTAACATGAAAAGAGAATGTATTTCAAAATCGAGTCATAACCAACAGACTATCAAAAGAGACCAAATG
Organism: Alectoris magna; assembly: GCA_030625065.1. Taxonomy (NCBI): domain Eukaryota; kingdom Metazoa; phylum Chordata; class Aves; order Galliformes; family Phasianidae; genus Alectoris; species Alectoris magna. Next base: position 73,265,204 of record CM060561.1, on the reverse strand, counting down.
TCCACTGTGTGAGTACATGAATCACTTGCAGGGATGTGACTAACGTAAACGCAATTCTGGAATTTGTGTGGCGAGACTTTTAGACTCTCCAGGAAGTAAGAACACTTCATTGGCATGCTTTACACAGTCTCATCAGTCACACTATGAGATAGATGAGTTATAACTGACTCCGGAGAGCTGAAGTGCTGCTGAAAGGAGTAGCAATACAACTTCCTTAAAAGAGAAGTTGTTTTAATGTTGGCTTTAAAAAAAACAGCTTAAAAAGGAGTTTATCAAGATAATCGTTGGCTCTCCCAGCTGCCCAAAAATGGCAATGATAACAGAAGAATACATGCAGATTATAACTTCATATTTTTCTGACCACACTGTATATATATTTTTAAGAGCATCACAAAATTAAAAGGACAAATACAAATACTGTTTTGAAGTTAAGACACACCCACTACTGAAAGGCTTCACATTTCTGAGTGCTGCTCAGCCCATCCCTACCCTACCACACCAAATCTATTCACGAGGAAGAGTGCTTGCCACTAATTCATGAGGCATGCACCGAGACATCTACAAGGCTGCACAAAGCAGCCCCTCACCATGTGATGCAGATGGGCCCACAGTCTCAATCACATAGCACTTGTCATCTGACAAAAGATGAATTTATTTCAGCTAGGGATCACAAAAATTGTTTCTGCAGGTTTTGATCAGACAAGATTATCTCTTTGGTAAACCTGAACTACACTAATACTTTGTCCAGTCACTGCAGACAACTTAAATTTAGTAACATTCTATAATCAGATAAATTGTTAAATTAACATAAATCTAAGATGGAACACTATCTTAGGAGTTCTGATCTGTTGCCAAAACTCTCAACTATGTACAGTAACAGTACTGCAGTAATTAATTGACGGACGAACTGTGTAGGGCTATTTGCACCAATCAGTACCTTTCAGTTAAGGAGTTGTAAGACCAGTCCTTAACACGACTTGTATGAAAATAAATCTAGCTTTTAATAAAGCTGTTTTCATTATCAAATCTTTGCCATATTTGCAGAGATATAAAAATCCTGAACCAAGCTTCTACTTTAAATCTATTTTGTTGCTAAATTATCACATCTCACCCCTTTTGTGAGAACACGGCTGTATTTTGCTAGATCATCTTTAGAAAACTCTCTAGAGCCTATTTTGATGCATATTTATCTACTAACTTCTCTAGTAACTTGAAGCTCTAGAGTGTCAGAATATACATCAAACATTCAAATATGAAGTCCAGTGATTTCAGAGGTAAAAATCTCAAGACTTCTTCCCCTTTTCCTTCCTATATCTCTCCAAATCTCTCAGTTTAATAATAAAAAATAAAAAATATAAATAAAAAAAACCTCTGTACTTAAAAGTGAAGTAAAAACCAGAACAACCGAATTACCAAAAATTACCCCTTAGGAAGGCCGCAGCCATATTTAAGTAGACTTTTGGAATGTTTATTTTTGGGGGAGTTGTCTTTCTTTGCTTCATGACAGTACTTATGCCAATCTGAAACTGACATCTGATACATCAGATGCAAAGAAAAATGATTACAAATTTGCAACTCAGAGAAATATCATTATTTTATTATACAATAAATGTTATTATTGTGTAAGAAATTGTATTGAGGTATGTTGCACCAGGGATTTTTTCTAACTATAACAACAACTGCTATCTCACATGCAAACATATTCAAGCATATTCAGAGTTGTTTCAGTCTGTATCAGATAGTGGCGGAATCTGAAATAAACCTAAAATCAGGGTCTCAGGCTCACTTTTCTCCCAAGTTGTACCACTCAGAACAAAGCTCTATCTGAGCAACGTACATATAATGAAGAATATACATCCAGTGAACAATGAGTGAATATATATATATGTACACACACACAAATGTACAAGCACCAGATTTGGTGATTTGTTTAAATAATGCATTGTAATCAATAGCTTAATTTTTTTTATAATACACTAACATCAATACTTTCACAGACATCGCTGCAGTTTTATCTGAGACCTATACAAGGAATTTTACATACCTTTCTCCTGGGTATTCCTGTGTTGTATCAGGATGCAATAACTCATCTGACATGAATAACAGGCAGGAGCATTGTGACAACCTCAGTCCACACAATACATTCTAGCTTGTGAGTGTACTGAAGTACATTACATTTGTCTTTCTGCAAAGCCTCAGAATCTATCAAGTGACCAGCACTTACCTTGGAATACAAGCTAGGTATGAAATTAGTCTCCTAAGGTCTTCTTGCCGTATTCTATCATGATTACTACGTGCTGGAAACGTTAGAATGGGGCCTCCACGCTTATCTCTGCCACCTGAAAAATAAAACACATTTTAAAAAACCCACAGTGTAACATCATTTTGGTTTGCAAATGTAGTCTTCATACTGCTTTTAGAAAACCTAATTCCTATGCTACTGAATGCACATCCATTTTAAAGAGATTTCAAGTTAAGTGCCAACTCATTTAGATCATTTAGATCATTTAGATTCCATGATGGGAATATCAGTGAGCACACCGTCCCAATTCCTACAATGAGGAAGTATTTGTCAAAATTAAATTAAAACAATTGAAACAAAGAATAACTATAGTATTACACGTACATATTACAGAAGCATCTAAGTTTGATGGACAGTCTGATACCTCTAGCAATGATGCTTTATTATATATTTAACTTTTGAATCAGCAGATATACAGATTAAATTTAATTGTAGAGTCAGCAAGCATTTGGAGAATACTCAATGTTAATTTCTTTAACTAGTACTAAGTTTAGGTGTAGAATATACTAGATGAGTATATGGGTACTATTAAAGCATTTCGTTTGTATTTTTACCCTATTCTGATATGCAGATTCTGAATTGTTATTTAATAGTTTTTGGTTTTTTTTTTAATTTTGTTAGCAATGTACAACAAGGAAATTCAGAGTCCTTTCAATACAAAAAGCCAGAAAATCTGACCTTAAGAGAAATGTATCCATCTTATTTGTTACACTGCACACATTTACTGTAGCCAAAATGAAAATGCAATTTTACATCAAATGCCATGCTTGTGAAAACAAAACGTTTCTATTACTCGATGTTACATTTAAGTCAGTAGCCCCTCTCTGTGACACTCACACAACAGCATAAACCCATTCCCACAAACTGAATTTCACATATACATTCTCAACCACAGATGTGTGTGGGCTGCTTTCTCCTGTCCCACAGAAACACGGAGAAACACCATCCTGTGCCCCGAGTGTTTTCTCATTTAATCAGCTCCTCATTGTAAAAGCAGGTTATTAAGAGAGTCTTAAAGAACTCCTTAAAAAGGCAGACCAAGCACAAATGAATAGAACGTGTCACTCAGACATCCACCAGTATCCTTGCCAGCACAGCTTGTGCATGCTTGCTGCAGACCCAAAGCCCAGGACCCCAGAGTGCCTGCACTGGGCACATCGTCTGTGAGTCACTAACTGAAAATCAGAAAAGGAAAAGCCGCTTCAGATTTCTGTCAAGCTGCAGAGTCAGAAACCCAAACATAAAAGGAAATTCATCTTCTTGTCTTCTATGACCCTCTTAAATAGGATAAGAGAGCAAAACCAACTAAACTCTTCTTCTGGAGAGGGTTTGGCCTTGATGGGATTTCGTCTCAGAGAATGCTGAGAATTTTTGCATAGCAAGAGATGGGATGAAGATAGGCCAGAAGCTGTAAGAGAAAGGAAGTACAAAGGATCAGACCAGCAGTCCAAGCCTCTGCTCAGCTCCAGAATGGCCAGCAGGCCTCAAAGCTACTGAACTTAGCTGAAAGGCTGCTGCAGTCCTTAATGCTTCCCTCAGCTACACATCTACAAAATTTAGATTTCAACTAGAAAACATCTGAACCACCCTAAGAAGGTATTTGATCGCTCAAGGTAGAAATTCTTCTTTTGAAAGCAGAAGCTAACAGTGAAGAGGATGCATTAAATTGTCTTAACATTCTCCAAGTTATTTTAAACAAATTCCTTGTTAGATACAGACCTCTCAGATTGCCTTCAGGCCTTTCCTACAGATCAACTACTTTATCATGTTATCCATGTTCACAGAATCACAGAATTATCACAGAATTATCGAGGTTGGAAAAGACCTAGAAGATCATCCAGTCCAACCATTACCAATACTTCCCAGCTAAATCATACCCCTCAACGCAACATCCAAACGTTTCTTGAACACTCCCATGGTCGGTGACTCCATCACCTCCCTGGGCAGTGCGTTCCAATGCCTGACTACCCTTTCCGAGTAGTAATACTTCCTAATGTCCAGCCTGAACCTCCCCTGGCGCAGCTTGAAACCATTCCCTCTAGTTCTATCACTGATTACACGAGAGAAGAGGCCGACCCCCAGCTCACCACAACCTCCCTTCAGGAAGTTATAGAGAGCTATAAGGTCTCCCCTGAGCCTCCTCTTCTCCAGGCTGAACAATCCCAGCTCCCTCAACCGCTCCTCATAAGGCCTGCGCTCCAGACCCCTCACCAGCTTCGTAGCCCTCCTCTGAACACATTCCAGGGCCTCAATGTCTTTCTTGCAGTGAGGGGCCCAAAACTGAACACAGTACTCGAGGTGCGGCCGCACCAATGCCGAGTACAAGGGGACAATTACCTCCCTGTTCCTGCTAGTAACACTATTTTTGATGCAAGCCAGGATGCCGTTGGCCTTCTTGGCCACCCGGGCACGCTGTCGGCTCATGTTCAGCCGAGCATCAATCAGTACCCCCAGGTCTGTTTCCTCAACACAGTCCTCCAGCCACTCCGCCCCAAGCCTATAGCGCTGCCTGGGGTTGTTGTTCCATCATGGAAGAGGAATGAAATATAGATTTTGTTTAGGTTATTTTGGATGCTATTTCACATGGCTCCCAGCTCCATGTACACCACAAAAATAAATAAATAAAAATTAAAAAAAATAAAAGCATCATTTTTAAACTATGGTGCATAAACTCCAGATAAATCACATCCTGAAATTTTCATTTGTTGGAGACAAAATTTGTCACACAAATTTCAGGTCTAGATGACTAATGAAGAAATGAATACACACTTGATTTTTGGCACAATTAGTTCCACTATCAAGTCTTAAACCAAATATTAAGATTGTTAAGTATTAAGCAAAAAAGTTCCCAGGGCTTTAGAATACAACATTTTTTTTTTTCATCTGCTAAAGCTTTTATCAGCTTTATGCCTGCAGAGCCAAACTCAGGCCTTTTCCAATAAATTACTCTCATTTCCTTTCTTCCTGATGCTCCTGTGTCATACACAAACTGGAATGTTAAAAGTAACAATGCATCAGGCACCAGGTGGGAATTTCCTGTCTCACAATAGCCTTTGTTCAAGTCAACCCTCTTTTTGTCTTGGTTTTACAAAAACATATTAAGCTACTGCTTTCATCAGTCAGACTTCCATTTCTACCCTTTTTCTTTTGTACAAAACCTCCATGGTATTGAGATATTCTCTTTGTTTATGCCAAGATGTGTCATACAAGTAGCTGATCAACTCACATGAGTCAGCTAACATGAATCACTTCTGTCCAGCTTACATCACTAACAGCAGTCTTGTCAGTGGTCTCCAAATGGCACCAAAACCAATCAGGTTGAGCAGTATAGTTTTTTTTTTTAGAAAATGCCTTTTCAACTAGTCTCAAAATACTTAGGCAAAGCTAAGCATCAGGTTTTTATGGAGGGGGAGGTGCCCACCTCTTATCCTGGCTCACTGATTGTAGAATGGAAATAGCATAGAGCTGCAATGGGAAGGGTCAAGACTGGACGTGCAGAAAAACTTCTTTACAGTGAGCACACAGCCCACGGATTTTAAAAAGTACAGATGAGTAAATGCACTATAGTTCTCATTTGTCCATTGTACAGCATTTAGTTTGTATTTCTTTAAAACAAAACAAAAAGGTCCGCTACCCTGCTCTGTGCCACAGATAACAGAGACGAGATAGTTGAATTTATTCTCTTTAAATACATATTCAGATATACTAGACAATTAAAAAAAAAACCCACTCATCTTTTTCATTTACAAAAACACATTATTAACAGTTCACTAAAAGAGACTAGACTAGATTGTGACAACGGAGGAGAAACCCAAGAGTGAATCACATCAAACCTACTGTGGTTTGTGGCAGAGAAAAAGCAGTGACTGAAACAGCCTTTTCAAAAGTGATTAGACTGTGCAAAAAAATAAATAAATAAATAAATAAAATAAAATATGTTGAGCAGATGTGTAAAATGTGTACACATGCAAACAAATGGAAAGACTGAAACAAAGTAATATATAATTACAGTCTAATTCAGCCTAAAACAGATTGAAGAAGCACCTACTGGAGACAAAAAGGGAAGCTCATACAGTTTAATTGCAATGCAGTACAATCGGAGTGAAAGTAGTACCTCAGTAGAAGGTGTTTGATATTAAGTGCCTTAAATCTTAGTGTATTAAGATTTCTGATTGGATCAGAACATTATTTCAAGAATGGAAACAGCTATCAGTGAAACAGACTGGTGCTTGAATGAGGAGTATTGTTTAGGTATAAAGACTGCAGTGGAATCCAAAAGCTCTTTCCTATTCTACAAACCTTAACTACTTACTGTACCTATAAATACTAATACCAAGTACTAAAGCAGAAGTTGTGCTTCTGAATGAAACAAAGCATGCAAGCTGAAAGCCTCTGTAAGCCAATGTTCTCACATATCTGTATATTCCCAGATATACGGCTTGACAGATCTTGTTCCAAAATGCTTAAGACCCAGTGGTGGTTTCGTTTGGTTTGGTTCTGGGGGGAGCGTTGTTTGTTTAAATTGCTTGTACTACTGAGGTATCTCATTTCATTTCAGACCCACTTGCAATGGAAATGTGAAACAGTATGGATTTTGGCAGATGATCTCCAGCCAAGCTCATTGCCCACAGCTGTTTGGTCTGCTCTTCTGTCACAAGTTAACTACCTTCACACAGGCACATTGGCAACCGTTTCTGCCTGCCTGCTCCTCATCTCCTTTAGTTAATAATCTATCATCTCCATTTGAATTCATCTTCAGCTTACATTTAGCCCTCTTTGCACAGAAATTAATTCTCTTGCACAGAATTAATGCCTTTTGAGAAAGCCAAATGGTTAAAAGCACACATTAGAGAAAGCCTATCATCTTTCATCTCCTTCCTAAGGGGTCTAAACTAAGCTCTGGATAGTCTGGAAATGTAGAGGTCTTGGAATGGAAACAGACTCCTTTTTTCACGACGTGCCATAATGCAAGGTCAAAACAAAAGAGCAATGAGGGATCAAAATTCTGTATTTAATTCCATTTACTCTTTTCCTTTCCTCTGAAAATATAGCTTTAAGCAAGATTTCATCAACATCATAATTCATAAGGAAAAGCATCAGGACATTCTAGACTATCAGGAAAACTGGTCTGTTATGTCAGTCGCTTTACAAAACATTATTTTTGTTTTAGAATGATACTTAACAGCATAGAAAGGATGAAGTACTGTAAAGTCCACACCGCACCTACAAGCATCATGATCCACAGCAAAACTCTAGCAATTTCAGGGATTATTTTTTGTGCTTTATCAAATATAAATCTTATTTCTGGACTTCCAAATAAATCATTCCCTTTCCCACCCCTCTCCCCAGAAAAAAACCAAACACACAAAAACAAACATCAAAAGAAACAAAAACAGAAGAAACAAAAATAACCATCAACTTTCAAATGAGTCTGTCCTCCAAATCATCTGACACTATGATCAAAGAGAATGACACTACGATGGCAAAGAGAATGATGCTGACTCATCCCAACAGGTTTGGAAGTACTTACTTCAGAAAGTCAGACCCAAAATGCAGTTCACAAGAATAAGCACCTTGGACAGTCATCGTTCCAACAAGTAAAGTTGTTGAGTTATAGAGCCTGTTACACACTGTTAAATCCTCTGCTACTTCTAGTTAGGTAAGCAACTAATGTTCAAAGTGTACGCAAGAGATAGATTAAATTAGATGCTAACTCATTTCAACATGAAGATACGTGTGCTTCAAAGGATACACACTGAAACTTCACCTCTGCAACAAGGATATTTCTCCCATGCCTCAGGCTGACCTGTAGCAATGCCAACACTGTAAAACTATCCAGCATAAGAATTGGAATTGGATTCCTTGATTGGAAGAATAAAGGAATATGATTTCAGCACAGGCAGTTGTTTTAAGTAGCACTACTGGATATGCAGGGAGTTGCAGGACAAGAAGTTTGCTCTCCATTTAACAAAACACATACCTTTACTGTTATAGATCCCTTCACACCTATCTTAATGTTACTTTTGGGATACCCAATGGTATTTGTTGCTCTCCTACGTTTCTGTGATTTTTACGATGACAGTTCCAGTGTTTAAAGTACCATTTTGTATGCAACTGATGTGACAGTTATGTGCTATACAACAAAAGAAAATAACTGTACCTGAAAGGTATGCAACTTTTTCTTTTAAAATTGGCAAAACTTCCATAGCCTTCATTTCATCATTTTTGCGAAACCCTGAAAAACATCAATAGGAGGTAATTAGTCAGAAATTCAGAGACTAGCTACTACATTTAATCAAAGTACTGTGTAACATTTACCTCAGGGAAACAATCTCGGTGTTAAAACAATAAGAATTAAGATAATCTTATAATAAAAGACTACAAAAAGTAAACATTTAACATTTATCAATAAACATGTCATCGCTTTGACTAACTTAACACAAACATCATGGCATGCAAGCAAAACTCAGTAAAAGACAGAACACTGCCACTAGCCATTTTCATCAGTAAGTTACAAGTATCATCTGGCTCCTGTTACTTTAAACATTCCAACTTTAGCTCGAGCACAGCAGCAATATCAAGCTAATAAGTGTAGGCACCTTTAGAACAAGCACCAACCACTCTCCATCCTTTAATTAAAAAAAAAAAAAAAAGGGAAAAAAAAAAAAAGCCTAATACAACACCACTATTTAGCTTTGATTTTCCTTACATCACTTCCACGAGCAGAATCAGAGATCAAGCTGCACTTTTTCTGCTGCCTTACAAGAGCAGGATCTTGTAACAGAAGGCACATTTTGCCTCGTTAATTCTACACACACACACGGTTTTAAGTGGTCCCTAGGGGGAGTGATTACAGTCAATTTTGCAAAGCCATAGATTACCAACTAGCCCTCCTCTTCTTTTCCATTGCATTTATGTGGCCAGATTCTAAACTTTTCCTTTAAACAGCAACAAATCATCTTTGAAGATGGTATCTATTCTGGGATAAAATAAGCTTCTTAATTATTAACAGTTTCTGGCAGTTACTACAAAAGCAAGCTCAGGTATGCACATGCCAGACTCCCCAAAAATGTATTGCTCTTCCTTTCTAGAGGGGGCAGCAGAACCTGTCAGTGATGCTCAGCAGCTATCACCTCTCTTGAAAGGAGAGTGAAGCAGCATGATAGGTTTCCTGTGGAAGACTGCAGACGGGCAACCACCAGGCATTTTTTAAAAATGCATCAGAGAAGCGTCAGTAAGAAATATCACATATATAGGCACAGCAGCGTCCTCTCATTTCACTGCAAGTATTCAGCTAGGATATTGTCTCACCACTGTTGCCATACACTTGGCAATCCATGCTCTTTTAGCCCTGCACCTGTGCTGGACTATTGGGCAAAACCTGCCCGGGCCAAAGAACTGCAAGTGGATACCAATATGGTGAGCAGTAAAATGGCGTTTATTACATCGTGTGGCTTGCTTATATACCTATCCTACTTCGTTTACGCCCCTTAAGCATACATTATCCCTTCGACACAGAGCAACGGGAGAGTCCTACCATGTCACAGCCCGAGACCTCGCTGTCGCCTACTGCAACACACCACCCACTGACAGCAAACAGAACAACACAGAACAAATCTCACTGGCTAGTTCCCTGTTTGATTCCCTATGAAAGCCACAACACAACTAAACCCAGACTGGGCAGAAGCATTCAGAGCAGCTGACCAGCAGCGCAGCACTCCCTCAGGCAGCGCCCTGCCAGCAGCAGCACCAGGCTCACCATGGCTGAGGAAGGCAGGGATCTGCTCTCAAGGGTTGCGGGTGGCCCAGAAGGGACCTCTTGCCTTAATTACAGAGTATTGGTTACGGGTTAGCAGTTGTTTACTGAAACTTCCCACTGTTTTATTCCTACTGTGTCTGCGTTCAGTAGGAACTAAAGCTATAACCATGAGTTTAAGACAACTTTGGGCTTAAATAACTCAATCTAAAGAGAAAGCAAATATCTTTTTCCATCCTGAAGTACTTGGGCCTCAGCTGACTGCTAGGGCATGCAGGCACACTTCCAGAGCTGAATGCTTGCTGAGCTGTGCTTTCAGCTGCCTGCTGTAAGCTAAATGGTGATTTAGCCTGCACAGTTTTCCAATGAATTGTAGGAATTCCTTTTCTTTACAGCAAATTTAGAGGTAGAAAACACTTTCTCCTCACCTACAAAGCATGCAGTGACTAGTGCTGTGTTTGCTTTCCATTTTATCTCAGAATTAACATGCCTGCTCCTTCCAACCCGCAGCCTGACTGCAGCACCTCGGATGGTGCACAGCCTGCTCTGCCCAGAGCACATCCATTTCTGTGGGCACGAAGGGGTGGCTGTAGGTGAGCAGCCCAGTCACTGCGGCAGTGCCTGGCTCCAGGTCTGTGCATCCTTGCAGCTCCCTGCCTCGGATTACTGCTCCTACTGCACTCCTACTGCTCTAAACACATTATTTTTATTCCAGTTCTGCAGCATTAAAACTTAAAAGAAAAGGCTGCGGGGATTACAATTGATGGTGGAACACAAGGAGCAAGAAGGATGAATGAGGCAATAAAGTACCATATTTTGAGTGGCCAGGACCCACTGCTACTGCACACTATGGGAGGTGACGTCATCCAAGACGGGAGATGACGTCATCCTCCCCATCCCCCGCGGCGGACAAAGGCTGCGGCAGTGGGCACGCTGCTGTCCTTACAGGCACAGTGTGCACGCATTTATTGTTCGCTTCACCACTCAGTAAGTCCAATATGATCTTTTTTTACTCTGAATGTGGATTTTAATAACAAATCCTATCGTCGCATCTTTCACAGACACTTCTGTTCCCCAAACAGGAACAGCACCCTTTCAGCATCCACCGAAGGAACACTTGATTATGGCTCCACACTCTGAATACGCAGCACCTGCCCTGCTGCTGCCCCACAAATCGTACAGACACTCCCCTAACTGCCTGCTGGGAGGAGGGAGCTCAAATCATGCTAATTAATATGCAACATGAGTAGATGAAGGAGCACATGGACAAGGAGCCCACTTCCATTTAGGAGATGCTTATCCTCAGGAAGTGTTCAGAATTACAAATTCCCAGAGCTCCACAAGCACAGCCTCCCACTGGAGCAGTGCCACCACCCAGCGCTTACTGAGGCATTGCATCACACAGCAGAGGTCCCCAAGCACTGAGGTACAGCAAGCAACTCAGATCTGCAGTAACAAAAGCTCGATGCCCTGCTCAGTGGTTCACACATCTGAGAGAAATGCTGCCCCAGTGTAAGGCAGAGGGGTCCTTCAGATGCAGTACCTCTGTTAATCATCTTGCACTGCAGGATTTGGTCATAACACAAGTGATGGATACAGATGAAATAGTGGCACATGCATCTTTAAAGCTAACAGATCAACTACAGAACAGAGATCCAAAACACAATTACAGCTTCCCCAAAGATGTGTTACTGCTGCTGGAATACTGAAATCTCTTTGGCATTTTCAGGTGCCTCCACTGATGCTCTGTCAAGGCAAACTGAAATCACACAAACTCACTATGCAAGGACATAACCTAGTTTCATAAGAATTATCTTACTAAGACAGCAAAAAGAATAGGAAATTGAGGCTAAGAGCAGCACCTCTTTGCAAAGAGGCTGAACAACTGCTCATCCATTGCTGCCTCTCTCACAAAGCTGACTCAAAACTTGTTTGAAACATGGCAGAAAAAGCTTACTGAAAAGACAGACAAGCTAAAAAGAAACACTCATCCTGAACTTACACATTTACAAACACAACTACTTTTCACCTTGAAACGTAAAATCCAGATCTTTTTACAGCCACAAACAAAAAAGAAGCCAGAGACTCATCACAGAACACACTGATGCTTTCAGCCCTCTTCTGATTCCAGAGGAATTATCCTGTGTCATTTGCCTCATCATAGGATACACCAACATCAAAAGTGCCCCCTCCACTGGGCTGCACCCTACAGCACCGCCCTTCTCACTCCTCCCTCTTTGTGACAGAAATCAAACCCTAAATCATAGAACCTCATTCAGGAGTTTTTTCCAGCACAGAATTCCCTTCGTTCCAACTCACAGTCATGTTCCAATATGCATCTCTTCAAAATCCATGAGCTATGCCAGCATGCATGGGAAGGAAACACCAAAGCCTTAGGGACATAGATGGTGGGGATGCAGAGCTACTGCACTGACACCACAACTCCAGTGACTGGGGGAGCTAGCAGTAATATGACTGACCTATGTTAGTTCTAAGTGAAGAGAACTATTTGCTAGAAAGAAAAATAAAACAACTCCCACAGAAAAAAAAAGGAGACCATTTCCTAACGAAGAAGCATCTCCCTACATATAGGTAAGGTATATAGGTATATAAGGTATATAGGTAAGACACTAAGTTGTTCTGCACAGCTTCTTGCATTCACTGCCCCTCTGTTAATGAACTTTTTTGGGGATTAGAGACAACAACAACTGTAGCCAGTTAACATTTAAGAAAAAGGCTCTGAGACATTGCTGCATTTCTTCTGTTTCACAGCACAAAGAATATTAACTACAAGATTCTGAAATGAGATATTCCTCCCTGCAATTGTAAAGACATCAAAGCTACATTTCAAAAGAAACTGCTTTCAAGCTTATTAAGAAAAAAGGCAAATAAAACAAAAAACGTACTAAAATTAAATCATTATTAGACTGATGCGTTCAGGTTTCATTGTTTGCCTTTTTTCTTCCCTTATACCTCAAGTATGACATTAATCTTAACCCTCCAAAGCCTATAGGTTTATTCAGCTCTGAGTATCAGTTTATATGATAAATGTCAGCTACAGGTTTGTTTATGCATTACCTCCCATGTTTTCCAAGCGTGCAGAAAGAAAGAGAGCACACAGCAGGTTCCTACTCTCTTATTTTGCTACATAGAGGTTTTTAAAATAGGGCAGTGGGCCAGTTTCTAAGGATTGCTATAGCCTATGGAAAATACAAAACCTGAATAGATTCACAGGCAGCACAGTGAAACCCTTCACATCTTTACACTGGAGTTACTACATATGAAACGGCACAGAGTAAGTCAGTAGAACCTAATTCAATTCTTTCTTTTCGTCAGTAAGATCTGGAAAAACACTTGCAGAGCTCCACCAGTTCCTGGGAATACAGATGGATCCAGAGCGCTGAGGGACGCATGAGAAAGAACTTTCAGAAAGCAGAAAATGGCAAAAACAGCGCTAGCGAAAGGGATACAAAAGGTAACTAACGCTAATCCATGTATGGCATTACTGACAGCTTTTTCTGATTTTAACTTGGAATTTTAAGTGCCAAATTCAATTTCATGAGTGGCTTAACTATTCATACTTTTGTACTCAAGCTCAGCATTCATAGAGCAATCAGAGCTGTCAGTTCACCAACTGCACTGTTATCACTTCCTGATATAGACTTCGCCTGTGTTCATTTCTGCTCAGCAATCTCACACCATCTTTCACGTTGCAACAAAACAACAAAATTCAGAGAAATTATAGCAAAGAATGCAGCTCTGTTCTCCACCCTTCACGAGCTCTCAGAAGAGCAGTTACAACAGGTAGTACGGTAACTCAGCACTAACTTTTAAGAATGGTTGTTATTGCATCTTTAAGAACATATATTTCCTTTCAGGAAAAAAATGAGGAATTCCATCAGTGTTTTTATTTTAATGACATACAGTATTTCGAGCAACATTATTAACCTTGGCATTCACCTTTAGTTCACTCAGACTTTCTCTTGGACCAGACTGTAAAGCCTACAGGCGTTTACAACAAGGATACCAAGAAGCCTGTCCCTAATTTGATGCAGTTCCAACTGCATGACACGAGCATCCTTTGGATTCCTTCAGCTCTGATCAAACTGAAAACCGAGCCAATCAGTAGACCTTCAAAATTTTGGTATAACCCCAACAGCTCACAGAAACATTTCTCCTCTTCCTGCGTTGCTCTGCAACGTCTGCACTCTCCACACATGCTGCACAGAAGCGCACCATGTTGGTACAACGCTGGTATGCAGTGATGCCATGCTGCCAGCCAGGGCCTCACAGAAGCGCACAGCTTAGAAACTGCCTTCAAGGAAGGAGATCTGACATTAGACTGCAGTGCGCAGCTTATATACCATGTTCAGTTTTTGGCTAAAAGTAGTCTCTGTTACTATTTGTAACTGTTCAGTGCTTTGTCATAACACCAAGACACCTCTCCTGGCTGTGAATTACTGCTGAGAGAGGAATGGTTACAAAATTGCCACATTTGAACAGAGAGGCGACAGATGCCCAGTGCCTGGTGACACCCAAGGTCAGTCTGGACTGGGCTCTGAACTATCTAACCTAGCTGCAGGTGCCCCCATTGCAGGGGAGTTAGACAAGCTGGCCTTTAAAGGTCCCCTCCAACTCAAACAATTCTATGACACTGTAAGGAAGTGGTGGAGTCACCATCCCTGGAGATGTTCAAGAAACATAGAGACGTGACACAGAGGGAAACGATTTCACACATGATTTCACAGTGGAAGGAAGGGATGCCATTCAGAGAGACCTCAACAGACTCGACAGGTGGACCTGGGTGAATCTAATGAGGTTCAACACAGCAAAGTGCAAGGTTTTGCACTTGGGCCGGAGGAATCCCAGACATCTATACAGACTGGAAGGGGCAGTCCTTGAGAGTAGCCCTGCAGAGAAGGACCTAGGGGTCCTGGTGGATGAAAAACTGAACATGAGCCAGCAGTGTGCTCTTGCAGCTCAGAAAGCAAATGGTATCCTGGGCTCCATCAGAAGAGGGGTGGCCAGCAGGGACAGGAAGGTGATTGTTCCTCTCTACTCTGCCCTTGTGAGGCCCCATCTGGAGTACTGCGTCCAGGTCTGGAGCCCCCAATACAAGAAAGTCAGGGAGATGTTGGAGAGGGTCCAGAGGAGGGCCACAAAGATGATCAGAGGGCTGGAGCACCTCCCTTACAAAGACAGGCTGAGGGAGATAGGCTTGTACAGCCTGGAGAAAAGAAGGCTGCAGGGTGACCTCATTGCAGCCTTTCAGTACCCAAAGGGAGCCTACAAACAGGAGGGGACGCAACTCTTTACAAGGGTAGATAACAGCAGGACAAGGGGAAACGGTTTTAAGCTGAAGGAGGGAAGATTTAGGTTGGATATCAGGGGGAAGTTCTTTACTATGAGAGTGATGAGGTGCTGGAACAGGCTGCCCAGAGAGGTTGTGGATGCCCCATCCCTGGAGGTGTTCAAGGCTGGGTCGGATGGGGCCCTGGGCAGCCTGGTCTAGTATTACATGTGGAGGTTGGTGGCCCTGCCTGCGGCAGCGGGGGTTGGAGCTTCATGATCCTTGAAGTTCCTTCCAACCTAGGTCATTCTGTGATTCTGTGATTTAATAGGTATGGTGGGGGTGGATTAGCAGTTGGACTAGATGATCTTAGAGATCTTTTCCAGCCTTAACAATAATGTGATTCTACAAACACATATTTTTCAATCAAAACTAAACTGAGACTCAAAACCTGACCTGTTTTCTTTCTTTAAAGCAAAGGGACTTCTGCTTCTATATTCCCTGCAAGCATTCATCCTGCTCCTGCTGACCCACCAGTACTGCTGGGAGCTCATCCGTTTTGGTGGGAGCACCGTTCAGTGCTGCCATGCCCCCAGCAGCACAACTCTGTAGTGTTCCTGGGGCTTCTGCTGGCAGCCACTACTGACACGCAGCTTCACAGGCCCACAGCATCACAGCGCCCAGTCTCCTGGCCCACCTTACTGCTTTAACAGCAGTATTATCTATGTTTCGGTTTGAAACGCAGCTCAAGTGAAAGGTGGTAGCTCCTACATTTTGCACAGCAACAGCTGGAGCACAGCATGTTAGTTCATGTCCTTTGGCTCTTGTTCCAAACCACCATCTGGAGAAACTCATTTCCCCACTGCAATTGATGGAGGCTACAGCAAGGGCAGCACAAACCAGCAGGCAAAGAATCGCCCTGCGCTGTTTCATCCTCAGCACCAACAGGAGGAACAGTTTCCATCAACCCTAAAAACAGTCGAAATACCAGAGCCAGGCTGCATGTTCTTCAAAATAATTTTCTATAGCAAAAAACATTGCTTTTGTGCTTCCAACTTATCACGTGTAGGATTCGTAGGTTTTAAGGCGTTTGGAGGCTTCATTCACTTGTTCTTTTCCGCACCCCTTTGCCCGTGAAAACGTGCGGGTACTTAACAACAGCCACCGACTTACAGAGGTTTGTTTGTAAAAACGGGAGTAGGTTCCATTCCTATTTGGAGACGTCTGCACTCCCGCGACGTTCGCGTCCGTTCGTTCCCGCACAGACGTTTCTCATTTCCTCACCGTGCAGCCGCCGTGCCGCCCCAGGGCCGGGAGCCACTCAGCCGCGCATGGCGCCGCCACCGCGCGGGGCTGCCACGTGACGCCGCAGAGCCACTACATCAGCGGCGGCGCGGCGCTGCGACAGAGCCGGGCGGGGGGATGCCCGCGCTGCAGCCCCGCCCCCGCCGCCCGCAGGTGGGCCCGGCCGCCCCGGAACAAAGGGCTTTCGGCCCGTACCGAGGACAAAGGCGGCCGCCGCTCCGGACAGGAGCATGCGGGGTCGGACGCCGAAGGGCGACGGATGGGCCGTTGCTTCTTTCCATAACGTAACGTTCACGTGCGCATGGAAACGAACCATATGCTTTATCGGGGAACTACAGTTACATTAAGGAGGAATGCTGTATCCTCCCGTCTCCCAGGGCGCGGGCAGCGCGAGCAGTGATAGGCACACGGTCCCAGCCGCCCGTCCCAGTCACACCGGCAGCAGACGGCGGCACATGGGGGCCGCTTCACTGCGGTAGAGGCTGCTCATCTCGCGTCCCCTGCCCGCTCCTCTGCGAGATAATAGAATGGTTTATTTTTAAGATCATCTAGTTCCAATCCCCGTACTATAACCAGCGACGCCTCCCTCTAGATCAGGTTCTCAAAGCCCCATCCAGCCTGGCCTTGAGTGCTTCCAGCGAGGGGGCATCCACAGCCTCACTGGGCAACCTGTTCCAGTGTCTCACCACCCTCACAGTAAAGAATTTCTTCCTCATATCTAGCCTAAATCCACACTCTTCCAGTTTAAAGCCATTTCCCCTCATCCTGTCACTAAGATGTAATATCTTTAATTAAGTTCACAAAAACCTACCTAACCTATGGATTAAAATGTTTTTTGGGGGGGACTTTTACAATACTGGTTCCTTCTTCACGAGACTCTATAAATACGATTCCCTGGGTAAGTTCTGTGAGCCAACAGAAGGAGCTAGCATTTTGAATGTACTAACAAGCAGCGCTGCACTTTGGCACGCATAGGAACGCATTACTTCAGAAGCCTGCATGACTTCAGCGGCCAACAATGCATTTTAAAAGCAGAAGGTAAAGTTTTAACAATGTCTCTTTCCTCATGTGTTCAGTTTCTGACACAACCAAACACACAGATTCTCTCTGAAAATGTTAAGCTCTAAAACCAGTTAGCAGTTCTAAGTCACCTAGAATGCACGGTTGGAAAAACTAACCTTTGTAGAACAGATTGGCAACACCATGGGAAATCAGACTTCTCCAGCTGCATTCACATGTTTTTTTTATTTTTTAGTGTTTTTATTTCTAGGCACCGTCTCATCATGTTAAAATGGGAGTTTTTGATGCATTATTTTGTTTGGCAAATATATATTTTTTACACATCATTAAATGAGAAGCACTCTGTTCTGAAGTGCTTTTGGTATACAGCCACTTTTGTTGCAGACAGGTCATGTGGCTGCATTCTTCTTCACTTCTGGGCTATGGTACTTTGACATGAGAATCTGGCAACTTGAGTGGAACATTCTACCATTACTTCAAGACCAAACAAACAAAATCTGAGAAATCAAGTCACATTGGAGGCTTACCTCACCGTTTGAGCCTTTCTAGCCATTGACTACTTGAACACTGTACAGCATCCAGCCCAAGTCACTTGGCTTTTTCAAAGCATTTGAACAGACAGCAAGTAGAACATGGAAAATGGCATTGAATTCAACATTGTGTTATTGAGCATTCAGTTAAAAGACTGCAAGATGTGGACAGCAACTTCTCTATAAAAAACTTCCCTGAAAACTTCGACAGCTGAAACATCAAAGCTGCCTCCCTTCATGCTTTCCTAACCAAGTGTATAGGGCCAGCATCTCCTAGCTTATTTGATTACCAAAGACACTGCTAGTCAGTCCTTTATGCACACAGATTTTCTATTACATTTTACCTCCGCTGTCACTGCTAATGGTGAGTCAGTCCATCGGCACCACCTCAACTACAAGAATAAGAAAAGTAGATGGAACATTTTTTCTGCTACTTACTCTCCACAGTGTATCAGGAGGACAACTCCTTTTCAGTAGTTGCTTAACAGAACTTGTAGTGTACATACATCGGGTTGAGATTTCTGGAGACATCCAGCAGATGCTTTGACTCAGTGTACTTATGTTCTGATGAGGAACAAAAGCAGTGCTTGCACCATTGGTGTCCAACCTTTTGGCTTGCCTGGGCTGCACTGAGTGAATAGGAATTGTCTTGGGCCACACATACAGTTCCTCTGAAAGTAATGCCTCCTATTTATTTCCATTAAAACTAGAACTGATACAAAGACTACAATAACACTATTTGATGTAGCAAAATCTCAGCTACAGAATGCTATTTTCCAACATAGTCACCACCATTAGCTACACATTTTCTCCAATGATGAGCAAGAGCCTGCATGCCATACTCAAAACAATCTGCACCAGCAGAAGCAATGCACTGCCACCACTGCAGAACCACACCACCCACCACCTCACTGTGCTCACATCCACTGTTTTGTCCTCATAGACAAGCATTGTGGTGAATATCAGTGAGTGCAATTTTTTCCACATGGAGGAATTTAGTGACACAACTTTGTTGCATACACACTTCCATGTCAGACGCCATTCTGTCAGACTGTCCCTCTGCTGCCATCTGTCACACAGCAACAAAATGTAACAGAATATTGGTGGGAAGGTTCAGCCTCTACTGCCGTAACCACCAACATCCACCTCAGACATAATGGGCCAAAACAATAAAACAGGAGGCATTAGTTTCAGAGCAGTCCTCGTAAAATGTACAATATTGTTAATATATAAGCAACAAGACATTTACATTTTAAATATTTTAAAACATTAATGAGAGGAACAAAAACAAAACCAGTGGGATGTTTCACCTTTTTTTGTGTGTGTGTGTGGGGGCGGGGGAGGAAATGAAGGCATCAGGCTGGCTCAATGGCAGTGGTTACAATTCTTACTGAGGTCTCAAGGTGTTCATCAGAGACTTTTTGACGAAATAATACTCTTCCTGCACTTCATCCTTGAAAACAGTTGTTCACGGATGTATATACTGCCAAAAAGCAATGATGAGCAAGGAGTGACAGTGAAGTGTGAGATATTTCTCTGATAAGATAGGGATTATTAGAGTCTTCACCAGCAAGGGCTCTAGCTGCACCACCCAAGCTGCAGAAAGCAAAGCTAAGAACTGGAGGAAAGATCAGCCTGCTGATCAGGACCAGGCTTGGTCGCAAGACGGCTCAAGACCATCTAAAGAACCTGAAGATGCGCAAGTCCATGGGACCCGACAAGATCCATCCACAGGTTCTAAGGGAACCGTCTGATGAAGCCACGAAGCTGCTATCCATTTTAAAGGTCATGGGAGTCTGGTAACATTTCCAGAAACTGGAAAAAGGGAAACATAACCCCCATTTTCAAGAAGGAAAAAAATAAATAAGATCCAGAGAACTATAGGCCAGTCGGTCTCACCTCTGGGCCTGGCAAGATCATGGAGATCCTCCTGAAGGCCTTACTAAGGCACATGGAAAATAAAGAAGAGGTGATTGGTAGTAACTAACATGGCCTCATCAAGGGCAAGTCACACCTGACAAACTTTTATTTTATAAAACCTATCCTTTTATGATAGAGTCACAGCATCAGTGGATAAAGGAAGAGCAACTGGACTTGTGCAAAGCATTTGACACCATCCCGCATGATATCCTGGTCACCAAATTGGAGAAAAATGGATTTGATGAACAGACCACTTGCTGGATAAGTAATTGGCTGGACGGTAGCACTCAGAGAGTTATGGTCAATGGCTTAATGTCCAAGTGGAGACTGGTGATGAGTGGTGTTGCTGAGAGACTGGTGCTGGGATCAGTGCTATTTAACATCTTTGTAGGTGACAAGGACAGCGTCCAAGTGCACCCTCAGCAAGTTTGCAGATAACACCAAACTGAGTGGGGCAGTTGACTCCCTAGAGTGCACTTGCAGCCCAGAAGACCGACCGTATCCTGGGCTGCATCAAGAGAAACATGACCAGCAGGTCCAGGGAGGTGATTCTGCTCCCCTACTCTGCTCTTGTGAGACCTCACGTGGAGTACTGTGTCCAGTTCTGGGGCGCCAAACACAAGAAGGACATCAAGCTGCTGGAGCGGGTCCAGAGGAGGGCCATGAAGATGATCTGAGGCTGAAGAGCCTTCCCTACACGGACAGGTTGAGAGAGCTGGTGGTTTTTAGCCTTCAGAAAAGAACCTTCCAGGGGAACCTTCCAGTACTTGAAGAGGGCCTACAGGAAAGCTGGAAAGGGACTTTTTAGAAAGGCACGTGGCAACACAACAAGGGGAAATGGCTTTAAACTGGAAGAGGGTGGATTTGGACTAGATATAAAGAAGAAATTAATTACTGTGAGGGTGGTGAAACACTGGAACAGGTTTCCCAGAGAGGTTGTGGATGCCCCCTCTATGGAGGTGTTCAAGGCCAGGCTAGATGGGGATTAGAGCAACCTGGTCTTGTGAGAGGTGCGACTGCTTGTAGCAGGGACTTTGGAATTAGTTGATCTTAAATGTCCCTTCCAAAGCAAACCATTTTATGATTCTATCAAAGTCTGGTAAAGAGACAGGGTCAGATTTTCAAATTGAATATCTGATTGCAACTCTATACATTCCATTTGAAAATTTTCAGGTAATGTATTTATATCAACTGAAAATAGTGTTGTAAACATAAATTAATGATATATATTTTTTCAATCTTGAAACCTATTTTCAAATTCCTTTATCGAAAGAGACAGCATCACTGTGTACTCTTCACTGTTCAGAGCACCATGTTTGGTCAATGCACCAAAATGCATACAATTATTTTCCATCACTTGAGTCAGCACTGCCCTCCCCATATCCTGCTTTCATTCGACACAGAGTTAATAGTGCACCCATGGTTTAGTTGTTGCTGAACGATTGTTGCACACCCGAGGCCACTCCACCAGGAAGAGCCACCACCTATATAAACACTGGGCAGGGGATGGGCTGAATGAAGCTCATGGGTTGGACCATGACAACTCAACTGCATACAGATGTATTCCAGTTAGCTCCTATCAGTATGCTTTAATGCTAGCTTAGTTCTGAATTTGGTAACTGAGAGCACTAAACCCAGACCAACTCCACAGCTTGTAAATGCTCAAAGAATGAGTTGCCGAACAAGTTAGCAGCAGGATAAGTACCACTCAGAATGCTAATGCTGTTAGGAGCAGCAAAATTGCCCTGATTTCAAAGCAGACTAAAAATTATACTTCCATCTCAACATCAGGGTAAAAGAAATACGAAATAGCTGAGACTCATTAAAAGCAAAATTTTGAAATAAGAGGACATGTTCTTTCTCTTATCCTTAAAATAACAAATGCATGATGACACGAAGGATCCAAGTTAAGCATCATAATGCAGTATTTCAACTTGTCTCAATGGTTCTAGTTTTATTATCATGTTACACAGAACAGTAATTTGAGAATCAAAATCAACAAAACTATATAAAGTTTATTTGGATATAAAAGAAAATGTCTTGAACAAGCCCAACATGCATCTCAGGCAAGGCTAATATTAGAAGCTTAAACTGCCTACCAAAGCAGCCTGTTGTTGGCAGATGTGAGATAATCCCATCCTTACACAAGGCCTGCTTTTGACCTCTTTGGGTAACTGATTGCCGTTAAAATCACTTTTCAAATGAATGTTCTCATACCCGGATTTGTTGAACTGTCATTCTTCAAGCTCTTGGCTCAAAGTGTTACTATTGATATGAGTTCCCTAACCTAATTGGTTGTTTAGGTTTTTATAATCTTTCCAATTTAAACTAAAATAATACCGACATTATGTCGGTATTCACATATTTGCTTCCTCAAAATGACTTCCAATTAAATGAGAAAGTCAAGTTTGTTGTGTTTTGTTTTGTTTTTTTTACTGAAATAGCTCTTCATCTGCATTTGTTTTGCAGTATCCAAAATTGAATCACTTAGATAAAAAGCAGAATAAGAGTTGCTACAGAGCTTCTAGGTGGTAAAACTCACCAGTCTGCTTCCATTTTACCAAGTCAGCCCAGTCTGCAGTGTCTACCAGCTGATTCAAAGAAATTAAAGTCTTTATTATATCACACCCTTTAAATGCTTCTATCAAACACATCAATGCAAGATGACACAGGTAGGGTAGGTAGAAAGTAACTACTGGCAGCCTGTGGACTAACCACAGGGATGTAGCGGAAAGTTACTTGTAGCTTTCCGAAAAGGAAACACTTCACTAAGACATTAAGCCTTAATCAAAGTGCTAGCTCAGAAGTCCACTACAAAGCTAAACTATTTTAATATTCTGCTATAGAGCTCTGTGCAAACAGTTACTGACAGCTCATGAAATGATTGTGGTGGTTATACGTGTGTGTGTGCAAGTACTGACACACAGCAAAAGTGAAGGAATGGGTTCTGACAAGTTCCAGGCAGCCACACTATCGAAGACGTAATTTGGTAAATAGCTCCTGTTGATGGCGGCACCACCTTAAGACAGAATTGTATGATATTTACCAGAAGTAGGCTAAGGATTATTTCTTTGATTAACCATCAAGCAGACTTCCAAATACATATTTAAGGCAGGACACATGGATGAACTAACAAATATAAGGTGGAAGTAAACAACCTTCTGTTCAAGTCAAAAGTAAACCAACTCATCTGTATTAAGTCACCAATGTCTGTAACCAATTTTGCACATTTTGTCTATTTAAAAACAAGGAACTGTAATTATTTGAAGTATTAATCTCTGCCTTCATTAAGAGAAGGCTTATTGACTATTATTGGTCAACACTAAGTTATTGAAGCCACATAGGTATTCCTATCTCTAATATGAAGATACAAGGACATTAATGAGCATTTCTTACTAACACACCACTCCACCAAAGAGGATAAGGGCATAAATCATAAAAGAGAATAAAGTACTTGGAGAGATACTTCAAAAAAGTCAAAACGAAAAGACTTCATGATGACAGCCATGAAAATCTCTCAGACATGCACTGAATCTGTAGCCACAACCAAATTAAGAACAAAAAAAAATTCTTTACCACATTTACAGATTTTTAGAACTTCAAGGTCGTCCATGACTGATGGAGTTATCTTAAACCAGATCTATGTTTAATGAAATAAATGCATGTTTAAACAAACACTTAGACTTTGCCTTTAAGTGCAACTCTTGCCAGTTCTTCTAAAAAAAAAAAAAGTCAAAAACAAATTTTAAAAAATTGTAAGCTACAGGGAAACAAGTTCAAGAATTTCAGTTGTGGAACAGTCTTGAAAGCAGAGACTGTATTTAGTAAAAAATAAAAAAAAAATAATTAAAAACCCACGTATTTAACTTGCTTAAAGCGATTAACTATAGTTAACAGAAATCAACATACCATACAGTAAAATAAATGTATAATCCTGATTAAAATAACCTCCTCATTCTATATAAGCCTTTATTTCTGCATACTTAACAAGTATCGTAGAGTTGAAGGATATTACTGAAGAGTAAGAGCTAACTCTTGTAGAGCCAGAGTAGGGAGCAGAGCTGATTCCAGAACTGCAGCCTACCAAAGAAGCAGAAGCTCAACTAAGTTAAACAAACCAACCATACCTATACATTACATTTCATTTGAAGGGTACCGAACATTAGAAGCTCAACTGTGAGTTTCAATTTTAACATACTATGGCAACTTCCAGGAAAATTAACCATTCCTCATGTATTGACTTGAGTCTTGAACTAAGAAAGATCTTTACAGGTCCTTCTCATTTCCAAACAGAAATAAAGAAATTTTTGAAGAGGAGGGTCACTGAAAACCTACAATAAAAATTCACCTAAAGCAGATGACAGCACTCGCAGAAATGCCACTGGAGTTTATAGATCAAATCACAAAAGATGGAATTATTGCATTATAGTAGTCAGCTACAATGCCATCCCCTGAATTTTCACTTTCCACAATAGTAATTTTAGAGCAAGGAAATAACTGTTGTTACCGGCTCAATGATTATTCCTTAATGAATTGTTGTCAGATGAACAGCACTGTACAGCACATCCTTATCTCCACAATCTTCTTCATTTACTTAGAAGTGCTATTTACACTGAATACACCACAGACATTCCTTCTTCCTAATGAGCTCAGTATCTGCATTTATGCTCCCTTCAGCAGATGACTAATATTACAAGCGCGCTATTTTGATTGACACCTAATACCATAGCTGCCATTGTCACTTACATCATGCTAAAACACGAAGTGTTACCCACATCTATTTGGAGAGTAAAAGAATACAGAATTGCTTTGACACATTGTCAAGAAGCACTGTCAAGCTTCACCCACCATAACTGTGTTTTCTGTTTCTCCATCTTACAAGGTCATTAACTAACACAGAAGTAGAGAAGATTCTACCATATCACAGCAACACATTCACTTTAATTTTGAATATTAGGCAGTAACATGCCATTACAAGACAAAGTACACGGAACGTTCAATCAACTTACCGTTCAGAAGTATCAGTACAGCACTTTTTTGGTTTGCATCCCACTTATAGGAGCACATAATTCATATCCTACAGGGTTAATATGCCTGTGGCCAGCAGAATAGATAAACTAAATGATGTTTAGCAGCAAATCCTTTATCGGGGGGGGGGGGGGGGGGGGGGGTGCGGGGGAAAGAATAAAGAAAAACTGATTTCAAAAATTCAGATTTGATTCAGATTTCACTTCAAGACCAGAGTGAATTTGATATAATTTCCGTGACGGATATGTTTCTATCTCATCCAAGAAGCATTATTTCCAAGTCAAAACATTTTTCACCCAGTCGTGTTTGAGCAATCAGATGAAAAAAAATGTGCAATGCATGCCCAAAATCCAAGCCATCTTTGTCGGTGTGTATCTTCTGCTTGTACAGTTTGCTTGACTGTCAGTTTGTTTAACAGTTGCTCTGCCTGGATTTACTACCAAATAGGCTTTGACAATGATTGCTATTTAATCCTATGTAATACCCAGATGCAACTGTTCCCAGATCGGAGGACAGTTTAAAAACACAGTCTCCCTGGCTGCATACAAGTCTGGAGTCATGTACCAGAAATCTTGTAGCTGCAAAACTCAACAATAAAATGGACCACTCCACTGCAAACAGAACTATTCATCTCTTTTATGTCTATAATGAATGAGAAGCAAATAATTATAAATGAGACTTATAATTCCTTGCTTAAAATTTCTATTTGGTAACCTGAAATGGATCACATTTATACTAGGCGATGGCATTTCAATAAAGCCAAATTAAAAAGTTACCACCTGAGTGTCTTAACTTAAACTGTGGTTCATACCGTGTCCCATAAATGGCAAAACCTAAAATACCCTCAATGCAATGCAATTTAAACTCAAGAGTTAACCTTCTCTCTGCCCACTCATCTATGAAAAGCCTACTATTTCAGCTACAGAAGTTATTACATAAAAAGCAACATACACAAGAATTAACTAGCCAGGAGATGCCACAGAAACTTATAATGAAATCTAGAATTATTTCCCTTGACTGTTTAATCTCTGCTTATATTACTCTGAAATAGAATCCTTCAATTATCCCTGAACATCCACATCCCAGTTTCTGGAATGCTTATCTTCCTTAAGAAGATATTTCCACAATCTACACAGAAGTCCACATACAGACTACCTTAGAAAACTAAAAGCTGAAGCAATATATTTAAAGTTTGTCTCAATCACTGTAACACTAGAAATTTCTTTCCAAACTAAAACCAAAAAACCCTAACACCTCCTCGATACTGTCAAGTTAATACTATACAGATATAGACAAGTAACCTGAGCAGTTATTAACTGCCTGATGAACGTATGATTTCAACATAACACATACCTAAGTTTTAGATAATAATCTACAACAACAATTAAATTAAGAACAAACATTAAGAATTTGTAGAGTGAGTAATAACTCCTGCCTACAGCACCAGCTTATAAACCTTAAGATAAATTAGAGCGGAGGAGAACAAAATATAGTTTGATATTAAAGATATTGAATGATCCATTGTATCACCATTTGGAAGAAAAAATTAAACAAGAAGCTCATTTGAGTTGACAAAGGCAAGATACTAAAAGCAATATAAGAATTTCTGTTTAATTGTCATTGTTTGAGACTGCATGTCACAACAACACAGGGCATGCCACGTGCTAGCCAAAGAAATCCAGGTCACAGCTGGAGCACTTCCAGACAAAGGTACTCAGCATCTCTGTTCTGTGACAGTTCTGGTGAAATACCGCATCTTATCAGACAACGGCTTAAGCATTATTCACAGCCCGTGGTGGTAATACTTAGGAAAAGCTGAGCTCAAACTTGGCCTCCTCGTTACCTAAATTATCCACTTTACACCAAAGATAAAGGAATGTGTTTATCTGCTTTAAATTAGACATGGCCACTTCTTAAATCATGCTTAAAGAACTCAGAGATACTTAAGAAGAGGACCCAGTAGTAAGACAGTCCTAATTCATTTCAACCTGCAATATTAGTTGCTGGTGCTCTGCAAGACAGAAGCATTTGGGAAGACAAAAGTTCCAGCTTCCTTGTCAGCACAACTCTTCCACAGGCTTGTTTAATGACTTGCATAGCACAACTAGGCACACCCAGGAACCCACACATTTTCCAGATTTTTGTGCATTTGCTAGTATATCATGAACCTTGCCTTTTCTTTCTGGAATTTCCAAACAAAGTAGCATGATTTTCTTAAAACAGCTAATAGCAGATTAGCTCATAAGAAAGTGATATGACTAAGTTGTTTTTTTTTGTTGTTTGTTTGTTTTCAAGGAAATCATGAACGGGATACCAGAGTGCACCCTTGACATGTGTGTCAGAAAGCATGCTACCATCTAATGAACTATGTGAGTGGGAAAACACTTGATCTGTGCCAAAACAAGAGCATCAGTCTGCAGCACTGACAGCTTTCCTGAGAGACCCAGAGCACAGTCCATCTCAGTTGAAGGCCAGCATGATTTCTCATCAATCTGCTACACAAAAATAGAATGACTAAAATGCCCTGTTCTTCTTCAGGAAACGAGAGTACAAAGGAAATCACAAGGATGCTCTTCTGGCCATTTCCAGACAACGTGCCTGTAGCATGACTCAGGCACTTGAAAGAGTGTTTTACCATGAAATACTATTCCATACATTGGCAATTATTTCAGTAGGAGTGCGCCAACTATGTAAGCAATGCAACTTCCAACAGGATGTCAGGGCTCACTACAGAACATGAATGCAGCTGTGACAGACCAGTAAGTATCTATGTATCTCTAAAAGCTGGCCTTGCAAACATAAATGTGGGTAAATGTAGCAAAAATTATCCCCAAAAAGAATTAAACAAGGAGGGTCCAAACACACAGCCTAACTTCCAGCTAAACACAGGCTAGGTAAGTCATGACTTCGGGCCCATGTCAGTGGACTGCCACCAGCAGCTGCCCTGAAAGCTCCCTGCACTGACAGGTCAGGCTGCCAGCTGCCCCCCTCTCCTCTGTTCAGCCCCACACTGCCTACACAGGATTCCAGCAGCTCTTCAACAACCAAGCTTTTGAAAAAAGCCAAGCTATAAACTGGATGCTGCCCTCATTTCCTGTATCCTTTTACATAACCTCATCCCCACACACATTTTTTATCTTTTCTTGAAGTACCTTGGCAGGATTAAGCTCAGAGAGCTGGAAGTACAGCTCCGTTTTTTCCTAATTAAATTTCTAAATCATTCCTTTTAGCTTACACGAGCACTTGAGAGTGCGGATGTGGGGGTGAGAGGTAGACTTTTCAGTAGTCAGATGCAATTCTCCTTCAAGGCTTTGTAATATTAAATCTTAATTGATTTTAACTCACACTACATCCTTGCTCAAAAATATTGTATTAGTTCATTGCTGCCTGATCTGAAAATCAGTTACAACTCACAGTACCACACATCTCATGCTTCAGCTGAGGAAAATTCCTCGCTCTTAACATTCAGGCTATTGATTCAGCCTTCTTTGCAGAGGCCTACATGTGATAATACAGCTGAAGTTCAGCAGTAGCGTGCCGCTGCCCGCAAGTGGATGCCCAGGACTCCTCTATCACAGTAGTTAATGGCAGCTTTAGAACTCTACCTTTAGCGTTGATGTTTACACACCAGGCTTTTATAGCACAGAAAGGTGTACAGGATAACACTAACTTGTAAACAATTGAAGTGGGTGTTCTTAAGACATTTGCTGTTAACGTGGCAATATAAGTACTTCTATAGATTCCATAACTTGTCAACCTGTGCCAATAACTCAGACACCTGCACAGTCAGGAACTGTTTCCTGATGTTCAGATAGAGCCTCTGTATTTCACTTCATGCCCATTGCCTTTTGGACTGCCACTGGGCACAGCTGAAAAGAGTAAACTATAACCAGTATACTTTAAGGTCATAAAAGACAGTAGTAGGTATTCAGATTCTCTCTGCACCCTTTAAGTGATACAAAGCCTATAACTCGAAATGAGTAACACACAAATTCCCAGGGAAGTACTACAAGGGCACCTGAAACATTCTAAGACCTTAAGAGACAAAGCAGCTTCTGATGGCTATGTAACATGGATGCTGGCTCCAAATACAGAACAGCCCAGATTGGAAGGAAACTTAGTACAGCCTCCTGCATGATCAGCTGAGGTCAAACCAGGTTACTCAGAATTTAATCCAGTTTAGTTTTGAAACCTACAAGGGTGAAATTCTGCAGCCTCTCTAGCCAACTTTTTCCCATGCTTAATTATCCTCACTGTGAAAGCCTCCCAAGTTTCAGTTTATAACTGCTGACTCTTGTAACTCCCCTCATGCACGTGAAAAACCTGGCTGCACCATCTCAGTTTCCTTCCTATAGGTAACAGAAAGCTACTGTTAGATCCCCTGAATCCTTCTTACCCCCAAATGCAACATGGCTAGTTACCTTGGCATCTCCTCGCATCAACATTGGTGACTCTCCAGCCAGATCTGATCAAGTTTACCAGCATTTGTCTTAAACTGTCCCAAAACTGGATACAGTATTCCAAGATGCTGAGTACAGGGTAAAAAAGTTATCAATTCAGTCTACTTCAGGATGCTTTTACTTTTCCTTGCTGCCAGAGCACACAGCTAGCTCATGCTTAGCCTACCATCTACTAAAACAATCATGGCTTTCTAAGTAGAGCTGCCATCAACTGCTCAGTCCCCAGTCTCTGTCAATCCACAGACGCTCATTCATCCCATACGCTAGACATTGTATTTGTCCTTGTTGGATTGCTTGAGGTCAGCACATTCCTCTGCTCTATCTAGGTCCCTCTCAATGGCAGCCTGCCTTCAGTCATGAACTATAGCCTCAG
Source organism: Alectoris magna (assembly GCA_030625065.1). Classification (NCBI taxonomy): domain Eukaryota; kingdom Metazoa; phylum Chordata; class Aves; order Galliformes; family Phasianidae; genus Alectoris; species Alectoris magna. Next base: position 73,235,220 of record CM060561.1, on the reverse strand, counting down.
TCATGGATTATAGGTCCCACTTTTTAGAAGGACATGTAGTGACAGGCACTCCCTATAGCAGGGAGGTTGGAACTAGATGATCTTAAAGGTCCCTTCCAATCCAAATCACTATGATTCTACAATCTCAAGTCTGGGGGTACCCACAATCTTAATGAGGGTACAGTCTTATCCTCTTCCAGGACACCATAAAGATATTAGATCATATAGGGCTCAAGATAAGGATACAGAATGAATCATTAACCACCACCCTCTGAGCTTGATAATACAGGCAGTCTTTCTCTCAACAGACAGTACAGCCATCTAGATCAAAATCTCCCAACTTGAATAGAAGGCTGCTACTATGAGAAGACCATGTCAAAAGGTTTGGTAAAACCCTAAAGAGTAGATATCCACTGCTTTCTACCTTATCAAAAGATTGGTCAGACACGATTTACTGTTTAGTTGGATTTACTGTTAAATTGATGGTGGCTATATCCAAGCAGCAACACCACCTTCACGTACCTACAACTGCACTTAGTCCATGACTTTCCTATGGACCAAAGTGAAGCTGGCCAGCTTGTAGTTCCCTAAATAATGACTCTTGCCCTTCTTCAAGATGGGTAGAGCATTTGTCTTCCACCAGTCATTGAGAAACTTGTACCATCTCCATTATCTTCCAAAGAGTACAAGCTGTCTATTCTAGTGCCATGCAGACCTCTTAGCACTCTAATATGCATCCCATCTCATTCCATGTATTCTGGGTCAAGATTTCAAGTGTTCCTTGACTTATACCTCTTTGACTACTGGTTGTTCTTCTCCCTAAAAGTAAAAAGATCTTGTATATCTCCTGATGGATTAGAAATCACTGAGTACCTCAGCCTCATCTACATCAGCAGTCATTAAATCATCTGCTTCATTCACAAGCAGGCACACTTTTTCTTATTTATTCTTATACTGCTAATGTATCAGGAGTAACTCTTCTTGTCGCTTTCAATGTCCATCTTGCTTCAACTCTGGCTGAACTTCTGCTTCCCTTTCAATTACCACTTGGCATCGCTTCCTGCAGATACACTGATATCATGAACTCTCTTGGACTTCACCTAACGCACTGCCTCAAGAGCTTTCCCCTTGAACTTATTGCTCCTAAAGTCTAATTTATCATTGGACCTGGCGAGGAAGGTGCATACAGGACAGCCAGCTCTGTAGTGCACTGAGACATTTCTTGTTATTATTTAGTTTTCACAACCTGTTTCAAAAAGCCCACTCTAAAGATCAACTTTCTGCAGTTACTGCTGAATGCCAGAAAAAATTAATTTCCTATAGCCATATCATATTCTTATTTAGTCAACGAAGTGCAACTATAATGCAGTTTCTACTTAAAATGGTGAAAAATTACAGGAAATGGTGGGATAACCAATATCATTGTATTTTTAGCATGACAGAAAAACTTTATCCCAATTCTGCTTGAATAACTTTTGATTAGACAATTTTAAATCAAGTTTCGATCTCTTTTATGTAAATAAAATTAAATGAACATATTAACAAAGTCACTATTAGGATAGCATATCAGCATCCAAAGTTCTCAGTTATTTTCCTCCTCAAGTAATCATCTCAGAAATCATGCTATTAACCTTCCTATTACAAATCCAGAACAATGCAGCAAGTTAAGAAGGAAAAGATGTCAACAAATTCGTAGGCCTGTAATTTGATCACTGAAGAAACAGTGAGAGGAAGCACTAAAACTGAAAATATAGAGAAAAGATTCAAATATTGTTTTACTGGCCATTAAAATCGTAGCAGCATTTTTAACAAGTGATCTTGAGCTACCACATTTAAAACAAGCGATCAACCTATCATGCATAAGGCTATAATGAAACCCTGTAAATTGCCATAAGATTATTCACTTCTGCTGAAGCAAACCCAACAATTTAGCCATTTGCATCCACTCCCATCAGTAATCTTCTGGCAAAGGTTAAATGAGCAAACAGCAGCTCTCTGTAATTTCAAACATTCTGACAAGAAAACTGGAAACTGCGTGTCTGTTAGAAGAACTGCAGGGACTTCTCATACAAATAAGGCATTCTATTTGAGAAGGCAAGGAACACAATAAATGCAATGCATATTTAGGTCAGAAATGCTACACTTGTAAATGACAATCCACAATAAATCATCTTTGCAGGAATAATCTACTTTCCCAGACCAGAAGAAAAGCTAAAGGCACATGAGAGATTTGGAGGTGATCTGAGACAGCCAGCATGGTTGCACCAAGAGAAGTTTGCACTGGACTAGTCTGGTGGCCTGATATGATGGAGCAACGGTAACGGCGGACAAAAGAAATGCAACTGATATCTACCTGGGCTTGTGGAAGACCTTTGATGTGGTCTCACACCACACCCTTTTCTCTAAATCAAAGAGATATGGATTTGAAGGCTGGACTATTAGGTGGATAAAGAATTGGTTGGATGGTTGTAGCCAGAAGATTATTGTCAATGGCTCTACATCCAGATGGAGGTCAGTCATGAGTGGTGTTCACCAGGGGTCTGTTTTGGGGCCAGTGCTATTCAACGTCTTTATCAATGACATAAACACTGGAAATGACGGAAATGACTGTACCCTCAGCCAGTTTGCTGATGACACCAAACTGAGTGGTGTGGTTGATAAGAAAGAAAGAAGGGACATCATCCAGAGACCTGGACACACTCAACAAGTGGGCACAGAAGACCCTAGTGAGGTTTAACAAGGCCAAGTGCAAGGTGTTGTACTTGGGTCAAGGCAATCCCAGATATGAGTACAGAATGAGAGAAGAACTTGAGAGAAACTCTGAAGAGAAGGACTTACAGGTTTTGATGGATGAAAAGCTGGACATGAGCCAGCAGTGTACTCCTGCAGCCTGGAAGGCTGCAACAAAAGAGTGCTGGCCACCAGGGAGAGGGAAGTGGTTATCCCTCTCTACTCTGCCCTCCTGAGGCCCCATATGGAATACTGTGTACAAGCCTGGGGCCCCCAGTAAAGAAGGATATGGAGCTAGTGGTGCAAGTCCAGAGGAGGGCCACAAAGATGATTGAAGGGCTGGAGCACCTCTCCTGTGAAGAAAGGCTGAGGGAGTTGGGCTTGTTTAGCCTGGAAAAGGCTCCATGGAGACCTCAAATGTTGGAAGGCTGCAACGAAGGGAGCTTACAAGCAGATGGGTGACTGACTTTTTACACAGTCTGACAGTAATAGAACAAGGGGGAATGGCTTTAAACTAAAAGAGGGAAAATAATCTTAGATGTAAGGAAGAAATTTTTTACTCAGAATGTCTCTCCCAGGGAGGTTATGGATGCCCCATCTCTGAAGGCCTTTAAGGCCAGGTTGGACAGGATCCTGGGCAGCCTGGTCTTGTTGGCAACCCTGCCCATGTCAGAGGGGTTGGAACTAGACGATTTTTAAGGTCTCCTCCAACCTAAGCCATCCTATCATTACGATTCTAAAGCTTAACAGCTTCTGCAGAAGATTTTGACAAACAGGAGAAACTCCTTTCTTCTTTAAATACAGACAAATGAAGTCAGGTGCTAAACTGAGCAATTGCATTGGTTTTGAACAAAATTGATTCTGCTACTCCTGTAAGTTAAAGCAGTAGTAGTAGTCCAAGCTTGATCAAAACTATTATTGCCACTCCTAATTACATAGCCATTAATCAGCACAAGTACCACAGAAAGTATTATTCTACTGATGCTTCTCTTTAAGACAGCACTTAAACCTAATTTGATTATGATGAGTTTAGTTGCACTTAAATCCCAAAGCTTTGTATTCCTCTAGCCAAACCGCACATGGGTTAGACTGCAGTCTTCTGATTAGCACAATTCTGTATTGGGAAAATCCACTTAACTTAGAGAGCATCCAAAGGAGGGGCACAAATATAGTGGAGGGTCTAGAGAGCAAGACACGAGGAATAGCTGACATCCTTGATTTGTTCAGCCTAGAGGAGACCTCATAGCAGCTCACACAGGAATGGAAAGAACACTGCTTGCAAGTTTGTCAGAATCTATTGAACCAATATGAGATTGACAGTTTCCTGGATTACATCTCTAGAAGATGTAGTCTCACCGCAATTTGCCAGAGTCAAAATGGCATGGTCCCTCACCACATCCTTCTCTCTAAATTAGAGATGTACGGATTTGAAGGATGCACTGTTTGATGGATTAGGAATTAGTTGGCTGGATACAACCAAAGGGTTGGGATCAATGGTCGTGTGTCAGGGTGGAGACTGGTCACAAGTGGTGAACCACAGGGGTCGGTCTTGGGACTGGTGCTCTTCAGCATCTTCATCAGTGACACAGATGATGGCATCGAGTACACCCTCAGCAAATTTGCAAATGACACCAAGCTGAGCGGTGCAGTCGATACTTTGGAAAGAAGGGAAGCCATCCAGAGGGACCTGGACAGGCTGGAGAATTGGGCCCATGAAAACCCAATGAGGTTCAACAAGGCCAGGTGCAAGGTGTTGCACTTGCGTCAGGGCAATCCCAGGTATTTATACAAACTGGGGTAAGATCTCCTTGAGAGCAGCCCTGAGTGGAGAATGATTTGGGGGTGCTGGTGAATGAGAAGCTGGACACGAGCCAGCAGCGTGTGCTTGCAGCCCGGAAGGCCAACTGTTCTGGGCTGCATTAAACGAGGGGTGGCCAGCAGGGAGAGGGAGGTGATTGTCCCCCTCTACTCAGCTCTTGTGAGGCCCCACCTGGAGTACTGCATCCAGGTCTGGGGCCCCCAGTACAGAAAGGACATGGAGCTCTTAGAGTGGGTCCAGAGGAGGGCCACTAGGATGATCAGAGGGCTGGAGCACCTCTTCTATGAGGAAAGGTTGAGGGAACAGGGCTTGTTTAGCTTGGAGAAGAGAAGGCTCCAGGCAGACCTCATTGTGGCCTTCTAATACTTGAAGGGAGCACATGAACAGGAGGGGGAATGGCTGTTTATGAGGGTGGGTAGTGACAGGACAAGGGGGAATGGTTTTAAACTGAGACAGGGGAGGTTTAGGTTAGCTACTGGGAGGAAGTTTTTCACTCAAAGGGTGGTGATGCACTGGAACAGGTTGCCCAAGGAGGTTGTGGATGCCCCATCCCTGAAGGTATTCAAAGCCAGGTTGGATGTGGCTCTGGGCAGCCTGGTCTGGTGGTTGGCAACCCTGCACACAGCAGGGGGGTTGAAACCAGATGATCATTGTGGTCCTTTTCAACCCAGGCCATTCTATGACTCTGTGATCTTGACACTGATTAAGCAGAAGGCTTAAAGTCCCAGAGTCAGGCCAGAAAAGATAATCTTTCTCTTGTAACATGGTAGTGCCAGGCCCCATACCAGTCTGAAGACTGTGGAATACACTGCCAATCCTGGTTGGACTGTCCTACCACACCCACTGTATAGTCTGGATTGGCACCTTCCGCCTTTCATCTCTTTGAGCTGACGAATGATGGACTGCATGGGCAACATTTTCTGAACGATGACAACACTGTAGCTGTGAAACAGTATGTCACCTCCACTTGTACAGATTTGTACACACTTGTACAGAGGCTCTCATTTATTGCTGGGAAAAATGTTTAGATAATGGTGGTGACTACTGAAAAATAGCATTTTGTAGCTGAGAATTTGCTCTATCATATAGTGTTATTGTGCTCTCTGTATTTGTTGTAGTTTCCATGGAAAGAAATAGTAGGCATTACTTTTGGAGCAACCCACATAGTTTTAAATGTCTTTCACATTGCAATGCGTTCTGAATTTTACCTTCTTCTATGGCATTAGTTTAAACTTTAACATTATACCTTAAGAATACAAGTTCTCCAGACTGGACTATACAACAGCAACTACTCCTTTATATTTCAACTTCAGATTTTCTTACTCTTGAAAGGTCCCATGAACTGCTGCTTTTTATTGCTCCACTGAAGATATGGCCACTCAAGGACTTGAACAATTAAGCTAGCTACCTGGATTCATCCTTTATCTACTCAGGACGGGTTGAAATGCTGCAAGTGAAACAAGGCTTAGCCTTCTAAACTATATATTGACACTTAAGTGGCCAAAGTGACACTTAAGTGCCCAAACAATTAGGTTGAGACCTGGTTTTCTTTGGAAACCTTCCTTATTATTATCAGTCTGCCTGTCTGAAGACACAAGCTTCTGTGACTCAAGCCTAAGGTTAACTAAGCTTACAAATACACTAATATTCTGGAGAATTTTATTTAGGAGACTGATAACACACATGCATACTGATAAAGAATAGGAAAAATTGCCAAACCAGCATTTAGCTTAGAAATTTAACACTACATCCCACATGTTATTTAAGCTTTTCAGTTTGCCTCTCTAACTTAAGCACCTGTGCACAAGGAGTAAATCTTGACATATGGATTCTACTTCTTCAGTTCTCTGTATTGCTGCTGCAGAGTTGCAGAGCTTTTAAGAACTTCAATGTCAAACAGACTGGGCAATCAAATGGGCAGCCATGAAGCCTATTCTCATTCCAAGAAACGAACTGAAGACAAAAACTGCAAGTATGATAACCAGTTTGGGAAAGTGCCCTGTTTATCAGCCCTTTGTGAACCCAGACCCAGTAAAAATGTTAATTTTTTTTGAACAATTTAGATCAACTACCAGCATGCATCATCTTCTCTATAACCAGTCTGATTGTTTTGAGCAGCTATTATCTAATTTTGTCTGATCCAAAAGAGCTTACTCATTAAGACTGATTTTTAAGCTGTATTTAACACAAAAATGAAATGGCTAAGATATGAAAATATCTGATCAGAGAGAACAAAGCTGTCACAGTTCTCCATTTCATTAACAAAGAGGGCACAGCTCTGGGTCAATACATACACCACCAGTACCTTCACCATTCTCCACCCTGATGAAGCTTCCTAGTTGAAAGAATGGTCCATAAACCAGACCCTGGATATGAAATGAAGTCAAAACCATGAGATCCTTCCACAGAGTCCTCACAAACACATCTCTGTGGATATGGGAACTACCAATTGCTTCAGCTCAGAGCTCAAGGGCAGTATTCTCAGATCATAGCAGCAAAAGCATTAGTTATGCTTCCTACTTTAATACTGAACAAAAAATGAAATTGTCCTTCATTTCCATTTCAGGTTGGCAGAAATTAGAAGAATAAAATCTGAGCTAGATTTCAAAATTTAGCTTCAATGAGATAGCTTCTCTTTCTTTCATGTTCTGACTTAAGTAGCTTTTCAGAAACACTAAGGAGCCCTATCTTCTCATTTGCATTTGGTGTTGCAGTTGGGTCTTGTCACTTACCTTCCCTGGCAGCTTCCTGTAGCTGCTGGAAGAGCTTTTGTATTAGCTTACATCTGTAACTCTTCAGTCTGCTTAGACTGCATTTACAGATAGGATTGCTCAAATATGTTTTCCTTACTTTTTCAGTTACAAATTCCTTTCAAAAGGCTTTTTTTTTTTTTTTTTTTAAATGGGGAATAAAAAACAACACAGCCATACGCTTGAAAAATCTGCTCAACTTCTTGCACAATGCTAAATACACTGGTAGATGGAGCTTCATCCTGAGAAAACACTAGTCATTCAAGATATCTAGTAGGGAAGAAAAAAAATCTTTGCTATTAACTCTCCCAGTAGACATATTTTCTAACTGATAATATTCACATCTTCCTTTTTGTAGGAATGTTGGCAGTATTTCAAAAGTGAGTCAGTCTCTTAAAATATGTATCACATCACTTCAGGGATACCATTCAAGAGGCCACTTATAATTTACATGGAACATTCTTTCTAAAATCTATTTCCAGAAAGTTGATGCACTTTGAAAGCAAGGCAAGTAGAACTGTTTCCACTACTGGCTCTCAAGGAGTTCCTAAACACCAACTGAAGTGATGTACCAATTTAGCCATCAATAGGCAATTCAATGAGCCATTCAAGTTCGGAAGATAAGAGTTCTTTTTTCAATGCACGTATCCTCACTGGATATCTGACTGGCCATACTCCTGACAGTTTCATATTCAATTAGATATTATTACTTCCACTTGACCTGGTGATTCTTAGCTACCAGTTTTCTAATGTTACTTTTCACATCTGAGTGTTGACCTCCCATGCTGTTTTCTCCATATCAGTCCACTGACAAACCAAGTTACTCCAACTTGAGCTTTATCCCTTGCTGAGTTTCAACTCCTCAGCTACTGCAAAAAGTAAAAATAGACTGAGAGAGAAAGTCTACAAACAACAAATCTTTCCCGAATCATGGTTCGATAGAAATAACTTATTTAGCTGATCTCAGTCAGAAGGACTTCAGCCTTGTAGACACGTCTTACAAGAAATTTTTAAAGGAAGAAAGAATGAGATGTCTGCTGTCTGCTCCCCTCAACAGCACTCCAGTCCTGCACTGTTTCCATTCCCCAATGCTCAGACAAGCAAAACTGCTCACACAACAAAACAATCCGGCTTTGACTTTGATACACAAAAGGAAAGCATCTAAAGAAAGCAGACAGAGGTGACCACTGGAAAAGGAACTAGGAGCATTTGTGGACATTTTGCAGCACATGATCAAGATTGAATTAAAATGACTGTCTGCATGCCACAATTAGTTTGAAGGCTGCAGCAACATTTACAGGGAGCATCTCAGCCCCTACATCATGGCACAATAAAGCCACTGACATGGTATGGCATTCTCAGATGTCCAGCCTCCTTCAGCTAAAATGAGATTCAGCTGATATAAATCAACATTTTAAGAAGTCTGTGCAAGACTGATCCTCAGACTATTCATACAGCCTGCTAGGGTCAGGATTCAAACATACATATCAATCTAATCATAATGCTTTTTCCAGCCCCCCCCCCCCCCCCCCCCTTCAGCTGAGTGATGAGGCAGACCATGGCTGGTGGATCCTTAAACTAATCTAAAGAGCTTGTGTCCCCAGCTGCTCATTCCTGCCCCCTACACAGATCCCACTGTTGTGCCAACAGAAGTATTTGTGCAGCTGCATGATGAAAAGCAGCAGGGAACTGATCCAGCCAAAGAGTAATCTGCTGAAAAGACTTGGAGGAGGAAGGTCTTAAACTGACTCAGTTTTGTTCAAATCCAGTGTGCATAGGAACCAACATGAGCAGCCAGGAAGCTCAATCTGGCACTGTTTTGAAATTGTGAACTGAATTATAGCCTAAGGTGAGAGTTCTTTTTATCCTCTTCTGAACGGGCTCTTTCTGATGACTGCCAAATCAGCTTGAAGACTTCTTACCACCCTAAACTCTGAGAGCTAGTTTAGTTGAGGCCCTATATTCTTGCCTATGATGCTAATCAAATTGTGCCAACAGATTTCCTGCCCCTGTTGCAAAATGAGGCCTTTGGAATGCTTTTCCCTGAAGGTGACTTCAGCTAGGATAAATAAGCAACCGAACACACAAAAAAAGGTTCACAGTGCACTTGCATTTCGGACATAATTCACAGAATCACAGAATCACAGAATTATTGAGGTTGGAAAAGACCTAGAAGATCATCCAGTCCAACCATTACCAATACTTCCCAGCTAAATCATACCCCTCAACGCAACATCCAAACGTGTCTTGAACACTCCCATGGTCGGTGATTCCACCACCTCCCTGGGCAGTGCATTCCAATGCCTGACTACCCTTTCCGAGTAGTAATACTTCCTAATGTCCAGCCTGAACCTCCCCTGGCGCAGCTTGAAACCATTCCCTCTAGTTCTATCACTGATTACACGAGAGAAGAGGCCGACCCCCAGCTCACCACAACCTCCCTTCAGGAAGTTATTCCTGAATTCCTAAATACTCAGTAAAAAACTTAAAAACACAAAATTGAAATATGATTCATTCAAGACCTACACGTAGAGTAGAAAAAGAGTAACGTATTGGGGCACACGATTTCTTTACTTCTTTATAGAACTAATCAAGCCTGCACATTTCAAGGCCATCCTCTTGCAGTTCCCTTGCCCTCTCTCGTGGTCCTCAAACCATAACACCATGAGCAAATACTAAAATGTTATTTTACCTACATGTATATCTGCTGTACTGCAATGAGTCTACTAATCATGGACTGGCCCGTCAAGCTAAGACTGAAGCTACAGAAGAGGCTGTCTTCATTCAGCATGGAAAGAGAACCAGGAGTAAGAGCTGGGAATAAAAGAATGCAGCATCAGACGATGGCTCACCCCTGCAACCAGCTGGTCCAGTTGGTATGCTGCTGTCCACCACCAGCAAAACAACCAGAAGCTCTCCAGTCAGGACACGTGAGGCAGAAGGGGACAAGCACAAAGAGATTAAACTAGAGGTGTTGGGATGAGTGCAGAAGGTAACTACAGAGTGAAACCTTATCAACACTCCCAGTGCTTGGCAATATACTACGAACAGAAAAAGTTAAATTGTGATGCGGTATCTCATTGGTTTCGTGGTTTGTTTGTTTTGCCTAGTTCTATAGGCTATACAAACTAGTGATTTTCAACATACTATTATATTTCTTTCCTTTTCCTGAATTTCCAGGTTACAGTACAAGCTGATACTTGGCCTCAGGCCTGCATTCTCCTGTTCTGCATGAAAATATTAGCATTTCTGAAAAGCTGCATTAAAAAACTCCACATTATCTTATCATTTACATCAACCCTAAAATCCTTCACACACATAGTTAAACACATACTTCATATTAGGACTGCAAAAAGATCTTTCTTTTGGATGAAAGGAGAAATTTTAGCAGTACTTCCTTCTGCCACACCACGAACAATAATTTGAGTTACACTCCAGGCTTGCTCTACAAACAAAACACACTATTTCCCTCTTTTGACTAAAATAATCTTCAGGCAGAAAGGCTACCAGCTTTTCAGGATCAACCAATATTAAAGAAATATTTTACAAAACATATTCAGAATTTCTCTCCATTATAATAATTTATAGGTCCAATCTTAATTTTTATTGTAAATTTCGATTAAGTTAAACACTCAAGGAATATAATGTGACACCAGAAATTGAAGTGGCATCACATTTTTTTAATGGCAATTTAAAATTTCTTGTTTGTTTACCCCACAGAGAACAAGATGACCCCATGCTGAAATTTATCAACTTTCATTTTGTCCTTGCAAGTGAATTTATTCAGTACCCCAGCCTACACAAGCCAACAAAAGGCTAATTTGTCCCAGTTAAAACTGCTTTGCTCACACAATTATAAGGCTAAACACAGAAAGCTTAACATCAATCCAAATGGCAAGGGATAAAGGGGGACCCCACCCCCATACTAAATGTCTTCAGCCAAAAAAAGCAGAAAGATACCCAATCAGAATAGCATATAAACAAATAGGCATTGAAATCAAGAGCTGCAGCGATTTACTCAAGAAAGCTTGCCTTCAAGAAGAGACATTTCTAAAGGTAACAAGCAAATAAACCTAAGAAAACACTCAGCGTTAGGCTCCCACGAGCCAAAAGTATGTTAAAAAGTTAACTTAGCAATGGGAAACTGCTAGCAGTTTTTCCTGACCTCTTACAATTTCAACTGCAGGATTAGAAAAGCTGATTTACTAATTGTCACTGAGCCACTGCAAGTGATTTCCCACATGCTCTGGAGTTTGTAAACTGCTAAAAGATCAGACACTTCCACATCTCCAAATACTGCCATTCCAGTTATTGCAGCTCTCAGCTGGTTTCCAGGTTTAGCTACACAATGGACTAGGACATAAGAGATGCTATCAGCAGCCAACAGCTGCTCTGTAGAAAGCGCTGTGCTTTTTGCTGACATCTAGGTCTCAAATGGAGAACTCCGCCGTAGCTAAAAAATTAGCAACCTCCCTCTCTCCCCAGAGCCTGAAGTTACATTTTCATTGACTAATAAAATTCAGTACACTTGTTGCTGTCTTCACTTTGGATTTAGAAAAGCATTTTGTGCAGTTCTAACATACAGCTTGCCAGTAACCCAGGCCTGATGTGATATGCATTCAACCAGCATGCATTCCAAAGTTTGACGTGACAACACTTGCATGACATGCCATATGCCTCAACTCTACCCAGTAAGTAAAATCCAGTGATTTTTTTCCAAGTAGCTTTTGATTTACACTGAATTTTCATGACCCAAATTACAGTAATTTTAAGACAGAAGACTGAGGATTTAAATTTCCTTCCATGAACTGAACCATCACATATCTTATGGCTTTTGCCCCCCAAACTGTATGCAATTTTTACCTATAGGATGCTTTCTAGATTATCATTTTAGAGTCTTCTTTACCCTCTAGGAGAACTTCACTGGCTTTGATAACAGCAAATAATCCTAAAGACAAAGGAAGACAGCTCTATTTCCCTTATTTACTCTCACACTTACAGTTTTTGTGCCAACCGGCAGTTTCAAAATAATAGCAATTCACATCACAGCATGAGTTTCTGGGGACTGCAGGTGAACCACGTCAAAGATAACAGAACCACCTCTGTATGAACCAGCATTGTCTGAGGTCTAGAATGAACTAAACACATGCATCATACAGGCAAAAGAATCAAGTGTAACATTTACTGATTATCACTGATCAAAACTGACCATCTAATGGTGTTTGAGTCTACAGTCACTTAACTATCTACAGCAATCAAGCAACTGAGGGTATCTTAAGTAGTTTGTGTATTTCATTACACAACTCACACAGTATTCTCCTCCTCTGAAACCACTAGCCGTGATTCCACTGCTCAGCATTCTCAGCTCTGATGCATCTTCTTGCAGACAAAATTTGGGTGCACCATCACTGTTCCCAGCAGCCTGTCTGTACCATGCTTCAACTGGCACAAGTTTAACAACCATCCACAAGATCATAACCATTGCAGCAATATGAAATCCCCTTTCAAAAGGCTCCTAAGTGCCACAGTAATACTTGCAACTACTCCAAGTACAACTTATCCCAAATACCAGCAACTATTTGACCAGTCAGCTTTGATACATGATCAAGTTCACTAGAGTGTTCTAGTAACAAACTTCAAGCTTCTGTTAACAAAATCAAAAGCAATAGAAATGAGGGGTAGGCAGGAGACTTTCTCATGACAAGAAACAGGGAGGACTATACCCTGTAAACCAGAATGCTAATTATCTAGTACAGCTACAACTAAAAATAAACTCCCCCCCGCCAGGTTTTCTACTTTTTCTAGGAAGCTATGTACTTCCTTTCCACTGCTTAACACCCAGTTACTGGCATTCAGATAAGATAAATCTCTCCAATGATAATTTGTATCATTTCTCTCCTTAACCCACAGGGCTTCTGCTGCACCATTAGGTCCAACTTGAGAAAAACATTAACTCACCCAACAGACTAAATATTAACCCATCCAAGAGACTTTGTTACCAATATGCAAAATGGCTCCAAATAACATCCTCAGCAAGGCTCGCTTCTCTTGTATGAGGCCAACCCATGCAATCTTCCGTATCCAGGATCTCAAATTTCTACATAAGGTGAGGAAGCATGGCTTAAATCACGTAGTATCCAAAATAAATTCTTGCCTTTGCTTTTTGGTTGAGACAAATTGTTTAAGACATTATTCTAACATCCTCTTGTCTGATCCATATTCCTATTCCTCCACATGCCGAACAGTTACCTATGCATAAATTCTCTTCCTTTATTATTTATTAAACCCAAGAAACAAGGAAAAGCTTATTAAACAGTAAGAATTCATCAATTCAAGTTAAAAACTGTAATCAAGTTATCAGGAACAAAAGTCTACAAGGCTCCATTTCTTCTTCAGCTCTTGAGAGTCTGAAGCTGTCTCACCATGCTTGGACAAATTCCACGGCACAGGCAGTGGCTGTGTGCAAAGAGTATGCCTGAACAGGAACATTAACATGAAGCACTTCCAGATGCGTCTGACCTACCAGAAGATCATCTGTGTATACACAAAGTATTGCTCAGTTTCAAAGCTACAGTATTTTAAATACTGAAGGAATAGGACAGGTGATTTGAATTGGCATGATCTTATCAGTACTTTCATGTTCAGTCTACCACAGTTCTGTATGTTTAAACTACAAAATTGAAAAATTAAGCAAAATAGGTACCACTGAGATTGGACATAAAACATGTATGTTTTATACCTATGAGTTGCAAGAAAAATGGTTTATATTATATAGTTCTAAATTTATTTTTTGAATGTAACCCTCTCTTATTTGTTCCCTTCCCCTGTTCTCTCTAGCTCAGCAATATTCAACCTGTATCATGCTTTGCTATCCAGCAGTTCAGATGCTTTCTAGAAACTACTGGACTCCAAAGTGTAACAAACCACCATCAAGCATCACTACCGTGCTGTATGGTCATGAAGTGAACGGCACCGTGTGGATGCCTGGCAATAAAGTTGCAGCCTTCCCAAATGATATTTGACAGAGAAGAGGAGCTTGTATGACTTTAAAGCAGTGCATCGCTGAGGATGTACTTGCTTCAAAAATTTCATTAGCTTTGAGCCATGGAATTACTGAGAAGAAACTGAAGTTAGCAAAACCTTCCTAAATGTACTAGCAACTATTCCCTTTGAACCATCTCATCTCTGCTTTCTGTAGTTCATAGATTCCCAAAAACTGTCTCAGCTCAGCTTCAGCAGTCCAGCAGCTCTGACATAACCAGCACTTTCAGTTCATAGGTAACGCAGTGGTAACAGGCCATGACTGAGAAATTCAGAGAAATTACCAATGAATTGCAGTAACACCACTTTATTTCATTTTATTTTAAAACATGTATTGATTCTTCCCTGATTATGAACTACCAAAGACTGCTATGTATTTTCTTACTAAATAGCTGCCGATATTTGACAATTAAGAGACATATATTACACATTCCAGCACCATGAAGCTCAGGTGGGTCAGTTTGAGAATGGGCAAGGCTCTCCTTCCAAAGTACTTATCAGAATGTTCTCGTTTTACTTAAAGAAACTCAATAATTTCTAACAGCAATAAAAATCTTTTTGATGTGTTTCTTATTCTTTGGTCACAGACTGGTCAAAGCTCTTGCACTTAATTTCCTGACTCTTCTTCCTCAGCATCTTCGGGGGAGCTTCTCAAACTGACACTTAGCACCATAATCCCTAAGCAGTAATAATCAACCTTGTTTTCAGCTTAATGTTCCTTCAACATAATGACAGTTCTGACACTAACAAACGTTTGCACATACACATCAACAACAACAAAAACACACCACAATCAGTTTTTACAATCCTGCAGCTGAAAGAGTCTTTTCCTGACGCAGGAATACATACTGTACAGAATGACACACAAATCCAAACTTGGTGATCAAAATACCCCTCTAGTTATTTTGACCAATTTTGGTAATGAAAACACAACTGATGACCTCTGCTTTCCTCGACCTTTCCCTTTTAATCAGAAAGGATTTAATGTTCAAGAACAGCTCCACTCATACCCTTCTATTTCCATCAATACCACTTTGCTTACTGTTACACATGCATACAATCACAGCAAATTATCTAATTATTTTTATTTCACCATGTTTTCACAGAAACGTTAATTCTTCAGTTCAGTTAAGCAGCAACTCTGCTATGAACTGAACCATTTTTCTGATCCAAATTATTTCATAGCTTTTCCGGAGCATCTCCAGTTACTTCTATCTTCTTTGCACACCCCAACTTTACTCTTTTACAGTTAACCAGGTCTAGAGTTTTGCACTGACACTCCTGAGATGAATAACTCTAACATTATACAGTGGGTACAAGTATGAAGAATGACAAGACAGCTGAAGCTTTCTGTGAACCACTACTGGTTATGATCTGATCTCCTCCAATTCCTGTGTTACGGAATGCCCACCATGCTGCCAACATGAATTCTAACAACTAGTTATTATTGAATAAAGGCTATTTCCCAATCAAGTTCAGTCACTTGAATATTTCAATAATCTATTTTAAAAGTAAAAATTGTTAGTTGATTATCACCTATTCTACCCAGATTCCATTAGTGGTACAGCTTTGCATTTTCCCCCAAACCTCTTTTCAATAAACTCTTCTCTCCTACTATTAGAAATGGGGTTTTTTTTGCACAATCAATTATAAGGAAAAAATAGATTTTAACATAGATGCTGGAAATGTAAGAAATCTGTTTTAATCAACATTTGAGCATATAATTTTCATTGCCATATCCATGTTAAATGAAACCCACCATGCTTTCATCACCTACAAATGAATTACACACTTGTAAGCAGCTCCTAAAAATCTTCAGAAATTTCTTCAGTCCTATTATATACAAGCCTCACTTCTAAACACCAGCCATTCGAACAACTCTCACTTCATATCAAGAAAACAATAACAAATTAGCCTTCCAGGTTTAATTAGTCCAAGCTGAGCAAACACCTGCTTAGCACATTACAGTAGGTTCTTCAAGGACAGTGTTCAGTAAATCCCCAGGTTACTTTTCTACAACTTTACAGCCAACGCCTCTCATTTAAATGTTCTTCTCTCATATCACTACTTTCGAGCTGCTCACAAGGATCAACTTAGAAGCAGAGTCTACCATTAAAGGTAAAACACAATGGAGGGAAATGGTTAATACTTTTCCCAAAATTTAAGTTATAATCAAAGCTCATCATGTCTCCAAATTCTTGAGCTCATAATTCATTAGCTGGTACATTTCTTATATTAAAAAAAAAAAAACAAACAAAAAAAAAACAAAACCACCAGCACATACGTTAAGTGCTTCTTTCAACATCTGCTGCTTAACATCAAACCAATAATTTTTGTCTTAGATGATTCAGATGTTCCTAAACACCTTAGCACATCTTCATTTTTGTTTTGGTGTTTTTTTTCTTCTTTTTAATCAAGTCATGCCCCAAACATAACACAACACTTGCACTTCATTTGGTTGTTGAACGTAACAAATTCAACCTTTTCTATATGCTTTTAAATATTTAAATATTTAAGCAAATGAAGTTTCAAGGCTCACCACATCTTCACAATCTGCTTCCTGGATAACAGGGTGCCTTGCAACTAGGAATCCCCCTCCACTACTTTGTTATGTATATCCCACCTCACACTTTGTCCTCCAGTTTACCTTCTTCAACACCAGGCTTTGAAAGGATTCCATTTGAAATGAGATTTCTGAGTACCCCACCACTCCCCCCCCCCCATACCCCTGCAACAACAACAACAAAAAAACATGAATGCACCATGAAG
The DNA here is from genome assembly GCA_030625065.1 of Alectoris magna. Classification (NCBI taxonomy): domain Eukaryota; kingdom Metazoa; phylum Chordata; class Aves; order Galliformes; family Phasianidae; genus Alectoris; species Alectoris magna. Next base: position 73,218,132 of record CM060561.1, on the reverse strand, counting down.
TCATCACAGTTCACATTATAGAATTACCTCCTCCACTTCTAGATGATTTTCAAAGCACTGTTCCACATTAAGTGGCTCAAAGTCAATTGTTCCACGCCAGTTCCTAAGCCTATCTCTATTCAGGGGAATAACTGCACAAGCTAAGGAGGAAAGGGAAAAAGTTAGTAGCCTTCCAGTAATTGAGCCTAACCTAAGTAAAAGTGACTTCTTGAAACATACCACTAGACTTGCATCTGGAAAATATTAAAAAAAACTGCTTTCTACAAAAGGACTAAAGTCATTTTAATTATACCCACCTACTCTAGAAGTAAAGCTAATATATGGAATGCTTTCTACAAAAGTTCTGCAGACATTTTATTTTTTTCAGAGCCATTAGATTGAAGCACTTACAGACAAATGTTTTAAGAGTTCACTCAGCAGTATTTCAGTAGTGATCATTAAGCTTGTCAATGGAAAACCCATACGTTTTTCAGTGATGCAAATAAGCCCTCATTTCATGCTTTAATTACCTATTTTCAGTAAGTCTGAGTTTTGAGTCTTAATTACAACTTACAAGATTCTAACTTTGCTACTTTCTAGAGAACATCACAAACTGGTATCCCTGATGCAGTATTTAATCCTAATTCTGTCTCAAAATGATTCACTGCTTCAAGAGTAAAGCACACTGTGCTATTTTCTAGTGTTTGAGCCAACTCTCAAGTGCCCCAAATCAGCAGTAAACTCTAAAAATAATGCACAGTAATTCCTACTTGTTTTTATTTAATCCCAAAGGCAGCTGGGTAACAGCTCAAGTCTGAAACAATGGAGATACAATTCCTTTTAAAATTTGCCCCTGACATTTTAACACCGAACCAGGAAATGGTTTACTTCTGTAACTCTCTGCTCATGTCAGCATTCACTTTTTTCTGCTCCCAACTGGAAGGAATTGCTACTTCACTCAGCTATAGCACTCCCTTAGCCAAAGAGCATTCAAAGCACCAAACAATTGCCACCTGTGTTCATCCTCTGGTATTTCTTCCTTTATTTCCTTACTTCAGCTGTATTCCAAACAACACAGTGAAATAGCAGGTACTTAAAGTAAACTACTAATACTGCTTGGAAGTGGAATTACACAGGCATTATTTGCTTCCGCTCTTACATACCAAATCAGTAAGGATTAATCTAGTCCGCAATTCAAAATAACTAGGTGGGTGTTTTTATACAATTTTCATTTTTTTTCTACAGCGCCTTAAAACTGAATCTTTAGATAAGTAATTAAAAACACATACTTCTTTACATTCAGTTTACTAGAATTCTTAGTTAAAGACAGTTTGCTTTTTTGTTAAGTATATGTAAGCTTCTTAGCAGGATATATAGTATAGCCAGGCTAACACAGAATTTCTTGAACAAGAAGAAATAATGAGAAAGTAAAATTCTTTTTTGGACTTAAATACAATTTCTCTTATGTGCTTCAAAAATGTTTCTGTGTTTTCAATCGTCATGTTTGGGATAATAATTTTATTACTAGTATCGGAAACTACTTCTAATGTTTAACAACATTTAAGTTATTGAATGCTTTAAAATGTCATTACCACACAATTTTTGAGCACACTGTTAGTAAGACCTGCACATGTTCCAACTACAGATGTTTGAAGAAGCTACCATTTTTACTGTAAACTCAAGTCTTAGAGTAAACAGGGAGAAGGGGTTAAGCCACTGCCATTGAATGAGAACTTACTCAGAGTTACTTACGTGCTGTCCAAAGGAGAGCTATTGCCAGACAGGCTGCATTAAACCACTGTGCAATTAGCACAGTGAATTATGACATCCACTGTTAACATCCAAACCAGTAGATCAAGGACAAGTATTAAGGATGCCCTAATTTTTCACATCTGGGAGAAGAAAAAAAAGGCAAAACATGCCAGACTTGGTGGGATACCAATGATATCAGAGTTCTGGGAAAGGACAAAGGCTTACAGTTCATCCCATTTCTTTCTCATACTTTGTGCACTGGTATACAAGCATTTCAGATGTGCTCCTGTGACTGTAGCACGCCCTGAAGTAGCACAGAAGCTCCTATTAGCCTTGCCACCCTCAGACAGGGTTACCACCACCCTTCTGCTTAACCTAGGTACTCCTCATGGTATCACACTCGCCAGTAGATCCTAGCTTAAAACTCTCTCAATCAGTTTCATCAAGTTACATCAAGAGATGTTTTCCCCATCAAGACAGATGAGTCCCATCAGACCTTGTGACTCAAAGACTCTTCTATGATTATGAAACCCCGAATTCTGGTGGAGGCACCAGTCCTAGAGCCATGCATTGATGACCTGGTCTCACCCATGTCTTTCTCTCTCTCTCCCCTCATTACTGGCAGGCTTGAGGAGAACACTATCTGAGCACTTGAGATCTTTAGTTATCTCCCTGAAATCCCTTTTGATAAACCTCAAGCTTCCTGCAGCTACATCACTTGTACCCACTTGAAAGAAGAGTGTGTAATAGTCTGAATGCATTATGCTCAAAAGCTTCCTAGTAATGTCCCTGATTCAAGCCCTGGGGAGGCAGTAAACATCATCAAGAGATCTGCAGAGATGGGGGTCTCTGTTCCCTTCAGGTGAGAGAGTGTCACCCATGACTACTACTCGATGTTGCTTCTTCATGGCACTGATTTTGATGCTGCTCCTACTGCAAGGCCTCAGGTGATTCGACCTCAGAGGGGCAACTTGCAGAGATGCCATCTCTTCCTCTTCTACCACAAGACCTCTTCAGCAGTGGAAGCTGACTAGCAGACAGGAATGGGCTTTGCATGGCTTTCTGGAATTGAACTGGCCACACTCAGCCAGTTCCACTCAAGTCTCACTGTACACTTTCTGACCACAGCAGTCTGCTGGTGCCTTTGCCCTCACAGCTACATAGCCCTAGAGTGTTGAACTCCAGAGCCCCTTCAGCTGCTCCCTGGGACTTCAATGCCTTGCATTCCTTAGCATGTGGCAACTGCTGCTGCCAACACTACCAGCACAGTTACAAGATGTAGTTTTTATTCCTTTTAGATCTCAGTGTTAAGGCTGACAACATCAGCATCATGGTTAGGCATTTAAAAATGGAGCATTTTGTTCGCTTTACTAAACTGTTAAACATTTAACTTCCTCTGAGAGTTCCGTTACGCTCCTGCTTCCCTAAGCCAATGCAACATAAAAGGTACATACCCATTTCTCCTGTCCCTTGAGGAAAGGTAGCCATGATACACAGCGCACCTGCATTCAAGATGCTTCCTTTTAATAGACAGTGCTTAAAGACAGTACAGATGTTACTCTAATTGAATAGCATTCAAATTGGTCTACATATATAGCATTTGATCAATAACAACTTGATTTCAACAACTACAACAAATATTTAACTAAAGGATTGCCTATTGCTGCTGGAGTACCCAACCAGGTTAACAAATTACTAAACTCTTTGACAGGGTAGATAACAGCAGGACAAGGGGAAAAGGTTTTATTTTGAAGGAAGGAAGATTAGGTTGGATATCAGGGGGAAGTTCTTTACTATGAGAGTGGTGAGGTGCTGGAACAGGCTGCCCAGAGAGGTTGTGGATGCCCCCTCCCCGGAGGTGTTCAAGGCTGGGTTGGATGGGGCCCTGGGCAGCCTGGTCTAGTATTAAATGCAGTGGTGGGTGGCCCTTCCTGTTGTGTGTGGGGGGGTGGAGCTTCATGATCCTTGGGGTCCCTTCCAACCTGAGCCATTCTGTGATTTTGTGATTTGTTCTAACCAGGCACTTCCTAGCTTGCACTATATTTTGAGCTGTTTGGCATACACAATTAGTTAAACCCCTTCTTATAAAAACTTATCAAAAAAGGTTATGTGAAACAACGTAATACAGACTTTAGCCTAGCTAACTCCAAACTAGCTATAAATATTTATTACAAGTTTGAGGTAAATGTTTAAAATAAATACACAGAACAGACCCCTTTACAACCATGATAACTAAACACTTACCACTCACCTTCTTAACATTCAGGATCTAAGCATTTTTCACTAAGATGAAAGTCTTCTAACTGCTCAGGTACGCAGACATTTCAGCAGGGTACATAAGTTGTTTCAAGAAAGCTAGGAGGATCAATTGGTATCAACAAGCAGTTCCTCCGAAAAGTTGCATCAAGAGAATTAAACCATAACATCAGTATGAGCTAACCTAGACTATGACTTAATAACTCTTTTATGTGATCAGCAGCTTTCCCAATTTCCACAGACCAAAGAGATGGCATTTATTTCTATAATTACATGCATTCACAGTCAAACATAATCCAAAAACGTTACTTAGCAGCCAGAACAGTAGCTCTGGTATTAAGCTTATTTTATGAGAAACACAGTATGATTAAGGATAATAATGGACTTCTCAAACTTCTTTGTGAACAAGTATTTAAAAGTAGAAAGAGCACATTATTTGCACATGAAGCACAAATAATTTTGTTCTACATCCAGGAAATATCTAAGTATGAACCAGTGATAATAATTTTATGCATGCATTCCAAATTCTTTTACCTTTATAATACAGGAACGTTACATATCCTGTGAAAAGGAATCACCCCCCCAAAAAAAAATCTTAAATAGAAATTATTTCTATTTTGCAAGTGCTTTTTCCTCATTCATTTGCTTTTTATTCTACAGTTAAGGATGGCATTTTCCAAAGTTGGTGGCATACTTGACTAAAAATAGATAGCCAACTTGAATTTTAAGTATCAGCAGCTAATGAAGCAATGTCATTTTATCACCAAATACTGGTGCTGTAGAGTAAAAAAAAAAAAGAAAGAAAGAAAGAAAGAAAGAAAAAGGATTTATATAAGAACTTATATTAGATTTCTTAGCTTCTTTACATAATAAAAACAGCCCACAGATTATTAAAGTTCAACTCATTGCTATTCTCATTCATCATTAGGCTCCACAATTAATTTGGCAGGACTAAAATGAATGTAGGTTACACTGCCTAGAGGATATGGTAATTTGAGCAGGCTGCAAGATTATAGTTGCCTTTGCCTCTGTTATCACTTCTTGTATTTTAAGGGCATTTAGACTAAAGTTTATCATTACAAGTTTATTATATTTATTGCTTATCTTCACAAATGATATGATTATAATCATTACGATTACAAAATAATGATCAACTGTACTTATTATTTAAAGAACCTGGTATTTAAAACAAACAGTAACTAGTTAATTCAGCTGTTGTAGGAGTACTCTCTATGGCGAATAATACACACAGTGTAAGGCCTAATATTATTATAAGATACTCTTATATGAACCCTGCAGAAGAAAACTGTTTTTACAACTGCACCGCCCAAATTCTTCTTGCTCATAATGCTTTGTGTGAAACATCGATTCCTTGGAATTTTTTCACAACTGGATGAACTATCAGAGAATGGTCAGCACAGCTCTCCAAGACTCTGCTAATGTTGCTTTCCTCAGCACCGACCAATTTGCATGAAACACTCCCAATCAATTGATGTGCTTCACCAGAAAACAACCCTCCAAACTCAAACGGAGAAAAATGAAATGAAATAGAAAAGATCTTGCAAGTTCACAGTGTGCCCTTCATCAGGTCAACCATTCCTACTTTCTTTTATTTCTCAAAGATAATCACGCATTTACAAATACATGTGTCAGTACTCACAAGAAAACTCCATTCATCCCCAGCAATCAACTTACTTGATGCAGAATCACAAACATATACAGTAAGATTTTACAGAACATCCCTCTGAAAGCTGAAGCCATTTCCAAGATCTTTGGAACTGAATACCAGCATCAGAGCTTAAATATCAAGTTCAGTTCCAAGAACCATTAGTAATGGCACTGACACATTTATAAACCACCAAGCATGAACGTTTCACCTCACCTTGTGTCCAAATAGAAGAAGGTTGTGATAGCACCGATCTAAATGAACTTAAACCATAAAACCTGTCTCGGTATATTAAGATTTTATCATTTTCCTTGCAATTATTTTACAAATATCACCTCACCAGAGTACTGACAGCCCTCTGTTTCTATATTTTCTAACAGTGCATTTCTGTCATGATCACCAATCCCACCAACAGATGCAACAGTGCGCAGACACTTCGAAGATGCATTAAACAAGGCAACTTGTATTACAGCTACTGTACAAAAGTAATGAGAAAAAACCCATACCTGAGCTCAAAACTTTTCCAAGGTCAGTTACTTCAAACTGGAGTTATCGACAACTGAGAGACAGGATTTGAAAAGACTAGAAATAAACCACCTTACTTTTAAAGATTAAAAACTAATTTCAAGATTTTCTTAGACACAAGGCTTATTTCCTGCAGTCAGGCAATACAAGGTCACTGACACTTTCACTTACATCCACAACAACTGACTTCTACGTACTGAACCTTTCTCACACTGGGATATCGTTTAACTCTGACCTAATGCCCAAACTATATTGGCTCCGATTTGGAGACTGCCTCAGTTTAATTTACAAGTTAGCCAAGTATTTTAATCACGTTATCTTCAAGGATATGCTCAATGTAGACAAAAACAATAGCAGTCACAAAGGAAAGAACTAAAAAGATTGAAAAGCAACTAATCTGAACAAATGCTTAATATTAGTGTTGCTAATTTTCTCTTTGCCACTAAGAAGCTGTGTAAAGTTGCTGTGTGCTCACATCTTTAACACAATCTTGTTCCACCTTCTCAAACAAGATACAAACATTAGTTAAAGTCTGGCAACCACCAGCATAATTAGAATAAGTCCTACGCAAAACATACAGGTAGGTCTCCTTGGCATGGAAAAGCTGGGCAACATGAGAAAGTTTTATAAAACTATGAGTGATCCGGACAAGAAAAATTAATTCTTGGCCAACTCTTCCAACACAAGAGATAGAACAGTCAAAGAAAACTAGGAGGTAGCAGGTTTAAAACAACATAAGGGGGTGGCCTCCCTCACAACATACAGTAAAAGCTATAAAACTCTCTACCACTGAATTTCCAATACACAAAAGCGTACGCAATCCCAAGGGGACTCTGAAAGTTTAACAGATAATAAATTCTGCAGGTCACTGAAAATACATAAACACCATTTGGCTTTGGAAGACCCAGTTCAATGCTGACCACAGCGCTACAGAGGTTTACACCGACCTTGTGGAGACTTTCCTGGGCATGCTGTTTGGCCATCAGTGGACAAAGCAGAATTCATCATAACAGAAGTTGAAGTTCCCACTAGAGCCCTGCATGCTTAAAATAAAACCTCTGCTGATATCTATTCCTTGGTATCAACACACGTTTGCAGAATTCAGCAGCTCTGTCACCAAGGCACTTCTGCCCTTGTAGGGCTGGCTGCAAAATGGAATGGCAGTGAGAAAGAGGCTGTATGAGGAGGCAAAAAAATCATCCCATAAATGATACTTTTTCTCTCTTCTTTCTAGACAACTCCAAACATGGCAATTCTGACTCTGTAGGGAGTGTTTTCAATCATGCCTGACAGTTTCGATTTTACAAATGACCTATTAACAGAGCCATGTAAATGAGAACAAAAAGCTTATCCACTAGAAGACAGAAAAATGCACTGAAATTTAGATTACTGGAAGCCACACAAGTGAGAATATACTGCAGCTTGAGGTATCCTTTTCAGCCCACAGATTTCTGTGATGTTAAGTAAACCCATAAATTTGTTGCACCTTCTTTGAATGAGGAGTTACAATAAGAGAATGGGAGAGTCTCTATTCTCGAAGAGATTTAGGTATGTTTATCCATACAAGCCCTTTTCACTGAGAGGTTACAGGCTGGCTTCCAGTCACACCATTTTCTTTTCCCTAAGAATGAAAAGGCTAAGACATGCCTGAAGTTCCCTGTCATTCCATATTGTAACTATGCCCTTAGATAACACACAGTTCAAGCTAAGTTCTACAAACAAGTTTATGAAACCAACAGCAATTTGGAAAGGCAAGCAAAGAAAACAAGGGCAGATTAAATTCTTTCCAAAAACAAGACTTCCTCTCTCTCTTCATATATGTCCTTTCACACCTCTAATTCTAGGATGAAAGAAAAAAATATGCTGTGCGGCACAACAGAAGATCAGTCAGCAAAACCCTGGTGCTAAGGATTCATGTTTTGCAGGAGGTTTTACTTTGAACCAGCTGTTTCCTGGTTGTGTGAACTTAGTATTTATTTGTAAAGAGAGCATATCTTCTACTTTAATGGTATCTGAAATGAATCCTATTTTTTGCATCTCTGATGCTCCACAATGCAGACCAAAGAGCTATAAAGTGGGTCAATCAACAGATGCACTTCAAACACACACTCTGAGCTGAATTAAAATGCCAATGGGAAATAGCCACTGAAAGCTCTAGACACGCAGACTGTATGCAGTATCAGGCCTACAGAACGCAGTGAAAAGTAATCCTTCTCTAATTTCTGCTCACTAATGACTTCCTTTCCTTTAAATCACACCACTGAAACATAAACAAACTGCCTATACTTTAAGGTTTGGGCAGGTACAGATATTTTATCTATAGCACATCTCGACTTGCAGAACAATGCAGTTTGAGGCTTTAGTTTTGTTAGCACCCACTTAGTATAAGTTATGGTACTAAAAAGTAATTTTTCCCATGGGCCAAGAAGTAAAATGCAGGAGCAAAGCAAGCTTTCCAGAAGCAGTAAGTCCTACTGATTTGGAACAGCACAAACACCTGCAGTCTACCTCGCAGTCCTTCTGTGGAGTAAGATGCTACTGACTTGAATACCAAACCAAGACAGACTCAAAAGCTTGTCTTTGCATTACAGAAACACAAACCTAAAAAAGCAAACAGATCTTGTACATTAAAATAACTTGTTTTGTCTTCTTTTCACTACACCACACAAGCACTTTGTGCACATACTCCTACAGTTATTTTTGGCAAAGGTCACATCAAGATGGCAATCTGATTCAGGGACTTCCTCAAATTGCAGGCACCTGGAAGTTGTTTATATCTTCCACGGCTGACATCTAGAATTTTCTTAACTTTGGAAACAGGCTACACAGATCTGAATTTTCATGCCACAAAAATAGAAAGGAAGCCACCGTCTCTCTTATGAGAAAGCCACAATTGAAATTGTTCCCAAGGGAAAACTATAATCATGAAAGTATTTTTCCCTCATTTTAATTTTCAATTTCAGTCAGCAAACAAAATGGACATGTCAGACTAGGCCATTAAAAAGTCAGTCTCTTCTTTCCGAAAACATAACAGGCCACATTATACACAGTGTTTTCCTCACAACTGAGACAAACGTTTATCTCCCTTTTAACAGCCATCACTTAGTTTACTTACTCTTTTTGTGATGCATAGAGCTCCAGACATTTCAGCAGCATGGTAAACCAGTGAATAACAAAAATAATTATCAATTTTTTCTAACTGCATATAAGCTCTTGCCATTTTGATGTAATCCTTGCCACTGCTGACAAAAGATCAGGTATGAAAACAAGAGCAGTTTCAGAAATACACGTAGTTGCAGGATGACTTTGCAAAGGAAGGCCCCAAAGTTATCTATCGCTGTTAATTATCATTTGGGGACAGACATCGATTATCTGTACAAATACAAAAAGGACAGCGCAGCTTTTGAATAGCAGCAGTGAAGAAAATAAGCCATTATTGATTCGTGTGTTTGCCAAACATTTTCACCCACTCATAACAAGGAGAGTTTAAGAGGACTTTCACTACATAGTTAGGAATAACACAGCAAGCCTCTCCAGCTCATAAAAGGAAAGTCAGAACACAAGCCAGACACGGAATTCTCACAAACACTGATTCACAGCTCCAGTCACACTCAACGTCAAGTATGAAATGAGCAATTCAGTCATCCAATAAGCCAAGAAGGGGAAAGAGAGGGCAATTATGTCTCTGTTTAACAGAGCACCATTTAAAGTATTCCTTCTGATTCAGCACCAACCCTTGTGATCACTATTCTTGGCCTACCATCAATGAATTTAATTATACAATTATTGCAAAAACATAGTGCTCTCCCTTCTTTGCTTGCCCACAAAGAGTCCAGTACAAGTCACAGAAATTAGTCAGAAAGAAAGCGTATACAAGATACCTCAGATTTTACTTTTGAAGTTCATGTCATACAAGTGCGTGGATATTAGCTTGAGAACTACTGAAAATTAGGTGTTTCCTTTAATTGAGCAAGTAAAGACTAACCTTCTATACTGACCAATTTTATGCAAGAGGCTGTGAAAGCTGACACCAAGTTTCTTAGCAGCCCTTGTTTACTTGGCTGAGATTCATCTTGATTAACTGGCAGCAGCGTGCTGGTATCCAAGTCACCTAGCATAGTCAGGCCTGGTCATTCATTCTTCCTCTACCACGGAGATCCCACAGGCAAACCGAGCTTCAATCCCTCCCAAGTTCTGCCTTCTTTTAACTCTTGTGCATCTGATCTCCTTTAACAGCCCTGCTACCCCACAGCCAATTCCTACTCTTCTTTTTTGTTAACTGAAACAGCTGCACCAATCATTCAATATAGATGCTACGGTAATAAGCACAATGTTCCTAAAACTCAAGCTGATTAGCTGTATTCAAATGACCATGTTCTTAAAACAGGAAGGAATTCAGTACAAAGCAGAGAACAGGATGTTGAAACTATATTGTTCTACCACTGACACATTTGTTAGTGGTTGTGGAATGAGATGCCCTCTTCCCTTGGTATCAGCTTCAAGTTTTCCCTTCTGCGCTTGGGAGCTAGGACAGAGAACAAGACAGCAGCAAGAAGCCTATAGCTGTCCTCTCTCAACTTGGGTCATCTTCAACAAAGTATTTCCTTATATTTGTTGTTACAAAGGAAAAATAAGAAGCAACTTTCAATACTAACAATACTTCCTTAAATGTAATAAGGATATGCCTTATTTTCTAAGCTGATCGTTTCAGAAAGCTTTTGAGAGAGGCAATGTTCTTTTCAATGCCTCGGCGTCACTACCGGTCCCAAGTGGCAATTAATTTTGGATCCTGACGCCCTCCTGTTCCAACTATAACAACTACACATTAAGCAAAGGACTTCCTTCATCAAAGGACACGAATTTAATTGAGGCTATAATCAGACAAGTCTCTGAAAGCTTAAGGGAAAGACAGAGATGCAGTGACTAAAAAGGTTTTAAGAATACATGTATGACCTCTTTCTCCTCAGGAATTCAAGTTGGATAGCCTACATTCAACTCCTTCTTCAACATCTACGAGCCAGAAGATGAAAAAGGAAAAAGTACAGTATTATCAGACAGCATTCCTCAGCAAAACTTAATTAATAGTCATTTCTAACTTCAGAAGCAACTACAACTTACAGATCACAGCATGTTCACAGGGAGAACCACCAGCAGCACAAAGGGAACAATGCTATTTATTTCAAGTTTTACAGTTAAGGTAGGCTTGAGAAGAATGTGATGCTGTTTAGAACTATGCACTGTATGCTGTAAATTACTGCTCTTACAGATTTGTTCCTTTTTATCAATATGGCTCTATAGGAACAGCATTTTTCAGTCCTTTTTTTTTTTTTTCCCCCCAGGTATGAACACTACTCTCTTGTCCTTCCATTAACCATTTTTTCCCACTTCTACCATTACAGGATACCAGCAAAAAGCGTCCCTTTGGCAATGCCAATTATGAAGGTAAAAAAAAATAAAAATAAAAATAATTAGCTCATTAATACATAGCTAACTCTATTAAACCTATGTTGTTAATTAAGAGCCATTTTCAAGCTATCAGCCAATTAGTAATTCTATGCATTTGGCTGTCAAGTTCCTCCATCAGCTGAAAATAAAAATCAGCACTGTGACATAAAGACATCATCTTTAAGACATGGACCAAAATATCTTTAATGGACTGAGAAGTCTGTCTAAATAAGACGCATAAGCAGGACACCCAATAGTAACATCATACATGGCTCCTTAAATTAAAGGCAGCGAACAAAACACATGGACTGAAATTTCTTTCTTCACAGCGATGTATTTCCCATTTTAGAAACATGAATGTTGTTTATGTGAGATAATCTTCACAGATAATATCTACTTCAGTAGTTGCTATCTGAAAAAAATAGCTCAACCACATTCAGCTGCTGTGCTAACCTGAAGCCAGTTATAAACATTTTAAATATCACATGGAATGACAATTCTAATTGCACACTGCAGGATTCGATCCAAGATTGCTGTCAAAGCAACTTCTCAGAATGTTAACTTTGAAATTGCTGTTAGCCCAGGGAGTAAACTCAAGTTAACTCTTTTTTCTTCAGTCAGCTTCAGTTATTCAGCTATTTGAACTGCCCTTTTTGGATACTAACCTATGTATTAACAAAGTCAGCTTTTCCTTTAATGTTCTGTACTAGAAGGCAATAGTCAAACTCAAGGAGACTTAGCTGACTCTTTATAGGTTCAATTCAAGGTAGTATATGCTCCCTAAGTCACACTTCTTCACCAAGAGCTTTTGACCACAGCCCATTTTTTATTAGGGACCATACTTTTTGGATGCAGAAGGGTTTGATTAACTTGCTTAAGCAGGCTGACTGAGGACACTGTCAGCAAAACATTTAGTTACTGCCCACACTTTCAAGGATTTCTCTAATTAAAAGATGTGATTAATAATCTCACCTGAACACAACAAGATGATTACTTAGAGATAAGGTTCAACTTACCTTTTGAGATAAGCATATCCTCTTAACACATCCACTGTAGCACTCTTGGCAAATCACACCGAGGGAACTGACTACAAAGACATATAAATGTCTGGGTTCTTTCTGGATCTAAGACTGTGCTTCGAATGCATTCCTGGAACAACTGTACTACTCTTTCCACAAAGGCCCAATAGCACATCTCTACTGTTGAGCAACTGAAATTTGGGGACTAATGATATGGAAAAAGGCATTTAAAAAAAAAAAAAATGTTACACAAGTTAACCATAACCAATTCTTGTGTTAAATTACCAAGACTGTACTATACAGTACAAAATTAAGGCCTTCTATCAAAATTTTCCTTTCCTGTTTCTTGCTTTTTTCTTCAGAATATGAAGAAATGTTAGGCCTATCTAGGCCGTGGCCTATTAACAGCTTTTCTCTCTTATTTTAGCACATTATCACTGTAATAAAAACATGTGAGCAGCATAGTAGATACACAAGGCCTTATTCTTTTCAAGCATCAGTCTTCTCAGTGACCACACAGCACTAGAAATCACAAGTTTTCTACTCTAGGTACCCATCATATCCCTCCCATTCTTCTGCTTAGGCTTGTACTTCTCACAATCATTTTTTAAAACAATAAAAACAAACAAAAAAACCCAACTACCTTTTGGCCTTGAAATCAGTATTTGCTTCAGAGAAACAGCACACTTTCTGTCAAATGGCCTGCAAAAATTCAGGCTCCCTTGAATCTATTACTCTGCATACATCAGTAGACCATTTAGCTGTGTTCTAGTAATCCTATAAGATCTTAACCACAAGAGACAGAGGCTCTAGCAGCACATAGGTAGTGTGGTGACTTCCAGTATTCCTGTAAGCCAATTCATCCTCACTCAGAATTCCGTTGGTTTTCTTTTTACCTTTCTAGATTTCTCACTCGTCTCTCTCTCATCATCTTAGATACACCAGGTCAAGTACCGCTGCCTTCTCAAAGATCAAATCTTACATCAGTGCCAGTCCTGGTATATTTTGGCAGAATCAAGATAAGGATACCAGTGCTTATTCTCTGAAGCTCTACTTCAACTTCTGGATGCTCAACAATCTGTACCAAAGGCCTACTCAGTGATTAGAAATTGCTAATTAATTCCCAGTTAGCAACTATTTTGCTCATTTCTCCCTCTTTTCCTCTACAGTATCAGTGGTATAATAGAAATCTGAACTTTGTCTTGGACTCTGACATAATTCTTCAAACATGCTTCAAAAGGAGCGAACATTTGGATGAGAAACACACCACATAAACAATATTTAGGTTGGAAAAGACTTTCAGTATTATTAACGCCAACCATCAACCATGTGCTATCAAGTTCCATCAATGAACTGCCCCTTAGTGCCACATCCACACATCTCATCCAACTCAAATGACTCTGTGGCCTGTAGGGATGGGGACTCAAATTCTTTGCTGGGCAGCCTGTTGAAACAGAATTATTTCATGCTTGTTTTTAATGTAGATAATAATATTGCCCTTATGTCGTGCATTGTCAAATGCTAAGAGAACCAATCTCCAACACAAAGATTTTGAAGCAATCAGTATTGAAGTTATAACTAACATTTCCAGATACTTCCCTTGGTATCCAACTTTACTATGGAGATATAGCATTATATCTCTGATAACAATCTTCCTAGCCCCTTTTCAATAAAGAAGCCATTTCAGTGCACTAGTAAATTTAGCTTACTGTGAAAAAGCATTTTTATAATATATATAGCCAATTTCTGTTTCACCATACAATAGGAAAAGAGCTTTTACATAACAACATAATTCTTGTCTATCCAAAAGGAAGGCACCCCTTCATCTGCACTGGTTCCTTCTTCAGAGGTTACATGACAGATCAGTTCAGAAAGTTTCTTATTAAAGCAGCGATTTTGCTACTTGTATTTGGACAAACAAACAAAAACCCACAAGTGTAGTAACCTAGGTCACTCATCAGTATGTATATCCACTTAAGCCCTTCAGCATCATCTGCTCTTCCAGAAAGGGTTTTGCACATGAAGCTTAGACTACCATGCTGTGGAAAACCAAATGCAGTTTATGTCTTTTAGGTCTAACTATATGCAAGCATAAGAAAGCATAATTAGCATTTGGCTCCTTTTTCTTGACATTTGACAGTTTAGATCTTCCCTCACTTGGTTTTAACAAATGTGGCAGAATCTAATGCTCAAGGAAGAGAAATCAGACCAAGTTTTTTCTGAATAAGCTAGCAAACTTAATGGTTTTGTGTATTTGGGTTGTTGTTTAAAAAAACAAAAAAAAAAAAAAAAAACCCACTTCCTAGTGAAGTCCTAACATCCATAATTTGCTTTCCTGTAATCAATACCTCTATTTAATAAACCAGTTTACACATCCACTCTGTTTAATATTGTATAGTCAATTAATGCATGTCTATTCCCAAAATAGCTCTGATAACTCTGATGTAATATGATAATACTGTGTATTCTGCTAAAATCAGTGTCATCTACTGTCATCCACTAAGGCATATAATGAAAACTTTACATAAACCCTAAACAATGACTTAATTGAGCTAGGACCAGGCTTCATAGAAGCAGCCACAAAAAGCACTCAAAAACTAGGCAATACAGCACAAAGGCTGCCTGTGCAACCTTTATTAAATGTAGCACACATGCTTTAACACTCAAAGTATGCAACACTTTTCCATATGACCTCCTACTTATCTCTGTACACATAATGGACCTCCTATGGACATGAACACTGATGCCTACAGATTGAGCTTATTATCTGCCAGACTTCTGTCTTATTTATTGAACAAAAGAGACAAAAGAAGTGATAGTATACATGAGGACAACAATTAAGACAGTAAAAAGCCACTCTGGAAAAGGATGGTTATCCTTTGTCAAATCTCCCCCACAGTTAAGCAAGTCCTACTAAAACAGGAGAACTCAAACCAGTCAGTTCTGTCCCCACCTCTGAAGGTCTGCAGCTAGAATGCAAGCCAGAACACAAAGTATTAGTAAAGGAAGTAAGTGGGAGTGAAGTTCCTATGCCAAGTACTGGAAAACACTGTACGAGTTAACAAATCCTAAGAAGGATACTATGCTGCTTGTTTGTGAACACACACACAAAAAAAATCACAGATCTTTTTCCTCTGCTATTTCTACACAAAAGCTGCATCGTATGCATAAAAAGTAACTGAGCTCAAGCTGCCCAGACAAATAAAAAGCTGTCCATTAAGCGTTCTGCCTTAATATTGAGGTACGTCCATCCTTAACCTTCTCATAATCAAATGTAAGACTCTACAACTTCCTTTTCACTTCCTAAACACCACCTACAACATTATCAAGAGCAGTATCTTCTTGTTCTTTGATTTCCTTCTTGTTGCTTCAGTGGACACGAACTGCAAAGTAAGTCCTGGCTCAAATTCCAAGTCATAAATTTGCCTACAAGCAGCAACATTGCTCATTAAGTTATGCAGCTCAGCTAACCAACCAGTCTTTCAAACAAGTTTTCACAGCTTTAATTTCAGAACAGTGGCTTAGCATGATGAGAGCAGCAACATGGACAAATCCATTTTAAAACCACGTTACAAAAATGAGTATTTGTAATACTTTGCTATATCACAACGTATTTCATAAATACAAAGTTCAAATCGACATACTGTAGTTTTACTGCAAGTAGTCAGGTCATTTTTCTACAAACTGTTTACTTCTTTAACAGATAAATTGCTACTAGGAACACATACTATTTTAGTTATCAAAGACAGAAAATTCATCCAAAACAACCCTGAGAAAACATTCCTAAGCTTCTCTGGAACACCAAACAAAACCAAAACAAAAACAAACAAGATTGCAACTATTAATACATCCGTCAAGTAAACATACTTCCCTAGGCAATATCTTAAGAAAAGGGAAGATACTACAGAAAATCTAACCCACCATACCTAGGGGGGCAGGGAGAAGTGGAAACAGTTGCTGCTTTAAGTTATACATCATGATGCTATCATTTTTATCCATAAATTCCCACTATTTTTACTGTATTAGTAAACTATTTTAATAGTAACACTACCCGCAATGTACCAGTACCCTCCAAAATGTAGCGTTTCTTCTCCAGAGAAAAAAACGGTTTATCTTGATTTTGACAGCACTATTGTAATCAACTAAGGAAAGTAATCTGGATGGTCCTTTGCATATGAAGAGTTTTTACAAGATCCTCTTCCATTATGCAAATTTTAAACACCCTGAACGAGTCTGTTTTTCCTTAACCACAAAGGAGACTTGATGGCTTTTTTATTATTTTTATTGTTTTTTAACACCAGCATCAGAGACAAATTTACTGGTGCGAAAACATTATTCCCTTTTTTAACCTCACAGATATTAGCCCTATTTAACTACTAGCTTAATTTTTTTGTCCAGCGAAGCCCAGAGATATCGTTTCCAGTGTACAGCTCATAAAAAAAAATGTTTAATCCACTTTTCTAGAAAGTTAGCTGAGCTATAGCAACAATCAAGAGGAAATCAAACTCCCAGCACTGTCGCCCATTTAAGCCACTTAAAAACCATCTCACAAGGCTTGACTCAAATCCTTACCTGAGGTTGTCCACTATAACGTTTAACATAAGAAAAAACAGGAAAAGGTTATACTACTCAGTTATGTAAGTCCCAAAGGTACAAATTTAGATTTATATTTAGTTCTTCAATTCCCATCCAGAGTTCAGCTCAGTAAACTGATCTATTTTTATCTTTTGACTCTTTTGGACGTTTCCTTCCTTCATCTGTGTAAATGCGTCACAGCTTCTCAAATGTTTCCCTTTGGCTAGGGAAGGATGCATTTGGTTCCAAGCTCAAAAAAAAGTTAACACACATGCTGACTGGTTATTGTTATCAGAGTTGCACCTTTGTTTGGAGTTAAGGACAGGCAAATTTGACTGTAATCCCTGCAAACCTTGCAGCATCCAACAAAATATGCCATTCCTTTTGCATCAACATATAACAGAATGTAATGGCTATCTTCACCTCTATCCAAACTGTATTTTATATATTTTTATCACTTTCTTATAAGCAGGCTTGACTTGGTAATTCAACAGACAAGCAGTAGAATTTTCCCGTAATGGAATCAGAAACGAAGTTCAGGTTTGTAACTTTTTGCTCAGCTACTGAGACAAGTAAATCAGTCAAGTAAGTGTAGATTCATCGTCCTTGAGGTCCCTTCCAACCCAGGTCATTCTGTGATTCTGTGATACACAGGTTTTTTAATAAAGCACTAAGAAACCAATCATCAAGTTACCAGATAAGCTATTATGGATCAGTTAGTCTTTCCATGTGAACATTTGTCAGTTCTTAATAAATCTGTGTTTGGCTTTCCTTTGCTGTCATCCTTAGATAAGCCCACCTCACAAAATCCCCTGACACAGTTCAACACTGCACAGCACTGATTTGCTTTCTGAACTTTGCAGGCCAGAAGTTCCAAGTCGAACTGTCCCTACCTGTGGAAAACAGCTACCTGAGGTGCACAGAACGTGACATTAAGAGATGTAAAGCAAGAGCATAAGTTAAATCTACCACCGCAACCATCCTACTTCCACCGTTTAAGGACCAGTCTGATACCCAAAAGGCAACCAAAACAGACTTCCTGTCTGGTTTGACATCAGTTGAAGGAAAAAACAAAAAAAAGTTAGGGACAAATGCTCACATACGGAGGCCTGCAGCTAGCACTGTTCCCCAGGGGTCAGTACTCAGCCCAGTCCTGTTCAACATCTTCATCAATGACCTGAATGAGGAGATAGAATGCACCCTCAGCAAGTTTGCTAATGATGCGAAGCTGGGAGGAGTGGCTGACACACCAGAAGGCTGTGCTGCCCTTCAGCAAGGCCTGAACAGGTTGGAGAATTGAACAACAAAAAACCTGATTAAGTTCAACAAGAGCAAGTGTAGAGTCCTACACATAGGGAGGAATAATTACACGCATCAGTACAGGTTAGGGGCTGACCTGCTGGAGAGGAGCTCTGCAGAGAAGGACCTGGGGGTCCTGGTGGACAACAGGTTGGCCTTGAGCCAGCAGTGCATTCTTGTGGCCTAGGAGGCCAAGGGTATCCTGGGGTGCATTAAGAAAAACATGGCCAGCAGGTCGAGGGAGGTTATTTCTCCCTTCTACTCTGCCCTGTGAAGCCACATCTTGAGTACTGTATCCAGGCCCAGGCTTCCCATTTCAGAAAGGACAGGGAGCTTGTAGAGAGAGTCCAGTGGAAGGCCACAAAGATGATGAGGGGCCTGGAGCTTCTCCCTTATAAGGAAAGGCTGAAAGACATGGGGCTGTTCAGCCTGGAGAATACCAAGAGGGGATCAGGGAATACTAACAATGGTTATAAATATCCAAAGGGTAGGAATCAAGTGGTTGGGGCCAGGCTCTTCTCAGCAGTGCCCAGTAACAGAACAAGGAGTAATGGGCACAAACTGGAACACTGAAAGTTCCACACTGACATGAAGAAAAAATTCCTTACTGTGAAGGTGATGGAGCAGTAGAACAGAGTCCAGAGAGGCTGAGGAGTCTCCTTCTCCAGAGATATTCAAGACCTGACTGAATACCTCCCTCTGCAACCTACCTTAGGGAATCTTGCTTTAGAAAGGGGTTGGACTAGATGATCTCCAAAGGTCTCTTCCAACCCCTATGATTCTGTGATATTAAAGCTTTCTTTTTTCAAAAACAAAAATCATGGCTGCTCAGGTTTTTTGGCAGAGAAATCATACTCCATTTTATTTCTGTAATGCAACAGCAGGAGGCTTCATAAACACAGGGTTTGTCATCATCTTTAAGTTTGACTGCACCATAAACTATCAGCTTCCACATAGAATAGGACCATCCACAGTCAACTCACATTTTGATTTGTGCAGCTATGCTGGCAGCTTTCTACATTTTTCTCCTGTGTTTTCAACTGCAGATATTCATTTCTCTAATTCCAGAAGAATTACAAAAGGCCATGACATTTTAAACCTCAGCCTAAATTTTAAGAAGAGGGTGGAGCATTCTTATATTCTTAGAAAATGATATAATTTTTGCCTTCAACACATTCAGAAGTTGGTAGCATGAAAAACATTTGGAAAACAAAGACGTTACTACCTTAATGCTCCACTAGAAAATTCTATTCAATAGCACAGAGCCAAGTCTACACAATGGCTACAGCACAGCTCATTGTATAGTTTAAGAGGTTAGCTAAGTAATGTTTAGTGTTTAAACAGTCCATTTATTCTAACTCAACTCTTGTGATGTTCCTTGTGTATTCTCCTATCATTCTTCATGCATCCTTCCTTCATTGTCTCAGCCAAATTTTAAGACATGTCACTTCATTTCATCCAAACATTTAACATCTGTTTTGGCTTTAGAAACAAGCAGTCGCTAAGACTACAATGTCAGATAGTTTTATTTTTTTCCAGGAAATCTCTGCAAAGAAATTTACCAGCTATGTGACAATCACAAAGCTTGGGGAAAATCTCTGACTGGATATCTTGACAAAGTACCTCATAAGGCTGCAGGTTTTATTGATGCACAGAAATGTGGAAATTTCTTATTAAAAAAAAAAAAAATTAGAAGTTTTAAATTCTTATTTGCTCTTCTAAACAAGAAGTGAGGTATGAACTCCACCGTAGGTATGTAACATGTCCTTAAGAGCCACACTGGCTACACTGTAGTTCCCTGTTCATTTTTAGCACTTAAGAAATCTCACTACTATCCCAGACCCCAAGTTTTCAATTGCTAAACAGTTCTGTACAAATCTAACCACAAAAAGCATTGTTGGCTGTTCACATAGTCTGCAGACACTTCGGTGTTCACTATTATCTCTCACATACGTACTAGGACAGCAAAGAAACAAGAGTAATTAAGCTCTGGACATTTTCATGGTAGAGTAGAACAAGCGCACCATTAGTCGCAACATCAATGTTAGGTGCCTACGGCCCAGAATACTTCTCCCAACTTCTTGTTAAAAGATTCATCATACAAACTCAGTTTTTAAGCCACACAGAACACTATTTGCCAGCATACACACAGGCATGCATCCATCTATATATCCCCATGAAAACTGGGAAAACTGACCTTCCCAAATCCGAACCTCACATTCTGACCATTGCATAAACTGGTAAATATTAACCTGTCTCCTACACAGAATTGTAGGAATTGTGCACTCTGTTGAAATACTTCCACAGAAAACAAACCAGACAAAACAATCCACTTGCATATTTTGAGTGCTGGAAACCTACAGCTAGCTTTCTATCATTTTCATCTTGCTTTCTAAGCATCTTTGGTCACAAAGCTTTTTCAGGAATTTTCTTACCTCCCTGCAAAAGACTCTTTTTCCTCCTTAGGAGGGAGAGAAAAAAACAAAACAAGACACAAAAAGAACAAGTACCACAAAGCAGTAATACTGATCTCAGTCCTTCAGTAAGGTCCAGGTTACAAACATTGCATTCAAAGTACCAGCAAGATGGTCAAGTCAGCATTACTCACTAGGAAAACCTGTTTGATATTTGCTGTGCCTTTTTTAAAAGCAACGAGGGCTACTGCCACTTATGCATGGCATTAATAATGACATAAGTTGAAGAAACAAATTCGACTAAATGTTTTGAGAAGATTCCATTCAACAACCACGGAAACCAGTCCTATTTTTTAAACAAATGCCCAAAGACAATTAAGTCATCTCCTCCTCCTCCATGCAACCACAAGCAGCTGGAATCCACTGCTCCAGTTTCAGATGAAGAAGAGCCAACAGAAGGGGCTCTGTATCCTTACAGCTGAGCCTACAGGCCCTTGACACTCAGGCAGTTTGGTGAGACCCTGTGGCTACAACTCATTAATGACCCTCATCTTTGTGTAACGATATACCAATCTATTCTAGGGACTAAAACCGAGGCTCTCACCTATTGTAGTGTTTACTGCTAAAAGCACTTGAGTTGCCCCTTGTCATTTCAATTCCTCCTCCTCACTACTTGGTAAGTGATCTGTTTTCTCAAAACAGCAGCATCCTTCCTGAAGGAACATGACTCAGCTTTGCAGATCATGCCTATTACTTCACCAGTAATCTACTTTTTGATTTCACTGCACCAAGAAAAAAATGTGAAGTTTCTTCTCCAAATCAAACATATTTCTTTATGAGGAGAAGCAATTAGATGTAATTAGTTTAGTGAATAGTTTTAAAATAGCTTACTGTGACCTTCATTTTTTATTTTGACCAACAGCCCTTTTGTTAATTAATTAATATTTTGCTTGTTTCTCACAACATCAGGAAGGAAAATCAGTTTGCTTTGTTCTCATTAAAATCATCACTCAGTTTCAAAAGAATACCACCTCATCCCCCCCAGTGCATTTCCAAAGTTTGCGTCTCTCCTATTTTAACACTTCTGCTGACCACAAACAGCTATTTCACAGTGATCTCATCTCCTTCCTCAAGCTGCAGGGCAAAACCAGTGCAGTTTCATCCTGACTGAAGTCTGCATCTAAACAGGCCTATTTGTTGACATTAGAATTCTTTTCTTAACTGAAAAATAGTAGATCAATAGTAATGTTTTATCTTCGCATTGGAGTAGAGAAAGTTTTCTTACCCTTGTTTAGATTTTATTTACTTACATGATAATTTTACATCAAAAAGCATTTGGAAGCCATTTGAAATTGCAGTTGGAAGTTTCATACTTGTATCTGTAGAACATCTAGCTAGGGAGAAGGCATTTCTTTAATAAAAGTTTACCAGCTACCTTGTATACACAGTGATGGAACTATGTAATTAGAGAAAGTCTTAGCAACGTCTTTCTAATTCTGCCAGCTCCTTTCTAAGCACATGTATTCTGAGCACATTAGTGCTTTATGACTGCTCAAATGAACACCTCTCAAGAATGGGCCTGGCTTTTCTCTAGCTCCCATTTACCTTCCACCTCAAACATGTATTTAGTTCATCAACTGCCAGCTATCACAGATGTTATAAGTAATTCCATTCCCGCTTAGAAATGTTCATGACTTCTGACTCCTTCACACACAATCTACTAACCCTCAGTATCCCAACAAGTTCGACTGTTCCATACCAAACAAAGCTGCACAACAGCTGCTGCATTTCACACAGAAATGCTCTGTCCTCCTTTCCAGGAAATGTCAACCCAACACCACCATTCCCAGGCTAACATCTCCACTGTATTGTTTCTGTAGTTATTTTAGTCCTGCATACAATGGATCAGCAACTATCAAATTGTGACATTTCTATTTCTCTTTCTCAAACAACCCTCCAACCATCTCATTAAAATGGATGCTGCTGGAATTGGACTCAAAACTTCAAAAGAGGGCCCAATTCATTTTCAGCTTGGATCAGCCAGGACAGATGGCAGCAACACTGCTTTGCTTTAACCTTCTCAATGGCCAACAAAATTCAGAGGACAAAATAACAGATTCTTGAAAAGCAGCACTGACTTGCTTCTTAGCTTATACTGTCTGCATGCCTCACCACTTCATAAATCCCCTAAACAAAACCCCAGCACCTGAAAGCCACAAGGCCATGATGAATACTTACTTGTGAAGGACAGCCTTCCTACCCTGTGGGGTACCACCAAGGTTGCCTGCCAACCCTTGGCTTTTAGTTTTGCTATTAGATATCTTTAATAGATGTTTGTTGCTACTCTGTAGCTAGTGCAGGTGCCGTGCCAAGTAACCCACACCACCACAGCTATGACTACATTCACTGCAAGTTAGCTGCTACATACAAGCAGTAGATGGATGAACATACTTAGAAAGGCACTGCCTGAACTTTATACATTGCATGCTCTGCTCTATGGATTTAAGCTGAAAACGGGACTTGTTTTTTCCATTTGATGCCTAGCATACAAACCATTTTGCCTGTGATCTAGAAGGTAGTGTACTTTTGATCAGTAGTACTCATGAAGAAGTTTGCTGCCTTGTAATAGCATGCATGCTTTTTCTTCTCCACAAAAATCTTTCCCTTTTCTCTCTGTCTCCTTAGAAGACTTTCTCTGCTTTGGTAGTATTTTTTAATAGTATTTACTGCAGACAGTCAACATTCCCAGTCGCTATCACAACCAGTGTAAAGCAAACAAGACAAGAGTGTACAAAACAAGGTGACCGGGAAGAAACAAAACATAGTTCCTGCCTTTAATTTGAAATCCCAAATTTCCGAATAAATTGTTTCGGATTTTATCTTTACATTACCATGTAAGCACTGCTCAGGAAAACTAAGAAATCCACAAAACTATTATTTAAGAGGAGGAAAAAAAAAAATCAATTATATGTTTTTATGATAGTCATTAATACTTCCTATATGGTTTCACCTAATCAAGCAATTACCTGCCTAGACTGCAATAGGCAGACTTGGTTGAACTCGAACTTTAAGCAGATTACTCAAAGTCTCTCAAGCCACTAGTATCTGGAGAAGTCTTCAGCTCCATGTCTATAATCACCCTAGATTTCTGCATCCCATTTTCCTAAAATATTCATATAAGCATTTTAGCATCTATGTATACCTCACTGCTAAGTGTAAAAGTGAAGCTTACATTAAAAAGCACATGAAGGAAGCATGAAGTGTACAACGTTAGAGCAGGTGTTTTTGTAAATGATTCTGGCAACTACCTTCATCTTTGGCTTCCCTTCAGGGAGAGGTGACACACAGACGCTGTATTTGGGATGCTATTCCCCAGACCCGCTCCACTTTCATACTCCCCCTTCTGATAAAGGACTGTTGCCAGCTGGGGAGATTCATTTCTACACAGAAAGTCTTCCACCTTTGTGTCTTCTCTGATCAAGTTTTGAATTATGTTTGACAGTTATATTCGGATGTTATCTGGCTAAGTTTGAGTAGTCATTCATCCTACTGCCAAGACTTCCAGAGTGTCTTATTTTTCCTTTGTTTTCAGACATTTCTGTCTTTGCCTGAAGTTCCCGGCCCCTTACTCAAAATGTAAATTTGGCTGCTCCTGGAAACGTGATAAGTGCTGTAATAAATGGTGGTAACAATCAGAACCTTCTCAGTGGCTTCAAATACTGTGCTGTCCGCTCATACATGACTGAAGTTACTGCACAGGTTGCTGAAGGCACTCGATTTATTGTACAGGAAATAATTAATCCACTCTAATTGCAAAACAGCAATGAGCCATCAGTCGGTAACTTGTGTTTCCACTGAGACTTATCACAGTCATTTATAAAGGTACTTGCTATATCACCTAGCCAAGAGTTGACTGAGATGTTTGTAAGCCTTCTTCTCTGCATCCTTTGCTATTCAGAGATCTCTCCACCATTCCACAAGGATAAACTTAACTGTAAATGTACAATCAATATCTCATTTACTTAGCCAAGACAGTAGGAAAAAAAAGGAAAAAAAAAAAAAAAGAAAGTTTCATTCTTTATGCTTAAAGGCAGAATTCGTTATCTTCAACTAGCAAAAACAGTTTGGAGGATGATGTTACAATAGCATGATTAACAGGCAGCCCTAATTTGTACATTCCAAAGGTGCTGGCTGACGGGGGCACCACTTCCCAAGCATTAAGGACCTGAAGCCATAAAGATGCAATGATTTAAAAACAGCAATGAAAAAGAACCCATACCTCCTGCATGCTCACTGCCTTGGAAGCCATGCCTTGACGACAGACTTCCAATTCTGCTTTGTACATATATTTCCTGGAAGCATGCTCACGAGCTAGCTGTTTTCAGCCCTTCAGAATATACATGATTTTAAGTCGAATATTAGAATACATTTTGAAAGGTTTTATCTTTATACTTTGATGCAGAATAGATCTTGTATACCTAACACGTGAAACAACAACCCGCTACCAACCCTTAGTCTGCACTACCCAGTTTACATAGAATTATAAAAACAAAACGAAGTTTTACTGTAAGAGATTTTATTAATCATTTCAAGTCACACAAGTGTACTTTTTAATAAGATGCTTGTCTGTACATCTTCAGCTCAAAACTATCCTGTCAGCTTACACTGTTATCTCTAATCTCTAGCTTACGCGTAGGACAGAAAGGCACTTCCTACAGTGTTTTCTCAGTCAGGATGTAATCACTTTGCTTGGCACCAACTCTGTCTCTTAGCAGTTTTACTCTCAATCCTGCTACAAAGAAGTTGACAGTTCTAACAAGGTGTTCTTGTCATTTCAGCTTCAATTAATAAGATTTAGATAACAGACAACAGAAAGTAAGCTGCCCCTAGGTTTTCCAACTCCAACATACTTAACTTTAAATTTAAATTCAAGATATTATGTTTTCATGCTACTGCCTCACTCAGCTTCTTTCTCCAGCAGTCTGTCTTTGTGTTTCAATTGCAACCAATTTCTACAACTCAGAGTGAGCTTGCATTTACATAACCGAAGCAAAAACTGGAAAAGTATACATTTCAAGTGAACACAGACACCGTTCAATATCCTAATGAAACACCTTTCACATACTGAAACTTCATTCATTAAGCTCCTTTAATTCTACTTCACGCTTAGTTTTACAAAAGGAAAGGAGGAAAGCCAGCCATCCCCCTGGCAGCACAACTGAGCAGTGCACTAACCTGAGATTACAGCTGATTGTTCACACATTGTGGGTTTGGGGTTGTCTTTTTTTTGTTCATCCTGGAGAACACTGTAACATTTTTACTCATTTTTTCTTTTAAATAACTGCTACACCTTTGCTGACATTCTCTTATAAGTGACAGGAAAAAGGAAGCATTTGTCATTGTAAACGCTGTCAAGAGAAAAAATATTTTGCATGCTCCCACGTACAGAAAACTAAGCCTTACGCTTGTTCATTGATTGCTGCATCCATTGTGTTGCAATAAAATAAAAAAAAAAAATTGCACCTCCTGCCCAAACAAAAGGGAGCACCCAGATCTCATAACGGGCCCTTTCCTTATGGAAGAGCGGATCACAGAGGGATGCAGAGTTTAAGAAGCTCTTCCCAATACCAAGCATCCACTGAAATGCCAGAACATTTCCAAGTGTGTGCCACAGCCCAGCTCCACCAGATCAGCTCCACACGTACATACAAAAATGAGAATCCCAATGGTTAAATATGCTCTAAGAGTTCTTCAGTAAGCATCTGACACGTCTTTTTCTACCGCCTTAAGACTTTCTGCTGCTGCAAGACCAAGCTCAGTGCAACTTCCCTACGATCAGAAACTATCAGCATCAGAAGCCATCGCCGCACCACTGACGAGCTCATCAAGTCTGTGTCATCCCCCTGCCCACACACAGATGCCTATTAATACAGCCGGCAGGGTCGCCCAGAACTGCAGGATTACTACACAACACGTACCCATCTGCACTATACACACGTCTACTATGCGGGCCCATCGTTCTGCTTTCAACGTCATTTTTCCGAGAACGACAAAGATCAGTCCTTCCCCCACGACCAAAGCGCCGAGGCCAACAATGAGCTCGCTCCACACTCGACGCTGCCATGCCGAAAGGGCCCCCGGGGAGCCGCAGAGCCTTCCGAGGGCGCTCAGCCCTCCGTTCCGACCTCTGCCCGAGCCCCGAGTCCCGTTCGGGGATCCCTGCTGCGATCGCACCTCCTCCTCCATCCTCCTTCAAGCAAGCGGCGCTGATTGCGCATCCCACTTCCGTCACGGACTTCCCTTAAAAACCACATTAACGCGGCTTTTATTATTCTCATTACTATTACAGCCGTCATCTTTATTTTCACATGCCGAGGTGGCGATCCCCCATCTCTCGGCCGGTGAGTCTGCATTTTCCCCGCACGCCGCTCCTTTTTAGGCAGCCGAAGGCAGCGAGCGCCCGGCCCGGCCCTCCCGCCCCGCCCGGGGGGTGCCCGGGGGGCGCGGAGCCGCCATTACCGGGAACGCCGTGCGGGCAGCCCCCTCCTTCCCTCCCTCCCTCAGGACGGCTGCGTGCCGGGCTGAACACGGAGCGAGGCAGCGGCCTCCATGTTTGATCCCGGCGGCCTGTCAACGGCTCGGCGCAGCGGGAGGGCCTCCCCAGGGCGCGGACAGAGAAGCCCCGGAGCTGCTCGTTCCCCCCTCCCGCCGCCTTTTAAAGCCGCGTCACCTCCCTCTCGCCCGGAGCCCGCAGCCCTGCGGCACGCCGCCGCCTCGGCCCCCCCCCCCCCCCCGCCGTTTTCCTTTCCCCCTTGGGAGCCGGGGCTGCCCGGGCCTCGGCCCCGGCTCCCGTTGCGGGCCGGCAGCCGGGCGCTGCCCCCCGCCCCGAGCCGCACCTGTCACCGGCGGCATCGCCTCGGGGCAGCACCCGGCCTCGCGGAGAGCCCGCGAGATGCGGGGCCCCACGCGGCCGCCACCTGGGCGCCACAGGGCACCTGACAAAGCCGCTCCCCGGCCGCCGCCGCCGCTTCCCCCCGCCGCCGCCCCGCTCACCAGATCGGAAGAAAGCCGCGATGTCCGCCGAATCCTTGGCCGCCTCCTCGGCTCCTTCTCCCCCGCCGCTGCCGGCCGTGCTGGCCGCGGCGGTGGAGGCGGTGGTGGCGGCGCTGCTCATGGCTGCGGCGTGCGGCGGCGCTTCCTCAGGCTGAGACCCGCCGCCGCCACCCCCGCCGTCCCGCTCCCTTGCGCGGCCGCCGCCGCCTTCACCTCGGCGCGGGCGCGGCTCTCAAGGCGGCAGCCGGAGCGGAGCGGGCGAGCGATGCTCGGCGGGGGCGGCTGCCGCCGGCAGCAGGGACATGAAGGTATGCGCGGAATGGCAGCGCCGGGAGCGCCCACCCCCCGCAGCCACCTAGGAGGCGGCGTGTGCATGCAGCGAGCCGGGGCGGGCGGGCGGGCGGCAGCCGGAGCGCAGACAATTGCGGGAGGAGGAGGAGGAGGACGGCATGGGGAGGGCCAGCAGTCAGCACAGCGCGGAGTCGGGGGGAGGAGAAAGGGATGCTCCCAGCCTCTTTTTTTTTTTTTTTTCTTTTCCACCCCCCCTCCGAGCGGCTGCGCTAACCACGGCGGTACCGGTGACCGCAGCAGCTGCCGTCCTCCATCTTGCCTGGGAGGGGAACCGGGAGAGGAAGCACGACCCCGCCCGAGGAACAAGGGCGGCGGGGGTGGGAGGGGGAAGCTCGGGAATCTCCGGCTACGTCCGGCTCTGATCGGGAGGGGGCGGCACCACGGCTGTGCTCCTGCCGAGACCTCTCTCTATTGGCTGCGGCAGAGTGGTGGGGGGGGGGTCCGTCCCGGCGGTCGCCGAGAGCCGGGCGGGGTCTGGGGGTTGGATTATGTCATTCTTTTATTTTTAGCCGCTTTCGGCTTCCCACTCCTCGCGCAGCGCCTGGTAAAGGCGCGTGGTTGTGGGCAAGTCGAGCTGAGGGCCGTAGGAGACGGCTGTTGGGGGTCGGACCCACGCGGGGAGCGGATGCGGGGCACAACGCAGCTCCCAGCGGACGGGAGTGCTGTGTTCCTCCGCTGTGCCTGCGGCTCTCACGGTTCGGACAGGAATGGGGGATACGGTTTGGATGGGGCCCTGGGCAGCCTGGTCCACAGCAGGGAGTTGGAGATGATCATCTTTGAGGTCCACTCCTACCTAACGCATTCTTTGATTCTATGAAGTCATTCTCAAATAACAAATTTATTGTAACTATTTTTTTTTTTTTTTTCAGTTATGTCAAGGAAATATCAAAGTATCTTCTATTGTGGACAAGTCAAATGAACACAAAGTAAGCAAACAGCTTGTGATAGAAAGTTCGATTGGGTGCCTGGTTAAAGCAGGTCCTGGTGCAGCAGTGGTTCTCATGTTGCACTACCACAGTAAAGTTATCTAAAGGAGAGGTTGGAGGAAGAATGCTGAAGAAGGCTGCTGAGCACCTTCAGGAGCTGATAAAGCTGAAGAATAGTTCTCAAATGCTTGTAGTAAATCATAGGAAACATTGCTATGTCCAGTTGAAAATTATATAGCTTCAAGAATTAGATTCCTGAGCCTTTGCTAAGTGCTAAAAGCAAAAGTAACTTCAAGAGATAGTGTGGAATAGTGGATAGTGTGGAAGATGTTTTTCCAAGGTTTGTGTAAAGTTGAGGTTGTACAGCTTGCTGAAAAAGCTTTTGTGCAACCACCCTTGCCCTAATTTCTCCTACAGAGATGAGATTAGTTTGACTGAAAAGAATTTTTTTAGTCTTTTTCTTTCAGGCAATGGGCACAGGAAAATGTTTCAAATTAGCATCCTGCTGGCAGAAGCAGTTGCAACGTGAATTCCTTTCTAGCTGGCCTAGCAGCGGCCACCAAGCAGAAACCAACTGGAATAAACGCTTCTGCTCCTGAGCAAGCAGGAAGTAGACCTGGGAGCAGGAATTAGATGATATTCTGCACCAGCACAGAATAAACTGCGTGAGAATGAGAAAAAATTGGATCAGTGAATGAAAAGGGTTAATATAATGAGTAAAGAAAAAACTGATCTCCTGGAAATTCTATAATTCAAGCTCTTAGTTACTTCAGAGCAATGTGGTACTCACAAATATTTGTTTTCAGAATTTAAATTGGCAGTTATTATGTGCAACAGTGGAAATTAATTGTTTCTACTGTTGTTGTAGATTGTCATTTGAAGTCAGTTAAGTCAGTTATGCCATTGGTGGCTTTGCAAGACTGTTCTGTCCATCAGCTAATTGAAAAGGGGATGCTGCCCCCCCCCCCTTTTTTTTTTTTTTTTAATTGCCAGCGGCTGTTGGAAAGCCAAGGCCTGTTTGAAAAATTTTGAAGGCTGTGGGACTGAAATTTGTCCCTTCCACTCTCATCTGTACCTGCCGAATAGCAGAAGATGCTTCTTTTGTTTACTACATGGGTGCCTTGAGCCATGCCTCCCTCTAGAAAAGCCTCTCATCTATACGAAACTGAGGGAATCTTTAACAGTTCCCAGTTCCAAGGATTTTGTTTCATGCATTGATTGATATCAAGTGGTTGCAATTTACATTCTTTACCTGCACTAGAGGCAGTCCTTACAGAGAAACCTTCAACAACCAAATGCATTCATAACCTTTGCAGTGTTCAAAAGGACTGTAGCAGTAGTTGTGTTCACGCTTACATTCATGATGCAACATTTACTGAAGAATAAATTAAATTGTTATGATAGGAAAATGATATTCTGGTTGAGTTACTAAACATTTGTAATTAAGTATGGATATCACACACAAGGTATTAATATTGTGACTTTAAGGAATCAAGTTTCTTAGTCCAGTTTTTCTTGATAATTCTAGGCTTAAAACTTGCCAGGAAGGTGAGGGGAGAGTATGAATTGTCTATGTGGAGAACATTGCGTATGGAGAAGTTGTGTGAGTTTGCATACATTGGAAGCTTGGTGTTAGAGAATAGACTTGTTCTCCACCCTCAGCTCCAACTTTGCTTCTCTGTTTTTGTTAGTCTACCATTGTTTTTGCACCAGTTACAGTGATAAACTCAGTAGAAGAAAGGTACTCTTCTTAAATAAAATATTTTAAGGGCATTGCGACCTGCTAAGTATCAATATTGCTAAGACAGAGGGACTTCTTTTTTTAATTGCTTACCGGGATTTTTTAAATCTGAATATGTTGAAATAATCTCTATTTTGTGAATGTACACGTATATATAAAGGCATTTGATTTTATAGAAGTAAATTATTCCAAAAGATTTACACCCGAGAAAGATAAAAGCTGTAAAATGTGTATTGTTTCATTTGTATGTCCTTTATTTTTCATGTGTGGTGTCTTACTTGGGTTGAACAGTCATTCTAAAACCATTATATCAGTACGCAAAGATCTTTATTCCAGGCAAAGAGATCTCTTCTGAAGAAAGAAGCATGCACAGTATCCAGACTAAAAAGTGCCGCATATCACCACGTTTCATCCCTAAAGGAATATGCAAGCTGGATATTGCTCAAGTTCTTTTCCTTGACAATTTGCTGTCCGCTTAATGAAGACAAAGATTGCCTCGTTTTTCTAAGACAATAAATAAAGAAGGGCAACAGCTTGATTTTAAGTCACTGATATTTGCAAGCTTTCAGGAGAGGTAAACTAGGAACTCCTTCATTTGAATGAGCATCAGACAGGAGATAACACTGATCTGTCTGCATGGACAGTCACAGTTGTCTTATTGTTCAGAATCAAAAAAGCCTTCAATTATGGGAAGGAAAAAAGAGGCAACAGCCAATTTTTTACAATGTAGTTCACTTCTCACGGTTGTTCACAAGTTTTACTGCCAACTTTAATTTTCCAAACTAAAACATAGACTGTGACAGCGTGAGGCCAAGAGTTCCACGTGGATGTTTTAAAGGAAAATATATGTGAACTTCCCTTCAACCTAGCCAACCTGTATGAACTGCTTCTTACCAATATTATTTTTCTGTAGCAGGCTTTTGGCAGGTTCCAAGTGAATCTATAATGCAGAAGTGCTTGTGAAAAGTAGTAGAGAATGCCCTACCAGTTGCTATTGTGCTTTTGGGATGACAAGGCTTCTTTCAAGTTTGAAGCAGTTAAGAAAAGCAACCAAAGTTATTAATGTGTAGCACCTCCAAGTTGCTATCTGGATTCTTATCTACTTTGCTCTTTGAGTCATAGAAGCATTTGTCAACTTCAGATTTTTCTCCAAGCACAAGATGCATCTCTGTTATCTGCAGAGTTGCACTGAGACATTTTCTAACAGTTGCGATTATTATCTCTGCATTTTCTGCAGTGGCTTCTATATCTTTTTGAAAGTGCACTGCAGTTGTCTTAAGTCTATGTTGTCCCCTTTTTTATGGTACATTTACGAGGATGGACAGTGATAGGACAAGGGGTAATGGTCTTAAACTGAGACAGGGGAGGTTTATTTTAGCAACTTGGAGGAAGTTTTTCACTCATACTGTGGTGAGGCACTGGAACAGGTTGCCCAAGGAGGTTGTGGATGCCCCATCCCTGGAGGCATTCAAGGCCAAGCTGGATGTGGCTCTGGGAAACCTGGTAGTGCACATGGCAGGGGGTTTGAAACTATATGATCATTGTGGTCCTTTTCAACCCAGGCCATTCTATGATTCTGTGATTCTGTGAATTTCATGAGCTTTTGACTCTTCATCAGTTTTTCTCCTTTTCTGAAAAACACTTTTTTTGGTATCTGATAATAGATGAACTATCTATCATCTGTGCAGTATGTTGCCAGTGTATTTGAAAATATTTTTCATGTATTTGCACTTTTAAGGCTTTAACATTCCTATAGACCTTCCTCGGACATTTCTTATAGACCTAAAGCAGCACTGCCAGCACTCACCAGAGCATAACATTTCATAGGTACTCTCAACACCTGAAAGGATTGGTTTAGTGCACTCAAGTCAAAAACTTTATCTGACCAGAGTTTGATGGCAACTGAAGTCTGCCTGCTCTTGTGCTCATGACTGTCAAATCTTCAGCAGGGAATGAAGCAAGTT
This sequence comes from Alectoris magna, assembly GCA_030625065.1. NCBI lineage: Eukaryota > Metazoa > Chordata > Aves > Galliformes > Phasianidae > Alectoris > Alectoris magna. Next base: position 73,185,167 of record CM060561.1, on the reverse strand, counting down.
TTTAATAACTTACAGACCAATTTGTGTGTTTTTGCATATCATTTACCAAAAAAAGTTAACCATTCTGATTTTATTTATAGCCAAACCACAGTTTTTGCCTTTTTTTTTTTTTTTTTTTTAATTCTCACCATTTCAGTGATGTGATATCTCTATAAAAATCCAGCTCCAAATACTGCTACGTGGCATGTACTGACTTGTCAATGTCAAGGACACTTCTGTTACGTGTAGAAATTATACCACCCGTCTGATGTTTTAATGACTATTGGTGGTCTGCCATCTGTTGACTAACCTCAGCCTAATGAAGTGTTGGTTTTGCTTTTTACACTTAGGCACTCATAATTCTGCATTATTGTACAATTATTGGCAGCTGAGCCACTTGGCTCCATCTCAGACAAGACATTCCATTGCCTTGCTGTCTACATCTTAAAAAATGCTTGTTCTTACCGTAAGGAAGTATGCATATATGTTAATGGACACACATGCACACTCTAATGTCAGTTTTTCAGTCACTAGCATTAACATTTAGGCTACCCTACTCTTTCAAAGTGTACTTTCCTACATGTCCAATATCTTCTAGATAGAAATGTATGTACTGCTTCAGAGTCTTGCTGAAAGAATTAAACTTACTTGCTGAAAACAACATGTACATTAATTTTAAGATCAATTCCTGGCTGGATGACGTCCACAAATCCTATCAGTAGGACAGTGCATGCTGAAGAATCTACAGGTGTTTTGCTCCCCCTTTTTAATCAGTTATACTCAAGGTGGCATAGGTCCTTGTTCTGTTTGTAAAGCAATTTTCATTTGAACATCCTGCAGTATGCTTCTCACTTCATAGTGTAGCAGCATGTAAATTTGCATTTTCTTGATCACTTAAAATTTGTATACCAGTGTGCTTATCCCTGAGTTTTTAAAGTCTAGGTTTTGATTAGGGTATGCCTCCAGGTAATTAAATAAGAGAGATGTGGTTGAGGTTTTGGGTTTGCTGTTATTTTTTTTTTTCCTGGATAAAGAGACTGGCAACAGTACATGTGTTTTCCTCTTAATTGATGAGGAGTTAAGCATGTCTACTCAGTCTTTCTTCAGCTTTAACAGTATTTCATGAAAAGAAGCTCAGAGAAAAATTCAACATTGTCCTCTTCTTGCTGAATTCCACCTTCTACAAACTCACACATTGATCTTTACAAGGAAAACCATCCTGTTGCAAGTCTTTGTAAGTTTTAAGTTAAGAAATCAGGCTCCAGCAATTTGGATGGACTGAAACAATGAAGACTTTTGACCATAACTGGCTTCAGAGAGGACTGGCATTTTATCAGCATGATGAAGGCTCAAAAATAGCTCACCAATTAATCTAAGCTATTAGGCTGGTGATTGCCAACAGATTAGCAGATTAGGCAGTCTTACGCTTTGTCCCTTTCTTAGACCAAGCTTGTAGACACACCCTGTTACTACACCTGTGAAAAAAACTGATCCCTCAGTATCAAAGCAGTCTTAAGTCCAGAAGACAGTTATCCTTCTTCTTTAACAGTAATAGTTGATTTTACTTGCTTGCTTACACTCAGCTGTCAAAATAGTGTGCAAGAACAGGCATAAAGTAGCACAGAAAAGCCATGCACAAAATAGAATTGTGAACTGTGAATGCAGACAAAATGAATAGTCAATCAAAAGTGAAGAATAAAACAAATGGCATCATGCTTCAGGAACTATCTTCCAGAAGAGAGCATTTAAATCAGTTTTCCGCTTGTGTACTTGTATTCATGTAGCTTCATCAGCATGCTGGTTTAGAGCTGCCCAGATTGGAAAGCATCTTGGCTGCCTATGTCTGTATCACTTCTGTCAATCAGTATCTTCTAACAGGGACTGAAGAAATGTGAGTAACTGCTTATGCAACAAACAAACCAAATTATTTTCTGTGCACGGAACTGAGTTGCAGTTTGAGCCACTTAAAAACTTCCAATTTAAAAAATATGTATGTATTTTTGCAATACTTTTGCACAAGGTCCTAGTGAATTCATTTTCATTGGTACCTATGAACCTACTACATTTGTTGGTTTTGTATGACTGAAGTCTTCATAGGTTGATGGCTCCCTAAATGCATTCAGTGCCTGCTGACTTCACTGCTTTGAATGGCAAAGAGTGTTAAGTTAGTTAGACAAGATTTACAGTTGGACCTCAAGATTTCCCAGGTTCACTTGAGAGTTCAATAAAGAGCCATTTTCAAACACAGGATTTTCAGTTAAGCTACCAGTAGAGGCTGTTCTGCTACAGGGAGGCAAGTGTTTTTAACTAGACTGTTTGAGTATACAAACAGATCCCTAGGGTTTGTTTCATTCGGAGGTAATGGATTTGCTCAGGAAAAGACTTTCAAACTCCTGAGGAGGCCTGTTGAGACCCACTGATGGTTCCCCACCACCACCAGCTGTTGTCCCAGGTGATTTCTGGTACCAAAGCCACAGTTTACAATTTGACGTATTTATTTTTAAATGCATACATGTATAATGATTTCTCCATTCCCTTATTTTTATCAGGGCTTTGCCCCCAAATTGATCATTTTTCTATGTTCTTCTCTTCCTGCAATAGTTATTTCACTATTGCTCATGGTCTCTGCATAAAATGTGATGTGCTCAGATCAGTAAGTGAATGGTTTTGTTTAGGGAGGGCAGCTTCTAGGTAAGAATTTATTATTCCTTCTTACCAACCAGCCGAAATTGTCATCCTGGCTGGTTATACTGCTCACTAGGCAGTAGCAACAGATGTTACTCCTGACATTTATTTATCTTAGTGGATTTTGTGAGGGTCTATGATCATGAATTGCATCTTCTAGGAGCTTGCCTTCTTCCAGGAGTTGCTGCAGTGGGAAAGAACTGACCAATGTGGAACAAAGTTTCCTAGTGTTTCCTTTATTCATACTGAGGAGGTCGAATTCCTTGCCATGCCTGGGCAGCCACTTGGCTTTCAGCAGCAGAAAAGCAGCAGCTGCAGCAATGTTCAGTGGGCAGAGAACAGTAAATAAATTGTTTTTATTTTTTATGTCCTCTCCAATTTTTCAATTGGAAGACAAACCCTCTCTTATTTTCCTTCCTCCTTGGTGTATTTCGTTTTCTCCAGAATATCACAGCAAGCTAATTGAGCAAAATGCAATTGCTTGCCAGCATTTTGCTCTTCACGTGCTCCCTTTCTTCTCTTTTCTATTTAGCAGCTAATTTAATTGGTAGACCCAGTTTCCTATTTTCAATTGACCTGGCTAATTAGAGTGGAACCCTTGGGCACAACAGTGACGAGTTTTTGATATTTGCCCTGAAAGGTATCCAGCACATACTGCTATTGGCATGTTAAGTCCAGTTACAGCCAGTTGCTTCTAAAGATGTTCAGCAACTGGCAGGCCATTCAGAACCTGAAAAAGTTGTTTGGTGCTCCACATTCCCTCCGGAGGCTCAGCTGCTGTTTCTGAAGATAGAAATGCAGATGGGCTTCAGCTCCCATGTCCTTCTAGTTCTCAGCCCCTTTGTCAGTACACAAGACCGAAGAAGTTATCTGAGTATGCTCTCATTGTGGAATAGATAAAGGGCTTCTTGATTTGTACATGAGGCAAGTTTACAGATCAGATGTTCAGTATGGCTTACAGTGTATCGCTGCCTCCCAGTTCTCGGAGATGAGGAGCAGATAACGTGGACAAGAACTGTATTCAGTTGGCAGCACTCCCAGGAAATGCCCACAAACTTCTGGGCCTTGGCATACTTGTAAAACACATACTATTTTTACATTTTGCTAAAATGGTTGGTGCAGATTAATAACCCAAAATAATCCTTTGACAGGTAAAAGGCTACATCTAATCATTCCTGTCGTCATTGTTATTAGCATATAGCCCTAAGATTTCACCAGGTGTTTCCTTCATACTGGTAAGGGTTGCAGAATGACTTTTTGACAGTGAATTTAGCAGACAGAGCAGGAACAATTAGCACGCCATACAGATATCTGTTTCAGTCCGTTTACTAAGAATTTCTTTTCATTTAAACACTAAAATTTAAATTATCAATGCTTCTTAATGAATGATTGCATGTTGAATCTCAGGAAGTAATTACTTGAAATTTTGCTACTTAAATTATGTCCTCGAATTTCATTTCTATATACTACTTCACCTAACACAGGTATTTCCTGTGTGAGACCTACCAATCGTATAGGCCCAGTTTCCTCTACACTTAGGCACCTGTTCTATAGGTTTGGAAATGTGCACAGTTTAAAGAGGTTTTGATTTGTCATGACTGCAAGGGCTTAACAAAGGTGCCTTGCACAGGAGATACAGCAGTACATGTGAATACTTGCCATTGGAGTGTGCAGTGAAGAGCAAGACTATTTTATGTCCTGTAGCCAAATATGAAATTTGAGCGTCTTTATCAGACTGTGGAGATTGTGTGACAAGCAATAATTTCTTTATAAAAGCAACTTTTCCATACTTGGGTATTTCAGGTAACATGTTGATTCAAGTTTCATGTGCTCATTTAAAACATTCTTCACACACTTTGATTGCTGGGTTGAGCTGTAAATCAATACCACTGCTGTTACAACATACCCCTAAATTTTGTAAAAAATAAAAATTAAAAAATCTCTTCTGCTCTGGGCTGAGTAAACCCAGGGGCCTCAGCTGTTCCTCATACACCTTGCCCTAAGACCCTCCAGCATCTTCATAGCCCTCCTTTGGGCACTCTCTATAGTTTTATGTCCTTCCTATACTGTGGCACCCACCCTGCACGCAGTGCTGGAGTTGAGGCTGCACAGCGCAGAGCAGAGGGGACAGCTCCTCCCCCAACCCAGCTGGCAGTGCTGGGCCTGCTGCACCCCAGGGTATGGTTGGCCCTCTGGGCTGCCAGGGCACACTGATGCCTCACATTCAGCTCGCTATCAGCCAGAACCCCCAGATCCCTTTCCACAGGGCTGCTCTTCAGCCTCTTATCCCCCAGTCTGTACATATAGCCAGGGTTGCCCCATCCCACTTAACGTGGTTGGTGATTGCTCAGCGCTTTAATTTGTCAAGACTTCTCTGCAAGGTTTCTTTACCCTGGAAGTGTCAACAGTTCCTGCCAGTTTATTGTTGTCTGCAAACTTACTCAGCATACTTTCAAGGTTTTCACTGAAGCAATTTAAGAAAACCTTGAAGAGAACTGGCCCAAAATTAGAGCCCTGTGGAACCCCACTGGTGGCTGGTCACCAGGCTGATATAACTGCATTTATTGTAAATCTTTGAGCCTGACCCATTGGCAAATTTTTCACCTACTACATTATGCTTTTGTCTAGCTGTATGCTGGACATCTTGTCCAGAAGGGCTCCATGAAAAACCTGGCTTCTCTTGCTTAACTATGGTTAACCATAAAAGGAAATTAAATTAGTTGAACAGCACTTTCCCCCAGTGTAGTCTATCACCAATGACTACATTCTCTTCCAAGTATTTTTCCTGAAACTCTCGGATTCATCTTGTCCACAATTTTTCCAGGCACTGATGGAAGACTGACAGGCCTATAATTTACTTTATTCTTTAATCCCTGTTTTTTGTTTGCTGGTTTTTTTGTTTTGTTTTGTTTTGTTTTTGTAGTTCATTGGTTTAGCCTTGCCCTATTTCATAGCATGCAAAGGATGAAACATGTATTTTATCCTTTTGATGTGGAAAAAAATAGTATTTTTGATCATTTCACTCCATACTAGCATTTATTACAAAGATTACAGTTACTTACAAGCCCTCAAATTCTGTGCATCATTATGGATTTCATTTTCCACTTTTATATCTTGTCATGCATTTGATGAATGTTAACTGCTACTTAACACAACAATTCTGTTTCAAATGTATTATACATGCCACCAAAAGATGGAAATACTTGTACTGACTTTTCAGGACATCCGGTGGACTTTTTAAAGGTTTTCCATAAGAATGGTATCAACAATTAAATATTCAAAATAATTTTCTGTGTTTGCTAACAAAGATTTCTATACAAGGAATTTTTCAGAAAAAACATTCCTTATGTTTTTACTACAGTGGAAGTAATCTAGCATTTTTTCCTTTTATGCCGCTTCTTCTGCACTAGCTTTAAGCCATCAGTTCTCTCCAGCTGTAATTGCTTTGGCAGGATTCAAATCTAGTTTTCTTCCTTTTCGTACATAATGAAATGAATTAACTCCTTCATCATTCATTCATGAGGCACGCTTATTCCTTGCAATAGATTTAGAAGCATTATTGTTTCCCATCAAATCATCAACATAATTTTTATTTCTAACTGGTATTCAGAAAATATTTATATACCATTGATATTTGCATGTATTTAAGAGTATTGATATTTTCATATATCTAATTTTCTAAGATTTTTAGATTATTGTAAATTAGGTAATAAACTGAATATTGAAACATTCCAAAGAGTGATATGTTGCTTTAATTAATACTGAGGTTTTGTGAATAAGGCCAGTCATAACACTATAAATAAGCAATACAAAACCACTCACCAGAATGATACTCGTGGAGGAGTGACAGCTGAAGCTGGATACTGGTCATGGAGATGCAGAACTGCATGAAAAGGCTGCCAGCAGTCTTTTTGTAATAGACTTACTGAATGAGTTGAACAAGGGTATGGGAAAGGAGGTGAGGAGAAAAAGAAGAGTGCTGTGCTGGGATAAGTATGAAACAAACTGGTATTTTCATTTTCCATAAAATGAACTGTTATAAACGACAGAATTGTCTGGGTATTTTTTTTTTTTTTTCAACAACTGCTGTCTTTGGAAGTGTTAGAGGTATGATTACAAGGAAATGTTTCTTCTCTATTCACTAAATTTGATGTGCCATAAAAGGTGAAAAGACTGATCTGTAATGTCATCTTCTACCTTGTTTCAGAGAGCAATACCAAATGCACAGAAATAGTTTTACCAGTAGCCTTATGCTGTTATCATAAATTTAAAACTTTAGTAAATTTTAGTAGAATCTGAATAGATTTCAAAGTTCCTCTTGAGCTGGTGGTCTCCTGTGTTTAATAAGTTCTAGTATTAACAGTAAATACATTGGTGGCATAATCTTACTTTAGTCTGAACTGTGAGTTGTGGTCAATCCATCTAAAAAGGTCACTTAGAGAAACACTAGTTTCACTTTTATAATATCATTACCTAATACACAAAAATGGGGATTTATTACATGAAGCTTGATGGGGGAATAAAGGTTTTACATTCTCATATTTTTTAAATTTTTTAATTTTATTTTTTTTAGTTCTGGTATGATCATTACAGATAAAAAAAAAGGTTTAGAATTAAATAAAATAAAATTAAAAAAAAAAAAAGAGAGAAAATGCATTTCAAAGTATGGTAGTAAATCTGTAATATACCTTTAGGAAAATGTTAGACAAATAAATATAAGTAGTGAAATAGGCATACGTCTGCCTGCCTTGGGGTAGCACTCTGAATTGGACAACTTCCGAAGGTACTTTTAGACCTATAATTTTGCAGAATGAAACGCATAATTTAGATGTTTAGAGCTCCCTGTACGTGTATTAATCTAAGTCATTTATGAACATTTACATTTTACTAGTCGCTCTCTTTCACATCACTAATAAATCAAGCAGATAATGGTGGTTCTTGAATGCAGTCTTGTCCGTACCAAATACCAGCACAAAAATATTCAACAGTGACTCCTCTTATTTTCTTCTTTTCTCTTCCTCAGCTTGCCTATTTCTCTTTGCCCTTTACTGTGTAATTTATTTCATTTCTCCTTCAAAGGAATTTATGTAGGAACTTTTCAAGTAGAAAATAAAACTGTGTGCTGATTTGTCAACTTATACAGTGATTTTTATACCAACATGATGCATTTTGTAAAGCTGGAATGTTTTCTTTGGTTTATAGAATGTTGCTTTAGTAGTTTTAACTAACCTGAAAAGGCTTTTTTTAATCTAGAGCATTCATGGATATGCAAAGATTGATACCATTTTTACGCCTGCATATTGATTTAACAATATCTCTATAAAAGGTACAGTGGTATAACTGTTCCTATAGAAACAGATAAATAAATGTTCCAGTGTAGACAGAACCTTTCTCTGTGATAATTTGGGCTAGTGACCTTCAGCAAGTTAGACATACCTGTAAGCTAAAAGGTGTAGTTCTAATCTTCTGGTATATGGCTCTTTGTTAGAAATAATAATAATAAAAAAGACTGTGGATTCCTTGTGACAAATGTTAAGTCCTTTAGAAGAGGTTAATTTGAATCTTTGAAAAGTCAAGCTTTGTCTCTAGGCAAACCCAGACTGCATACATGAAGGTGCATTCAATGTTAATTACTTATTTTGATGTTCTTCTAGATTTCTTTCACAGTGAGCCGTGCTGCTTGTTTTCCTCTCTTAGTGGTTGAATGACTGGGGAGGATCTCCTTTCTACCAATTGTACGTGTTCTAAATCCTCTGCCTAAATCCTATGATTCAAGAGCCTTCTTAGCTTGATGCGAGCCTCTGAACCAAAAATCAGTCTGTTCAGACTATGGATCTATATCCTTCAGCCCATGGCTCTTCGACATTTGCAAAGTGAAGATTCGTCTTTTCTTTTTGCAAGAAGTTCATGTTCAAGCTAATTAAAGATATTGTACAGATTGTCACATACAATCAAACTGAATTAGTTTAAACTTCAGATGTCATTTCAGTATTTTTCATTTGTCGCTTTTCTTGCCTGCCTGCCTGTGAATATCTGTTTTGTCTGTTCAGTTTGTTTTACTACTTCACATTTTTTTAGATGATGCCTTAATACCTTGTGATCTGCTTGCTACAATCTGAGAGTCACTGCTCTGCAAGTGCCAGTAGCAAGCAGATGCTGAGTAAAGCTCAGTGAGTGGTCTCCTGTCAAAACACTGAGGAGACAGTAGGTTGGAAGCCATCACAGTGGCTTCATGGGCATGCTAGTCTTTTGCTGATGAGCTCCCGTATCTGAGAGCAGGCCCAAAGAAGATGGCTAAACAGGTCCAGAAATGATCTGTCCTGAAGTAAAAATCTATGTGTAAAGATTTCCTCTCTTTGCTGCTCATTCTTTTTTGGGCACCATGGAGAGAGGTGTTCTTGCTCATCCTTTACAGTTAATACTGGAACAAATTTCTCATAGCTGATAGGTGTTGTTTAAATCTACTCCTTGGTGAGTTTGTGATTCTGAATTATAGTAGAGCTAGATGACATTTGATAATAGATCAAATGTAGTCATTGTTCCAGGCAGAGGCAATTTCTGCCTTTAATAAAAGATCTCAGAGATGAATCTTGCACTTTTAGCTGCTTTTTTGTTTTATTTTATTTTATTTTATTTTATTGGCACAATTGAGTTTTTGCTCCCTAACATGTAAATCAGTAGTTCCTCTCACCTCCAAAAGAGAAGCAGTGACAGTTTAAGCATAAAAACTTCCTTACATTAGTCTCATGTGGGTGCAGTGCCACCAAGCAGAGGATGACAACAGGTGAGAGCTCAGCCCCGCAAGTATGAATTGTTAAGAATTAATAGTAGGATGCTCCAATGTTTCTTAAGTATAATGGTGGAGATGTAAGTAATGATCTGAATTGCAGATAGTAATGGTTCCTTCCTCTCTGATTTGGCGTTGCAAGTTCCTTTGATGTAGAACTGTGAGCCTGATTTGCATAACATTACTCCTACTCCTATTGATGCCTGTTGATGAGCTATCTTTATTAAATTTTCCACCATTTTGGGATTATTTACATACTTCCTGATTTTATAATGAGATCCTGTTTCACTACACAGGAAGCCTTCTGATGAACATCTGGTACCTTATGAGTTTTGATACTTTTAGCATGGTATTTAAGATTTTGCTGCTGTTACAATTTCTCTCCATCAGAAATGACTGCCATTCTTAAGTGACGTGCAACGTCTTGTCAGGGAAATGACAAGTGTAGACAATAAAACAAGTAGTGGGATAATTAAGAACAAGTTCAATTGCTGGTTTTGCCCTTTATTAATATGAACATATGGAATATTTCCAAAATTAAAGCATGAAAATAGTTGTTTCACAAATTATCTTCTAAGTTACAATACTCACTTTTATTCTGACTTCAGCTTCATTCTCTTAATTTTCTATAGCAGAACATCTTCTGAAAACAAGTTTTACTGCTGAGCGCAAGAGTGAAGATCTGCATTTGCAGATCCCTTGAATAAAAGGAAGATTCAATTTTTGGCCATTACTTTTGCTCTGAAAGTAATGTTTCCTATTCATTTCCACGGAAACTACAATAGATGCAAAGAGCACAGTAACACTATTAGGCAGAGCAAATTCTCAGCTACAAAACACAATTTTTCTACCTAGTCACCATCATTAGCTGATTCACATGAACTGATCCAGACACTCATCATTTTGTGATGTGACAGCTGTGCATGGCTTTCTGGAACATGGCTTGGCTTTCACGTCAATATCGCCACTGCTGAAGTGCATCACTCACTGCCTCACTGTGCTCACATCCACTATGTTGTCCCCATCAATGTCCAGCAAGCATCAATGAATGTCAATGGGCACCATTATTTCCACATAGAGGAATTCAGTGACTCACCTTCGCTTCATACACACTCCATGTCAGAAACCATTTTGCCAGCTGTCTGCTGTCATCTGTCACGCAGCAGTCAAATGTAAAGGAGAATTGGTGGGAAGGTTCAACTTCTACTGCCGTATCACCAACATCTGCTTCCAGAAGTGATAGGCCAGCATAATAAAACAGGAGTCATTACCTTTGGAGCAGCCCTTGTAGGTTAGTATTTTTGACATTTTATTAAACTTCACGGAATAAGCATTTACCATTCTTCATGAATTGATATGGTCATAATATTTAATGTTTTTCTTGAAATCATCATGGGGCATCACTTAGTTTCCAGCTTCTGTGAGACATTTTCCTCTTCTTCTCTAGCATTTTTTCTCCTTTGTTTTTGGCAGCAAAGTGAAAGAAGAGGAAAAAAAAATTGCAAAAAATAAAAGATTTCCTTCAAGATTTATTTCTTAGAATTAGTTCAAGAGATGGAGTCTTCTTTATTGCCCAAAAGAAATGAAAATTCCTTGGAGCTATTCTATTCTCATCCCGTAGGTTTATCTTTGGGACTGGAGAAGAGAAGATACCACTGCACCTAGGAGTAAGATCTAATACTTGCTGAACTTTGAGGCTCATCAACTAACTGTGAGAACTTCACTTGCGCAATTGGTAGTCTATTCAAAATAAACACCCAAGAGAAAGACCTTATTCAGCTGCAGACATATACATTCTTTAAAACAAAGATTCTGGGCAACTGCATCAAAGAGCTGCAAACATTCATTTCGTATATATACATATTTACTTATCTTAGCAAGGAGAAAGTTACGGACCACTTTCTACCTGGCAAAGAACCATTTTTCTACCTGAAGTAGAAAAAAGTAGTTACTTCTGTAACTTCTCATTTCATAACTTTCCAACTTGCCCATCCTTTAACTCAGAATATCCTGCTGCCTGCGAATGTCTGAAAATGTTTGTTAGCAATGAAGTTGTTCTTGCTGGAAATAATACTCTGAGTTCACTGTGAAATTTAAAGAATCTGATTTTTTTTCTGTCTTAAATAGCAGTCCCTTAAAGTAGAGTTTACTGAATAATGCAAGCTATTTGAGGAATTATGTATGCAGGCCTAAATCAGACATCAAAGAATTACATCACTTACTTGTTCCTAACATGTCTGCTTTGTAATATGGAGAATACGTCCATGTACAAGAATAAAATAAAATGTAAAAAAAAGCAAGAATTTTATTTGACTCTCTAAAAAGTACAACCGTCTGGCCCATGTGATTCATTTTGATTGGGAATATTTCCTCATTTACCTCTCACAACACAACTAGTAATTTACAATTTGAGTGATAATATGTGGTAAAGCATTACTATTTCAAATCATTTTTTGCAGATCTTAAAGGTCTATAATAGACAGTAGGTTCTCTAATTAAAAAGAAGTCACTATACAATATTCTGTAATATATTTCAAAAAGCAAAGCCTTTTCGATTGTGCTTTAAATTCTTCCAAAAGAATGTGAGGAGTTTTGAAGGATACATGGAGAGGATCACTTTTTATTTGATGAGTCAAGTTTATAATAAAATGCCTCCAAAGACCAATAAAAAATATTTGAGATGGCAGAAGGCAGGATATTAATGCATTGATATAATCTGGGTAATAATACAGTATGTTCCCGAGCTTGGAGTTTTTAAGAAACTTTGAGAACTAAAGTGACTGTGTTAATTCGGGTATCAAGAAGTTATGAAGTACATTTTATAGCTCAAAAGCTATACTTAAAAATAGGTGATACATGGATGCATGTGGTTACTGTGTTGTCCTGGTGAACCTGCAGAGTAAATACCTGGACACTGACCCTCCCCCTGAGCAAATGTCCCCTACACAGAGCACTGGGGCATGAAGGGCTCATGCAGAAGCTCCATATCCAACAATGCAGGAGGCAATGGCACACAGAAAAGTGGAAGACTGCACTGTACGAATGTCTCAGCTGTCCTCAGATGCCGTAACGGCATTTACAGCAGCAGGTAGCTTATTTGGTGGCTGTGTTGCTACAACAGATAGGAAGGCATAAAACTCCTTAAAGCCATCTGTGCACCCTTCTTACACTCACAGGCCAAACACAAATCAGCCACATTGTGGCTCAGTTCTTTAATGCTAGTAATATTCTATATTCAGTTCTTTAATGCTAGTAATGCTCCAAACCCTCCCTGTTCTCACTGTTCTCAAGGGTTAATTCAATAAACAAAACACAATAAAAGCTACTGAAAAGTCTGGAGCAGGAAGGAAGTTGGCTTGCTGCTCCTTAGTTTCCCATGCTGCCACTGTTATAAATCACCATTTTCAACAAGGTGCTTACAGCTGACCTAGAATTTCACTTTCTTTTCTTCGAAGTATAATTAAGAATCAGTCCTAAAAGCATGAGACTTATCGTTGAAGGAGGAAGGGACTGAATAGTTTCATTGCTGGTGGGGAGGTGCTCATGTGAAACCATCATCCATCTTGAGTAATCACAAAAAGATGGAGTGAGAAGCTCATTCTTGGAAACCTGGTTACAAATTTTCTTTTAATACCTATGAGAACAGGAATCTGATTTCTTAATTTACAAGAAAACCTGATGGGCATTTTAAGAACTATCACTCTCTTATATCAACTTTCAAAATTCTTCTCGGCTTTCTTGCTCTGCCTGCATCTTCAGTTTGTTTATAGGAAGGACTTACATCACTTCCCTTAACTCCATATTGCTATGCTTTCCCTCTGTGTTGCTTTTTTTTTTTCCTGTACATACTTCGTATTGTTCAGTTGATTTGCTGAACAGCTAAGTACTTAAAAAGACATGTAGATTGTATAGAAATATGCTTCTCCATCACCTAATTGCACTGGTCACTCCATGCATGGTGCTAACTCTTGGATTATGGCTTGCATTTAAATAAAAATTCAATTCAAGACAATAGTTGAAACACCTTGATTATTTTTAGATGGCTTACTTCATTTTTATGTAGATTTTTCTGAGTATGAATGAAATGTGTGATTATGAAGAAAATGACACCGATTGGCTCAAACCTTTCAAAGCAGTGAACTATTACAGTTTATACAGTGTTTCTTTTCAACTTGGTGTGAATACACACAGGCCTGACCTAAGGATGTACGTTCTATATGGAGATAATTTTTGAAACCCCTCGTCATTGTTTGCAGGACATTTTGGGTTATATTTTAACAGACACGAGCTAAATTCATGCCCTTTGTACAAAAAACAAAAAAACCAACAACAACAAAAAAAGGGGCTAGTTCCTTTATTTGGCAGATTTTCATACCATCCAGAAAAACAGGGGCTGCACGGCATTTGAGAGTTAGGCCTTTGTTTCGCAGAATCTGATGTGCCTCTGGGACAAGAAGAGAGCCTGTGCAACAGGTTTCTGCGCCCTGGCCGACCTGTTCAGACAAATTAACTTGTTCTGACCAGTTTTGCTCCGTCTGACTGAGGGGAGGCAGAGGGGTGTGGAGTGTCATGACGCTGCCTCACTTTTCTCGGTGAATGTTGTTGATTTGTAGCTACTTAATGAATTTTATCTTGCATTCGTGATACTCCCCCTACAATTGCTGTGGCTGCAGAGGCCTAGTGTGCTGTAAGCCTTGTTCTTGGGGTAGGTGCAGGCACAAATGACAGCTGCTTCCATCTTCCTTGTAAAGAACAAGGTCGGTCTCACTAACACTGGATGCAAATCTGTGGTCTCCTGGCTGTCAGGTGGTGTGGTGCCCATCCTTGGCCTTGCTATGAGCACTCACTGCAGAACAGGTACACAGAAGCTGTGGGCTTAGGGCAGGCTAATAGTGCCTGGTATGCAGGAAACAACACCTGGGGCTATGAGTAGCACCGTATGTTTATTTCAAGTATGTATGCTACACAGATACATGTCATGGGATATGTGGATACAGGAGACACAAGTCAAAATATTTGTACCTGGAAGCAGGAAATTAGACTGAAGTCTGTGTGTCTGTATACATATACAGACACACAGATGTCTAGATCTTGTTTTTCAGAGACAGAATACACTGCAGTTCCCTGTGTAGATGTAGATATTCACTCGGAACATCTGAAAATCAAACCACTTGAAAACATGGACTGAAAAGACTGCTGGCAGGCACGGTGATCGTTTTGCATGTGGCTCTCATTTAGATTCACATTTCTGTAAGTAAGTCTTGGTTATTTCTGATCCCACCCAGGGTGAGACTGTGCCACCTGGAAGTGAAGCACAGAAGAAACAGGCTCAGCCTCTCGCACACACAGCTTAGGCAAGACATGGTGGTGTATGGAGAAGCTGACGTTTACTTGCAGCTGTGGGCAGCACTGCCTCTAGCTTACCACTCCACTGGTGAGCAGGCAGATTTGTGCTATCTGTTTCCACCGATGGACTGTGGGCCTGCAGCAAACTTACCTTTCAGAGCCTTGTGTGCAAAGTTGCTCTCTGCATGCTCAGTGTGAGGTCTCCTGGCTTCTTGCTCTGTGTGAGGGTGGGTTAACGCTCCCTGAAATGTGGGCTCAGTGATCACAGTGTGCTGGCAGCAGAGCAGCAGGAGGCCTTGCTTGCGTCCACAAAGGTCTCTTTGTAGGGCCCAAGGCCGTGGGCGTACAGCAGCTCAGGAATACACAGCTTGTCATTAGTAATTATCCAGGTGTCATAACCAAAGATCTGCCACAACACCTACAGTCCCAAAAAGCAGTGTGCTTCTGTTGTGCAGCTCATTCCCATCTATTCATTACTACACTGAGTGTCCTTTGCAATAGTCTGGCTAATTAGGGGCTCTATACACGCCACTACGTATAACAGACATACAAAGTTCCCTAAATGTTATTAAACGATGGAAGGATCTGAAAGAGCAACAGAATAAATGAAGTACAATCAAACATATCCAGTGCATTCATGGTTAGACCTGTGGAGAACCATTTACATTCCCTGTTGTTTAAGGAGTCCTTTTTGAATCACAGAGAGACCCATTTAGAGTCTCAGAGCTCTTCACAGACCACTTCTGAATAGAGAGTGCTGAACAGCCACTGGTACTATTTTCATTTTTTTTCTCTTTTTCAGCAGTTGTTTAAAAGAAGAGATTTATTCATTTATTCAGTTTAATTCACCAGGGACGGCTGTGCTGGAGAAGGGACTGAAAGCTCCAATTCACTTTAATTTGTCTGTTTGCTTACACTCTGTGTTGGAATGCAGCAGCAAACAGCCAGAAGTTTTTTATTCATGAACACACTTTTTGAACAAGGACATCTGAAAATAGACATTAAGTTCTGTAACCACGAATGTAAGTTTTGATTCCAGCAAAAAATGAAGCAATGAACAACACGGAGTTAAATTCTTTGTGGGACTTGGTGTGGCAGAAAGTGGAAATAATATAAAGTCCTGTAGCCCACACTACTGAAGCATTGGCTCCTCTTTCACACTGGGGCTCTGCTTAGAGCTTGCTGTTAAGCTAAACTGTCACAATGGACCCAACACTAAGCAAGTACCAAATCTCACTAAACTCGTGCAGGGCTGGTGCTTAAATGTAGTGTTGATTCAGGACATGAAAGAATGGGTAAACCAAAGAAACAAACAAGAGAAGTAAGAAAACAGGTGAGATCAAGCACTCAGCACAAAGTTAATGCACCTAATGACACCGGCTCTGACTGTAGACAGAGATGATGGAAATACTTCCCTGATTCAGCAAGGCAAAACTTTACGCACAAATGCAATGCATAAACAAAACCCAGATAAACTCCACAGTTCAGCACATAGGTCTAGGATACCACCAGTCCTCTCCACCTAAAAGTCCCCAAATGGTCCTGGCGACACACTGGGTGTTGTCTATCTTTGTGAGGCTTAAGGTGCTGTAGCTGCCATACAAAACTTCTCAGCTCCAGCCTGACCCTAAAGCCGAGGCTTTGTTGTGTGGCAGGCCACTTATAGCAGCTCTGGGGCAAAACTGCTCATCCTCAGCTGAGTCAATGCCTGCAACGTTCAGGGCATAGCAAACTAGCTAAGCCCTACATGGTGGATGTTCAGGGGGCTCCTTCTGGCCCCAGAAACAACGATCACAAATTGCCCCAGCTGCACGTGGAGTTGCATAAGTTCATGGATTAATCACCATAATTAGATGTTTTTCTCACCCCCCCCCCTTTTCTCCCCCCCTCAATGCATAATCTACAATGCAATGACGGCTTACAAAAGGGATTTAAGAATGTGGATTTTTTTAGTCGGCATATGTTGTATGATAGATCTCAAGTTTTATCTATCTGTCTGTGTCTCTCTGTCTATCTAACCATTTATCTATTGTAAAGTTCTAGCTTTGGTTTGTTCCCTTTTTGTGAGCAGAGATAATGAGTGATATTTGCTGTGTGACATACAAGTATGTGATCATCATATTTGATACACAATTCTCTGAATAATGGCATAAGATATCCTGTTAAAACCAGTGACTAAGAACTGAAATATAATTACAAAAACAAGATACCTGTTAAAGTAAATGCATGTTGTTGCAATTACATTTGTACTTCATTTCCATGTTTTCCTTCAGCCTAGGAAGCTTTTCAGAAATTAAAATTTGTTTCCATGTAAAGCCACTTCTCCAATTTTCCTTTTTTCCCCTCAAACTACTTCGCATGACAGATACGATGCGATGTGTGTCTGTCTAATTTAACAGTTTAAAGAAATAAGAGTTTTCTTAGTCGTGCTTAACCATATTCTGCTGTCTGTGGAATTACTGTCCCACAGGAATTTTTCTCTGGATGTTAAAGTAAAAGCCTTCTTGTACATATATGAAATATTTGTTGTTTTATAAGGGCATAATCATTTCCTAAACATGCAAATTAAATAACCACTTTAGCCTCAACTAATGTACAGGGAAGGTGGGACAAAAAGTGCCTTTGTAACTATGTGTCCCCCATGATGTGACAGAATCTCCATGCAGCATTGCTACTACTAAAAAAATCTGCTGCGTTTCTCTGCATCCTGGAAGCCAGCAAAGCCAAATGAATGAGCTATGTCATTCTGAAAGCCACTCTTTATCAGAAACATCTCCTGTATTTTTGAGCACGTGAATAAACTACAAGGGTTCAATTACTAATTCAAACCTTTTTGAGTAAAACATTTTTTTCCCCCATATTTTTCCATGGGTGTTCACAACAGATATTTTCCATTGTGTTTCCAGATATGTTCTATTACTATTGACCTGACCCTAACATATCTAAGCCTATGCAGTGAGGGCATTTATTCTGAGCCATTTTTTCCCCTCAGCACCAGTGAGGGCTTACAGCCCACAGCCACCACCTCTGCTCCCCACCCTACTCCTGGGATGCTCCTGTGGAGCCATGCGCTGCACTGAATGAATGCATTTTTTTCATGCTACAAGCAGCCTTGTCCACACTTACATGGTCCACAGGAGCAAACAGAGAGAACAGAAGAGGCATAGACTCTGGAAACCAGTTTGGAAATCATAGAATGGCATGGTTGGAAGGGATCTTAAAGACTGTCGAGCTTCAACCCTGTGCCATGGGCAGGGCTGCCACCCACCAGCTCAGCTGCCCAGGGCCCCATCCAACCTGACCTTGAGTACCCCCAGGGATGGTGCACCCACAGCTTTTCTGGGCAGCTGTGCCAGGGCCTCATCAGATGAGTGCCTCACTCATTTACTGTCTTATCTCTCAAAAACTGTGGTAATTTTGTGCTTACACAAAACTAGGTTCCAAACGTAAAATGAGTATAAAATCCTAATTCAATAAAACAAAAATATAACCTATAACTCATACATTCAGTAATTAAATCCTCCTAGCATTAAAATGCTGTGGCTATCTGCTCAGAAATCATCTTTTGGTCTCAGTGTCAATTTGAGAGGTGCCAAGTAGTGTAATTTGAAAATGCAGCTTTTTCTGAATGCCTGCTTCCAAGCCCGTGAAGAATCATAAAAGGATGAGAGTGAGGTTACTTAGCCACTCACAGACTGACATACTCACTTCATGATTTGCCACAGGCCAGACTGAGTTAATTACATCTATGGAAAGGTGTACCACTCCTGATATATGAGGGCAGAACACATACATTTAAATCATGATTAATACAGGTGCAAAGGCAGCATTCCTTGAAGGCAGAGTGTGACCAAGCAGATGGTATGAATTCCTTCAGAATTAGCTTATTCACCTTCATTTGGTGATACACTGAATTTTAACCGAATAAATTATTGAGGATTGCTATATTGTTGTACAGGCATGAAAGATACTTGAAGACAGCAGAAGAAAGAAGAAAACATGGCACAGAAAATTGCAGTTTTCTCATTTTTATCCTACCTTGGTAATTGAGTTAGAAATAAGCCCAGTAAAATGTCTATTCTTTTGCACAGTGGGACAACACGTTTGGTGGTAAAAAAGGGTAATCAATTATGTCACTGACATAAATGAATTAAAGAAGTCATCATCAAGTGTAAAGGCTGTAATTTATGACTACTAGGAATTCTGCAGTGCTGTTAAATAGGTAACAGCAGGTGCTGGCAGACAGACAGCATCAGAGGGGGCAGAGAGTAAAAAGATGGCTGCAAGTGGGAAGGGAGGTGTGGCTGTCCAGAAGTCTTAAATAAAATCAGCTTGCCAAGGAGAAGTGAAAACGGGGGTGACTTTCATATTTTATGGTCTTTAGAGAAAAGAGCTGAAGTATGGCAGTTCCTTGGTACAGCCGGAAGTATTTTGACTTTGACAAAAATGCTGCAACATTATGGAGCTGAAAGATGAAATATTTCATGCAGGTGGGATTCTCCTTATTTGTTGTTGTTTTTAAAAATATATCATACAAGTTGCTAAAATGACTGTTGTGACACGACAGATAAGGATTTGACCCAGCTCTGAAGATAATACAGTTCCTTTTCTTCAGAAACGTGGGGTTTCCCGGGACATCCCACTTGAGTTCAGGAAGGTCATAATACCGACCACAGCCTCAGAATGTCTGAAGCAGCCTAAGCTGACAAAAGTTGGTCTTTCAGTGTGAATCACGGGCCTTTAGATGAATCATTTAAAATGCGAGACTTAAAAAAGTCCACTGGAAAGAAATGTAACTTCCAGGGTCTAGGCCACTGTGTTTTCTAAGTTTTATTTTGCTACGTAACATCTTTTGTAGCAAGTCACAAAATACATTGGTAGGATAAATTGTCTCGTACATCAGCCTGAGACAAAGTTCATGGTCCAACATTCTTGTTAGGCAAATGTTTCCAAAGCAATAGTAAGTGCTGATGTGAATGGCAGGTGTGGATTTCTCAGTATTTCACTGCCCCGATTTTCCCTCTGAACTAGAAATACACATATTTTTCTCTTCCTTTTTTTTTTTTTTTTTTTTTTAAATGTATTTCTTCTCAGTGATCAATGATCAGAAATTGCAGATTGACTGAAAGAAAATCTAACTACAGATATTTCAGACAACTTTCTTTTTCCTTAATTTGTCATACCCTTAGTCATCTTGCAAAGAAATCAATCCACTGCCAGGGTGTGTATGTGGAATAAAAATGACCACTGACTCTGTTTTCGTGGTACCTTATATACTTCAAAACAAGCATTGAAAATAGCTTTTTTTTTTTTTTTTTTTTCTTTCATTGTAAAGGAATTTCTTTCTGTTCGTAATTTCCTGCCATGAAAGATTTCATGCAGATAATGGTTTTCAAAGAATACAATCACTTGTGCAATTTGAGACAATAGCTTAGTACTTTTGTTTCCTGTCTCAGCCAAAGAAAAATAAGGAAAGCTCAACAGAAGCCTAACAAATTTTGGACCACTTTGTCCTTCTGCTGCTATGAAACAGAAATAATCAGATATGCTAAAATATAAATCATATGAATACTGTCAAAGTAACATTATTATTTACTGAGCTATTCAATCTATCATGCTGCAGATTTTCCTAATTTAAGTGGAAGCTCAGAAGACATGAGAACGCAGGATGAGGCTTTATTAAATGGTAGGATTTTTGAGAATGGTGCTTCTGGTCAGATTAACATGCAGAACTACGTTACAGGCTTCAGAATAATGCTGTTTTGTTGTAATTTTCTGTATGTTACAGACACGAAAATCAGGTTTATAATTGTATTGTCAAAGTAAGTACTGCCAGCTTAATAAACGTACTATGTAACATTATGAAAATAGCACAATTTTCATATTTTATACAATGAAATATAGTATTAAAAATGATTTTCTGTATGAAAATACAACAATATTTATAAGCTCAAGGTGGTTTTGTATTCAAAGCCCATTATTACCCTCACTTCGAGATTTTGCTGCCCAGTGAATAATTTTGTCTGTGTACTGAGAGGGCAGGTCTACACCTGGAAAATCAAAGAGAATTATGAAATGTAATTGTCCATGGAATTCCTGTTCTGCATCAGTGTTTCATGTGAGTTGCTTGTCAATTCTGCAGCCTTCAACAATCCAACAGTACTCAAGAACTTTAGGCAACAAACTGTGACCTGTAAACACCTTGTATAAAAAGTGAATATAATTAAACATCTACAATTTATCCTATGGTTCTGTCCCGTGAGCATTAAACACAGTCTTTAATTGTGTGCAGTGTTTTATTGTGATGATTGTCATTTACTAAATGTATACTGACATTATGAATGTGTATATGTATTCCAGACAAACAATAGGATCTTGGTTAAAAATAAGGAATAAATATTAATACTTACCAAGACTCAGTTTGACTTGAAATTCATAACCATCAAATGTACTATCCTACATTTGGGGTGGGACAATCCCAAGCCAAGAAAGGGGCTGGGCAGAGAATGGATTGAAAGCAGCCTTGAGAAGTACGTTGAGAGTGTTGATTGATGGAAATGCAATCAACTCAACATGGGACAGCAGTGTGCACTTGCAGCCCAGAAAGGCAACCTTACCACAGAATCACACAATCACAGAATGGCCCGGGTTGGAAGGGACCTCAAGGATCATGAAGCTCCAACCCCCCATCACAGGCAGGGCCACCAACCTCCACGTGTAATACTAGACCAGGTTGCCCAGGGCCCCATCCAACCCGGCCTTGAACACCTCCAGGGATGGGGCATCCACAACCTCTCTGGGCAGCTTGTTCCAGCACCTCACCACTCTCATAGTAAAGTACTTCCCCCTGACATCCAACCTAAACCTTCCCTCCTTCAACCTAAAACCATTTCCCCTTGTCCTGCTGTTATCTATCCCTGTAAAGAGTTGCGTCCCCTCCTGTTTGTAGGCTCCCTTTAGGTACTGAAAGGCTGTAGTGAGGTCACCCCACAGCCTTCTCTTCTCCAGGCTGAAAAAGCTCAGCTCCCTCAGCCTGTCTTCATAGGGAGGTGCTCCAGCCCTCTGATCATCTTTGTGGCCTTCCTCTGGACCCTCTCCAACAGCTCCCTGTCTTTCTTGTACTGGGAGCTCCAGACCTGGACGCAGTACTCCAGATGGGGCCTCACAAGGGCAGAGTAGAGAGGGACAATCACCTCCCTATCCCTGCTGGCCGCCCCTCTTCTGATGGAGCCCAGGATACCATTTGCTTTCTGAGCTGCAAGAGCACACTGTTGGCTCATGTTAATTTTTTCACCCATCAGGACACCCGCGTCCTTCTCTGCAGGGCTACTGTCAAGGAATGCTTATTCTGAGTTACATCAAAAGAAGAGTGGCCAGCAGGGTGAAAGAGATGACTGTCCTCAAATCCACTCTTGTGACACCCCACACAAAATACTGTGTCCAGCCCTGGGGCTCCCAGCATAAGAAGGACACACATCTGTTGGAGTGAGTCCAGAGGAGAGACACAAAGATATTCAGATGGCTGGAGCACCTCTACTACAAAGAAAGGCTGAAGCAGCTTGGCTTGTTCAGCCTGGAGAAGAGAAGGCCCTGGCAAGATCTCACTGCAGCATTCCATCCAGTACTTAAAAGAGATCTACAAGAAAGCTGGAGAGGGACTCTTCATTAAGGAGTGTAGTGATAGGACAAGTGGGGATGGCTTTAAACTAAAAGAATGAAGATTTACATTAGATGTTAGGAAGAAATTGTGTACTCAGAGGATGGTGAGGCACTGGCACAGGTTACACAGAGAACTGTGGGTGCCCCATCCTTTGAGGCATCCAAAGCCAGGCTGGATGGGTCCCTGGGCAACCTGATCTAGTGGGTGGCAGCCCTGTCCCCAGCAGGGGAACTGGAACTGAATGGTGTCTAAAGTCCCTTCAAACCCGAGCCTTACTATGATTCTATGATTCTGATTTTGAAAGTGATCTTAGTCTAAGGAATAACAAATTATTCAAGTAGAAAATTAGAAAATGATAAAAGAAACAGCTATAAAGAAAGGTACAAATTAATAGATAAAAGAAAGAACTGACAATTATTTATGTAAGATTATTTTGGTTATGGTTATGTACTTTGTATCAGCAATTACATCACCAAAAACTGGTTAAATGTTCACATTAACAATAGGGTTTCTGAAAATAAAAATCCTAGACCTATAAACTGTAAACTGAATTAAATGCAATTTTATCATTTGACGTAGTGTCTCTATGTTCTTCTTGACATAGAAAATTCCTATGTTTATGGGAACTACATATTAGACAAAGCTTAATAGTTTGGTGGTCTGGATCATCTGAGATGTTTTCTTCTGGATGGAAATACTGAAAGATGTGAGGAAGAACAATTTTTCTCTTCTTTCTTTCTCTGATTTCAGATCTTTTATTTCCTCCCCAGTTGACTTAGTTTTGTATCCCACAAAACATTTTCCACAAAATTCCCTTTCTCACCAGACACATATAGGAGGATCTGCTGTCACTAGACTACCAGCTCTCTTTCTGGTTTCCTCCGTCCAGGTCTTTCCACTGCTGTCTAAAGCTGTGGAAGAAAGCACAGGAATTTTTCAGTCCCTGTAGTTCTGGAGGAGCCAGAAGGCCACGTGGGACTGAGCGCATGGCCAGGCAGCAATGATTTCTGTCTGAGCCCTGAAATCCTGTATCCCAGGGGAGAAGACAGCAGGAAGCTTTTACTGTTTGTTGAGGTACAAAGACACTATAATACAGGAAACAGCTGTGTTTGTCTGACTTTCCAGAGGATGCAGGAGAAATATGGGAGGAGCCAACAGTAAGTTTGAGTACTGATTTATTAAAGAGTTTAAAAATTCAATTTTATGATACTGTCCCTGTGGACCTGACCTAATTGTATCCTAGGTTTATAGTGATAGCCATTACTAGTGCGTGCCATGATTTTGAACGTAGGTAGGCATGAAGGATGCATTCAGGTATATGAAACACTAACGTGTTTATATTCATACTAGCATTTATTTCCCGAGAATCAGCCCAGCATTTCTATTTGGAAAGGCAGTAGTACATGGTACTTTTTATAGGGGAAAAGCTGATTAGTAATCTCAGTATGTTACAGGATTCAGTGACTATAAATTGAATTTGCAAATAGCATTAGAAGCATTAGAAGAATTTCTACTTTAAAACTCTCTGTTTTCAAATGTCCCAGTCTTTCAAAGCATTTATCTGTGAGACTGTCCACATTTCCCAAAGAAAGCTGTGGGGTTAGAGTCTTACGCTTTGATTTGACTCTGCTACACCAAGGGATTCAGTCATCTGTCTAAATTAGCGGCACTGAGTGAAGCTCTCGGAGGGCTCACTTCCGCTTCCTTCCCTACCAATTGTATATGCTGGATGTGGACAGCATAGCTTGGCTGAAGAAACTCTCCTACAGCTGCTCTGACCTCCTGGGAGGTTGGACAGGACACCTGAATCAGGAGACACAGACAAACAGATCTTAGAATGGAGGGATTTTCTACCATCATAATCAGAAAAGAGAAGGATCACAGACCAAACCAGCTTGTGTTGTGCACAAAAAATGCTGCAGACATCAGTGCAGATTAGACTCCATTAACTTTACAAAGTGTTAATCGAAAATGTGCTCATCCAAATTGTAATTCCCAGTTTGTGAAGGCAAGAATTGAATTTAAATATCATAGTCAGAGGTGGCGATAGGAGTAGTAGGAAAAGTTAACAGACAGAACAAATTATACATCAATTTTCAAACTAGTATTACATAATTGTATGGAAGTGTCTCTGTTCCCTCTACTCTAAACAGTCTCTCTGGGCAGGGATCTTGAGAAACAGCTTCTCAGTGACTTGCACCTTCCTGTCCAAGGCTGTCAGCCTTTCCTCAACTCTTCTGTTGGTCTCTAACTCTTTTGGTGACCAAGGGAGTCACTTTGGCCCCCTTCCCAAGAGCTGTTTGGCGGAGGCGAGCTGCATACCTTTCACTGCCATCAGAGGCAGGGCAACATTCCTCTGCTCACAACCTGCACCCATCTGTCCCCCATCAGCTGGGGGATACTAAAATAAATCAGGAGTGGGCTGATGTAGAAGCAGTGTTACAGAAGGTATGTTCTCCACAGGAAATGTGTAAACAAATATTTGGATGGTCTAAAAATATGAACAAAGAGGCCTCTGTGACACAACAATGAACTTTGTGGCACATGTTCTACATACTCTTGTTAAATAGCAAAATGAAATTACTGAGTAGTTTTAAACAGTCAAAGCTATAGACTCTTCGGGATAGAAGTAGCATCCTTAACATTTAATTTTGGACTCCTATGTGATGTTCTCTTTAGGCCTGACTTTTGTTATATAAAAAAAACAGGCTTATATCCACAAGATTTTTCAAAAATTCTTTAAAAACTTCTGATGCTGATAGTATGTCTGGGCTTGTGCCCAGAGCTAAACTCCTGAGAATTTCCAACCTTAGCACCAGCACCTATGCTGCCTCACTGTTTTTGGTTGTCAAAAAGTTTGTGAGAAGCGCAGCTTAGAGGCAGTGCTATGACATTTTTACTCTTCCAGTCTCCAGTGTCACCATTTCTCCCAGTTAAAGTGCAGAAGTAACTCATATCCTGTTGCTCCAGGTCTGTCCAAGACTTTCTGATGTTTATTACTCTTTTCCCTTGTGTTGAATCTCTGCCCAGTTATGCGTCATGAGCAGATTTCACTCCCTTATATCCGTATTCCTTCACCCTGGCCAAAGATGTGTATGTGAGGAATGAAGTCACTCCCAGTCATTACTGGTCTCTGTGGCACACAGTTATTAATACTTCTCCTGCTCAAATTCTTATTTATTTTACACTATTGCTCTCTGCCTTTTCTATCCAAGCTAACCCTTTTTCTGTGCTTAATAACCCTTACAATATAATAATTATCTACATTGTAATGAGGCTGTGACAAGCTCCTTAAAGAGGCTGCATGGGAAAAATTCTCTAAAAACCAGGTGAATTAGGATCACAGTTATTCACTTTTGTTTTTCAAAAATAGTCTGTTTTGTCAAAGATAAGCTCTCTCCTGTTATTTTACATGAATTATCTCCAGTTAAATTCTAACTTTCTGTGAGGTTCTTGACTTTCACACTAACCAGTTCTTTGTCCTCTTCTCTTTGTAGACTTGGTATTCTTCACTAGTATGATTTTCCTTGGCAGTGATGGGCTGAATGGTAGTAATGGGATTTGTTTGTTTGGTCACGGCCATGCAGACATCTATACATTCTCTCCTTTGTTTAAATGTAATATATTTAAGGGTTTTTTTTTTAGAGGCTTACTTTAGCAGCTGGAAAGCAATCGCATACAGACTCTCATATCCTCCCATCACATCAATTATAGCTACTGTAACAACAACCATTCCCACTACCAGATAGTTTTCCTAATGAAAAGGCTCTCAACCCCTCAAGAACAACACTAATTAATTTAGAGCTTCCTCTCATTTTTCTCAGCATAAATACTTTTGGGTCAGTTCTACAAGCACTGCTCTGCTGCTCTCATTGATCTGCCTTATCTCCCTGCTCTGCCTGTTGGGCCTTCCTTTTTAGAGAACCCATAAGGAGGGACAGAAGAGCACTCCTTCACAGCACGGTTGCTACACTATGTTACTCTGAATGTGCTTCTACCATGTATCCAACTATGGGGTAGTTTCTCATTCTCTTTTTAAGGTATGTTTCATAAGTTATTCACCTCTTCATAAGCCTGAACGTTCTTCATAAAAAATATCCGCTCTGCTTCTGAGATGGACTATAACACCAGTGACAATTTCCAGTACCACTTCTTGACCTTTCAAACCACAATTACAATTTCTCATTATGTTTACTGCTTAGACCTCCTGTCTTGATGTATCTGTTATGTTCATATATATTTATTTTCCCTCGTCTGATAAATGCATGTAAGCTAATTTTTGCTATATGACAATCATGTCCAAGCGACATGTAAGTTACTGGTTTATCTTTAGAGAGAACAGAGAAAAGTTCCAGATGTTTACGTCATCCCATCAAAAAATCATGAATAAGACATAAAAAATTCAGCTTGTTGTTCCTCCTGGTCACTTCTTGGATGCCAAAGGACTAAATGTTCTTTCTTTTCTTTACTAAGATTATGATCATAATTGTGGTGGACATTAAGTCTCTGCAGGCCTGCCATTCCCCTGCCTTGATTGATGGAGGAACAAATGAGACCAGGGAACTCCTGGAATGCCCAGAATGGCATGCAGATGCACAGGACTCTGCTAGAGTACATCTTCCTTGATTTTATTTGACAGATTGCCTTTCAGGAACTGTAACAAGGTACAGTTTCATATTGGTCTTATAAATTTGCCTAATAAATTATAATAAAATATAAAGTAATTCCTCACATAGTCAAATAAATATAACCATGACCATGGATGTGTGAGGTAAAGATTTTATCATAGTTATATTCTGTTTGATTAGTTTTATTGGCATCAGAGAGATGGATAATTGCTATGTCCCTCTTATATGGAGAACCATTAATTTTGATTGCTTTGGGATACGATACAATATAAGACTGCCTTATCTTGAATACTGTGGACTAGCAACTGCTGTAGAACCACCCTAATCTGACTAACATAGGTAGAGGTGGAGAAGTGGGTAGTATCACCATTATCATTAAGATACCACTAGATTTTTTTATTTTTTTTTTCCATGGCCACAGTACATGGACAGAAAAGCAGCCTTTGTAACCAAACACTTGTACTGTAAAGGAAAAAGTAGATTTTGGACTTGTGGTCATGGTAACAGAAAGCAAACTAGGATTTAGAGCCTCTTCTATCTAGGATTAGATGTATTCGAGTGTTTGGGACTATCTCTCCCTCTAGTGGTCGGTTTATATAAACACACGAAAACTACGATTATTCTGATTCAATTCATTTTTTTCACGGCTTCAGATAGAAGCAACCGAATCGATCAGTTCTTTTTTACTTCGCTGGATTCAAGCCAAAGGGTAATGCAAAACAGGATAAGATCTGAAAGTCGTGAGTATCTTAAAAGCTCTATAGATTTAAACATGTCAAATGCTGTCTTGAGTTTGCTTAGACACATGAGCAAGAGTGTGATGTCTGAACAATCCTTTCATTCAACCCAGAATTAGTAAAGCAACATCCGGAACGTTGGGGTTTTTTTCCTAGAAATTAAAATTGGAACAAAAAATATTTCTATGCTTAAAGCTTTTCTGTAGGTAATGTCTGTAAAACATGCACAATAATCTTCAGTTATAGAAATCTGTGATAATTATTATCTCAGTAAAATAGATTTCTGTTTTTGTAAGCACCAACACTGTGCATAGAAAAACAGCCCGGCATCCATTTACAAGGACATGAATAGTTCACTGGATGAGAACAGAGCAGTGGTTGTTGTTTATCATCTTGACTCCACTGTCCCACATTGGTTAAGGGGCTGTCTCCTCTAAGATCTTCTCAGACAGATTAATAAAGTATGGGCTAGATAAATTCAAACTGAGATGGACAGGAAAATGGTAGAGTTGCCAAGTGTAGCTCATTGTGGTCATCAGCACAAAATCCAAGTGAGAAACTGTCAAAAGTGGTGTATTCCAGGAGTTGATGCTAGTCACATATAATTTAACCTCTTCATTAATGGTCTAAATGATGAGGACCTTGGTGAATATGTGGATGATACAGATCTGGAAAGGACAAGGTGTCTATGCCATCCTTCAAGGGGCCCTCAACATGCTGGAGATGGGGCCCAGCAGGAATTTCCCAAAATTCAACAAAAGGATATATGAAATTCTGCACCTGGGGAAAAATAATGCCACGCACAATTCAGGGACTGACCAACTACAAAGCAACTTTGAAGATAAGAACTTGTTGTTCCTGATGGACTATAAGCCAGAAGCGTGCTCTTGCAGTAAAAATCACCAACTGCATCACAGTCTGCATTAGGAATAACACTGCCAGCATGTCAAGGGACATGTTCCTCCCATTTGACTCACACATAGTGAGGCTACATCTGGAATATCATGTCCATTTCTTGACTCCCTAGTGCAAAAGACACATGAATATAGTGGTACAAGTGAAGCAATGGCCGCAAAGATGATTAATGGACTGGAGCACCTGTCGTATGAGGAGCGGCTAAGAAAGTTGGGACTGCTCAGACTGGTGAAGGGAAGGTTCAGAGGGATCCTATCAATGTGTATAAACACCTGAAGGGAGAGCCCAAAGAATACATGACCGGGAATTTCAGTGGTGCCCAGGAACAGGACCAGAAGCAATGGACACAAATTCAAACATAGAAAACTCTGCTCAAATACAGGAAAAAAAAAAAAATACTATGAAGGTGGCAAAGCAGTGGAACGGGTTGCTAAGATATTTTGTTAAGTCTCCGCCAATAGAGATATTAAAACCTTAACTGGACATAGTCCTGGGTAATCTATTCTTGTTGACCTGCTTTGAGCTGGGGTTTGGAATAGGCAGACTCCATAGGTCCTCTCCAGCTTCAGCACTTCTGTGATTCTATATTACAGCGGAATTTTCAGTAGCATTGCTGATACCAGAATCTCAATGAGGAGATGATATGTTTGTCCCAAGAGTTACAAAAAATTATAGAGAAAATATTAGTGATAAGGAGGAGTGCGAAATATGGAAATGTTAATAAAGAGCAAACCAAGGAGAGAGAAAATAAAAAAGGAGTGATGAAGAATGAGCAAAGGATATAGCAACTAGTGGGTGGCTTGGGGAACACCATAGTATTTAGTGCCTTCTTCTTTGGTCTTTATAAATTACTACAAATGACAAGTCTGTAATAAAAAGATATAAGAATACAGCCAGAATAGAAAAGGATCATTCCAAAGAATACATTCAAGAAGTATTGTGAAATATTTACATAATTTAGAGCTATTACAAAAAATCAACTCCCCCCCAAATAAACAAACAAATAAGAAAACAAACAAACAAAAACCCTGTCTCATAAAAAAATCACACCTGCACACCAAAACAAAGAAACGAAACAACCTAGGAAATGAAATATGCTTTTGACTGAGAACAACCTCCAAACCGAAATCAGGTATTATTTTATTTATTCCTTTTTGAGAACTATCTGTAATGAGTGGTAGAATCTCAGGGACTTGAAAAATGTCAGGTATAGTAAATTTCTTTAGGAATAAGGGAAGAAGAGTTCTCAGAGTTACTAGAGCAAATTATTATGCAATCATTTTCTAGTAGTTCAAGGGACATGGCGGAAAGAAATATACCACATGGATTTTTCAAAAAGAATCTGGGTCGAATCAGGCCAGTTATCTTCCCTGACAGTTTAGGTGCTTGACAGGCATGTATTCACCTAGTGGAAACTGATTTATAGCAAATTTTCCAACACAGCTCTCGTTAAATCTATATAACATACTTTTAAGAAATGAGACCAATACAATCTAGATAATATTACTATGATGAATGCCAGCAGCTGTTAAAAAGAACGTTTTAAAAGACAAGCTATAAATTATTCTCCAAGGAATTCTGGGAAGATAGTGTACAGGATCTTACAGCAGCCTGACTTTCTAGGACATCGTTCAGAAGGGAACTGAGAATTTGTATTCATATACAGTATCAAGCTGGGAAAGCTGATCCAGATGTGCATCAGAGGAAGGGAATGAAACTCAGAATAGTTTTCATTAAAGATGCAGAGCATGAAAGAAAAAAAAAGTTCTGAAACCTAGTCATCTAAAGTATTCCAGAAAAGAAAAATCAAATCTGTAAGAATAGAATGGAAAAAACATGGATCTCCAAAAGTGTGTCAGAAAGTTGTATGTGAAATCCTCTGGCTGTCAGAAAGAATACCGAAACAATCCAAAAAAGAGTAGACACTGTCTGCCTGTGATTTAAAATGCTATATGCAAACCATTAGCAGGAAGCTGTTCCTTCTTCTCTATGACTTCTAAGGACATTCTTCACATGTCACGTTTCAGCAACAGGACTGGTAAACTGGAAAATCATAAACAATGTAATCTAGGAATTCCAAAGAAATGCTGAAATCATTAGCACCAAGTGAAATCAATCAGCTTCTTTCCATGAGAAAAAAAAATGTAGGGAGAAAACAACATTTTCCATGGGAGAGAAGTGAGAGGACAGCTGTGTGGGGCTTAGCTGTCCTCTCAGGGCTAACTCACAACAAACACACTAAAAGTTATGATTAGGAAGGTGTATTTTTCTGTCTAGTCACTGAAGAAAAGATGACGAAATGTCTACTCTGAAGGAATAATTGATGTTAGTAACAAACTAGCAAAATGGACAAAATGAGAACTGGTTCAGGCTCTCTGGGTGGTTTGTGTAGTCCCTACCTTCCAGAAATTTTTAAGAGCAAGCTGGAAATTCCTGTTAGAGATCATTGAGGAATGCCTGGGCCAAGACACTGAGTTTCTGCAGGTCTGCTGCAGCCCTGTGTATGCACACTTCCACTGAAAGATGAGCAGGAGGCTCCCAACTTCTCAGCTGCATCAAAAGGAGCAGGAGAGACAGTGAAATATCAGCCTCAGGTTTGGGCTTCGGTTTCTTACCAATTTCTAAAAGAACTTCAGTTTTTGGTGCTCCTGAATCTATTCTTCTAATCTGCTCTTCACTCTTAGTTTTCAGCTGTTGTGCGGACATCATGGATTCCAGGTGAGCAAAAGCTGCTAGTACCTCAGTGTCAGGTTGCACATAATTAGTCTGCTGTTCATGTATATTTAATCGTAGATAGCTTTCTGTACTGTTGTGCATTTCCTGTAGTGTACCACCCTAATTTCTTTGTCCTGTCAAGATGTTGAGGGGAAGATCTCCTTGGCCAACCCTCTGTTTACAAACATGTTTGGTTTATAGACAGGCAATTAACAGATTGCTCTGTGTAACTGGGTGTCAGAGATCTTTATTTTCACTTGCAGGTTATGGGAGAGAAACCTGATAACAAGAGATCCTCCAGCTGTTTAGGAGGGCAGCTCTCAGTGCGTTAACCAGTTAGGAGAAAGCTGTTCATGTGGCATCCAAGCGTGCTACATTTCATTGCTGTTTTGTAGCGCAGTTAGAAGAGCAGCGTTTGGAGCTGTTAGCTCCCCAGTTCTCCTTTCTTTCCTCAGCCTCAGTAATGGCAGCTGCGAGGATTGCAGAAACGCACATTTTTGGTCGTCGCTGAAGACGTGATGTTAAAAGATTGAGGACCCTTTTGCTATGTCTTGGATGCTAAGGTTGCACCTGAAATAGGCTTCTAGCAGGATTTATTACTGCGTCTAAATCAGACCTCTGTCGTCCCAGAGAACACTCCAGTACAGTCACTGCCCGTGAGGGGTTCACAAGGAAGGCACGAAGCTGCTTCCCCGCCAGGCTCGCCGCCGGGCTCCTGAGCACCTGGCACTGCTGTCGCGGCTCCACCGCCACAACAGGACAGCGTGGAAAGCGGGGCCGCCACACAGCGGTGGCAGCCTCAAGCCCGCCCACCGCGGAGCTGCGGCCCTCTGGGGTCGGCAGGGGGCGGCGGTGGCGGCGGCAGAGCCCCTCGCCATAGCAACGGCGGCCGGCGATGGCGGCGGCGGGGCAGCACCGGCGGCGGCTGGGTACGGCCGCATTCCCCTCGGCCCTGCGCCTTCCCGGGGCGCAGACCCCAGTGGGGTCGGGCTGCCGCCACGAGGCTCCCGGCTTGGCCACGACGCTGCTGGAGAGCGGCAAGGAGGTGCAGGTGCGGGGCGGGGGAGCGCCGCGGGCCGGACCCCGCCGGGGGGTGGCGCGAAGACAAGGAGGGGAACAAACGGGGTCCTGTTGGCGGCCCCGGGGCGCAGTGTGTAGAGGAGGTCGTGCTGGTGAGGGGGACATGGTAGCGTCTGAAGTGGAAGATGAAGTTGGCTTCCCGCTAGGACTGTTCACATCGCGTGCATTCTGCTCTCCCGTGCTCGTTCCATATGGCTTAGCAGCTACTAGATATCTGCTTGTGTTTCTCGAGATCGCTGTGGTTTGATAAAAGAATGTCAGAGGAAGTGACATCTGTCCTGCCATCTCTCCGAGAAGCTATCTCTGTAATAAATTTAATTTAATTAATTTATTTATTTATCTCTCTGTTTGTGGGAGGTGATTCTGCCTCTCTGCTCTCATAAGACCCCACCTGGAGTACTGTGTCCAGTTCTGGGGCCCCCAATGCAAGAAAAATATGGAGCTGTTGGAGTGGGTCCAGAGGAAGACCACAAAGGTGGTCAGAGGGCTGGAGCACCTCCCATATAGGGATAGGCTGAGAGAGCTGGAGCTCTTCCGCCTGGAGAAGAGAAGGCTCTGGGGGACCTTACAGGGGCCTTCCAGTACCTGAAGGAGGCCTACAGGAAAGCTGGGGAGAGACTTTTTATAAGAGCACATCGCGACAGGATGAGGGGAAATGGCTTTAAACTGGAAGAGGGTAGATTTAGACTAGATATCAGGAAGAAATTCTTTACTGTGAGGGTGGTGAGGCACTGGAACAGGTTGTCCAGAGAGGTTGTGCATGCCCCCTCCCTGGAAGCACTCAAGGCCAGGCTGGATGGGGCTTTGAGAGCCTGGTCTAGAGAGAGGTGTCTCTGCCTATAGCAGGAGGTTGGAACTCAGTGACCTTAAAGGTCCCTTCCAACCCAAACCGTTCCATGATTCTGTACTGTGATTCTCTGTTACATGGTCTGCTTTACCTAATGTACCTACTTTGGTAAATTTAAAAGGAGAACTGGCTTCAACAGATGAAGAGAAAGCTGAGGTGCTAAATGAGTTCTTCACCTCGGTCTTCACTGGTGGCCAGGATTCTAGTCTTTTTCACGTCCCTAAGCCCTGTATCCCCAAACCTCTATGTGGGGACCAAGGAGGTAAATCCCTCCCCACTGTAAGGGCAGAGCAAGTCCGAGAGTGCCTCCTTAGACTGAATGAGTACAAGTCTATGGGGCCAGATGGCGTGCATCCCAGGGTCCTGAAGGAGCTGGCTGAGGTGGTTGCCGAGCCGCTCTCCATCATATTTGAGAAGTTGTGGCTGTCAGGTGAGGTCCCGGATGACTGGAGGAAGGGTCACGTCACTCCCATATACAAGAAGGGGAGCAGGGAGGACCCGGGGAACTACAGGCCGGTGAGTCTCACCTCCGTGCCTGGGAAGATCATGGAACAGATCCTCCTGGACAACATGCTCGATCACATAAAGAATGAGCATGTGATCCGAGACAGCCAGCACGGCTTCACCAGGGGAAGGTCATGCTTAACTAATCTTGTGGCCTTCTATGATGGAGTGACGGTGATGGTGGACAAAGGGAAGGTGACCAGTGTCATTTACCTGGACCTGAGCAAGGCCTTTGACATGGTCCCTCACCACATCCTCATCTCCAAATTGGAGGGAAGTGGATTTGATGGGTGGACAACTCAATGGATAAGCAATTGGTTGAAAGGCCGCAGACAGAGGGTGGTGGTCAATGGCTCTATGTCCAGGTGGAGGCCAGTAACGAGCGGTGTCCCCCAAGGGTCTGTCTTGGGACTTTAAAGGTGCTCTTTAACATCTTTATTAATGACATCGATGAGGGAATTGAGTGCACCCTCAGCAAGTTTGCTGACGTCACCAAGCTGAGTGGTGCGGTTGATATGGTGGAAGGAAGGGATGCCATTCAGAGGGACCTCGACAGGCTGGAAAGCTGGGCTCAGGTGAACCTAATGAGGTTCAACACAGCAAAGTGCAAGGTTTTGCACTTGGGCTGGAAGAACCCCAGGCACCTGTACAGGCTGGGAGGAGTGGTCCTTGAGAGCAGCTAGGCAGAGAAGGACCTGGTGGTCCTGATGGACGAGAGACTTAACATAAGCCAGCAGTGCGCTCTGGCAGCTCGGAAAGCAAATGGGATCCTGGGCTCCATCAGGAGAGGGGTGGTCAGCAGGGATAGGGAGGTGATTGTCCCTCTCTACTCGGCTCTTGTGAGGCCCCATCTGGAGTACTGTGTCCAGGTGTGGAGCCCTCAGTACAAGAAGGACATGGAGATTTTGGAAAGGGTCCAGAGGAGGGCCATGAAGATGATCAGGGGGCTGGAGCACCTCCCCTATGAGGACAGGCTGAGGGAGTTAGGCTTGTTCAGCCTGAAGAAGAGAAGGCTGCGGGGTGACCTCATTGCAGCCTTTCAATACCTGAAGGGAACCTACACCCAGGAGGGGAATAAACTCTTTGAAAGGGCTGACAATAGCAGTACTAGGGGAAATGGATCCAAGTTGAAGGAGGGAAGATTTAGGTTGGATGTTAGGGGGAAGTTCTTTACTAGGAGAGTGGTTAGACCCTGGAACAGGCTGCCCAGAGAGGTTGTGGATGCCCTGTCCTTGGAGGTGTTCAAGGCCAGGTTGGACGGGGCCCTGGGCAACCAGATCTAGTAAACGTGTATGTTGGTGGCCCTGCTAGGCAGGGGGGTTGGAACTACATGATCCTTGAGGTCCCTTCCAACCTGGGTCATTCTGTGATTCTGTGATTCTGTAATGTGAGTGAACATGTGTTAGGTGCTTAGCTAGCATCCAGATCTCCTGCATAAGATACAGTTGTCTTGTGACCCATAGGTCATGAGAGTTACCCTTGTGAGCTCAGTGCAGCTGTGAGTTGAGTTTTAAAAAAAATTTACATCAATTTAATTCAACTGTGTCTGAACAACCTTTGCAGTGCAGAAGTACTGCTGAATGCGTGCAGTGGAAAAGCCTGAATTCAGCACAAGTAATTAACATCATCAAGATGCTGGTATTGCTTATGAAAAGGACATAAAAATTCCATTGATTAAATTCTTTCACTTCCATGTGCGTTTGTCTGAGCTTCTAGTGCTGGCAACTAAGTCTGAGTTGCCTGGCCAGAATCAAGTGGTCTTCTCTGGTTGCCACTGATAACCAGGAAAAAATGTGTGCTTTTAAGTGATAAGCGTTTTTGTTGGTAGTTCCATGAAAAACAAACAATTCAAATGGGCATTTTGTTATTAGTAACAAGCTACTCACAAGCTGTTATATATCAATTTTTGTATTATCTTACATGAGTTGCATAGTAGCAAAAAATCAGACAAGTTTTAACTTTTAGAAATGTGTCTGTAAGAATCATCTGTGTTTGTTAGACTTGATGCCACCGTAGACTTAATAGGGAGAGAAATGATAACACACGATCCAATGTTAAGTCTTGGATACCCATACTTAGAGCTACGAAGAGTGGCTAACTCTTTTAGATAGTGAGATGCTTAAATAGTTGTGGAGCAGAGACATGATCCAAAACACAGCCATACCAGTTCTTCAGCTCTTGGATGTACAGATGATGTGCTGTCTCTCTGAAACCCATGAAAGTGGAAAAGCAAAAGCAACATTTCTGTAAGACACAATTGTTCACATTGATATGACCTGTTGAAAGCCCATTGGAGAGAATGCTATCTCCAAACATGAAGCAGATGGAACAGAAATGCTACTTGGCTTACATGCTGCACAGATAATTAGCAATTCTTTACAGTAAAAATAGTATTTTTTTTCTTGAAGCTAAATACTTTCTTTAAAATACTGAAATTCTGCAAATGGTGGAGATGAAATGTTTCATGGCTTTCTTGAAAATATACACCAGCAGCACCTCTTAGCATCAAATTGTTGACCCCACATGGTATAAAGACAAAGCAATCTTTGGGAATACAGCACTACAGCTTCTGTTTTACTGATTAAGAAGTTGAAATTTGAGCTCTAGGAAGGATAAGGATATACATACTATGTTTCTGGTACTGTACTGACTTGTCTGCATATCATTGAGTGAGATGATCCATTCTTATAGAGAAATGATGATAAAAAGGACATCTCAAGGAGATTCCCGCAGAAAGGAATCCAATCCTGTTTAGATTGGATTAGGAATGGAGACATATTTTCACTGCCATGTAGTGTAGCACCATATTACTGTGAGGGAGAGGGATGAAGAAGCTAGCATGAATAAATACATGTGGAATAGAGATGGAACACCGTTCTAATCTGCATAAATCTAAAGAATCATGGCATACAACAAACAAGACCTGAAGAAAAAGCTTTTAAAGGATCTGAGTACTTGCGAGTTGATAGTATAACTCAAAGACTTTGCAAAATAACCTCAAGCTAAAGGAATTTTTACAATACAACTTTGACTGATGCCATTTCCATAGTATTCTAATTGGAAGATAATGAGCATATATATTAGAAATTTGTTTTGGAAAACTGCAACTCAAATTTGTTAATTTGTGTAATTATGAAATCTGACAGTTCGAGTTGTTGGTAACCATCATTCTAATACGGTAATTCGCAACATAAATTTTGTCATCATGGACTAACTACTGTAGTGCTTTCTGCTGTATAGAGTACAGATAGGTTCATTCAGAGTTCAAGTGTTTTTCTTATTCTGGAACTCTTTTCACAGTAGTTAAAATAAACCTAACTTTCATCTCTTCCTCAAGCAGGAGCCCTCAAGGATTGTAAAGTAGCTGCATACCTTGAGAGCTCGAGGTAGAGGTTGAGTTGACTGTACTGAAACCAGCAAAGGAGCACACAAATACAGTGTCTGAGTTTAAACACTGTCATTCCTGCTTAGACTTGTCAGATGGTCATAATCTTGCATATTTATGTTACATCTATGCCTGTGAATGGAGAACAAGAATAATGTTTATAACAAATTGGGAATTATCTTCTCTTAAATTCCTCATGACTTGGAAGTATCTGTTGTGATGTTTGGAGGCATTGCTGTTGTAGCAGTGAAATTATATTTTTGATGTAAAAATGTGGAAAGAATGGATGGTTGTACTGCAGAACTTGTCATCTGATGCGAGATAACATATCGCGAGCACTGCATTTGTAGTGAGCTAAGTGGGCAGGTTGCACCTTGCTCCATCAAGAGAGATAAGCAAGCTTCAGAAAGGTATTTGTGACAGCTCTGTGTCTAACAAAAATGGTCAAAGTCTGGGGACTGAGGTTGCAAATAAAAGCATATGAGATGCTATAGAATATTCATGTGAATTTGCAGCTTTTTTACAGCCAGCTAATTACTGGAGATTAATTTGTTGAAAGCACTCTTCTGTTGACTTTGAAATACAAATGAATAGATGCATCTTCCTTTTCTGTGGAAGGGAAATGCCTTGCAGAACAATAAAGACAGGAACTGCATCCCCCACACTCACCATATTGTCTGTTCCAGAACTCATGACATGACCTCTGTTTTGATTGCTGGCAAGTTTCTTAGAAACATGTCAAAGAAATAGTGTCATAATATCAGATATTACTGCCTTGTTGCAAAATTTTGATGAAGAACTTTCCAGTGGCTGCATAGATACCACACAGCAGGTCAGAATTAGATGCTTTGTTGTTTCAATATTTTTTTTCCTCATTTAATAGTTTCAATATTGTTTTTTTTTTCCCTCCTCTGGAGAGTTTTACTGCTCACATAACAACGTGATCCATTGACATGTAAATTAATACGTGAATGGAATCTTGAATGGGTTGAACAGATTAGCTGATCATAGTTGTGGAGAGATAGGCCAGAGCACAACTCAGACTTGTTATAGAACCACATATTTGGCGGCTGACACGTTTTCAGTGTTGCTCTTTGAATCTACTGTTCTGGTAGTGCTAGTTACCCATCAATGTGGGCATAACTGCTTGTGCTAAAATTAGACGTAATTTAGGCCTTTCAAAATGAACAAGGAAAACTCTTTCTTAGAGGTCAACAGGAATGTTGACTACATTTTTATTCTGCTCTGCAGGCAGCCTCTGCTCTGTCATATGCTTTGAGGATGCAGGGCTCCTGGCATTTTACCCAAGTGAGTATATTGATTGAAACCACAATGGCCACTAGCTTTTCCTCGGGCTGGTTTTAAAAACTCTTTTTCAAGGGTCAGAGATTCCTAAACTTGCTTCTTTCAGCTGTGTCTCCAGCTTCTAATGAATCTGGACCTTGCTTCTCTCTCAGTCTTAAATTACATGTTGAGGATTTATCCTTCTCGTTAGACAGTGCTACCTGAGGTAGCAAGGACATTTGAGCAGTATTAGGGGTGCTTGAAGAACATGATGGGCACAATGTCCAAATAACTGATAGTAGGAAAGGGCAGAGAGGGTGAGAGATTCTGTAGCTCCTCAAAATGGAAAAGGTATTACTTGCATGGTTACTTGAACTGAAATCCATCTGTCCCTCAGCATGCTTTATTCTATGAAATATCTCCACTGTAATGGCTGCCAATCTGATAGTTTGAATTAGTAATTATTTGGTAAGACCCAAACATCCTATCTATTCCTGTAAACAGAAGGGTAATTAATTTATTTTGGGTATTGATACGTTTCTGTCTATTTACATATGCAGTATTTTTTGCAGCATTTTGAGTTTTA
Source organism: Alectoris magna (assembly GCA_030625065.1). NCBI lineage: Eukaryota > Metazoa > Chordata > Aves > Galliformes > Phasianidae > Alectoris > Alectoris magna. The sequence goes on along the minus strand of CM060561.1, from coordinate 73,146,029 downwards.
TTTTCTTAGCAGTGCAGGAAATAGTCAAACAGAGCCTGGAGAACTAATGTCTTGCATAAAGCAAAACAGGGAATTACACTTGTTCTTTCTACGTGATAGTTAAATTCTGCCTGTTCAGCAGCAAGATGACATTATATACCTTAGCCATATCTTTTATCTCATCAAACAAGTAGGTTGAAGAGAGATTCTAACTCAGTAGAAACTGTATTTTTCAGCAATGATCAATTGAATATGTTGAAACTTTAGTTTTGCTCAGCAAAGCAGCTTAAAAATCCTTGTCTCAATTAAAGGTATTGAAACCTCTGTTTGACTTTTAAAGAGGCTCAAGTGCATTAAGAAAGTCTACCGCGAGCTTTGATTGCTTTCATTGCAGTTATATTAAAATAGTACAGCGGAGAATTATATGCTTTTCTTTAAGTTCCTCTACTTTTATTCAATGCAGATAATTATCTGTGATTTATAAGTGATCATCTCCATAAAAGACAACTTTGTATCTCAGTTTTCAAATATTACCACAGCTCTGTTTTGTGGTCTTTGAAAAACAGCATAAATGTAATGTGCACTTAAGGCTTTCAACCACGAGATGGCAGCTAATTACCCATAATGAAAGAAAACTCACTGCTGGAGCTCCGCATTATAGCACCATCAAAAGAATGTTGGTACAGTGAAATGAACTGTCATAATTTATCAGCTGATATGAGAACTTAATGTTCTGAAAGACACGTAATGGCACATGGAGAACCAAAACGATGATTGCCAACCACCAAAAAAGATTTCTTAGTGTCATATGCTGTGCGACCAACCTGATTATTTTCTATGACAAGATTACTGACTGTATGGAGAAAGGGAAGGCAATAGTTGTTCTTTGTCTTAACTCTAGCAAGGTGTCTGATGTGATATCCCTTAGCATCCTTAAAGTCAAACTGGTGATATAAGTGCTAATTGTCTGATAATTCAGGTGGAAAACTGGCTGGCATGCAGGCTCCAGGTGTACCAAGCCAAGTTGATGGCCAGTTACTAGTGGACTCTCAGGGATGATACTGAGGCTCATGTTGTTTAGTGCATATAGAAGTTAATTATGGGACAGAGCACAGTGTGAGTCTGTTGATGATACCAAACTGGGGGAGAGACTGATGTACTGAAGAGCATGGCTGCTGGACAGGCTTGAGAATGGACTTAGAGAAACCTCAAGAAATTCAACATAAGCGAATGCTGAGTCCTGCAGTTAGGATGGAATAATCTTGTATGACAAGGCATGTCAGTGGCCAACTTGCTATATATCAGGTTTACAGAGAAAGACTTGCCTTGAACATGAGCCAGTAATACTCATGTTCACCTTGCAGCAATTGTGGTCCTGCACTTTGGCCACAATAACCCCATGCAGCGCTATAGGCTCGGGGCTGAGTGGCTGGATGACTGTGAAGAGGAAAGGGACCTGGGGGTGTTGGTTGATGCTTGGCTGAACATGAGCCGACAGTGTGCCCAGGTGGCCAAGAGGGTCAATGGCATCCTGGCCTGCATCAGAAAGAGTGTGGCCAGCAGGAGCAGGGAGGTAATCATCCCCCTGTACTCAGCACTGGTGAGGTCGCATCTTGAGTATGGTGTTCAATTTTGGGCCCCTCACTACAAGAAAGACACTGAGGCCCTGGAATGTGTCCAGAGAAGGGGAATGAAACTGGTGAGGGGTCTGTAGCAGAAGTCTTAGTAGGAGCGGCTCAGGGAGCTGGGATTGTTTAGTCTGGAGAAGAGGAGGCTCAGGGGAGACCTTATTGCACTCTACAACTTCCTGAAGGGAGGTTGTGATGAGGAGGGGCTTGGCCTCTTCTCCCAGGCAACAAACAGGACACAAGGAAATGGCTGCAAGTTGTACCAGTGGAGGTTTAGATTAGACATAAGGAAACACTTTTTCTTTCAGAGAGTGTTCAGGCACTGGAATGGCCTGCCCAGGGAGGTAGTGGAGTTGCCATCCCTGGCAGCGTTTAAGAGGCATCTGGATGAGGAGCTACGAGATATAGTTTAGTAGCTGTGGTAGCAATGGTGGTGGGAGGACGGTCAGACTAGATGATCTTGTAGGTCCTTTCCAACCTTGTGATTCTGTGATTCTGTGGTTCTGTGATTCTATTAAAGGTGCCACAGGCTCCGGTGAAGTAGCCAACAGGTTGATAGAGAGAGTGTGTCATGACCTGGATACTGGAGTGCATGATATATGAGAAGATGTTGAGAGAACTGGGTTTGTTCTGCACTAGGAAGAAAGGAGTAAGGGAGATTGTATTCCAGTCTGCAGCCCTTTAAAGGCAGAGTACAGACACAGTTGGACTTTTAATGAAGATGCAAGGTAATAGGAGTCAACAAGACATAAGTTGGGATACAGGAGGTTCCAGTTATGTGAGAGTGGTCTTTAAGTTGGATGGTCAGATACTGCTAGAACGATTGCAAAATCTCCATCCTTGGATCTATTCAAAACTCAACTGCATACTTCTCTCAGCAACCCCCCTCTAATTGAACTTTGTGTGGGAGATTGGATTATATGACTTACAGTTATCCTAATGTTTTTTGTGTTTCTTCAAGTTAGCTGCTATGACCTTACAACATTTTATGAAAAAGCTCCACTTCCTTAGATTCTTCTTTGAGAGATGTTTTTTGTGGGATAAATTCTCCTGATGCAAGTTCAGACTGAGTTTTTACATTAGAAATCAAATACATCACATATAAAATAAAATAATTCTCACTCTTCTCAAATATATCCAGGAATTAACTCACTGTGTGATACTTAATAACATATTTAATTTTAAGAGAGACTGTAAAGAGTTTAGAGAATGAATGTTTAATTTTACACAAAATGCAATTCTTTTAGGTCTTTCTCTTTCAAATATATCTATGTGTCTATCAATATATAAAATCTGATTTGACTCATCAGGTAATGCAAGGGAAATGGGTTTTATTTATTAGAATGTTATCAATAAGGAGGCTGTCAAATGATTGTAAATGTGATTCACATTGATATTAGTAGAGGCGATAATATTTAGGAGCATTCTAAGCCTGAAATAGCTGCTAGGAAAAAAAAAAAAGTGTTATTGTTCCTGATATTGGATGATTATCTTGTTTTTCTTGGAATTTTCATGACATCAGATTTGGATTCTGTCACTGAAGTGGAAAAAATTAAAGCTTTTTTGGGAAGAAAAAACCCAACATCCATTGCTGAAGAAAAACAGTTTCATTAAGCACCCACTGTACAACTGAAAAATAACTGAGACTGAGTGTGCTTGTATAAAAACTATAAATAAAAACTTGGTAGTTTAATAGTCTGTAGGTAATAGCTATTTGAAAACTGCTTGACTGCTGTTGCTATATATTTAAACAGTTGCCTGTGACAAGGAAACAAAGAAGTCTGTTGACATGAGGATTACTTAAGAAGGCTAAACACAAATCAGATATTGACTTTTGCAAATGGTTATGTTGCCCTTGAGCATGATGAATTGTATTGAGTGGTGTTTATATATAAACAATATCACCTTAACAACACTGAGGTTGGTAGCAGTGGTTTTCAAGTGCAGATCCACAGGCAGTATATTCTCTAGCTTCTAAGTTCAGTCTTTGAGTAACTTAAATGCATGTTAGAACTGAATTAAGGAGGAAAAAAAAAATGATACAGAGCTAAGCTTAGTAATTGTTAACTTTTTAGGTCTTTACTGTATTTTCTAGGTGTTTTTTTTGGTGTTCCTACAGAACAGGAATGAAACAAATATGAACAAAGGCTGGGGGGAGAGTGCAAAATGATGAATGAAGAATCTTATTTCATAGTTTAAGGCTTATGTGGAAAATAGATGTTTGTATCAAATAGTACAATGTTTAGAGCTGGAAGAAAGCAACTTTGGAAGCAGAGCATTGGCAGAGTTATAAAGGTAAGGAAAACAGAACTGTGGATTAGGTCCAGACTAGTAACGATGCAACTTGAGTAAATGCTTGAATTGGGGTGGAGGATCTGTTTTAATGTGTTTTTTAAAGTAGTATAAGTGGATGGTATTTCATAAAGCGCGCTAATTAGACTTTGTTTTTAAAAGCAAAATACAGCATTTGGAATAGGTATATGTCAGAGGTAGGTGTTCTTTTGTTTATCTAGCCTTGTAAATGGATCAACCAGCCTGATAAGTTAATTGGTAGGGTATCAACTAAGGCGTGCTTGAGCAATTTGTTTGGAAAGGCAAGTTTGTGCTCAGAGGTATTCATACATGTATTGCTCTGAAAGTAATACCTGCTATTTATTTCCTTGGAAACTACAACAGATACAGAGAGCACAATAACACTATTTGATAGATCAAATTCTTAGCTACAAAACACTGTTTTTCAACATAGTCACCACAATTAGCTGTGCTTTTTCATCAACCATGAACAGGAGCCTGCATGCCACACTTGTGAAAATCTGCAGCAGGGGAAGTGATCCACTGTTGCGATTGCCACTGCTGAAATGCACCACCCACAGCCTCAGTGCACTCACATCCACTGTTCGGTCTCCATAAATGTTCAGTGGTGCCACTTCTTTTGCATGGAGGAATTCAATGACACATCTTTGCTCCATCTGCACTTCCATATCACACGCCATTCTGTCAGACTGCCCCTCTGCTGCCATTTGTCACATGGCAACAAAATGTAATGGAATATTGGTAGGAAGTTTCAACCTCTTCTGCCGTACCACCAGTATCTGCCTCTGACATTGTGGGCCAACGTAATAAAATAGTAGGCAATTAATTTCAGAACAGCCCTTGTACATTTAGTATTGGTACCTAAATCTTCTCCTGACTGTTTCAGTGGTCTGGTAGTGGTATAAATTCACCAGTGTTTTAGTACAATATTGTACAACAAACAGTTTCTTGCTGCATTTCACAACAAAGTGAGAGCGGGCTCTGCAACCGAGGGAATTTGATGTTTAGTTTTACTCTTCTTGTCCTTGTAAAAAGGGAATAGAATTTTGAATGCTCATGCGTAGTGTTTAGAAACAATAATAGTTAAGAATAGAAGTACTTAAGGCCCCTGTACTTAATCTTGTAAACCAGTTATTTGAACAAATTCTTCTTGTGCTAACATAATGTTTTAACAAATGTTGGAAGCTCTGCCTGATATTTGTCATCTAAGAGCCAGTTGAGGAGACTGCTTTGATTCTGTAGGGTGCATGTTTTTTGGAGACGAGAAAATGATAAGTTGTATCCCTGCTGAAAAGTCAGAGTACTCAGAAATTGTAAGAAAATTGTTTGCAGTTCACTTCTACAGTGAAATCCATGAGCAGTATAAAGCATCTTAACATATTGAGGGAGATGCAGAGGATTATAATGTTGGTTAAATACATTTCAGATAAGATATTAGATTGACAATAGAACTCTCCTATGTTTTGACTCTTTTACTATCGAACTTTGATTCACGTATTTCTCACCCATAAGACTTGGATCAGAGTAGGCCTAATTTCAGTAATGCACAATATTCTGACAATCCAATACATCACTTGCTTTTTAAACTGTTTTCAAGAACAAGTTTTAACTTGTACAGATATGGTTAGCATACTAAATAGCACTCATGCTAACTATTTAGTGTGTCTGCACGCATATCAGTAACTGTGCTCTGTATGGAGTTAGAGTTCTATATAACTTCGCTAGAGTTAATATAATAGATTCATAGAATATTTTGTTTCTGAGGCTGTTGCTTCAAAAGAAGTATTCAAGGCATCTCTGACTTCTGATTTTTTTTTATCTTCTGCTTAAATATAAATGCATATATATTCTCATGGTAGTTAGAAAACAATTGTTTTAAAAATTTTAACTTGTTACTCATTTGTTGCTTCAGACTGGGGATGTAATGTTTACGGGTTTAAACAAATGTCAAAATGGACTTAAGAATCCCCTCTTTATTCTGCTTGAGGATCAGATGCCTACTGAAATCTGTTTCCTGTGCTGAAGTTTTGGTATCTAGGTATTAGAAATTTAAGAGTTTGTATAAAGTAGAATCACTGAATTATTAAGGTTGGAAAAGACTCCTAAGATCATCTAGTCCAACCATCCATCCATCCATCCATCCATCCATCCATCCATCCATCCATCCATCCATCCATCACCACTGTACCCACTAACCCATGTCCCATGGTGCCGCATCTACACATTTCTTGAAAATCTCTAGGTTAAAGTAAGTTACTAATTATAGCTAGACTAATGATCCAGGGGACTTTTTAATTATTTTAACTACAGATTTAATGAACGCAGTCTGTGTATTATAGATTTTCTTACCTTCTTAGGTAAGGGCAAGGAGATGGAGGAGAAAGAAGACCCAAAAAATGAAAAGTGGCCGTGTTGCTGTTCTTTAAATGAAGAACTGAAGTTAAGCTGTACTATATAAAAACACGGTGAATCCTTCAAGATACCCGAGTGAGAAAGGATTAATCTCTTGGGAATGGAAATCTGAGTTCCCCCAGGCCACTAAACATTATGAATAGGCTTTGCTGTATGACCTTGATCATAATGGCTAGCTGATACTCTTTGGGGTTTGCTTCTACGGGTTACTATGCATACCAACAATTTCTCACTTAAATATACAAACAGTAGCTTATGCGTGTGTGCAGTGAGCACCTTCAAACCTTGCTCTTTCAGTGTTCTTTTAGTTATGTTCATCTGAAGTATGTAAACTTGCTTATTTGTTAGAGATCACTTTAGCTGAAGAAGAGAAAATGTTTTTAGAAGAAACAGATTATCAAGATATGGAAGCATGACAGACAGACTGCATGTTCTTGAGCTGTTTTGTAGACAAGTATCAGGGAAAAATTATCAAGGAAAAATGAATCAGGGAAAAAATGCATGTAACTGACATTAATTAGAGAGATATCCATCAGAACAATGCAAATGCCTTACAAAAGTGACACAAGATGAACGCAAGTGAATGTCTTAGTCTGTTGAGAACTGTAGCTTTACTATCTTGTTAATAATTGCCTCTGTTCTCTAGGGACGGTTAATTGGTTTTTAGAGATTTATAATGCTTAGACATCGAATATTGCTTAATTCTATGTGAACTCCCATACACAACAGTTAAAAGGTATGCTATAGGACTTGGGAGACTGCAATTATAGGATTGAATTAGAAAACATTAACAGAACTGAAATTAACATTGAGACATGATTACGTAGTTTGAGAAGGTACTCATGATCTCAGCCTAAACAAACAGCAGCTTGGAGGAGGAGTGGAGGCTGTGAGCACATGAAGGGTTATGGGTATGGGTGGAGTATATGAGTGAACTGATAACCTGTGTAAGATGAATTCTGTTTGCTGCAGTGTATCTGGAACTCTGCACTGAAAACACTGCAGAGTACAAAAATTGATCTGACTGTATTTTGAGGAAAATAAAAATAATATTTTGGTAAATTAAAGAGAAACTATCTTATATTTTTCCATGCTCAAGATGCACAGCCAGTTGTTCTAAAGCTGTTGAAATAGCAAAGCTCTTGTGTGAGCAGATTTGGCCAAGAAATGGTTGCTTTTTGTATCTAATTAGCAGAAAAAATTCATCCCTTCTTTGAGATATAGGCAAGGCCTACATCTAAAACACTGCTAAAACAGCATAAAATATGAATACAAATTAATGTACTACGCATTCTTCAGGCATATCTGTGTGAGAAATGCTATTTGTATATTTGTCTTTAACCTGGAAAAACATTTCCAGTACATTCAGCATTTATGCAGATATCCTAGCAATTATGAGTTTACCAAATATCTGAAAATTCCTTCAGGAAGTAGCAAATAAATTTACATAATGGTATAAAGTGTATTATGCAGGTCCTATTAGCTCTGCAGAAGCCTGTAGATAAATCACTTGTGCATACTTCTTACAGTTAGTAGATTTTTGACAGTCACCAAGGAAATAAAGATTGAACTTAATACCAATGGCACATAATTCTAAATTTCTTTTGAATATGAAATTATATTAAATCTTATAATCCACAAGCACAATAGTAGCAGTAACTACTCCAGTAGGCTATTTTGTCTACAATATAATGAGGTGTCTTACATATGGGAATTCAATTTAATTAGAAGAGTAGGCGTACTGCTTGAAGTATGGTATAATAGCAATAGTTAAACACATTTATAAACACTTGAGTACCTTGAGGCTTGTTGCTTGTTCTACTTCTCATTATATGAAGAGATAATGGATGAAATCTTGGCTTCCTCCAGCAGCGTTTATCTTTGTTGGTAAACACTTATGATATCTTCCACAAGGAAAAAATAGGGGTCACAATCCTGTGTTGATTTGGTGGTGCTACGTGAATAGACTTAGAAACCAAAACTAATAGCTTGAAGTGTACTGAAGATGACTGGCAGGATAATGGAGCTGTACCTATAAAATACCCTTTTTTAAAAAAAAAAAAAAATTCCCCAGAGAGACTTTCAACAAGTGAGTAACAGTGTATAAAAGGCTGGTGATAAAAATTTTATGATAAATATGATAATAGAACAGGAAATCATATGCAAAATGCAACAGGCTGCTTCTAAAAATTTAAGTGCCTAAAATTTTCAACCACAAGTATGGAAGACTGCAGTAATGTTCATTTTTAAAATGAATTCCAAGATTTTCGTTATGTCTGTCTTCAAAACTGTGATTTTTGAGTAACTCAAAGCACTTTGTGTTTTATAACAGCAAAAGCTGAAGGAGGAAAGGGAGGCTAAACGAGCTCGGCTGGATGACAGGCACGATTACTTACTGGATATTGTTGCCACTTGTGTGAATCTTGACAAAGCAGAAATAGAAGAAGCTATTCTTGATGGTAACCAGGTAATCTGATTAATTTGCTAAATGAAGCTCAGAAGGTGCTTTAAAATTGATGCTACCATCAAATACTTAGTGAGATAGTTGCCAGACTTTGTGGTTTCACAGATGCAGGCGAGTGCTGTCTGTGCTAGGCTGCATATTAATATTGTTTTCACTAGACTGCTACCAGCATTTGTGAGACTATATTGTGAGCTAGTTTAGGAAGTTAAATCAGCTGAAAACTACTTGACAAAATAGACTGGCTAGTGATTCCACCAAATACATAGGTGTTTGTGTTGTTACTAGGTAAGTATTATATGCACTGGAGATGTATTTTGTGATTTGAAAATAAATCACTTTGTTTTTAAATTTAAGTTTTAAAATGTAATTTCAGTATGGATATATTGAAAGATCTGGTGAAAGTCTACAAAGATGCTCGGGAACATAAAGCATGTGAAGTATGAGAAAAGCGAGAACAAGTGATGGGAAGGCTGTAAAGTAGTTGCCTGCAATTGCTTGAAGAGTAGTTATAGACAGAGCTAAACCGTTTTCAGCAGTGGCAGATCATGTAACTAGGGGCAATAGCCACAAGTTGCAGATTGTGCACTAAGAGATCCTTCTTCCAGGAATGTAAAGTGGTGTGGTAATAGGTTACCCAAGTAGGCTGTGGAGTCTCTGTCCCTGGAGACTTTTGAGACTCAGCTTGGGCCAGGCTTTGGATGAGCAGATCTATTACCGGAAAAAAATGAGGTTAGCCTAACAGTCTCACAAGAACCTTTACAAAAATTCTGTGATTCAGTATGAGACAGGAAAATGACCTGTGCTGAACACTGTCACACAAGTTCAAGCACAGAACTTGTTTAAAGCTTTTGGCACTTTATCTCCGGGTTGGTTTCCTGAAAAATTATATTGCCTGAGAATAATTTTCAGATGAAGAAAATATTTCCATCTGTTATACTTGGAAAATACTCTTGAGTAAAATGTTATTACGCTTTATTTAACAATTTTATTTGTTGTTTTGATCTTTGTGGAGGGCTCAGCCAAAATTTCCTGAACATACAGCAGTTTACTTTCTTCCAACTCCTGTGTAGCCTATGCATGAGATCCCTGGACTGCACTATCAATGCATAGTTCAAGGAAGACTGATGACAGCCTGAAGTGGATGGAGAACTGCAAAATTGGCATGATACTTAAAGTATAAATAAATATAGGCTTTCCCTGTTGCTATGGTATGGAACGTATGCTTTCTGTTTTCAGCTAGTTAGCTGAATGATGGCAAGAATAACATGGGGGAAGGACTTCACTGAGTCCTTCTGTATATTCAACTATGTTCAGCAAGGAAAAAAGAATCAAATGATTCAATTAAGTAGTGTGTGCTACTACAGGAAAAAGCAACTTGTGCTTTCTTTTTTTTTTTTTTTTTTTTTTTTTTTTTAAGAAGGTAGTAACTGATCCTGGTGTAATGTTAGTACTAGATATTGGAAACATGATAAGCACTTTTTGTTAAAAATTTGAGCATGTAAAATTTGTGCAGTGGATATGCCAGACATAAATACTTTCACATCATCTCAAACAGATAGAGCGCATTGACAGATTCTTGGACCCAGGAGGTCTGCGCCATCTGATGTTCTACTATCAAGATGTGGAGGCAACTGATATGGGTAAAGCTACATAGGGTTTACTGCAACATGTTGTGTTTCTTCTGAGTAGGTGTGCAAAGAAAAAAAATTGCTGATGTTTTTATGAACTGGGACTTAAAGCAAGTCAGGTTTGGTCACCCAGGAATACCTGTCCTTGCTCATGAAATTAGGACTGATGAATTACTGAAGCTTCTTAGTGCACTTCTTCATATTGCTATTATGCAACGGCAAGGTATAGTTTTTTGGTATTTAAAGGGCAACTTTCACATAAGGTGAACAGTGACAGGTGCTCTACTTCCTCCCTTCCAGTCAAATCATCAGTTTGTCCTGGAAGCCCTCCCCATTTCTTGGCACATGACCATCTACTCACATAGTCATGTCACATAACAAACTGCTTCGGGAGGCCCCTGTTTAGGATCACAAGGCCTCTTCTTTCACTTCTGCTCTCATCCCCTTCCCCTGGACTCCCCATTTTACCATAGTTCTTGGGGAGGCCTCCTTATCTCTTACCCTGGAAGCATCTTGTGACTCCTGTAATGAGGACATCCTCCCTTTGCTCTTGACTTCTGGCATAGAGCCCCCAGTGCTATTCACACTGGAACCAGGCAGGGGCCCCATGGGACTTTAGAGCCTCATTTACTTACCCTGGATGTACAAGAAAAAGCATAGCTGTCAATGTGCATGCTTTAAACTTTCTGGTCCACCCATTCAACTGTCCTAGTGTTGGTTTATTGCCAGTCTTTGACATGTCCCAAACGTTCTCCAGTTGCTACCTAAATTTCTTTCAGAAACACTGACGCATAGGTAATACCCATTTTACAGGTCCTTGTTGCTGTGGAGCTCATCAGACTGAACAAGGAAGGAGGAGTGGCACTGTTACATTTTGCCTTGGTTGGATGTTGTCCTTTAATTACAGATACCAACTGTATCTGTATATTTATATATTAGATATTAGATATATCTATATGAGATATTTATAAAAATCTTTTTATTATTACAGTGATTCACTGAAAACTAAGTGTATGCATGTGCACATGTGAATTTTTCTCTGAGGCAGTGCTGGAAAACCATTAACAAAACAAAACCAAAACCAAAAACCAACAAACATGGTAAAAACCCAGACAATTTAAGATAAGGCACAACTACTTCTTGGTGACTCTTTACAAACGTTACCAACAGCATAAACCTGTGAACAGCATATTCATGTTTGGGGAAGAAGAAAGGGCAGGAAAGCTCCCTCATTTATTTTTCCCCCAAGAATCTTCCACGGCATGACACTCCTTATTTCCAGAAACGTTCCTATTTTTTTCTGTGTTAGACTTAGGTCTGCATTTTCTTAAGGAAAGGCTGTTGATAACAACTCATTTGAGGTAAACTACATTTGCTGATTTATTTATTTATTTATTTTTAAGAAATGGAGCATTATCTGCAACTACACAATGGAGAGGGATTGCTATGGAAGAGCACCTTGACCCTGAACCTTGTATTAGAATGAGCAGAAAAGAAATAAATGAATAGAAAGAAAAGGCTTTTGATATGAAAATGGCAAAATGAGATGAAATAATTCTGATGGTGCTCTGAGGACTCTAGGTGCTGTGTACATTTATTGGGAAGTCATGTGGTGAAGCACCAAGGGACTGGGACTCATAGTTACACACTTTAGGAAGTTTTTCTTTGAATAAATAGTGTTTATAAAATATTTGTTTTATTTCAACCTACAGAGCTTTTTAGCTTTCCAGGAATTAACTCTCACTTGGCAAAGAAGAGGAAACCTAAAGTATTTGTGACAGAGGGGAAGGAAGTTGCTTTAACTGGTGTATGTGTTTTCTTCATTAGATCTAGTGTCCTGAAAGCCGTCACAGCTGACAATATCTATCAGGTGAGAGTTAGAGACTAATGTTCTTTGTGCATAATCTTGTTGAAAATTGTTTTTCATCTTGGAGTATTTACTATCAGCACATAACTTGACAGCCTTTTACATGGTGAAATGAGCAAAAGGACAGTTTGGCTACATGAAATGCAGGGCAAAATGGAGGGGAATGTGCAGTGAAGCAATATGAGTCGATCATTGTGAAGAAATAATGCTATGACAATTTGTAATCATGCAAGATGACAAAAAGTAACTGGTCAACACCTAAGTATCAAGTGTTTTAAGCAGGGCTGGCTTCTACACTAAACAAACGAAAATGCTTTTATTTTTATGAATGTATAAACAAGTTATGCATAAACAACTTTTTACTGGTGAAGTGCTCATTAAATCTATGTCAGTCCAATATGAATAAAGCTGAATCAAGTGCAGTACAAGTTATCCTAGCAGTAGGGAGCACAGAATAAAATGTGCAGAATCCTATACTTGTAGAAGAACTAATCAGAGAGCTAAAATAAGAATGATGAGTTAAATGAGAATTTAATGTTCTGCAAAACTTTATACACGCTTCTAAATGGAAACTTTCAACTTACAACTGCTAAGCCAGCAAGTTTTAACTTCCCCCATCTCTTTTAGGAAAATCTTTTTATGTTATTTTTACCCGAGTAGGCAAGAACTGTTAGAGCAAAGGCTGGATGAGTTGGCTGTTATCACTGGGTTTTTATTTGATATCAATCTATATATATGTAAATTTTTATAGTTGACTTAATCTTTTTGGTTGTTTTGAATGATCTGACTTGGGTTTTTACTTAATCATATACTTTCTAACATTTAAAGATTTTTGCTTTAATAATGCTTCCAAGCTGATAATTGCATCTGAACTCTGCAGCAGAGTTCTTCACAATTAATTGTATTGCCCTTAATGATAATAAATAATACCTTAAAACTAGGGAAGACAAGTTGAACAGTAAAAAAGTTAAGTCTGAATAAACATCTAATGTATGACACAAATACAGTTTGTTTCGTGTTAAATTATGTTGCTGAAAAATTCCTGTGCTACCTTCTAATAAAGAGAAAATGGTTGGCAGATGAATGTAGTTTACCTTAGAAAAGGTAATTTACCTTAGAAATCTTCAGAGTCTTCTTCAGAATGTCTAAAAAGCAAATATTTGGTGAATTGTTCTCTCTCCAACTGGGTAGAGGTATCCTTCCTAGACCATAACCTTTGGGCAACTGGAAATCAGAAGCAACTGTAGTTTGTAATTCTTTTGGTATCTGTAATATGTTTGTTATATATTTCTAAATATATACATACATATATGTAGAAAATATTGTTCAAAAATATAACCTGGATAGCTTTACACAAGGCAGCCTGCAATCCTTTTGCTCCTCCATGTGGACTGCACTTTACAAACAGAGGACTCTTATGTATTTCGGAAGTTTCTTCAGCTTTTATGACAAATTATGACCCTCTGCAAATCTTGCAGGCCATGCTAGGAAGAATTCTTGCTGTTACTGCATGAAATAGTAGTGCACTTACACATACTTGTAATTTTTGAGATGCTTAAGCAATAGGACTGGGGAAAAAAAACCAAAACCACGCTGACAAAATGTTATTTTTTATTTTAATATTTATTTTATGTCTTTTACAGGAAGTAAATTTTAATATGATGGATGTAGGCCGAGATGGCTTACTAAAAAGTGTTGAGCAGCTGATATTAGAAATCTTCATTCCAGCCTTACGAATTACGGATTATGGCTGGGTTGGACTTGGTGAACATCAACAAAATGACAGTATTAAGAAAGAGTTCCTCATTTCCCTTGAATCTTTTGTTAATGTGCTCTCAGGAACTCAGCAAAGTCTGCTGGAGAAGGTAATATATTCAAGCAGCAGCTAGGAAACAAGCTAGCTGTGAAATATCTTGGTCTGGAGTTCTTGAATTTACTGTTTTTGTAAAATACTTGTAAAATTGGTTTTGTTAAGCTAGTGAAAAGAAACAACGTTTCTAAATATTGCATATTGTCATCAATAACTTGATATACGTGGATCCGTGGCTTTAGCATCTGTGAAATTTTATGGCTTTAACAATTCTGCAGCTGCTTCTGGTTTTTTTTTTTTCATTGTGGTGCCAGTTCTTTTGAGCTATTCACTTCTTTAGTGGCCTTTCTTGTACCAAGACAATTAACATAAATCAAACAGTTACTTCAACTGTGAAGTCTTTGTGAAGGAAATGACAAGGAAGCACAGCTTCTGGGTTGGTGAGTTGATCAGATTCTGGAGTTCAGTTCTAGGCCCAAAACAGTTTACTTTAAATTGAAGTGGGAAGATGAAGTGAGATACCCCAAGTAAGAAAACCAATCTCTGTGTAAAGTTCCTGAATTATTTGTCACAAATATTTCAGCATTTTGGAGTTCCTTAACTTGTGTTGTAGATCAGTCTGAAGAAATGTGAAACCTATGATCTGAAAAGTCTGAAAGGGCCTGCAGATTATCTGATGGTTGCTAACAGCACAGAAGATCTTGAGAGAATAGAAATCTGCATGAAAGGATGGACCAAACAGATTCAACAGGTAATACACTGGACAGAAGCGAAATATAACTATATATGCATACTAGCAGATGTTGAAGTTAATCCTGTTAGCATATAGCTAGCTACCTTTCCATAAAGATAAACGTGATTGATCCCTATATCTTAATTTATTGTTGATGTGTTTTGTGTGCTTTCTTTTCTAAATTACAATATTAAAGCATCCATTTTTATATGGACAGTACAGTTTTATTCGGAGGCTTAGTTTCCTGTTATTGTTAATTGCCTCATCCATGCATTGATGAAACCTCTTCACGTGGTTAAAAGTATTGTAACGTCAGCATACTTTTTAGAAGTGCCAATAAAATTAAAAAGTAGGCATTAGAGTTATTTGTATATATATAGAAGTCCTAATTATTTTCTGCTTTTTGAGGGAAAGGAAAGCCTTTTCTACAATGAGAGACGTGAGCGAGCAGAACTTTAAGCTTATAATAACTTATTAATATAGACTTTTTCCCACATTGTCTTGTTTTCTAAGGGACTTGAATTTACATTTCCTCTTATGAGCATGGCTTCATCCTTTATAAACAAATTATTGTAAGAACCACTCTTACTGAGTCAAACTAAAGGTCCTTTTAAACCAATGCTGTCTCTCTGGAAATGGGAAAAAGTTGATGCTGAAAAAGTGTAGAAAAGAAGAGTATGATAGCAGTACCCACTAGTTAAGGATCACAGTATTTATATCCCTTCCTATTCATACTTCAACATTTACTGTAATTTCCATCTGTCTACACTGCATTAGAGAAAGTATTCTGACTGGTTACGTTATGGTTACTGAGGTACCTCTCTACTTTGTAACATACTCTTGGAACAAATGGACTACTAGAAAGATTCACTGTACAGTTGCACAATCAATAGGTAAACAGAGCTTTAAACAGAGGTTTCTTCATTACGAAAGATTACCATGATGGAAAGATAATCTATAATAAATGGAAAACTCTCACTGATGTTGAAGGCTCACAGTAAACTCCACAAAGGAGTAATCTCCAGAGAAAGAGATCCTTCCTTGGTGGCAGTCAGCCCTTAAATGGGATCTGGGTGAGGTGGAGCCTGGCTTCTGGTAGCACAGCTGAATTACCTTCACCTGTGCTCCTGCAACTGACTCATTGCTTGCCTCAGGTGGTCAATGAGAGGTTCAGGCTATGATCAACAGTTTCCCATACAATTCACCTTAGCCAAGAAATGAAGGTAGAAAACAGTTTTTGATTCCTAGTGGATTTAATGGTCAAAATCATACTATGAAACCAGCTTTGTGGATTATTTGCAGAAAATTTCTGTAACAGCATTCTTAAGATATGTCAAACTCAAAAAATCTAAAACTCAAAACTCAAACCAAACAAAGGCCAGACAGAATTAAAGGGCTGAGTATATTAGGTGGTGGCTAGGCTAGGTAATTGATCACAGGAGTTAATACTGGGAATTAAATTATGAATTAAACCACACTATCCATACAGATAGAAGTATTAGTATCAATTGCTAATATTATTGTATGATAAAAGATTCTTGCAGAAAATGACCAGTTGAGAAAGGAAGCTGACAACCTTGGACCGCGAGCAGAGCTTGATTACTGGAAAAAAAGATTGTCTAAATTCACCTACCTTATGGACCAGCTGAAGAGCCCAGATATGAAAGCAGTGCTTGGAGTACTCATTGCTGCTAAATCCAAGCTGCTGAAGGTTTCTGTTTTGAATTGTGACAGATGTAAAGACTAGAAATTTTCTGTGTAACCTACTTCAATTTGGTAATGTACACAATATTGCTGGTGGACAAAATACTGAAGTATCTTTGACTTTTGTTTTCCTCTGCCTTCCATATTCCCCACTTTAAATATATGAAATTTAAATCTAGTTTAATTTCTTAGAAATGACTTGGAACCTCCTTTGTCTGAAGTACAAGATCCGTGCTTTTAATTAATTTAAAGATTAATGACAAAAAAGGATAATCTCAAAATTGCATGGTCAAAATAGTATTTCTGAAATACGTTATTTAAAATTATTATTCTTCAAACTTTCCATTCTTAGAATTGGAGAGCACTGGACGTTCGCATCACAGATGCAGTAAATGAAGCTAAAGATAATGTGAGATATCTCTATTCCCTGGAAAAACATTGTGACCCATTGTACAACACTGACCCTGTAAGCAAAGTATTTAAAATCTTTTCATTAATCTCTGGAGACAACTGAAATGAACACAGGTTGTCATTTATAGAGTCGGTCTAGAAATTGCATAGTTAGATAGCAGTTTAGTTATGCATATTCAGTTTGAGCCTGTTCAGATATGCTAAAGGTTGACTAATGAGCTGATTATAAAAGATTTCAGTCTAATAATGAAACTGGATTCTGTGCTGTGGGATGAAGTAAAATATTTGAAAATTAAAAAAAAACACAACAAAACACTTTAGAAGATGATGGTTATGTTTTTCTCTTTGTGTTGGTGGACAGGTTATGCTTAGGCTAACGCTTATATATAACACTTATACACATCATGCAAGCATAATGTTGTAAATATAGAGTACAAGATAGGGGGAAGAATTTTCATGATTGTATTAATCACTGTAGTAGGTGGCAAGTGGTTGCTATTATTAAAAATAGTTATGTAACTATTTATGTCTTGCTAGTCAGAGAAATATGATGGGAAGCCCTGAAGGTTCAACGCTTTGACTGCCCATCTAACTCTCTCTCTTTACTTCTTTTCCAAAGTGAAATTGCTTCTGAACAGTACTCTTGGGCAACCGTCACGATGCAGTCTGTTTATTTCCCATTGTGGCATAATGATAAAACTATTTTGCACTGGTGATTCCAAGTGCAGTATTGGAAGTTCACTAATGAAAGATTGGTGTGCTAAAGATACAGAACAAAGCAGAAGTAGACACGCTTGCTACCGGCACTGAGCAGAGCCTGTTGAATTTTATCTGCTCTGTGCTCCCCATTGCAGATTTTGTTATAAATACCAGTACTGTGGGAAAATTGTTCAGTCCTTGAGAGGCCATGAGGCTTAATGCAATGTTCATTAATTTGGAATAGGCCCTTGTCACTATTATATTTATCTCACTGGCTGGAGTTCTTCTAGCCAAGCTGATGTCAAAATTATTTTCCCCAAATTGAACTTGTAGAGGTAGTGAGGGTAGGACAGGATTCACTGCAGGAGAGGCCCAAGGAAACACAGTCAGATACATTAGGAATACTGTGTCTGGAAACTATCGTGGATTCTCTAAACAGATGTTGAGCTAATGTATGGTGACAGAAATATTTTGCTGAGTTCAGATACTGTGTGTTTCTTTGCAGGTGTCCATGGTGGATGCTATTCCAGGGCTTATACATGCAATTAAAATGATTCAGAGTGTCTCACTGTATTACAATACCTCTGAAAAGATCTCCTCATTATTTGTGAAGGTAGGTGCAGACAGTATGAAAATCATCACAATTTTTTTTTTGTTGTTGGTCGAATGAGAGAGAGAATACAAAGGGAAAAAGCAATTAAAGAGCTTGTCTGTTGGTCAGTATAATGCTATTTTTTGAATGTAGAGAAATTTGGAAATAATGATAAACCTTTGAAGTTAGAACCTATTTTACTAGGAATAATTTGCAATTGTAATAATTATCTCATGCTACTTGAAATTCAGGGCTAATCTCAACCCTGACATGAGTAGACCTAAGGAATTTTTTTTATTAAAATGATTTTTCCTACAACAAACTATGCTTTGCAAAAGTGCTTATGTTAACGTAACCCTTATACTCCTACCTGCTTGAAGAAGGAACTAGGAACTAGAGTTGGAGGGAAAACTTGTTCTTTTATTATCATGGTCTTATGACCATGGTTTACCTTTTCTTTCAGAAGTGCCAAAATCTTACAAAGTTTTACCCTCAGTGCCATTTTAAGGTTGTTACAAGGTGTTCAGTTTTAGGATGGGTGTAGCTAACCAATGACACTGTGGAAGCGTAGTAATCTACAGTCTGGGTACTGCAAGGAAGGCATCTGGACTGTGTTACTGATGTTTGGTATTGGTAATTTGCGGGTCTTAGGCCAATGGAGTAAGAGGTATGGAATGAGACTGAAAGAAGGGTAAGAAATGCTTTGTCTTGAAGTGATTTTTCACAAGGTTAAAACTGCTTTTAGGTCACCACTCAGATGATCACAGCATGTAAATCTTATATCACTAACAATGATACTGCCACCATCTGGGATCAACCTCTGGACAGAGTTATGGAAAAACTACATGCAGCCATTCGGCTTAAACAGGTAGGTAGAAAGGTCAGGAGAAAAACAGAATATAAAGTGAGATTTAAGTGAGCATGATTAGCAAGACTATTAATTTTATACAAGGAAGGAATTTTATCATGAAGGAAAATGAAAAAATATCCTTTGACACTGGGTAGTTTTTGTTAGAGGTAATGGAAAATTTAGTCCAGTGTCTGATGATCTTCTGGAAACAGGATTTCCATACTCAAAGTAAATTAACTATGTGTCTGAGTTTCTTTAGAAAGCCTGTTTTCATTTATGTGTGATAGAAATGAAGATAGAGATCCTCACCGAGCTAAACGTATTCTGAAGACAAATGGATAAGCTATATCTTTAGAAAGGATGATGTAACAAACAGAAGGCTGTTCGCATTGCCTAGACTTGTTGGGAATATAGGCCACTTTTTTTTTTTTTTTAAACAATTCCATGATCATTTGGGATTTTTTTTTTTTTTTACCCCTTAGAATTTAGATAATTCAGGTTGGAAGGGTCCTCAGCAGTTTTCTAATCTGATTAGAATCTCTTACTCAAAACCAAGGCAGAAGCAAGTGTGAGTTCAAATGTGGTGTCCAGGGCTTTCTTCAGTCCTGCCTTTGAAATTCTCCAAAGCTGGAGACTGCATAGCCTTTCTGGGCAACATCTTCCACTGCTTGACTCTTCTTTGGGTGAAGAATTTTCTCCTTAACAACCAGCCAGAACACCTTTTCTGTTTCAGTCTGTGCACTGTCTCATAGCCACTGTCTGTACTCTATTGTAAAGAAACTAGCTTTGTCTTTTCAATAACCTCCATATAGGTATCGGAAGGCTCACAATAGTTTTTTTCTGTTATTACTTTTTCATTTCATAATAATAACATGCAAGTACAGAATTTTATCCTGACACCTTCTGAAGCAACAGGTCTTTCATAGTTATTACACAAATTAATGTAAATTTGTAACTTTTTACCATCAGAACAAACTGTAAATGTGCATATTTCTATAAAAATGTAACAAATTTTTCATCTGCAGCATTAAAATATGTTGAAGGATTAGGTTTTGATAATTACCAAGTTCAAAAGCTTTCATAAAATCAATATAGGAAAATCTGAGCCCTTTGTATTAATACCTGTCAGTTATGATTATTGATATATATATGGGATAGAAAATAATGAAGCTTGTATTTTAAGTACTACTCTTGGAAGAACTGTTTCCAGCAAGTTTGTTGCCTATTTTATTTGACTTTGAGAATGATGTTATTTTAACAAGTTTGGAGTTCATCTTGTGCCCAGCTAACAAAGCAGAATGGAAAATTTAAGTTGCATGGATAGCATTTTAACTTCAGAAGGGTTTTATTCTGAGAAGTGATGTTAGAAATACAATTACTTAGTAAAAATGCTCAGTACACAATCATTATTTTCAGTCTCTGAAAACTGAAATCTGGATTGTCATGTAGGTCAGTAGACCCATGTCCTGTTTTAAAAGGAAGGGAAGAAAATATCACACTGCCTAGGGATGGAATGTACAAAAACATCTATGTGCAGTTTATTCATTTGATGAAATGTGTGACCCCAAAACGGTACTGTTGCGATGATTGTTTATTGATCAAAATTCTACTTATTGTTGAATTAGAAGGGATCGTATCTGTCTGCATGTTTTATTCTGCCTGATAGCAATGTTGTTTGTTCCATGCTTGAAATTCTTCTTTGACCTTCTTTATTTTTAGGAGTATCAAAATTGCTTTCACAACACGAAAAAGAATCTGGAGCAAAATCCATCTGAAAGACAGTTTGATTTTAGTGAGGTGTATATCTTTGGAAAATTTGAAACTTTTAATCGACGCCTGGTAAAGATAATAGATGTTTTCAATACTATAAAAACCTACTCAGTTCTACAAGAGTCTAAGATAGAAGGTTTGGAAGAAATGATTGAAAAATATGAGGTACACAGTAACTTTTGTATATCCTGTCAGTCTGAATTGAAATTGAAATGATAAATTATGATGAAAATCAGCATTTATCAAGAGAAAAAATAATTCTACAAGCTGTGCTAAAATTACTAGGAAATAGTTAACATTGTAACGTGTGATCACTGGGATTTGAAAAAGGGCAGGTGGCCATGTGAAAGAACTGTGTTAAAATAAAAATTGATTGAAAAATCAACAAAATAGGAGGAATTTGTAAGAAGAGTAATTGGTGCCATAGTTTTATGTTATGGTCAGGCAAAAAAGTGAGATGTGCAACATTTTTCTCTTTAACAGTGTTTTACTGGCTATGAAAGTGTACTGTGACCACTTCATCTCTGGTCCATTCCTCGTGGGGCACCTGGTCAGTGTCTGCCATGGAGGCCGGTTCCATTGTTCTGGTTGCTTTTGCTGCAGTCAGATTTTCCTTACAGCTTAGAGTGAAATCAAATCCCAGTCCAGTTTCAATGATGCATAACTGCAAACAAATTTTGCTTTTTTGAAATATAGTCATTCTTAACAAAGAGAGAAGAAAACAGCTTGGGTTCTCAGACTTACTCCGTTTCATTAAATAAATAGCTTTATTCCAGCAAAGCAGATTATTAAATTTATAATGTTGGCTCGATGTGGCTCTGGGTAGCCTGGTCTGGTGGTTGGTGACACTGCACATAGCAGTGTGGTTGAAACTAGGTGATCATTGTGGTCCTTTTCAACCCAGTCCATTCTGTGATTCTATGATTCTAATAAATCAAATATAATGCGAGAGTATCTGAAAGCTGAAGGCCTTACACTAATGGTGATGCGTGTGGTCGGGACAAGCAGCAGGGAGGAAAGCTAAAAAAGGGCAGGTCTGGTGGTCTACAAAAGCTTATATCCCCTCTCTGAATGCAAAGCCCCACGGGGTATGTAGTTCTTCTCTTCCCAACAGGTGCCTGGAACTGGAACATTAACTCTTTAACTCCCAGTGCACTACATGATATGATGTGGAATAACGATCACTAAAAATCATAACACCATGACATATTTTTTTACTTCTTTCCTTCCTGGGATATTTCTTTCCAGCAAAGTAATAAAATTGAAGCTCAGTTGGCTTATGGTAAAATGGTAGAAGTCTGATGTGCTGAACATGTGTTGAACTTTATAGTTGCTAGTAAACTACTAGCAACCTAAACAGTGATTCATCATCAGAAATCTTTAAATGTGTGTACAGCCCATGGGAGATGCTGATTAAGATGCACTTTCATTAGAGTGGACAGCAGCCATATAATGGAAGGAATAATAAGACCCGGGCTGGTAGCATGCTGCAGCTTACTGTGATTATTAAATAGTCTGTTTTTCTATTAAATCAGTTAAAGACATGGAAAATACTATCATGAAAATAAACTATGTTAATTTTTAAATAAAGCTAATGAATCTCTGCGTGAGAAAATGTTTAATAGGTAGCAGTGTGTAACAAATGCCTTTTACAGAATGCAAGTCTGAATATTCTGTCAATTCTAATTGACTTAAAGCAGAAGTAAATTAAAAAAAATGAAATTCTTATGGCTATTGCACTAAATTGTTTCTTGTAAATATGTCATTTATCTGTTTTGCTTATATTGCTCATCAAATAATGATAACTAATGAAATGTTGAAATATGAGTGTGCACAACTTGTCATGCTAAATATTTTGATGTGTTAAGTTTTTCTTGAGACAATTTTATTGTGATAACTTTGTTTTTCCGTAAACTAGAGTATTGTTGGCATTATGAAGAAAAAGGATTATGATTTCTTGGATCAACGGAAGGCTGATTTTGATCGAGACTATGAAGAGTTTTGCAAAGAGATAAATCATCTACATGTAGGTTTTATCAATCAAGGAAGAACTGAATTTACTAATAATTCCTGAAAAAAAAAATAGTACTTCTGAGTTACCACAAAAAAAAATTATGGAAATCTCAAGATTTCTATTCTGAAATTGAGAAATAACTTGAATGCCATTTATTATCTGACATTTAAACCATGGAATAGGCGAGGGTTTCTTGTTATTCTATTTGAATGTAGTAGTGGGAAGACTGACATAAAAATGCTTTTTTTGGTTGAATGGAAATATACAGTATAAATGGCTTAGACAATTAACTTTCCCTTTGTTCTGATATCACAAAGTGATGGAAGTAATGTGTAGGAGTCTAAGTGCAACTTTAAATTAAACACTTTGCTGGCTTTGTCTGCCAAAGAGTTAAGCCAGCATTCTTTTAGGGTCCCAGTATGGTGGAACCTTTGATGGTTCAAAAGCCTTTTCTGGTTACATGGCTACAGAGGGAATGGTGGAAGGAAATGCCTTGAAGGTTGACTGTATTTTGTTTGAAATGGATGGGAAAGAGTGAAAATTGATACTCACTGGGTAACTTTCACATAAACTTTGTCCTAATATAATACATTAGAAATAATGTAAAACCACACATTTGAAGTATGTACCTTATGTCAACTGTAGAATTATTTGCTCTCCTTCAGGATCAGTTAAAGACTTTTATGGACAACACCTTTGAAAATATTCTGAACACTGAAAGAGCACTGTATACGTTGAAGAAATTTGAAAGGTACTATGTCCTATTTAGTTTGCTGGAATTCTGCCGGAAAATGGAAATGATGCTTTGAGAATGGTGAGAAAGCAGGAAATAGAACAGGTTTCTCCTTAAATACAAAGAAAAATTAATTTAATCTCCACTCCCTCAACTGCTCAGCTCTGGTAAGGGATGTCTGCTCAGTTATGTAGATCAATAAAAAAACATATTTTTATGTATCAGAAAATGTAAAATATGAATGGACTTCATCTTTCAAAACTGGCATATGTATGGGAAAATTTTGTTCTGTCTGTTAGCATATTTGCCTTAGTTTCTTCTTGAACAACAAAACGAATCTGTTGTTAGAATGATTATATGAGGAAATGTTGAAATTTGTCTTGATAAATTAAGATTATTTCAAAGCAGCCTCAATTTTTCTTGCAACAATTTATTTATTTATTTATTTTACAATATTCTGCTTAGTAGAATACACAGCTAGGGACAGATTGGTTACAGTTTGCACATAATTTTAGTTCGGTGTTTGAAAATAGTGACAAAATGGAAAATATGTAGGCATACTTGGGAACTTCTATCATCTGGCCTAAATCTTGGTTGCTTGGAATCAGGTTGTGACAGTGTTTGTTCAAGCTTTAGTGGAAAATCTGCTACTAAAGTAGTTACTGTCAAAGAAATGCAAGGGTGTCTGGGAAAAACTTCCAAGAAAGCATTAGAAGAATTTCAGAATTTTTCAACAGATTTTTCTAATTATTATTTTTCTAATCAGATTACAAATCCCCAATCTTGGTATTAAGGAAAAGTATCAGAAAATCCTTCAAAACTATGGATATGACATAGAAGCAGTCTGTAAACTCTACACTAAGCAGAAGCAGGATCCTCCGCTGGCTCGTAATCTGCCTCCAATAGCTGGTAAGATCTTGTGGGCACGCCACCTATTCCATAGGATCCAGCAGCCCATGGATTCTTTCCAGCAGCACCCAGCTGTTCTGCAAACACCGGATGGCAAGCGCATAATCCACAACTACAACAAAGTAGCAAGAGTTCTTATGGAGTTTGAGGTGATCTATCACAGGGGATGGCTTCAGCAGGTAAAATAGTGGATCTTGATTAGAATATTTCTTTTAAAAAATATGCTAGGTTTTTGTTGGTGGTAGATCAGTCCAATCTAGCTTTGCAGAGCAGACTGGATTCTAATTGTGCTAGGCATCACTGAAACACTGGGTAGCAGCGGTTCGAAGAAATCTCTGGTTAATATTCAAGTATACTGAGTTGGCCTGAATAGTATGAATCTTATGTTTTAAAGTGATAATCCACATGTGCCCTCAGTGTGGGCATGCGTATAAAAAGCATCCAGTTCCAACTAATAGAGCATCTCATAGAATTCAGAAGATACTAAGTGCGCAACTGTATTTTGTACCAATTTGCTTCTTATCAAACATCTGTTAAAGTAGAACACTGTAGTATAATATTCTTCCGAAAACACGGTTTACCTTAACTTCTAAATCTCATTTGTCCGATTTTGATTTCTTGGTTTTTGTATTATAGAACCTTCGACTGCCTCCATATTATCAGGTGGCTTCTTCAGGCACTACTTTCTAGCTCTGAAATTTCTGCAAGTTTCTACTGTCCTATAGGCTTGTTTTCCTCCTGCGGTTTTTCTGTTGCCTTGGCAAAGATCACATTATAGAAGAATTGGCCTCAAACTCTTAAATCTCAAAAGAAGGGAGTCAGAATCTCCAGATAACTCTTTTGAAGGTTCTGGCTCAGTTATCAGTGCAGCTACTTCTTGTTCTTGGAGCTCAACTCCATCTTCTGTAAAATACGAAGAACTCTGAGGCTGTTCAGTTTTCTCTAAACTAGTCTTAGACAAGATCTGAGACCAGAAGCTTCTGCTGTCCCGTGTCCAATCTAACGCCAATGCATGGGCCTTTCTCCTGAAGTGGTGCCTGCCTATTCAGTAGTCTCTTCTTGAGGCATCAAAGTGCAGACCGATGTAGACATAAATATCAGAGAGCACAAGGTGGAGCTCATGCTCCGCTCCTGAACAAAAGGAAAGCAGAGATGGGCAAATGTCATGTGCAGAATACAACAGAAATAGGGCTGTGGCATACTAATTTTTATCCTTCTATTCAGTGGAAATAGTTAAGTCTTTTAGTAGCTTTTTCTTTTTTTCATTTCCTCCCCAACCCTTTTGTCTGCTTGTTCCTGAATACCAACTGCTGCTTTTGTCTGCTTCTTTTAACTGTGTAAGTTTTAAAGCCATAATTTTCATACTATACGTAATTCAACTCGGACATATTAAAACAATAGAAGGTGTGAAATTTGCTACAGTACTATGACAGTGTAAGATTCTTGCATTTAACGTACCCCTGATTTCTGTTAACAGTGTGTAACATCTTAGTAATGAGAACTGCCTGAAAAAAAAAAACAAAAAACACATACATAAATGGGTGAGGAAGAAAATGAAAGTAAGATTAATGAGTTTCTGAAGCCCACAGAAGAGTCCAGTAAATCCGGTGGTGAACATTTTGAGAAAAAGTCTGTTGCTATTTAAGGCAGTTGTACAGAGTGACTGACTGTTAGCGGGTAGAGCACAACAACTCTGTTGACAACATTTGATGTTAACTTAAAAATTGTTGTGTAAAATTTCATTATAACATATGAAACTGGTGAAGCAAGCAGTATGGTCAACCATATTTTAGACCTTGAAACAGGATGCAAAGTTTCAGGGAATTACATAGAGAAGGATGAAGAATATGGAAAAAAAAAACAATGGGTTCTGAAACTGTTACTTAATAACAATCTCCAACTAAAAGTAAAGCGACGCATGATGTTTGAGAATTGGATGATGAACTGAATTTATGTCAGCAAAAGGACAGCTGGAAAACAGGAGTAGCAGGAAGACACAACTGATGTCAGCCAGATTTTCCATGAGTGATCTTCCTAAGAATCTTCTCATTTCTAGTTACCTGGAGAACAAATGATATTTTTATATTCAAATGAAACAGCTAAATCAATAATGACTAGGCTCCCTTTGAAGAATAAAATAATTATAATAAATGTGAATTTTAATTTTTTTTTTTTTTTGGATAAATTGCCCAGAAAGTTTGATATAATTAGGGATTATAGAGCTGTTAAGATTGCAGTGTGATATAACTGTTAGATAATGGAAAACAACTTAAAGGAGGAACCAGGAATCAGTTACAAAAGAAATGTAAATAAATTATCCCAGTCTAACTTCAGTTCATCAAGGAGGTGTGCAGCTTTCAGAATGTGCAATAAGTTTTATGAAAATGACACTTTGGAGAACTGAAGTTAAAATCTCTATGGTTTTGCATCTAATGTTTGCTTGTGGAATGGGACTTAGGATATCCAGGAACCCAACAGAAAAAATGTCTGTCTGATGATGAACAGTTCATTTCATTGTTAGGCTTTTGAGTGCATACAGATTGCACCAACAAAGTTTTATTTTTGATTCACTGTATCAATCTTGATTGTCAGCAATACCTGATTTTATTATCTCTTTGTACCAAACTGATATTTACCTCCATATCAGAGTGTTTTGTTGTATTGGCTTGTCTCATCAGGAGTGATGACTTTGTTTCCTGCAGATTGAAGTCACTAAAACAAGACTTCAGGCAACTCTCTTGGTAAAATCTCCAGAAACAGGAGAATTATTTGTGAATTTTGACCCTCAAATATTAACATTAATTAGAGAAACAGAATGCATGGCTCGTATGTGCCTTGATATCCCACCGTTTGCAAGTGCTATTCAACAGAAGAGAGACTGGTATAAGAATATTGTCCACAATTTGCAGGTGGGTTCATTTTGGTTGTTTTATATATGTATGGCATATGTTAAAATGGCTTGGCTCTACACACGTGAGAGAGTTAAAATTGAAGATCAATATTAAGACAATATTGGCAAGTTGGTTTGTTTTTTTTCCTTTCCTATCTTAAGACACTTTTAAAAAGAATTTCCAGGCTTTGCATCTTCTGTGAAGTTGCTTCAAAGTTGCATGGGTTTAGGAAAGTACTGCAGAATTTGGGAAAGAGGTGAAGATGGGGAAGGAAAGAAACTTACAAGATGCTTCACTTCATTGCTGGCTTTCTAAGTGATAATCAGTTTATCTCTCATCCAACCAAGTCGATCCAACCAAGTATCTCCATCATACCAAGTCGAACAATACACTTTGTCTTAAGAGGATAGTTTGCGGATGGTATGCCTGTGAAAAGTGCAAAAGATCCAGCAGACATCATGTAACAACATAGTTCCTGCATCAGCGTTAGACATAGGTGTCTGTAGAGTATATTAAAATAGAGCAGCTACAGCTTCCTCTTCTCTCGTTTTATAATTCCTTTGGGTCATTTTGTTTCCCTATGAACAGACAAAGTTCTAGATGAATGAAGACGAAGATTCAAAGATAAAGCATGTCTGGAAAAATATAGCTTCAAAGGGCTACTTGATTCCGAAATGAGATAAAAATGTCATGTTACATCATAAAACTATTACAAGGGTATTTTCTTGCAAAATGTGAAAATAGATCAGTGGGTTAAAGAGGCATTTAAAACTAAACACCGTGTTGAAGCTCTGTTAAGACTTCTCTAATAAAACTGCTGAAAAGTTAACTTGGATGATTTTTTTCTTGGATTTTTTTTTTTTCTCTGGGAACATCCATTTAGGGACTAAGATATTTGCAAAAAAATCCCTTTTTATATCAGAAAAGGCGAATTACCCTGTGAATTAATAATTGCACTATTGTGAAAAGCAGCAAACCTTGAACTTTGGCCAAAGACAATGGAAAACATCCAAATAATTCATTATTTCTCACTAATTTCAGTAATGTGGAATAATTGTCTTAAGTCATGATGAATACATGTGTATGAATAGGTTTAGAAGTGTGTATTAAAATGCTTTAATTCTCTGTACATTTCAGATGATGCTAGCAGAGTATAAAAGAATTAAACTAAAAATACAACACCCTGTTGAACGATTGATGATCCCTTGGTTAGCAAATATAGAAGATGCTATCCAGCCAGGTCTGATGTTACTGACCTGGACATCATTGAATATTGAGAAATATATTGATACAATTTTTAGCAAGCTAGGTAAGTCACTTGCCTCTTTCAGTAACTTCTGCTTGTTTGTTTC
This sequence comes from Alectoris magna, assembly GCA_030625065.1. Lineage (NCBI taxonomy): Eukaryota > Metazoa > Chordata > Aves > Galliformes > Phasianidae > Alectoris > Alectoris magna. The sequence goes on along the minus strand of CM060561.1, from coordinate 73,117,270 downwards.
TGTACAGATGCAAATTTCATAATTAAACCTACTGCCCTTTATATTATTTTTGTTTAACTGACTTACACATGAAGGAAATTAGAATATTCACCTGTACCCTTTACTTCATGTAACCTCTGCTTCTAAAAGTAATTTTTAGTTTTCTATTCTGTTTTCTGACATCTTTTTGAATTTTTTTTACTAATGTGAATGAAATGGCAGTAGGGTTTAACCAAGCATAAGGTAGTATGCAGAAGTTCCTGTGTATTCTGACATCAGAGGAAGCTTCCACTTTTTTAACAGTATCAAGGTTTCAGACTTATCTTAGCCTTTCCTTTTATTTCTACATGTATAGGACAAATTCTCAAGGAATAATATCTTCATTGAGTTGGCACTGTCACTGCTCAATAGCTTTTCCTATTACATTTTCTTTTTTTTCCTTTCTTTCTTTCTTTCTTTTTTCTTTTTAAAGTCCATCTCTTTAACACTGATGCATGCACATCTTTTTGGGCAACAGCTTTAGAAAACAGATGAGCTTTTATTCTATTCATGATTGCACTGATATGTATTGTTTCTGAAGCTGCTAAATTCCTTTTGCTTAATCTCTGTTATTATATCAACATAGATTCTGTTTTTTAAAATGATGTAAGTCACAGTGGAAATTTTCTTTAGTTGAAATGGCAAATTAAAATGCATTTTGGATGCTAGCCTGACATTATACTCAATTTAATTTTGAATAACACAAGTTGTTTGAGTCTGGAAGAGGCACCTTGCTGCTATTTCAATTTCAGCATTGAAAGTGAACTGCTATAAAATTGAAAATTCTAGTTATTGGTGTCCTTTAACTATTATTTGGTTTCTAACCAAATAACCATTTTTTGAAGGATGGACATTTTATTTGTCAAAAATTTTTGTTGCTATTGGGTTCTCTAAGTGGTAACTTATTCACGCCATAGGAGTAGTATTCCTGGAATGCCTCAGTTGAGTTTTAATGTCCTTATTTTTTCCATTTGTGTTTGAAATGCATATATTTCAGGTTAGTCTTGTATATTTGTATGCTATTTTGCCTATTGTCTTTTAGGATATATACAGAATATACTAGATGAGCATATATTGTGCAAAACACCAGTTTTGCACCAGTTCACTGGTGAACCTTGTCGTGTAAGTTTAGGTGTTTGAAATAAATCACTTAAGGTGTAAAATTAATGTAAAATTGAATATATCATCTTGTTTGAGTATGAATTTAATCAGGGCCCTGCAAAACTGTTATTTCAAACTTTTAAGCTTGTTTTGAATCTTCTCTTTGCCTTAAAAGCTGAACTGGAGTTATTGCTTGATAGAGTGAATGACTTGATTGAATTTCGTATCGATGCTGTCCTTCAAGAAATGGGTAGCGTGCCACTCTGTAAATTGCCAGAAGATGAACCACTGAGCTGTGAGGAATTTCTCCAAAAGACTAAGGTTATTAGATAAGATCTTCATAAAGAAATGTTTAATATTTCAAATTAACATATTTTGCTTTTTTAAAATGACATATAATCATTGCAGAATTGGTGGGAAAATGGAGAAAGGACATCTCCAGTTGTTTTTTTCACTGGAACATTAAACAGGAACAAAAATACAAAATGCAATGATGTCTGAGCTGAGGCATTCTTTCCTCAGTTTATAAATGTCAAGCCAACTTCTGCACGATATTTCTTTTATGCTTTGATACCACTCAAGTGCTTTTTCTCTGTGATAGTTTTTTTTTTTTTGGTCATTGTTGCTTGTTAGTGCCTTTACATAACAGAATTGCCCGTCTGATGCTTGAGAATAGTTCCATAATAAGTGCACTTGGTTTCCTGGGAGAGTAAATACTGTGGAAATAATTGTGTACTGAATATCTTTCAAAATTTCAAGCTGTCTTGAGTTTGTATATGCAAAATATGCTCAGAAGTACTGGGGTGAAAGTATTCTGGGAAAAGTCACTTCATGTACGCCATCAAAATACTTACATGCTCAGGAGGATTAACTGTAAGCCTGTAAGTAGCTAGTTGTTAAAGCTGATTAAACTAGTAAAACTGAATGTCAGAATTATTTTTATCAAACAGTAGTTAGTTGTTCAGGCATTTTACAATATAGTATCTAACTTGTGTTGTCTTCTGAAGTAAAGTTTTCTTTTGGAAAGAATATAGATCACATAGATAAACCCCTATGCCTAGTCTCATGTAGTAATAAACACTGCAAACAAATTATATTTCTCTCAGTTTGCGTTTTTGGCCTTTCCTATTTTGTCCATTAGTACAGCTCTGCTAGTTGTTAATAACAAGGCAAAACTTAGAATATTTTTAAAGAATTAATGGTATTTTGTACACCTTTTTCATTGATTCTGCTGCTGTTTCCTGATAGGGCTATGACTAAAATGTGCAGTCACTGAAGTAAAAATATGTGAGAGTTAGCACAAAAGAGAGCTTGAACTTCTCCATAGCAATTACAGCACCACAACAGTTTAATACTTTAACAGTGGAAGTGGTGTAGTAACCGCAATGAAGATAATAACAAAATTTGTAAACTTATTTCAGTTTCTTACTAGGAAGGACTAAAAATCAAGTCTATCCTGTGTCAGGTGTCTCTAAGTTTACAAAGGAACTACTGCAAAAGTAATGACTATGCCGTGGAGGGAAATTATTTGTTTAAATCATTACTCTGATACTACAAAGAAGAAATGGCTTCTTTCTCAACTGGAATGAATCATTAGAAAGATCAAAGATTTTGTCTTAAAATTTGGAAACGATTGAGTCTTGCTAACATCTGAATTTTCCATTTACTAATTTTAATTAAACAGAGATAGCCAGGTTTGACTAAGCTTAAACAAATAAGTGGTGAAGAATAAAAAAAAAAATACAACTGTAGTTAAGACATTGTACATGGCTGAAAATTTCTTCATCAGTTTTACCTTAAGTATTAAAGAAAGAGAACTGGCATAATACTTAAAATATTTCTGAATTTTGTTAAATCTCAATTTTTTTTCCCTTCACATAGTTAATAATTTTTGTGTTTATTCGAATCATAAATATAACTTTGGGTGGGTTTTAGCTCCTACCTGAGTGTAAAAGGAAAATACAATTGGCTAATACTCCCTATGGCACAGCCAAGTAATGTAAAATAGAAATGATCAAATGAAAGGTTAATGTCTCCCATGTCTACCTTGGAAAAATAAGAAAATTAAGAAGTATTTGCTTTTGAGAGCACTTTAACACAGTTATATTGTAAACATTAATTCATAATATTAACTCTGGATTAGTTGTGTGATTTAGGAAAGAAGTCACAGCAATTTTGAATTTCATTTATGATTTCCTATTTGGCACAACAAAGAATTGAAAACTAAATAGGAATAGGAAATAAAAGTCAGAACAAACACATTTAAAAATAACAGTGTGCATTTTCACAAATGTGAAGCCTTGAAATTTGTGCTAATAAAGAATGCTATGATTGTGAAGTAGAAATAAAAACCAGGAACCATAAGAACATATGTTTGTTTTGATTTGATAAATAGGAGCTCTGTATGAAAGGTTCCCAGACTTTACATTTTAAAAGCTCACTGGTGGAAGAAGCGGCTAATGAACTGATTAATATGTTACTAGACACAGAGGTACAGGTCAAAAAAGATGAGAAGTCAGTTGTTCCTGCTGGTGAAATAAGGGGGAAAAATGCAGGTAAGTTTGTACTGTCCCTCTGTGCTTATTCTTCTGCATGGTTGACATTGTTGGGAGTGTGGGGGGAGGGGATGCTGTAGCTCAGCTGGCTGAAGTATCCATCAGTATCTGATGTCTAAAGACTTCTGCTTGATGGATCATCTAACGATGGATCATCTAACAATCATCTGTCATCTGCAAAATAGGTCAGTGTTATCAGTCTAACTTGCATGTTCAAATATTGATGAATTGGAAACAGCTACTTACAGGCCTTGATTAAGTGCTGGACTTCCTAGAGAAAGCAAGAAAGATTGTTACTACACTTTGAACTGAGTAGAAAAGGTGGTTAGAAATAAAAGTTACATTGAGGTACAGATGACAAATGAGTATTATTTGCACTTCCGTAAGGCTTAGTTATGTTTCACATGCCTATGGAAGTGTTGCTTTATTGTGTTTTCAATTCTCCTACATCGATTTAACTAACTAGATTTATGATGTTTTAGTAACAGAGGAGGAAAGAAGATCAAAAAGCCTGACTTCCCCCAACAATTCCATTGAGGTATGGGCTGGACTCTCTCCTTCAGCAAAAAAGAAGAGAAAAGATTTAGAAGTATTAGAGGAAGAAGCCGATGAACTACTTTCTTACTTTAATGGTTGTAATACTGATGCCCTTTTGAAACTCACTCGAAATACTCTGGAGAACATACGGAAGCGCATCCATGCATCTTCCATGATCAGCCTCCCAGGTAGCCATATTGCAGTACTTTGCCTGCTCATTTAGCCTATGGAAAGAAATACATAGATGTAATATTGCAGAACTATATAATAAAAAGAGCCAGACATGTAAGAGAAGGGAAGACACAGGAGCCTGAGTAAGCTGTCTTGTTAAAACACAGTTGATAACATAGTATTTTTCCACAGGATATTTATTTCCCCTGTAAAGACAGAAAAGTATCATTCTGATAATGTTTCTTTTAGGATAGACCCTACTGTTCTGGAACTGGTTAATATATTTGGAGCTGGACTTGATATTGAAGTTTACCTGTTTGACCTTGACTTTTATGTAGAACTGTATGAAAAAAAGACAAAAGAGTGTTTTCTCTTTCTCTTAATAATTGCCTTCAGATCTTTCTATACATTATGATGAAGTACTCTTTTGAAGTATTTTATTGTTACTTACTTATAAGAAACAAAATTAAAGGCATTTGGTTTTTGTCTCTATGGAATATAAACCAAAAAATATAACGAGTGGTGTTTTCTTGCCCAATTTAATATGCTGTCTGTGAGTTAAAGCCAGGTAACAGGATTTTCTGTTGAACTGAGCTTTGCTGTATAGAACAAGTTGACAAAGAGCTTCATGGACAGAAATAAGACAGCACTTTGTTTTTGCTTGTGCTACCATGGACTTAACCAATACATCTTGTAAACTACTCAGGAATCTTTTTTCTTTAAGAAATTATACTCATTACTCATTATTGTGCTGCAGGAGATGGTTAATATAATTATAAACCCTAGATGGAGGTCTTTAAATAAATGCGAACAACTTTTTTGTTGCTGTTGTGTTCTTTCATTTAGAAAATCGCAATGCCTCTAGGAAGAAAACAAGTGCTCATCCTATCATTAAGACCAGCATAAACCTATCTATCCCTAATATTGTCATGAAACCTTCTTTGGATGAGGTACAACAAACGCTTAATAAAGCTGTAGACAGTATTGTGAAAGTAATGAAAGGAGTTGGGCAGTGGAGTAAGGAGAGAATATCCAAGGTTTGTCTTTAATAACTGTGCTTAATACAAAATTACAATTTAGAAACTACTGCAAATAGAAAATGAACTTTTATTTCTTCCACAGAAAGAACTACTAGAGCGAAAATTAGCTGTGTTGCAGTGTGAGAGTGGAGACAGTGATTCTGAAGATGGAATGAAAGAGACTGGAATGAAAAACTTGCATGGTAATGATAAATTCTGGCATCACTCAATTTGAGTTTTAGGTAAATGTGATTTATACATTATGCATAAAAGGATTTTAGACAGAAAATAAATCAAAAGCAAGAGAATAAAGACTTCGCAGATATTAATCCACCTTGGAGAAGAACTAGGATACAACAATGCCAGAGCTTTTCCCACGTATAGCAATCAAGCTTGCATGAAGATACTTCCTTGTGGGAATTTGAGTAAGGACATTCTGTTGTAAAATTCAGAGAGTTGTACTGCTTAGGGTTCTACTTGGAGTGTGCGGGAAGCTGTTAGTTTGCTAGCTTGGGCAGCACAGCAGAAATTTTGAGTGAATTTGGAAAACAATTATAGTCACTAGCATGGCACAAAATCTTCTGCAATTTGCCAGTGTGGTTTGTAACTTGGCATCTTAAAATGATTTTAAAAATCGTGTTAACATTCTTTTAAGAAGGATAAGTTAGTCTTAAACAAAAACTGTTATTGAGTAGAGATGTCTATATAAATCTCAGTATTGGTGGAGAGGTTTGTTTGAAGGATTGAATAGACTAAAATTGCTAAAAAGAATTAGTATGTTTTGTGATCAGACTTGAAATTAAGTTATCAAAGACATTCATTTAAGCAATTTTAAGATACTTTTGTCTTTGGTTTCTTTCTTTTTTTTTTTTTTTTCCTGTCTGATGTTTTTTTAGAATCAAACCAAATTAATTTTTCTACTTCGTACTTCAGGTAATTCAAAAGTATATTGAATGTTTTTAGGGTAACGTTCTCTTGTATATCTAAGAAGTAGGTAAGTAATCTTTGAACTGCATGAGAAATTAAATTAGTTTTTTAAAAACAAAATTTTCTCTTGCTTGCGATGCAATATGAAATTTCTGTAAACTTCAATCCTGTGGGTATTCCCTAGCTAAAGGATGTTCTGTTTATCATTCTTTTATTTTCAGGCCTAATTGTTTCAAAATCATCTGCTAGGATTTAATGTTAAATTCTATTTAAAATTATCAATTGTAACCTACCCCACATAATTGAGAAAATAGATATATTTATGGATTCATATATGTCAGTAAATATGTCAGTAAATCACTTAATCAGAGTGTGTGAAGAAAAACGAGGGTTTTGGGTGGGAAAGAGGAAGGTTATACTTGAGAAATTAGAGAGAAATTTGTTCCAAATTTCACAGAGAACCTGGATGAAACAAATTTACCAACAGCGGAGGAGTTTGTGAATGTGTGGTAACTACATTGGCCTCCTAGATTTCTTGTTGTCTTTTTGATTAGTAAGCATAAATACTTTTAAAATGTATGAGTATTGGAAAAGTGGTCTTTATTTTTGTTGGTAGCAATTTGTACTAAACCTGCTTTTGTGTTTCATTCTGCCTTTGGAGATAGAGCATCAGATACAGCATCTCTCAGTTTGTCTGAATCGGTGCAGAACAAGAGCTACTTCAAGAGTGTTTCAAATAACAAAGAAATTATTAAGTTGGTATCTTTACTCACCACTGTTGTTAATTCTACAAAAAAGGTAAGACAATAGGGATGTTAATTTAAGTTCATAACAAGTTACTGTCGAAGAGATATTAATGTACTAATTTTAATATCATTGGGGAAAAAGGATAGGCATTGAAAGCCCTGGTTAAGCATATGAATGAGAAAGCATAGGATAGTGGATGGCAGATGCATTGCTGCAAATTTACAGTTCTGCTTTGAAAGTAACATTGGGTAGCGTGTTCTCAGTGTTCAAAGATGTATGAGATTTTGCATATTGTGTAAAGTTTAAGTTTGATTGAAAACATATCTACAATTAGTAAAACAGCTTGACACAAATCTTAACAATAGTTGAGTGTGCATATTTAATACAGAAATGGTAGTAACTGTACAAATGTGTTAAATACAGTTTTATTCATATATAAATTGTTAGTGACTGAAGAATCAGATTTTATTGTAAAATACTTTAACTGATTAGTGAAATTGAATGTGACTACCATACAGTGCTAAGGATTATCATTGCTAATGATCTGGCTTTAGCATAAGTTTACCAGCAGCCTTCTGTTTTACTAAGATGAGGCAAACATGATCCACTTATGAATGAATACTTTATACACCAAGAAATTATGTGTAATGTGTGATTTGCTGATTTTTTGTGAACTTTTAATGTGTTTCAGGAGGTTCTTACAGCTTTGGAGAGTTTTGGTTGTTACAACCATATATGGCAGAGGGACAAGGAGGAAACCATTGAAAAATTCATGATGGGAAACCCATTACTCTCTGAATTGGAATCTCAAATTCTACTTGTGAAAGACTTGGAGATGAAAGTCAGTTCTGAGCCTGAATACATCTGTGTGGGAGCTATTGCACTGTGCACTGGTAAAGTTCAACTTTCCACTTCTTTGTAGAGGATTATACTTTCTGATTACTATAGGGAGGACAAATTATGTTTAGTTGTGTATGAGTGAGTTAGGTTTTAAAGACATAAAGCAGAAATGTGGAGTGGCTGTTATTGTTTTGGATATAAATGCATGTAAAAATGCGCTAACCGGGGTATTGCGAGGATCATCTGATGTTTCTTTCCCTGCCTGGACATTTCTGCTAACTTATGGGGTGGATAGCAGAGTTTATTCATTCTTATGTCATTGGCTTATATATACTGGCATATATATTGAGAGGAGTACACTATGCTTATGTTGCTTTTCTCCTTGCCTGGCTGCATGTGATGAGAAAAGATTTCAAATATCGATTTTGAATAAAAAGCCATATGTTTAACACAGCTAATTAAGTGAAGCATACATATTGTTACTGATTCCCTTTTTGCTATGGAAACCTAGCATCTTCACTTTTCTCTAGCTCAGTTTCCATATCACATAAGCATTTTATATTGCTCTAACAGAAATAACAGGAACTATGATGGACTTTAAGAAATACATGCAGCTGATTTTATAGTGAATGATAAATCCGAGAAAGAAAAATGGTTTCCTTATTAGGAGGAAGTATCAAACAAATGTGCTTTGTTATATAGTAAAGCTTGGCTATTGAACCTCGATGGAGATAGGGTAGGTCTGGTATTTAATAGACTGAAAATACCGCCAGGTTTAAGAGCTAAGCATGGAAAGAGATACTGTGTAAAAGGGAGGAGACGCTAGTGAAATATGCATGGTGAATGAACATCTAGCTGAAACAGAGTTGAATTTGTATCCAGCCAAAATATTATGTAGTACATGTACTGGTATGGATTTTTTACTTCTCTTTTGAGAACGAGGAAGATATCTGTACTGAACGGCAGAGCTTTAGGGAATGGACTGGATTGCTGCAAAATTGGGTAGCAATTTGCAAAATGTGTTTTGCAATTTGCAAAATTGCAAAATTCAAGTTTCTCTACATTTTGGTCACTTGGATCCACTGATACTTTAGATAAGAATCTTAAAGAAAGTATCCATTTGGTGGATATAATGGTTTATTAAATATCAGCTTCTGCTTCCATAGTCAGACTTTTAGATTCTACCTTGCATTCACAGCTGATTTTTTTAAAGTTTATTTTTGAAAAGTTTTAGGCATAAATAAGACTATTAGTGAATTTATTAGTTGTTTTAGGACAAAAATGTGTACAATGCTGTATAAACAAAATGAGAGAAGTGTGGAGTCCGGCTTCCTACTGGAAAGATGATGTATTTTGGGAGAGTTATGAGGAAAACAATCCTGAATTGCAGGTAATCCTACAGATTACAGATACTCAAAAGTATCAAAATGATTTCATTTTCTGTTTGCATGGATAGTTAGACTGAAAAAAAAAACAACAAAACAGAACCAGGATTGAAAAGAATACGCATTGAAATAAGATTTACATCTTAAAAATATCTAAACTATTTAAATAACTATAAATGTTCATTGTTTTCAGCTGATCTGAAGCTAGCACTAAAAGCAGAAATCAAAGACTGGATGAGTATCTTGGGTTATCATTGCAATAAGAAGTACAGAACAGAGATGGAAACAATTTTCACTTTTATAGAGGAAACTGACAGGAAGTTAAATCGTCACATTGAGGATCTGGATGACATAAGAACAACCATGTCTGCATTAAAAGATATTAGAGAACTACAGATTTCCATAGACTCTCAAGTTGGGCCCATTGAGGTAGTTAACAAGAATGTTGCAAATATGGGTAATGTTTCTGCACAGCAATTATTTTCTGGGTTGGTATGTAGCAGTGCACATTGACAATACATGATTCAGGTGGGTTAATGGTGGGTTGCAGATCTGTTGTATTACTTTAAACCTTTTGTTACCTTTCACAAGGAGGGGTTTAGTGGTTAGTGTAGAAACTATGAATGAAATGAGAATATGGATAATTAATGCAAGAAAGCTTTTGGTACTTTGTGGAAGACAACTGTGTATGAAAAGCACTGTCAAACAAATTATATGAGAAGGAGTGCAATTTGCACATGGTAGCAATTACTTTACCAGAAAGCTGTATCATGGGTTAAAATAAACGTACAAAATTGACACCTTTCAGGAAGTTTGGTTACTAGAATATATTCATTGACCATTTGTAAATGTAGGAGCTTCTGGTCAAATAGCAGGATGAAAAACAAAGAGTAGCTGTTTCTCTGTATTCCCGACTTCAGAGTATAGATTTAAGAATACTGTAGTTTGGCAAAATGCAGGATTGACTAGATATTCAGAAGAGTCTTTTTGCCAAGACATGTTGATGATCCCTGACTACCCATGCTAGGCAAACCTGACAGCTTGCTATCAGACAAATTTCTGACACCTGTGTTTCTTTTTCTGGTTTTCTCTGACCTGAGGAAATTTATGAAATGTGCAAAGAATTGGAAATCAGCAAAGACCCCTTCTGTATTGCACAACAAAGAAGTAGTGAATCACTCAGCCTTGTGAAGGTCTCCCTAGTTCCATGAAGTAGCAAAGTAGGACTAGTACATGAAAAGTGAAGCACATCCACAGCTAGATCTATCAGCGGAATTGTTAATAGAATCTCTTGGAAGCTGACATTTTAGAAATTGATGCTAAGAACTGTCATGGTTTGCTCTTGCCATGAGCCTAGGCATGAGCCCTGGTAGTCAAGGATTCCTAAACTTCCAATTCTGCAAACAGTTTCCTGGATTCTGTAGGCACAAGGAGTCATTGGTCAGATTTTTGGAACAAGTTAATCTATTTTCCACACAGAGTGACAGGCAGATTCTGTTTTCATGTTGATGATTTGCTTGCAAGTTGATCAAACTGAAAAATGTAAATGGAAGTAATTCTTTGTAGAAAAAACTTAAATGAAACTGCTAGCCCACAAAATTTAATTGCTATTCTAATTCATAATAAGTGAAGGGAACATTAAATAAATTTATAGTAATAAGAATTACTTTTACCAGGTCTTGTAGTACCAGGACAAGGGGCAGTAGCTTTGAACTGAAAGAGACATTTAGATTGTGTATAAGGAAGAAATCTTCAGTGATGACAATGGTGAGACACTGGAACAGGTTGCCTGGAGAGTTTGTGGATGCTCCATCATTTGAAATGTTCAGAGTTGGTTTGATCAGGGCTTTGATCAATCTGACTTAGAGAAAGATGTCTGTGCCTATGGCAGGGGGTTGGAACTAGATGATTTTTAATGAACCAATCCAACGCAAACCATTCTGTGATTTTATGTTTCTGTGAATGAAGAACAGTTTTAACATTTGAAGCTGTTGCTACATATTAGTTTTTGTAACTTTAGAAATGATATATTAATGCTTTGTTGTTGAAAACACAAAGTAAGGCTTCGGTATCCATATGGAACAGGGGTTTGTTTGCTTTGCTAATTTGCAGGCCTCTGGTTAGTTGCTTTCTCATAGCTTACCTCCTGTAATAAATATCCAGATTGGGTCATGCTGAACAATGGAAGACACGGATCTGAATAATGTTCTTATTAAAATAAAACTAAAACCTGTAAACTTGAGAAGTACTTTAACTGGAAATTGTTTTTGGGGAGATGGATGACACTGGAGCAAATAATAAAAAAGCAGAATCATAGAATCACAAAATCATTAAGGTTGGGAAAGACCTCTAACATCATCTAGTCGACTCTCCACCTACCCGCAACATTACTCTCTAAAATGTGTTCCACACATCTAAAATGTGTACCACATCCACACATTTCCTGAATACCTCTAGGGACAATGACTTCACCACCACCCTGGGCACCTGTTCCTATGCCTGACCACTCTTTCGCGGAAGTTTTTCCTAATACCAAACCTGAACCTCCCCGACGCAACTTAAGGCTATTCCTTCTTGTCCTATTGCTAGTTACATGGGAGAAGAGGCCAACCTTTACAGACGTTATGGGAAGGTTAGAAGTGAAGGATAGGTAGGTATTTTTCCTTTGTGTGTTTCTTCAAGTTGGGTATTGGCTTGCCAGATTGTGCCAGTTGCTAAATAAAAGAACAGATTTTCTTTCTAGCAAATAATTTTCTGTACTTAAGTATTTGAAATGTTAGCACCTATATGAGTAAAATTAGCATCTGTAACTGTTTTGTTTATCTTGATCCAAACTTCTGACAGGAATCCTATGCTATATTAAACAAGTATAATCTACTTGTGACCAAGGAAGAGTCAGAGAAGGTGGATACTTTGCACTACACTTGGGAAAAGCTGCTGCTCCGAGCAAATGAAGTGCAGAATGAGCTTATTGCTTTGCAGCCGAAGTTCAGAGGAGAGCTTATTAGCTCTGTGAAGACTTTTACTGAAGACTGTGCACAGTTCTATTCAGATTATGAGCAGGTAAGAGTTTGTGATATTGGGTTAGAGGAGCTTTTGAAGAGCAGTGGAAGCATGGAAAGACTGTGGGGTTGACTCAATAGTAGGATGTTCCTCTACTATCTGAAAACTGTGCTTATTCTTGTTAACGTGGTAGCTGAGTTTCAGTGCAGGACAAGATTAGGTTATTTTTTGTGTGTGACTGAAATTTGTGCTGGTAATCAGCTCTAAAATGTTGGAGACGAATGAAGTTCCTAATACATAGCTTGTTACCATGTGCAAATATAAAGGTTGGGATTTAAGAGAAATTAAATTAGAATATGTGTAGAGATTTCTGGCACTGAATGTTAATACAAATGACTTCAAATCTTATATTTCTTCTCAGGTGAGTACGTGTCAAGCCAAACCAGTCCTTTAACTAATACTTATTTATTCTTGAAAAAGGAAGCTACTACTGCCTACCTGTTTCTAGTACTGCCTATCTTTTCCAGTATTGCCTACATTTTCCAGTATTAACAAAACTTCTGTATTAAAAGAAAAATGAATCGCCATTTTATTTTATTTTATTTTATTTTATATTTAATAAAGTGGTTGTTTCAGTAATTTTGTAATCTGTCAGGTGAGTTGTTATCTGGTGTAAGCGTGAAGTCTTACAACACCAAAAATGTTGCATTTCAAATCAGCATTATTGTTTAATTTGATGTTTTCTCCCCCCCTCTAAACTCACTCACTCTGATTCCATATATATCCATTTTTTTCAGAGTGGGCTGCTGGTGATTGGTTTAGAGCCTCAGGAAGCCAGTGACAGGCTTACCATGTTTCAGGTACTATTAATTCTAAGATTTTTCTTATTGCTTAATGCAAATAAACTAACAACTGAAGGCTCTGAGAATGAATCAGGATAGTTGAACTAATTTTCATTGGTTCATAGGGTTACTGATTGGTCAAAACTATTTCAATGTAATGAAAGCTAAGGTGATTATCAGAAATCAGAAATGCTGATTAAACTATGTTTTTAGGACATGAATAATAGTAACTAGATAGTCTGGAGCTTAGCCTACTCTAAAATTTACTGTATTTGACTATAAGCTGTTCTTGTGTTCATTATTGTGTCTTTTTCATGGCTGCATTTTTGCCCATTTCTGTTTGTTCTCCTCTTAAAAAAAAATGCTGACTGGTTCTCCTGTTCAAATATTTATTTATACTGTTTATTGTACTTCATTTATACTGGCTAATTTATGTTCCTGTAATGATGACTTCTAGTTGTTCTCCTTTTTCCACAATGCACCTCTAAGCATAATGCCAGATCTTGAATATTGAGTTATTTAAATCCATTTCATTAATCTCTCTTTCTTTAGAATCGATTTGATAATCTCTTTCGGAAATACATTACTTACACTGATGGGGAAGATCTTTTTGGCTTGCCTGTTACACAATATCCTCAGCTACTTGAAATAAAGAAGCAACTGAATCTGTTACAGAAACTCTATAATCTATATAACAATGTCCTTGACACGGTCAGTGGGTACTATGATATTCTTTGGTCAGAATTGGATGTTGGAAAAATTAGCAGTGAACTTCTGGAATTTCAGAACAGGTGAGAAACTGGTTCTGTGAAAAGATGGCTTATATATATATATTTTACTTCTTAAAAATAGTTGTAATAATTAGCACTATTAATTTTAATTGAAAAAATATATCCATTACCAATTTCTTAAGTTAAGGAAGCCAGAATATACTCTAAATATTGAGGATTATTTGATTATTGCTCCATAAAGAGCTTTGGATATATATATTTTCTTCTTCTCTTCCTTTGAACATACATTAAAGTTTATGCAATTTATTTTATTCATAAAGGGAATTTAACTTGTTTCTTTTAACATTATTAATCATGAGAGATAGAGCTTTACCTGAGATGTCTAATGTAGGCTGAATTTTTTTGCTACAAAATTAGAGGAACAGAGTTTTTTCAAGAGAATAGAGCAGTCCTTATCATGAACCTCACCAAAAGAAGAAATCAAGATATAAAGTGATTCAATTGTATTTGATGGTCACTTGGACCTTCAACAGAATTATGCAGACACAGTCCTTAGATTGAACCTGTAAGTATGCAGTTACTGGTCAGTGAAATAGTTTGGTAATAGATTTAGTCATGTACAAAATCCTCAAATTATAGGGAACCTGAATTTGGAGGATATGTCATCTACTGTTAAAACCATATATGATGGTTAAATGGGAAGTAGGATATCTGAATATACATGAAGAAGCTTGGATTATTTTTCTGTAGGTGCCATAAGCTTCCTCGTGGTGTAAAGGAGTGGCAGGCCTTCTTTGACCTAAAGAAGACTATTGAAGACTTCTGTGAATGTTGCCCGTTGCTGGAACAAATGTCAAGTAAAGCAATGATGCCTCGGCACTGGAAGCGGATAACTGAACTCACTGAACACAACTTTGTTGTAGAAGGTGAAACACTGAGACTGAAGAATATTATGGACGCTCCTCTACTCAGATATAAAGAGGAAATAGAGGTATTTTGAAGGAATGGAAATGGATGCATGAAAGAAAATAGCCTGCTCAAATAGATATCTGAGTAGCAGTATTAAGAGGGAAAACTATCTGCAAAGAAAGAACAGAGAAATAGGCGATCAGCAAAGTTTTCTGTGTAAAATAATGACACATATTGTGGTATAAACTCTATAAAACGTGTAATCTGGCTCACAATTAATTCATTTGTGAGGGTGTTTTACAATATTAAAGGTATGAAAAATTATCATTTTACATTGCCACATTAACTTTATTTTAACTGAATTGATACGTGGATTATTACATATGGTGTTTTCACGTCTTTAGATCTTTCCACTTAGAATGGCTTGGATTGGAAGGGACCTCCGCTTGATAAATAGTTGCTCTTCAGCCTAACCAGGGCTAAAGGAAATAACAGTTAGATTTGGATTCCAAAGATGTGAATGGCTTATAACTTGTTCTGACATTCTATTTATTTAAAAGGATATCTGCATAAGTGCTGTGAAGGAGAGAGACATTGAACAGAAGTTAAAACAAGTGATAGCTGAATGGGACAACAAAACATTTATCTTTGCAAACTTTAAAACTCGTGGGGAACTTCTTCTAAGAGGAGACAGCGTATCAGAAACAATTGCTACCATGGAGGACAGCTTGATGATTCTTGGTTCTCTCATGAGTAACAGGTAACAAGAAAAGCAGAGTCTATGTGTATGTGTGAGTTATAAATACAAGCAAGAGGCTTTATTTCACAAAGGAGAAGGAAAGTAAATATCCAGATAAAAACTAAAAGCCTTCTTGTCCTCGAGCTGATCATGGGCTACTTCTCATTGCCTATATTCCTGTATTAAAATGTTCTGAAATGATGTGTTCAGATGTCACGGGGTTATCAAGATCAATCTGGGTCCGTGACAGGGGAGGGGGCAGTAGGCCCGTAGCCCCCCGGCCTCCTCGGAAAAAAAAAGGGAAAAAGGGAAAAGAAGGGGTAGGGAGATGGGAGTTCAAGGGAACAAACAGAACAGCGGCAACAATCTGAGGAGTAAAACTTATTTACTAACTATGATATTGGAATGCAAGATAAGACACTATAATACAATATAATTAGAATTGAAGCTAATAAATCAAATATAATGAGAGAGAGAGGTTTCCAAAGACCGAGAAGCCTACTTTGAAGTTGAAGGCACCGCGGCTTGGAAGCACACCCACACCCGCTGCCAGACAGTGAGAGAGAGCGAGCGTCGCTTCCGTGACGTATTTCCCTCTCTGGCCGTGAGGTCCCCTGGGATGTGTAGTACTTGTTCTCTGTGTTCCACATGATGTTGTGATGTGGAATACCAATAGCAAAAATTACAAAACACAAAACCATGACATTCTGACTAATTAGTTGGACAGTTGCCATGGATGCAAGAGTGGTGACAAACATAAAAGGGAGCACTACCCTATTGTAGCAGGGGTCTTGCTGGGATTACAGGCACTGCTATTCTGCCCTAGTGTAGGCCACCATCTCTTTTACAAAGACTTTTACTGAAGGTACTGAAAAATCCCTATTGAAATGAGCTACAAATTATCTTGTGTGGAATGTCAAAGCCCCTTGATAAAATAAGGAACACAAATCCCGATCATCAAAAAGATGTTCAAAAGCAAATGTTTGTGTAATAAGGACCCATTGTGAGTTTTGAATCTTTGAAAAAGTTACATAGTCTCTTTTTGAAACCACTTTAGCTTAGAGTGAAAATGAAGTCTTGCTCCCATTCAGTTCCTGTTGATTCATAGCTATGCTACACACCATGTGGACAAAGCAGCAAACTGGAGCTGATTAGGTTCATGACTTCTGTCTGTGCTGAGTCAAGTGTGGATTTGCGTACTTTAACCTGACAACAACAAAAATGGCGTGAATATTCTTCCTCGTTGTGTTTGAGGGCTGTGCTGGCTTTCAAGAGACTTGTTTCCTTCTTAAATTAAAATAAGTTGGTTTTATTTATTTTAGATACAACACGCCGTTTAAGACACAGATTCAAAAATGGGTGCACTATCTTTCCAACACGACAGATATCATTGAGAACTGGATAACTGTGCAGAACTTGTGGATTTATTTAGAAGCTGTTTTTGTTGGTGGTGACATAGCAAAGCAACTTCCAAAGGTTTTCAGATCTACCTTTTTTCAGTTTGAGTTTCTATATTGTAAGAATAAAATGTAACTATGATGTCATAGTGAATGCAGTAACTTAAGCTTCATTGTCTTAATGGTTAGCAAAATTAGACTTACTAAGACATTAGGTAACCAATTCCAACAGCAGTATTGTATTAGAAAGAATAATAAAAGTGTCCTCAGGTTGACCTTTTTGTTTCTAGATTGTTAAATTATTAACCAATATTTGTGTAAGTGTTGTGCCTAGTATTAGTATTCTTAGGTTAACGGAGTAATATTTGTCACTAGCCCAGTACTACTTGCAGTTTTGCTAGGAATCTTAAACATTTCTACATTACTTTTTGAATTAAAATTAATATAGTTTTTAGAAAAAGACTTCAAATTTGGAGCATGCGTACTCAAGAATAAGACATTTTCTGTGTTTTTGTCTAAGAATGTTTGGAAGAAAATGTGGATAGCAGGCTTGTCAGTGAAGTGTAAAATAAGTTCCATTATGCAAGCAGAAGATTTCTGTTTTTCTAAGCTGAAAAATCTTTGGGGCTGGACTCTGGTGATTACTTGTGAGAAGATTACTGGTGCCAATTCTTCCAGAAAGTTCACTTTTCCTTTTCTTTTTTTTTCCTTCCTCCATTGCTTCCCCTCCCTATATTTAAACAGGAAGCAAAGCGTTTCTCTAACATTGATAAATCCTGGGTAAGGATCATGACTCGAGCTCATGAAACACCTAATGTTGTTCAGTGCTGCATTGGAGATGAAATCATGGGACAGTTACTACCACATTTACTGGAACAGCTTGAAATCTGTCAGAAATCACTCACAGGGTAAGATTACTGCATTACCATTCTCAAGGAAATGGTTGTAAATTGTGTAACTAGCTAAAGAGCAGGTACTGTCCCACGGACTTTGTAAAGATCCTGTTTTTATTTCACTGTGAATTCAGTTGAACTGAATAAGCAAGGTAGCAGGCTGACGCAAGTCTTCCAAAGATATTCCTAGTACCTCACTGCTAAGTGTTTGATTAGTGACTAAGCTGTCACTGTCTTTCTCTGATGACACAGCTGTTTCTGTCTGGTTTCAATCCAGCAGGCAGTCTAGGTTTATACATAAAAAACCTATATATATATGTATATAGGATCCTTCCAGATCCTTCACAGGTTTGGGGGAAATTCAGGGTAAGACAACTAGGCAGCGAGTAACTGACCTAAATTAAAAACACTAGCTTCATAATAATTTCTTTTCATTTTAGTAGTGCTTACATTACAGGAAACAACGAAGGTTTCAGTGAAGTTATTTCTGGTACTAAAAGGGTTGTCTTAAAACAGGTGCTTAAAATGAAGGTATGATGGATAAGAATTGTTATTGCTGCCATGAATAAAAAAAATGCAATAATGCATAGTGAGAAATACTGCATTTAAAAAGGAAAGGATGTATAAAGTAACCTAATTAATTTTCTGTCTACTTCTTCTCCTCCTGACAAATGTTTTTAAATGCAGATACCTGGAGAAGAAGCGCCTCCTATTCCCACGATTCTTCTTTGTATCAGATCCTGCCCTATTGGAAATTCTTGGCCAAGCATCAGATTCTCACACTATACAAGCACATCTGCTGAATGTCTTTGACAACATTAAAACTGTCAAGTTCCATGAAAGGGTATGTACTCCCCAAATCTCAAAGTTGCATTATTTCAGATTGTTAAACAGTGCATAATACCTGTTAAACAGCAAGCTGCTTGGGTATGTAGAGCTTTTGACAGTTTTACCAAGCTGATCATTTATTTTTGATGCTGCATAGGGTTTCCTCATGCAAGACTTGGTTACATATCCTCATTTGTTTAAGAGGAAAACTCTATATAGTATAGCAAAACAAAATAAAATTTTGCACCAGTGCTTAGGTTTCAGTAAAAAAGCATCTAGGTACTGAACTGTCTTCTGTGGCTTAATATAGGCTATAATCAGAAGCTCACTTGAGAGGATGTTTTATGAGCATATTTGTATGCTCAGATTGCCTGAAAAAATGTTGTTTGAAGAACAATTTTCTTACACTTCATGAAAAGAATAGATTGCAACATGGATTTTCTTTTACCTGTGTATGTATGTATTTCCATAGACAGCTGCTACCTATCCATGCACAAAATTCTTTTGGTTGTCCGTGTTCTTTAACTTCCATGTTTCCATTTTTTTTTTATTTTAAGTCTGCAACTTTTGTTAGGATTTGCACTAGTAATGGGGAAAGGTTTCCTTCATTTGTTACTGGAAAATGAGTGCCTTCATTGAAACTGAAGTGAAATTTGAGTGTTAGCAGCATACTGAGGTTTGTCTCCTTGTTCAGATGGGAATGTTTTGTTTTAAATATTTATTCATACTTAAAGCAACGATTTTATTGCTTTCACATTTTGCTTAGTAGATTGGTATAATTTTGTACGTATCTAAATAAACTTAATGCAACATAGCATGAAAACCAGATGTAATGAAGGTAATAATTTTTTAATCACAAATTTTTCTTTTTTTTCTTTTATTAGATATATGATCGTATATTGTCAATTAGTTCACGAGAAGGTGAGACTATTGAGCTGAGAAGACCAGTAATGGCTGAAGGTAACATGGAAGTTTGGCTCAATTATCTGTTGAAGGAGTCCCAGCTGTCACTGCACCATGTTATTCGCCAGGCAGCTATGCATATCCAGGAAACTGGTTTCCAACTGATTGAATTTCTTTCTACCTACCCAGCCCAGGTAAAAACATTGTTAAATCAATGAAAAATTGTGTATATATAGATCTGTGCATTGGTGGGATTTTCTTATCTTTGAAATTAAGATTGAAGCCAGATGCAAAAACGACATTTAAATTAATCAGTGCAATCTTTTGATTTCCAATTTAGATATCTGAAAACAAAAGATTAAAAGTTACCCTGAAGCTCTTGGTATAAAAAAAAATGCTGAGTACAATAAATTAATGCAATAGAGCTAATGCTAATTCTTTTCACACTTACTACCTGACTACTAAGGTTGTACATTTGTTTATACATTCAGGAAAAGCTTCTTGACTTGTGATCAGGAATGTGATTGGAGAAGGAACTAAAAGTTATAGAATTACTAAATAAATATTTTAAATTGAAACATTTTATTGTTCTGATAACCTATTGGTTTTTAATTATTTATTATGATGTAAATTATATTGAACAGTTGTATTACAGTTGCTTGATAGGCTGTGTCTCTGAGACTGAACTGTGGGCTTGTGTAGGTGTTTATAAATGGAGCTGGGACATTTAAATGCATGGATTCTGTGACTTCTGTAAGGAAGCGTAGAAAAATAATTTTATACAATTAGAACAATTTATTTAGATTATCTGTGCCTGTGAATGTACACAGACACACTTTCCTTTTTATGAGGAAAGTGAAAAGATGATGAAGTGTACCATTTCATATTTCCTAAGGTTGGGTTGTTGGGAATCCAAATGATTTGGACAAGAGACTCAGAAGAAGCTTTGACTAACGCCAGGTATGATAAAAAAATTATGCGAAAGACAAACCAGTTTTTCCTGGATCTTCTAAATACATTGATAGATATGACAACAAAAGACCTTAACCCAGTTGAACGAATTAAATATGAGACATTAATCACTATTCATGTGCATCAGAGGGACATCTTTGATGGTCTGGTAAGTATTGAAAAATGTACTGGGTTATGTGTTGGTAGCCATGTAAAACGGTGTAAAATGTCAAGCAGACAATATAGTTACGGCATATGAACGCCTGCCTTTTAAGCAAAAAAAATTCTGTAAGGCCTGTAATGATGTTGTGACTTGGAGTATTACAGAAATGTTGGTGTTTATCCAAAGCATGTCATAGCTTCTCTTTTGGAAATTCAGTGTTGTGGTCTGCCCCAGCAATAGAAGGATTTTATGAGACTTTGTGTTGTCCAGTCTAAGTTAGATGCTGCTGTTCTGTGGTCAGTTGGAAAATTCTTTTTCTCATATACTGTGCTGAAAGTAATCATACTTTATGTGGGCTACATTGTGATTCTGAAGGAATAAGTAGAATAATTAGTGTTATAATAACAGAAGAAAGCTTAAAGTTGGATGAAGCTGCTGTCATCTCTGTTTTAGTTTCAATGAAATATCTATTACTTAGGAATTTATTTATTCACTTCACACCTTCTCATGCTGCCACAGGATACTAAAATTAGGAAAATGAAAGCATTTACTCCTTAACCATTCAAAATCTAGGCTAGCATGCCTTTTCTCTATAGGAAGCTCTGGACTTGACTGAAATTACGTTGTCTGAGGAAGGGGTTACTGATTTTTTTTAACCCTCTTTTTTTTGTTTAAGGTTTGCATGCATATTAAGAGTCCTACAGACTTCGAGTGGCTGAAACAGTGCAGATTTTATTTTAATGAAGACTCTGATAAAATGATGATTAATATCACTGATGTGGGTTTCACATACCAGAATGAATTCTTGGGCTGTACTGACAGGCTTGTCATCACACCTCTTACAGACAGGTGACAAAGACTGATTTTATTCCATTATTCTTTGACTCTAAACCTGGGCTTTTACGTGACTAACTCAGTCATACTTTTTGGATGCAAAATAGATCTCTGCAGAGTTTATCCATCGCAGTCTTATTGAAGCCAATAAATTTACATTAATATTTTTGTTTCTGTGTTGTATAGTATGGAATAACTAACAGGTTTATTTCTGCCACAAGCTTACGTGTTTCCCATGCATATGATGCATGAGATCCTCATGTGTACGATACTAATAAACCTGAGGATCAGGTAAATCCAACAGATATAGTATGCAGATAGAGGACAAAAAGATGTGTTTACAAGCAAGCTAATGGTAACAGCTAAGGAAGAATGAACAGAAAATCAATTTTATTCAGCTGCAGTAGATTGTAGGTTTTTGATCTAGAAGGATGTGGCAGTAATTGCATGACTATTAGCAGAAAGATCCACTCACCTAACTAATAACACAAAAAGTGATTTATAAATAAACAGTACCAAAATGAGAGATTTGAAAAAAATATTTTTAAAATGATGTCGCAAATTCTAGAGCTTCTATTTATATATAATTGATAGAACGTGTTTTATTGCATCACATGTTTTGCTTATGAAAATGGGATGCATTGTATGATCAAATTTTAAAGATGGATAGCAAAGCAAAAATAGCTGTTTTTCATTTTTGTACTCCACAGAATAACATAGTTAAGAGCTGCTTCAGCTAGAGTAACCTATGAACTAAGCTATCCAAATGGATTATGGAGATTCTCTGTACTTTTTTTCTTCCATTCTTCATATTCCACTTAATGTTTGAGGAGACTAACCATAATATTGCTCACACCATGGTTTTTCTTCTGATCAATTTAAATCATATTCACATGAATTTCCTCATCTCCCTCAACAAGGCCTTCCTCATATGACACACTTGAGTAAGAGCCTCTGGCACTGCACAGAAAACCATTTCTGTCCTTTCAGTCCTTTAGGTTATAATTGCTTGTTGCCTTTTAGATGTTACATCACTCTGGCTCAAGCATTAGGCATGAATATGGGTGGAGCACCTGTGGGACCTGCAGGAACTGGAAAAACTGAAACCATCAAAGATATGGGACGGTGTCTTGGTAAATATGTAGTTGTCTTCAACTGTTCAGATCAGATGGATTTCCGAGGACTTGGGAGGATCTTCAAAGGTAAGATGTGGACTATGAGTTACAAACGCTCAGAGAATAGCTTTATTAAGATCAACATGTAATCAGCAGTTGATTCTCTGCCTTTTAACAACTGTAAGTAATGAATACCTTGTTAATGTAAAACGCCACTGCAGCACTCCAAGAAATAGAAATGTCTGAAAAGGTTAGACAGTTTTTGAAAGAATATATAAATATCTTTAAAATAATCAAGGAGGACTGCCAGTACAAAAAGGAAAAGATGTGTACTAGTAAAATGTGTTGGTTTCTGATTTCAATTTTTTTCTCCTTACAAATATCAAAGTTCTTAGCAGTTGAAAGAAATGAATGAGTAGCAGCACATATGCTTAAAACAACTCTTGGCATAGCTTACAGATGGTAGATAGAAACAAGAATATTTTTAGGCACCAGAAGCTGATATCCGTCAGTGATTGCAGGTGACATATCATGTGGAGGTCCTTGGCTGTTTTCTTGTTGCAGCCTTGATGATGACGATTCCCTCCTGAAAATACCTGACGAAGAATGGAACAGTGGCACAGAATGACCCCCAGCTTTTTTTTTTTTTTTTTTTTTTTAATGAAACTGACTTTGCTGTTTATTTTAATCTGAAAAATAAGTTATTGGTATCCTATCTTATTTTCAAAGATTTATTGCAGGGATTTTCTTTGGGTAGAGAGGAACAGGAAAACACTGAAGGTGCTGATAGAAGAAGCAGAGATCTAATCATGTTGTGTCCTAGAAATGCTTATAGGTTTGTGAAAATTTGTACATTCTTGC
Organism: Alectoris magna; assembly: GCA_030625065.1. Classification (NCBI taxonomy): domain Eukaryota; kingdom Metazoa; phylum Chordata; class Aves; order Galliformes; family Phasianidae; genus Alectoris; species Alectoris magna. The sequence continues at coordinate 73,093,801 of CM060561.1, read as the reverse complement.
TTTAAAAAGAGTTACTCTTCCCCTTTTCCTTTTCCCAATGTCTCAACAGGTTTTTTTTTTTTTGTTTGTTTTTTTTTTTTGTTTTTTTTTTTCCCTGAGCAGACAAGCATGAATTTTAGTGGGTAAATTACACCAAAAAAAGGATTACCAACATTCTGGCCAAATACTTAGTTGCTCTTTTCTTTGAAGGTCTTGCTCAGTCTGGCTCCTGGGGTTGCTTTGATGAATTCAATCGTATTGATTTACCAGTACTATCAGTAGCTGCACAGCAAATTGCAATTGTGTTAACATGCAAGAAAGAACGTAAGAAAAGCTTTGTTTTTACTGATGGAGATAATGTGGAAATGAACCCTGAATTTGGCATCTTTCTTACTATGGTACGTATTCAGTAGGTTTGTAATATACCAGTGATAACTGTATGATAATTTTCTAACCTGGTATATTACCTGTACTTGCTAACTCTGATGTCATTCAGCTCTTTCAATGACAATTTGAGGAGTAAGTATTACAACAAAGATGGTTTACTCTATCTTATTTCACTGGCATCAAACATCTGCAGTTAAGAAATAAATTGATTTGTTACAGAAGCTATTCTTATAAAGGCAAGTTATCTGTGTGTCCCATAATGCTGCATTTGTGTTCCCAAAATATGCATTTTATTACAAGTGTAGAAAAATGACCAGAGATTTAGTTGGAAATAACCAGTCAAAACAGGATTTGTAAGACATGTGAAATCTAGATTTTAAAGTGTTCAGGTATAACATTTTTCATACCTTGTGGATGCAAGGCGGCTTAAATGCTGTAGGGATATGATGGCCAATCTGCCTGACAATTCATTTTTCATATGTAAGTTAAATCTCAAAAGTTACTTTTGTCTAATCCAAATGTGTCCAACCCATAGCCCACTGGCTGCATGTGCCCTGGACAATTAGTAATGTGACCCCACAAGACTGTAAACTTTTGACTTTACTATGTGATTTTTACGTGATATTTTTCATGAGTTGATTGCACATAGCACAGGTGTGAGCTGTGTAGGCAAGAACAGAATGCTGTGGATGGGAGGTTACAGTGCAGTGCTAAATCCATATCATATGTGCCACACAAACTCAGTCAAACTGAAATGCGCGTGGTCTGCATGTTAAATATACTTGTGCCCTTTGGCAAGTAAAACACGGTGGTTACCAGTAATAATATTTCATTAACACCTACACCTGTGAAGACACGTGTTTTTTGTTGTTAAGCAGACATGTAAGTTTTCTTATTTAATTACTGAACTTGGGCTTCTGTCATTTCTTAATATTTAATAAGCTAACACATTCGCTGGGGAAGAAACATCCGGAGTACTCTTACATCTTCAGAAGCGCAGAGGAAGTATAAAATAATTTGCAATATGTTTTTAAATAGTTTTGCAATATGTTCTGGATTAGTGTTCCTGCAAATTGTCATCAAATCTGTGAATTTCAGAAAGTCCAAGGGGTTGAATCATTGCCTATTTGAGGAGTTTCTTAAAAGTATGGAAGCTGGTCATGGAGGCATCCTTTACTTTTCTGAAGTAAGGTGGCTATGTAAAGGTAAAATGCTGAAAAGATTTTGCGATTTGCAAAATGAAATCAAGTGATTTATGGAATCAAAAGGAAAATGTGTTCCAGAACATGAAAATAAAAAACTGTCCTGTATACAGGAGAAAATATGCAGGCGTGCTTTCTGTTTTTGGTTAACAAATGTGAGAGTACATTTGAAGATTGAAAAAAACAAAACAAACAAGAAAAAAAACACAAAAAACACATCAATTTTTTCGTATATCTGCAACTCCAGTTTCACTTAACATAAATACATTACCTTCAAATTTTCAAATGAAACGTATGTAGTTGCAATCAGACATTCTACTCAAAAAAAATTTGATCATGCCTCTTTACCAGACTTTTATAAGACCTCTCTTACCAGAGAAAAATACCCCTCATTTCACAATCATGCCTTTTTCATGTTATCACTTTTTGGCAGCACATCCATTTGTGAACAACTGTTTTCAAATTGAAGCACAGAAAGATAAACGTTAGATCAAAAATCTCTGATGAGCACCTTGAAAACCCACTGATAATTGCAACCACTTCCATCAAACCAGACACTGATGCAGTAGTTTTGCAAAAACAAGGTCAAATATTCCACTAGTTTTATATATATATATATTTTGCCTTCTTTAAAAAAAAATGTTTTTGTAAAATATAAAAATTGAAAAAAGTTTTGTTACTTCTATACATTAACTTTTATATATTTTATATGCGGACCAGGACAATTACTCTTCTCTCAGTGTGGCCCAGGTAAGCCAAAGTGTTGGACACCCATTGTCTAATCAGATAATACATTCCTTTGTTGTTTCTTCAACTTGTGCAGGGTGCAGTTAACTTCAAACCTTGTTATTTTCTCCAGAATCCAGGATATGCTGGACGGCAAGAACTTCCTGAAAACTTGAAGATCAACTTCCGTTCAGTGGCCATGATGGTTCCTGATCGTCAAATTATAATTCGTGTCAAGTTGGCTAGTTGTGGTTTTATTGCTAATGTTGTACTGGCAAGGAAATTCTTTACACTATACAAGCTCTGCGAAGAACAGCTATCAAAGCAGGTGATTTTCATTTGAGGAAAAAATTATATTTAGGAAAAATTATAAATAGTGACACGAATTATTAGTATTAATTTGTGTATTTACCTATTAATATGCCTTTATCTCAACCGGAAAATTTTCTCACTTTTACCATTCCAATTCTTTTTGACATCCCCCTAAAGGAGTGACGGTGTGGTGCTCAGAATGTGTTGTGAGTAACCTACAACAGATGTTAGGAGACATTTGTGCTGCATGTATTACTTCTCAAACTTTAAATGATAAACAAGAATTGTTTCATCCCCATAAACTAGGGGAAATTCTTCCCAAACTCGGTGTATCTTCTAGGTGCATTATGATTTTGGCTTGCGGAATATATTGTCCGTGCTTCGCACATTAGGAGCGGCAAAAAGAGCAAATCCTACAGATACTGAATCTACCATAGTTATGCGTGTGCTGAGAGACATGAACCTGTCTAAACTGGTAAGCTCTGAGGACCTGGTAAATTAATTAGCCTGTACTTCAGAGTCATCTATTTTTGGGAAACAGAGTTTAAATCTGTTCAGGTGTTCATTGGAATATTGTCTATGGCCTTTTACTCTGGTGCTATCTTGGAAATATTGCATTCCCTGTATGACTTGGCCTGTTCAGATTTTTTGTAATTAAACATATTTCCTCTGCTACCTATAGAAATAAATTACCAAATAGGAGCCTCTATGGAAATTTTGGCCTAATGTTTTCTGCTTCTTGTATTTAATCATTCTTTTAAGATTATGTTATTTGTACTAATGAGTACTATTTCATCTGAAACATGAAATGTCTTTTCAATAGCTTTTGATTATTGGAAGCATCATGATCTCATTCTATTGTGTTCTGCTAGTATGTCTACCACTTAGAGGGCTACCATAGGTGGTTCCCTAGATTTTGAAATATTTCTTCAGCCCATGAGGGTTAAACGTTGTCTTCTAAGATACTTGGAAAAGTAAAATAGGTTTTAATATTTTTTTTTCTTTTGACTTTTCCTAGATTGATGAAGATGAACCCTTATTCCTGAGTTTAATTGAAGATCTATTTCCAGATATCCATCTTGATAAAGAAAGCTATCCTGAACTGGAAGCTGCCATTGACAAGCAGGTAATATTTCTCTTAATTTATACTTCTTTGGTGTTACTAGCATGATGACTTGTCTAAGAGCATTACTGATGTTGAATCTATCCAGCTAGTAATAGTAAGTTTTTCTGTAAATCTTTACCATTGGTGTGTTATGTGAAAAGGCAAAGACGTTTGGCAGAAAATAAACCCTCTTGCTTTCCAGCTCATCCTCAGATATCAGGGTGGCAGCTTAGTTTAGATTCTGAGTAGTGCCCAATTCAGTGCTATAAACCTGATCACATTCAAAATATGAGCTATTGCTGTTAAGGATTCACAAATAATGCACTGCCCAATTTGTCTAAATGGGCTCTCACAACCACCCTTAAGGCATTTAGCCACACCCAATGAAAACTCTCATGGCTAGATTAGTGAATAGCCCAGCTTGTTAAATCACCAGATTATAGATTCTTTTGGATTGGCAATGACAAATACACCGCCTGCAAAACATGTGAGATTAACCAAGAACATGAATAATACAGCTAACTGCAATTGTGCTAAATTATTCACTAACTCTATAGAGACCTCTAAGTTTCCCAGGGAAGCACTTGATGTTGCTGAATGTGCAGATCTTACCCAGTAAATCTCCTTATGAGGGGGAAGAGAGGCTCAGCCTGTCAGCTGGTCCCAGAAATCAACTGTGTCCTCCTTCCCTATCAGTCTCCTTCTCCCTTAGGCCATTTTTATGCTATTTTCTTACTTTGAGGTGCAGTTTGAGTGACTCTAGTTAAACATACCTTTGTTTTGCAAAATTTATTGAGAACCTGTTTTTGACAGAAGGGTGGAAAGCTGCTGGCTTGGGACTGGCTGAGGAAAATAAGATAACTGATCAGTTCCATTAGTATCATCAAGTCCCCTTCCCTGCAGGATGATCACAGGGTTTGGCTATGGGACCTCCAACCTGCTTCACACTCCAGGTTATTTTTTCCTTGGAGTTGGCATACCATGCTCTCCTGGTGTTTGCTAAGGCCGCAGGTCACACTGCTTAGGTGACTATCATGGAATGGATTTCCCAGTGCGTTCCACCATGGGAGTTTGCCTTCTCTTACTCAAGAGGTGGACATTTTAATAAGCCACCTCTAGTAAATATTCCTTGGTGCGTAATTATTAGTCTTATTCTAACGGATGTCACTGAATTATGATTGTGACAGCTTGTGTTTTCTGTGTGAATCATTTGTGGTGATCAGTTTGAAAAATATTTCTGATTTCTGTGTACATTTGCCTCATGTGAACCTGGATTTAATGGTTGTATGAAGTCTGACAGTACGTGAGCTTAAGGAAAGATTTTTCTAAAATGGCATTTCTTCTGTTTTGGTTTTCATTAGATCTTTTGGAACACTAATAGGATTAGCTTAAGAACATCAGTGGGATAGAGAAGGTTAATAAAGTATGAATACTTACACAATCAGCTTTATTAAACGATCCTCCAGAATTTGAAGAATTCCTCAGATAATTATGAGTGAAAGACAATAGCTATGAAAGACATTGCTAGTAAGAGTGTATCTGAAGTTCCTGTCTTTTCTTAAAGTGATAGAGTAACCCTAAAAAGAGCTAGAAAAAGAAAATACTTAATCAGAGTTTACTGTACTGAGTACAAATTTGAACACCAAATAACTCTTCTTTTTCCAAATAGCTGTTATATATACAAACACTATACAGAGTCTTCTACTGATGACATATTTATAAAATATCAAGATATCCTGTGGACTAAAATAGTGGTGTTTTGTATTTCTGATGCTGTCCGTAGGTGGAGGATGCTGGACTTGTTTGTCATCCTCCTTGGAAACTGAAAGTTATCCAACTTTTTGAAACTCAGAGAGTAAGACATGGATTGATGACTTTAGGGCCTAGTGGTTCAGGAAAAACTGCTTGTATCCACACTTTGATGAAAGCCATGACAGGTATGTGAGCATTTTTACTGTAAAATGTTATAATGTTTTGCTTTGTTTCTTTATAGAAAGCCTCAATTATATCACTGTAAGGATAAATTAATGGAAAAATTAATTTCACTGTATTGTGATACTAAAGAATATTCTGGAGATATCTTTTAAAAACACCTCACTGACATTCAAAGTCGTGTAACGTACAGACCCTGTTTTGCATACATCAGGAGTTTCTATTCTAGAAACACTGAGAAAGAGCAGTACTGTGTGGGTAAGGCAGCCGGAGCAAGTGGTTGAAGTGTCTCACACATTCAGCTGAAATAATGCTGAAAGCTTCTCATCATCAAAAGTACTTAGCCCTTTTCCCTTCTGAACACAATTAACAAGACAGCGTCTTCATCTGCAGTATAAAATAGCTTCTACTTCTGTCAGTTTTTTCCAGCAACAAACTTTTCCAAATAAGTACACAGTTTCTTATAATGCTGAATACTTATTGAACTATCTATTTGGATGTTAAGCTTTTGAATTTTTAAAAGTTCTCTGCCTATTGAATATAAATACCAAAATAACTGGGATCTGCCTGCCTAGATTGTGGACAGCCGCATCGTGAAATGAGAATGAATCCTAAAGCTATAACAGCGCCACAGATGTTTGGTCGTCTTGATGTGGCAACAAATGATTGGACAGACGGAATATTTTCCACTCTCTGGAGAAAAACTTTAAGAGCCAAGAAAGGTATGACAATAAGTGTGATTGTATTTAAAAACTCTCCATTCTAAAAGCTTTATGTTCAAACTGTGAAAAGCAAATACTGTTTTGCAGGATTTGCTGATCCCTTTCTTTGAAATGATAGGCTCTTGCACAAAAGAAAAGTGGAAGATTCAAATCTCTTCCCCCAGCAATGGAATGTGACAAAATTTTGGTGCTGTCAGCATTTTCACCTGGTCTCAAGCTGCCATAACAGAAGGGTGTGAATCTCCTTTGGTACTGTCATATCTTGTAGCACATATCTTGGTTCATCTCAAATGGCACTGGTAATTTCTTTTAGGCAATTTCTGCCTGGCATATATAAAACAATCTTGTCATGTTCTTAGCCTGCTATTTTAATTAAAAAAAGGCCTTGATAACTTGGTACTACATAGATTCTTCTTTCTTTTGTCTGAATATTAGTATGTGACCTAATGATTAGGTCTATGTGACTGAAGGTGGAAATGAAAAGTAATAAAGAAAATCTAACAATGTTTATTCAGTTTTCCTACAAAGTTCATATTCTTTAAGTATACAGATTCCTTACAATAGAAAAAAATATTGGATAAAAATTTAATTTTAATAGTTTTGTTTCAAATTTGGAAATGGAGTACCCTTGAGAATGTAGCATGGCATTAACTGTTGATTCTGTTTTTCCCCTCAGCATGAAATATTAAGTTAGCACACTCATGTGACTTTCTCAATAAGATTCACTATTTGCAATACTTTTGTAATACATCTTTATGAAGTGAACTCCAAAACATGTCATGCCTGAGAAGTCTTCGCTGTAGCTATCTAAAACCTATAAATACAAAGGTATTTGGCTTAGAGGTGTGGAGGTTACTTAGCCTGAACCAGCTTAGTTTGTGCCTAGCAATACAGCACCTAGGTATAGGAAGGAAGGTGGATGAGATTGGGATGATCACTGACTACAGAGCCATCTGGAAATGCCCAGCAGGGCTGGCAGCCTAAGAAGTGGGGTGCTGGAAGACAAGGGAGTTGCCAAGGCAAGAGTGTTGCCTAGTACTTAAGTCATGCAAGCAGGACCTAGATCATCCTAGGAAAAACAGGCTGGTGCTGAGATACATTTCCAGTACTAAATGGAAAGAGCTTGAAAAACTTCAGAGGGAGCTGGGTCACATTTATAAGCATAGGAATAAAAAACAAGAATCTTGATTGACCTCCATCAGATATGGAAGTAATCATGCTACTTGAGAGAGGTGCTTTTCAAGAGTTTCTTTCATTTAATCTCACTAGCATGTTGGAAATAGATGAATGTTGGTTTAAAATAGGTCTGTTGTTTCTATCTTTATGTTGCTTTCTGTAAGTTGAAATAAACCCAATTTATTATTGAATTGAAGAATGAAACCATAAAACCATGTTTCGGACTATTACAGAATGATGAATTATGCTTATGACACTTCATATACTGAGCAAAGGATAATTATTATGGTAAGGTGACAAAAATGAAGCACTTAATTGAAAGTGAGTAATGGGAATGGAAACTGTATTTAAAGGTGAGATTGTAGCTGTGTTCATGAATTCAGAATTAGTTCAAAGTATATTTAGAGACAGAAGAAACTGGTCCTTGAAAGAAACTGAAACTTCTTTCATAGGCATTTTTTGTCTGTTATTTTGGACTGTAGGTGACCACATCTGGATAGTTCTTGATGGTCCAGTTGATGCTATTTGGATTGAGAACCTTAATTCTGTCCTGGATGACAACAGAACTCTAACACTTGCAAATGGAGATCGTATACCTATGGCACCAAATTGTAAAATTGTCTTTGAACCTCACAATATTGATAATGCTTCTCCAGCAACAGTCTCAAGGAATGGGATGGTATTCATGAGCTCATCAGTTCTCAACTGGAGCCCTATCCTTGAGGTACAGTAGCAACGGTATTATATTTGCTTATGTATGGAAAGTTTTATTTCTAGCATTCAGCAGTTCACTGTTGTTACTCTAGGACCTAATTTTGTGATTAGATATGAAACAGCTTTTATGCTGTATAAATTTATGTTTGAGAATTTAAAATAGCAAAGTTTATGGTGGTTTGTACAAAAGATGGATTTTTTTTTCAGAACACAGTCAACATACTACACTTTTAAAGACTTGGGTATTTCATGTCTCACCAAATTTGTAATTCAAGGTATTTTATACAGCTGAAGAGTGTCAAAAGAGTGTCAAACTCCAGTGTCAAAATACCAACTTCGTTGCAGCTCCTGTTGTAATTTCAGAGTAAGGAAAAATAAAGAGCCAACAGGCTGGTTCAGTCCTCAAGAAAATTGAGTTTCTCTTGCTATTTCATAAACCTGACTGCAGTTGGGATTTAGAACCATAAACAAAGTCAATGCAGGATTTACAAATTTTGATTTTTAATTGTGTATTCTTACCTGATAAGTTGTTGGTTTAACATTCCTAGAAGCAAAATGTCAAAAAAAAAACCAAGCAATTGTTATGCTCTCTCCTTCCGCAGTTTTGTGTCAAATGGTACTGGTAGGAAAACAGAACATGTTACAGATGTGTTTTAGAGGGAAGAACAGCATATAACATATTCAAATTTCAATCTGATTTATAGAGGTTTTTTCTTGTAGATGTTGTCTTCCACATGGCCAAAGCTCATAAAAAAATAAATCCTCATCTTGACTAACCACTAGTAATGACATCGATATAGTGAATGACACATTTAGAGACTTGAGCATTTTTCTCCATGTAGTAAATATCTTCGTTAAAATGAAATACAAGAGTTGATGAGAATCTACCTAGTGTTGCCCAGTAATACCTCTCAACAGAACTTTGAACATTAAACTTCAATTTTCTGAAACGGTGGAGAAAGTAACAGTAAAGAAAGAAAAAGTTTTCATGTTACTTTTATTTTTATTATGAAGCCATATATTGCCTTAGAAATTTACCCATAAACTAGGCTTCTCAGGATTAACACTTTTTATTTCTTTAATTAAATTAAAATAAATATTGGCTTATCTTTCCTTTATTTTTGTCATGTTTAGGCAGTCTTATTGATGGTATTTTGTTGATATTATTGTGCTTTGATAAAGCATTAAATGTTTCATGAATGTCAGAAATTGAAACTTTCTTTCTTGTTACAAAGACTAATTCCTGTTGTCATAAAGAGAGCCAGTTAATTAGCTTCTTTTGAAAAACAAGTTAATGCACTTTTCTTCTTTATAATCCTAAATTAACATTTCTTCATCCTGGACTTTCAACTTTAATTTTAAGCTAGAAATAATATAGTCTTCCTTTTTAAGAAAATAGAACATAATTTACTCCCTGTTTGGAGATTCAAAATAACAAACCTTCATGGGTTACTGTGAATTTAGGACTGAATTTTGCTGTTCTCATTTTTAAGGAGTTGTTTATCACTTTTAAAATGAGTATCACAGTCTTGTTTGCTCTTTTATTTTCCAATTCAAGTAGAGAATACCTGTGAAAAATTTAACTAAGGCTCATCTGGACAGTGTTTCTTGACTAGTCAGAAGCAGATACAGTTGGCTTCTTATTAATTTTCAGATATTTCATAGCAGGACCTCTAAAATCTGAATACTCTGCATTCTCAGATTTCTTGTCCATGCTTGTAAGCCTTACTAGCTTTCTTTAACAGGTTCCTTGCTTATAACTTCCTGATTTGTCTGGCAATCAAGGAAAAGTTGATGTGCCCCGGGATATGGTTTCTGGTACTGCCTGGATCAGCTGTTCTTAACATATAGAAGGTTTTAGTGCATACAGAAACTGAGAGAGGGAGTATCTATCTGTTCAGGTCCTGAGCAGCAGATGGAGCCTGGCTCTCTTCAGGGAGCAGGAGATAGTGAAGCCCTTGGGGAAGGTGTGTCCAGGGCATGAGACTATCTATCTGGTGAAGAAGTATAATTCAGTAAGGTCCATACCAACCTGTAATACAAACTCTAGCTGAAAACTGTGCAAATGAATATTATAGCAAGACAATTACTATCCAGTTCACCTAGTGAAATTCAACCAGAAGCAGAAGAAGGAATCTCTGGATCTTTTGCTTGATTTTTTCCCTAATCAGATTAGTGATGCAGTTGCACTTGAGTTAAATATTCTTTCCTAGTTATTTTAATACCTTCTTTTTTTTTCTACCTGAGTAGAATACCTCTAGCGTTCTGACGTGTTCTTTTTTTTTTTTTTATTGCAACAAAACAAAACCAAAGACAGAAGAAAGTGTTCTTTTCCTAGTAAAATTAAGGCAAGAGCAAAGATTTCTTCAAAATTTTCACCATGATTTCAGAAGTATATTTGCTTTACTGTGCTCAAAGATTGGGAACAGCAGGAAATATTCATTTTTTTTTCTGCTTCCCAGTATTTTTACAATCTCCACCATTCTCTCTGGTAGTGCCTAGGGCTGTTCTCCTTTCCCTTTGTGTGAAGTCATCTGAATCTGACTGTTAAATTGTAGCAACACTTGAGAATCATCTATAATTTATTTTATATATATATATTTTAACCAAGACCAAAATGGTTGCATTGTAATTGGGAAAAAAAAACAAAAAAATTTTTGGTAATTTTTCTAATAACTTGAATGTTCCTGAATTTTTACCAAGGCGAACACAAAGTGCCTTATGTATATTACTGCAACACTGTACTTTTAATTTTTTTTTTTTAAATTAATATTGATATTTGGAAAAGTGTAAGTGAAAATTATGCATCTAGGACAGTGATTCCCATGAGATTCCAGTTTCTGTACTTACAACACTGCCTAAGGCCTATTGATGTTAGGATTTCACAGCTCTGCATCCTTGCATTGGTATTCTCTCCCTGTTTGCAGACAATACTCATAGAATGTTTCAGTTTAAATTGAGCTGTAGATTCATCTGAAATTATGGCAGAACAAAGAAAATGGGCTTTGTATTCTGCTTTATCAGACCTGCTTTACCTCATCATTTTGGAGTGGTACAGAAACTAAATGAAGTTGTGTTAGAGTAAGTGTTGAACAAAGGAAGTTTCACTAATTTGATCTTTTATTTCAATGGCAGCAACAAACAAAGGGAAACATGAAGCTGCTTTCTTTTTTTTTTCTCTCTCTCTCTTTTTTTTTTTTTTTAACTAAAGGATTTACTGATTTTTCCAACAGAATTAAGTGGAATTTTCTTTCTTTAGTTCCTGTTTCTCAGATGCTGAAGGAAACACAGTATTGGTTGAAGAACAGAAGAACTTTGAAAATTAATTAAAAAAAAGTATGGGTAGCTCAAGCAAGCATTGTATATATTTAGATTTTCTGTCATAATTTGTAAATACCTAAATATAACAGCTTTTTGGGATCCCAAATATAAATACATAAGCAACTGCTGAAAGAGATCTAAAACATTTTATATTGGTGCTCTTGTCTAATATACTTTAAAGCAGATTTTACGAAGTGATCAAAGTCATCAACCTCTTCAAAAAACAATATTTTATCAACTTTTGTTATTAACCCTAGTATCTTCTGAACAGCTGGTGAAGTTCCAGTTACCTGTTTTAAATACATCTGCCATTTAATCTTTAGCTCTTTATTTTCCATGTACCTGTTTCAAGACAGCTTTTTCATGCATCTACCTATTTGTAATAAGTTATTTACTTTGGGCAGTGAAAAACTGAGTTTCAGAAGATAATGAAAGTAGACATGTGGAAGAGAATCACAAAAACGTGTAATGGTTGAAGTTGGAAAGGGTCACTGCAGACCATGTAGTTGAGCCTACTTCAAAAAAATGTCAGCTGAAGTGGGTTGCAAAGGACAATATCCAGCTGGGTTTTGAGAATTTCAATACATTGAGACTCCAGAAGTGCTCTTAGAAGCCTGTTCCAGTGTAACACCACACGTGCAGCAAAAAAACTGTTGAAATAGTATTTACTGTATTTCAATTTGTTCCAAAATTTAGTATGAATTTTGGAGAAGCTCCTGAAAGTATTTTTAAAAATGAGTGTATTTTATATAGGAAATAAATTCACGGGAAATAAAAAAGAAGGATTCTACCACACAGATGACAGAAGACTTCAGAGTAACTCTAAGAAGCAGATTGTGACTTTAAGCTAAAGGCATTGAAGCAGAGATACCGTTCTGTGATCTTATAGAACAGTTTTAATTATATTTTGTTTATCCACTGTAACATATACAGGGATGCACAGTAAAAATACTACTAATAGTCAAGCACACAGCATAAGTTTATGGACACTCAGCAGACATCCTCCCTGAAACGCATCCTTTTTCTCTGCAACTTCCAGATGTTTCTGAGGCACTCTCTATCACAGCTAAAAGCTAACATTGTGCAGAAAAAATGAAACTTCTGTTAAATACATATTCTTTCTTTGCAGAGTTTAATCACAGCTGTTGTGATTTAAAAAAATATGTATTTGAAAGAGTGATTTTTTTCCTGCTAATAACTTTGAATGCTTTTTATGCTTCTGTATCCATGCTGAAAATCCAGTAGGAGTTACCAATTTCCATGTCCGTCTTTTGCTTGCCAAACTCTGCCCAAAAGGCAGGGAATCTGAGCCCCCCACCAAGAGAAATCAGCTTTCCCCAAGAGATATCAGCTTGGCATGTTTATAGGATTTTTAAATTTATGTTCTCACCATGCATACAGGGGTTTTTGAAAAGGCGTTCTTTCCAAGAAGCTGAGATTCTACGTGGACTGTACTCTTTGTCGTTCCCAGACTTATATCGCTTCAGCATTCAGTCTCTGCAGAGCAAGACGGAGATGTTGGAAGCCTTTGTGATTATGCAGAGCATTAATATGATGCAGGGCCTTATCCCACCTAAGGTAAAGTAGTGCAGATTTTTTATATTTACTTAATCTAATGGAGAAAATTTTAAGTCATGGAGTTATGTAGAGAGGAGATTTTTTTGGCATCTTAGAGTATTGATGAAGATACAGGTTGTTAGGAATATTTTCTCTTTCATTTGAAAGGAATAGTAAGGCTGTGCCCACTTTTTGCGTTTGGATTTGGTGTTTCACACAAAGTGTGCATCAGCAGCTTTCCTTTGGGGTGTTTTTTGTTTTTTTTTTTTCCAAAGAAGCATTAGTGGATTATAAACTAGAATTTAAACAGATCAAACACTGTAATGGGTCATTAAAAGTGATATTTGCTGGATCGTTTTTTCTGTTTCGTAGTCCACTAGATAATGATTCAGTCTATTTGTTGATGTAGACATCATTAAATTTAAACATGACCGAAGGCTTCTAACCTACTGTTTCTAGTGATTATCAAGCAGAATTTTTAGGCTATTGAAAATAAAAAGTTAACTTAATCCTTCAGGAGCAAGGAGGGGAACTGACTGCAAAATACTTGGAAAGGCTGTATATCTTCTCTCTTATGTGGAGCGTAGGAGCATTACTAGAACTGGAAGACAGATGCAAAATGGAGCACTGGCTTCGAAACTGTGCAACAATAAAGCTTGATCTTCCCTGTATTCCAGAAGGCAGTGAAGATACCATGTTTGATTATTATGTGGCATCTGACGGTTAGTTACCCACTTGGGTACTTTGGGGTAGAGATTAGAATTTCTTTTTAAAATTTTGCTTTTCAATAATTTATTTAGATTTTTTTTTGTTTTACAGTTGTACTTTATGTTGGTGATATTGTATAAAGCTTCTTTACTGTTCCCTTTGGGAAATCATAATGTGGAAACATTGCTACAGAAAGCTATATGGGCTGTGTGAATAAATAGACAAACTAGAGTATCATGTTCTTGTCATAATTTTAGGAAACAGCTGGAACAGTGGATCATGTTGCTTCTCTCAGGGGTCTGAGAGTAGTAAGACTCTTAGATAATTTATCTGTATTTACAGAGTGCGGAGGGAGAATATCGTACGTAAGAGGAAGTGACAGAGAATTCAAATTGATAGAAAACAAGTGAAAATGTCTAGTATTTATAAACGTTAACTTTATTTCTCTCCTACTAGGTAATTGGATGCACTGGAATACACGTGTTGAAGAGTATGTATATCCTAGTAGCAGCACACCAGAGTATAGCTCCATTCTCGTGCCAAATGTTGACAACGTGAGAATGGATTTCCTTATTGAAACCATTGCTAAACAGGGCAAGGTACTTCATCTGCATTTCTCATCTAAATACTGCTAATAGTATGCATGATGAAGTTTTTGAATCAGGAGCAAAATAGGAAATTATTGAGAAGGAAGAACATCATTTTTTTATATAAAGCCATAATAGTGATTCTGGGGCTGTGTTCATGTGAATATGCTTGAATTCTATTATTCTTACTACTTTCAGCCTTTTGTGGCTTCCCCCTACCTGTCCCTCCCACCACCCATCCCTCCTATTGCAGAAATAGTGGGAATGCAATGTAGCCATGGTGGAACAGAAGAAGTGGTTCAGAAGAGAACACAGAATAGCAGAGCGCCAGACTCTATTGGTAGGAACTCTGTCCAGATGGGTCAATGTAATGGTCTTGTAATTTTTGCTATTGGACTGTGTCCTGTCACGGACACAGATTGATCTTGATAACCCCGTGACAGTCAATGACAGAATTCATAGACTTTTTTTTAATGAATAACACTTCTTCATTACTAAAATGGTGTCAAATAAGGAGGATATGGTAAATAACACCAGTGATTGATGTGTTTCAGGTAATGAGGCTCTAGACAGTACACCCTTTTTTTATTTTTAAATCTCCTTTGTTTTTTAAATTGTACTGAGTGACAAGACCATTTGGTGCAAAAGTGTAACAAGTGAGGCCTGCAAAGGCCTATGAGACATTAACTATTTTGCTTCTACGTGTTCCTTGCTGAGAAGATATGTGGGATTAGTGCAGTTGTGTCAAAATACACCTCTCTTGTGTGTTATCTTACTTCTATGTTGTCTTTGTCTAGGCTGTTCTACTAATTGGTGAGCAAGGAACTGCAAAGACTGTTATCATCAAATGTTTTATGTCGAAATATAACCCCGAAAGCCACATGGCTAAGATTTTGAATTTTTCTTCAGCGACTACCCCATTAATTTTCCAGGTATAGTAGTCATTCACTTTCCAATAATACGTTACTGGATTCAGAGATTAATGGATGTATTGAGAATTAGTTGGCAAGATACTTCTGAAAGTGATCTATTTAATTGGCAGTGAGCACAGAAACAAAAAATTACCTACTCAGATGGACAAAGCACTTTATTTAAAAGACTTCTGTAAACTGTGTCTCACTAGTTATTGAGCTATTCTTAAACTATTACATGCTTATTATTTGCTTCACCGTGCTTAACGATTTTACGTCAGATGTATCGGTTCTCGCTAATTAGGTAGAGCTGTCAGCAACTTTCCTTAGATTTCACTAAAACCCATGTGTAAAGTAAGTGCTACCCGCAACAATCTGTCATAAAGTCTGTGCTGTCTGCAATTTGAAGTAAATTATGTTACTCATTAAAACATAACACATGCAGCACAGCTGCTCTAAACAGAACAATGAATACTTAAATCCCGAATTGTACTGCCTGTCCAAATTTCTGCTGAGCTACTTAGATTTATTTCAAGATTCATTTACCTACTATCTGCATATATCTAGAAAATATTTTTAATATGGTTCTGTTTGCCTAACCTAAGCACTGTCTGTGCTGTGAGCAGTAGTGCTGTCCCTGAGCCTGAGGTGTTATCTGTAAGCTGGCTGCATAGTGAGAAGCTGAAAAAAATAGTAGTGGCAAGCATGCTTCTGAAAAAAAAAAAATTATTTCATTAAGTCAATTCAGTTTACATGTATGAATATAATTATCATCTTATGATTTTATGTAGTATATTGATGTCTAATGGAACGGTCATCAAGATTCACTTCTGTCAGATCTGACAGATCATTAGTGTTATCTTGCAATATTAACAGATACTTAATTTGTCATACTCAGTGTTACAGATGCTAGCTAGCACTAGCTAGCAGGTGGTTGAACTGACAGAGGATAGAAAAAATGAATATGTATCACAATAAAAGATTCTTAAAATTCATTAGAAGTGTTATATTTTGCACTATTTGATAGAATAAGTCAAAAAGTAGTGCTAACAGCTTTGTTGGAGCTCACACTGCCCAACTAGTAATTCACAAAACAGAATTTCAGAATTGGAAGCTTTGGCATGACATCTCAAACAGATGAGCATGACTGCCTGTATTCTACCCTTCTCCTCTCCCCTTCTCCTCCTTTGCTTTCCCCTCCGTCTCAAGATGAATACTTCTCTCTTAAACCTCAAGTGTGGATGCAATGATTATTTAAGGTCCTCCTCAACTACTACATGATGGATGGACTACAATGGACTACAAAATAGTTCAGTAGAATACAAATGTAAATGAAGATAATGCATACACTTTATGATTCTCATTAGCGTCACAGAAATTGAAACATCTCTCAGTGCATTTCAGGGTTTGTATATGCAAAATTAAGCCTCATGAATTCCCATTTCTTTGCATTAGTCTCAAACAAGCATGTTAATTATGTATTAAAATACCATCCGAAAACTGAGAGGGTCAGCAAACTGACAAGTTTGAAACTGGAAAATAATTTGAGATGGTTTCAAAATTATGAAACTGAGGTACCGTTCTCTAAGCTTAATATTTGGAATATTTTATACCAACCTAATGGTACAGCATTCCAGATGTTCCAGTTGGATTACTGCAATTACCTCTAGCACACATGTTGTTTAAATTTTCCTTTGTAAAACTCAGTGTAACAAAAAACTTACTATGTAATTACCTGTAATATGGTTAAATGAGTGACTCATATGAAAAAGTGTGGCTCTGTGTAATTTTTTTTATAATTGTGTTTTAACAGCGCACAATAGAAAGTTATGTGGACAAGCGCATGGGCACAACATATGGTCCGCCTGCAGGCAAAAAGATGACGGTCTTCATTGATGATGTGAATATGCCCATAATAAATGAATGGGGAGATCAGGTTAGTTTTCTAAAAGAGAAAAGATGGGAAAGGATATTTTCTTCCTTTCTTTGTTACACTGTAAAATGACTTTTCAGTCAGGCAATAGGGAGTAAACTAGATATGTACACTTAATTTTTAAAGGGTATTTTTAAAGAACACATGCAGCTTTATATTTTCATAAACTTAATTAGAATAAATATACTGAATAATTAAGCAGTTAAAAGAGAATGGAACAGTTCAGTTGGAAGGGACCTTCAAAAATCACTTAGACCAACTGCTTGATATCATCAGGACTCACCGAAAAGTTAAAGCGTATTACTGAGAGCATTATCCAGATGCCTCTTGAGCGCTGACAGACACCTCTCTAGGAAGCCTGTGCCAGCATTTGACCACCCTCTTGATAAAAAATGTTTCTAATGCACAGTCTGAACCTCCTCTCAAGCAGCCCTGTGCCCTTCCCTTTCTGACGTCATTGACCAAGAGCAGAACCTGGTAACTCCCTCTGCTTCCCCTCCTCAGGGAGATGCAGGAAGCAGTGAGGTCACCTCTCAGCCTCCTCGTCTCCAGACTGGATAGCGTAATGTCCTCATTGTCTCCTCACAGATCGTGCCTTCAGCCTCATTACCAGCCCTGGTGTCCTTCTCTGGACACTTTAAAGGATCTTAACATCCTGTTTGTATTGTGGCCACAACTGCACACAATATTCAATAGCATTGTCAAGGCCACAACAACACTAAATACAGTGGGAGAATCATCTCTTCTGTCTGTCTGGCTGTGCTGTGTTTAACGCACACCAGAATGCAGCTTGCCCCTTGGCTGCCAGGGCACACTGCTGGCACATGTGGACTGCTGTCACCATCACCTCCTGATCTCTTTCTGCTGAGCTGCACTCCAGCCACTCATCTCCCATCTGTGCCTGAATCTGGCACTACTCTGTCCCAGGTGTAAAACTTGTCATTTTCCATCATTGTAGTTCCTGCTGTTGCTAATGACCCAGTGTTCCAATCTGCCTAGGTCCCTCTACAAGTCTTCTGGTTACTCCAGAGAGTTAACAGCACCTCCCAGTTTAATATCATCAGCAAATCTGTTGAGGATGCACTCCAATCCTGCATCTAGATCACTGATAAAAACTGGCCCTAGAACTGAGCCCTGGGGAGGCTCAATTAGACCGTTAGGTACTTCTTGAAACATGGCTGTATAATTTTAAAACTGTTTTTTAATGATATTCATTTATTACTCACAAAATCAAAAACCTTCAGTTAGAAAAAAAAACCTCTTGGCACACAAATGATGCTAGCAAATTGACTGTGTAGGTGATAATTAAAATATTGTGACAGATAAGAACTGTCTGCTTTTGAAATAAACTGAAGTAATCATTATCTGCATTGACAAGGTACTTCTGAAGTATACTGTACTGGAAACTAAATGTTAGAATTTCTAGAGAAATATACTCCCGTAATATACTCTGTATAGGATAAAGCAGGGGGCTTCATCTGTGTCTGAAGAAAGGAATCTTGCATTGCTTTTTATGGAAGCAATCCAATGTTTGTGGCTTGAAAAACCGTATTTGTGGTTGTTACACGTGGAAGTTTTATCAAAACGCTTGGTATAAGATGCAACGTGTAAAGATACATGAGGTTGGGCTTGAGGAAACTGGAAATTTTATGTTAAAAGGGAGAAATATTGGAACTGTTTCCAATACTGTTGTGTTGGAAATCATGCAGTATTCAAGTGAGACTGAACTGAGATACGAAGGACTAATTTTAAGTCAGGAATTCTCTTCTTCCACCAGGATAATTCTTCATAGATATTATCAGTGAAAAGGACAGTCTAAATATGCTTATTCCTAGCAGTGCATTTTTTTCTACAGAAACAAACAAACACAAAAGTGGGAGCTTTAGGGAGAAAATAATGTTTATATTCTATATTGGGAGATTCAAGTACAGGTGGATGTTTTCTATTCCATTTTCTTGTGTTCTATTACATACTATCTGCTTATTTTACAGGTCACTAATGAGATAGTTAGGCAGGTCATGGAACAGAATGGATTGTATAATCTGGAAAAGCCTGGAGAATTTACCAGCATTGTGGACATTCAGTTTTTGGCTGCCATGATCCATCCTGGGGGAGGTCGCAATGACATTCCACAGAGACTCAAGAGACAGTTTTCTGTTTTCAACTGTACTCTGCCTTCTAATTCTTCTATTGACAAAATTTTTGGTAAAGAAAAATTAGCTTTGTATCCATCCAATTTTTGAAAATAGTAGTTATTTTTTTCATTTACTCCTCTATGTATAAACATTATTATTAACACTAAAGCTTAATCCCTCTCTAATTTGCTTACCAGCACATTTTCCTTCAGTAATCTCTCTGCACCTGCAACTTCATTATCTGTGAATTGTTAGACCTCACAATCTATTCATATGCCAGAGTTAAGAAGAAATGGCATGAAGGCTGCTTCTTGTTTTGATGACAATGCTGGAGAATTGTGAAGGTGCTATTGGTGCTGAGAGCAAGGTGCTAGTGACCAGGCTTTCACAAAAAGACAGGATCACGGTGGTCTCAGTGAAGTGATTCACTATACAAATGCTTTGTAAGAGCTAAATGTCTGGTGTGTTTGTGGCACGAGATGCTGTAACACCAAGTGAATCAAGATTAGAGAAAGGAAGACTGGAAGCCTATTCAACAATTTGAAATAGATCTGAGGGGTTAAGAAAAAAAAAATAAAGAAAAAAGGAACGTATGCTTGAAAAGATCATAGCTCTTGATGTTGCAGTAATGTGTTTTAGAAAACCTGTCATTTGGCAATTTTCTTTTCTGAAGGTGTAATTGGAGAAGGGCACTATTCTAGTGAGCGAGGATTTTCAGAAGATGTAAAAGAAACAGTAGCCAAGCTAGTGCCGCTGACCCGCAGGCTGTGGCAGGTTACCAAGCAGAAAATGCTGCCCACACCTGCCAAGTTCCATTATGTCTTCAACCTTCGAGATCTCTCGAGAATTTGGCAAGGAATGCTGAACACTACATCAGAAGTGATCAATGAACCAAAGGTAAGTGCAGCACATGAGTGGTTTTGTCATAGTTAGCACATAATTACGAGGCATTAAAATTACATTAGAAAAAAATCATTTTTGATTGAAAAACATTTTTCAGCTTTTTTGAGGTAACATTTTTGTCCAGATTTTTACAGTGCCACCTGAAATGAGAACTTCATTTCCTGACCATAAGTTGAACTTTTTTTGGCAGAAGAGGCTTAGCTTCTGTCTACTTGTACTGTTACTGACTAATGCTTATTTAAAAGCAGGGAGCAAAGAAAATTATGACAAACAACTCACTTTTATTTTAATTTATTGAAAAGGCATATATCTTGATTTAAAGAAAATAAGCCTTTCTCCGCTCCCCCACTAGCATCCTGAGGCTGGCAGTCACTGACTAATACTTGTCTAACAACTAACTTCTGGCTTTCCACTTAAAACCAAGAGGAAATAACAAGTCATAGTGGTTCTGTTTTTGTTTGTTTCATAACTCGCCTTTCCTCCAGAAAAATTAAATACTTTAGGCATCATTTCTCCTTTAAGTATTTTAAGGAAAAGTGATCTAGTTTTTTGAGCAGTGAAAAATAAAATACTGGAAAAGCAGTGATTATCATAATCGCAGAAAAAAATGTCTTATATCTGGGCTAAACAATCACTTAATATTTAGTGTAGTTTCCTAGTTGCTGAATAAGCAAGCTCCAGCCTTCTACTGCATCTAAAATTTGATTGTTAGAATTGATTTTAATTTCCAAAACTAAAAGTAAACAGCCCTAAGGTGATTTTACATGTAAGTATTGTTCAAAATCTGTATGAATTTATGTAACAGTTCTGTGACTTGACGTAATATGCATCAGGTATACAAAGTATAGACTCAAATGGGTTCTTCAAGAAGTACTTGGAGTTTTTTCTACTACTGTGTGGTAGTAGTATAGGATTAAAACCAGTGGTACTAGAATTAGTAACTTGTTAGGTTTTCTTTTCCATCCTCTGGTCAAATAGAAGGATTTGAAAAGTGTAGTGAATTTGGTGAAATAATAACATAAACACCTATACAATTTTTTTTCTCTGGTTTGGATTTGTTACTGGGAGTGACATCTGTGTTTCTGAGTTTGGTGTGAGCTTATCATGCTGTGATGCTATTATTTTTACCCCACTTCCACTTAGACAGTAGTCAGTTACAAAAATGGTTTATTGATGTATAAACACTTGTTCCCTTGTATAGAGCTTGTCTTAGGGCTACGGAAATAAAATCCTAAATAGTTTCGTATGCTCTGGTTTGGAATACTAGATAAAGGCTTTTTGTACAGTTAACTGACTATACAATTAAAATGTTATTGTGTTGAGTGAGATGTCTAATATCTCTCAGCTGAGTAAAACCAATTGTACCACTGTTTCTTTTCCTATTTTAGTACGATTTAAAAAATATTTAAAAACCAAATCTTTTCATTGACATAGCTTTATTGGCAAGCCTCATCTGATTGCTGTCATGGAGGTTTCTTGTTTGTTTGTTTGTTTGTTTGGCTTTTTTTTTTTTTTTTAAGGTACTGATAAAATTGTGGAAGCATGAATGTAAGAGTGTTATTGCTGATCGTTTCACAACGTTGGAAGATGTAAAGTGGTTTGACACAGCTGTGACGAAGCTCATTGAGGAGGAATTTGAAGGAAAGACAACTTTGCTGAATCCTGAAATCGATGCATTCTTTGTTGACTTCCTAAGGGATGTACCTCAAAGAACTGGTAAGGTGGGGTCTGGTATTCATTGTGGTGGCAGGAATGGGGAAAAGGATAGGATTTAAAAATACATAAGTAAGGTTATATTTTGAGTGTGGCTGTCTTGTCCAGTGACTTTGAAGATAAATATTATATATATTACTGGACATTACCATTTGTTGGAACATGCTTATTGGATTTTAAGTCCACATTTATATCCAGATAATCTGTATAGAAGGGTCTTGTTTCCATTTCCATCAAGGTGAATAAAACTGGCAAATAACAAATATGAGTTGCTTATTCTGAAATGGTGAAAGAAGTGTTGCATGAGTGATTTGAGTTGGGTTGCAGTACTAGATGAAACATAGCATTCTAGCTAAAACAGAGATCTGATGTATGAATAGTGGCTCTGAGCTTACCCAGCACTTTTTAGAAAGTAAACAATATATTAGTTTGTAATGAATTAGTATTGTTTCAAAATCTCTGGAATAGTAGTAAAACCTCTTGGATTATCTGTCTGGCTTATAACAATGTTCTTGTTTTTTTGTTTTTAAATAAAAATTGTGCTGGAGACCCAGCTAGCTGAATAACCCAGGAGTATTTCTCAGTAGATAAAAAAAGAACAGAAAACAGATTTTTGGTAGGTTTGGTGAAAGTCATTATTAAACTGTTGGATGATTCAATTATCTGTTCATGTCATTGTATTGATGGGTAGTGGAAGCAACGAAAGGTTGACATAACTGGTTAACTGACACTTAAATCTCTCCTTGGATAATTGCAGTTGAAAGGAGTGACAAAAGGAGAGTAAAGGATAGGAAATATTTCAGTAAGAGGAATCAAATGCAAGTAGAAATCAATCTGGTGTGAGAAGGTAGCCAAATACATCTTTAAATTACACGGAAACTGAGAATGTAGAGAAGACTGAAAATGTAAGTCAGAATACATACTGAGAAACTGAAGAGCAACTTTTAATGTGGAAATTTAAACTAGAAAGCATTACATTAATCTCAAAAATGAATGTGAAAAGAAGCATGTATTTCTCAGACTAACTTTCATTACAAAGTAGAAGGCCTCTGTTTAGAAAGGGTGTATTTTGTCTTCAATATGTTTGGAAGTCTTGAGAACCTCTTCCTGTTTTAGCTTTACGAGATAAGCATAAAAGCGGTAATTTTGTTTTAATCATCCCTGTAATGGAATTTAGCATTGCTCATTATGATGAAATATAACCGCAAGAACAGGGTTTCTGAGCTCTTAAATGCATAGAGCTCAGAATTCATCTAACATCAATTTTGAATAATGTTGTGCTCCGGCTAGCGAGAAGTTGACAGACATGCCCTGTATGTATTTGGTTTGTACTACTGCAACATATTTGTCCCCGTGAGACCTGAAATGAAGTAATCCAAACATCAACCTTCAGACCATAGCTTCACAAAGGTTGTTAGAGGTGCTAGAGTTCTACCAACCCTCAAGCTGTTCAAATGTTTTTTTATCAATAAGTTTTGATGTTGCAATGTAGTAGTTGTAATTCTGAATCTTGGAGCTAGAGAAGAGTTTAAAACAATATATTTCCGCTATTGCCGCTTCTGTATATATTGCCGCTTCTGTAAATAATTTAAATGTCTGCCCTTTCTTAGGCCTGGGACTTGATTGTGCTCTTTTTTCATTAATAATAAAACTGCAGGAACAGGATTAAATTGGCATCATTCTCTTAAATGGTTCAAAAATGTAAAAACAGCAGTATTGTTTAACACCTTGCTGTATTCCTTATTAGTTTCTTATCAATATCTGAGTAAGTTGTTTAAATGTCCCATTCAACTTTTAAGAAACTTATTTACATCTGGATTATTCAGATGCTGAAAAGCCATCTAGACATGGTCCTGAGTTCTAAGTGGCCCTAGCTGAGCTAGGTTTTTGACCAGATGGCCTCCAGAAATCACTTCCAACCTCAGCCATTTTGTGATCCTGTTTGCTGTAACAATTTTGACTAGGGAAAGGCATGTCTCCTTTAGGCATGACTGATGCCTATGAATGGAAATGTGAGATTTCAGCACAATTTCCTCCTTTTCTCTGGACTGGGAAATTTCGAAAGCGCTTTGTGGTTTTCAGATCCCTTGCTGAAGCAAATATATGCCTTTCCACAGTGAATATACTTTTCTTTGTGTGTGCAAATGATTCATTTTATTAGTAAATTTTTTTAACCAGTGAAATGTTTTGATCGGCTTAGAATATTTTTCTTTTACAAAAAAAAAAAAAAAAAAAAAAAAAAAAAAAAAAAAGATTATTTGCAATTTTTAATTACAATATTTATTTACTTTTATTCTCTGTTGCTACTGTTGCTTCTAGCATCTGCATTATTTTCAGATTTTCACTATTCATGTTTCGGAGGCAGAGAAAGAAGGACAGTTACTTTTTGCTGGTTTTTAAGAATTAAGTAGCTGAACTTTATTGTTCTGTATAGGAAAATATAGGCAGCACTGTCTGTATGTATAGCTAACATAAAATATTATGTATAATAAACCTAGTTTTGAATGCCCAGAGACTTTCGGTTAACTTCCATTACTTATCCCTATATTGTACCTCCCTCAGTCATTTATACTGATGAAGTTTCATTGCATGCATTTTGTTCTAGGTGAAAAATCAGAAGTTGATTTAAGGATTCCCAAAATTTATGAGCCAGTTTACTGCTTTCATCAGCTACGGAATCGTTTAAATATGTTTTTACAAACATACAATGAGAATGTCCGTGGCACTGGAATGGACATGGTTTTCTTTGAGGATGCTATGATTCACTTAGTAAAGGTACAATCTTGATTTGCAATTTATTATTGCAGTTGCTGTTTTTCACTTGTCCTCAGCACATATGAATTTGATTGTGTTTCAAAATGAATGAAGGTATGCACAAATCAAGGTGCGTTACTTCTATTATTGAAGCAGGTCATTTTTTTGCTATTTTGTCTTTCGCCTTCTGACCAAGTATTAAAAACTCATCTCTTCTTCAGATGGATTCTTTTATATCTATCTTTTATGTCTAGCGAGATTATGTTCCGAAGTATTCTAACTCATTCTCAACGTTTCTTCTTATTAATTCTCTTAAGAGCCATTCCTCTCTTTGGAATGAGTGAAATAAAAATCAAGTTAGGACATAATTGGCTGCTGATGAAGGAGTATGCACAGCAGAGTAGGAATAAATGTACTCCAAACTTCCTTTGTAGATCCCCACTATGCTCACTTCTTTTAAAATTCCTTTGATTATATACTGAACTTGACCATAATTTTTAGTATAGCTCTGCTTGATAGGATTGTTCACATAGAATAGGCTTTTTACAAGAGGAGCAGTTTTTTCTTTTTCCTTATTTTTATTTATTTTTTTTTTTAACTGAGAAAACCTACCATTTCTCAGTGACACGGTGAGGTTTTTGATATTTCTTATAAAAATTTAATAACTGAACGTTAGTTTGTATTCCTGTCAGTTTGTAAGATTGGACTCTTTGTTTTTAGGTCTTGCCTGCAAAATAGATGATGTTCTGCTCACAAATTCTTTGGGTAGATAGTTAAATTACCATCGCACTTACTTACTATTAAATTTCTGCTTTATTCCTATCTTTTTGTTGTTGTTTTCAACCTATCTTTTCTGTCTTAAAGAATCTCTTTGGTTAGCGAGGTGATAACTACTGAGAATATTGTCTTAACGTTCTCTTGGATAAAATGATTAGATAGTGCTTTTCTGATCCCATATTCTTGAAAGCAGTGTTTACAGCTCTTCAGCTCTGAGCTCTATACCTTAGCAGGACTTGAGACAGCCTCTAAGAGAAAGATGGATGAAGACAGTTAAGGTAATGCCTATTCTGAGCTGACATGGCGTGACTTAAATGAGTTTAAGTTGAATAATATCATAACCAGAGAACAAAGCTTCTGAATTTGCAGTTTGTGTGCCTCTGCCAGGAAAAGAAGACATAATTGAAGTGATCAGTAGTATTCCAAGAGTAGTATTCAAATCTATTTTTCTTTATTGGATTAAATACTATCTATGCTTAGAAGAAGCCTTTGTATTTGATTTTATCTTTTCTTTTAAACATTAACCTATAGAAAAAAAAAAGTATGTTGTGCTAAATAAATGACAGATATGATTGAACACTGTGGGAAGGTTATGTGCCTATTTTTAATGTGAGAAAAAGTCAGTTCCTGGAAATGTAAGTAAATAGGTATTTCAAACTGCTTATTGATGTGATGGGATTGTGAGGGCATCAGAGAGTCATCAAAGAAAATGAAAAGAACAGTAACCAGTGCCGTTCATCGTTGCTTGAGCAGAGAAAACTGGCTGCTAAGCAGCTGGTTAGGTGAGGGGCTCTGTGCTGTTCCAGAAATGAGCACAGACTGCTCTGTGCTGCAAATATGTGCCCACTGCAATAGATGGGACGTGGAGCAAGGTTCTATCCTGTGCTAACAGCATATTTTCTCAGCATATGACAATATCTTCTACCTATTTCCAGATTTTCTAGTGGTTTTTGACTGTGGTCAGTGGAACAGGTTCTGCATGCAGTTCACAGCGCTGGAAATGCACTTGCTCTGAATTGCAAAGGGTCTGTTTGTTTACAGTGCACTGTGATGCACCAAAGAGAAATGTGGAGTAGTATGTATCTCCTGCCTTTTACTTTAAAAAAGAAATAACAAAGTGGGAAAGAGAGGGGGATCTATTTGTGGAGTTTTCCACAGATAATAAATATTTATGCTGATAAGAAGCTTGATTATAAAGGCCATATTTTAACCTACTGAGGAGTGTACAGTTCTTCCCGAATTTACCTGCCCTGGTACAACTTATCTGTGTGGCTACAACGAAGAAGGCTAGAGTCTTACTGAAGTTGTCCAGTGGTATTGTATGAGGGAAATTGTAATTTAGTTCCTAATTTTAATAATCTTTCATACTGTGGTAGCCTGTCACTACTGAGGTTTGTTTGTGCTTTTTGGTAGTGTAAAATGCAATTCTGTTGATAACTGAAAGTTTGTAGTGATGGAGTAAAGTGGTTTCTATTGGAAGGTTTATAGAAAATATTTCAGAGTGAAAATTCTCATAGGATATATTAATAGTAGTATAGAATCCTTGAATGCAAATTTAAAATTTTGGTTTGTTCTGCATTTCTAATATAATTATATTATTGCAGTAGCACTGGATTTTTGAGTGTGTAACTGTTACACATTTTAGCAATAAATGACTATAATCTTATACAGATTTCTCGAGTGATTCGTACTCCTCGTGGAAATGCTCTTTTAGTTGGAGTTGGTGGCTCAGGAAAGCACAGCTTGACAAGACTAGCATCATTCATAGCTGGCTATGATACATTCCAGATCATGTTAACTCGGTGAGTGTAAACTAAAATTTAAGCAACTAAGTACTTACTTGTTGAAATTCTCCTATAAATAAAACAGGCTCCCAGTCTCTGTAGTGGGAGAAAGAATAAGCACAACATAGGGTGAGCGCTATTGCCTAGAGCATGGTTGTCCAACCTTGCACCATCAGTACCTCTCTAGATATCAGTAGCCACCAGATATGATGACAAAGGTTAAAGAAAATTGCTTTTAGTTTTTGTTTTTTTTTTTACTGCTTCATACAAATCAGGAGATCTAGTTACGTCTTTCAGTGGCATTTCTTCAGTGTCACTGTATTTGTTATCAATGCCTTTAATGAAAATGGCAAGTTGAGCTGTATCTGTAACATCAGTACTTTCATCTGCTGTCAAAGCATAAAGTTTGAAATTAGCTTTACTCTTTTTTTTTTTTTTTTTTAGTAGATTTTCTGACTTCTACAGTTCACCTAGCTACAGTCTGGTGAGGCAGATTTTAGAAAAATTTAGGAGGGAGGTGAGGGCCACACTGTGAACTGAGCTGGGCTTGATGTGGCCTGTGGGCTGCGAGTTAGACGTGCCTGGCCTGAAGTGTAAAGTCATGAACATTTTTCAGACTGGCTAAATTTGATTGATTTTCAATCATGAGTCTAAGCTTTTATCTTCTTTTGAGAAGTAAACTTCTTCATATGTTTCACTGATTGAGGAATATTGACAGTGTAAAGTTGTCTTTACACCGTGTCTTTATACAGTACCCTGCACTGTACTGTATATATTTTTAGGTGGTATCTATCCATAGTGTTCCAAGAAATTATTTCTTATTTAAGTTTTCTAGTTATTTTTGCTTTACCCTGAAGCTTGTTTAAAAGGGAGTGAACATTAATTTGACACTTCTTCTGCAGATCGTACAACACTTCAAACTTGATGGAAGATCTGAAACTTCTGTACAGAACTTCGGGATTGCAGGGGAAGGGCATATGTTTTCTATTTACAGACAGTGAGATCAAAGATGAGTCTTTCTTGGAATACTTGAATAATGTTCTGTCATCAGGAGAGGTAGGATACATTCTCATGATCTTTTTCATTGCTTTTTAAATTTTATAGTTCTGAAGCAAAATAACTGAATCTATTTTAATGAATGTGCATCATCATACCATTCAGAGAAACTGTCTAAGTCAGACCCTCCTAAGTGTTGATAAACTGTCCAGGACATGATAACAATTAAAAAAAAAAAAAAATATTGTGACTTAGGGAACATCACTGATGTTTAATAAAACTACATTAGATTAAAAATCTCATTAATTTGTTGTTAGTTTTTATATGGTAAATGTGTGTTCAGGATGGGTAGGATAGCTTTTTTTGTTTGCGTTTTATTTTATTTCTATTTTTATTTTTGCTTTATTTTTTAACATGGAAGAACACATTTTACTTTTACAGCAAGGTAGATTTCAGTGTGCTTAATGGAGTCACTTCAGAAAAAAGTTCTCACTTAAAAAAATGGGCTGGGTCCTAAGAACTTCTGTATCTGATATGAGTGTTCCTGAAAGGCTATGTATTAAATCAATCATATGTTTATATGTTCTCTTTTGGGTCATCTCCCACAGTGTGAAAAAACCCTTCTCTTTTCTCAAAGGTGTCAAACTTATTTGCTCGTGATGAAATAGATGAAATCCTTAGTGACCTAACACCCACCTTCAAGAAGGAACATCCACGTAGACCTCCAACCATTGAGATTCTGTATGACTACTTCATGACTCGAGTCCGTCAGAACCTTCATGTGGTTCTTTGCTTTTCACCAGTAGGTGAAAAGTTCCGAAACAGGGCCTTAAAGTTTCCTGCTCTCATTTCTGGATGCACTATAGATTGGTTCAGCCGGTGGCCTAAGGATGCTCTGGTGGCTGGTAGGTGTAAGTTTTTTCTTTGCAGATATTTAATTCTGAGATTCATGCCTATGAAGTTCTTTTAAGTGCTTTGAATGCAAACAAAGCTTGTTTTGCCAGCACACTGGCAGAATAAATTTACTTAGTTCAAAAATTGGATATAAATGTTTTCTTCTTGCTGTAGCAAACTGCTGAAATGTTTCTGACAGAAGAAAGGCTATGAAGAAGCAAAATTCTCCTTAAAAATGACTTAAAGCATTATTAAAGGAAGCAAAATACCACCAAAGAAACTTGATGACTATGCCTGTGATGGGGCATATAGAAGGAGGCTGTGCTTACCCAATTTGTGGTAGCTAGCAGTTGGACAGGTTCACTGAGAAGAAGTAGATGCACATTTTGGAGGTTAAAGGGTACCAGATCTTTGGCTATACGTTTTTTACAGAGATGTATGGAATAATTTAAGAATCTGTGGGTGCAGATTGAGGAGGAAGACCAGGGTTTCAGAAGCTATGTGAGCTTGACATTGTATCTTACTGATGCAGCATAAAAGCATTTCCCATGTCACAGCTGTCAGTAAATTGACTGGTAATTCTTCTTTATGTTCAAAATTAAATTTATAGAGGACAATGATAACATGAATCTCAGACTGCCAATAATTTTAGTATAAAGACTTTACTTCCAGTGGTATTCTCTGGAGCTATTTCTTGGTGTAATCAATTCTGTTGTTTAAATGACAAAATATTGGATGGGAAGGTATTAAAAGTGTAGTACTATTTAGACACATATTAAGCTAAATATACTTAAGTGGTGGACAGATCAATTACTTTTAGCAAATGAAGATTTAAGTTTGGTGAAACACTTCTGCTTGTTGTGATATATAGTGCGTATATTGATTGCTTTGTTTATAAACTAAAAGTACTTCCTGAATATTTACTTACATTTATGCTTTTCTTCTTTTTCTAAGTATCTGAACATTTCCTGTCCTCATATGATATGGACTGTACTGCTGAGACAAAGAGAGAAATTGTGCAGTGCATGGGCTCATTCCAGGATGGAGTGGCAGAGAAGTGTTCTGATTACTTTCAAAGATATAGACGTTCTACACATGTGACTCCCAAATCCTATCTGTCTTTTATTCAGGGTTATAAAACTACATATGAAGAAAAACGTGCAGAACTGCAGATGTTTGCGAATAGGTATACTGCTCAGTTTACTGCTGTCTTTTTGTTCTTTACTCCCTCAGATAGATATATTCTCAGGTACTTATTTCAATGCCTGTCTGGTCTTGTTGCATAGCAAAAGTTTTCTTTGAAGTTTCCTAAGATAGTGTAAAGGTGTTACTTGAATAAATATTAGAGATGCTCTTGACACATAGCTTGAAGTCTCAAGGTTAGTGATACACTGAAGAAAATGGTGGAAAGAGATGAATACAAATCATTAACGTGTATTTTTAATGAATAAAGGAAGACATTTACATGTTATCATACAAATTCATGATAAAATTCAGTTTACCTGACAACAATTTCTGTTTTCCTGCTGAACAGTTACATTTTTCTGATATGAACGGGTAAAAAGAACCTTGGCATTTTTGGTTTTGTCATCACATAGTGTAACTTAGATTATCGAACCTTTGCTTACAGATTTTTAAGTGTTTTTATATATTAATTCTTCTTTTCAAACACTTTATTAAACTAGAGTCTGTTTGTAGATTTAACATTCTGCGAGAAATACTCAAATAGAATGTGAAATTCTAAGTGTATCAGTTGGCATCACCCTTATGAAAACCTATCTTCTTGATTGTGAAAGACCAGCACAAAATTCTAAAAATCTTGAAGAAATACTCAGAGTACTTTATTTCACTTTGAAACACTCTTTGACTTCAAAGTCAAATTGAGTTAGTAATCTTTGTGGTATCAGTGAAGACTTACAAAACTGGGAGATATCTGGCCCAGCTTTACACCTTCTGAAGTTAAAATGCACCAGATTATTTCATACTCATCAATTTGTTTCACTTCACCTTAATTGCATAGACTGAAGACTAACTAGCATATGTTAGTCTTTATCTGTTATTTATTTTTTATACATAACAGATTATGACTTAGACTTTGCAGTTGCTACATTTGTAATTCTTTCTGCCTCTTCTGTTCCAAATGTGTATTTTTCTAGCTTACAGATAAATTTGTTTGAAGAGCCTATATGTGAGTACTTAGATTTTGATAGGAAAAAAAACACTGTTGAAGGCATTTTAATGAGAGAAGTGTTATCTCAGTGCTATTTTCCTGTTAATCTCCCTTGCTTGGTCTTGATTTTGAAGTTTTGATTTTTTTTAACCTTTTGAATATCATCTTCAAACAAGAAATAGTGATTTGAGAAATCTCAGGACATAAATGGAACCCATATATGGGATTTTAATGTGATAATAAAGGCATTCACTTTGAATTACAAGTGTGGAACATTTCATATGTGGTTTTTTTGTTTGTTTGTTTTTGGTTTTTTTTTTTTGAGAGAGAGAGAATTGTTAAAGGTTTACTTTCTTGATTCTGAAAACAACAGAAGCATGTGTGGAGTTTTCTGAAGAAATTTTATTTTTTTGTGTGTAAGACATCTTTTGGTATTAAATCTACCTGATTCATTCTAGCAATGAAATGATTTGGAAAGGAGAATTTAAATTATATAAGGAATTACGTACTTCCTATTTTATTTTTATTTTTATTTTGTTAACTCCAGAGTTAATACTGGGCTGGAAAAGTTGAAAGAGGCCTCTGAGTCAGTGGCTGCTCTAAGCAAAGAGCTGGAGGTAAAAGAAAAGGAACTTCAGATTGCCAATGAAAAAGCTGACATGGTATGTACAGATATTAAAGTATATTGTACTTGTGTGTGTGTGTGTAAAAGGAAGTTAGGTTGTGGGAAAAGAAGTGATAATAGAAGCTTAAAAAAGTGACAGTGAAACCCATCTTTTTTTTTAAACATTCTGGTTCTGGAAATTGAATTCAACATATCAAATGTTACAATGAAAATATAGATTCTTCCAGTGAGGTATTTTCTTTAATATGTTGTTTGTGAATTTTCTCTCTAGGTATTGAAGGACGTTACTGTAAAAGCACAGGCTGCTGAGAAGGTGAAGGCTGAGGTTCAGAAAGTGAAAGACAAAGCCCAAGCTATTGTGGACAGCATCTCAGTTGACAAAGCCATTGCTGAAGAAAAGTTAGAAGCTGCTAAGCCTGCTTTAGAGGAGGCAGAAGCAGCCTTACAGGTTGGTATTAAAGCCTTGCACTGAGTATAACATTTTCTCCACCTAAGAAAATGTGCTTCTTTAAAAACAGATGTTCTGAAACACTCCTTGATTGGCAGAAGATGTATGCAAATAGATATGTTTATCTTGAGGTTGTTTAGGTTTAGTTTTGTTTGTCTTTTTCCACCCAAATGCCAAACCCAAAATGGGCAATCAGTTGTTCAGCAAATGGCCAATTTTAGATTTCAACTGAAACTCTGGTTGATATATGTTGTGCTGCTGGTTGATAATATGCCAGTAACTAAGTGTACAAGTTACGGTGTTAGATTTGCATCCTTGACTGACTTTGCCATATTAAATAAGACACAGGTTTCATACATTATTATGATTTATTTAATTTTCTAAAAGGATTGCTTCTACATCAGGAACTCGTCCAGAGTAATAAAACAGAAGATGCAAAGGTATATATATATATGTGGCCTTCTCACTGGTTCCCTTCCTTCATCTTCACTTATGAATTATCAACTGAATTCATTTTCCTTTCTAGACTGAGTTTCTTGTGAATAGGTTTGCATTAAAATAGAAAAATAAGATAAAATTTTAGAATATTGCTGTCTTGCTAGGATGGAGTCATTTTAAGAATTTAGGTGTTGCTATGAGATGGCTGAGCTGCTGTTTCTTAGCAAGTGCTATGAGGTAGTAGTCAAATTGTAGTTGAAGGGTCTGTACAGCTTCATGCTTCTGAGAGATAAAATTATTTTAAATCAAAAAGAATAAGTTTCTTCTTCTGAAGTGCATTAATGCTGTTGGTGACCTTTTTCATATTTAATAAATAATAACAGTATTTGCTTTGTCTTTTGTTTTAATTTTGTAGACAATAAAGCCTGCAGATATTGCCACGGTCCGAACACTTGGTCGACCTCCTCACCTTATTATGCGTATCATGGACTGTGTGTTACTGCTTTTCCAGCGAAAATTGAACAATGTAAAAATTGATCAGGAAAAGAGCTGTACCACCCCATCATGGCAAGAATCCTTGAAACTGATGACAGCAGGGAACTTTTTACAGAACCTACAGGTATTTGTGTAACTTTCTGTTTAGTATTATTTTAACCCAAGAAAACAGGGAAAAGTATTTTCTTTGGTGTTCCTAGGAGAATGAATGTGCAAGGGAAATCAGGTACACAAGAAATCTGAAATGTCAAGGGCTTAAATGTATGATATAATGAAATAAAACTCAAATCCATCAGGGAAAGTGAGTTCATGAGTCAGTTATAGCTTCTCCTAAGTAAGGAAACAAAATTAACTTCAATAACAAATGACTCAAAGCTTTCAGCATTTGAACACCTATTACTTACCTGTTTGCTTAGAGCTAATTGGAAATATTTTTTTTTCCTAACTTTTGAGCATCGTAACTTGTTTAGTGGCATACAAAAAAATCAGTGATTATTGATTATTATTGACAGATAAAATCAGAAGTTTTTTAAATTTGGGATTTTCAGCTTTATATCATGCCTGTAGAAATGGAATGAGTATTTGGTGAATAAATCTACACTAGTGCATGTTTTAAATTACTAATATTTTTACTAATCTACTCTGAGAATTGCTTATATGTTGTGCTGTACCACTGAACATAATAACCTGATTTCTGCATTTGGGGGAATGATGTCCTCATCTTGAAATGTATATTTTGGTTAAAACATCCCTACTAGATAGTAGTAAATTTCTACATTTATAATCACACTGAGTTTACTTAATCTGTCTCTGGTCCAGTGGGAAATTACAGATGAATGGCCTGATCAACTTTGTATGGTTTGTAGTACCGTGGATGCTATTTGTATGATGTCCATGTTGCATCTACTCATGTGAGAATTTTTATTTACTGAAAGTCTTCAATGTTTTATTGTTTATGCACAGGGAACAGCTATTTTTCATTTTCAGTGGTACACTTTTATTATACTTTGTAAATAAGTCTTTGAAGATAGATAATTGAATTGAATATTTGGTGATCAAAATAAATTTCTAGTATAAAGTTGGAAGCTATGGGGATGAAAATAGATAAGGCATTGTTTTGAAAAGATAAACTGTCAGAACAATTAAAATTGAAACACACTGTACTAATGAGATAAGGTAATTTACGGGGAAGATAGCTGGCTACTCTTTGAAAGGACTATCTCATAGAATATGTGTCCATTAATCCTCTCTTTTAGAAGATTTTTATTTATTCAGTATTAAGGGAAATGGAATTTCAAATGGAATCTCAGTGATATTTTATACTTGACTGCTAGTTGTGTAATGTTAACAGATAAGATAAAGACAATCAGAAAGGAAGGCAAACTTCTTTGATTTTGTAAGAAAACAGAACAGAGTAGAATGTATTTGGCAATCCAGATGTGCATGAGACAGACAACTTTATATTAGCTGTTTTTAATTAACATAGTAGTGTTTTGTTTGCCCTAAAATACATATTTGCATAGTTTACTTGTATTACTTGTGTATTGCATATGTTTTTTTTAGCAATTTCCAAAGGACACAATTAATGAAGAAGTGGTAGAGCTTTTGAGCCCTTATTTTGAAATGGTGGACTACAACATTGAGACAGCTAAGAGAGTATGTGGGAATGTTGCTGGGCTTTGCTCATGGACCAAAGCTATGGCTGTATTTTTTTCCATCAACAAAGAAGTATTACCCTTAAAGGTAACTGTTAATCAGGGTGACATATACACTTTTGCTCCTTCTCCTCCCTACCCGAGTGCAACTGAGGATTTAATCTGCTGGAAATATCAGTTGTCTTATTCCAATTGGTACATGCCTCTATAGGAATTTATTATGTTGAAAATATTAACTCTACAGTGAAATATGCATCAACTGTACTACTTCTTGTAGGCTGTAAAGATCATTGAATAGATTATGCAGTTTTATGCCTCTGGGCTCCTTCTGAATTGAAGTAGCCATCTAGTTTAATTCACAGTTGCAATTGCTTTATCTTAAGTAAGAAAAAACTCAAGATCTAGTTATTTTAACGTTCAGCATTTCAATTCATAAAGAGACTGTACAGAGACTTTATTCATCAGTGTTAGTTGGGGAAAAACAGGCCTGAATAGTCATTAGAAGGTAAGAATGAAAGTCAGGAAGAACATGGTCAGGCATGATTTTGACATGCGGTAGCTGTAATGGGAGTGACCTAGAGTAGAGGAAGAATTGTTGCTAGCGGTAGTATCTTTCATTAGACTAAGCATAAGCTTTTGGTGTCGCTGGTCTTTCTAAAGGCCAGTTCAGACCAACTTTTGTGTCTGATGGGAAAGGGCTGGTTTGCCCTGAAATTTTTTAATTGATTTTTCTAATTTACATTAGAGCAACCAATTAACTGCAGCTCCCTGCAGGGAGTTAGTTTATTGTAGAAATGAAATAAAAGGTTTTAATGAGTCATGAAATCTCTATTGATTTTGAAATACAGTGCAATGAAACTCTCTTTGACATACATTATAGCAAATGCTTTGAGATGTTGTATGTGGAAATGTACTTATTTTATTTATTTATTTGCTTCACAGGCTAATTTAGCAATCCAGGAGAACCGCCTAACCAGTGCTATGTTGGATCTACGGAATGCTCAAGAAGAACTGAGTGCAAAGCAAGAAGAATTGGATATTGTACAGGCAGAGTATGAAAAAGCCATGAGAGAAAAACAGGTGAACATCCTTGCAGAAAAGAGACTGTTACAGATGGCTGCCACCCTTGCTTTGAGCGAAACATAATGTATTCTCTCATAACTCTTCATTATTCCATGGAAAAAACATTGATAGACAGTGGAAAAGAGTGGTCGGATACCTCCTTTCTGGATCCCTCTCTCTCCTCCTCCTCCTTCTCTCTCCCACTCCTTCAAAAACTATTTTATTTGTGCTATTCTAGTGTCCAGTATGATATCAACTTATAATGTATTTGAAATACTGGGCAGATTTTCCCATAACTAATAGGTAACAGGCTTAATCACCTGTGCTTTAATATATGTGCCAACATGAAAGTTATGAGAAGAAATACTAAAAGGTTGAACCATATTTATGGCAGGTGTTCCTAGTAGGCTCTGATGTTCTTTTTCCATCTCACTTTCCCTCCAAATCTATAAAGTGATACCATATGTAATTGAAAATAAATTTTTGCACTGTTATACTGGTTTCATTAGATGTAGAGATTTTTCTGTCCTATCAGATACATAGCTGTAAACTGTATTTCTTGGTTCATGGTTTTATATAGGCTTTGCTTGAAGATGCTGATCGTTGCCGGCATAAAATGCAAACAGCTTCAAGTCTAATAAGTGGTCTAGCAGGTGAAAAAGAGAGATGGACGAATCAGAGTAAAGAATTTGCCTTGCAAGCCAAGAGGCTAGTGGGTAAGCATTTGTCCATGCCCTTGGCCTTGGGAGTAAATTAGTTGATTTAATTGTAATGTGTAGTGAAACTAAAAACATTTGGAATTTCAAATGTTTCCTTTGTAGTTCAAGTTTCTCATTGCTAAAATTGAGGCAATTGTTATTAATTTTCCTGTTTAAACACAGCTAGGAGAAGCCTGCAATCAGACTGAAGTCTATATTTAAATGAACCCTACAATATACTCTACTTATGCTGTGCAGAAGTTTTTACTTGCATAAGATGCAGTGTGTACTTGTGACACTGGTATTTTAACTTGACTGATGTTTATAGTCAGTAGTCCATAGAGTGGCGTGTTAGAAAGTACCAGTAAAATTTGTATAACAGAATATACGTGGAGGAAATGAACACTAATATTCATGAAACTTTTATTTCATAGAAGTAATTTTTAATTTTATAAATAAACACTTGGAAATGCAATGGCAATGGAGCTGTTGGAGCCAGTTTTACTGTCTGTTTTGGGTATGAGGCTGTCCCTGCAATTCCCTGCTATCAAAACCTTGCCACATAAAACCAATATAATATGTTGTATTAACATATTTTTCTCTTGATTCCTAGAGTTGCACTGAAAAGGGAATGTAAATATGTTAACTAGTGAAATGTATCATTGCTTTACTATGTAATGATCCTGGGAAAAGAAACTCACTTGTCATCTGCATGGGCCAAAGTACATTCTTCCACTTACCATCAAAAACATTAAAAACTTGAGAAGGAAGAGTCTGCATCATGAATGGAATTTGAAAATTTAATTTATTTTTTTCTTTTTCTTTCTTTATTTTCCTTTCTCTTTTCTTTTTGTTTCACTTCCTTTTCTTTTTTTTCAGGCGATGTGCTGTTGGCTACAGCATTTCTATCCTACTCTGGTCCTTTTAATGAAGAGTTCCGCAATCTGCTATTAAATGACTGGCAAAAGGAAATGAAAGCCCGGAAAATTCCCTTTGGTAACAACCCGAACCTCATAGAAATGTTGACTGATGCTCCTACTATTAGTGAATGGAGCCTACAAGGATTACCAAATGATGACTTATCCATACAGAATGGAATCATTGTCACTAAAGCATCTCGTTATCCTTTATTAATTGATCCACAGGCACAGGGTAAAACTTGGCTTAAGAACAAGGAAGGCAAAAATGAACTTCAGGTAATAGGAATGCTTGTGATTTCATAGCTTCTAGAAACTCTCAGCTGACAAAAAGTGGCAAATCTGTGATTCAAATAATAATTAAAAAGCAGTTTTTATGTGAGAAGGGACATCTTGGGATATATTTTGGTAGATTAATGACTTGGCTAAATTTGAAAGCATATATCTGAAACTTATTAATACAAGTTGCTCAATTGGTGTAATGAATTCATTTTTATTATGAACTACTGGAAAATAAGCTGGATGGATAATGTCTGATAAGGGCTCAAGCACAATTCCAGAATACTATAAACATGAGAAAAAAAAACGATTAGTTCATCAAAATGAGAAAGTAATGCATGGTATTGTTATCTTTTCGTAATCAGAAACTATTGATAATTTGTGCTCTCTTAGCATGGATGTCTAATCCACGCAAAATATTCTGCATATGTAGTGAATATAGTGTTATCCCAGTGTATAGTTTGAGGTAAGATGCACCAAATCAAACAGGAAAGTACAAGGAAGAAAATCTTTGTTTGGTGCAATAATAATTCCTCCAACAATCAATATTTATAAAAAGTTATCCCTAAAAAAGACAGAGGAGTTTGATGGATGATAATGAATTGGATCTGAGGGTAATAGGATATTCCTGTCATTACTATTGATTCTTCTGTCAGTGTGAAACTCTTGAAATGGTTGCCTAGCTAGTAATGTTAAAAAGGAAAAAACAGATGATGAGACTAACTTTGTAGTTGTAAACAAGCTAAGCTGAATGTGCTTTGTGTGCGTGTTGAAAATTAATCACAATTTTACTTAGAATTATTTTTTAAAGGAAAGGCTACTTAGTGGCTTATTCAATATAAATTTTCAATGGAAAAGCTCTAATCTTGGAATTGGCCTTGCTGCAGTTAGGCTTGAGGAAATTATCCAAGATAAGGCTGTGGCTAATATAAGGTTCTGTAAATTTCTGGTTTCATTGCACTCATAGGATATTGAAACTTTATGTGCTGAGTGTTGTTTTACTCTTGCAGTTGAAAATTAGCACTTTGCATTCAATGTCGTCTTAAAATGTAATGCACTGAAACAATCATCTCTTGTAGTCAGAGTCTTTGCCTTGATTAAGCTATAGGACTGTTCTTGTCAGTAATTTATCTAAATAAAATGAAATAATCTGTAAATGTAAAACAGGCAAAGTGTTTGGTATCTGGACAAAACTTACCATGTAGCTCCACAATTGTATTTTTAGATCACTTCTTTGAATCACAAGTATTTTAGAAATCACTTAGAAGACAGCCTTTCTCTCGGAAGACCTCTTTTGATAGAAGATGTTGGTGAAGAGCTTGACCCAGCATTAGATAATATTTTGGAAAGAAATTTCATTAAATTCGGTTCCACCAATAAGGTAAAAACAAACCAAATGATCAAACAACTGGAAGCTCCCTGTCCTCCACAAAATAACACATGTTAAATATATGCCTTTAAAGTGTTAGAAGTCATTTACGCTTGATTAACAGTAATGCAAAGTAGAGTTTAAGTTCACATATAATTAAGACATTTAACCTATACTGTTTCTTATCTCTTTGTTTATGGTAACTTGTAAGTGAAGAAAGTACAAAGATTCCCATTTGCTTGCTGTTGTGTTCTTAATTGGGGATGTGTTAACCAGAATAGACAGAATATGTTAACCTATCAGTTAAAGTGTTTCGTGGATATTCTCAACAAATTCATTATGTTAGACCAGTAATTTTAAGCTGTATGTTTGTTCTTTTGAATAGAAAAATGCATTTGCTTCTACATGTGGTACCTGAAAGAATGTTCACTGGCCCTTGATGTCTCAAGACGTCTTTTTCATACTTTTCTTAAGGTGAAAGTCGGTGACAAAGAAGTAGATGTGATGAATGGCTTCAGACTTTACATTACCACAAAACTGCCAAATCCAGGGTACTCTCCTGAAATTAGTGCTCGAACCTCCATCATTGACTTTACTGTGACCATGAAAGGTCTTGAAAATCAACTCTTGGGTAGAGTCATTCTGACAGAGAAACAGGTAAAAGAAATAACTACGTCTTTCACCTGACTTTGTCTTTACCTGTGGCAGGATTCACTTTCATTTTAATTTTTTCCTCTTCCCAGTATGAAGAATAACTTTCTGTCTCTCTCTGTTGTGATGTTAATATAGCCTATTTAGAATGGTTTAAAAGTTGGCTTGGAAAAAAATAAGTTTCTATTTATCTTTTTGTTGCAATGGTATCTTAATCACTTTATTTTTCTCCCTCGCTGACATATAACA
This sequence comes from Alectoris magna, assembly GCA_030625065.1. Classification (NCBI taxonomy): domain Eukaryota; kingdom Metazoa; phylum Chordata; class Aves; order Galliformes; family Phasianidae; genus Alectoris; species Alectoris magna. The sequence goes on along the minus strand of CM060561.1, from coordinate 73,053,517 downwards.
TGATGAGTATGATCTGTGAAAAGGAAAATGATCTAGAATAGAAACTCACATCCTTCTGTCTAAACACTGTAGAGCTCATGACAACATAAACTGTTGCAAAGGATGCAGTTTACTTCCTTACTTTGAGAAGAAATGGGCTCACTAATTAATTTGAAAATAATAATAGTCAAACAAGTCCAAGTTCAGAATGGCAATACCAACAAGCATACCACCAGTGGCTCTGGATGCTGGTTGGTATCTTAAAAATTACTGTACACTTAATCTCTCAGACTATAAAGTTAACCTGTGTTAGATCAAAGGAGATACTATGCATCTCTAACACTATGAATCTATGTATTTACTAAAATTTTGGCAATGGTTCCAGTTTACTTTCTCTGGAGAGGAATGCATTCCTGTACTTTGGAAGCTATTGAGGTCTTATGGTTTTTTATTTTATTTTATTTTTTATTTGATATAAGACTTTCCTACTTAATGGCATGAGTTTCCTTGTTAATATAAAGTAGTTACATTTCCTCCCTTATCAGACCATAGAGCTCATGAGAGAAACAAAATTTATTCTGTGAAAACTAGCATTTCATCAGACAGCTTCATTGCTCTATTAGATTCACTTCAACCAGCGACAGATTGTCAACTCACTATGCAATGACATTATCACTGTCTGAAATATCCCATGATGTGTATGTTCACAAAGACTTATGGCCAAACTTTACTTCTGAGTCCTTCAGCACAATATACTCCTTAGAATGACAGTTGTTTTATCAGCAAATTCCTTCAGTTATCACAGTTTCTTTTTGATCACTCAGGCAAATGCACATCAGAAGGCATATGTTTCTTCATCTTGTTCTGCTAATAAAAATAATCATTGAAAATGCATCAGCGAGCCCATTCTAGTGGTCAGTTCTGCAAGCTGAGATCTGTGAAATGAAAATATCTTTATTTTTGTAGAGTGGTTAGGAGTCACTGCCTATACTGTCAGTTGAGTTGTTGGTATTTTGTTTTCCCCACAGTATTTTCATCATGTTTAATACAGCGTGTATGCTGAATAATTCCTCTACTTGTTCTTATCTATCACATTAAAGCAAACACAGCAGAAGACCAACACAGCTGAACATAAGAACTCTTGACTGAGCTCAGACACAAAAAAAGAATTAGTGTGAAGGTGAAATCAGGGACATTGCCAGTACATGTAGGAATGGAGTTAGGAAAACCAAAGTTCAACAGGACCTTAAATTAATGAGTGAGGTGAAAAAACAAGAAAAGTCTCTGTAAGTACATTGGCAGCAGAAGAAAGACTTAAAAATTTGGTGCCATTTCTCCATGGGGCAGGGAACCTAGTGGCAGGAGCTATAGAGAAAGCTGAGGAACTCAGTATGATTTTTGCCTCAGTTTCCACAGGTAAGATTTGTCAGCAGGTCTCTTAGGTCCCCAAATCTATTAGCGGTCTGTAAGAATTGAGCAGTATTCACAGTAGAAGATAGCTTTAAGGATCTCTTGAGCTCACTAGACATACACAAGTCTGTGGGATCAGATGAGGTGTTTCTTAGGATGCTGTAAGATCTAGCTAATGCCATCAAGTGACATCAACATCTAAAACCACTTTGACAATGCTAGATTTGAAACAGCTTCTTTGGTGCAAATTCCTTCTGTTTAGTAATGTGGCTTACTTTTTTGCGTTCCAGATACTACTAGAAATATTTGAAGATATGCAGAAAACTTTCACATGTATACTGTTTCTGGTCTGCACAAAGTATTTTAAAAGCTTAATAGATGAATCTTCACTTTAAAATCCATTATTGCTTCACTTGCTTTATTTTGATCATTTTGTTTCAAACATATTTCTTGGGCTCATTTTGCAAGGAAAACAGCTTTCTTTTGTTTAAATATGTTGCACTCTAAAATGTATTTAACCTTTTCAATTGCACTCAGCAAAACACGAAATTTAATTTGTCTGGTTTTTCATCATAATTATTTAATTGAATGCTAACATCTTTTAATGCTATACTTTAAAAAATTGTTTCTGCTTCATGAAGCCTAAATAATTCTTCTCTTGCTTGTAATTGCTACCTGCTTTTTTTTCTTCAGTTCCATTAGCCATCAGATGATTAAAACTGAGTTAATAGCAGGTTTTTTTTTTGTCTTTTATTTCATCTGCTCTTGTCAGAATTGTTGAATTTATTTCCACATCTTCTACATTGTTTGACATTTACATTACTCTATGACAACAATCCCAATAAATCTTTTCTACCTGGTGGTGATATGTTTCATTATACTTTTTGCACAGTGACAAGAAAAAAGAACTAAATATGATAATGGGATGAATATTTTATTTTTTTTTAGAATCTATATATTTTTAAATTTCCTTTTTAAGATTAAAGAATTTTCTTTCGAAGAACAAAATCCTTCAAATATTTAGGAATGCTATGCAGAATGTAGGAGTGAGAAGATCATAAATTTAGGAAATGCAAAAAAGTATATAGCAGTTCTGTTTAAATGGAAGCTATTGGAATGGTGGAGTAAAAAAATGTTTGTAAGCCTTGCTAAGGTCTCAGGTTCATGGTGTTTCTGGCACTTTATAGGATAGCTTGTCATATCCTGGTTTTGTACCTGTTTGGAAAAAGTAGGAGCCTAAATGCAGTGCTTGGACGGACTTGGCAAAGGTGGAGTGAACATGGTCTCCAACTTTGAAAATATCCACCAGACCTTTGTAAACAGTGCAGGAGACTTATTCTGTAGACGCAGCTAATATCTGTCATCTGTCTCATTAATTATTGATAACTGGGCACAGATTCATATTTATTTCTGAAAGACTCACACCCTTCCTTTCACTTTTTTAATCCTTCTTACCTCATTGTATTGAAATATATATATTGTTCCAGTGAAGTATTTTTATCTCTGAGGAATTTACATTTAACAAGGTGGGTTTTTTGTTTGTTTGTTTTTTGTTTATTTTTATTTATTTTTAATTGTATTTTGAGACGGAAGTGTAATCTAGAAGACATTGCATCTCTGAACATTTTTTTCTGAATGTTTTAAGCAGCTGTTCTTTTTGCCTTTCTGTAAGGCTGTTGATCAACGTATATTCAATCTTTACATATGACTACTGGTAAACAAAGTACGTACATGACATTGCTTGTATTACTAAAAGTAACGAGCTAAATAAATGTAGCAAAAAACAATTTGAGCTCTATATTCTTTCTTTTCTTAAATAGTAAAGTGTTTTATTGAGATACTGATGTTATTCCTGTCTGATGGAGAAGTATTTTAGATGTGCTCGAAAGTTTTGATGCTTGATTAGTTGATATGAATGATCCTTGTTAAACAGACTATATTCACAATATAGAAGTCAAAAAATAGGGCATAAATGAAGACAGCATTAGACTGAATGAATTCAAAGGCTGTTTTTTGAATGTTGTTTGCACCTGTCTTCATTAGAAATAATAAAATAAGAAAACAAATTAATTTTTTGGACTTGCAGATCTGTCAGGACATCAGCATTCTCAATTCTATTTGTTGTAATGATCTGTTAATGCATACCTACATAGCAAGTTGGGAATTTGACCTACTGTCAGAAATACTGCTGGAATTCTTTCTGCATGTTAATGCAGTTATTCTAGACTTCCTCTATTTCCGTAGGAACAGTGCTTTTAAAACAAAGTACCTTGTTGTATTTTGCTTTTGATTTCTTTTATGTTTTCCAATTATTTCCATGTATTTCAACAGGAATTAGAGAAAGAAAGAACAGATCTAATGGAAGATGTGACTTTAAATAGAAGGAGGATGAAAGAGCTAGAAGATAACCTTCTGTTCCGACTTACAAGCACTAAGGGTTCTCTGGCAGATGATGATAGTTTAATAATTGTACTGAGTAATACTAAAAAGACAGCTGAGGAGGTAACACAGAAACTGCAAAATTCTGCTGAAACAGAGGTACAGATAAATTCAGCTCGTGAAGAATACAGACCTGGTGAGTGCAAGGTTGCCAACTATATCCTGTGCTGCATTAAAAAAGGGATGGCTAGCAGGGAGAGGGGAGTGATTGTCTTCCTCTACTTAGTTCCTGTGAGGCCCTATGTGGAGTACTGTGTCCAGGCCTGGGGCCCCCAGCATGAGAAGGATGTGGAGCTCTTGGAATGGGTAGAGGGCCACTAAGGTGATCAGAGAGCTGGAGCAGCTCTCTTATGGAGAAGGGTTGAGGGAACTGGACTTGTTTAGTTTGGAGAAGAGAAGGCTCCGGGGAGACCTCATTGCAGCCTTTCAGTACTTGAAGGGAACATGTAAACAGGATGGAAACGACTGTTTACATGGGCTCATAGTGATAGGACAAAGGGGAATGGTTTTAAACTGAGACAGGGAAGTTTTAGGTTAGATATTAGGAGGAAGTTTTTCACACAGAGGGTGGTGGAACTGGAACAGGTTGCCCAAGGAGGTTGTGGATGTCCCATCCCTGGAGGCATTCAAGGCCAGGCTGGATGTGGCTCTGGGCAGCCTGGTCTGGTGGTTGGCGACCCTGCACATAGCAGGGGGGTTGAAACTAGGTGATCATTGTGGTCCTTTTCAACTGACGCCATTCTGTGATTCTATGGAGGTAGTGATAGAAGGGAAATGACTGGAGCATATGGCTAAAAGAGCAATACTTAGAGTAAGAGAAATGACAGAATGAAATCAGGATGACCATAATGGGTGGGCAGCATTTGTGTTTTCCTGTGAGCAAAATGTATTTAGGAAATGGTGGACAAAATAATGGGTGTTATACTTCATGTCAAATTTTAATAAAATGGAATCATCTGTTCTCTCCCTGGGCTTCCTGCTGCTCCTTACAGGAAGGTACCTATCTTTCTAATCTACTGCAGAAGAAGCTTGGATGGCTTGATTGTTCTGTCTCAACTGTGAAAATGTTGACACTTTTTATGGACTGCCAGTGAGGGTAGTCTTTAGGGTATTTGAGTAACTGTACAGTTGAGTTCAAAACAGTGCTATTTTAGGGAGCAGTATAAAGGTAAATGCTTTGTGTCTGTTTTGTTGATATCCAGTCTTGGACCCTCAAGCAATTATAGTCAACACATTTCATCAGTCTTTTGGCTTTTAACTGACAGGTGAAAACCTGAAACAAGGTGCTCTCTGGAATGTTATTTTACTTGGATTTTAGGAAATGTGTAAAGCGTCACAGTTAATGTAGCAGAAATCATTGTGGTTTTTATAAAATCTTTGTATTTAAAACTGAATGGCTTCTGAAAGTAAATAAAATCAGTGCTGGGTAAGTTAAGTCAATATAATCCATTTGGCGTTTTTATGACTCTTATAAAATTCTGTAAGAGAAATTGGTTTGGATACTCAAGCAGTACTTGAAACCATCATATTTTTTATAGTCTAACATTTAACCAAATATCCCAACATCTAGTTTTTCTCTAAATATGCTCATAATTGTAAACTGAGCTTTATATACTGTGCATTAATTACAGAAAAGATTTTCTTTTGTGCATATATAAATGAAGATTAACTTTTAAAATATTACTCTGGCCAGTACAGAACAGAGCAACTCAAAGACCTTCAGATAACGTGTATTCTTAAATTCAATGTTTTTGTTGTAGAGTTTAAAGTTCTCTACTTTGCATTTCTACTTTGAAAACAGACTTGTTTTCTATTCTTCAGTTGCAACTCGAGGTAGCATCTTATACTTTCTTATTACTGAGATGAGCATGGTCAATGTGATGTATCAGACTTCGCTTCGTCAGTTTTTGGGGCTTTTTGACAGCTCCCTAGCCAGGTAATTTTGTTAACAAGTATTGTTCTTATACTTATCTGCTCATGGAGGTGGCTGTAGTCCAGTAAAGACTTGTAATCTAATACTAGGAGGAATAGTGTTGCTGGTTCCTTGACAGGAATTGTCAATTTAAAAGCTGTAGACCTTTGTCTGTTAGTTACCTATGCAACAAATCTTCAGATAATCTTACAGTCCTTGAAGATTAGCTGTTGAATTATTAAGAAACATTATACTGTGTTGATTTTCAGTTATGTAGAATGACTTCATAGGAACTGATATATTTTTTTTTTGTTGCTCCTTCAGTCTTAAAGTTGTTGCTAACTTGCTGTCTGATATTTCAGAATTTTGAGCTATGCTTTTTTCTCTTCTACATAGCATTCTCTTTAATAAAGTCTATCCAAATTGACAACTGCAGATCTTTTTTCCAACAGGTCTACCAAAAGCCCTATAACCAGCAAGAGGATTACTAATATTATCGAACATATGACGTATGAAGTGTTCAAATATGCAGCCCGAGGACTCTATGAGGAACACAAATTTCTTTTCACGTTATTACTTACTTTGAAGATTGATATACAAAGAAACAGAGTGAAGCATGAAGAATTTTTGACACTTATTAAAGGTTGAAAGTACAGAACAGTTTTAAGTAGAGAGTATATATTATTGAAGAAAATGTGTGAGCTGTGGTTGTGTCTCCTGGCCTAGTGCTTCCTTTTTTGTATATGAGAAGTCAGTCAAGCAAAGGAATACATGCTTATCATTCTGTTCTAGTGACAGACAATTTCATATGGTAGTTCTAATTTATAGGGGCACATAGAATTTTGATAAGTTTAGCTATGAGAATCATGGAAATATAAAAGGAAAATTGGTAACTATCATTTCAGCTGATATTTATGTCTGCTGTTCAAATACTACCATGTATGTGGTTTGACTTTGAAAAATAATTATACCAAGCTTTTACTTTATTTGGTAATTGTGGGCTGACAAGCAAGCCAAAAGGAGGCAAAAGCAAAGCTAACAGTTTAAAATAATATCTGACTTTGAGCTGAACATGACACGTTCATGACATTAGTCTTCATGGCATGTGATCAGGGTACCTGCAGTGAAAAGTGTGGAGTGGCTTCATATTGTTGTTCCAAGGTTTTCCAAGATGCTCCTAATTTTCTAGGCAACATTTATTTATGGATTATAACTGTTAATTTTTCCATGTTGAATCTTCAGAAAATCTTAATTTCTCAAATGTACATTTCTCAGGTAATATTTATTTTCAGGCACATTGTACAAGGACGTGTCTAAGTAAATCTTAAAGAAAGAAACAAAGATTAAGGTACAAAAAAACCCCAAATTAATGTAAGTTAATCATACTGCAGACTTTATTTTACCAATGTAAAATGTTGGCTTGAGTTACAGATGGGTAATCCTTGTAATCTCATTTTTATTTGTGTTGCTCTCTTTTAGTTTGTGTGGAATTACAAGGAAGGCAAATATACATACTGAATAAATTATCACATTTATTCATTATTTATTTATTTATTCAACAAATGTTGAAGAAAAGTATTTGAAACTGAGCTTAACTTTTTTTTTCTGCAAACTGAAGCTTACTCAGAAATTTATTGATGACTGTCCTGTATTATAAAGTATATCACCACGCTGGAAAGGCAGGAAGTCATGTGAAATTGTCCTGTGGTATCTAGCATATGTTGTCCTAATTTTCCTCTCCATTTTCTTTTTTTCTTTCAGGTGGTGCTTCCCTGGACCTTAAAGCTTGTCCTCCCAAGCCAGCTAAATGGATCCTGGATATGACTTGGCTGAATTTGGTGGAGCTTAGTAAACTTAGCCAATTTTCAGATATTCTTGACCAAGTAAGCAAAAGTTTTTTAAAATAATCTGTTGTTTGGGGATGATTATTTGATAACGATCAAGATATGGAGTGAGAAACTGTTTTATTTTGTAAAAAGAATGAAAATGATGGCTTCAAAGTTATTAGTTTTGTCCCTGACTGCTAAGCAAACAGTATAAAAAGAATTAAAAATAAGACAATGAAAAGTAGCACCAAAAACAAAAAAAAAGCCACCACCAAACAATCCCCTCCCCACAAAAACTCAAACAACAACAACAAAAACAGGCAAAAAACAATCACAAAATAAAACCAACACAGGAAAACTGAAAGAAAATAGGAACTTTCACACACTTTAGTTATACATCTTTCACTTTAAGATACATCTTCACAACTTGCCATTATCCAATTCACATGGTGGAATTTGACTCTTCCTCAAAATTGTTAGAATTTCTTGCATTCCTGTCTTGCTTTCTTAAGCTATGTTTTATGATGTTTGTTCCAATATTTTACTGATTACATGTACCTTGAAGAGCCTTGATGATACTTAGTGTATAGTAAAGTGAAGTAAGTAAGTTGAAAGTATTATATGTGAATAACACCTTCTGTACTGCGGGGAGTAAATATGTACCTAGTGTTCTCAAAGCTAACAGCCAAACTGTCTGCTTTCTGATCTTGCTATGTAGTTATTTCATTAGAGGAAAGTACTTAGCAGTAGCCCTTCTTTTTTTTTTTTTTTTGTTGCATTGTGAAGTTTTGTGCTGAAAAGCTGAAAGCTTGTCCTTTCTTTTCTTAATAGCCATACTAAATCTGTGAGCAATGCTGATAAACAAATACTGTGTGCAGATTAAGCATCTTTGACCCCCATTAAAAGCTTGCGAACTTGCAATGTTTGTTATGTGGCTTGTGTTTAATGACATTTACTCCTTTGTTGGTGTAACCACAGATTTCTAGAGCAGAGAAAGAGTGGAAAATCTGGTTTGATAAAGAGAATCCTGAAGAAGAACCAGTTCCTTGTGGCTATGGTCAATCCCTGGATTGTTTCAGACGTCTTCTTCTTATCAGATCTTTGTGCCCTGACAGGACCATTGCTCAGGTGCGTTTATATGGCCAGCATAGTCTATCCAGGTGTTGTTAGAGAATAGTTAAAGGATTCCAGTTCAGTACATTTTAATTTAATATTTAAAAGGAATTTTTCTAATGGACCTTTGCACTGAATTTTCTGAGATTCTTCTCATACATATAACCTATACATTTTTTATAAGTTCTTAAAATGATTCTGATATATTTTAGTATGGATGTGGGATTTCATCTGGAAGCTGATGTGTTTATCCAGTTCTACCTTATCAATTCAGACTATATTCTTAACTGTTCTTGCTTATATTACTCACTGGTATTGTAGAAGTGTCCTCTTGTTAGACTGAAATAAAATCTTTTCATTACTTTATTGACTGAGGAAAAACATAACATGAAAATAATTTAACTCAGGAACCAGTTTTTGCATGGCATGGAACAATTGTAAAATCAACCTTAGAAAGATCCATGTTAATGTCTGTTCAAAATTTTTAATTTCAAATCATCTATTTAGAAAAGAGATAAATGTAAAAATAAATCTTAATAAAATAATAAAACCTATTTTTAAAGTCAGATTCTAGAAGCCTATTTTTAGTCTTTGTGTTGTTCCAGTGCACAAAAATGCAACTGCTGATAATTTCAGAGTGGTGACTGGTAATTTACTGAAGTCAGAGTACATCACTAATAACGTGGTATTCATTTTACGGATGCAAGCCTTTAGACTTTGCAACTGAATTCAAAGAAAGTCTCAGCACATATTGTCATAGTAAAAGGCTAAGTGATGCTGTGTAATGAATGACTTAGATGCATGCAATGAATCTGAAACTAGTCAAGAAAAATTAGTTCTTCCTCAGTTCTGTTAATGGGGTCAAGATAGCCTTTCATCTTATGATTGTTTTATGAAAACAAATAAATTATCAAATGCTAAATATGTTTTTCTGAGACGTAACACAGAAGTCTTACATTAGACTAGATATCAGTAAGACATTCTTTACTGTGAGGGTGGTGAGACACTGGAACAGGTTGCCCAGTAAGGTTGTGTGTTGTGAGTGCCCCCTCCCTGGAAGCATTCAAGACCAGGCTGAATGCTGGTCAAGTTGCTCAAAGCTCAAGTTGCTTTGAGCAACTTGGTCTAGAGGGAGGTGTCTTTGCCTATAGCAGAAGGTTGGAACTAGGTGATCTTAAGGGTCCCTTCCAATCCAAATGGTTCTGTGATTCTATAATTCAAAGTATTAATTGGGAGATTACTCTAAGAGACAAGCAGTGTATTGGAAAAGCATACAAGAAAGACTATCTGAAGCTTTTTGGAAGAGCATTTTACATTTTGTAAAGGAAGAATAACCTAATGTGTTTTTTTGCAGTAAATAAATAAGGTATAACACAGGTGGTCTTTACTTACTTCCTCTGGATCATCATTATTACCATTTATTTATAATTTGTTTAAGCATAAACATGGGAAAGACCTAATGACTTTGACACTCATCTTGTGTATGTTTCTTATCTTTTCCATAAAATAGTATCTTCAAATATTTAAAACCTTTCTATTTGGCAAGGTTATTTTTCTATTAATCTGTAATATATGTGTTATATGTAATAAATTATGTATGTAACAATGCATGGAGCTATGTGCAGTAGAATAATTATTTAGTAAGTTTTAAGTGGTTTTATAAAGCTGTGAAAACACTTTTGAAGACAGTGTGGTATGTTAACATATAAAACAGATTAGTTGCATGTTTTTATTTCTGCTGTTAAAATGTATATAGTATGACATTCTATATTTTCTGCATTTTTATATAGAGCAAGGCCTATATAAATTTTACAGAATTTATTGTTGAGTACATATAGTACTTGTATTTACACTGGGCAGAAAATGATAGTATGGTAAGATTTACCCTTTTTAATACAGGCAAGAAAATATGTTGTTGACACTATGGGGGAGAAATATGCAGAAGGAGTCATCTTGGACTTGGAGAAGACATGGGAAGAGTCAGATCCACGTGTTCCTCTCATATGCTTTCTTTCCATGGGCTCTGATCCAACAGACTCCATCATTGCTTTGGGAAAAAGGCTGAAGATGGAGACACGTTATGTTTCCATGGGCCAAGGGCAAGAAATCCATGCTCGTAAACTTCTGCAGCAGACAATGGCTCATGTAAGAGACAAATATGACAAATATGTGAATGTTTTTTTGGAAACTTATCAACTAAAACTCTTGCCATAAAAAAGAAGATTTTTGTTGTGTAGTTAATGCTGATTTAAGAACCTCTATTTATTTGCATAAATACATGTCCTAAGCAATTGAACTTTCTTTTCACATTCATTTAATTGAACATAATAAACTTCTTGATTTTGTGCAGACATGATTGTTTCATACAAAATGGAATTTTTGCTGTTAGTTGCTGACTGGTGAGCATATTTGAAATGATCAATTATTTGAATTGCATGAATTTTAAGTGTTTTTTGTCAGTCAAAACTGGCTGTGGAGAATTTCTTACTTTAAGATCTTTCATAAACACGTAGAGTGCTTATACTCTGTTTTGATTTGATTAAGATACATTGTGTTTGTTCTTAACCTACATCATAAACAAAGATTGATTTTAGTGTTTTTGGTGTGCAAACACTGTTGATAATATATTGATTCTGCTATGTTAAACTAGGGAGGTTGGGCACTTTTGCAGAACTGCCACCTTGGACTTGACTTTCTGGATGAGTTGATGGACACTATAATAGAGGCAGAGACTGTCCATGAAGGCTTTCGACTATGGATGACAACAGAAATCCACAAACAGTTCCCCATAAGCCTGCTCCAAATGTGTATTAAGTTTACCAATGAACCACCACAAGGGCTGAGGGCTGGACTAAAGAGAACATACAGTGGTGAGTGTTTAATGTTTAAATTGTTAATCTCCTTGTGTATTTTGGCAGAAAAGGAACAAATTTTCTTTTCTGGCAATTAAGCGCTCCTTACTGCATTCAGTAAAGGTCTGTATTTAAAGAGCCTTTGGACATAGCAACTCAAAGTGAATTCAACTATTAGTTTGTTTGTTTTCTGAAGCTTACTCTTTTTGTCTGGGCTAATTTATTGTACTATTTTAATTTGTGCTACTTGTATGAACAGTCTCCAGCAATGTGTAGGGCAGTAATTTTCTCCTGGGTGAGGCAGGTAGCCAACTAAATAGCTCTAGGACTGATGTTTTAGTATTGATTTGAAGTACTTTTGAAAATACTATTCCTTCTTATAAAACTCATTTATAACCAATAGGTGTCAGCCAGGATTTGCTGGATGTCAGTGACATGGTACAGTGGAAACCGATGCTGTATGCTGTAGCTTTTCTACACTCCACTATTCAAGAAAGACGCAAATTTGGATCTCTGGGTTGGAATATACCCTATGAGTTTAACCAAGCTGATTTCAATGCCACTGTGCAGTTCATTCAAAACCACTTGGATGGCACAGATTCCAAGAAGGTAATTAGCATTTCTGGGGAAGATGGATTAATGCCATGAATATTTTCAATAGCAGAATGTATTACATAGTTTCCAATAACTGAAACTCAAACACAATTTTAAATTATTATTTAACTTTCACAAACATTCAGTATTTCAAATATACATGCTTGCAGCACAGGAGGTTTAAATTAGACTTTTAAATATGTGCATGTAAAGTTTCCAAATTAACTTGTATGTTTAAACAAAACAGAAACCAAAAACAACGCTCCGAGCCTTCTCCATCTAAAACTTCAGAAGTATAAACCTTAGAAATATAGATCTCCTGTTCAATGCCAAATCTATTAGATAGTTAAAAACAAACCACTTTTATACTTTTTTGTCTAAATCAGTTTTGAGTAAAAATACTGACTCTACTTATGCAAGCTATCTTGGCAGCATAAAGAAGCAGACAGTTGCCTTTACTGACAGCACAAAACTTCTTACTTTCCTCACATTCATATGGTCAGTTGTTGTATAGAAAGAGGTATGTGGCAGATCACTTTGCAGTTTACATTTCAAAAGAAGCTGAAAGCATGATGGGAATGTAGTTGTATCCCTCTTGCTCAGATGCCAAAACAGCATTTTGAATTAGTTGTCAAGATATTCTATTTTGAGAAATCCTTGAGGGTGTTCTGCAGACACAATGGTATAGTAACACAAGAGTAGTAAGAAAATAATTCTCTTCCAAAAGGGACAGAAATGCAAGATTTAGTGTATCAGATGATCATGCTAAGGGAGGTATAAATAAGAGAGAGGAGGATTAGCTAAAGTCAATTTTTTTCTGTCTGATTGTAGGGGATTTCCTGGAGTACCATTTGTTACATGATAGGTGAGATCCAATATGGTGGCCGTGTGACAGATGATTATGACAAAAGGCTGATGAACACCTTTGTTAAGGTCTGGTTCAGTGAAAAAATGTTCAGTCAAGAATTCTGCTTTTACAAAGGATATGGCATACCCAAATGTACTATGGTGGATCAATACCTTCAGTACATACAGGTTGGTAAATGGAAGCTGCTTAAGAGGAAGAAAAAGTTTCCCTTAAGTTTCTCACAAGTTCCTGAGTTTTAGAATTTTGTCTTCTGAGTTTATGTATCCTGTCTCCACAGACTCTTTATTGCCTTCTAACTGTCTGCTTATCTGTTAGTGTGAGCAGTAGTTATCGTTATCATCACATCAATACTCTTTTCTGTGATTTGTTGGAGGGATGTACTGGAAAGGATGCAGTTATTAAAGAGAGCATAGAATGGAGTCCAGACATTGAGTACAACCTCACAGAAACAATGTTGAGATATGGCAGAACAAGCTGACTATTAAAATAGTGTATGGAGGTAAAAACTGAATTTATTGTTAACTTTAGCATGACTTGAACTGTGATATAACAAATAGCTCAAAGCAAGATACTTGCAGTAAGTCTTTTTAGAATATAATTAATATACAAATCTATCTCTAGTTGTGCTCTTTTTATTTTTCACTTCGTAGAGTCTTCCTGCTTATGACACACCAGAAGTATTTGGTTTGCACCCCAATGCTGATATCACTTATGAAAGTAAGCTTTCCAAAGATATATTGGACGTCATCCTCAGTATTCAGCCAAAGGACAGCTCTGGTGGAGGAGGTGAAACCCGAGAGGCAGTTGTGGCCAGACTAGCTGATGATATGCTGGAAAAGATTCCTGCTGATTATGTACCATTTGAAGTGAGTTATTGAAATTCTGTCAAAGGCATTTGCTGTATCTTACTTTGTGTGAATTAAAAAAAAAAAAAAAAAGTTATATTGGTTGTTCAAAAAAATATGTTTATACTCATTCATCCGGACTATACTTTAAAGACATATTTTACCGTGGCCTGATCAGATACTTAACATCTGTAATGAAGTCACTAAGTATGGGCTGAAGACTTTTTTAAAGAGCTTTTGCAAAATAGTAAACCACTGAGTGCTCAAGTTGTCATTTGCACTAGGGAGGGCAGAATGAGTCATTAGTGTTTCAAGTAAGCTTGTTGACATTGTAGTAGAGAACTAAGGTGGCGTTACAAGTGTGCTTATGCTTCCAGAAGTATTACAACATTAATATATATATTACTCTGGGATTCCGCTTACAATATATAGGCAGTTTTAGGTTGTTTTACTTTTCAGCAGAAGGGATTGATTTATTTTTTTTTTTGCCAAAAAGTTTAGCAAGTGATAGCTTTCATTGTCTGAAGCCTAATGTTTTTATCTCAGGACTGATATTTACACATAATAGCCCATGTAATGATATTTGTAATGGCTGCTTGATCCTTCACAGAAATTTTGTTTCTGAAATAGTAACTACCACTGTTTGTGTGGAAGATGTGATATCTCTAGAGGTGAGAGATTTCCTAAGGGTAGAAAATTTATACTGGTAACAAAATACATGGACACAAATAGGTTATACTCTGTCCCCATCCTCAAAACTACAGTTTAGTTGAGTGTTTGAATAATTTGTGTTGTTTCTGGGTCTTTAGTTGTTCTAAGCTGTACTTCAGAACCCCAGAATTTTAGGATACTGACATTGTATTTCTTAACAGATGAAGCTGGTTCAAATAAATGAGACAAAAATGCTTGTAAAATAGATAAGGTTCCCGTATTTCCCATATTAGAGGATGCTGAACTTTTGTATTTCAGCTTATTTGCAAAAGCATGAAAGCAAGAAATTTTGGTTTTGACACCAGAAAAACTTTTACAACATTTTTGTTATGAAATGCATGTAAGGCACCACCACATATAATCAGAAAACCTCCCCCCTCCCCCCCCCCCAAAAAAAAAACACAAGCCCTCACACCTGTGTTTTGTGCAAGGGTGAGCTTTTAAAGATTGCTGAATTCACCTGCTCATTTAGACAGTAAGATGTTTTACTAATTAGATAATTTGCCCGCCATCTCTTCCTTGAAGGTAATGAAATTTCCAATTCTTTACCTTCTGGCATTTGACTTAATCTTTAATGGATGTTAGCATGAAGACTCAATATAGGGCTTGCTAGCTTGTGAACCCATAAATTGTCTTGCCAAGATGCAGAGTTATGAGAAGGAGCAAGGAGATCTGTACAATCTGACAGCTTGCTTTCTTCTTTTTTTTCATAGTTACTTAGTTACTTACATAGTTACATAGTTACTTACATAGCCCATTATTAGTTACTTAGTCTCCCTTCACTCAACTGATATAATTATGTTAAGGTGCTTTATCTGAGCAGATGATTTATCTGAATTTTGAATAACTATCTAGCAGTCTAGATAAAGGTTTGTACTTGCTGAAGTTTCTGAACTATAGTCTTCCTAGAAGCCTGAATTTTGTGACTTTCCAGAAGGCCATAGTTACTGAACTGGAAGTCTGAGATCTGCAGATTATAAGCTTCTCAAAATTGTATTGCTATAATGATGGGTTAAATTTCCTAATAGCTGTTAGTCCATCTCTCTTCAGCTTCTTCTTAGCATCTCCAGATACTCAATCTAAAAGTGAAAAAGGCATATATTATATGTTGTCATTGTATAAGTAAATTTAGCCTTAGAAAGAGATCTTTTGCGGAGGATCAGCTCTGATTCTGATTCTGTCTTAAATTTGGGTTAAAATGACAAATGCAAATGTAATTTGTAATAATAAAAGTGAATGTGAAATACAAAAGTATTTCATTTTTTGATAACTATATAAATTCCTTCTTTTTGTTGTTGTTTTGGAATAAATGTGTAGCAAAATCTTGAAAAACTTGTATGTAATGTTTTTTTACTTATCTCACAAATAGAATCATATAGTCAAAGAATGGCTGCAGTTCAGAGAGACCTAAAAGGTGATTTATTTTCAAACCTTTGCCATGGGTAGAGTTGCCACCCGGTATATCAGGCAGCCCAGGGCCCCATCCAATCAGGTCTTGAATGCCTCCAGGGACGGGGCATCTGCAGCTTCTATGGGCAATTTGTGTCTGAGCCTTATTACCCTCTGAGTTAAAAAATTCCTCCTAATATCTAATCCAAATCTTCCTCTTTTAGTTTTAACCATTCCCCCTTGTCCTATCACTATTAGATAGAGTAAAAATTCAGACTCCCTCCAGTTTATAAATTCCCTTCAAGTACTGGTAGGGTGCTGTCAGTTCTCTTTAGAGCCTTTTCTTCTCCAGGTGGAACAAGTCCAGCTCCCTCAGCCTTCATAGGAGAGATGCTCCAGCCCTGGAGCCATCTGATCATCCTTCTGGCCATCCTCTGGGCTCATTCCAACAGCTCTGCATCTTTCTTGTCTTGGGGGCTCCAGGCCTGAACTCCAAATGGAACCTCAGAAGTGCAGAGTAGAAGGCCATATGAATTATAAAATATCTTTTTATCTCCATGCGGTTGTTATTAAATTGTTAAATTTTCACTTTTGATTAAAAATATATCAGCACTTTTTATTAGAGTACAAGATTGCCTACCATTGTGATAGTTCCCAGACATTGCTGATAAATAGTGCTGGTATTCTGAGGCAGAGTGGCTGGGGTAATCACTCTTGATTGGTTTGTACAAAGTGAACCTTGGAAATTACCTGTTGGCATTAAAGTTGAAGTTCTTGAAATGAAATATGGCCTAAATGCTGCTTAAATTACCTTAGCTTATAGAATTATATACAGGCTGAGTCATAATTCAAACTAAAACTACAGCCAGTCTCGGCACCATAGATTTTACTTAGAACAAATCCCGTATTTCTCTCTTGCAGAGCACTTGAGAAATATACCAAGCTGACCGTTTAACTTCTTTTGTAAAAGTATTATATTTTAAAAATTGTATCGATGCCTGACCTTGACATATATCTACCTTTGGCCTTTATTTCTGTTGAAGGGTCTTTGGTTTACTACTTACAGGTAAAAGAGAAACTGAAGAACATGGGACCTTTTCAGCCTATGAACATATTTTTGCGACAGGAGATTGAACAAATGCAGAGAGTTATTTCATTAGTAAGAAGCACTCTGACTGATTTAAAACTTGCTATTGATGGGACAATTGTTATGAGTGAAAATCTGAGGGATGCTTTAGACTGCATGTATGATGGGAGGATTCCTGCAAGCTGGAAAAAAGTAAGTGCACATCTTGTTGGTGGTTAGAAGGCTACAGAGAAGAGTATAACATTAAATGTGATGATTGATTTTCAAAAATAGCACCCACACTGATGGAGTACAGTGGTGCTATTCTTTGAGATTAGGACAGAATAGTAGAGGTTGGAAGGGACCTCTGGTGATAGTCTAGTCCAATCACACTTCTTTAAACAGGGTCAACTAGAGAAGGTATCATAGGATTCTCCACGAATGAAGTCTATAGCTTTTCTATGCATCCTGTATTCTGATGTTCAATCACCCTCACTGAGGAAAAAAAAAAAAAAAGTAGCAATTTCTTAAATCTAAATGGAATTTTTCATGTTTTTTATTGTGCCTATTGTCCTTTCACCATGAACAGCCTGAACTCCGTAACCTTCATTCTCCCCTCATGAGCTATAAGCATTGATAATATCTCCCCTGAGCATTCTCCTCTGCACGTTATATAGTCCCAGCTCTGTCAGCCTTTCTTGTACGATAGATGCTCCAGTCCCTTAGCCGTTGTCGTGGCCCTTCTGAAGACTCGCAAAGTCTTGATCATGTCATTTTGCTTGGTTTGATATTGAAGTGGTGTTTACTACAACAAGTTAATATCAATTAAATTGATTTTGTAGTCCAGCATTGTGCTAGGCTAGCTGTCCTGGTGGTGCTATTTTGAAACCGAGATAAAATTAAATATATCTATAATAATTATACACTGATACAGAATAAAATAAAATGCTATCTGTCTCAGAGGAAAGAGTGTCTGATGGATAGAAGCGGCATTGGGTTTTATTAAGCTGCATATTGTAATTTTTTTTTACGTATTGAGAAATTCATACTCACTGGACAACTCAATTAGAGTTGTTTAATGGACATACGTGTGCTCCCCTTAACTTCAGATAGAATTGGGCTTCCTTTGAGTTAGTTAGCTGCTGGGATAACTGAAGAACTCTTCCATTTCTGTATTTTAGTGTGAATACTTGATTATATTTGAAAACATTAACCAGCCATCCAGCTAATTTTTCTTGAAAGCAATTAAGTTTCTTAATTTAAAAGATTTCATTGTATTAGATTTGTTGTCAATCCTTGGGTTGAACTCTGACAGCACTCTTTGATTTAAAGAATGTAATTTGATTATTCCACTCTTTCACTTACAAATCGGAAATATAAATTGTTTTCAGGGAGAACAAGAGCTGTTAATAGCAACTGATGGAAATAAATGTAGAGAGGTTTGTTTTGTTTTGTTTTTATTAACAAAGTGTTTTTGTGGTACAAACCGTAGAGCATAACAGATGCTTCACAGCACAAGTATAATAGGACTACTCAGAGAGTGAAATAATCACAAATCTTTCCATAGTATAAGCTCAATTTTCCTTACTTTTTTTTTTGTTGTTGTTTCAGAAAAAAATGGAATAGGTTCAGCAGAAATCCTATTAACTTGATGCATTGACTCTGACTTTAGAAAGACACATAGACAATAATTCTTCCTAGTTCACACAGTTATCTAATCTTGCAAAAATGTCATAAAGTAGACAATTACCACTGGGAGCGTTAAGCATATCTTAATGAGATACTAGCCATGAATTCGAACAGAACAAGACTTTTCTTCAGGTTTCAGTAGGAGGCAACTATCAGACTAGAAGTTAACATATGAAAAATGAACTTTAAATACTTTTTGCTAATATTATGTTGTTTACTACCTTGTGAAGAATTATATTCTGTTGATATGATGTTATGAATATGATGTTTTAAAACTGCTGAACAAGATTAGAAAATGAACACGTTGCTTATTATTCTTCAGGCATCTTGGGCTTCCAGTACACTTGGTTTCTGGTTTACTGAACTTCTAGAAAGAAACAACCAGTTTTACAGTTGGGTTTTTGAAAGCCGACCAAACTGCTTCTGGATAACAGGGTTTTTTAATCCTCAAGGATTTTTAACTGCAATGAGACAGGTAAACAGTGTTTAAAGTCTCACTCTGTCTGTTATTAGATATACTTTTTATTTTTTTACATATATACTGCTGTGTTGAATGCTGAGCTATGCACATGACTCTATCTTATCAACCAGAAAGACATACGACTGCTTAACTGTTTAAGACTTTGTGAGTGTTATTCCGCCACACATGCTTTTTCATTATCAACCACTTATACGTTAATTTATTTTTCCTACTTTGAGTCTGGCCTTATGTGCGTAGACATTGCCTTACAATATTATTAAGTTAGAGTGGATAATTACTGTCTCGTATCTCATGAACTTCTTTTCCTCTTTGTTTGTTTGTTTGTTTTTTACACTTCTGCAATTCAGTAGATGAGTTTTATTCATTTATACTTGACAAATATGAAGTTTGGAGCATTTATTTATGTATGTGTTTCTGTGGACTTAGTAATTGTGTTGTTTGCTGAGCACACTTTAGTAAGTGAGCCACTTTTTGCTTTAAAAGAGAAGAGTAAGTATCTATGTTGGTCAGCATAATTCATAGTTTTATCTGTTTTGGGCAGGAAATAACAAGGGCTAACAAAGGATGGGCTCTGGACAGTGTAGTACTGTGCAATGAGGTCACTAAATGGATGAAGGATGATATCACAAGCCCTCCTGTGGAAGGTGTCTATGTGCATGGTCTGTATTTGGAAGGAGCTAGCTGGGACAGAAGAAACATGAGACTGACTGAATCTAAGCCCAAGGTGCTCTTCGAGATGATGCCGGTTATAAGGATATATGCAGAGAATAACAGTAAGTAGTTGTATTATAAAAGACATTAATTTGATAAACTCCACTGTCACCCTTTTATTTCAATGGCACAAAAGACTCTTGGGCTTTGGGAATTTCATCAGGCTGTATCCTATTCATGTAAACATACTGAATCTTTTTCAACAAGGGAGACTTCTTAGTCTTCCACAAAAAACAAGCTATTGGCTTTCCTTGATAATTAATAATGGGTACTTCTTGCCCTAATATTTAGGTGGATTAATTGTATTAAGAACTTCTAACACGTGTTGCAGATGAACTGTTCTTTGCCTCATGACAAACATGCTTGCCTTCAGACTTCCATTGTGACTAAAGGTCTTAATTCCTGGTAGAATTCATAATTTTAACATTAATGTACATGCTAGTGATGCTATTAATATACTGCATTGGAGATACTGTTGCTTACTTTTCTCAGAGTATATGGTTATTGTGCGGCACTGAAGTGAGTCTGTTTTCTCACCGATATTTTGAAGTGCTTGGTAAACATTTGATATGATGGTTTACAGATCAGAAATCTGGATATTTGCAGAATGCAGCTCCTAGATTGAGAAGATGTTTGAATCAAATTTATATGTACAAACTCTTTAACCTCTGTAACCTCAATACAAGTAACCTTTCCCATACAGTAAAAACCAACGTAATGTACAAGTTTTTCATATATATTAATATATGTATACACAACATAGATATATGTATACATAACACGTATCATACATTTAAAGTATTTATAGATAACGTATTATATGTGTGCTGTTTCTATATAAAATTACACTCTTTTTTTTTCCTGGACTGGGCTATGCTGAGTTAACAGACGAGCAAGCAGTGGAGGGATGTGATAGAGTATCACATATTTTGGTCTTTGAGGTAGAGAAGGGCTGTAAGAACTGAAAGGAAATAAGGAAATAAGGCCAAAGGATAACAAAAAAATTGTTTTGTGGAAATGTATGATTTAGATTGTTTTTGTGGTATATGTGTATAAAATAGGAAGGGCCATTGAAGAGAAACATGCGATAGGGTAGGAATACCCAATACTGAGTGTAAAATTGGAAACTTCTGTTAAAAAGTGTTTCATCTCCAGAAGCAGAGCCTGCTAACATGATATTTTGCCAGGGTTTTGTGTAGGCAATATTTTATAAGAGACATAATCACTGTGAAAGCAGCTAATATACCAAATAATGAACACTGAAATGTTAAGCAAGACTAGACTATTGCTTTGATTCCTAAGTGAAAAAGTCAATGATTTATACTCTGAAATACTAAATACATTTCGAAACAGATTGTTCCCTGTTTTTCCTTTTTTTTTTTTTTTTTTTTGACACAATAATAATATATTAGTATTAATATATTAATATTAATACCTAATGTTCACTGGGCAGGTTGAACTAGTACTTCTGCTAATCAGGCGAGAGTGTCCATTTACATTTCTTGCTATGTCCTGTTTCTGGTGGTTGACATTAAATCCTAAATCTCCCAGAATTTCAAGTAGTGTGTAGCCTTCATCGGCAATAGCACGGTGGTGGAACAGTGCAACAATCAAGTAAAAATTTTTTCTTTGGTGGTGGAGAAATGTGTGTGATTAAACTTTGATTCAGTTTTATATTTTCTTGTGCCCAGTTCACTATGGTCCTGTTTTTATAACCCAGTATAATTTTCTTCTGCATCTTTTCTGTCATCTCAGCTTCAAAAGATCCACGTCTGTATTCGTGTCCAGTCTACAAGAAGGCTGTTCGAACAGATGTGAATTACATTGCTGCTGTGGATCTTAGGACCCTTCAGCCTCCAGAGCACTGGGTACTGCGTGGGGTAGCGCTTCTCTGTGATGTCAAATAGTGTTTAAAAAAGGTTTCTGTGTATTCTTTTCTGATTTAAAATGCGTGCATCAATTAGACATAGGATAGATCACTTTATTAAAAAAAACTTACTAAGTTATAGACTCCATTATGGTAATTTTAGTAAATCATTCTCAATGAACTTGCGCAACAGGCTTACATAGGCTAATACTTAGAGTAAATTTGTTTAATTGATTCAAGCACCACTTTGATGTCTGTCTTTTAATGATAAATATTTAGACTCCCTATCTCACTATTGTGTGCTTTATTTTACCTTGAATAAAGATTGACTTGAAAATAGTTACCTTTTGGTGCTTAATTATGGTTGTATCAGGGCTTATCTTCAAGAAACTAAATGCATTATTTATCAATTTATTCCGCTATGGAAAGCTAAGCTGAGTTGATCACTCATATTAGTAAATATTCGTCATGATGGCATTCCATGATTGTTTTGTGGCTGATTGTTTATAGTTTGTTTGCTGTCTAAATACAGAAAGTAAGACTGGAACAATGTTGCATCTGTTCCATTACTGTTGGAGAACAGATTCATGGTATAACATACGAAAACAAGCATTTGACAGCTGCCAGAGTTCCTCATTACCTGGTTCATGACTAATAAATATGTACTCGAGGGGAGGAAGTTCATTCCATAAAAATGCTTATTTTTTAAATTTTTGTGTGCTTGTACACCAGATTTGAGTCAGCCTTCATCAAGATTATTAGTTGTAAGACAATAATTTTAGCTTTATTTCTGTTATAATTATGCAATATATATATATATATATATTTATATTGTCCTTTTTCCTTTCTTCTATTTTTATGTGTCTGCTGCAGTCTTTCTGTGTTTCAGCTAGATAGGTCCATGTAGGGATCTATCTTCAAAGAGAAATGTTATTACCTCTACTTAGTTTCCAGGAAGTCCTCTAAATGCTCATCAGTGTTCTAACTCAACGTAAACTCACATTTTTCACTAAGACCTTCCTCTCCTTGAAAGATGCACAATGTCCTTGTGCAGATCATCTACATTAAGAGTTTTCAAGTAATTTCTACTTCAAATGGCACTTCTCAGACTGTGATTTTTTGGTACCATTTAGTACTCTAAAGAAGGTAAGGAATACTGTGTGGAGATATCAGAGCACAAAGTAATTGTCAGTGAATGAACTTCACGCATATTTTTTTTAGTGGTATTTTCTATGGAGCTTACACAGGGAAGTTCGCCACAAGAATGTGCATCGATGATACTAGTTATGCTGAAGGCTGATAGATCAGTGAAGCAGTCACTGTTATTTCTTTTCTCCTACCTTCATTTCTTATAAGGTTTGGCATCAACTTTTTAGGTGCCCGCAAACAAAAAATGATGGAAAGGTTTTATGAGAAGCTCTTTTGAAATGCAGGATCATGTCTGGGTTCTGAGTGCAGAACCCTGCCCTCTGAGGGGTTTTGTGGCCTGGGCTTGTGTACAATTTGGTACAACTGCAGATCTGGAAAGAAGTCTCCCTGAAGGCTGCCTCTCCTTGCACTGGAAGCTGTTTAAGTGAGGTTCTTTGCCTTGGTCTATACCAAGGACTTAGTTTGTGTACTTGGTCCACACCAAGGGGCTAAATTGCAGCTACACTGCAGCTGTGCCTGTGCCCATGTCTGTGTTCCAGACCTTGCCCCTCACCTACTCTATTGGCTTTCTGATTTGACCTTGGATCTGCCTCATTACAGTGGGCTTGCTTGGCAATCACTGACCTGTGCGTATACTGGTTGCCTTCAACAGATCAAGCCCTGCCTTGTAAACTCATGTTTTTGGCATGACATCAGATCTACTCTATTATAATAGACTCATCTATTAGATTGGTTTGGGAAAGATGCTGTAAAAAAATCATGGAATCACCAAGGTTGGAAGAAGATCTCCAAGATCATCCAGACCAACTATCCACCCACCACCAATATTTCCAAACCAAATCTGTCAGTTTCCTTGATAATCTGATCAATATTTACTAGGAAAGTAAATAATGAGAAATGATGAAACCTGTTAGCTCTTGTATAAGATTGTAAAAAGAGTGTGTGCAAAGCATGTCTAGAAGTGCTTTGTGAAATAAAATGTGTTCAAAAATTCTCCCTTTCCCAAGTCATCATATGTGAAAATCAATTTATTTTGTATTAGCTTACATAAATCAATATTGTTTCAATTGAGATGTTTTGCAGAAAATGTGCAGACAATAAAAAATTATTGCAGTCAAAATTGAAATGACTTTGTGCCTTCAAAGAAAAATGTTTACTTCTTTTCACACATAAAATAGGTTGCTTCACGTTTCTTCTTGACATTCTGTTGAGGAATAATCAAGCTCAAAAACATATATCAGAAAAGACAGAGACATATTGAGTTTTCATTTTAAATATTTTTAAGATATTCTGGAAAAAAGTGAGCCAAAAAAGAAACAATTCTTGCAAAGAAGAAGAAATCACTTCATGCTTAAGGTATGTTTTCCCATTTTGGTCTCAAAATTCTGTGTAGTAATCCTTAATTAGAAAAAGCCAATAAAGATATTCCTTGGATAAAATTAGAAGCCAGTTAAGAATTGCATCATACATGCGTTATAGGAGAAATTTCAGAAGAGAAGGATCTATGACAAAATGCAATAGAAACGAAATCCTTATGGGAAAAAAAACAAAACAAAACAAACAAAAAAGTAGTGCTCTGTGAGCTAGTTGTTTGCTCTGGATATGCAGTTGTTTCTGTTCTCTATAACACACAAATGACCAGATGGAAAATCAGGCAATGGAAATATCTTCCAACACTTGTGTTTGGTGTTTGCAGTCCAGTACAGCCAGACTATGTCTCAAAATAGTACTTCATGAGAAGGGCAGCACATTGCTCTTATTCATGGGGCTGAATGAATTTTTGTAATTAGGAAGGAAAAAAAAAAGTCTGAGAAGAAGTAGAAGGGATCAGAATCACCACAATATTTTATTGTACATTCTATTTACAGAATTAGTTTTATTTTAGGGAATACCTTCTCTGGATCTGTTACTTGTAACCATGGTTGATAGCTGTGGATATGTGGACCTGGATGAAAAACTGAATGTGAGCCAGCAGTGTGCTCTTGTATCTCGGAAAGCAAATGGTATCCTGGGCTCCATCAGAAGAGAGGTGGCCAGCAGGGACAGGGAGGTGATTGTCCCTCCTTACTCTGCCCTTGTGAGGCCCCATCTGGAGTACTGCATCCAGGTCTGGAGCCCCCAATACAGGAAAGATGTGGAGCCTGGTAGAGGGGGTCCAGAGGAGGATTACAAAGATGATCAGAGGGCTGGAGCACCTCCCCTGTGAAGACAGGCTGAGGGGGCTAGACTTGTACAGCCTGGAGAAAAGAAGGCTGCGGAGTCACCTCATTGCAGCCTTTCAGTAATTAAAGGAAGCCTACCAAAAGGAGGTGAATCAGCTCTTTGAAAGGGTAGATAACAGCAGGACAAGGGGAAATGGTTTTAGTTTGAAGGAGGGAAGATTTAGTTGGATGTCAGGGGGAAGTTCTTTACTATGAGAGTGGTGAGGTGCTGGAACAGGCTGCGCAGAGAGGTTGTGGATGCCCCGTCCCTGGAGGTGTTCAAGGCTAGGTTGGATGGGGCTTTGGGCAGCCTTGTCTAGTATTACATGTGGAAGTTGGTGGCCCTGCCTGTGGCAGGGGGGGTTGGAGCTTCGTGATCCTTGAGGTCCCTACCAACACAGGCCATTCGATGATTCTGTGTGATATAAAAAGTATGCAGATGGTGGATATTTTACATGTATAAAGTACTTCTGTTTTTCTCACAAAATATACAGGAAAGTTTCAGATGCATATTGTTTCCAGTGATTGTACCAAACCTTTGAGAACTCTATTACCATTCTAAATTGCCTTGATGACTTGATTGGATGGTAGAGTCACAGTGGCAATGGCTATACAGAAAGTGGCAGGATTTCACAGTGTGTGTCCCAGAGCAGGGGCATCTGAATTTTGGATGCAGTTCTCACTATATTAAGCCACACTGATTTTGTTTCTTTTTCTAGCACCTGTCCATTAGGAATATGGAAATCAGATATGTGCCATGTATTTTTGGTATTGGTATCAGCAAAAGGCTCTGACAGTGAAAAGCATAGGAACAGCGCTAATATCTTTATAATTAGTTCAGGGATATGGTCCATCTTATCACACACATCTTGTGGGCTTTATAATGCAAGCTGTGGCACTGGGGCAGTCAGTAAAAACCATCTCGGTACTTTTTCTCAAAAGTTCTTTGCGTGAAGGGGAGTTAGGGACTGAGGAGGGGTCAAGGCAATCGAAATAATAGGTACTGAGTAGAGAGCAGTTTCTGCCATTCAGCTAAATAAGGTTAATGCTCAGGGGTGGAAGCTTTTGAAAAAAAAAGCAGCCCTATTCCTGAACTTATCTGATAAAATAATCTTGCTTGCCCTCTTCTCACTTGCTCACTTGCTTTATCCATTTTTTCTTTCTTCCTTTTTTTTTTTTTTTTTTTTTTTCAGTGGGAATATTTTTTTTTCCTTGATTATAGTATTTAAGCTGTAATTATTGTGGTGAAGGGTGCAAGCAGAAGTGACTAATAATTTTGGATGGATTGATTACTGTTAATAGAGAGTTTAGCGAATGAGATATTAAATGGTCCTTTTTTCAGTAACCTTTTGTGGCTCATGCTGTGCAAGCGATGTATGAAAAATAATAAATGTGTGAAAGAAAATTCTGAATATGATTCAGTTTGTCTAATGGAGGTGTTCATCTGATTTGATACTTGTCTGTGTTCAATCTCAGGATTAACCAGTATTACTTAATATATGTGGTTATAAGATGGCATTAAGATATTTACATTTTAAAATTTATATTGTGTTCATACAAACCTGAAGGAGTTTCCTTTAATAGCAATTAAAAGTTGTTTGTCTTTGTAATCATCTACAGGCATTGTTTTCATGTTTTCATGTTTTCATGTTTATTATTAGAAGGAAAATACTATTAAAGAAGAGTGTGATTACTACAGGAAAAGTGCTGAGAATTAATTTATCCAGAGCTGTGTCTCATGCATGATAGAAACCAGGCAAAGAGATTCTCTGCAGGTTTCTTTAATTACAAAAAAATCATGTGTGACTGCCTCAAGTAGAAAATGTTTTATTGAATTTAAACCATTCAAATATGAAATAAGTAAAGGAAAATTTGTTTTCCATAACAAATTTTTAATAAAGGAATATTTTTAATTAAAAGAAAAATATATACCCATGTAAAAATGAGTGTTTTTAAATTGGCTTTTGATGATAGTGATTTTGTTGAGTTGTGCAATGGATTATGAGCCTGAACGTTATCACAAATAAAGGTGAAATATATCATTGTGCCTTGGAAAGAGAAACGAAGTGTCTGTGCTTCCCATTTATTTATGAAACTGAAGGATGTAATGCTGTTTTGGAGATGTATTTTATTTGTCTATGTATCTGAGAGTTCAGGTTCAATTACCCTGACTTGTTATCCTTGAAAGTTTAGAGCAGGTGTTTTTAAGCACATGGAAACATGTACATCTTGCAATATGGTCTTCACTCACTTGGGCCATTTTCTGAAAAGTGAAATGCTCTCTCACTCATCACTGCTATCCCAGATCATTAGCATTTTGATTCAGTTCATCAATTTCTACTTAAAACAGGAGCGCTCTATTTAAAAATGTTAGTTTGTGTGTTTGTGGTAAGCTGCAGGATTCCTCGGCCCTGGGAAATGCTGTGACATCCAACTGGTGCCGTACTCCAGGCAATGTAAAGCAGCTTCAATGAAGCAGAGAATCTCATGCAAAGTTGCTGTTCTTGCAAGCTAAGCCAAGGATCAAATGTCATGCTTATACTATTATAATGATAGGATTAGACTGGAATTAACTTTGAAACATTAATAAGCAGTTGCTTATAGTTCATATTTTACATACACAAAAACAAATAACGAAGGAGCTAATAACCAGAAATTATGGGCAGTGAGATATTCCAGTTAAATACACGAGGCAGGAGAAGACCCAAGTCCCAACCAGTGGCAAGTCATCCTTGCAAAAGGCATTTAGGCTGCAAGGAGAAGACTTTCACTGTTACTTATTTTCAGCATGCTTCTTTTCTCTTTCTCCTCTTTACCATGCTTCCATATTTTTCATCTCCTATCAGCATCACCAGCGTTGCAGTCTTCTGCAATGAGTTGATGCATGACTCAGCGTGTTGCTGAATCCCATTTGGGGTCGTTTAAATACATTTCACTGCAAGGGGAATGCAAAGAGTGGCTGTTCTGTCACCACCTCATTTTGAGGTGCTCGTGTGCCTGCAGCTGTTGGAGCAGAGGCTCACTAGGTGTCAGCAAAGCAGTCCAGAAAAAAGCTTCCTGAGAAATAAAAAGGACGTGGCACTTACAGCTTCATGCAGGTAGCTGGAAAGTTAAAGCATATTAAGTCATTGCTTTAAGATCAGAGTAACCTAACCTAGCAAACTGGTGTTATGGTGCTTTCCATGCTGTTAGCTTGGTTTTATTTCATAGACAGATGGTTTTCTCTATTTGTCATCAGTGCCTAGGGAAGAGTGTCAAAGTGCTGCATTTACAGCAGCAAACGCAAAAGGCTATTGTTAGAAAAGTGATCACTTTCTAAAACATCCTATCTTCTGAGTTCAGAGGTTTGTATTCCATCCTGAATAACTTTCTCTTCCATTTCTCTCTGCTATCAAGTTCCGCTGTTTCTTCTACTGTGCAGATTTGGGTTCCACTGATCGATAAAAGCTTTTTGTTTTTTCTCTGGCTTTCAGCAAGCTTCTGCCACAGATGATAGCATCTGCCCCTACGCTTGAGGCAACTGTGCTTGCCAGCCATTCAGATGTTATCTTCCACGAGTACTCTTAATTCTGGCTAACACTGGGCTCAACAGTAGGATTTCCTTTTATTCCATGACAAATATCATCTGATAGATTTGCCCCCCTCAGAACCTTTCCTCTCTTTTCCAGCACCTTTTTAACATTTTAGTCTGTGCTTGGGGGTGCTTGTGAATTCTTGCCATGCCATTCACTAGAACCAGACAGTTCGGAAAAGCCTGTCTGTATTCATCACAAGATTAGCTTTACCTGGAATTACCATAGCACCAGCCACAGCTTGCATCTGGAGAACAAGATGCTTGTACTTCATGATATGCAATAACATGGAACTGATACTATCCATGTGTAGAGTGCACAACTGCATAAATATCAGAATATATGTATACAAATTGTATGTTTTAAAAAGATTGATATGCTGGGTAGATGACCTTCTCTCAAATAGCTTTTTTTCCTTTACTTATTTTTTAAACTGAACTCTTGGTATTCATGCAGAAGTGATTGCTAAGTAGCTTAGGGAATTGTCTGTGGAAAGTGGAGCTTATTGCTGTGTTTATTTATGGAACAGATTCAACCTCCGTCTGAGCAGGAAAACATATATATTGGCTTATTGAGGAGGCTGAAAAGTTCATCCTCTGTGTCTGATGAAATTTGTTGAGCTAGAGATGTGTGATGCTATAAGGCAAGAAGTAATGACCTCTGAGGCTTAAGATAGAGTCCCAATAAAGATTAGTTGGCCAAATCTAAGGTGATGCATTATTAAATATGGTCTGTAAAACTGCTGTTTAATGTTAGGCTATTGCAAATATTTGTGAGGTTGCATTCTCTAAACAAGTAAAACACCAAGTTTAATTACTACTACCTGGTATTTAAGGCTTCGAATTTACTTTTGAAGGTACAGCTTTGAAGACTGTGCTTCACAAGACCAGAGCAGTGTTTAACTTCTGTTGCGTTAGAGGCAACAGCTTTACTTAAAGGTATCAGTAATGTAAGCATTGGTGTTATTATTGAATTACTGCACACAGAACAGAGGATAAATGTTGTCTTTTGCTTTTCCCCTACCTGAAACATTTTTTTCCAGTGAATGAGGAAGTCCACGATGCTATAATTCCTTTGATGGTAATTCAGAAAAGAAACATATGGAATTTCTGCGTTCATGAGGTTATCATGTTGTAAACTTTTTTTTTTTTTTTTTTTTTTTTTTTTAATGTGAGAAAAGGTGAAAAAGTAATATCTGTGCTTAAAAATAAGCAACTATGTATTGGGTGATTTAAGATTTGAGAACGTAGAAGTGGTGTGAGAGTCATTGTCAGTAATACAAAAGAAGAATCCTGTAAGTCTCAAACTGTGACCAAATTTGTTGATATGTGTAGCTCACAAGAAGGAATTCCTCCAAATCTGTGCTTTTAAGTATGCACAGAAATACAGGAATCAAAGGAAAGATCTGTGTTATTTTCCAAAAATCACTTTAAATACCCTGAACTCCACCACAACTGACTGCATGCTTGCTTGTTTAGAAATGTGTTGTCAGGAGGAACATTTCAAGTTATGTTATCCTTTGGTTAAAATTAATTCCCAGGCTTGATGTTTGTGTGTGGGCACTTTCAGCTTAAAACATAACAAATGAGATAAAATAGTTATGTGTAGCATATTGCATTGGGAGGAGTGGCTCCTTCACTGTGTAAAAGTCATGTGCAACCATTTTCAGATCCCTTCAAGTTAATCCTGACCAAGTTTAAAGGAGCCATGTTAGTGATAAAAATCATTAACTATTGTGTTTGTGTATCTCTCAAATGCTGTGAAGAAAATCATTTCTTGTGGCCTAAGTTGGGGTTTTGTTACATGAGATTGATTTCAAATCACGTTGGCGCTGTTCATAATACAGCAAGAGTTTTTTTTTAATCTAACATTGATGAAAGTGCCCTGAATAATAGCAGTGGCGATGTAGTTGCTTTATCTTTCCATAGTTAAGTTTGGAACACCGCATACAATAATTTTTAATATTGTAAGAAATATCCTAGGGATTATTGTAGAAGTCTGAAATCAATTTTGCTGGCAAATGGAAAACAGGAACAACAGACTGCAAGCGTAGCATGATTGCTACATGATGTCTTCAGCTTGTGATGCGTATAAACACATTGGTGTCAGAGGTAATGTCATTAATTACAGAGAAAGTGCCAGAGTAACCCAAGCAAGAGAATAGCTCTCATTTAGAGCAGGCATATCTGGCTGGTGATGTTTCTCAGGGCTGAGTCAATAAGGGGCTCAAGTGTTCGGTTTGTTGCAGCACAAATTCTGTGAAACAGTATTTAGTTTCAAGAATATGATGAAAAGGGATATTCCGTATAAAATGTGTTTTATTCTTGGAGGTGAACAGCTTTCCATCATCTCAGGGTTTTTATGCTGTCAGAGCACTCCAGCTTGAT
Source organism: Alectoris magna (assembly GCA_030625065.1). Taxonomy (NCBI): domain Eukaryota; kingdom Metazoa; phylum Chordata; class Aves; order Galliformes; family Phasianidae; genus Alectoris; species Alectoris magna. The sequence goes on along the minus strand of CM060561.1, from coordinate 73,022,456 downwards.
CTCTGGTGTGTAATTTTGTAGAAGGAAGGCTTAGGGGAGAGGTTAAAAGAACAAAAAAATCTCCCTTGCAGACCAATAGGTGGCAATCCTAAGCTGTAAGGCATGGATGTCCAATATTTTGGCTTGCTTAGGTTGCACTGAGGAAAGAGGAATTGTCTTGGGCTGCATTTAAAATATATAGTATAGTTAATGTATACAAGTAACAAAACTTGTTTTAATTTTTATTTTATTTTATTTTAATTTTATTTTTATTTTTTTTTTAGTTAAAACATAAAAAGAGAGCGACAAAAGCATAAAACTAGCAGAATATTTGGTGTTGTTTTTTGAAATGAAAGCATTAGTGTCTGGTTTGACAGTGTGGTTACAATTCTTAGTGAGCTCTCAAGGTGTTCATCAGAGATGTTTGATGAAATTTTACTCTTCCTCTGCTTCATCCTTGAAACTAGTTATTCACAAGTGTATGTACTGCCAAAAGCAATCACATGAGTAGGGAGTGACTGAAGAGAGAGATCTTTCTCTGATAAGAGAGGTTTTATAAAAATCTGGTGAAGTGACACGATGAATTTTTTTCTTTGAGTTCAATGTCTGATTGCAGCTCTGTATATTCCGTGTGAAAATTTACAGGTAAGTTATTTATATTGAATGAAAACAGAGTTGCAAATATGCAAAAAAAGTGATGATTTTTTTTTTTAATAGTGAAATTTATTTTCCAATTCATTTATCAAAATGGAAAGCACAGCTGCGTATTTTCAGTAGTTCACAGGACTGTGTTTAGCCAAATGCATACAATTATTTGCCCTAACTTGAGCTTGCTGTAACTTAAGTTTCATTTAAAATGCTGTGATGGTTTGAAACACAGCACAGATAAGTAGATTTTCACCTTGAAGATGTTGAAAATTACAAAATTCGTCCACACTGGATTAATATTCTGGATATATCTTTCAGAGTGTGTGTTAATTTATTGAATTATTCATAAAAATATTACAAACCTGAGTTAAATAATTATATAAGAAATATATATAAGAAATAAGAATATATATAAGAAATAATTATATAAGAAAACATACATGTTTGCTTTATAAGAAAAATAGCATGTCTTCACAAGCACACACGTGTGTAGGTGTCTTGAAATATGGCATAAAAGTGTAATTGAAAAATTGAAAGTGGCATAAGTGTATATAATGTGTGGTACACACGGGTTTTGATTCGACTGATGTGTATGGCAGTGTGAGAAGTGGGGTTAGCACTGCACTGTGCCCTCCACTCTGCGGTGTTCTGTTGTCACCTGCACACTCTGTGCTTGTGTTACATGTGACTGACTCATGAGAAATATCACCAAAAATCACATAATGATGTTGAAAGCTTTTGGGATCATATTAATGGCTATCCAGGGCCATGGGTTGGACAAGTCTGATTTAAACCTAGACTTGGCAGTGTTAGGTTTTTGGTTGGGCTTGATGACCTTAGAACCAACCCAAAGGATGTCACCAAGAAACAACCTATGACATCATCAGATGATGGATTGTGATTGCATGGCCCTCACTGCTTTTGTTGGGTCACCAGCAGAACCTGGCTTACTCTGTCTTGTTCCTGGATCCTGCTGAGTGACTCTATGAGGCTCGGAGGTCCATAGACTATATCTTCTTACCCAAAACAGAGCTAGTGCTGCCATGTGCACGCTGCTGCTCCCTGGAGGTATTTAAAAGATATATATGTGTGGTGTTTTGAGACATGATTTAATGGTAGACCTGGCAGTGCTTGGTTAGCGGTTGGACTTGATAACCTTAGAGGTGTTTTCCAAAGGATATGATTCTATGATTCTGTATAGGAATGTTGCACACCGATCTATCAATTTAATTAAGGCCACCTATTTATTTCCATGGAAACTACAACATATACAAAGAGCATAACAACACTATTTGCAAATTCTCAGGTACAAAGCACTATTTTTCAACATAGTCAGCATCAAATGTCCATTTTTGCCAGCAATGAACAAGCCTGCATGTGCACTCTCAAAAATCTGTGCCAACAGAGGTGACTTGCTGTCTCTTTTGTTACTGCTGAAGTGTACCACCTACTGCCTCACTGTGCTCATCTCCACTTTTTGGTTGCCATAAACATTCACCAAATATTAATGAATGTCTGTGGGTGTCATCATTTTATCATGAAGGAATTCAGTGATACACCTTTGCTTCATAAGCACTTTGACATTAGATGCCATTCTATCAGACTGCTCCTCTGCTGCCATCCATCACATGGCAACAAAATGGAATGGAATATTGGTGGGAAGGTTCAGCCCCTACTGCCATACCACCAACATCTCTCTCTGATGTTGTGGACAAGTATCATAAAAATAGGGGGCATTGCTTTTGGAGCAACCCTCTGAAAGGCCACAGGTTGTGGCCACAAGTTGGGCCAGGCCAGGCCATAGGTTGGACATGGATTCTGTAATGCCTTGTCTGGCTATTAATAACTTTCATTATTAATTTGTTCAGGAGAACTTGTCTGCACAAAGATTTGCCTTTAATGCTACACCTTCTGACTTCTGGAACTTGCTGTTTTAGCTGAACAATAACAAAGGAAAATGAGAAAAAAAGAATAAAATCTTGGGTTTTGTGTTCCACATGCACCTCTGATCATAGGACCTATACTGAGGTGTGTTAAGTACGTGGTTCAGGCCTCTGCTGTTCTTTGAATTATGTGTAGAAGATTTTTGTGAACCCAACCAATTAGGGCAGAACTGTGTTATAACCACAGATTGCTTCCTTAGTGCAACACAATTTATTAACTTAGTTTTTATAGAACCACCACCCTCCAAAATTAAAAAGAAATTGAAAATATTGTGCATTCCTTCAAAGACAAGAACAAAACTTCCTGGAGAAAAATATTGAAGCAGAAATAACCCCTCTGTTTTTGTAGGTAGTAGCCTGAGGGAATTCCTTGAATTACTGTTCTTCTAAACCTCTAGGTAATGTTGTTTTCTATACGGCGTGGTTAGTATGAAATCTCATTTTTAAAGCAAAATGTCAGAATTACACGTTCCTGCCATTCCCCTTTCTCTACTGACATTATGATATGGCAGTGTGAATGGAAACAAAGTGACACTTTAAATGAAGAGAGGTACAGGATTCTTAATGACTTTATACCCTCATGCTACTATTTAAAAAAGAAAAACAGGCAGCAAAACCCTTGATGTAACCATCTCCTGAATGACTGCTTGAAAAGGCATATGGTAGCGTTTTTTAAAAAGGAATTTTCCTGATCATAATATGCTTGAAAACGGGTAGTGTATACAGCAGGGTGTACACAAACATGCATCTTGTGTTTTCTGGGAATATATAAACAGAAACCCAGCCACAGGATATCCATTTGCATCAATAAAAAAATATACCATATGATTTTCAAATCAGCATAGCATGGCTGAGCTTCAGTTTATCTTTGAAGGGGCATAACAAATAAGATACCTGAAAGGAAATTTGAAAGACATGAGCAATTTGACTAGAAGAAACCCTACAGGACAAAATTACTCTTAAACTATCTCTAAAGAAAACTAAAAGTAGCAATAAGAAATGTGAAGCCCAAATTAGTGCAATGTTCCTGCAAATAGTTGCATCTGGAATGGACTAGAAGTGAAGAGATGCTGGTTTAAGCTTTACAGCATCTTGAGCACTATGCAATAAACCCACTGTTAACATCAGAAAAGTTGCACTTTCTTAAAAGAAGACATAGAAATACCTGAAGAAGCACCAGACCGTAAGGAAGTACACATATTGAGTGCTGTTGATCACAAAAGACAGGGAATGCCTGAGTAGGAATTGTGTATTTGCTAAATTGCTGGATACACTGTCAGTCTTAAGCTTGACAGAAAATCTCTGAGCTGCTTTGCTTGAGAATGCAATTTAGCAATTAGCTACATTTCTTTCTGGCTGAAGCCACTTTATCCACAATGATTTCTTCTCACACCTTGAGGCCTCTGTGACAACAGACTTCAGGACAGATGGTAACAATAACCCTTGGGGACATGCACCCTTACAGTTTGCCCTGGCTATGTGCAGGAGGACAGAGGTATCAGCTGAGAGGAGGGAAGCTGAGAATATTAAGAAAGAGAAAATAAAGGACTGAGGAGTAAAGCTATTACTGGCATATGGAAGAGGCAGAGGACAACCTTAGGAAGATCCAGGGTACAGTTACAGGCAGGTGGGAGAAGGGGAAGAAGAGAAGGGATTGGAAACTCAGTGGTATAAGATGTGGGAACAGGGAATAAGATATCTAACAGATACAAAAAAGAGATTTAGAAAGGAGGAAAGAAAATCAGCATTGGAGCCTAGAAGCATGAAAAATCATTTGCAACAGCTGTAGGGGTCTATTGCAAAGCTTGGCTTTGTGCCAGCAATTTGTGTGCTAGTATTAACTTGGTTGAAAAGTGGAGATCTGACTTAGCAGTATAAAAATGTACTCCCCTATATACTGGCATTAATTAAAAAATTGTTAAAGTTCATTTCTGGCTTATTAGCCACCCTGAAGATCTGGCTGCTATTTTGCAGTCTCATTTCAGAACCAGCTATAAGCACTGCACCTCTTTGTTTCTTTTGGACAACCTGACCCTGGTTGGTTTCCCAATTTACTATCATCTGGCTTTAAAATTTTGCCCTTTCTTTTATTTTAAACATTTTTAATACAAATAACGTGCTTATTGTTTCAGTCAAAACCCTTTTTTTCCCCTAGAACCTTTTTGCTTAAATGATAGAAGCCAAAGCAGTGAAATGGCCAAGTATAAGCATTCAAAATCTTTCTGAGTGTTTTCCTTTTTTTCTGCAGCTGTTGTTTCTATGGAGTAGTCACTGTTGCTATGTATTTTTTTCTCTTTGTTTCTGCCAGAACATGACTGGCTGGGTCAACATGCTCATAGTGGTAGTAGGGAATAACATAATTGCTGCTTGATTGGAAGAGGTATTTTAAAAACAGTTTTCTGTGTTGGAAAAATCCCTATAATGTTTCAATTTTTCTAGCAAAGGCAAAATCATGAGTAATTAACCAAACACAGTTAATTGTGATGAGGTACTCTGGGGAGAAAGCAGGGGGAAGAGGTAAACCTGAACAATATTCAATATTGCTGTGTCCTGAACTTTGCTACTGCACAGTGTGAGCTTATGCATGTCAATCTAAAACGTCTAGAGCAATGAAGCAGTGATCCTTTGTCATGGTTTTGTGTTTTGTAATTTTTGCTATTGGTATTCCACATCACAACATCATGTGGAGCATAGAGAAGAAGTACTACACATCCCAGGGGACCTCGCGGCCAGAGAGGGAAAATACGTCACGGAAGCGACGCTCGCTCGCTCGCTCTCTCTCACTGCCTGGCAGCGAGTGTGGGTGTGCTTCCAAGCCGCGGCGCCTTCAACTTCAAAGTAGGCCTCTCGGTGTTCGGAAACCTCTCTCTCTCATTATATTTGATTTATTAGTTTCAATTCTAATTATATTGTATTATAGTGTGTTATCTTGCATTCCGATATCATAGTTAGTAAATAAGTTTTACTCCTCAGATCGTTGCCGCTGTTCCGTTTGTTCCCTTGAACTCCCATCTCCCTACCCCTTTTCCCTTTTTCCCTTTTTTCCGAGGGGGCCGGGGGGCTACGGGCCTACTGCCCCCTCCCCTGTCACGGACCCAGATTGATCTCGATAACCCCGTGACATCCTTTAACCATTTTAATCAGTACTATGCAGTCAGGCAGGTTAAGTAGTAACCTGCCACAGCTGACTAGACTAAACTTAAAAGAACCTCTATCAGGCTGTGTTCTCACAGGTGCACTCAAATGGATGCTTTCACCTAAAGGACATGCAGATGCCCAACAGCAAGCTACTGGGAAATGTTTTGAGCCAAACAAGTTTTAAGAGCTGATGAGTTGTTTCCCATGGAACAGAGATGAAAAGAAGTGAAGAACATATCATTGGTAGATGCATCCTCTTCCACTTCTTGTGTTGTATTTTACCACTGACATTTGATTGAGTGGCCTCTTATTATGAGAAATAGCTAATGTAACTTGTAAATGAGAAAAAAGGAATATTTCGCTGCTTATTTTTTGCACAAGTTCTCTTCAAGAGCGCTGAATTTCTGAGTCAGTCAGAATGCCTTTGCATTTGCAAAGGCCACTGCCTTTGCAGCTCAGAGCATGCTTGAGCATGCTCTCACAAAACTGAATTTTGTCATCTTGAATATCTTGTTGACAGAGAAAGTGCCTTAAGAAATTCCAGATGGAGCTAAAACATAGAGTATAGGTATGTATAGGTATAGAGATGAAGCAGCTCAGAGATGAGAAATGCTGATTTGTACTGTCAAATGCTGGTGTGGATGAGTTCTGACCAGTGTGCAGAGACAAGCTCAGCAGAGGTGGATTCAGCTGACAGAAAGTTCAAGGGGCCCAAGAACTTCCTATCAGCAGACAAGATTTATGCTTGCAACGTTCGTTTTAGTTAAGGCTTCTGCAAATACAGATTTTGTCTCTGAATTACTAGAAACCTCTGTTTATAGAGAGAGGATGTAAAATAAAAATGTAGCAGCTTAGAATGGGAAGTAGAGTCAGAATGCATAAGCATGTCAGGGAGGACAGTGTTCTTAGCCCAGACCATTTTAATCATACAGCAGGGCAAAAACTCATCTGTTTGCACAGTCTCAAAATTTTACAATAGAAATGCCAGTGTAAGATCAACTAGAAATAACAGGGTATCAGCAAAGGAATTGAAACAAATGCATTGTCAGCTGTGCCACTGTTCTGCCCTGTGCCAAATGTATAATAAACTCATGCTGATACAGTGATCACACTGGAAAGAGACCGTGGTCATCTGAGAATCGTTATTAAACAGTGAATATTTGGTATCCACTGTTTATTGTTTCTTGTTTGCTTTAGGCTTAGAAGTTCATTAAAATGGTACAGTGTGACCTTTAGATTTTGGGGAGGTATAATTTGATCTATAACTTCTACATTATAACAGTTTTTCTCAAATTAGGTCTAAGCTGGAAAGGAACCATAACAAGGGTGAATCTGTTATCATGACGCATACAGAAAAAAAATAACGGATTTCCAGAGGCGGGTTTAAAAATGTGCTCTTTTATGGACTCAGGAAATGTACATAGGTCCTGTAAACAAAGAGGTGACAGATATTTCTTAGAATGTTGGAAAATATATGAAGATGCAACTTAACTTGAAGAACTTAGAATTCCAGCTGAAAAAAAATTATGATGGTATAGGCAATGCTTGGTAGGAAATGCTTACCCAAATTAATATCACTTGAGGCTCCCTTTACCTGACTTCTATGGAGCTCATATTAGGACAGCTGAAGGCAAAGACTCTACAATGTCTTAGCTAGTCCCTCCCCTCAGAAAAAGAAAATAAATATCTTTCCCACCATTCTGGTTCTGACTAAGCCAAATAAATTTACAGGCTGGAAGAGCTGAGGCTGTTCAGCCTGGAGATCGTCTCTGGGGAGACCTTACAGCAGCCTTCCAGTATCTAAAGAGGGGCTGTAAGAAAGATGGGGACAGAATCTTTAGCAGGGTCTGTTGTAACAGGGCAAGAGGAAATGGTTTCAAACTGAAAGAGGAGATTTAGACTGGATAAAAAGAAGAAATTTTCTACAATAAGGGTGGTGAGGCATTGGAACAGGTTGCCCAGAGAAGAGCCCCATCCTTGGAGGCATTCAGTGTCAGGCTGGATGGGGCTCTAGAAAACTTGATCTTGCTGTGGGTATCCCTGTTTACTGGAGTTTGACTAGATGACCTTTAAATGTCTCTTCCAATTCAAATGATTCTATGAAATTCTCTTACATCATCATTAACTACAGAGGCAAAGTGAAGGTTTATTTGGGCAAGAATTCTGCTGCAAAGGTAGGGCTACTAAGTGTAACGGCACAACGGGAAGTAATACAATGAAGTCAGCTACTGAAGGGAGGTGGGACCGCATCCTCTAATGTGAGCTGAGCTGCACTTATTCCTAACAGCTTGAAACAAAATGAACAGAAAATTAGGATTTCTGTTCAAGTGATTCTGTAATTTTATGGATGTTTTCTTTATTATAACTTGTCTCATTGCAATATCAGATATTGCAAATAAATATTTGATGTTGCAGAGATATGTATACAGTAAATCTGCTGCCAAAATAATATAGCCTGTGTAGCATAAAAATTTCCTTTATTTCTATTTTAAAGACGTATTAGAAGGGATCTGGTCCTGAAGAATTAGAAGTACGATGTTGATCGCTTGATTTGCCCCAAACCCTTTCCCTGTGAAGAGGAGTACAGTTAGTATTTTTGAGGAATGTGTTGTGTATACAACATGCTTCAATCCCTTTATAACAGGAAGTGAAATGTATGGGGAAAGATTACATGTCGAGGGAGAATGTTACAATTATGCACTTTATAAGATTAAACTATTAATTGATGGTATTCCCTCCTAACCCTCTTCGATACTTTTGTGGTGTTTGAGAAATACAGCAGGTGATTCCCTGGATATGTCTGTTCTTTGGGAAGCTGTTTTGTGAAAAAGTCTTTTGCAAAGAGACATAAATGCTTTATCACGATGCATATAGGTTTCTGAAGGTGTTTTTTACATTTGGCATTCTTTAGGACAGTTAATGTTTCCTTTCCAAAACATGTGATATAGTATTGCTTAACAAGTGCTAGAGATAACATTCTGAAATTTCAACTTAGAATATGAATGAAAACATCTGCTTCCCAACTATCCTTTCCATAGTACTGCTTTGCAGTTAAGGGAGATCTCCTTTCCTGGCACTGCTTTCCTTCACTATCCATCTGGAAGACAGATAATAATGGTTTGGTGGTCAAGCTGTGTCATGACAGTTGCACTGATATCCAGAGGGGTTGCAGTTTTATAGGATTAATATCCCATCCCGACGCCTTCAGAATACTACCACAGAGTATTTCCTTACAGAGTCAGGGTAATACTTTGAGTTATATTTCACTAGTGATTGTGGAGCCATTTGAAATCCCCTGGTAACAAATTTGATCTGTTCTTGTATGATGTCCCATTGTCCTGCAGTCTGGTAATGCAAACTGAAACATTAGGAAGCTTCCTTTTGCAACAATGGGGACCCCAAATTTTTTACAGTTGATTTTTCTTGGGACTTTACTCAGTTTTTACTTGAGGAAAAAGGAATTTCCTACAGTTACCCTAGTACACATAGGTAGACAGAAATGCTGATTACATTGCTGTGATATGTAATAACAATGCTAACAGGTACTAGACTACTTTCCCTTCTTTTTTGAAGGAACAGGTGAGAGTGTTATAGGATTGTCCTGAACTTTGCTTTACTTCTGGTACAATCGTAACAACCACACTGTATGTCGCTCCAGGGCTTTTTGTTTCCCCAGTCAGATGAGAGACGTAATAGTCAGATGTTTCTCTATTGACTGTGAAACTAGGTTTTAAGGACAACATACAGAATGAAATAGGGAGATGAAGGAAGAAAGATAAGGTCAACTCCTATTCCACTTGAATACATTTCATTTAACAAAAACAAGAGAACCAGTGCTTTTTACTGAAGAAGCAGAGTTTAAATGTATGTAAACTTACTAACCAGTTCAAAAGTAGAAGACTTTCCTAATTTTTTTGGTTTTTTCCATTTTTATTTTTACGGATAATGTAGTGTAAGTATTGTCCATTAGGGTTTTCAGAAATACCTTGAAACATGAGTTACAGGATTGTTTTCTACCAGGCTTTGTTTTGTTTTGCTTGATTATGAGAGAAATAGAATCTGCCCAAGAGCTCTCACACAGAGCAATTCATATATCTCCGAGGTAAATTTTTGTTGCTTTTCAGATATATTTTGCTGTACATTTTACTTTATGCATTCAGAAGCTTTGACTTTAAGCTTGAGCTCCAAGTCTCTCTGAGAAAATCAATGCATTGGGATTTACTTTTATAGTGAACTGTAATATTACATCTCTGTAAATACTAAACTGTTTTAGAAGATATGCTTAGAAAATTTATTTTATGACTAATGTAATGTCTGTTTGCTTGATCTGAAATGGTGCAATTGAAGGACAATCAGTACCATTTTTGGCTTTGTGTTGATCAGTGTCTATCATAGTTGCATTGCTAGATGAATCATCTGTCTAAATTAATAATTGTGAGAATATTACAGTAAAACCACATTTGTTATTCTAAATTTGTGCAGATTTTCTATTAAATTTCCCATAGCAGAAGCTCTGTAAAAATTAGAATTTGGATTTATATAGTAGGTGCTATCTACAGAAATCACTGCCTGAAGAATACTGAGTATGTTGCTTTATGGTTGGACCATTATTATGTCCAACTAGTACTTACTGAGTGATATATTTCTCAGACATTTAATGCTAGCTGGTGAATGGAAAGAACACTGATAAATGTATGTATAAAGCTGAGTGCATTCACTTTCTAGGTGCCAGACTGGCAGAAGCTTGTATGTGAATGTTTGTTTCTTAGTCAGTGAAGAAATGCAGTGCTCAGAATAGTGCTGCCCAGGCTGATGTGATCTGCCAACACGCCTCAGTGCTGAGCCAGAATTGTTCGTTATGGAGGGGAAAGGGGGTGTGAGTAAGGTCCCACTATCTGACAAATTTCTGTTTCTCTATGAGTGCTGCTGGTGATGATATCTCATAGTACTTGAAAATTGCTTTAAAGTGAACTGGTGTCATAAATTCAGATCAATTTGGGATGTACTGGTTATTCCTCAGACTAAAAAGCTTTGCTTATGACCTGTAGCCTAGACTTACAGTAGAGTGAAGATGAAAAATCTGTTTCCAAATCACTATGTACTTGATATATTTAAATGTCTACATCTTTATTTGTAATCATTTAATATGTACCAAAAAAAAAAAAATTAATAACTGAAAAAACAGACCCAAAGTGATTTTTAAAATGCCTGTTTCAGTGTACCATGTATTTAACTGCCTCAAGGAGTTCCTTTGTTGATAACCACAGGTTATAATGTTGAAACAATGTCTGAAGAACTTGTTGGGAAAAGTGTGCTGTGTGGATAAAGAGGAATTATCTTGGGCAGCGTATATGTAGGCTACTGTGAAAATAATGCCTCCTCTTTATTTCCATGGAAACTGCAACAAATAGAATGAGTACAATAACACTATTTGATAGAGCAGTTTCTCAGCTACAAAGTGCGATTTTTCAGCGGCCACCACCGTTAGCTATGCATTTTTGCCAGCCACAAACAATATTCTGCGTGCCATACTTGTCAAAATCTGCACCAGAGGTGATGACGCACTGTGGCTGTCACTACTGCTGAAACACACCACCCATTGCCTCCCTGTGCTCACATCCACTGATTGGTCTCTGTAAACATTCATCAAGGATTGATGAATTTCAGTAGGTGAAAAATTTTCTGCATGGAGGAATTAAATTCCAGACCTTTGTTTCATGACCTTCCATGTCAGATGCCATTTTTGTCAGACTGCCACTCTGCTGCCATCTGTCACATGGAAAAAAAAAAAAAAAAGTGATGATAGAATATAAGTGGGAAAGTTTAACCTCTACTGCCATACTAACAGCAGCCACCTCTGACATTGTGGGGCAAGATAATGAAATAGGAGGCACTACTTTCAGAGCAGCCCATGTAAAATATATAATATAGTTAACATGTGTAAGTAACGAAGCTTATTTTAACTGTTAATATTATTACTTATATATATATAAGAGAGCAACAAAAACGTAAAACTAGTGAGATACCTGACCCTGTTTTTGTGAGACTAATGCAAAAGCTGGCTCAGTTGTTGCCATTCTCAGTGAACTCTCAAGACATTCATCAGAGATTTTTGATGAAATTTTGCTCTTCCTGTACTTTATCCTTGACAATATTTGTTCACAAATATGAGCACTGCCAAAAAGTGATGACTTGAACAAGGCCAATTGTGAAGTGAAATATATCTTTCTCTGGTAAGAGAGATCTCTGGTAAAGAGACATGATCAATTTTTTAGTTGAATATCCAATTGCAGCTCCATACAATCCATTTGAAAATTTGCAGCTGATGTATTTATTTGCACTGAAAATGGAGTCACAAATAGGAATTGAATTTTATTCAGCAATTTTGAAACATTTTGAAAATTTCTTAATCTAAACAGCACAGCTGCATATTTTTCACTGTTCATGGGACTGCATTTAGCCAGTGTATCCAAATGTATATAATTATTCAACATAACTTGAGTCAGCACTCCATGGCATGCTCCTCCTGCTTTGATTTCAGCTGAAACAGTGGTAATAGTGCATCAGTGTTTGGTTGTCGCTGAGCAATGAGTGTGTACCTGAGGCTGGGCTGGGCCACTTGGCAGGGCAGACTGGTCACCGTGATGGGATGGACCACACTGCAATCTGTGCCAGGCTGCATGCAGCCCACGGGTTTCAAGTTGGACATACCTGTGTTATCCTATTTGCTCAGTTTCCAGTGAGCGTGTTCTGGCTTCCACACCCTAATCCTCTGCTGAAGGGCATACCCTGTGCCAAAAGAATATAAAATGATATAATGAAGTTTCAGCCAAATGTGTGAGGCCAAGAGTCTGGAAATAGCCCTCCTTCAGACTTCTTAGATATTGCAATTCTTCTATTCTTTAAGTTTTTCATGCCCAGTTTCCAATGAGCATGAACACAGTTTAATATTATAAATGTGTTTACGCTTGGTTTAGTAATAGGAAGAAAGGCCAACATTTTAGGAAGTAGATATTTCTTCTCTGTATCTGTGGTAGAGTTTATAAAATGTATGTTATGTATTAAAAACTCTTTCTTTCAACAACACAAGTTTCTTGTTGGTAATTGTCTTTATCTTTCAAAAATAATATGAAGTAATAAGTGTGAAGTACAGCAAGAAAAACAGTGAGGTACGCTAAAGATAAATTACCTTTGTCTTCTTTGCAGTAAAAGCATGATTAAGCTGATACGTGAGCCCAGATCTTCCAAGTTATTGTCCAATATATCTAGACTCTTGAGCAAATTAATAGCTACAATTTTGCAAGGTATAGCATTATACTACTGCTTATTTTTAAAAATCTATAATTGCTAGCACATCTAAAATAAAAAAGATGCCTGTGCTTGTCTCTCCTTCCACATTTACTATCCTGAATTCTCAAAACCTTAAGAACTCCTGGGAACATACAAAGGAAAATGAAATTAGCAACAGGTAAAGCACTCATTATTTGCATGTTAATTATCTGTGGTTAATCTTCACTACAGGATCGCTAATTCAGAAGCTTATAATCAAGTTGAACTGAGATTTATTTGAAAGTGAAACATAACCATGTTGCTCTTTTAACGTCTGACACATTATTGGTCAGAAGATTTTACAACAAATTAATTTATTTGTTCTGAGTAATATTAGGTGACATATTAAGCCAAATATTTCTGCATTCTGAGTCAAGTTAATGAGAAGACTCCTCTCTCTAATGATAGGCAGAAAAGAGTTCAGCAAGGTGTGAAATGGACTGCAGCATGAATTAAATAAAGCTTGGCTATTTAGAGAGCATATAATTGATTTATTGTGCAGACAAGTAACTAAGAAAACAAACCTTTCACCATTGTGTCAGCTCTATCAGAAATATGATGAAAAGTAGAGGAGAGGCACACTATTATTTAATATGCATTGACACTTAATTAATAACAACAACCATAAGTAGTGGTGATGCAGGTTCGATGTAAGAACTGAACATTGATCACAGCACATTGTGAGACAAGTTGGGATAGGAAAAAAATCAAATCCAAATGCTAACCAAAGAAGATCCACAGTAAGCAGGGAAGATGAACTGTAGGCAGCATGACAGGTTTACACCAGTTGTATCTGAGACTCTGGAAGGGAAAGTGGTGGGAAAATACAGGGTTTCATTTATTGGGGTGTGAATAACAGCCAAATGATGATATGTTTATTCAAATAGCCAATCAGGAGTATTTTATGTTGTAAAAGATAGCTGTTTGTGGAAGAGATGGGAAAGATTAAAGCAAGTTTGGATGCTATGTAAGCTAAAGATCCTGAACAGACTGAGCGAGTCCAGCTGCAGTGGGGGACCAATGAGAGCATGGAGGAATGGAGCAGAGTAAAAACAGCCTTTATGAAATCTCATATTTACTTTAAGGAACTTTGGCTGCTTTTTAATTACATTTGAAGGTGAAGAAGTAATAATTCGGAGAACATCATCCTCTGTGGCAATAAAACAGAATGTCAAGCCTAAAGCTGGGAAAGTTTGTGTTCTAGAGACTTAATATGACTTACTTCATTTATTGAAAGAAAATGCTTAATCATCTGAGGATAAAAAAGTCCTATTATTTGTTAAGCATTGATAGGAAACTTCATCCATCAATTTGTAGTAATATTTTCTAAAGAAGGAAATATGTTTTTCCTCTTTATTTAAAAATATTTCCATGTTCAAACAACAGCTAAATTTAATTGTACTAGAAAAAGGCGTATTACAGCAATGGCAGGAAAGATTTAGAATATTTTACGAATATGAAAATAATTTGACTAATACTTCCCTGGAGTGATAAATTCCAGACAAATGCTGATTATATTTTTTTACTTCATTTCTATTTGTCCTTGAAAAACATGAAGTTCCTGTATTAATTTATCCCTTAATTTTGTCCAGATAGGTTAGATAATAACAAGTTTGGATCCTAGAGGTGCATTATTTAGAGCTTCTATAAACAAGTAATTTCTCCCTCTTGAGGACTTCTTATGGTTTATGAACTGAATGCTGACAGACTAAAGATCTATTTATTTATTTTTTGGCTTATTTCAAAGCACAAGAATTTAATCAGCTCTTCAATGATGGTAATATCTAGAAACGGTTTGGTCTTAGTGTGCTGTGAGGATTTAGTTTGCATGTCATACAACGAAAGTGGCTCCTCATAGAATCATAACAGCAGGATGATTTATTTCATTTGGTCAAAGGACATTCAAAACTTTGCCGGTACTTGGTTTCATGGCTGTAAGCTTGGGGAATAAAAATAGTAGACTGAAGATAGGGATTATTGCTCTGATGGGGCTGGATTTAAAAGCTTTTCTTGCTCAGGTACCCGTTACTGTCTCCAGACCATCCTACTACTAGCCGCATGCACAATATAAACTGCTTACAGTGCTCACGATCTTGACTGTAGTCTTTTGACCTAATTTTTTTGGAGACTTACTCCAAAACTGAAATATAAATCTAATGTTTTTTTATAACAATATTTGGCCTGTGTAGCCTTGGTGTGGATGCAGAAAGCGAACTCTGCTCTAGAACTTGGGTCTGATCAGAGATATTAGATGATCATATTGCATTGAAGGTTTACTGTAGTTTTCTTTGTTCATACGTATTTTAATTCCATAGTTCACTAATACAATGACATGTTTGATAGCAACAGGACACAGGCTCATTATTGAATATCCTAGGCCTCAGAAACGAGGCTTTCTCTCTCTGGAGGTACCAGGCTTGGTCTGTTTGAACTTGTCTTGATGTCCCTGGAATTTAGTTTTTTACTTGAGTTAGCCGGTAATTTCTCCTCATAGTTCATGGCTAACTGTGGCCAGTTATTTCAGTTACTTTACTGTCCTTATTTTGTATGGAACAACCATAATTTTATGGAGACCGTAGTAGTAAGTTGTAACAACAGTCTTAAAAGAAACAAACGAAAAACACTGAAATGAGTCCAAGTGGATTCTAATCAGTTCTAATAATCTTGTTCATATAAGTCAACTGCATGATATTACTACCAGCAAAGTATGCTGGTAGCTGACATCACGTAACCCACAAACACACATCTGAGTAAAGTGTTCAACTTCAGGAGGCAGGGAGGTGAGGGAAAGTTGAGCATTACACTATAAAAAAGAGTTGAAATTATAAAGTGAGTGTATAGCAATCTCAATCAAATGATTTCTGAAGTTAACGATAATGTAGTATTGTATTGCACTGTTACTTCATGGCAGCACTGGTAAAACACAAGCCAGATTTTGTACATCAGACTTCTGGAGTAAAAAGATCTTGAAGGAAAGGATCAACTATAAAATAGCTTTAGTTTGAGCAGGATTCTACATATGGGATTAAAACTGCTTTTGCTATTAATTTCAGTAATATCGACTTTGTGAATTTTTATGGGAACAAAGTAAGCTTTGGTTCTATCTTCAAAGTTGCTGCATTTAACATGAATATAATATGATATGTAACTTTTAAATATGAGATTTCATTGCCATTGTACTCTTTCCTTTCCTTGCTCTTACTATATGCATTAGCTTGCCCTAAAAGTGGGTAGCCATTCCTATGTGAAATTTCAGTTATTTGCAGAAGTGCTTTCAAGTATGACTGACATACGAGTTTCCAATTTTTTTTTTTTTTTTTCATTCTATGGAAACACTGTTAATCCTTATCTGTATAGTAAAAACTTTCTTATGTTAGTCCTAAACAATTTGTGGTAGTTCATGCTTTTTTATTTTTAGGTTAATCATTCTTCAGAATGATATCCAGGTGTTTGTACTGGAGAAAAGTCTAGTTTATGATGAAGCATATACACATTTACAACTGTACATACAAGAAATAATGAAAGACAGAGTAAGTCAAATGATGTGAATGTGTTCTGGAAATTCTGATTAAGTGACTGGAAAATTTTTATTTAAGTGATCAGCAAGTGGAAAACCATGACCATCTCCTTAGAGAACACAGATATAACATTTTAATTAAAACAGTAAACTTTATAGAATAGATTGGAGATGATAGCACCTTAATGTATTACTAATGTTTAAGTGTGAAGGTTGTACAATAATTTAGAGGTAGCAGTTTCGATTTAGCTTAACTCATTGTATGAAACAGATAGTGAATAGAATGAGCGATTAGCTGGTGTTAAGGGTTACCAAATAAAGCTGAACTAATAACAAATGGCAATGAGTGTACAGTAGGAAAGGCAAGTTTGCAAATTTGAAGGCTTAGATGCAACTGCAACAAACTGAGTAATGGCGTGTGCAATAATGAAAATCAGGTGCTGCTGATATATGCCTCTTTCTGTTTGTGTCACTGAACATTGATGCACATGCTGAGTATTTATTTGCCATGGTGGCCTCAACTGACACAAGAATCAAGGGAAGGTTTATGATAGTTCTATTACCAGCTCTTTACAATATGTGCATTAAGCTATTAAAGCAGTTGGTAAATTCTTATCTCCTAGAAAAGATGTAGCTGAATTGTAGAGATTCTAAAGGAGACAATAAGCAAGAGTATAGAAAGGTTTAGTGCATTAAGAAGCTGTTAAACGAGGGGAAATGTGTCTGAGTTCCACCAGTAGCTATTGCTACCTCAGAATATGGGTTGACTGAATTTCTGATGGTTTTGACTACGCAGATTTATAGTTAAAATGGAGATTTGTGTCTCTAACAGCTGCACTATCACTCCAGATGGATAGAGGTGTAATCTGTTGCAATAGAAAAGAGCAACCAGTAAAGAAGAAATTGCTAGTTTTCATTCAGGAGCAATAAAATATCTTAAAATAATAGAAAAGAAGAAATTGCTTATGCAGTTTTAACAGGTACAGTATTGTCTACTGAGTCATGTGGAGTTTTGTTTCAAGTTTTATTAACCTCAGGGCTTACATATGTCTAGTTCAACAAACTAACCAAAATGAGTGAAATCTCTCTATAAGCATAAAGTTCCCAATCTAACATTTCTGCTCATAAAACAGGAGCATGTTCACGTCTGGAACACACAGACTGGCTGCTCTGAATGTTGTGTCTTTGAGTCAGTAGTTAAGAATTTCTTGGTTGCACTGTTGAAGCTAAAGAAGAACACTTCTGTTAGTGATCAGTGTTATGCTTTTGGCTGTGATGAAGATTATCCTCTTGTATCAATGCTACACATTAATGCGGAATAGTCGCTTTGGGTGAGGCTTAAGCTAAAGCCATTCATTTTCCAAAAGAACAGAGTACATATTTAGCTTGATCTTTTAAAAACAACATATTGAAACTTTGCAATTTTCATGTCACAGAAGAAATGAGGAATATGTATTTTAAAGCAGAAACCTAACACTAGGGTAAAAAAAAAAGAAAAAAAAGAAAAAAAAGAAAAAAAGATAAAAATGTTGTAATTCACTAGTAGAATCATAGAATCACCAAGGTTGAAAAAGACCTACAAGATCATCCAGTCCAACTGTCCACCTACAACCAATAGTTCTCACTAAACCATGTCCCTCAACGCAACATCTAAATGTTCCTTGAACACCTCTATAAACATCAAATAAATCATGGACAGTAATTAATATTTTTTTATTCTGTAGCTAACAGCAAACAGGGAAACACGATGCACTTTGGACTATTTCTTAGAGTTATATTAGTTTTTTATTCATATGCAGAGGATATGTTGACAACAAAGAGAGCATAGTAACTAGATGAATATTATGGTACAGAGCAAAGTCTAGTGAAGCAATTTCAATTTGCTGTCAGCTGCATGCCATTGCTTAGATCTATGTAGTTCACTTCTGAGAATGAAGTACTTGAAATTTTTGAACAACACTGCTAATGACACCAGGAACTGGCCAAATTATTAAAACAGCAAACAAAGCAGGGTCATAAACTGGTGTTAGGTAACTGTAGGAAGGTGATGACACTTGCTTAATTTTCCAGGGGTAAAATTTGAAAAGTCTCAAGCATGATGTGTTGGAAGTAAGGAACGTGACTCCTGCTTGTTGCAAACAGAAGCTGTATTCACAGTCTCCAAGCTCATGGTTCAGTGCTGAGATGGTATGAACTGGCACCGCATACTAAATATCTAGCTTTTGCGTGCAAAAGTTCTTGGATCTGTTTTGAAGTTGCACTTCAAAAAGTTGTAGTTCAAAAAGTGTAAGGTTTTGTGAGGTGGTTTTTTTTGGGGTGGGGTGGGGTGGTGGTGGTGGTGGTGGTGGTGGTTAATGACTCTGTATTTTACAAAGGAAATTGCTACAATATGATCTTTCCAGTAAATTTGGATAAAGTTTTCTGGAAACTGCGAGGAAACTGGGAGAACTGGACGAATACTGGGAGATCATTACTTAATCATAATCATCTAAAATTTGAGGATTGTAATCCTCAAGAATTGTATCTTTGCTTTCCATGAACATCAAAAGACTTTGCTGTTTTGTGAAATAAACAGTATCTTCTTGTGAGTAGATAATATATATAGTTGGGATCCATTTACACTATAGCAAATAAAGAATTTAGGGTAATTTCTGTACAGAAAGAAACTTCCCAAGTTATGCTTCTGAACAACTCTTACTCAGTATTTCAAGTCCATACGTACTACACTTCTTGTGGATGATTTCCTGTGATTAAGGCAAGTAAAAACAGGCTCTGCTGCTACTGGCAGTTATGTCATATCCAATTCCCTATAAAACAGCTTAACAAGAAGACTGAATTAAAAAAAGAGGAGAAAGCCAATATGTTATGATACTACCAAAGGAGTAGTGGCAGAAATATGACTGGAAGGTGGAAATACATAAAGAATACAAAACAACAATTTGTGGCTTCTTTATGGTGGCATCTGCAACATGCAGTTGAACTAAATGCTTTGTGTCTTGTGCAAAATGCAGGAACTGTGAATGAATTAAACATATTTAAATATAAAGATAGATTTTAACAAATCTATCTTAAACAAGGTCCCTTCCAACCTGAGTGATTCTACGATTCTATGAAACAAGAGAGTAAGACTGAAAGTCTATAGAAGATATATGATGGACCCTGGCTGTCAGGCCCTACCTGACCCTCCTGGGGAGTGCCCATGTTCCTGGCACCAGTGAGCCAATGTCCCCCATGGTGCCCTGACATTGCGAAATGTAGAATTAGTCTGTGCTGGTGCAAGCAGGTCCTCAACCATCAAGGCAAGGGCTGCAATTCAAGCAGCTCACTGGGAAGGCAGCTTAAGAACTAGGCCATTGGCTGCTCTGTGGAGTTAACTGGCTGTGTTCAATTGCTTTGGTAGCATGAAGCCCTCTAACTGCTTTGAATTTGCCTTTTATTTGCACAGATAATTCAGTAAGCCAGGTCACAATTCTCTCTTGAGATCTACCTGCATTTAATTTGAGGATGAGAAATCTCAAAGAATTGTCTGTGCTTTTCATCACGTAACCATAACTGAGAAAAGCACCACAGTCACGCTGAGATATTGACTAATGATAGACTCTGGGTAATGGATCATAACTCGCAGTATGGTATTATTAGCTATTTTGTGTGTGGGAGTTTTAAACTTCACATTAATTTGTACTGGGAATTTACACCTTTTATTAGAGTTATTGGATTTTGACACTATTTAAAAGAAAATGCCCTCAGGTTATGAGTAACATGACTGAGGAAGGCTGAATTCGTATTATACTCTTTGGGGACTCTGTATTGAGAGAGCTTTGCTGAATGTGAAGAAAAGTCATTTCACATAGTAAAGTGGCACCAAGCCCAGTTTCTATCAGGAAGCAAGATATATTCAGAAATTGATCACGTAGCTTTTTCTTTCTTTTTGCTATATATCAGCTACTAAATAAAATTATTAAAGATAATTCCAGTCCCTTTACTAAATCAGATTTTATTTGAGGGAAAAGTGGTCTGTGCTCTTGGGAACAATTTGATATTCTAAAATGACTTTCTCTGAAGTGTTTATTGAAATGGAGAAATTATTCCCCATTTTCTCCCTGTTTAGAATAGAAAACTACTCTAACACAGCGGATGACCCAAGAAAATGGAGAGTACAGAGCAAATAGTTTCTGACGAATGTGTGGGAGACACAGGTACAGAAGATGAAAAGTAGAATTATTTGAGGAAATGGGAACATGAGGTGCAAATGTATGAACAGATAAAATGGTCGCATTTTTCCATTGGTGGAATAATGATGATAATTTGAAAAGTTGTTTAGGCCAGTGACATCGAACGCTTGTACATTAGCCTTCTATGGACTAGCTCCCTGGAGAGAGCACCTGGCTCTGGCTCCTTCACTTGAGAAGCTTAACCACAGGGGGTGACATGAGGTCAACTGAAGGAGTTCAGGAGAACTTATGAACAGCAACGTATTATTAACATGAACTGTCATATTTCCAGCTGTCATTGTATTTACTAAACCCAAAGCTTAATCTTATACCAAGTATGAGATTTCATGGCTATTTAGCTTGAAGTTGAAGTTCAGGGCCATGACTAGGTGAGCAAGGTCTGTTAGAGCTACTCATGTAGAGGATGTGCAGAGTCCCAGTGGAGATTTAACCTGATAGCGTGCTGTACTGCTCTACTTTTCTTTTTTTGTTGTTGTTCTTTTTTTTTTTTTTTTTCCCCATCCCCTCCCACCCCCCCCCCAAGGGTTTATTTATTTATTTTTAATTTTTAATTTTTCTGTCCATGGTATTTCTGGCTTGGCAGATGATTTGCAGCCTATGGAGTACTTAAAGAAAGCCAGAGCTGTTGGTTCAGGAACGTAATAATCTCGGGGGGTTCAAATACTGGGGGTCTCTAATAAATACCATTTTGCACTCCTGCTGAGAAACCTGAAATAAACTGTGAGATACCGGTAAGATAATCATTCCCCATCACCACATCTAAGTGGAAAATCATATAACTTGGCATAGTTATTTCATTTTTAACTTTCAATAGAATTAGCGGGGATGTTAACAGGACAGTGGATAATAATTAAACACTCTGTTCTCAAAATGTATCTATTAAGCATTGTCATCTTGACCTATTTTCCACCAGAATTTATTACTGAAAATGTAAGGGCTACAGTAATTGCAGGTTCTTTTTCTGACACAAAGTGATATGGAGAGAGCATGCATGAAGTCTTGTGTCTATATTGCAGATGATAGCATGATGCTAACAACATTTTCAGATAATAAGGTTGTTTTTTTCATGTTTAAATTGTAGGCTTGTATCTCATTTAAGTTAATGCTTTCATTGATTTAAGCATTATCTGGAGAATAAGTCACATTAGGAATGATTTTAGGAGTAGAAATATAGTGTTATTAAAGTAGAATGGGAAAAATATTTCTTAGAAATGCAATATGAATTTCTTAAAAAAAATAAAGAGGCTCAGATGTCTTGAAATAGTAGAGAAAAACGGGGAAAGAGTATGGAAAACATTGTTTTACCTGGGAAATAATGAAGGCAAAAGTAATAAAAACTGTTGTGATTTAAAAATTTCTTTTGATTTAGACATATACTAATGAAACTGGGACTGTATCCATTGCTGTTATGCATGTCTGCAACACCTGAGATACATCTATAGCTCTAAAAATATGAATAATCAATACGACTATTGATAACCAATCAAGAAAATGCAGATAGCCTACAGTGTTCACTTGCTAACATATCAGGGATCACTGGATGTTATCTGAAGCCAGCTGTAATTCTCATGTCCTCTTTTTCAGTCAGTGTCTTGTTGTTCACTGTCACAGTGACAAATGAAAGCATTTCATGGCAGCAACTGTCAAAAGCCCTCTTGTGAGCCCTGTGTTTTCTTTCTATTTTTCAGTCTGCAGCCACCATGAAATACGACTGCATATCAGTAAGATACAACCCTCTGATCAAATGGGCTAGTTTTTAGTTAGTGGCTGGTGGCCATTTAAACGGTGAATGATGAGCTTTAGTTGGACATTTTTCACAGAAAGAGGAAATAAATCTCTCTTTATAGGCTGCCTCATACTACAAACACAGAATATTTATCTATAACATAAGAGCCTATTCAAACAATGCAATGTCAAACTCACTATAAATTGATGTGCTGGCTGATACGTAAAAAGATGCTTGCTCACTATGAAGTTTCCAGCAACTTCGTCTTTTCTAGCATCCATATGAAGTAGAAAAGGAAAATATGCACAACAGTTACTGTAGCTCCCTTCCCTCCTACTATTTTTCTTCTTTCACTCACTCCTCCTTCTCTTCCTACCTTGCTATGTAGAACCTTCATTTAATTGAAAAAATTGAAAAAATGATACATTTTCAGTTATAAGTAAGCAGTGCTGCTGAGTGGCAAGTACAAATCTGTACTAGGAGATAAAATTCTTCAGGGAATGAAAAGTATGTGCCCGGCATTAGTGCTAGTGCTATTACACGAAAGAAGTCACAGATGAAGTTTCCTGAAGGAATCTCATTGCAGCAAACTAGTCTTAGCCATTTTGTGGCAAACTCAAACTCTGCAAGTTTCAAACTCTAACTTGTATGAAAAATGGGCACAATCAATTTTACTTTTGCGTTTGGTCTTGTCATGATTTAGATGGGTACAATTTCTACAAACCTACATCATGCAGAGTATACATGTTAAAGTGATTCCTAATGTAATGGTAAATGTTTGTCAGGAGAGACCCCAAACTGACCACAAAAGTCAGGAAGGCAGCAGACATGCCAGCATCATGTGGAGTCCTGCTATGCATCATCATTCTCTGTGATAGGGATAGTGATACCAGATTTGACTAAGTAAGTCATCAGAATCATAGCTGGTTATCAAGAGTCTGAGTGTCTTCACTGACCCTCAGAATAGACCACAGAAACAGAAAATCTTGCATATTTATGCAAACTAATGAAGACGGTGTTATGTTGCCATCTTGAGCCTAGTTGAGAGGTCTCTGGTGTGTAAGTCACGATGATACTGTAGGATATAAAACCTTTCAGTGTTCATTCAAGCCGGCAAAGGAATTTATGGAATGAAAAATGCAATGCTGACCTTGGTATTGCAGTAAAGGTAAAAAAAATTTGAAATGTAGGCCCTGGAGTTATGTGAACTGCTTCTAAAGACATTTTTATTGCATGTCAAAGAGGTAAACTCACTCATGTAACTCAACTTTTTGTATATGGGGAGATGTAATTCTCAGTGCAGCCTTCTCAGTTGCTGAAGGAGAGATATATTTCCATTTGGTGAAAAAAAAAAAGAAAAAGAGTATGAAACTTGGTAGCTTTGGCTTACATTTAAAGCATAGAGAAGGGCAAGAGGGAAGAGAAGAAAGAGAGAGGGTACAAACTGATCTTCAAGGCTGAATGTCAAAATTATAAGTTAAGTTCAATAACACTTTGACAGTCCTTTTCTTCAAGCTTTTCGGTTTCTATCTCTTAACTAGAGTATGTTTTAGATCACATACTCAACTACTTATATGCAATTTATAGAACACACCAAAGATTTATGCTGTGCTGATGCCTGGACTGTCCTGGCAGAGTTTTCATAAAGAACTTCCACTTGTCAAAAGTCCTGGGAGGAAGGAAAGACTCACATCTGTCTTCTAAGAAGCTCATTTGACCAAACCGCAGATGTTTTATTTATTAAGCATGGGCTAAGCTACCTTTTTTGATCTTGCTTGTAACTAGATCTTTGATCCATGACTTAGCTAACTAAAATGAAATTAAAATCTTCCTCACATAAGTTAGTGTAAGACACATGCTTGGAGTTACACCACAACATTATAATTAAGTTTGTTAGCTTCTTTTTAAGCCTGTCTTGCTGGCATGCTACATGAAGAAGCGCTGTTTGACCTTTTAAGTAGTGCTTAGCCTTAGGACTTATTAGCACTGAAAAGCTTATAGATGATACAACTATGAATAAGAAATGGTCACCTACTTGCATACTCTAGCTCTTTGTAGTGCTCAGTGATGCCAATTTAGAATTTTTCATTCCCGCTATGTACATACGATCTGGAGCCTTATATAACTTGGCATGAAATGCAATAAACAGGTTTTGATCCATGAGGTAGATATGCATGAAAAGCGTTTTAATAATTCCCATGTGTGACATGAGCATATGTGCATGTTATGAAGTCTTTGTAAGTAAGTCTTCAGCGTATGCTAAATGCACAAATGCTCAATGTTTATAAGGAATAATTTATTTTCATCGGGTTGGAAAATAGGATGATAATCTGCCTCCTCAAAATTCTTGAAAATTTAAATTTGTTTCATAAATTCCTAGTAAAATCCCCAGAATTTAATTTGAAGTATGAAAATACTGGTGTCCAGTAACAAATAACTTTTAAATGCTTTTGCTAGACATTAAAATTTTTGTTATTACATAATGAATTACATTTTGAGAAGAAATATTATTTATGAGCATTTGAAATTATATTTCTTATAGTAGCTACATTTAGATCCTGTCATATGTGGTGGTGGATGAATGGAAAACAACAAATATAGTAACTATATATAACTATATTTAAGTGGGAGTAGTGAAGAGAAACAAATTGGAGCAATTCAGTACAATATCAAGATGGAAGAACCGGGAAAAACAGTAACAAACATTGACTTTACGTAACTGTAAATTGTATCAGACTCATCTATAATTTGTTGAAATATAGCTCATTGTCTGGATGAAATAAATGTGGAAGATCTGAATCAGAGAAGTTTCAATGACTCATCTCATTTGAAATAATATTAGTTCAAATTGGATGAAATTAAAACTATTATGTAAGTAATTTTGCTTGGTGCCAGTGTAAAGACATGGTATCTGCTGAAGACAGATTTGTGGCAGAGCACACACGAGAGCATGGTTTAGAATCATAAAATCATTGAATCATTAAGCTTGGAAAAGACTTCCAAGTTCATCTAGTCAGAATTCCTTAAGAACTGCAGGTCGACCTTACTAGAGAGTAGAATGTAAGTAAAAATAGATTAATCAAACTTGTTTACTCAAAAGTTAGAAAGCTCATGTTTAAAGAAAATAACTGAATTTTAGACATGATTAATTGGATGATTTTAAGGAATAGGTTATTAGAAATTAGATTAAACTGAGTAGTATGAAATCCAGGGTCATTCATGTGGCGACAAGGAAAATTTTACTAGGCTCAGTAAGTGTATAATATAGAAATAGCTAAAGGTGTAAAAATGTGTGTGCTCTTATTCAGTTACCTACCAATTCTAAACTGTCCATGTGATCTGTCTTTGCAAAATATAATTGTGACCTGAGGTTATGTGAGGAAAGGCGTTTCTGGGTGAAATGGAAAAGTATTATTGACATTCTATCAGACACTGGAATTAATTAAATTTGGATCTAACGTTGTTTTTGTTGGATGCAGAAGCTGAAGTTACAGTTATCTTCAGCTTTCTGCCTTTCATGAACATGTCTTTGGTAGGTATATGCTATTTCTTTTGTATCCAAATAATGTTAGAGGTGTCACTGAAACATCTCAGCGTTCAGGATAATAAAATAATGCAGGTGAAAATTTAGTTAGACTTAAATTATTGAAAGGCGTAGGTAGGCAAATAAAGTGCTGAAAGAAGTACTGTTTTCCATGACAACAGATACAGTGCATCTTTTGAAAATTTATTACTGAAGGAAGAGTAAAACACACACACAAAACAACAAAAACGTTGTACTCTACTTTTTCACAAGGTAAGTTGTGTCTTTCATCTATTTTCTTGTCCCACTAATTTACACTTGGCTTAACTCACACTGTGAAACACATTTTCTTTCTTTTCCATCACTTCTAGATTCATGGGTATTCCTCTTGTGTGTTCATCCTTGCCAGCTCCAGTAACCTCTTCAGAGAGGTTTAGGACTTTCTTTCTTTTTGAAGCACCATCTGTGTTATTTTGGTTTCAGCAATGCATCACTCAGCAGGACAGGTAACCTGCTAAAATGTACCTTTGACATAAAGTTTGGACAAGATGATTGTTTTCTAAAGGTCAGCGGGATGTGCAGGTTTGGCAGATCTACAAGCAACTGCGGACTGGTGCCAGTCTTACTAATTCCGTGTCTTAAATCTGATCAAAACATTAATTATGAGATTGTAAACACTGGAACTGCTAAGACTTAAGATTTAAGATTTAGTCTATGTAAAATTCAGTAAAATCATGTAGCTGAAAATTATTGACTGGCATCTCATTTATTCTCAGATACTTTCCTAGGGGCTTTATTTCTCTTGAGAAACAGAGCTTGCAGTTTTGTGTATGCTGGAAAAGTTCCCCCAAAGATCTCTGGAAAAGATGCTGGAGATTTTCCACAGGTGTTATCAGTCTTGGTTATTGAAGATGGGAACAATGAGCATGCAGACACATAATGGTGAGATCTGAGAGTAATTGTGGTTAGAGTATTTCTGTTTTACTAGAGAGGTAGGATATTGCTACTGGCCTTTGCTGCACCATCTGCAGCACTTCTGTTCTTCAGATGATGTTAGTGACCAAGTATATACTTCTAACTTATTAAATCAGTGACCGACAATGAGATAAAACTAGCGCTATTTTTTTTATAAGGAAAGGTCCCTCACTCTGTTATGAGGAGTTAGTGGAAATTAATAGCTTCCTTATTCATAAGCATTTTGACCTTTCAGTTTTTCTCTCTGTCAAAATAATTGCAAACAAAATTTTAGCCGAAGAGTATACAAATGCTGATCCTTCCTGTGGTTATGCAGATATTCTTAAGAAATGAAACAGTGATAGTTTTTAACATTAAATTTAGTTTTGCCGCTAAAAGAATTGAGGAGAGATTAAGACACAGACTGGCCTGGGGCTTATTAGAGGAAAAGGAGCTGTTGTTTTTTGAGAATTTTTAGCGTGTCAGACTTAAAACTGTGTTGTAACACTATGCTCACCACTACTAATTCAGTTAGAAATTTTGTTCTGGAAATTGCTGTGATGAAAGAAACTCCTAGATAGTTTTGTATTAGTTACTTTTGTTCTTAAGCCCAGCCTGCTGTAAATCAGAGGTCGAGGGGTTTTTTTCTATGAAAGATGCTCCTAAACTAATGCCTCCTATTTTATGATGTTGGCCCTTGGTGATACGGCAGTAGAGGTTGAACCTTCCCACCAATATTCCATTACATTTTGTTGCCTTGTGACAGATGGCAGCAGAGGGGCGGTCTGACAGAATGGTGTCTGACATGGAAGTGCGGATGAAGTAAAGGCATGTCACCGAATTCCTCCATGAGATAAAAATGGCACCCATCGATATTCATTGACACTTGCTGAATGTTTATGGAGACTAACCAGTGGACGTAAGCACAGTGAGGTGGTGGGTGGTGCATTTCAGCAGCGGCAGCAGTGATGTGAATTATAGGCCACATTCTGGATGACCACGAGATTTTGACGAGTGTGTCATGCACTCTTGTTCATGGCTGGCGAAATGCATAGCTCACGGTGGTAGCTATGTTGAAAAAGAGGCTTTGTAGCTGAAAATGTGTTTTATCAAGTAGCGTTATTGTGCTCTTTTTATCCATTGTACTTTCCATGTAGGTTTCAGAGCAACCTACATGAATTGTTGCGGCAAATTTGAAATTGATGTTCTCTTAGGAATGAAAGAATAATTGTTTTTATTTCTGTTCCTATATACATTTCTCCAGGCAGTTTATATGTTATTTATCTGTTGCGTGTCTGTTGGTTATAAAGTAATGTTAGAACACCATTTCCCAACTTTAACATCTCATAAATCTTAACCTTGTTGCTGTAATTACTTGTGTTTCACACAGTGTTACCATGATAATTCACTTTGTGTGATGAATTTTGGCAAAAGTGGAAAGTGTATATAAAGATATGCATTGTGGATGGTTTTGGAGTAGATTACAGTTGTTTGAAATTAGAATTTATTAGAAATAGTTAACAACTGCTTACACTGATACTTCTCTCATGATTGCAAAGCATTTATTTGATTACGCCTCTTTTTTGTGAGTACAAAGTTAATGTCATTTTATAACTCGTGACATAGCAGCTGCTGATACTAGTTGAATTGTAAAACTTCAGGACCGTTATTTATTTGAGTTCATTATTTTGGTACTATACATTAAAAAAGTCATTCCTTTATTTATATATTATTAGTGTTTTTTTTCCCCCCCTGGTATGTAAGCCCAGTTTTGATAGGGAAAGTATAAGAGAAGCTTACATTTTTGACATTCAAAAAGCTCTCTCAACAAAGGAAGAAAGCTGAACAGCTATTACTTTGATTTTATTCTTAGCAGTATTTGATCTTAGATAATTCTTTAAGAACTTTGTGAATCATATTCCTTGCAATGGTTTTTCAGAGCTACATGGGGGAAAAATAGGCAGCTGTTTTGCAAAATGGAAATGATGAAGAAGGCTTTTTACAAGCATTTAGAGTGAAAGGGATTTATTAGTGGTCATTACTGACTGGGCCTGGAGAGATAAAGAACGTAGGAGGCTTTTATTATCCACTAAGGTTTGCACTTGATTTTAGATCTTAAAAATGTAATTTTACACTTACATCACTGAAGAACTTATTCTAGGCATTCAATTGAAAAATGCCCAGGCACTATATACATCAACAGATAGCTCTTTAACTACCAGCATAGTCACATAGTTTTATCAAAAGAGAAGAAAAAGCAAAGAGAAGCTAATATTGTTGATAAAAAAAAAGAAAAAAAGACAAGGCTCCCTGAGGCAAAAGCTTTTTGATTCTCCATATTTGCTTAATAATAGCATTTTACAACCTTTAGAAAATAGAATGAAGCTGTTCTGAACAACAGATCCAACTTTCGGTTGCTAGTACTATTAAACAGAATAATATGGAAAAAATAGTAGGTAGCTAGATACCTTGTAAAACTAGTGTTTCAATATTCAATAGCCATATAACATAGTCCTATTATATGCCAAATAAATACTCTCTGCTGGCTTAAAATTACTCATAATCTCATAAATTCTAGAACATTAAAAATGTACCAGTTCCATAATTATAAATGCATAACATACAGGAAACTTTGTTCTATTTAAGATATGTTTGGCTGCAACTATTTTTTTTTTAGCTACTTGATGAAAAAATAAGTGGAGGTGCTTTACCTAGTTGCATTGAAGGACAATAAGACACTTTTGTATAACCTGGTATTTTCATTTGCTTTTTTAATTCATTTTTTTCCTGTGTTATCTCAAAGAATTAATGGCAGGCCAATTTCTAACTAGAAAAGGAAAATCAAAATTAACAACGGAATGGGCTACTTTTAATTTTAATGAAATTCTTTTAAACAATTTCATTACAATCCAGTAGGGATTTCTTCTGTGTTTAAGACCAAGAATTGACCTGGCCATCCCCTAAGGTGAGGTTTTTTGTTATGGTTGGAACTGCCTGTGTCTGGGGCAACTCCATCACCAGCTTGGTCAGGCTTGCATCAACTGGACTTTGGGATTCGATGCCCCCTAAAAATCTATGGATGTTTTTATGTCTCTTTCTGTTCCCTTAGTTTGAGCTCACATGTAATATAGGTTATGGGAACTCAGCCAACAAATTCAGAGTAGCATGTGCGGTTGAAGTCAGGAAGGTGTATTTTTAACAACTTCTAAATAGTTGAGATATTTAATTTTTAGAGGAGAAATTATTTCTTTGAAATTTTTAACTGCAAGTGTAGCATCTAAGATACACTTCTTGAGATGATGATTTCTTTTTAAAGAGAAAGCTTAATATAAGGTCCATCCTTTCACATTACTTGTTAAACTTTTCCATGGTCAGTTACTCATCTCTTCCTGATCAGAGTTCTACGTTTAGAACATTAAATGTTATACCTTATTAAATTTTCATTTGGTATGTTAGAGAATGCACTAAATCAATTTCAAATGTCTGTGCAATATCTGCCAAAAGTTTAAGCCATTTAATCAGCTGTTGATGATGAAGATAGTCTTCCTGTTAAGTGAGAAATGTAAAGAAATTATTTTCTTCTTTTAGGTTTAGAAAAATATCAGGGAAAGCAGTCATGTTTTAGAGTGGATGTGCTTAGTTCTTGGTCATAGACTCAACCAGTGTAAGGTTGCATGCAAAACTGTAGCAACTGATAATAAGGTTGATAAATAAGCTAGTGGGCAGACCAGAATTTTACTAGGGAGCAGAAATGTGGTGGCTGACTGATATGTAAAAGGTATTACATCATTCATTAATTAATAGAGGCTATCAGATCATATCAAGTCAGCAGAGGTGAGCTCTGGGAATGATATGCCTTACTCCTTGTCACCTCTGACAACTGTGGTTGTACTGATTATTACCAGGTGGAAAAAAATTCTCTGAGTGATTTTAATGGGCTGTCCTGCAGCTATGAACTACTGGACATTTATATGCTGGGTATAATAACAACTTGGAAAAGAAATGACAGTTGAATTTTACCCTTTAAATTTGATAGCCGTTTCAGTCTTTTAAATGGCAAATCATTTCATCTACGTTCTTTAAAAGTGCCACAGCATGTGAGCTTTTGAAATAATTGTACTTCTGATCTGCAATTGTGATTGCTAAGGGACAGAAAATGGGAGTTAAATGCAACTTCTAATGAAGAAAAGGAAAAAAAAGAATAAGAAAGGATACATTTTTCAAAGGAACTGTAGGGATGAACTTAGAAGAAGATTTTTTTTTTTTTTTCTTGCAGAGCATTAAACAGAATGATAGAACTGAATGCACCTTTAGAACAACTTCAAGATTCCATAGTTAGGTTGAGATGAAAAATGTCTTTCAATTTATGATGTGTGATTGGGTTTCTGTCCTGAAGTCTAAATGCACTGAAGAAATTGTTGAAGACTAACTCTCTACTCTTAGCCATCCCCTTCCTCTTTTTGAACAGCTACAGTGCATCAAGAAAGCTATGTAGAAAATTATGTTGGTTCCATTTTTAAGTTTTTTTTTTTTTTTGTAGTTCAATATTTGTAGATTCTGCTTTAAAGACTGGTTTTTAATAGACTTTTCTATGGCACTTTTTCTTGTAGTACCCAGTATTTCAGATGTATGAACATGTGCATTTGAAAGATCACAGAGGGGACTGACATCTCGATTTTTGCCCTTCCCAATTTACTAATATGCTAAGTTTAAAAAAATTTAAAAATCCAGTTCATAGGAATGCTTGACAGAAGAGTCCAGAACCTGATCTGAGAGAATATTCAGTGTTCTGCAACAGTTCACAATGATAATACATCAGATACCCCTCTAGAGCTCTCTGGAAAACACTCAGATTCGCTGCCAATCAGCTGTAGAAAATCTGTTTAAAGTCTTGATGGCAAAAGCTGAAATAGCCAAATCCTGACTGAGCTATTTATAGAAGGAGATTTCCTTAATCCTCTGTCCTGTCAGGATGACTGCATAGTCCCTTTGCAGCTGTGGAAAAAGAGCTCTGGTAGGAAGTGAGTTTGTTAGATACTTGTCAAACCACAGTCTCTGCTGCCTTCTTGCTTGAAGCTTTTATTCTGGATCCTCATTCTGGAACAGGTCATCTCCCCATGGAATCACAGTGACTATTTTCTTTGCCAATGCAGTACTGTACCTTCTTGGTCTTAAATTTATTTACTTCCATCTGTATCTAGTATTTTCTGTGAAAAATGAAAAATAAAAAATTGTGGAATATCATTTTCTTTGCTTTTGGACCACTGCCATTTCTGGTCCTTCAGTCTGTTCTGTACTTTTTCCAAGATTCTTGTCTGTCTACCTTGTTGCTCAGTTCTTTCTCAGCTGTGTCCATTTCTGTTAATGAAGTTGATCAATTTTTGAGGTGTAATGAACAAATTTAGAGTGAGAGAATATGCTCAGAAAGCTGACGAAAGAAAAAGTGGGTTAACAGCTTTAAGTGACTTGTGAAACCAAGCAAATCTACTCTGAAATAAGCAGAAAATCTCCAGAGGTGTCACACTTTTCAAGTATGTTTTGCTTCTGTACTCCCCATGATACTATGAGAATCCAGAACTGAGCCGGATTAGAGCTGTCCTTCTTTCATTTTCCTCACATCTTGGATAATTGCTAAGTT
Organism: Alectoris magna; assembly: GCA_030625065.1. NCBI lineage: Eukaryota > Metazoa > Chordata > Aves > Galliformes > Phasianidae > Alectoris > Alectoris magna. Next base: position 72,989,829 of record CM060561.1, on the reverse strand, counting down.
CTTTTTAAATAGAGATCTGCTTTCAAACAACTCTCAGACTTCTGATTTTTGGAGAGACCTTTCATTTTTACCGTGGTTTGATTTCCAACAGATTGGTGATAGGTGGACAGTTGGTCTAGATGATCTTAGAGGTCTTTCCCTTAATGATTCTGTGATTCTAGTATTAACTGGCATTGAGATTAGTACCTGGAGATCATTGATACAAAGTGTGTAACTTAAGAAGTGTCAAGTTTCTAGGGAACAGTTTAGTTCCAGGATGCATTTCTGACTGGACTACTGTCAGACAGCAGTTTCCCTGACTACTAACGTAGCTTACGGTTCTGAGTTTTTTCCCTTTTCTTCTGAAGAGTTTCATGCCTTGGATTTGCAGAAATTTATAACCCAAGGGAACAATACTTCAAGGTTTATGCAGTCAGCCTTGACAATCCTCTTCCAGAAAAATTATACATTACCCTGTATGGGAACAGCTGTGATACTGCACAAACATCAAACACTGCAAGTATTTCAGGTGCTGAAATACTTGAAAAAAAACAAAACCAGCATGAACTGCTTTTATTTTTACTTTCTCTTTGTCTTTCTTGGGAGAACTCTTTCCTTTTGAAATTGTTGGTGTTATTTTTTGTTGTTGGGTTTGTTTGTTTGTTTGTTTGTTTTTTGTATTATTATGCTGAAATTTGGATATATTACATGTGAGAAAAGCATGAGAATGTGAAATCAAATTATTTGACATATGTGAGATTACAAACATATGAAGAGTAATAAATCTGGCTGTTATCAAATGATACTGACAGGATCTTTGGCTTTATTGGTGAAACAGAAAAGTTTGATGTCCCTTGTCTATAAAGACAAATGAGAGAGAAGTTGGATTTGTCTTCTGCAGAAGCCATGAAATTAATCATTATATTTAAAACGTGCTTAAACGGACTGTACTGGTGTCTGAATTGATTGATAACATGAAGGGGAAAAGAATGCTATTTACTCACAATTTATATGGATTCTAAGACAGTTGGAGAACCAGAATGATGGCAGATACTGTGGCAAACCCTATTTCTACTTATATGGCTCTCCAAATTATCAAGTTACAAGGAGTTAGGAGTGCAATATTAAAATAATACTCTCTCATGGCAATTACTAGAGAACTGTGGAAATAAAAAGTAGCGTGATTGGCTATTTATACCCTCTGGTGTAGAAAGCAGAGCCAGAAAAGGAGGCAGAATTAACTGCTCTAGCAGAAAAGAACTACAAACACAAGGATGTAAGTTCTTCTTTCTAACAAGTTCCTCCTCTAAACTGTTACATGGACACATCTGTTGATTTAGTAATAGTGAAATATGGAAATACAATTTTGTTATGTCAAAAAGTGGAGACATCTGTCAAAATGCCAGCAACATGCAGGAGTGGCACTATATTAATCCTTGAAGTTCTGATTAGCATCTCTACAGACCTCTGGTTTGAACTGTTGTGCAAATGGTGAAGTGCACCATGGAAAATAAAATCTCTTTAACCCTCAAATTAAATTATAGCAATTTCTCTGTGTAACAAATATTATTTTAAAGAAAACTTATTTTACTTTATATTGAGTATTCAAGCACTGTAAATACAAGACGGCAATAATTTTTGTAAAAGCTTAGATTTTATTACAAGCTCTTGTAGGACTGCATCCAAAAAACAGATGTTGAATGAAAAAAATCCCGTCCAGCATAAATGTGGAGTATGTTTAGCTTGACACTTAACATCTACTGTTGCTTTTTTTTTATTGGAAGGGACGTCTACAGTGTTATTCTATCATGTAATATAAGCATTGTTAGTACACTGTACTTTAGAACAAAAAGAGAGGCCCATATGTGTAATGTATCTAGCTGAAATATTCAAGCCCTGAATCTTGATGGATGAAATATAAAAGACTGCAGATTGATGCAGTATAGGAAATTATTATTATTAGTCAGTTATAGTTTCTTTGATCAGCAGTCTTGATCATGTCTTTGAATGAGATATTCTAAAGGGATTTTCATTTGTCTCCATTCTTTTATATCAGGTGAAAAAAATCATAATTTAATAAAGTGACTATTTTATTTAGGTTATGGATGCTTTCTTCAAACATAATTTCAGAATAAGAGACCTTGTATTTCTGGATAACGGCTGAAAGTCTGTAAATGCAAGATTTCACTGGATGGAAACAAGAACAGAATGCCTTCATTTACTGCTTTTCCCTATTCATAGAATCTTTGTTGCAGTACAGACATTATTTATGCCATTAGTTACCTTCCATCAGGTTTGATGTTTTATGAAATGTACACTGTGCATTCAGTCCTCCATAAATTACTGTCTAAAGCTTTGGGATTATTTTCCCCCTTCTGCTATGCTTACTGATAAAACATTTCTGATATTCCTGTGTTTTACTGCAGCTTGTGATAATGTCATGCATGGAGGAAGAAGGTAAATATTATTCATCTATTAGTCAAAAACCTTGTTGTGCGTGAACATTTTTCTCTGATTGAAGTGGTTGGGCTGTCAGTCAGACTCTTATTTTGCATGATTCTAGTGTCAATGCCATGATGGAGAACTCTGTAAATCCTGTAAGTTTTACTAAAAACAGCATGCTGGAGAGATGCAGAATTATGGACCTAACTGAGCCTGCAATCAAGTGTTAGAGGGTCCATTAGTCATTATTAATTGAAATTAGACATGGAGATTAAAGTGAGTCAAAAAAGGTTTCTGAATTTCAGAAATTGTGCTACATGATGAAATCCAGACCATTAATAGGTGCAAGCAAATGCCCTTGAATTCATTATTTTCTGTGGCAAGGCCTCCCAAGACTGCATTTCCACCACTACTCGTTTAAACCTCCATAGTTCAGTTCTGCCTCTGCTAGCCCTACTACTTCATCAAATTCGGGGTTATAGAAACTCAGTCTGTCAGTCATACCATAAAAATAGTATTTCCTTTTCTTTCCTTGATGCATTGGAAAATACATTCTTGGATGTTTCTGTCACTTGATTTCAAGCATGTTTTCCATCTTTCATTTTTCTGGATGTTTAATATGCCATCTTTTCTCATTTGAAAAAAACAGGTCAATTGCAATTGAAAAGTGCAATTGAAAAATGCAGTCAATTTTGATCTATTTGGGACTCTGCAGCACATTATCATGTTTTGCCTTTTTGAGTTGATATTTTTATCTGGGCTGCTGACACCAACCTCACCTGAAAGAGGTGTGCAAGCTCTTCAGTCTTCACATTACCTAAACATGTTCTACTTAGGCTCTTGATACTCTGAATTTCTAGTACAATCTATTTTAAGTGTCATAGTATTGATAAAATCTATATTTTATCAAAGAAGTTTCCTAGTCATTGGAATGTCTGGCTGAACTTAAACTGAACTAACTGAACTTTAAATCTTGGTGGAAGCTGCTCTCTCACATGACTTGCTTTTCCTAGTTTGAGCTTTGACATTGCCCCACTTTGTTCCTCTTTCTTTCAGATCCTTTTAACTTGTACTAATGTTTGCCTCTGGTAGTCATGCTTTGAGATATGATGACATAGAATGACAATAGAATGACTTAGGTTGAAAGATCATTTAATTCCAGCCCTCCTACTGTAGGCAGGGTTGCCGTTCACTGGATAAGACTGCTCAGAATCCCACCCAACCTGGTCTTCCAAAGATGGCGTCTACAATTTCTCTGGGCAACCTGTTCCAGTTCCTCACCACTTTGATTAAAAAATTGCCCATGGTGAAGCCATGCTGGCTGTCTTGAGTCACCTTATCTCTCATGTACCTCATGTATCTCTTACAGCAAGATCTACTCTATGATATTTCCAGGCATGGAGATGAGGCTCATTGCCTTTAATTTCCTGGATCTTCCCTTCTACCTTAAAAATGGGAGTCAAATGTCTTCTTGGTGTTGTGTGCTGAGCCTAAGAAATAATAGCTCCACTAATTTTAATTTCTCTATTTTGCCTAGTGACTAGGCCAGACCATAGAGTAAATTGTTTCTTGGAGGTTGGGCAGTATTGAGGCTGATGGTCCCAGGAGCATCTTGGTTTTGCTCCTTCAGTGAATTCCCAGGCAGGGTGACTGCAATGCAGTATAGTAGATTCTTCAGACAATGTCAGGCTAGTATTCAGCAGAATTCAAATAGAAACTGTAACTCAGCATGGACATATCTTACTCTGCCACATAAGCTGCCTGCTCACAAATTAATAGCTCTTTCAGGACTTAAATGCAGATGTTTTTCAGGCCTGTGCACTATTTTTGCAGCAACTATAACATTCTTGGGTATATCTTGCCTGCACATTACATGTTTTTTATAAAGTGAATCAATGAGATGAAAAGAAAAATACTAACTACCTATTTCCCACTGAATATTACTGTGCACTAGGTTTGCAAGACAGGTTTGCAAACCTGTCTGCAAGCTGTCCACGTAACAGTGATTTGAATGGTATCCCTTAAGCTTCTGTATCCTCATGATGTGGATATACCTGTGTCTTATGGAAGTGTGATTAACATACCAGTACCTCCTGCAGAAGGGTTATAGCAAAGCATTTATTTCTGTCATCAGCTGCTACTACTGCCTTTTTAGGAAGTCATGCTTGTACTCCTTTCTGATATTTCTGCTTCTATTCTGTAGATCATAGTACCACAATTCTTCCTATAAAGGCTAATGTACATTTATTGGGAGGATGTATGCGATGCTCCAGCAAGACCTATGAATATTAATATATTTATAGGTCACCCCAAAAGTAATGCCTTCTATTTATTTTCTCAGAAACTGTAACAGATACAAAGAGTACAATAATACTATTTGACAGAGCAAATTCTCATCTACAAAACACTACTTTTCAACAGCGTTACCACTATTTGCTATGCATTTTTGCTGCAATGAGCCAGAGTCTCCCTGTTGAACCTGTAATAATCTGCACCAGCAGTTGCGGCCCACTGATACTGTGCCACTGCTAAAACTTAGCACCCACCACTGTGCTTGCATCCACTGTTTGGTCTTCATAAATATTCAGCAACTGTCGATGAAAGTCAGTGGGTGCCATTTTTTTCTGCATGGAGGAATTCAGTGACACACCTTTGCTTCATAGGCAGTTCTACATCAGATGCCACTTTTCAGACTACCCCTCTGCTGCCATGTGTTCCATGCCGACATAATGGAACAGGATGTTGGGAGGAAGGTTCAACCTCTACTGACAAACCATTAACATTTGCTTCTGACATTGTGGGCCAACATCATAAATTAGGAGGCATTACTTCCAGAGCAGCCCTCGTAGATTGGAGTGTATGATGGTATATTAAGAAAAGCTACTTTAACTGTACTGTACTGTTAGATATTTCCATGTAAGAAACACTGATACACTGTGGTGATTTTAACTTCTACTGCAGAGATTATGAATTTTGCTGCAGGGTTACAAATTTCAAGGAAAACATAACGACCAGCTGCCAGATGTTTTTTCTATTTTTGCTCAGCTGAGGATAGGATTTTTTAAAATTCTAACATTACATAGTAAGTTTCTACTTTGATTGCTGGAAATAAAGTTTTCTTCCCCAAACTTGCAAGCTTTCATGTCCCTAACTGATCTTTCTACTATGGCAAATTGAATTCAAGACAAGGATGTATATTGAAATTAAAATATTTAGTAATGCCTCTATTTTAAACACAAAGAAAAAGTGCTCTTGCACTTCATTCAATTCTTTGTTCACCTGAGCAATCTGTGGCCCAGTAATTACCTGGAATTTAAATTCTTCTCCTTACTTTCAAAATGTTCTGTTCAAAGATGTAAAGCAGATGTTACAGGATTTTTATCTATCTACATAATCTGTTAGTGCATTAGTGTAAAGTGCTAATTAGATTGATCAGCAAGACCAAAGAGTCTTTCTGATGCCATATTATCTAGTCTGTCAACTTTATCTATATGTCTCTATAGAAACCTTGTTCTCAAGTTTGCTTTCTTGGACTTCCCTCACCTTGTTCCAAACAGTAAAAATGAATTTGGTGTACTTAGCATTTTTACTTTTGATTAAATGTGGAGTTGATGTGTTTTAAAGAATCATAAGCAAAATTAGAAAAGTTACTGGAATAAATGATAACCATAATTTGACTTAATGAGGTCTTATGCACTAATACCTTCTGTCACTGTTAAGCAGTTAGTACACCATGGTAAACCTAACTACTTTCAAGTATAGGTAAAGACAAATAAGGTGTGCACATACATACAAAGCTTTATGACAGCCAGTAAAGGTTGTGGTATTTCACACATTATATTTGTGTTTCTTAAGTAATTCTTTTTTTCATTTGCTTTGATTGCTTTAAATCTTGTTGCATGGTATAAAGTTCAGGAATCAAAGTGTTTTGTTTGTTTTTTAATGTAGACAGTAGAAAAATTATACATAGAAATTTTCTTTTAAAAGGTCTGATTAAATAGGCAGAGGAAAATTATTTTATTAAGAAATTACTGAAATCTAAGAACGAAGAAATTGCAGTTAATTTCAACCCCAAATTTTCATACTGAAGAGAAAATGCCACAGCAAATCTTAACTGTGTCAGCCTCACTCAATTCTGTACAGCATTTTTGGTAATGACATACATAAATTAATTTATCTTTATCTTTTTTTTTTTTTCTTCTTACGAGTTTTAAAATAATATTTACTGTGATTTTGAAGTGAGGCAACTGGATAGATTTTTTGAGTTGCCTTCAAAATACTCTTTCACTAACCAGCTATCTAAGAGTGAGAAAATGTAGAACATCATCACTATGGCACTGGGGATGCTTAAATGCTCATTTTTCTGAAATGCTGAGGTATACTCTAGCTGATTTTCTAGGATTGCTCAGCACATTTGCACTTAATTTTCTGACTGCATATTTGAGTATGAATACATGTGCACGTAGGCAACTGTATATTAGTAAATACTACAGCTATTTTGTTTTACATAAAATAATGATAATAAACCGGCTTAATTAAATGTCAGGTCTATAAAGTAAGACTCCTAAATGCAAGTATACTAAAGATCACTTGTTAGTCACCTACCAAGTCAGTAGCTTTGAATTTTGCTTCTGGCTTTCATTTGTTTTGTTTTTATTGAATTAGGTATGATGCCCTCACGTAAGAATGCATCTATGTGAGAGATGACACAAGCGCTTCAGCTGCAGTATGTTTTATAAATATGAAATCAGTCAAGTATTAGGTCAGTATTTCAAAATGCTTTTGTGTGCTTGCTTATAGTCTACTTTAAAAAAGTATATAATCTCCTCTGCATGTTGCTTTTACCACAGCACTGAAGCAATCTCCTTTCAATTATGTGTAAATATTTGACTGCACCTCTATATTGAATTAAAAACTGGAGGATGAATAACAGCTGACACTTCTCTTCGTAAGTGTAATAGGGCTAGATGCTTTCCTTAATATCGTGCGTATTTAAAGCTCACTTATTTTTGATATATTAGGTGAAACATATTATGGGGTTTAGATAATATTTATTTTTATCTTTTAGGTAATTTGAATTTGTACTGCCTGCTGAGGTAAGAGAGCAGAAATTGGAAGCATAGGAATTTACCTTAGATGCTGGAATGGGAATATATTAATATGTTAAGGAGTATCTGTGAAGTTGTTTGTCTTAAGCTGACAAGGATTTATGGATAGAAAAAAGTTTATTAAATGACCAAAGTGTCTTCAAATTTTAATCTGCCATTATGAAATATAATGTGTTACTTTGAAACTAAGGATTCAAAATGCTAAGTTACTAATGAGAAAAATTTACTAAATGATTCTATGGTGTGTATTTTGAGACAGTGCATCATGATTTATTCTAAAATAGAGAGAATTAAGATTGATTTTCATCACACTTCGTTCTAAAATTACTTTTTCCATGTCAAAATGCCAGCCACATTATGGTTTAAGTTGTAAGCTAGAGTTTGAACAGCTGTTTTCTAAGATTTTCCGTGAAGAAGAACAGATAAATAACTGTTCTATTGTTTGAACACCCTCATAGTAAAAAAAGTGCTTTCTCATATTCAGATGGGAATTTCAGGTACTTCCATTTGTGCCCATTGCCTTTTGTCCTGCCACAACACACCACTGAGAACAGACTGGCTCCAGCTCCCTAACATCCTCTCTTCCGATATTTATAAACATTGGTAAGATCCTTGCTGAGCCTTCGCTCATCTGGGCTAAGCAGTCCCAGCTCTTTCAGCCTCTCCTTGTGCTTACCTGGATTCACGGGAAAGTGCAATAAGATACATTCTGATGAGAAGTAAGAATGCCTTGTCCTGGTCCATCTAACCATTATACTCTAAAAAAACAGTAGGTATGTCAATTTTGCTAGCTTGGGGAAGAACAGCTTTTGCAAAGGCCTAATAGTGGAAGAGAAGATTAAATAGTCCAGGTCCTTATGTCAGTCAGTCATACTTGCAATCAATTTGAAAGTTTAAGTAATCCCAGCTAACAAGAGTATAAAGCCATTTTTACCAAATAAATATGCAAGTCCTTTGGCCACGAGGTATGAAGAAGATTAGTGTGACCAGAGCACATCTTTTCTGAAACAAAACTCACAGGCCTATGCAGGTACAACTTGCAGTTCTTCTAAATAAATATCTACTGAATGACAGTAATTCTTTTGAGTTCAGTTAAATACATTTCAGTTGAGAAGTGAATCTGAGTGGTATTACTGTAGGAAAATTTTCAAATCTAATTGAATGAGAGGTGATACAAAAACCTTCTTACGTACCCTTGTCTCTTGTAAACTGTGGGAAAGCAAGGCAGAATAATACTGTGGAAGGAATGGACATTGGCACTGTAATATCTAGGAAATAATGTTCTTATCTCTTCCATGAAACACAGGCTAAGTCCCTTATTCCACTGTCTCTTGCAGTGGAATATACCTGTTGTATTGAAAGGTGTAGAAGAAACATGTTTTTCTCATTAGGTTTTCCATCTGATTTCTAAATTTTTTGGTGAGAGATCTGAGAAAAGAGAGGAAAATTGAAATGTGGGTGTTATTTCCATCAAATGGGGGAAAAATATCCAAAAGCGTGTGTTTGGTTTGAGAATCTGGTTCAGAGTAGCTATCCATGTCCTTCTCCATTGGAAAATATGAAATGAAAGTATTTATTTGTGTAGTGTATTTTTCTTTCTTGAATAGAAAATTTAATAACCTAATGCTGATGACTCATTTAAATGGCAGCAATTATATTAAAGATGTGTGCTAGCATCAGTAAGACAAATGGATGCATTATTATTGTCCAAATTTCTAAACACTGTTACCATCACAGCTGAATTCTTAATGGTAATTTCGGTTATCTTTCTGATTTCCCAGAGTAATTAGGACTTCGCTAAAGGTAACAGAAATGTGAACCTAACTGTCTAAATAGTCAGACTAATAATTGATATAGAATGTTTTGCATTTGACTCACATTACTTTAACCAAATGTTAGAACACAAACAATTTGGCAGGCAATTTTCTCCAGAGTAAGTTGCAGCATACAGCTCTTTGCTAGCAACTGTATTCACCTAAAACCAGTGAAACTATTATTTCCTCTTTGCTCTTTCACTTAGGTTTTAGTCATTTGCATGTCTTTGAAAGAGCACAAATATTTGAAATGCCTTTTCCAGCTCTGAATGATTTCCTATCTTAATCCTTTTCTTCACAACTCTTACTCAGATTTTATTTGTTAATCTTCACCCCTCCACTCCTATGTTAATTTTGTTTCTTATATCCTGTTCAGAGTGGCATGTTTGTTGTAGTAGGCGACAGCGAGGATTCGGGATGTTGCAACATCACTGCAACTGGATTGCCAAAGGCTTGCTCAGTGAAACTATATTTTTAAACTGTAATTAAAGATGATTAGAAAAATGTTGTTTCTGGATTTTGTAAAGGAATTATCAAATTTTAGAGACAGAAAATTTTCCTCATTAAAAAATGAGAATATTATTTAATTAATTTTGATCCATTTTAGAGATCAAGTGTACAAATGATTCTGAAATATAATTTCCTGCTTTGCTAGGCTTCCAGAATCCACTTTGTAAAGCTTTCTGTTAGTGTTGGCTGTTGCTTTCATTCTACGATATCTTTCCTCTTTAATCAGCTGCCAGAGAGATATACCAATGGGCTGTAGGTATGTAGCACAATTTAGGTAATAGTTAAGAATTTTTCAGAAAACTCGGTATCTCAGTTTACCACAGAGATTTGTCTGATGGTGTAGTCCTGACTGTATTGAGTCTCTACTGTGGATCAGAGCGGAAAATTAAAATTATAGTGGGCTTGCACTATGAAATCAATCAAAAATCTCTGGAACAGCCCATGGAGTTGCATAAGCTAGCAAGTTTTGATTGTAAAGTCAGGAAGTTTACTAAAAGTTGTACTTGAACATCTGCTTTCTAATTGTTATTCATTAACATCAATGTTACAGGAGAAGCAGTAACCTTAAAGGGAATATCTTCTAGCTTAATACAAAATAGCTTTGGCTGCAGAAGAATGTGCTCAATTGTACGGACTAGATGACTTTATCTAGGAATTTCAGCACAGCTGTTTATCTGAAAAACATTCCTTCCATACAGCAATGTGTATGAAACTGGGTTTTAAATGAGAGTTTTAGGGTAGAAAGAGAGAATCAAACTTGTAATTAATAGTAGTGATAAATGATCTCTGATTCTAAGTTGAACAATGGAATTAGCATGAGTAAATGCCTGTGTTAGCAAATGCTCTTCTTGTAACTGAGCCATGAGTCATTAGAATTATGGCATGCTATAAAACTTAATTAGCATTAAAGTATTCTCTCAGGTGATATACATTTTAACAATTCTGTATTAATAGCCACATACCACAAGTCCATTACAGATTTCACGGTTTAGATATCTGTCCTTAGTGTTTAGAACCTGTCTGAATTGTCCACACTTTGTCAATGAATGGCAAATTCATCCTGCTTTTAGTGAGCTTCTGCATAAAGTAGCTTCACATCCTTTTAATATCTGTCTAAATTTTGGCTGGTTGAGCAAACAGACCGTCAGGAGTAGTCAGCATGGATTTATGAAGGCTGAATCATGCTTGACGTAATTGCTTTCTACAATGAAATGAGGAAGGGGAAGCAGGAAGAGAGGGACGTGCAACATACCTTAATTTTAGTTAGACCATCTGCCACAGCATTTTCTCTTGGAAGCTGAGAAAATGTGAACTGGAAATTAAGTGGACTGAACACTGACAGGATATTTGTGTTTAAAATGTAGTAATCTATGCATGAGCATCCATCTGGTCTCTGGAAGCAGAGTGCTCTAGGGCTCAGCACTGAGACCAAAGTTATTTAGTATCTTCAGCATTGACTTAGGTCACAAGACAGACTGAACTCATACCAGATCTGTGGGGGGCAGCAAATTAGAGGAAATGACTGACACATAAAAGAGTACAACTTCAGTCCAGAGGGATGATGTGAAATTTGCATGTTGAGCCTAAAGATATGTTTAATTTAAACAAAGAATATATGAAAAAGTCTGTACTTGGGATGGAACAATCCCATGCATTAGTACAAGGCACTGGATGATAAACAACCCTGGTGAAAAGGACCTGCAGATAATTGCAAACGACAAGCCTAATATAAGTAACCAATGCATTCCCATCTGAAAGAGGGAAAAACACTCAGTGGATTTCCTTACGACTAGTAGAATTGAAGAGATTTATTCATCTCTACTCATCAGTAGAGAAGACACACCTGGCCTACATTGTCAATTTTTGGTCTTCTTCTTCTTCCATAGTGGAGAAGGGCTCATCATTTAGAGCCCAAGACACATTCCAAGAGAACAGGCTAAGGTAAGTAAGCTTGTTTAATCTAGAGAAGAAAATCCCACAGCTTCTTCAAAGTGTGGCATAAGTGATGAATGCAAACTCTCCTCTTTAGATTCAGATGTAAGCAAGAAGCAATAGCCTCAAGTTGCACATTAGAATGTTCAAGTTGTACACTTGGAAAGAACATTTGCACTTATGGACTAGTACTACAGTGGAACAGTAGTATTTTTCAAACTTTCCAAAGACTGTTATTCAACGCCTCAGCTGACTTCAGCTGGGGATAGACCCACTTTGATTGGGAGTCTGGACTCTCAAAATGCCTGCCAAGCAACGTTTGTCTAGTTCTGTGAATTTTACTTCTATTACTACTACTACTACTTCACTGAATGACAAAGGTGTTTTTTTTTTTTAACTTTATGAATACATAATTTTGTCTACAGTCTTGCCAGGCAAGGCTTTTGCTGCTCATTAGTGTGCTGTTTCATTAAATAAGAGAGAATTCCTTTCTTGTTGACAGATGAGGCATAGAAACATTGCTCATTATTTTGATTTGAGATCTCTTATTTAGCAATAGTTTTAAAGACTTTTCCATAGTAGGATTAATATCAAAGTCAATTTATGGAACAAAGCTCTGCAGCTGAAATCAACTACATCTCCTTCTTTCCAACTTGGTCAGTTTTTGGTCACACTAAATCTGAATTAGCTATTAAAGTTAGGTCTTTCACAGTAGTTACTCACTATTGTTGCTGCCTCAGAGCCGTCCCGAACTGATCAGCAGCAACTGACTGCGTGGTTCAGGGGGATTTTGGAAGGTTCCTTCACCCAGGGAACCCCGAGCTAATGGAGCAGCCTGGCAGCTCTCCTGAGAGCAGCTGACGCAGCGCACGGGTGTTGGCTGGACAACAGCTCTGCATTCACACTCCCACACCTTGAAAAAGCCTTGAGGAGTCACTGCCCACCAGAGACGGAAAGGTGGGCTCGGGGTCTGTGATCACATGGCTTCCTGTACAGTGCTGGTAAGTATCCTGCTTAGCCATGGCTGTGCTGCGGCCGAAGGCTGCTGCCAGAAATAGTGAGGAGACCCAGACAGAAATCCCATGCTCTCACAAAAGCAAAGCGGCGGCCAAGAAGACTGTGGAGACCCAGACTGAGGCCCCGCACACGCATGGTAGGAAGGCTGCTGCCAAGAAAAATGAGGAGACTCAGACTGAGATCCCAAACCAAGATGCTGGTGTGCAGGTCCCTGGCTGTAGTGAGTGCTGGAGCCTGGACTTTGCAGTGCTGGGTGAGGGAGGCAGCAGTTGTGTACAATGTGACCAGGTAAACTACTTACTCAGCCTTGTGGTTGACCTGGAGGAGGAGGTGGAGAGGCTGAGGAGCATAAAGGATTTTGAGAGGGAGATTGATTGCTGGAACCAAGCCCTATTGGCCCCTAGATCTTGGCAGCCAGACGAGGCTCTGCACAGAGCACGTCACCCCCTGCTGCCTTGCAAACAGGTGACAGAGGGGAACCAGCATGCAGACTGCGTTCCTGCTGCAGTGAACCCACTATCCTCTCCTCCCCCTAGGAACAACAGCAAACAATTGGGGGATGTAGGGCAGTGGCATAAGGGCCCAGCTCGGCAATGCAGGCGTGCCATCCCGGTGAGTCCCCACCCCCCCCAGCTGCCCCTGCGGAACAGGTACAGTGCTCTGCAGGGACCACTGGACAATGATGGTGATGATGGTTCTCCCCAGTTGGTGGTACTCCGCAATTCTAACCAGTCTTTGCCTAGCATTAGAACTTCATCGACTAAGAAAAAACGACAGGTCATTGTTATTGGTGACTCTCTGCTGAAGGGAGCAGAAGGGCCAATATGTAGACCAGACCTTCTACACAGGAGGTAGAGGAGGCAGGTAGAGGTGTAGAAGGTAGTCCCTTCTACACAGGGAGCCCAGGTTAAGGATGTGAGGAAGAAACTTCCTCCCTTGTCCAGCCCACTGATTACTATCCCCTGTTGTTGTTTCAGGTTGGTAGTGATGATTTAGACAGAACTTCCCTAAGGACACTGAAAAGGATTTCAGAGCCTTGGGAAGTCAGGTAAAGGGTTCGGGAGCACAAGTTGTGTTCTCCTCTATCCCTCCAGCTATAGGGAATAATGAGGGACTTAATATATTGGGCCAATGGATTAACACCTGGCTCAGAGCTTGGTGTGCCCGGCAGGGGTTTGGGTTTTTTGACCTCAGCTCTGTTTGCATGAGACCAGGCCAACTAGCGAACGATAGGAGTGGCTTCTCCCATCGGTCAAAAGGGGTGTTAAGATGTGAGTTGGGTAGGTTCATTCAGAGAGCTTCAAACTAGGTATGAAGGGGGGTGCGGCATAGCTGGGGTCACTAACATGGAGCCTGTACGTAATGTTCCTGTGCTTGCAGGAGAGGGATGTGCTTGTAAGACACCACGGTCTTGTGCCTTGGTGAAGGAGGAGGACAACTCACTCCTTTGTAGGAAGAACACGAGGGCTGGTCTGAGGTTGGTGGCTGTAGAAACAGCTGAGTGTGGTCATGAGGGTATTAGGGTTACTGCTACTCACAAGGATGCCAAGCTCGGGTGCCTTTATACTAATGCACGCAGCATGGGTAATAAACGAGGAGCTGGAGGCCATTGCGTGTTTGGAAAGTTTTGATATAGTTGCCATCACGGAAACGTGGTGGAACGACTCCCACAGCTGGAGTGCTGTGATGGAAGGCTACCGGCTTTTCAAAAGAGACAGGCTAGGTAGGAAAGGTGGTGGTGTAGCTCTCTATGTTAAAAAAGACCATGAATGTGTGGAAATCAATGACTGTGATGATAGGGTTGAGAGCTTATGGCTCAGAATAAAAGCTAAGGCCAACAAGACTGACGTTACTGTGGGAGTCTGCTACAGGCCACCCACCCAGGATGAAGAGGTGGATGAGATGCTTTGTAAACAGTTGGGTGAGGTCTTGAGGCCACTCCCCCTTGCTCTGGTGGGGGACTTCAACTTCCCAGACATCTGCTGGAATTATAATACAGCTGACAAGGAACAGTCCCAGAGGTTCCCAGAGTGTGTGGGAGATAACTTCCTGACACAGCTGGTGAGGGAGCCAACGAGAGGAAGCAAAATCCTGGACCCGCTGTTTGTTAACAGAGAAAGTCTGGTGGGGGATGTAAAGGTTGGAGGCCGTCTGGGGCAAAGTGATCATGAGATGCTAGATTACTCAATCCTTGTTGAACCACGGAGGGGAGTCAGCAGAACTGCCACCTTGGACTTCCAGAAGGCAGACTTCA
The DNA here is from genome assembly GCA_030625065.1 of Alectoris magna. Lineage (NCBI taxonomy): Eukaryota > Metazoa > Chordata > Aves > Galliformes > Phasianidae > Alectoris > Alectoris magna. The sequence goes on along the minus strand of CM060561.1, from coordinate 72,974,773 downwards.
ACCTCTTTAGGACCATAGTTGAGAGGGTCCCTTGGGAGGTAACTTTGGAGAGCATGGGAGCCCAGGATGGCTGGGAATACTTTAAGGAAATTGTTTTAAAGGTGCAGGAGCTGACCATCCCCAAATCACAGAAGATGAGCTGATGGGCAAGGAGGCTGGGCTGGCTGAACAGAGACCTTTGGCTGGATCTCAAGAACAAAAGGAAAGTATATGGTCTCTGGAAGAGTGGGCAAGCTACTTATGAGGATTACAGGTATGTAGTGAAGCTGTGCAGGGAGAAAATTAGAAAAGCCAAAGCGCAGCTAGAACTGAGCTTGGCCACTAAGGTAAAGGAGAACAATAAATCTTTTTATAAACACATCAATAACAAGAGGAAGTCTAGGGAGAATCTCTATCCCTTGTTGGATGCTGAGGGCAACCTGGTCACCAAGGGTCGGGGTAAGGCTGAAGTACTTAATGCCTTCTTTGCCTCAGTCTTTAGTAGTAAGACTTGTTACTCCCTGGGAACACAGCCCCCTGCGCTGGTAGATGGGGATGGGGAACAGAATAAGCCCTGCATGATCCATGATGAGATAGATAGTTTTGGACCTGCTCCGAAAGCTGAACGTTTACAAGTCCATGAGGCTGGATGGATTGCACCCTAGAGTACTGAGGGAGTTGGCGGATGTGGTTGCCAAGCCATTGTCCATCATTTTTCGGCAGTCCTGGCTACAGGGGATGTCCCGGTGGATCGGAAACTGGCAAATGTGACGCCCATCTTCAAAAAGGGCCAGAAAGATGATCCTGGTAGCTACAGGCCTATCAGTCTCACCTCAGTGTCTGGGAAGGTTATGGAACGAATAATCTCGGGAACCATCGTGGACCAATTAAAGGTCAACCAGCGGATCAGGCCCAGTCAGCATGGGTTTACGAACGGTAGATCCTGTCTGACAAACCTGATTTCATCCTATGACAAGGTGATCCGCTTAGTGGATGAGGGTCAGGCTGTCTATGTGGTCTACCTGGACTTCAGTAAGGCCTTTGATACTGTCCCCCATAATGTTCTTGTGGAGAAGCTGGCTGCCCATGGTCTGGATGGACGTACGCTCTGCTGGGTGAAGCACTGGCTGGATGGCCAGGTCCAAAGAGTTGTGGTCAATGGAGTTGAATCCAGTTGGCGGCCGGTCACAAGCGGTGTCCCCCAGGGCTCAGTGCTGGGGCCGTTTCTGTTTAACATTTTCATTGATGATCATGATGATGGGATTGAGTGCACCCTCAGTAAGTTTGCTGATGACACTAAGTTGGGAGGGAGTGTTAATCTGACAGAAGGGAGAAGGGCACTACAGAGGGACCTGGATAGACTGGATCGATGGGCCAAGGTTAACGGCATGAGTTTCAATAGGGCCAAGTGTTGGGTCCTGCATTTTGGCCACAACAACCCCAGGCAACCTTACAGGCTTGGGGAGGTGTGGCTGGAAAGCTGTCTGATGGAAAGGGACCTTGGTGTACTGATGGACAGTCGGCAGAATATGAGCCAGCAGTGTGCCCAGGTGGCCAAGAAGGCCAATGGCATCCTGGCTTGTATCAGGAATGGGGTGGTGAACAGGACTAGGAAAGTCATCCTGCCCCTGTACTCGGCATTGGTGAGGCCTCGCCTCAAGTACTGTGTTCAGTTTTGGCCACCTCAGTACAAAAAAGACATGGAGGTACTGGAACAGGTCCAGAGGAGGGCAACAAAGCTTGTGAAGGGCTTGGAGAATATGACTGAAGGAACTGGGGCTGTTTAGTCTGGGGAAAAGGAGGCTGAGGGGAGACCTTATTGCTCTCTTCCGGTATCTGAAAGGTGCTTACAGTGAGAGCAGGGCAGGTCTCTTCTCATTGGTGACAGGTGACAGGACGAGGGGAAATGGCCTCAAGTTTTGCCAAGGTAAGTTTATGTTGGACGTTAGGAAACACTTCTTTACAGAAAGGGTTGTTAAGCACTGGAATAGGCTCCCCAGGGAGGTGGTTGAGTCACCATCCCTGGATGTGTTTAAGAGCCGTTTGGATGTGATGCTCGGAGATATGATTTAGCAGAGGGTTGTTAGACTTAGGGTACTATGGTCAGGCTGTGGTTGGACTTGATGATCTTTAAGGTCTTTTCCAACCTGAGTAATTCTATGATTCTATATATGTCATTAAAAAAAAGTATAAAGCAAAGATTTAAAAGATTTTCTATGTTTGTTTTTAACTGATAACTTGATGCAGAGAAGTAGTCATGAAAGATAGAGGTTAAATACTAAAACACTCCATGCGGATATCAGTGTTTTTTTACTTCACACACCCAAGTCTCAAAGAAAAATACATGCCCTTTAAGACTACTTCTTTAAGAAAGTTTCAGTTCATTAGGGAGAATGATGAAGGACAACTGTGTGATTGTGAATATTACATCCTAGGCCAATGTGAAATTTCTTCTACTGAGCTCTTCTGACTGTGGTCAGGATACAGCACCCTTTTTGGCTGGGTCTGTAACAGTAAGGTTTACTGTAATGAGGTAAGACTATAGCTGAAGTCCAACAGCTTCTTAAGACATTTTTACCAGACAGAATGAAACCTCTTCTTGTCCAAACAGACTGCTGCTAAATTTTGCTGCACAGTACCATATTTTTTTTTTCTTTTTCCCCCTGATATGGCAGTTTTTCTGTGAATCTGCTTCTGGTCAGTCACAGCTGTTAGAAGATTAGAAGTTGACATTCACCTGCTTACTGTAAAGTGCAGACATGCACATCTGAGTGGTATTGGTGGCCTATCACAAATTAGAAAGCCGGTGTTCTTTACTCTTTCATCAGTCACTACATTTGCTACTATGAGTGAGCCACAGCATTAAACAGTTCAGACTTCTATAGGTACAATATTAATACACGTTGAGGACAGTCAAGGTAATGGTCACAGTTTAATGACAACTTTAAACAGTTTTCAGAATGATTTTGGAATCTGTTTCTGAACCATATTCACTTACTTTACAGCCACCTACTGAAGAACATAGAAAATGCTTTTAGAAGGTCTAAAAATCTCTCTTAATGTGGCCATAGAAAAGCAGTATGAGTTTCAGAAGGTACCACTCTTTTGTGCTTTTTCCATACTCTTTACCAAACAGATGCCATTACAAAGCACTATTCTGTAGCAATCAGAAAGCTATTCATGGCCCTAGGGTCAGTGATCTTTTTTATCCACTCTAACATTAGTAAATCATACATTCCATGTTTTCTGATATTCTGGTCAGGAGGGTCGGAGATGGTCTTCACAACTTATTCCTAACAATCGTTTGCATGTTGCATAATTTTTAATTTTCAAAATTATAATCAATAATGTATCACTTAAATGTGGACAAATTTAAAGTTTTCTGAGTTCAACATCGTATTATATATAAGCAAAAATTTGTTCCAGAACTTCCTGTTGAGTGAGAACATTCTTTCTTTAGTTTGGACAGCTTTTGCCTGTGGTGTTTCCTTTGACTGTTTATAATGCTACATATTAAAAAAGATGGGTTATATGAGGACAAAGTCTAACAAATTAGAGGAATAATCCTTTGCAGACTGCAAAGAATGTTTCTGAAGCTTTGCTACTTTTCCTATTGGAAATGTGGAATGATAATTTTGGGAGGATAAAAAGTTGTTTCAATTGCTCACTTCAGAGTGTCTAAAAAATATGAGGTTTTCTAAATGAATTCTAAATTGAAATTAATTTGATATTTTGTTGAGCACGAAAAAGTACAGTAGATTCCACAGTACATTTTAGGTCTGGATTTTTAGTTCGAATATTAGCTTAACTATCCCATAGAAAAAGATGGATGCCATATATCTTACTATAGACAGGGCAGGAAAGAAATTAGAGAACATTTTATTTCATTTAGTATTTATATCTTATGCTGATAAGTTATTTACTGCTATGTGTTATACTGACGACAAGCTTTAATTAGTCATACAAAAGTATATCTGATATAACAGAACTAAAACTAAGATAGTGTCAAATCCTGTGCAGTCACAACAGTGTTAAAATACTGAAAATTCATAGCAGCGTAAGTAATGTGCTCTATTTTTGCATCCATTATCCACTGTGTGAGACATTATGTTTTACAGGTGGGCGGTGATGTACATGTTGCAAGACAGAGAATTAATAACCTTATGCAGTTTTTATCTACATGGAACTACTATTCCCACTTCTAAATACATTGTCATCACTAAACAGAGATCTCTAGAATTAGTCATTTTGGTAGCAACTGAATATTCTCATGGTTCTTGTCATGTTTGAATGCTGCTGTTTAGACATGCACATGGCAAGAAGAGGGAATAAGCAAAATGCATTTCTTCAGAATTGAGGCAATCCAAATATTTTTCTTTCTAGAATTGTGTGTAGCTTAATTATTTCACTATTCTTCTTTTAATGCTAATTACATTCAGTTATGCAATGCCCAGTGGGAGTATTTATAAAGATGCCTTACAAAAGGCTTGAAATTATACTATGACAAAAACACGGAAAAATATTCATTTGGAATAGAACCAGTTGTTTTGTGAATTATATGGTGGTTGTTTTTTTTTTGTTTGTTTGTTTGTTTTTTCCCCCTGATTGACTTAATCTCTTGAAATCTTTGAAACAAGGAGCAGATGAGCCTCCTTCAGCATATGAGCCTTCTATAGGAAAAGAAACCTTGAGAATTTGGTCTATGGCTCCTATGTTCTGACTGACTTCAGCTGTAACTTTTACATATAAAGTATTTACATGCCATGAAGCAGAAAAAACAAGTTTTCTCAAGCGCTTTTCTGCCACTGAAAATAGGCAGCTTGGAGGACCGGACAACTGGAAACGTGTTGCTAGAGCCACCAGCATTTTTTGCCACAACTGGGTCTGGTTAAAGATGATAACTTTGTTGCATGTAGTGGGTTGTATAGGCACATTCCTAGGTTCTGCTCAATTGCTTATTGTCAGCTAATGGATGTCTGAGAACTTTTTTTCTTTTGTTGGCTCTACAATGTCTAGGATGGATTCTGAGATGCCTGAATCTCCATTTGACTTCTCTGGGGTGCTACAGACATTGCAGAGTAAGCAAAAGAGTCCCATCTCAGCAGTCATCATTCTTGTCAAGATCTGGGCTGTGCTGTGGTAAATGGTGGTGCTTCTAGGACTTGAGTTTTCTCTCATCCTAGAATTAAATGCAAGATAGGATTAAATTTGCCAAATGGATTTGAGTATGAGGAAAAACATCTTTAGGTTCCTACTGCCACTTCTCAATAATTCTAGGAAGTTGCAGCATTGCTTCTAGGAGATTTATTTCTCTTTCTGTAGGCAGCAATATACCTAATTGTAAAAGAATATCCTGACTCCAAGGATACTTCTGTTTGTCTGTGCTATGCTGCTTTTACAGTACAATGCTGTTCTTTCAACCTGCCCTATTAGATTTTTATCTCGTTTCATAAAATGCTTATTTCTGAATGTTAAAAATGAGTATGACCTAGTTTGATGGTTAGAGGATCTCTTAGGGATGTGGGAGACTTGGATGTCCAGATGCCTATTGATCAGATGCTCACATAACATTTAACAATGTTACCAGCAAAGATGACCCAGAAAGTTTCCTGAGAGGTAGAAAATGAAGATCCTAATAATTTTTGGTACTAGACAAAACCAGTCTGAATCTCACATACATGTTTTTGTTCCTATTCCTATCAAGCTATTATGTGAGTCACTTTGCCTGCCCCCCCCCCCCCCCCCCCCCCTTTTTTTTTTTTTAATATTGAAAGCTTTTTTGGAAAAAAAAGACAAAGGAAATAATTCCAACTTTGCTTCAGCTTAAACCTACCTGCTAAAATAATGACGCAAAATTAAAGAAATCCACTTCATTCAGAAAAGTTAAAGTGCTGCCTGAACAGAGAACGTTAATTCTGTTTTGCATGCTTTGTGGATCTAAATCTGTCTTTCTATAAAACAAGAACTTTGCCAGAGTTAATAAGTAAGAGCCCTTTCTGCTTCTTTCCTACAGATTTCTACTACATGTAAAATTAACCATGTTTGTGCCTAGGACACTGTGTTAAGTAGATGTTTTCTATTTGCATGCCATCTAGTCCACCTGGAAGGCTGTAGCTTCTTTTTCCTTGTCTGCAGAGTAGGAAAAACAATAAGCAAACAAAAGAAGCCCATGGACAACTGGCTGATGTTTGCTCTGCTTAATGACTTTGGGTAGTTTTCAGCAACTGTTCTGTAAAGAATTGTCAAATAACTCTCCTGAACAGAGCAATTATCAGAATGCTGTGCAGTAGATTCTCTCTAGGCGTCTTCAGGCTTGTTTCCTGTCTAATGATTTGACATCGATATACCCTATTCTCTCATTTAGTGTAATTCTGCCACTGAACTAGTTACTGATCTAATGAAACAAATGCACTGTAAGTTTCCCATGCCCATGGTGTACCCAATAAAAGCTTTGCGGAAACATGGAGCACATAAGAAATCAGAAATCAGTAAGCGTTTTTGTAGAACAAATAAAATATTGCTGAATATATAACATTGATTTTAATCCTACAAAAATGATGTAATGACAATTACAATTTACAGTAAAAGTGTGTGACATTCATCCAGATGTAAAATCTTTGTCAATAAGAGGGATGGCAAAGATCTTGGTTCATGGTCTAGAAGAGAAACTACAAATAAGGCAAATAAATGAATTTTGGGAAAGCTTTTCTGGATAGTAGAGAAATGAGTGAGTATATGAATATTTGTTTCAATTAATATTCAAGATTCAGGTTTGCTTGCTATATCAATGAGAGTCAAATTTCAAATTTCTATGAACATTCTTAGAAATTCTGTTGCTGGGAATATTGTTATAAGCGAATCCATGTAAAAGAGGCAATCTAGATCATTTGTCCTGAGGTAAAGCGGTTGAAGTGTCATAGTCTACATTCCTGCTCAATTTGTATATTACACATACATATGTATGATATATATGTAATAATATGTAATATATATATTTAATAATAAATGTAATATACATGCATATTTTTTATATATATATATCTATATGTATATATATATATATATATATACACACATATGTAATCGTATATACGTGTAATATACCTATGCATAAGAACTTAAAGTGAAAACTCAGCTTCACTCCTGGAAAGAACTTCTGTACTGTGTAATGACTGAAATATATCTGAGTAAAAAAGAGATTTCTCATAGGCAGTATATTTATGTACACAAGAAAAAAAAGTACAGTCATTATCTTCCACACAAAAAACCCCTCCATGTTTTGTCTTCCTAATTTGATTAATTTCAGATAGCTAAGCAAATAAATCACCTAGGTTATTTGGAATATTGTTCATGCTTTATTTCTGAAGCAGTTTTTAAACCACTTTGTATGAAGAGTTTGGGAACAAAAAATGCAATTCTGATCAGTAATGGGCATAGTCTGCGTTTCACAAAAAGGAAGGAAAAGTATTTCTATGACTTTCAAATTTAAGAATGATCACTGGCAGTATCAATGAGGGGCCAAGTAACTTTCTTGTAAAGAGATCTCAAAGAATTCTGAAAACAGTGAGATTCCTTGAATTAGTTTATCAGTACCTTTCTGTGGCTTTTTCTAGTTTTTCTTTACTACTGCAAGATGTTTTAGACAATGTTTTTATTGCAAAAGTAGCTACCTATAACTCTTATTTTCTCTCATGATTTTCCTGTTACATATTTTCCTTTTTGCCTTTTAGTATGATGTTATCACCTTCTGGAGAAGTTGCCACTAATAGATTGCTTTGAACCATACCTGAGTGAAGTTTAAGGTTTTAGGTGTTATTTTAGATTTTGCTTCAGCTGATCTAAATGGTATTCTCGTCCCTTTATAAATTATTTTAGATATACTTTTCCATTAAAGTTGGATTTGGCATTTTTTTTCATAGAGATGCACTGAAAAGCAGTATGCATATTGATGAACCACAAAATAAATCATTTGGTATTCTAATTCCCTTTCCTAAGGCTGGGATGCTCCCAAGTCCCTGAAATCACTTAATTAGACAGTGATACATTCTATGTGATTACCACTTGCAGAATTTGAAGTAAAAATAATAATAAAGAAAAAATTTCACCTGTACTGACTCTTGTGTAATAGTACTGTGCAGTTGTTCCTACCTTGATTAATAGCCATGACAGGGACCATTTGGCCAGATAGTTAAAACTAGTAATAATGGAGCAGTTTTTAAATTTACCATCTGTGTTCTCAAAAGTGCTCCTTAGGGCTTTATACTATAGGAGTGTGTAGTTTCTGTTGAAAAAGATTTTAACTGTATTCATAACACAAAACACAGAACTGTTCAGATTGTATAAGATGTGGGAAATGATGAACACAGTGTGTAAATAAGTATGACTTTTTTTCTATGATGCCAATATAAGAGCAAGTGTAAAATAATAATATTATTTATTCTTTGGATTTCAGACAAAGTATTTAGAGTTGAATTCAGTATCAGAGGCTCGTTTTCTGTGTGTGATGGTGGTGAGTTTTCCTAACTTAGTGATGCTTACAGTAGTAATTGATCTCACTGAATCATGAGCAGTGCTTTTCAGCTGGAAGGACCCAGAAATGTGTAAAGATGTCGGTATTTACTAGGTATGCTCTTTATGAATCTGTAAAGTAAAACTCCACTCACAGAAAGGAAGCTTCCACAAAGAAAACTTACGGAAGCTGATCTATGTAGAGCTCAAAGATAAATATTTTAAAGGCAGACACAAGAGACAACTCTACAGACACTAGAGATGTTTGTCTATGTTTGTAGTGTGATGTTGCAGGTTTGTCTTCACGTCTGTAAATTGGTATTTATCACCTTTGATATGAGCTTCTAAATTTTTTTTTGATAGTGTTACATGAACTTACTTGGTCCAGTATTAAATGTCGACGTTGGCAGCCCTGCCTGCAGCAGGAGGGTTGGAACCTGATGATCCTTGAGGTTCCTTCTAACCCAAGCCATTCTATGATACGATTCTATGATTGGACCCACACTGTGTGGGTCCAATCATATTTCTTCTTCTCTCTCCCTGCTTCCTCAGTCTATTCTCTCAAAGTTTTTGTTACTCATGGTCAGCTAATCTCAAGGAAGTTGCTGTCTCCTCCTTCTAAAGCAATTTTAACCCAATCTAGTGTGCAGCAATTCAGCAAAGCTAAAATGCAGGTTCCCTCCAGTTGCAAAGCCGCAACCTTATTTAATCTTATTTAACAACAGAAGACAAACAGTATTACAGTACAGTAAACATGCAAACGTTTATGTAATTCATCATGTTAGGAAAATAAAAAAAATACTTTTTAAGATATGCAGTAGTACAAAAAAAGATCTGGGGGGAGATTAAGTGACAGTGGAGGGAAGGCATCTAATAAATGTGTAAAATGTTATCCACTGACAAAGAAATACTACCAGAAAATATCCCTTAAGAGCCCATGATGCAGTCTTTTGAGGTGAAGGATTTCCCCCCCTTTCTTGTTCTCCATGCGTTCTGGAAAATTGCATTCAGTAGTGAGAATGTTCTAGATTTGGCATTCTTGGAAATTAAGACCTTATGTCAGATACTGTGAGTTTGAGTGTTCAAGAACTTTGTGACTGATAAGAGGTCTAGAGCATTCATGTTCTTCATGGCTGTTTATTTGATGGAGTTCATTTACTGCACCTTGAACTTTCCTGAGTAAATAGGACTGAAAAGACTTGCCAAAGAAGGGGTTTTAATGTTATCTCATCTCACAAATTGAAACCCAAGCAAAAAGTATATTGAAGGAGTTGAAGACATAATTTGAAAAAAGAAATTCATCTACTCAAATGTAAAATCTTACTGCAACAATTCTAGCTGTTATGGCAGCTTGCATGGGTTTTGGCATGTATGGTGTCTGCACCCAGATAACCCTGCCTTCTAAATAATAGGAATAGTGTTTTCAGTTTGTGATTTTAAAAGTTATTTGCAGCTGAATGAAATGAGATTGAGACAATTTTAAGGCAGCTAGCTCACAATTAAATCATGCTATAGATACCAAAATATTAACAACTACCACAACATTTAGATCTAAATGTTGCAAAATGACAATGCTTGGCACGTTCCCTATTCAAAAGAATGTGGATGGAGTTTTTCATGAGATGAATCTTTGTACTGCGTATAACTAAAGGAAGTTGCATTTAAGAAGGAAACTGGAAATACTTTTTTTGACAAGATGAAAGAATCTCAATATTTTGGAAGATAAAAAATAGCTGAGTAGCAACACTGAGGTGCTAAATCTTTTGACATCACCTGCAGAAGTCTGTTAATGATGTTCTAAACACCCACATATCAATAAGTAAATATTTTTCACAAACATCTCCTGCATTGTTGACCTTTAAGTCCCAATTTTCAAGGGATGCATATGGAGAGATATGCCTTCAAATTGAAATGCATGCCTCTATTGGTTTCTGAAATTCAGATACTCGATGGATTTATGAATTAGGGTTTGCATGCAGATGGCTAACCTTGACCCGTGGCACCACTAACAAGATAACATGAGAAGTTTCAGACTGCTACATATTACAAAGGGAGAATGATGCATATTCGGATGGCCCATCTTGACCTATGGCGCTACTAACAATGTAGTGACATGAAAATAGCAGAATACCATGGAGAACAAAGTGTATGTAGGGTGCAAGCTTAACAGAATTAACAGCCAACACAGAAATCAAGAGAACAAACTTATAATAAATAGCAGATTGTGACAGAAAATCAGCAGAACTGGGGCCAGTATGGAAATGTTTAACAAAGGTTAGCTCTGTATTTGGAACAAGATGGGGCAATCAGGGGAAAACACCAAAGAGTCGGGAGGAAAGGCACTACAAAGTTAAGCAAACCTTTTTGATCAGGGTTGTTCAGGAGTCCCTGCAGAGCAGCCCAGTGTTTGATAAATGCAGCTTGGAACAGGACTGTAAATCGTTTTTGTTCCAACTGTACTCATATATGACTTACTTCCAAGGTTGAGGGGCATGGGATGCTTTCCCTACTAGAAAAGCAACACCTAGAGAAAACATCTTGCCATCCTAATGCTATTGATTTTGTAATACCTTGTAATTGTTCCCACCTTCAATTTAGCCCTTGGTGTTCCCCAGGCAATTGTGTGCCTGCATGTCTACTGTCCTATGAAGCTTACAATTGGTGCTCTTACTAATATTTATTCTCTTTACTGCTGGTGCCAATAATATTTTCTCCCAGATAAATTAGTATAATCTAATTAAGCCCCGAACAGTTCTTCTCAATCCATGTTTCCCAGTTTCTATTTCAGATTTGATGAAAAGTCAGTGCACTGAGTAGCAGACTTCTTTTTTCTTAGTCTTACAAGATAATTTTTCCATGTGTCTTGACACATGTATCCAGACTTAGATATATATTTGAGAACACCCTTACCCTTAGCTTAAGCTATGTGAACTTTTCTACCTTACATGTTCCTTCATTTGTAAAGCATAACGTTAAGACAGTGTATCAGACTTTTAAGTATCATCCTATTAAGAATCCCTTTCTTTTCTCGTTTTAATTTTTTTCTACATCTGGAAAGCATTGCTTAGAAGTGGGATTTACAAAGAGGAAAAATAAAGAACAGGGATGTTAAATTTTGCTATTGACCAAATTTACATAACTATAGTGCATAAAATAGTAATTAAGTGGCAGGTGGGTAAGAAGGCTCACTGTGGGAGACTGCAGATTTTTGGGGTCTGCTTTTTTGGAAGGGCCAACAGAGCAAATCTGGGAAAATCAGTTCTGGATTGAAAGATACTTTAGCAAGAATGCCTGCACATTTGTAGCTTTGTTCTGCTGTAGAAATTATGAGGGTTACAATTTAGTTACTTATTTTGCACAATATAAAGAAGTGTAGTTTATAGTGTGGATGTGTGGAAGATAATAAAGGATATCTGATGGAAGATTTTCTTACAGTAGGTGGTGATATAGTGAAACAAGGATCTGCTTCTAAGTTGCTGGGAGGATGAAACTTCCAGAAGGACTGATAGTTGAACATAGGCAAGTGAGAGATTAAAAAAAAAACAACAAACTAAAATACAGGGTTTATTTCCACTTCACGTTCTGCTTTTGTTGAAACATGTTTCTCAGGAATCAGTTTAAATGCAGCATTTTGGATTTAACAGCTTTCCCCACAGATTGTCATGAGTTACACTGTGCTATGAAACAGGTCCTGGAGACAGAAAACCTGAAAAGGTACAGGGAAATTTGCTGTACAATGTGCAGTACTTGACTTTTCAAAATATATATTAGATGAAATATCTTTTTCTTTGGTTCTTCTAAATCTGATGCACAGTCTATGTAATAGGAAGCTACACTTTTCATGACATGAGTTTAACTTGTGTTAATGAATATGGAAAGAAAGACCCCTTTGTATTCACCTTCAGGTGAATATGCTATGGGTCTTTGTGGAGAATGTTCCACCTGCATTTGCTGCATGAAAAGAAGCACAGTATCAAGCTCCTACAAGTACAGTCACGTACAGTGGTAAGAGGGGTCACACATGAAATGCTCACATGAGAGGTTTAAGAGAAGAACTTCACCTGAAAATTATCTGGTTATTGACACTTAAATGTTGAATGCATTTAATGCTCTTTGAAAAGCTTGAACTTTTCATTAGGTCCGAGAATACAAAAGGTGAAAAACTGTAACTGATGAAATGCTATTGAATTAAATTCACAACAACATTAAATCAGACTGTAAAACTGATGCTTTTTTTTTTTCTTTTTCCCTGTTTGATAGAGTATCTTGATAGCTATGTTAGAAAAGTAGATACTGTAGTTCTACAGGAAATAGTAAATAAATATTTCCTGTGTTTTCTTGAATACTCTTGAGCCTTGAGTTTAAAAAACTCTTAGAAAAATGTTATCTTATAGATCGAAAAGAACCACACCATAGCAAGCAACTACTGGTGACTTTCTTCACAAGACGGATTCCATGGATTATTCCAGTTATACGTATAATAGCTTACAGCACACTTTTAAGCATTAGAAATCTACAACAAGGATATTTAGACAGAAATGGAACATGTTTAGTGGGTGAAGAAGCAATATTGCATTCATTCATGCATTCTCTTTAACTCATGAGAGAATATTTAAAGCTCTTAGAAGCAATACAAAAACAAAAAGGATGACAACAACAAAAAACAAGAACAAAACTTTAGACATTGTTTTATCCATGAAATTCAGATGTAATACAAGTGCTGTTCCAAAAGAAATGCCCAGTATTTTGTGATGATGGCCCACAACATCAGAGGCAAATATTGGTGGTATGGCAGTAGTGGTTGAACCTTCCCACTAATATTCCATTCCATTTTTTGCCACATGACAAATGGCAGCAGAAGGGCAGTCTGACAAAATGACTTCTGACATGAAAGTGTGTGTGAAGCAAAGGTGTGCCACTGAATTCCTCCATGTGGGAAAAATGACACCCACTGACATTCCTTGACACTTGGTGAGTACACATGGAGACCAAACAGTGAGTGTGAGCACAGTGTAGCAGTGGGTAGCGGTGACCATGACAGTGGGCTCATCTCTGCCTGTGCAGATTTTTACGAGCATGACATGCAAGCTCTTGTTCATGGTGATGATTAGGTAGATAGATAATGTCTTATAGCTAAGAATTTGCTCTATCAAGCGGTGTTGTTGTGCTCTTTGTATCACATATGGTTTCCATGGAAATAAAAAGGAGGCATTCCTTTCAGAGTGACCTATGTAACAATCTTTGTAACAATGATACAAACAATTTCAGTCAGTTGAACCGGTATAGTACCATATGGCTGCCGAGTAAAAGGTGTTGAACACAAGTTTTGAAAGCTCACTTACTTCTCAGATGTGCTAATTGCAGCCTAGATGTTGTAGTTTGCTGTGGATGATGAGCTGAATAAAATAGGCCATATGGAGTGATGGCATCCATACAAATTGTTTGCATTTAGTGAATAAATGCAAACACCAGGTATTCACAGTGAAGACATTAGGAAGTAAAATTATCCTACCACTGTAAATTCCCACAATCCAAGCCTGCAGAGTAGAAGTAACTCTGCACATGTTGAAAGCTAAGTGAAATTGTTTAGCAAATTAGTTTTTTTTGTTTGTTTTTATTTTTGTTTTGTTTTGTTTTTGTTTTTACACCTGTTCTTCAAAATAGCAAAGAGAAGTGCCTAATCACCATCTGACTTGCTATGTTTCCTCTTTCCTCTGGCTTGTGTTATTTCTTAGTAGGACTGAATGCATATGTTTTGTTTAACAAAATGGTCTATTAACTCTTATTAGTGCAAAGCAGGAGAGCATCCTCTTTGGTTTTGTCACAACTCTTGGTTCCTGCCAAGGTAAGTAGGTAAAAGGCTGGATGCTTAATCAGGGTATGAATCCTAGTGTCCTCAGATGTTCTGGGTGGTCCATGACAATGAACATCAGAGGACTCATTTCCATTATAGCACAAAATTAGCTCTGTGATGTCTATTGTTCTCTAATTTCTCACTCATCATTCTAGAAATGTAATCCCAGGTGCCTCATTCCTATGCAAGCAGATGTGGAAGCTCATAAACTGAATTGCAACCTGAAGGAATGAGTTGTTCTCGGATCTTTTCGTTGCCAGGGAAACTACATTCTCAGTCTGTGTATATTTACCATAGCCTTTTTTTTTTCCCAAAGCTGTCTAAATTCCATGTTCTGGCACTTAGGAACAGAGTGAGAAAGAGAAATAGTAATATGTGTTTCCTAACTTTTATCATTGGTTTCTTGAATATTTACAAAAATAGACCATGCATTTTATTTTAGAACATACATGACTTCACTAGGTAAACAGATAAACCTATGAAGTATTTAATACACATGTTTTAGTCCTTTTGGCTGTCTCCCTGTGCTCTAGTTAAAAGTCAATTAGAGTACACTTTGGTATGGCCTGAATGTCTAAATAGGTACTTCAAAATAAAAAGTTGTGTCAGGAAGGAGTGTTTATGACTTTTCTTTTCCCAAACTTCTCAATGACGCAAAAGCAGAATGGTGTTGTTAAATCATGTGTCACTGATGGGGACACAATGGATCTAAGGAGCTATTCTTTATGTCAGTATTTTAAAATTTCTCAATAATAGTTCAAAATAGCCAGTTCAACTTCTGTATGTCCACAGGAAACTGCATTTTAAATGCCAGCATTTATATTTATGGAACATCTACTCAGAATAATATTTAGGGCTTTCTTTAATGTACTGATGTCCTGTTTCTCCCTTGTTAGCTTTTAGACACTAGGAAAATCCAATCTGCAGACAAAGGTATCAGACAGGTTCTTTTTTTTGTTTCTGTTTTTGAATTGTGTAATAAATGATTTTTAAAAACATCTCTTTAAAATGTAAGTAGACAGTGACTTTTAGAATAAAAATCTGAACTTCTTCAGGTATAAAATGGGGAGACTATAGGAAAAGCCATAATCAGCCGGTGACAAACTAGATGGAATTGCTGATAACTGATGATATCCTGGTTCTACTATTGATAAAATGAATCCAAATGTTACAAGAAAATGAGGGAATCAAAACAAAATAATTTAGGAGTTGAGCGTGTAAATTTGCAGGTATCATCTGGGTCTATATATGGGTTTTTTTGTGTGTGTGTGTTTTATTGTGTTTCCTGGTGTTTGAGAGGAAACGAAAAATCAAGATTTAAGTATTGTTCAAGAGCTTGTTGAGATGAATAGTACTACTTGGTAACACTTCCGTGTCAGACACCATTCTGTCAGGCCACTCCTCTGCTGCCATCCATCACACAGCAGCAAAATGTAATGGAATATTGGTGGGAAGGTTCACCCTCTACTGCCATACCATCACCATCTACTTTGTGGGCCAACATAATAATATAGCAGGCATTACTTTCAGAGTGGCCCTCCCAATATAGTCTTGTCATATTCCAAATTTTATTCCACAGGTTATCAGTGGTTTATTAGTGGTTGTAAAATGAGGGGTGCTACAAAACTCAAACAAATAGATTCATAAATTTCAGGCCATGACAAAATGCATACCTACAGGAATGTTTGTTAGGAGATTAAAAGCTAGATCATAGTGAAGCTGAAATTTTAGTGTTATTTCTGCCAGAACAGGTGAAGAATCAGTTCAAAGACGACTTTGATAGAGAAATCTTAGAATGTGAATGATGTGTTTAGTACAATTGTGCCCAAAACTGTTACCTTTGAAGACTATTATGCACACAAATATTACTAAAATGTTAATTTAATTTAAACATTTAAGAAACTGAAAGATATTATGGAAGAGTTCAGTAGATACTCATCTGGTAATATTTAGAAAGCTAAGCAGAACCTTGTATAAGGGTTGTTTAAATGTGTTTGGAGATTTACATTATATGAAGATTGACTTGTATTTGAGTAAGAAAAGAGGCTCACTCAGAAGCTGAGAGGAACAGCTGTGATTTCCAGAAGCTGTTGATAAGCAGAGCTCACAGCCATGCCATAAGGCTGGTCCTGTGCAGTTTGTGTAGAGCTGTGTGGTCCAGGTGAAGCACGGGTGAATGAAACTATAGCACGATTTAGCTAACATTTTAAGGGAAATAGCGAGGTGACTTTACCACAGGAATATAATTAATTACATTGGTTATTCTAACTATAAAATGTTTCCTGTGGACTGTGCTGTTGAGGATACAAGGTATTTTTATTTCTGTAGTCTAAACTGATAATGGGAAAGAAAACATTCATGCACCAAATAGCTGATACTTGTCAACGGTTTATGGGCTGGTTTGGCCTGGTTCAGTGACTAGTGGGGTGGAGGGACTTCGCAAAATCCACGCCCCTGGAAAAGGGACACAGGGGACCCCAAAATAATTAAAGAAAAGAATAGCGGCAATGATCTGAGGAGGAACAAACTAGTTTACTAAATATAATGAGAAAGTATCTGAAAAAAAAGCTGTAGGCCTTACAGTAATGCTGAAGCAGCAAGCGCAGTTGGGCAGCGGCGAGGAGAGATGAAGCAGAAGAGTTATGAAGGAAAGCAAAAAAGGAAGTCAGATGACCCGATGGCGCCTTATATGTGTTCCCCCCCGTGCAAGAATGATATCAGCACAGTGAACAG
The DNA here is from genome assembly GCA_030625065.1 of Alectoris magna. Classification (NCBI taxonomy): domain Eukaryota; kingdom Metazoa; phylum Chordata; class Aves; order Galliformes; family Phasianidae; genus Alectoris; species Alectoris magna. Next base: position 72,957,699 of record CM060561.1, on the reverse strand, counting down.
TCTTCTGGGGAACGTAGTGTCTTCTCTTTAGTATGTTGAACTGGGACATTAACACTTTAATTCCCAGTGCACTACATGCTGTTATGATGTGGAATACTGATGACCTAAAACCATGACAATACTGAATAACTCCAGTACCTTGCCTGAGTAGCTGAGCCTATGCCACACTCTCACATGATACAATTGTGTACTGTGCTTCTATCTCCATGTACAAGGCTTAAGTTTCTGAACTTCAGCTTGACTAATCCTCAAAATTTCTGTTCTATTTGAAGTCAAAAACCTAAATTCAAATTCTACATTCATGATTCTACTTTTGAAAACTCAGTTTCTAAGCTTCTCAGTAATGTCTTCTTACAGTCCTCAAAATAAAATGTGTGTTGTGTGAACAAATTTACTGTCCTTTGTTAAAAATAATGTCTTTTCAGACCACATTTTTGCATTGTCAGTCTGTCTCAGCGCTCTGTCTTCTGCTTTACAGAAAAACTTCTTTCAATAAATGATCTTGTGACTTACCTATATGCAGTATGCTGCTTACTCTACAGATAACAGTGAAAATACCCATACTTACCAGTGGATCTTTTCTTCTGGCCTATCTTTTAGAGTCTCTGAGTGTCACTGAAGGACTGAGAGATGGTATGTTTTTTAATTCTATTTATTTATTCATTTAATAATTATTTTTCTGCGGACTGGCTGTAGAAAGTTATTATTAATTGTACTAAGGCATTTATGGCTTCAAATTTTTAAAATAAGCCTACTGAGACAAAGTTTTCTCACAGCTTTTATTAATTGGCAAAGTGGCCATATGTGTTTATAATAAGTCAACTAATTAGTCATCCTATGTGATGGTTTATTAAAAGTGATCTGAATTCTATCACTAAATAATACTCTGAGATCAAATAAAATATCACAACAAACGACGAGTTAGTTAGCTGGGAAATTATAGCACAAATTTTATCATTGAGAGAACAGTCATTTCAGTTAAACTAACATTTTTATGCTTTTTACAAATTTTTACTCTTGGAAGTTGTTTCAACCAACAAACAAACCAAAATGAGGTATTTATTAGTAGGGTTGTTCAGATGACTCTATTTTTCTGCAAAAGGGGAATCTCTTCTTATGTCTTGTTTTATCATGGGAGAAACCTCTGCACCCTGCTGTCATAGCTGAATCTCCTCATCTTGGCAATTTTCTCTCTCTCCTACATTGCACTATGGGAGGTGTGAACTTGCTGTGGAACCTGGCTTATGAAAAAAAAAACGTCTTTTGAACACTGATAATGTTGTACAATGCCTTGCATGTGTGCAACGTTTATGTTAATTGGTTACCAGAAGCATGTTTTTCTCTGCCTGTGCCGAGTTCTTCTTGATTTCAATTAAGCGTGGTACAGGATTATTTGTGGCCTACTAGTCTTTCAATAGGAATTTTATTTTTCCAAAGTTTGAAAAGTTGTTGCTAAAATAAAACTGATCTACCTTGACAGTTTGTAGAAGCATGAAAATCTTCACCATTGTGATCATATGGTCCGCATAAACCTGTCTCATGTTTTTAAACCAAAATCTATTATGAGGTAACCACTGTTACAATGTTCTTGAAAAGTATAATTTACCTTTTGTGTAACTGTAATTTTAATTTTTTTAGCAATAAGCAAAGGGTGTAAATCCAACCTACTCGATGTTCTGCCACCTGCTGTCAAGTTTCAAATGTATTTAATGCATATTAGCCATAGGAGTACTATAGGGTTGCTATGTTCACTCTAGTACTTATTTTAGATTAGATGCCTCTGGCTTTCTTTAAATACAAAATTTTTAAAAAACTCAGGCTTTTCTCTCAGAAATCAGTATGTAATACACAGCATGAAACTCTCCAGAGGAGCATTCAGCAGAACCTTTACTATCACACCTTCCATTGAGATCGTCACTCTGTAGACTGTGTCCTTATTCTCTGGCCCAGTGACATTTGATTGCTCTCTTCTCAGAGTGACTTGAAAAGAATGTTGTCACTCTGGAACAAGATATTCCCCTGTGATCTGAATGCTCTCTCAGCTGAGTTTTGAGGCTATACATTTTCTTTGTAGCCATCAGAAAGAAAACTGTATACACATTAATTTTAGACATAACCTTTACTTGTAACAGTTTTAAGAGGATATATTTTATCAGTTTTGGGATTTTTTTCTATAATAACAGTTTGTTGAATAATAGTTATTTGTCCTTCCTATCGGTATGCATTAACACCATGTTTAAATATTGGTGGGTTTGAATATAACAGCAGTATATACAGTGTAATAAGCATTTTATTACATTTTATATTATTCAGACACCACTTTCTTCACATTCAGTGCATGTTTAATGATCAGTTTTATAAAAATGGAAATAAGTACATGCTTATTTGAATCTAATTCTATTCATATTAATTACTTTCAGAGGTTGATTCTGCTTTCCTTTCCATTACTGCTATGTATGTTCTACATACAAACTTAGTTCACCTTCGTATTACTAGGTAGCATGATTCTGAAACTCTTTCTAAGTCTAAAAGCACCCCTTTAAGGTATGCATGCAAATCTGGTTAAATATCACTGATATTTTCCTGTCTCCTTGAACCGGGTCATCACCCAAATGTGAAGAATGTATTGTGAATCTTCTTGTTATTTTATGAAGATGAAGTGAATTGAGTATAGAGATGCATTTTACCACTATTAGAGCAGATAAGCTGGGAATCACATAATTGAAAGTATGCTTGCAAATGTAAGATAGCCTTTAATGTACTTGGATGCATACTCTGCTACATGTTTAACTACATTTATCTATGATTCTGTGGGAATTTTAGTAAGAATTGAGATAAGTTTGTTGTTTCAGTTAAGAAATAGAACTGACTGTTATGGATAATAAAATTCTTATATGAACCACAGAGTATAATTCTAAGGAGGGAATGAACCGTTTCTAGGTAAGATGCGCATGAAAGAGGCAATGCACTATGTTGTTGAACTTAATTTCAGTAGAAAATTTGAAACAAGCTACAGTATCAACACTGTGCTTTATTGTGTAGCTACTGTGCAGCACTGTCCTTGTGAATGTTTTTACCATTCAGAAACTGAAAGAAAATCCGTCTCTTAATTGAATGGTAGGTCAGCTTCTGAACACTTTGAGCAAGACATACCAGTATAGACACTAACGTGCCATTAAAACTGTTAATCATCACACCTATCTTTCCCCTCAGAAGTCACATTGGACAAAGTTGGCAATAAAGACTATAAGCCAGCAAAAGCTGTCTCTACTTGCTTGCTTTCCGATCTTGAATTGCTCTATTTGAATGAAAAATGACTCTAGAGACACTGAAATATAATGCTTTTGTACTACTGAAACTCACAGTGTTGGTACATGGAGCTTCAAATTATCACTGGTTGAGAGTATATCTAAAGCTAAATCCTAAATGATAGAGTTTTCTTGCTTGAAGTGGTTTTATAAATATCCTGTAGTGCCTTAGGAAAAATAAACGAGTTCTCCAGAACTGTGAAATTCTGCAATGTGTTTTTGCAAGTACTTCCTTTTGCACAGGGAAAATTCAGCTCTGGTTATCAATTTAACTTGATTCTAAAGCTTCAAAAAGCAAAGATGGTTATGGTTGTTTTGTTTTGTTTTGTTTTGTTTTTTTGTGGTTTGTTTTTTTCCTTCATTTATTTTCATTGCTTCTGGTAAAATATAAACAATAAATAAATATAATAAAATCATTTTAGTTAAAAGTTGTGCTGCTCAGCTTGTGGATGAAGAATTCAACTACGGTGACTCTTGGCAGAATGAATTTGGAATCAAGAAATTGTTTCCTTCAATTATTTTAGATTAAGATGATCTAAGTAACTCAATGACTGTAATGTTTCATGCTCTATTCAATTCTTGAAAAGAAAGATCTGCATAAAATTATGCTTCTGTGAGGACTTTTTTTCCCAATTCTTAAATTCTAAGGACAGGAAATTACCAGTTCCTACAGTCAGAATACTGAATGAAAATTGTATTTGTTTAGGTTAGCACAAACATGCAAAAATGTCTGAAGCAATAAGGTATTTTTATCCATGCTTTTATTTACTTGTTTACCTGCTGAATTATTCAGATGGATCTCATGTAATGGTATGAGAAGTACCACATGTAGTGGCAGAACTAGGACCATAATAAGAAATTGATGATATTTATTGTGCACTTGTTTCCTATTATATTCTGTGAGAATATGATGGATAAATATCACTTGCTTCATGCTCAGGAGTATTTTCTCTCTCAGTACATTTCAATAGCTAATGGGAGATTTGAAAGCAGCAGGGAGCAGAGGGATTTTGATTTACATCTGGAGCAAACAGTTTTGGGAGCCAATCTGAATTTAGATAAAATTTCTAGATTTGACTGCTTGACCCAGCTTCCAGGTTTCTTCTCAGGGCAGAAAGAGGGACTGCGTGCAAAATGTAGACAGTTGTAGTATGATATGTCCTATCTGGAATCTTTTCAAATACCATACTATCACTACCTGGAATGGAGTAATGCTGGACACAAGAACAGACTGGGAGCCAAGCAGACAAAGAGCTGCTGGTTCAGACTGGGCACTGGGGATGTTTTTTTGTTTGTCCATTTGTTTGTTTGTTCATTTTTATATATATCTTGTGGGTGACCCAATAATGTAGCAGGATTCTGAGAGAGGTGGTTGATGCTCCATGACTGTCAGTGCTCAGGAGGTGTTAGGACAGTGTTCTCACTAGTATGTTTTAACTTTTGGTTAACTCTGAAAAGATCAGGTTGCTGTGCTAGATATCTTTGAAGATCCTTTCAAACTGAACTGCTCTGTTCTATTCTACTTCTGTACTTGGAAGTAACCATAAAAAATCATACTACCCTAAGGTCATCCCTCTTCTGCCATCTTATTCTAAGGTCAGGTGACCTTGTGAACATGAATTTTACTGATTTGAGCTGAGCTAAACTGATTTGAACTGCCCGCATTTGTGCTTCTACCACGTGTCTAATCAGTATAAGTTTTTAACTGATAGATAATGATTTATAAGATGACTTCGCAATGCTGAAATTTCTGAAATATAATTTGTGGTTATTAAACTGGAAAAAAAAACAACTAATAAGCAATAAAACACCCATGCAAGTGTGAGCCTTTCCTTAATATTCCCTCAATGCTCTGGGAAAATTGTGTATGACATAGGAATTATATTTTGGCTTTCAAAATGAATTGTGTGAAATAATAAAAAAAGGAGTTTTCAAAATACAAGTGTACCTTGCATGTTCTGTGGCAGTGCAACTGTATTTTTAGCCTGGATGCCTGAAAGTTACCTTTTTACAGTAGTATAACAAACTGAGAGTTGTCCTTGTCCATGCATTTCATTCCTTCTCTTTACCTCTGTATTTTTTCCCTCTTTCTGCCAATTTTAAATCTTTATAAATGTACCATAAATTGTAAACTCTTCTTCCTTCTTTCATTATTTTCTGTCAGCAGACAATGAAATTATGAATCTGAGTGGAAATTGCTGTCAGAAATACTTCCTATTTTCTGGTCCAGGAATAATAACCATGCCATCTATAAACAGATTTTTTTCCAAATTTATTCACTGCTGGGAAGAGCTTTAGAAATAGACCTTTTTCTATTTAGGCATTTGTTGTGTCTTTCCCTTCTAGCTGTACACCATAGTATGCGCTTTATTCAGGTTAATTCCTCAGTAAGAAAAGGGTTATTGTGCGCGACAATGTAAATGACCATTGTTTTTCATGTGCAGTCATAAATAGGACTTACCCTTAGTGGGGCTGTGAAAGTTGCATGAGGAGAGTATTTGCACGCTAATTGTACCTGCCACATGGCTTGATGGCTCATAATTTGGCTGTGAATAGTAATAGACTGGGTAAAAAAAAGTCTCCTGCTGTTTAGCTCTTTTCATCTACTACCTGAGATTTCCAAAAGAGCACTCTTTTAAGAGAATTGAAAATACAACTCTGTATATTTTCTGCTGCTTTGTTCTGTTTCTTTTTGATACTGTTCTGCCTTTTCGAGAATAACAAAAATTTTCTTTTGGTTCACTTTTTAGAAGGAAGCATAATCCACTATTTAATTCTTGTCTTTGCAGTGGAGCCATGTGATGGTCCCCGCAGTTAATACCAAAAATATGACTTCTTCAAATTAAATTTTTTGTCTTGTTCTCTGAACTGTTTGCCATATATTGTTGGCCAATGTCTTAATTTATCTCTATCCCCATGTTTGGAAATGGAAGGACAGGAAGATGTTTATCAACTCACATTGATTATTCAACTCAGTCATCAATATTTGGAGCTTACTTATGTAACAAATGAAAGAAGCTCCCAAAGGTCTTAATTATTTTCAGAGTAAAATATTATTGCAATTATTATAATGTTTTTAGGATGGTCATAGACTGTGGGGGGATTCTAGGCCCTTAGCCACAGTACTTCCATAATTCAGAGAGCATTCTTGAGGACCTAGATATTTAATTCTAATGTAACAAAGTTGTCAAGTTACTTGTCATGCAATTAGCTATTTGTCCCTTTTTCCATCAGTAAAAAGTCAAGAACATATTCAGGACTGTCCTAAGTATTGGATAACATTGCATTTTCATGAGGCTATCCGTATTAAAATTTTGTTTCTCAGCAAAAAACCCGCACATTTTGACATTGAGTAGATCATCTTCCCAATCTCTATTCCTTGTTCTCTAATAAAAAACTGCAAAGTCAACACATCTTGACAGTAAATATGAAAATCAACTATAGTTTTAACAACTTCTAATATAATAAAATAATTTAATTTTCATATAAAATAGAACCTTGTCTAAGCAGTCATTAACTGTGCTCTCCTTCACCATATATTTCTTCTGATTAATATTAATGAATCATTTTACATAGAGTGGTGTTCTTTCAACATCAAAATCCAGAAAGGAAGGATGAAAAAAGGAGAAAAAGGAATAACTACAATAACAACTTTTTGGGTTTTGCTGTCATGAAGACCCTGAAGGTGCAGTTGGGAAATTTATTAATAGCCTGGCACTTTAGGAAGAATTATTGAAAAAAATCCATAAGAAAAACGTATTCTGAATCTGATGAAATGTTTTGATGGGAACACACTGATTTCTGTCTCTGCTCTTGGAAGAAACTGACTTGCCTGCTTGCTTCTCAGTTTTGATGGCATGCTGCTGCCTGATGCTGTCAGAGGAACAGGAGGCTTCTGCTAAGGCTCTCTGTTTCTTTGTAAATCTCACTGTTCAGGGACCTAGTTCCTGATTTCCTGGCAGCTTACTTTTCAGCCTGCTCAATTTCCCACAGAGATGACTCTTTAATGAGTTAGAGTCCTGAGCAGCTGTTTTCATGATTCAGTCACTGCATATAGTAAGTCATTTGCATCCCATTATATTTAGTCTCGCTATAAAACCAGAAATTAGCTGAGTTTCATATCAGTGTGTGTGTTTGTATAAGTACTTCTGGAGTTTTATGACATGAAAAGTGTATATACTGAGACTCATAAACTCAGAGGTGAATAATGTCGCCTTTTCTCACCAGCTTATTCATATCTGCCTCACAGGAAAAGTGTCCTGGCAAGATAATTGGTAATGGAATCCAGCTACCCAGGCAATTAGCACTTCAAAATGTGTCTACATATTCCTAGTACTTTGTCAGGTGGCCTTACATTAGTAGGACAGTCATATGTCAATATCCTAGTTACATTCATCAAATGGAATCTAGAAATCCTAAGGGCTATACTCACATTAAGTAGAATGCCAAGGAAGACATATACACTTCAAGTTAGAGGTTATTGTCTGGAAGGCAATACCAGAGACTTCAGATCACAGAAACAAAGAAAGTAATATCAACTGAGTAGCACTGCAAGTATGTTCATTTGGTGCATATATTTAACTTCTACCCAGTCCCACTCACAAAACAAATGGTTTCTGTTGTAATATTTTAGATTCAAATGGCTCATGGTAAATGGCAATGAAGAGTATTGTCTACTTTTGTGAGCCTTTTTTCTTTATGTGCCTTGGACTTTCTTTTCTTCTTTCTCTCTTTTTGTTTTAATTTTAATTTTGTCTTAGGATGTTGCGTGTAATATTCAATGGATACTTTCTCCTGTTGATTCCCATCAATGGAGAGTAGTTAACACTTGGTGACTAATAGATGACATCCAAAAATCTTAGGTGGATGGCAATATTACTGGATAAAATTCACGTAAGAAATATGTTCTAATGAATGAGATTAAGTATCTGCCAAGAATGAAATACCATCTAGGTATCAGCTGAGATAACGCAATGTTAAGAAAACTGTGTCCTAGAAAGAATGCAAAGAGGAAAGCACTTACTAGATGGAAGTTATTTCACAGCTGCTGTATTGTGTATTACTATTGGCAGCGATGACACTGCAGTTAAAATGAAGGCAATTAATATGGTCTTGTAATTGTTATTTCTCTAACTCTTGACCTGAGATCAGGATCTTATAATGTGATGTTCATTAGCAACATAGCTTTCTTGGGGAACATACTACAGAGTTCCCTGAGTTTTGAGTTGTTCAATTCTTCAAATCTTTGCCAAGGGATTAGACATGGGTTGTTGCTGTGTTCTGTAGCTACTGTGTATGTGGGATTAAAAAAAGTATGTAAACTGTGGTAGCTGTCTCATGGCATAGGAGCAATGGCTTAATGAATCTGAAGCTCAAAGGATGAGACATCGTACAAGTTGGTCTGCTGGAAACTTCTGTGAATTTTACCTGTGCGCAGTTTTTGTTCTCCTATAAAATTCAACAGGGAGCTCTTTGCAGAAGGCTATGCTGGGTGAATTTTTGTTTTATTTTCTGTATAACTGAGAAATGACTCACACCTCACTACTGCAACAGTTGTTAGCTGGCCTTAAGAAGCGTAAATACAAAGGCCACTCCAAAAGTAATGCCTCCCTTTTTGTCATGTTGGCCCACGACAGATGGTGGTGGTATGGCAGTAGTGTGAACTTTCCCACCAATATTCCATTACATTTTGTTGCCATGTGACAGATGGCAGCAGAGGGGCAGTCTGACAGAATGGCATCTGACATGGAAGTGCATGAAGCAAAGGTGAGTCACTGAATTCCTCCAAGTGGAAAAAATGGCACCCACTGACAGTCATCACCCTCTAAGCTGTGCTGTTCAGACAGTTTTCAATCTACCTCACTGTTTGCAAATTCAGTTCATAATTATCAGCTTCTCTATGGGAATCCTAATGCAGATGATGTTGATAGCCTTACCAAAGTAAATGTCTATCATTTCCAAAGCTCTCTCCTTGTCTACCAAGCCACTCATTTCATCATACAAGATGATCAGGTGATTGAACGCTACAGTGCAACTGTAAGGCAGGCAACTTAGGGTACCCACAGGAAAAAAAAAGCAACCCACATTAATATAAATATCAGTGCTTCTCAACCTAATAAGCTACACAGTAAAAACTGTCAAAGTATTTTAAAATCCTTCTTTTTCAATACCACCTCAGTTTATTGGAAAGCTGCCCATAACTTCCTACTATCTAATGGCTAATGAATCCTTCTAGGACTAGGCTTAGAAAGCAAAATAGTTGCCGTGCAAAATTAATTTTCTTGTGTAAGAAATTCATCTAAAATCTGCTACTTGATAAAGAAAGAAACACACCTTCAGAAAGAGTTTCATTTCACTTGTTTTATGATGGCATGAATCAATCTTAATATCCCTTTCTCCATTGGCTGGCTACAAGAAGATTCTAACCCTTCAGACACACATGTATTTAAAAGGGTAGATCAAGGTGAGAACTATTTCATGTCAATTCATCTGAGCCAATTTTGAACTCTTTATCCATCACAGTGGCTTAACACTAAGTGACAAGTTAACTTAAGGCCTTTTCTTCATTTTCTTGAATTACTTATGAATTCTAACAAGTGTGGCAAGGAAGAAGTTGATTTATAAACTCTGGGCTAAATACTATTGTTACTTTTAACAATATGTTATCTGTGGACTTGCATTTGGAAGCAGGGTGATGGATGGTTCCAATTCTGTGAAGCATAAGCAGGTCTTGCTAAATAGTGAAAGAAACATCCTACTCCTCCATCCCGACCCTGAGCCTATTGACCCAGAGATACAGTTGCTATAGCAGTTTCTTGTGTGCTGCTGGAGTAATTCTCCTCAGAATAATTCATTACATTACGCTTATTTTCTGATAAAGTACTAATATCTTCTTTGAAAAGTTACAGAAGTATTTTTCCATCTTTGTAACATATATTTTCTCAGCTCAACTTGCAGGTATTCCCAGTCTGCAGGTCTTCCAGAAATGGAGCAAGGCATCCCACTGCCACTCAGTTTGACGGGAGAACAAAGTGATCTACTCACGACAGCCATCATCCCTGGGATAATGAAACAAACATGGATGGTTCCTTGGCTAGTGCACCCTTGCAATTTCATCTCTTGTCAAGAGCTTACTGTGGTATGTCAGCTCTGGATTTGGACTTTAATAAGGTATAGAAACAAGTATTCTTTCTGCAGTTACTGTCATTTCATTACTGAGATTGCAGCAAATGTTCTGAGTTTTATTCCTTACTGATGAGATCACATACTGGAAAAGTTAGTAAATTTTTGTGGAGTGAGGACCCAGGTTTTGTCAGATGTTTGTAAGAGCAATGCATGTAGTCTTTTTTTACCTTTCTCTCTAAATATAAAAAGGCAATTGAAATTAAACATTTTTATGTGAAACCAGCAGCTGGGGAAGGCTGAATGCCCTTTTTCTTATTTCATATGGCACAATCACAGCTGTCATATCTTACGCAGTAACATACTTTTGCCTCTCAGAAGATTTGGATATATGTTTTTTCAAATAGAGAACTTGAAAAAATATTGAATCTCTTTCATGCAGGGGTTAAGGCACTCGTCATCCTTGGGAAATCATGCCCTTTGTAGGTCATGCATGCATATGGTTTTAACTTTGGTGACAGCAGAAGCATTTGTCTTGTGGGAAACAGTGAATAAAAACCTCAGCTTGCTGTCACACCTAGTGCTTGTTTAAGTAACGTTCCTTTCCAGGAATATTCTAGCCATATTCTAATCTGATTTGGAGTGATTTTTGTACTTGATAAGTGACATCTTTCTGTCTTTGAAGTTGGAGGAGGCCTGTGAATTCCTGTGTGTGACTTTTAGGGAGGTGATTTTTGTGGGTGTAGGGAGAGGCCTGTTATTTTTGTGAGTGAAAGCTCTAAAGTAGGCCTGCAAAAACTGGAGGGAAGGACAGCTCAGTATAGTAAAGTATTAAACATACATGGCCATTTGAGATTTTCAGTTCTCAAGCTTTTCATAGGTGCACCAGAAAAATATAATGTATCTGTGTAACCACATGGCACAGTGCCCTGGTTTTGGCTGAGATTCATTTTCATTTTCTTTCTAGTAGCTGGCATGGTACTGTGTTTTGGGTTAGGAGAAAAACAATATTGATAACACACCAATGTTTTATTTGTTCCTGAGCAGTACTTAAACAAAGTGAAGGACTTTTCATCTTCTCGTAGTGTCTGTCCTGCCAGTGAGGAGTCAGGAGGGGCACAAGGAGAGGGAGGGGTCAGAACCAGAACACACACTGGCAAAGGAATATTCCATACCATATGGCGTAATGCTGAACAATAAAACTGGAATGAGTTGCCTGAGAGGGGCTACCACTGATCAGGAACTGGTTGGAAATTGGTTGATGGTTGGTGAACAACTGTGTTGTGATTCACTTCTTTTGTATATCCTATTACCATTTTTATTTATTTCCATTCCTTTTCTGTCCTATTAAACTGTCCTTAACTCAACCCAGGAGTTTAACCTTTTTTTTTGCTTCTTTCACTGGGGAGGAGGGAGTGAACTGTGTGGTGCTTAGCTGCCTGCTGGGTTAAGTCACAACAAAGTGTATCCAAACAAACAAGCAGGCAAACAATCAAAAAACAAACCAAAACAAGACAAAAACCTTTTTTTTTCTCCCCTTTTCTCAAAATAAGATCTGTCTAACCAGATTTTTCTAACAATTCTTTTCTTTTGTAGAACTCAAAATCTCTACATGTATCTAACTGGAGATTGCTCTGTTTTGTATACTTGATGTCAAACAAGCTCTTGCTAGGGACAGGTTTCTCTGAAATTCTTCACTTTTAGAGATAAAGCAGTGAAAGTCCATGGGACCGGATGGGCTCCATCTGAGGGTGCTGAGGGAATTGGCGGAGGTGATTGCTGAGCCACTCTCCACCATCTACCAGAATTCCTGATTATCTGGAGAGGTCCCAGAAGATTGGAGGCTTTCCGATGTGACTCCCATTTACAAGGGCTGTAAGGAGGATCCGGGGAACTACAGGCCAGTCAGCCTGACCTCAATACCAGGGAAAGTTATGGAGCAAATCATCTTGGGTGAGATTACATGGCACGTTGTCATGGTTTTGTGTTTTGTAATTTTTGCTATTGGTATTCCATATCACAACATCATGTGGAGCACAGAGAAGAAGTACTACACGTCCCAGGGGACCTCGCGGCCAGAGAGGGAAAATACGTCACGGAAGCGACGCTCGCTCTCTCTCTCTCACTGCCTGGCAGTGGGTGTGGGTGTGCTTCCAAGCCGCAGCGCCTTCAACTTCAAAGTAGGCTTCTTGGTCTTCAGAAACCTCTCTCTCTCATTATATTTGATTTATTAGCTTCGATTCTAATTATATTGTATTATAGTGTGTTATCTTGCATTCTGATATCATAGTTAGTCAATAAGTTTTACTCCTCAGATCATTGCCGCTGCTCCATTTGTTCCCTTGAACTCCCATCTCCCTACCCCTTTTCCCTTTTTCCCTTTTTTTTTTGAGGGGGCCGGGGGGCTACGGGCCTACTGCCCCCTCCCCTGTCACGGACACAGATTGATCTTGATAACCCTGTGACACACGTGAATGGTATCCAGTGGATCAGGCCCAGCCAGCACGGGTTCATGAAAGGCAGGTTGTGCTTGACCAACCTCATCTCCTTCTATAGCTGGGTAAACAGACTGGTAGATGAGGGAAAGGCTGCTGGTGTAGTCTACCTAGACTTCAGCAAAGCTTTTGACAGGGTCTCTCACAGTATTCTCCTGGGGAAACTGGCTGCCTGTGGCCTGGACAGGTATACCCTGCTTTGGGTAAGGAACTGGCTAGAGGGCCGTGCCCAATGGGTAGTGGTTAATGGAGTTAAGTCCAGCTGGTGACCTGTTACAAGTGGTGTCCCTCAAGGGTCAGTACTGGGGCCCATCTTGTTTAATATCTTTATTGGTGATGTAGATGAGGGGATTGAGTGTACCCTCAGTAAGTTTGCAGATGACACCAAGTTGGAAGGTGGTGTTGATCTTCCTGAGGGTAGGGAGGCCCTTCAGAGGAATCTAGATAAGCTGGATCACTGGGCTGAGGTGAATGGGATGAGGTTCAACAAGGCCAAGTGCTGGGTCCTGAACTTTGGCCAAAATAACCCCATGCAGTGCTATAGGCTTGGGGCTGAGTTGCTGGATGACTGTGAAGAGGAAAGGGACCTGGGGGTGTTGGTTGATGCTCGGCTGACCATGAGCTGACAGTGTGCCCAGGTGGCCAAGAAGGCCAACAGCATCCTGGCCTGCATTAGAAATAGTGTGGCCAACAGGAGCAGGGAGGTAATCATCCCTCTGTACTCAGCACTGGTGAGGTTGCAATTCGAGTACTGTGTTCAGTTTTTGGACCCTCACTACAAGAAAGACATTGAGGCCCTGGAATGTGTCCAGAGAAGGGCAGTGGAACTGGTGAGGGGTCTGTAGACTTATGAGGAGTGGCTGAGGGAGCTGGGATTGTTTAGTCTGGAGAAGAGGAGGCTCAGGGGAGACCTCATTGCACTCTACAACTTCCTGAAGGGAGGTTGTGATGAGGAGGGATTTGGCCTCTTCTCTCGGGCAACAAACAGGACCTGAGGAAATGGCCACAAGTTGTACCAGAGGAGGTTTAGATAAGACTTAAGGAAAAACTTTTTCTTTCAGAGAGTGATCAGGCACTGGAATGGCCTGACCAGGGAGGTGGTGGAGTCGTCATCCCTGGCAGTTTTCAAGAGGTGTCTGGATGAGGATCTACAAGATATGGTTTAGCAGCTTGTGGTAGCAATGGTAATGGTAATCTAGTCCAAACAGTTGGACTAGATGATCTTGTAGGTCCTTTCTCACCTTGTGATTCTACAATTTTATGATTCTATGAAACACACTTCTGGTTGTTAAATAAGAGTCTTTTACTGGAGTCTGCTTTTTTGCCACCTTTCACCAAAATCTCTTAAAAAAAAGGCTAGACAACTGATCTGCAAATACAATTCCAGGTTGCCCTAGGTTTGCTTCACATGTCCATATACGCAGAAAGTTGAAGATAATGGAAACATGTTTCTAAAAGATCCATGTTCATTATCAATGTTTCTTTTTATTCACTGTCAGGTAAATGATTCATCATTCTACTAGATCTGTTTTTAACTATACCTTTTCAATTGACTAATAGTCTTGAAGTAATATACAGATTTTTCAAGACTGCTTCATGACTACAGCTTTTGAATGATCACAGATTTTGATATGAGTTCTTTAACTACCAAGGACCAAATGCTAATAAGCTGATATTCACATGAACTTTATTCTGTGAGTTCCAAAGGAGGCCTCACTGCATAGACTGAGATGGAAGGCTGTTCTAAATATAAAATTTGGTGAAGTACTGGCACTCATATCAGCAGGCTGTGTGGATTACATTTTCATATATTGTATGAAATGTAAGAAACATTAAATAAAATTGCATGGGTGTTGGAGTTAGGAGGTTTCCTCTTTTATTGCTTTTTTACATAAGAAGTCGTGTGTCACATTCTTTGACTCCTCATTATTCAATAGGAGGAGACACCTGTGTGCAAAGAGACCTTTGTTCTTCCTTGTTAGAAACCTCTGAGAATGTAGGAATTATACTGCTTGTACTAACAGTCATATTTTAGAGACATGTATCTCAAGGGGAATTTATCTTAAAAGTGTGGCTTTTCATTTACCACTGCTATCATATTCATTGTTTAGTAGACGCCATGCATGAGTGGAAGAGAATCTTGGTTAATTTCTCGCCTATATGAATTATTCTGCCTATGACAGATATGGTTAAAATAATTTATGTTCCCCATTTCTTCCTTTTCCAATTTCTTTTATTTCTCTGCACTATGCTGTAGACAATATATATATTTTTTTCATTTCTTTTTTTTTTTTTTTCCCCTTGGCTTGAACATTTGTCTGTTCTCAATCTCATTTCTGTGAAATGAACTAATTATAAAAAAAGAAAGCAGGGTCTTCTGTCAAATGACTGGTAAATCTGATGTGATGGTGCATCAAATAGCAGTGTGTTGTGGAGTGATATCAAGGATGATAATCAGCTCAGATTTATTTAACCATGGTCTAGAAAACCATGCCCTGGGACAAGATTAGCCATTTAACTAAAAAAATCTAGAAGGTAACTTCTCAGAAGTACTTCAGCAGCATTATTCCTGCTGTGAGGCCCTTTGCTCCCCAGTGGCATCATTTGCTTCCTAAATGTCAATGCAGTGTTTGACTGCTGCTCGTGCTTTGATTTTGTGCAGCATTACTCTATAAAAGATAAAGGTTACTCTTCTAATGGTGGAAAGTGTCTGAATGATTTGCAAGAGGAACGCTAAAATAATAAAAGGAAGAAACTCAATACATCAGGGGATGCCCTAAGACATACTGCTACAAAATTAATCAAAAAGCCCATTCCAGCTCCTGCTCCTCCATTCCAACAATATAGAGGTTGGGAACAATAGAGAAAACTGCAATGAAACCCCTTCTGTATGGGACATATGGCATTTCAGATGTTGTGAAGCTACAATTATGTACCCTTATAGCATGATATCACGTTCTGGAACTACTTGAAATCTTGTAGGCAATTACTAACATTGAACATTAGGTTTTTTAGATAGCTAAAGATTCCTTTTTTTTTTTTTATTCATGAATGTATATAATATATGAAATAGCTACTTAGAATTGCTATTCACAGAACTAGACAGCAAATTTCAATGCAAAATTAGGCGACAAACTAAGAACAATGTCAATACATATTCTAGTATATGCACTTAGTATATGCACTTCTGACTGTAGCAAAAGAAAATATATTTCAAACTGCAACAGGCAGCCATATGGAATAATAGCTGTAGGGGTCTGCAAGAGAAAGAGTGCTACATTTGTCAAGTGTTCTTTTCAACTTTTAATCTATATTAAGTCAGCATTCCCCAAGGAATTGGTAGTGAGAGCTGGGGTGTCTGGTAGAGCTCTGAGGCAAAGCTACTGGGGGCTGAAAGGAAGAACAGTTGTTCCTTGTGAGAGGTAGTCAAGGTTCAATATTGAATATTCAAATTACAATATTGGATGAATAGTAAGAAGTTGGCTTCCTTGCCTTTAGCCATTTGTGTCAGTAGCAGTTAAGAAATTCTACTAACTTGTGTTAATGCATCTGTAAAAGTTGGCTTTAAAACCCTTTCTTTGCAGCCTTATTTGAAGTTCAATATAAAACTCTTAGATAACTGAAGGAAGAATAAAAGCAACTCTTTAACTAGTTAAATGCAGAGCAATTTAATTGGCAGGTGACATATTTCCTGTATACATACTCTCGTGATTAAAGAGGAAATGATAGAAATTGTTATCCCTTAGATTGCCCCATTATCTTCTATTGCTTTAATATTATACCCAATTGTTTATGGTATGCAGGAGTATTTGCTGCATCATCTTTTATTCTGTAAATGCAGAAATGGCCAAGGTCTGCCTGGTAAGGAGATCACTATACTTATTAAGTACATGAGTACTTAATAAGGCAAATAATCTGGTGTCTGACAGGCAACCAGCACTGTGGTAATTGGTGCAAGCCAGCTCATTGTTTCTCTTCTTTTGCTTATTTACAGTTCCATCTCAGTGGATGAACGGAAACCTCCCCAACTGCTGCTGTTTAAATGTAGCCAGTCAGTTTAATAATTGAACTAATGCTCAAGAACAACAAACATGGGGATGAACAGGAATTGCCACAAGGAACCTGTTGTGCATGAGTGTGAGCAAAGGCTGATTTCTATATTACCCAGCACCCTGGGCCAGCAGAGCTGTGCCTGAGACAGCTGTGCATGCCCTATGTCTTTTACATACCATGCTGAAGTCAGAGGAAACACTATTAAGCCTGAAAAATATCTAATTATCAGTTGATCTTCTCATATTCTAAGATAATTTCATTCTTTCTTTTTGAATTGTGTTTTTCCTAGGAACATCTTTGCAGTGACAACAGTACCTTACAAAGCTGACAGGTAGAGATGAAAGGTAGTGTTTGATTTCTCCAAATATCTGACATTCTGTACAAATGCCAGAGTGCCTATTTCAGTTTGTTTAAGAGGGTAGTTTTTTTTTGTCACCCCCAGGATAATGCATAGTGATATTTAAGAAAACATAGTTCTTGTATTAAGTGAACTTATGGGTGATTAAGAGCAAACAAAATGTCAAGAAAAGGTTAAGGGCTACAAAATTCTTCAACATAATTCCACTGTTGTTTTTTTTTTTTCTTTTTTCCTGTATGCTCCTCCATGTTTTTCCAATAAAAACAATTTGCTGTATAAAACTTGATTTCTGACATTGAATTAGTTGTTTACTGAGAACAATATATTTATTATTGGTTTCTTTATCCCATAAAGAGAGTGGTTTATCTACTAGTTGTTTTGTAGATAAACTAATGGACAACATATTTATTATTGGTTTCTTTATTCCATAAAGGGAGTCGTTTATCTGCTATTCATTTTGTAGATAAACTAATGGTATTTTCCTCTAGATCTTGAACCTCTGCACAAAGAAGAGTGATAGGTGTCAGCTTCAATTTTTCACCAGTCTGAAAAGCTGTGATTGGCTACCTGGGGCAATCTTCTGGGTGCTTACAAAGAATTACTTACAGAATGCAACCACTGTAATTTTCTCAAGAGGAGAGGGTTATGTTTTCTTGTGGTAATTAAGTGATGTAGCGCAACAGGCTTTGGTGGCTACAAGGTAGGATTTTTTTTACAGCATTGCGTAAGAAGCCTGTCAAAACATTCTTCTGATGGTAACTCATGTTGTAAGTAATATGATTTGTTTTCTGTCCTTCATTTGCATGAGCAGTCCTGCTTCCACCATCTGTCTTTGCAAACTGTGTTTCTGCTCTTCCTCTTACGTCAGCAATAACGCTCATCTAATCCTACAGTGAGCTGGTGCCATGAAGCTGAATGGAAAAATAATATATTTTTATTTTGAAGGGTTAGGTCTCTACAGTTTAGCTTCTTGGATTGATTTGCCATGCAGTCAGCTTAGTACTTATGTGAGTGTGAAGAAAGGTGGGTGTGCTCCTGGTGGGAACCAGGGAGAGTGAGGGGGCAGTAGCACCACTTCATATGGTAGCTGCCTGCTAGATTAGTTTGGCTGCACTATAAAACAGCAGTGCAGAGCCTTTCTCCTGGCTTTTGTTGGCAAATGTCAGCAATTTTCCTAAGTATATAGCAGATTCCACTATCAGCTGGAAAGCTACTATGTACAATGACTTTCAGCATAAATTACCTTTGATTAATCCACAAATTACATGCTTATTTTTTCATGTTTTGCATTTGCTTTCTTCAGAAGTTGTTAATTTAATGTTCATCATTCAGTGCCGTGCTCTGTATTGATGCCCATGGAATTTTCCTAAATAGTGAAATTTAAAAGTTAAATTGCCTGAGGATTACTCTGAGTACTAAGCATAATAGTGGTAATAATTCCACTTCATTTGAGCTAAAAGATGGATTTTCTTACCCTGTTAAATTAAAATCACTTGAGTTTTGTTTTGAAAATGGAAAAACATTGTAGTTTCTGCACCTTGTCTGCATCATTTTTTCATGTGAAATTTAAGTGTTTATAGTATGCAATTGGACTCAGATGTTTCCAAAGACCTTAGAACATAATTATGTCAAATCTCATAGGCAGTTGTCCATACCTTGATGGCTGTGCCAATTACTTAAGCGAACACGTGTTGGTTTTATCCTAAGTTAGAAATCAATGGCTTCTACGTTCACTTGGGACAAGTACTTTTCAAAACCTCAGTAGCTACACCTCTTTTTTACTAGTTTTACTCTTTTTTACTAAGACTTGGTAAAACTTGACATGAAATGTTGGAGCATTCATTGAGCAGTCTCATCAGTTATTCTATCATCTTCCTTGTTTTGGCAAACATTATGAGCAAGCAATACATTACCCAAGAAAAATGATGTGTGCTTGTGACAGTGTTACCCCCTCACCCATCTCCTTCCTTCTGCCTTGCTGTTCTGCCCAAGGCCTTGCTTAGGCAGACAATGAGATGCCCAAGGCCTTACTCAAGTCCCAAGGTGGATAACTGTGTGCTCAAAGAACTCGTAGCAGGTATCTAGTTGAACAGCCGAGGTCTGATTGAGCACGCACCAAAAACTGTAAGTCAGTCATCTTAATCAGTGAACAGCAAGCAGCCCAGCAGTCCCTAGAGTTTTCTTGTATGTTTGCCAGATGTACAGTATGATCTCCCCTTGAGTAGGAATGCCTCTTGAGTTGTGACTGTGGAGAGACGCCTTACATATTGATGTCAATCGGTGCCTTGCTGGTACACTAATACTTTAAGCCTTAGGATTCAATCTTCAGTTCAGACATAAACTCTTGAACAGGTCTGGGACTAGAAGTGGATTCAGACGCAGCTTGGCTCCTTACCTCTGTGGTTCAAGAAGTTTAGAAAGTAAGGGGGTCAACCCTGAACCTCGTGACTCAGTGGGAGGGTCTCTTGGAAAAGTGTGTTTACCTCTACTCTTTATGCAATAAGCCACCAAGTCTATCTTGCCATCTTGAATACTGTTAAGTGGTCATCTTATTTATGATTAAGCTTTGTTAAATTACTATATTATATCAACAAACATATTGCTGCCTTGCTTATGAGTGAAGTGCAGTTTCTATCTCTGACAGTGCTACTCCAAAAACAGCAAAACCACTCACAAATATCAACTTCAAGTAAGCTATAGTTCACAGAGTCTTCTGTCCCTTTCTCCTTGTTTTGCATTTAAAATGCATATTTATTTTCTTGAAAGTTTTCTCAAAAGTAGTTAAGCTAAAGGAAGAAAGTGTTTTCTATTACTTTGATCAAATACTAGGTTTAATTGCTTAATGAATGATCTGATATTGCATTGCAATTTGAAAGGAAGATTATGAATGGGTCCTTGCCTGATATCTGAAATATTAAAAAAAAAAAATCAACAAACTTCTAGCATGTATCAAGTGTTAATGAATTTTTAACAGGATCTTTGTGAACCCCTGTGATTAAACTAGGGATATATAGGAGTAATACAGCTAATAGAGAGCAGCTGGGCTTGCTGTAAGTGCACCTTTCTTCTTGTGGATAGGTTAAAAACTTTGCCCTGTGGCTGAGTCTACTACAGTAAATACAGATATTTTTTTAACAAAGGAGTTTCCATTCTTTTCTGAAGTCTGAGGCCCATATATTCTAACCAGAGGAGAAACTTGTTTTGTTGCTGCATATTACATAAAACAGTTGGAGTTTTATGTAAAATATAATGCTAAACTTACCCAAGGGAACAGAAGGGAGGAGAAGATTCGGAAAGGAGAGAAGGCGTTCCTTTATAGCCGTCTGGCATAGTGTGATTTACCCAGTGATGTAATTATTCTGTCCTGTACTGGTTTTTAAGATTGCAGGTGTGAGATGATGTCTGTGATCTGGTGACACATGCTGTGATATAGCTCTGTGTCCCCACTGTTTTGTTCAGCACTTGTTGGCTCTGAGACTTTTTATTGCAACATATGGCTGTCTGATGTTAGCATTTCACCATGGACAACATAATGAACTTTCAGCGGTCTATTGCTCCCATAAGCCTCATACTACTTGAGCAATGGTGAGCGGTGCATTGCATTGTTCTCCATTCTTTTAGAGTTGCTGTTGTTCTTTAAACCCAGTAGCAGTGTAGCAATGTATATTCTTCATAGTATTAAAGTGAAGGGTAGTTCAAAGTTGCTCTGACATTCAGACTTTAAAAAACAACACAATAGAATATTAAAAATTAGACTGTTAGAAATATTTCAATGTGTGCAAGTGCAATGGTCAGCATAATCCACTCAGAATAAATGTTTAGAAGGCAGTTCTCCCAGCCCCCTGCCTGATACTTTCTTAATACTACTAGTCTTCCAGTAGAATAATCAGAAATTCAGAATAATATCATTTTATACTTTAGTCACAGGCCTCAAGAGAGCGGCCTATCCATTAAGTCCAGTTCTCATTATGTAGTTGCTATGTTTTGAATACATTCATCGATTTCCTTGAAAACAAAGTGTTATTTTTCTGTTGTTGCATCCCATTTGTTCCAGTAACTGAGTGCTGTGATGGTTAGCTGCACGAAAATCTCTGCACTAAATTATTTGTTGGCTATTTTATTTTGTATGTAGGATAGCTTGGATTCCAGATAAATTTACAGACTGCTTATATCCTATTTATAATGATAATGGGTAGCAACTGTAAAATTTAAGTGACATTAAGTTTTCTGCTACAGCACAAATTAAAAAACAAAACCAAATAAATCACAGGAATATACAGTATTTACTCAGACTTCAAAGACTGTATTAAATTAACTCTTTGATGGTTAGTTTAAGATCTGAAGCCACTAATATCATTAAAACCAATTTGAATGTTGGAAAGAAATCTAAGGATTTATGTCCAGTAATTTCAAAGTCTCTAAACATGAGAGCCCAAGCAGCCGGTACGAAGAAGTCATAGAGCTGGAAGGAATATGAGTGAACAGATTGCCTGGATCACTGTGGACCGTTTATGTTTTTGAGATAACAAAATCCAGTGGAAACTACTGCTTGAGGAATCTCTAAGTTTGACTGAATTCCTTGTCAAGGGTCAGCGTTAAGACTGACTCCAATGGCAGAAGAAGAGTATTCAGTTCTGAAAGCAAGTGCTTTGTCATCTTGCTGTCTCAAGATATATATGAGTCTTAGGGAGTGATCTCTACTGCAATAAAGATTATTAGTTTCTATGTTAGGTACATGCTAATGTTAACTCTTAGTACTGTCGGCCTTAGGAAGAACCGAGAAAACACAGCTAGCATTATCTCCTCCTAACATCTTGAAGCACTGAATGGAACATTTATTATCATATAAAGCCAGCTAAGCTATTATGTTTCTTATTTCTATCAGGGAAATAGTCACTGCAACGGATAGGAGATAGAATGTTCTGCATAACCTGAGCCAATGAAGCAGGTGTTGCTCCACATGTAGTCTTGGTGTTGTGACGGAAGATCAGTGTAATAGAAAGGCTTTATCTTCACTTTCTTCCCATGGCAAAAATAGTTTATAAAAGCAGAAGAGCGTGAGGAACACATTTTAAATGAATAATATAGCTTTAAAAATACCTACATTAATAATTTTACCTAGATTAAGAGGGACAACTGGGATGTAATTGAACTACCTTGACAATATACATCTTCCTCCATAGCTTGCTGCTTGGACTTTCTGGTTCCGGGACCAAATTCGATTTGGACTCAATGATCTCTAGAGGTCCCTTACAACCCTTATAATTCTGTGATTCTGTGATATGTACAGCCTTGTGTTAGTGAGCTATGTGACACCAGCAATGTTCAGGTAGTTGGCCATAGATTGTCTAAACGTAAAGTTTCCTAAGTCACAATTATGATGGGTTAGTTTGCATAATAATGGATTGTTTTATGACATAGTCTTTCTTCAATTCTTTACAGCTTGCACGAGAAATGTACCAATAAAACACTCTGTTCCTTCCCCTGATATTTGAGGTCAAAGCATACAGCGTCTTGTGATCTTCTTCCAGTCACTGAATTGGGGTGTGTGACAGGAACAACGCTGTTCTTTTTTCTTAAATGCTGTGAAGAAAATTTTCTAGCCAAGGGAAGCATGCTTGAATATGGATGTGTTCACTATTAGTTAACAGTTCACTATTCATGTGTGAACTATTGAGTCACATGCTGAAACACTGGTTGATCACTTGAGGAAAGGGTGGAGTCAGTCATGGGAGCACAGGTGAAGGCAATTCACCTGTGTGACCTCCTAGACCCCATTTAAGGCCTGACTGCCACTGGAGAAGGATCACTTTCTGGAGATTCCTTCTTTGTGGAGTCTTTCTGGCAAACTTAGATCTTTGGATACAAGTGAGCATTCCTTCCCTGTTTCTTTTTCCATTTTCACCATGATAATTTTCCCAGCTGTAACACCAACTGTAACAGCTTCCAATTATCCTAATGGACTACAGCACTCCACAAAATCATTCAGGTAATCATGCATTCTGATGACCGTGCCCTTCATACAAGCATAGCAAGATACACAGCTGATTGTGAATAAACTGGCATAACCAGGAGACTGCTAGCTCTGAATTTGTACCCTGGCCTCTGTAAGATAAACTTTATACAACATCACAATTACAGCTGGAGCACAGGAGGTTAAAGGCACCTGCAGATTAGCCCATTTTGCCAGCAGCTTATTTGGAGATTACCTTCTCATATAAAACACTGACAAATCCCAAGAAAGTTATCCTTAGGTAAATGAGTTCCAGGTTTCCTCATGCTCTCTGTTTAGGTGCAAAACATGTCTTTGCTGTTGGTGTATATATATGGTTTCCGGCTGGGTTCACACTGCATGCTGTCTTACCTGCAGTGTGGCAATGTATAATCTCTAACAGTAATGTTTTGGAGTGCTGAAGGATCCTATGAGTTGAGGTCCCGATGATCACAGGATAGTTTTGCTACTATCTGCATACAATGGGAATGAAAGACTTCTGAATGATAAAGAAACTTTTCTTATACTGAGGCTCAAGTATTGCGCTGAGTAGTATGAGACTAAAATTGGAAGCCATATATAGCAAATTAACATGTTTGTTTCTATTGTAGGGGCTCAGCTGGGGAAGTAAAAGGGAGAGACGAGGACAGAGTGAGGAGCAGAGATTTCAGGTTTAGTAGCTAATAGCTCTCCTTCAGCTGTTGATAAATTGCACGTGGGTTAGTCACACTCGTGAAAGTGGAATATTCTTAGTCAGTCTACAAATGAACTGCAAGTACCCCCTTATCTAAAGAACATCACCATTCGTATAACGGTACACAAATGCCCTTCTGATTTTACTTCGGATGAGTGCAAAATTGTCTTTCAGAAAAGTCTCTACTTAGGTGAATGACTTTGTCAGATATACATGATAGCCCTTTTTTTCCATGTGGTTTCTATCTGTGACCAATCAGTACTAATTTCCCAGATTTCTGCTTGTCTTTAGTACACATGAAGGAGAGAGAGCCCCTTCTAGCTTCCAGAAACAACTTGAAAAAACCCTAGGCACGTAGACTGAATTAGAAATGTTTTCAAAATTCAGCATGGATGGATGTACAGTTGTACAGTCGCACAGTCAATAGGTAAACAGAGGTTATAGAGATGTTTCGTATGAAAGATTATTGTGATAGAAAGATAATATATGATAAATGGAAAATGCTCACCGATATTGAAGGCTCACAGTAAACTCCACACAGGAGCAATCTCCAGAGAAGGAGATCCTGCCTTAGTGGTAGTCCGCCCTTAAATGAGATCTGGGAGGGGTGGAGCTTGGCTCCACCCGGTAGCACAGCTGAATTACCTTCATCTGTGCTCCCACACCTGACTCATTGCTTGCCTCAGGTGGTCAATCAGAGGTTCAGGCTGTGATCAGCAGTTTCCCATACACTCCACACCTTCACAGCATGAACCAATGATTAGGTGAGCTTTCCCCTATTACAGAGATCCGACACATCGTGATGCTTACACGATTTCCTGTTGCGATGTATGTTGACACAATTTGAGTGATGATTAGTGAAGGTTCACATTCTTCTGTGGGCCAGCACTTGATTGGTATTACTGGAGACATGTAATCATGAGGTGCACATCCATCTATGTTTCATGTAGGTCATCACTGGGTATTGCACATGATGTGGCAGCAACACTGGAATGCTTTAAGGATATTTTGTTCCTTTTGGTGGTCCTGGAGGCTCAAAGACTCAGGGGGAGTAATACAGATGTTTCGAAGGTACTAGGAGGGGAAGGTCTGTCCTCCAGGGCAAGATACAGGCCGTATTTCTATCCTGGGTCAACACTTCAGCTTGTACTGGGGCATGCCCCAGCCGCCTATACCATACCCTTTGGCCAGGTACCTGTAGCTGTACAACTATGTCTGGCACCAAAGGAGGCATCTTGATCTGCCATAGGGGTATGATGGGCGTCCCTTTAGCAATAAAGATTGGAGTGTTGACCACAATATCTGTAGGCCATTTACCTATCACTGGAGAGACTACTGAGCCTCCCACCTCCAACAATCTCTCCCAAGGTGCAAATAGGCCATACCACTTGGGTCCTACCTGCACCTTCCAAGGTCATTTTATTCTATCGGTTCCTGGATCTAAATTCTCAGGGGCAGGGAGCAGAAGATTATTTTCATTACCACCCTGGGGTCTTTCCTGATTATCGGTGCCTGTAATTTGGATTCTAAGCTGGGAGGCCCATATTGTCTGTAGCATTTTCAGGCACTAGGTCTGCCATCTCAAGGTCTTTCATTCAGGTCCCGCAGAGTTTCATAGAGTCTCTTTGTCCACCCCTGCAGGGACTGGGAGTCTGTCTTCAGGGCAGCCTTGAGAATACCATTATAACATTCAATGAGGCCTGCCCCTGTTGGATTATGTAGCAGGTGGAATTGCCACTCAATGTTGTTTTCTTCTGTCCAGCACTGTATCATTGCACCAGTAAAATGGGTCCCTTGGTCACTCTCAATAACTTGAGGAATCCCATAGGCAGACATCAGTTTAGTAAGTGCCTTGATGGTATATGCCTGATTTGCTTTTGGCACCAGATAGGCCTGCAGTAGCCCACTTGCAGTATCAATACAGGTCAGGGCATACCTTGCCCCCTCAGACTGAGGGAGGGGCCCGATATAATCAACCTGCCATCAGTGCAGAGGACTGTATCCTCTAGAAATGTGGGCGGTTGTTTCGGGCAATGATCTTGGTCTCATCTGAGAGCAAGCATTGCAGTCTCGGCATGCCTGGGCATTGTCAGATAGTTATACTGGCAGCCCCCATGCTTTAGCAGCTGCCCACATTATCTTTTGTCCAGTATAATGTAGTTTCTGGTGTAACCAACGGGCGATGTTCTCAGACTGAATTCTCAATCCGTCAAACTCAGGCCAGTGTGTTGGCTTTGTCATTTCTCGGTGACTGTAGGGGTTGGTGACCAGAGACATGGTAGACACGTACAGTCCTGTGTTTAACTGCATTCTATATGTCTAACCACATGACTTTACCCCAGATTGGTTGGATGTGGATAGTCCATTCCTGGGTGGCCCACTGTGCAATTCAAAGAGTGAGCCCCCAGAACACAGCCCAACTATCTGTGCAGATGTTCAGGACACCGTCACCAGGTTCCTTAGTTATAATCATCCACATGGCTTGCAATTCTGCCCATTGGCTGCTCTGACCATCCCCCTCATCAAACCAGATTGTCTCAGTGGAGGGATGATATGCTATCACTCTCCACTTGCTTGGGTTGCCCTTGCTGATCCATCTGTGTACCACGCATCTTCAGGAATAGGATATTTTCATCCTGAACAGAACTCTTCTCCGGTGGAGTGACCAACGTTTCTTTTGGTGCATCACTATAGTACGCCACTGGGCCTAGGATCTTCTGTAATTCTTCTTTCAGCAGTGATGAAGACAGACTGCTCCTCTGGCTGAGATAGGCATCATGCCACTGTTTGTGCTTGGGCCACCCCCATCTTAGGAAGGTGGGTCAGATCTTTTACCCACCCCTGAATCGGCAGAGGGGTTTTGACAAAGATCTCTGCCACTTGAGTTATTGGCTCTACTGCTTGTAATGCCAAATAGGCAGCCACTAACTGTTTTTCAATCATACTGCATCTTTCTTCTGCTCTGTGCCAAACCTGAGACCAGAATCCAATAGGGGTCCATACAGAACTCTGGCATTACCACAGACCCCAGCCAAAGCCATACTGAGTAACATGAACATCCAATTCAGCCAGGAGAGTAGGATCAAATATGCCTAATGCCTGGGCTTATTTAACTGCCAGCTTTGCCTGTTGGAAAGCATCCTGTTGCATTTCCCAGAGATCTCCAGAGAAAGAGATCCTGCCTTAGTGGTAGTCCGCCCTTAAATGAGATCTGGGAGGGGTGGAGCTTGGCTCCACCCGGTAGCACAGCTGAATTACCTTCACCTGTGCTCCTGCAGCTGACTCATTGCTTGCCTCAGGTGGCCAATCAGAAGTTCAGGCTGTGATCAACAGTTTCCCGTACAATGGATTGTCATTGGTAACACCTCTGAGAGGTATCAAGTACCTTCCTTCACACCTCAGTCAAGCTCACTAATACTGAAGATACAACAGGCACTTACATAGTAATCAACAGGTAGTTCTAATTAGTAGCAGTGGAGTTGGAAGTTGGCCTCCCTCATAACCGTAGACATAAAAGAAAAGAATAAAAAACCTACTGCCTGGTAGCAATTAACAAGAGAGAGAATAGAATAGACTTGAATATGTGATACACCTGTCTTGTGTTTGCTCACCTCCTTAGCATAGTCATTTTCAAGAAATTCTCAAGTTTTTCTGTTAATGAGTAAATTATGATGATTATTTCCTCTCAATGTTATTGTTATGTTTTTCTTTCTAAAAAAAAACACACGTAGTTAGCACATTTGTTTAAACTTTTAGTGATATGTTTGCAGAGACTGCTGATTTTCTCACTTGTATTGCCAAAGCATATTGGCACACACTTTCTTCATTCTGTGATTACTACTGCTTTCTCATGCCATAAATCATCACATGATCAACTTCAGTACGCAACCTCCCTTCTCCTGGACGCTTTCTGTATATTCAGAGTTTGTGACTGCAGATTTTATTCTTGGAGTGATGTGCTTTCATTCTGCTAAGGAAATGATAAGGAAAGCATCTAGATGAACTGACTGGCATAGCTGGTGGTAAAAAGTGTTTTCAACCATCAGAGACCTCAGTGCATTCTGACCCAAAGGATCATTTCTTAGTTTTCTTAGCAATAATTCTGTGTTAAGTACCAAGGTGTCTTGTCTCCCATTGAGGCACTGTAAATTTCTGCTGCTAAATGTAAAAATTTTCTCCATTGTTGTTTTTTTTTTTTTTTTTTCTTCATTAAATCTTTTGGTGGTATAAAACTGCATCATGCAGATCTAGGTACAGCCAAACGTTTTTATTGTATTCTGCAGCAACCAATTCTAGGCTTATGCCTGGAATGTTTAGAAAAATATCATAAACAGCTGCAAATTATGACACTGGAGAAATTCTTTCCCCTTCTAAGAAGTTATGTCTTGGAAAATAGAAGCAGAGCTGTAAGGTGCTGTGATTCAGTTCCTTCAATTATGTTCAGACTGCAGGTTTGCAAATCTAGTGTGTGAACGGTGTTTTGAAGCAAACTCAAATTCTGCTTTATGTGTGCTGTTGATGTTAATCAAAAGGCAGGGCTTTTTATTCACTGACTTCTGTAAATAAGAAACTTCACTAAGTAAGTATATTTTCCTTTATATCTTTTAAATATTATGCACTGCACAGAGAATATCTCAGCCTAAGTCCCCAGTTATTCTGTGAATGGAAAGGATTTGAGAACTAATCTTTCTGTCAAGAAAAGCTGGAAGTTGGCATTTTCTTAGTGGATAAGCTTAGGGAATTCAAGCAATACAAATAATATTTAGAGCTCAGTTGTTGTGTTCCTTGCTTGTTGTTTTTTCTTTTTTTTAATATTTTTATTTTTTGTATTTCTGGTCACCAGTCTTACAGAAACCCATCTTAAAGAAATGTCAGATGTATAAATAACAGAATTACTTGCTTCTCTTGGAAACCAGAGTAATTGCTTTCTTGTCTCCCTGAAAACGTTTTCTGAGAAAGACAACCTTGTAGATTGCTAAAACTTGTCTAGTCAAAGTAAAGTGTAACTTTTTGAAGAAAAGGGCAGCTTGTCTATCAGCACTTCTGATTGTCTTTTTATCTTAGATTTCTTCAGCTTTTTCCTTAAAAGATGTTTTTTAGATTTTTTAACGATTATTCTTCCCCATTAGTCTGGCTCTGTCCTCCTTGTTATGAATAATGAGCTCCTCTTCTGTTTTAGGTAATCAAAAACTCAACCGGTGTATATCTGGTTGGTTAGTTTGTTGCTGTTTATTTTTTTTCTGGAAATCCATGTTGTTATTTTACATACTATCAATACTTAGCATATAGTAACAACAGTGCAGATGGAGGCACAATACAAGAAGCTTAAAAAAGATTCTTTTTTCTAGAATCCTTAGTTACACAGCAATTTAGGCCTTGCTATAATTGCTCAACAAGAGGCTGTATTCACTAAATACAAATCTTTCTACACAAATGTTATAAAAATTATAAGGCGTGTGCCTGTAACTCTTATGTATGCAAATCACTAGCAACAAGGGTAGATAGAATAAGTTTATTTCTGTGTTTGGAATCAAAAACTTAATATTTTTATGGCTTGATTTAGTCTGTGGAACTTCTGGAGTAGAGATAATGAACAAGAGTTACATTGATAACAAAATACATGTTCTCAGCAGAATCGCCTCAGGTATTGAAATGCATTTATATTTTATAATGCTCCACTTTGGTAAAACTGGACAAAGTTGAAACTGCAGTGTAGCTAGCTTTCAGAAAGCAAGCAGATATCCAAAGTGCATACCGTCTAGATGTACTGATTATCTGTGTATCTCCAGAAATACTGTCTGCAATGTAATGCTACTACATTTCTAGTACAACTTCTTCAGTTGAAGACTATTTAAAATTAGTGTTAATGGTGTTCCTCTATTCTGTAAGAAGCTATTCCATAGTTTTTCACTAAATGCAGAGAATCAAGTGTGGGGGGAGGGGGTTTTGGTTAGGTCACCGTTGGTTTGGATTTGTGTCAACATTTCATCTACCAAATTTATTTGCACAAAGGATGATGAAAGTAAACTCCGAACTTGCAAAGCCATGTTATTAGGAAGTGATTATTATAATTAGACCATTACATGTTGTGTTTTTCTGTCAGACTTCTGCTTCATCTATAATGCATAAATTAGATCAACTTTGACAATAATAGGAGCCTTCAAAATGTGCAAGACTTTTGCTTTCTTTCTTTGTTGGAACTAAAAGCTACATGTCACTGAAGCTACTCCATTGCTATTCCATATAAAGTTCAGTACATACTGCAAATGAGAATAATATTGTAAATCAAGGTAACATTTCACCTAATTAGTTCTGAATATGATGGTAACCTTACTACTGTGGTGCAAATTAAAATAAATACATATACTAAACCATTTAGTTAGTAAGCTTACTTTGCCTCCCTAAATATAAATCTCATAAACTAGTTTAATATTGAGATGAAAATTTTGTAATCATAACCTTTGCAAACTTACAAATTGGTATCAATCAACTGATGTGTTCAAACTGTTCAATCATGAGCACCTGATGAATCTTTAAGATTATTGCCAGATGATTGCAGCTGGTAATGAACCCATCACAAGGCTGTGTACGTTTAAGAGGTGGATGCACTTGATAAGACTTCTTTCACATTGAGTATAAACTTTTGTTGTAACAGTAGATCAATACTCAAATGCTTAAAAATTTATTAGTTCATGCACATAACCAGATATCTGACATACAGTCATTGCCCTGAGTGTGCCGTATAAAATAGGTTGATCTTATTTTGATTGGAAAATGCTTGCACCACCAAAATGAAAACTGGTGAAATGATGCTTAACTTCAAGTCCAATTTCAGAGTAACAAGATCTCAAGTCCTGCCACATTTACCAACTTATGCTAGAAATTCTGGTGAACAAACTGAAGAGGGGTTTTGTATTCTTCTTTCAGTGAATACTCTGGCCATTTTGGAGAACAGAAAGTCCAGCAAAGGAAGAAAATCTCAAAAGTCTTGTTAAGTGAGCAGATGACAAAAACAGTTTGCCTTCATTCTATTTTAACCAATCCATTCTTTTGTTTTGATTTTCAATTTTTTACTGGAAACTCTGGAAGGTGCAAGGTAGGAAGAAAATCCCATTGTTTGAGACAAACAGAAAAACTTACCTTCTTACTGTTACTTGTTCTTTCTTTCTCTGTATTTAAATAATGTCTGTACACCAGGTCTTCAGAAGGCAGATTTGTGAACAGGAAGCCTTGATGCCACTGTCAGTGTCATCGATGAAGACATTACAGATTGTCAGTCCCTGCACTGACCTCTGAGGGGCGGCGCACATCACCAGTCTCCAGCTGGACATGGAGCCACTGACCACCACTCTATCACATCCAGTTCCTTGTCCATCAAACAGTCTACCCATGAAATTCATATCTTTCCAATTTGTAGAGAAGGGTGTTATGAGGGACCATGTCAAAGGCCTTACTGAAGATATCAGTGACTCCCCTTGTCTACTGATGCAGCTATGCCATTGTAAAAAAACAGAATGGTTGGTCACGCTTGGTATTTTTTCAATAATCATTTCAGCGAACTTCAGTAGAAACGAATTTTTAAATTCTTTTCTGCAGCGCGGTCTTGCTGTTTCATGATCACCACTTCAGCTTTTATGGATGTATATGAACATTTTTCCATGTATAGAGATTTAATCTTTTTATCTATTTAGATATGAACAAAAAAACCCCACCCATACCTGTTGCTAATGTTTTGTTACTAAAACATGCTGTTTTCTTTGGAATAAATAAATTAAATTCAGATATTGTACATATGCCATCTTTTCCACATTCAGACCTTTTCTTCAGTTTGTATCATACTTTGAAAGCTGGTCAGTCTTTTCACTGGAAAAAAGAGATCACAGGAATAAGCATGGAATCTCAGCACGTCATCTTTATCAACCTCCAGTCAAAACTAGGGCCAGCTCCAAAATTAAATCAGTTGTGTATAATGATCTTTGAAAATTCTCCTGAGTAGAGGATTTTGCTGCCTCTCTTTGCATCTCCTCTGATGTTTAATCTCCGATGTTTAAATCACTTTGAAGAATTATGTTCTACCGGAGTAACTTTTTTTTTTTTTTTCCTGGCAGAATTCATTTGATATTTTTAATGGAAGTGAATCACTTGATCAACATTATCTTCTTTATATTCATGAACTTTCTCACATAGAAATCTTGTAAAGAAGTTACAATGATGTCTGGCAATGAGTACAAATGTAGAAGTCTTTTAAACGTGTGCATTACCTGCTGCTCCACGCTGACCTGCTAGAAGTTTTGAATATTTGCTAGGGACAGCAACTGAAATTAATCTCATTTTAATTGGATTTATCTTTGGAAAGACCTTTCTGACTTCGACAGACTTCCAGCTGCTGCTGCAACCCAGACATTGTCCTGTAACGCAGCTTTAAGTGATATGAATTCCTTTTGGAGATGCTGTGTTGTATACAGGGGATGTTGTTCACTGTTTATGCAGAACGAACTTGGATCACGTTCATTTTATTCTTCTCATTGAGCAGCAGCCAGGGGAAGCAGAGAGAGAAAGGAGGGGCTGCTTGTCTGTTCTTGCTTTTTGTGTATATTCCAGACAATAGAACATCTGCCAAGACTCTCATAGTGGGCTTTCTACCCTGTAAATAAGAGCAAAACTTCAAGCAAGAGAAGCATTCTTATGTGAGTGAATTTGGCAGCTGACAAATTTCTGGTATGACGCACACGAAGCCTGTGCTATGAGCTCATATGTCTTGAATGTTAACATAGAGACACTAATGTCAGAGGGCAGATGAAGATGTGATATGAGCGAGCTGCTTCTGAAAGATAGAATGCTGCCCTTTAGATGTGAACCCAAATTGACCAGAGAGCCAGTAGATTTTTCTTAGTCTTAATGAGAAAGAAATCCCAAAGGGAAAAATGCTGCATATCACCACTCACTCTCATTCTAAAGAGGTTTCCAGCAGAGCTGGGAATTGTAAAAGATGAAAATGTCAATGTGAAGCAGTGTGAATGAGTAACCGAAGCAGAGAATTTGCTAAGGAAGGTATGTGGGAGGCTCCTCCTCCTGTGTGACCTTCAAACCTGTTAGTGAAAGTTGAGTTCAGGCAAATTTGCTCTGTTGTTTCTACTACAATTGAAAGAAACTGAATTCAAACTTAGTAATTCTTGTGAACGTTATTATCCTCACTGTTTGATATTTTAATTTTTACATCTGTTCTTCTTCTGGGTGTACTTGTTTAATATCTCATTTTAAAAAGCAACTTGAATGAAATGCTATTCAGGTGCAAATTATGATTGCTGGTGCAGTTCTTGATTGTGACTAAAGGACCGTTTTACTTTTTGCAACTGGACAAAGTAATTCTGTCCAATTGCTATTTTTGCTGTCTTCAAGAAAAACAAATGCATATACACTTCAATAGGTCATCGCTCTTCTTGTTGCTAGGACAGTTATTGCGCTTAATTTTTTTGCAGAAAAAGGTTGTGGTTGGGCAAATACTACCTCAAGCTACTGCACAATGCCAACAGCTGTTGTGCTCTGGGTCACAGAATTTTCTTTACTGTTTTTTTGAACTCTTTGATGGAGGTGTCGTGGTTAGCTTTCATGAAGCTTTTATTTCTAGCATTTGCTTTTGTATATTACTGCCTTTGTGCCACACAAGGTTGAATTCTAGTCTTTGAGAATTTACCTGCAGCAATCTAGACAAATTTGGGGATGCATTATTAAACAAACTCTAGAAATGAAACCTAATGCTTTTTTTTTTTCAGATATCTGCAGTTCTGAAAATACCATTGAGGATGAGGTATGTCCAAATGCACCAGAAAGTGAGTGAGTGCATCAAACACACAAACGTGTGAAATGATAGTTGTCCAGGAAGATGGCAAATGTGATTGTGCAATGTGTGTACAAGCCTGAACACAAATGAACAAGCATGAACATACCACACGAGAACGTGTAAATATTATGATTACTACAAAAGTAGCATTATAAAGAATAAATAAAATAAATATAAATAATACTTTTACTCATTTATAAAAGTCCCTGGGTTTTGCTCAAATACGTCGCAGTAAAAATTGCCATTTTCTTAAAGTATTTGGGTGTAATGAAGAATTTTCTTTTTTTGAGGGGGGGGGGAGAAAATATGACATTTGAGACCTCAATGTTATCTTAAATATTATATTTAATTAGAGATAAAGCTTTTACACAAAGGCACCCATGTTAAAGAATAACAGACCTCAAAAACTTTGGAAAGCCTTTATATTATTATTTAGACTATTAGTATTGAATTGGTGTAGTGATTTTATTGAGAAGGACATTTTAGATTTTTAAATTTTTATTATAGAATTTAAAAATAGATACAGAAATAGTCAAATAAACATGAATTACATTTTAAAGTAGACTGCTAAACCACAAAACATCTGAATAATACTCCTTTTAGGCAGGATTAAAATGACCTCAGCAAGCTTTAAATTCCTCATATGAGTTAATCTCGAATGAGGCCACTTAAAATATGAAAAAGATATGTCTACAGAGGAAAGCACTATGCAGATAAACTGATTCTCTACAGTAGTACTTTCAGTTAATTTTAATTAATTTTTGAGAATCACAGTGAAGACAAACCTATTATAAATGTATTGTGCTTGTGAAATAGTGTTATTCAGTGGTTTTAGTTTTTTAAATTTATGAAAGGCAAAACAGCGTATTTGCATAGTAAATTGAAGGCCATAAAGATTGTTGATACAGGTTGTTCATGAATGAATTCAAAGTGAATTAGCGAACAATTCATTCCTATTATGCTTTTACGAAGAAGTAAAGAGGTCTGAATTACCTGGGCTACATGATTAAAACTTAAAAAACAAACACACAAAACCAAAGAAGCAACCTAAGAATGGTAGTTTTTACATAGAAATTTGCTACGTGTATTCATATTGTCAGGTAAAGTACCATGCATCTGCCACAGTCTCATCCACTTGATGCTGTACTAGTACATCTCAAATGAAAAAAGTTGAGCTTTTTGATTAGGAAGCACGAATTGCCTGAAAATATTATAACAGATGTGTTAGTCTGAGCCAAGAGCTTGAGTTCTTCCTCTTCTATTTGAATTCAGTCATAGAAAAATTGTGCCATTTTGCATCTCTATATGCTGTTAGAAATGGACCACCAAAAACTGCTTGGAAATTGTCAGAATGAAACTGTCTTCATTAATTATTTCATAAAACTGGTGTAAAGGAGAGAGTAAGAGCTCCCTATGGCATGAACCTGATGTAAATAAAACCAGCAACAGCTTCTGGAGCCTTGTGCATGCCAACTGACTCAGTAACACTACACACATCTTCAGTTGTCAAAGTGGTGACAGCTCCTAGTAGAACACTTGTCAGTAATGAGCTCTTTGCAAGTTTGATTTTCTGAATTGAGGGTATCGCTGTAAATCTTGCTGCTTCCTATATTAGGAACCTTTTCATTTCTTCTCAATGAATTTTCCCTTTTACAGACCTTAGTTCACAAGCCAAAAAAATGTCCTCTGGCTTATTGCCTCCTTCCTGTTTTGTTTTTGATCTGCTTCACGTTCATCATTTGTGCTGCTGTTCATTGTTGTGCTGCTCTTGCTTGTATCTCCACCAATCATATGGAGGACCACAGAGAAATAGTATCT
Organism: Alectoris magna; assembly: GCA_030625065.1. Classification (NCBI taxonomy): domain Eukaryota; kingdom Metazoa; phylum Chordata; class Aves; order Galliformes; family Phasianidae; genus Alectoris; species Alectoris magna. The sequence continues at coordinate 72,922,018 of CM060561.1, read as the reverse complement.
AGCTAGTGCAGAGCAGGAGGTTGGGGCACGTGTGAGCCCTGGCAGAAGGCCACAGGTACTAACAGAACTGTATCTTCATGCTGATACTTCTATATAGCTTCTGGTTTAGAGTTTCAAGTTTGGACTTTTCCACACTGCATTCATCTGACTTAACCTCTAATAAGCTTACTCTGATTTATTATTATTATTTTTTAAATAATTGACAACCTTATCATGGTTTACTTTTCTAGAAGAAAGGAGGGATATTACAGTATACTATACTAGCCACAGTTCAGTTTTGCAAAGAGTGTTTATACCTTGTTTCCTATGTAAGTTATGCCCTCAACAAAGATAAATATTCTAGGAAAAATGCAGAATTGATGTTGTGAAATGATTATCTTCTCAGATACACTGCAGAGCTTCTAAATCATGGACAAGTCATTTATCTTTTCATGAATTTGGATCACTGATATATTAAGGTGACAAACATTGGAGTTAAGTAATAAAATCCTGTGGAACTCTTAATAGTATGTGGGAAGGAAACTAGATACCTCCAAGCTTCATTCTTTGAATGGAGAGGAACATCTTTTTTCCTCTTTTGTTCCCCACTCTCTAAAATATCTCCTTTCATTCATATTGCGGATAACTGTGTTACAGTTTTCTTCAAAACAGTATAATTCCTCACATTTGTTGGACCTATGTGGTAATGTTAAACACAGCAACTTATAAGTTAAGGGGATTTTTACAGTTGCCTGGATAAACCAGGGTAATTAATTCCCTGAGGGGACAAATGATACCGTGCTTTTAGTATAATCATGTTACTTCGCTGACTGTGTACTGAAGGTACTAGGAATTAGACAAATGCAGTAACAGATCCTCCTAGAAATCTGTTATATTTTTTGAAGTATTAAATGTGCTAACGATCTGCTTAATTTCATACTGGCATTCCCCATTCAGAAAGCAACAAAATTGGTTTATCTGGGCCAATTAGATCTCATTTACATCAGTACTGACTGCTGTTCAAAGGATTGTCGACACTCCTTAGTGAGGAAGGAATTAATTACATATTTTTCTTAAAACTTTGAATCAGTCCATTTGTTTAATGGGCTATATGATTTTTGCTGACGGAGTAATTGAAGTCATAGTAGAAACTCATTAGTTCACACTGACAGGTCCACAGAAATACATCCTAATTGTTTTTACTTTAGGTACAGTGTCATTTTAGAAAGGTAATTAAGATTTAGCATTATTATACCAAGGTTCTCTGACATTAAAATCTTTATGTTTCTGTGACAATCAGTCAAATTCAATTTCCCTTCAACAAAATCAACACCATGCCAAGGTTAGGGAATCCATCTATTGTGGATTTTTCAGGCGGACTAGATCTTTATGTACCTTGTGTACTTAATAAGGAACTGAATTTAAAACTGTCTTTAATATTCTAAGTATTTTATGTCTTTGAGAAACACACACTATTTTCAGTTCTACTAATTTTGAATAAGATCATAGTTTTCATTTATTCACATGAAGAAGTATAAAGAAATAAAGCATCATACCTTAAAAGCAATGCTTTAACAAAACAAATTTCATAAAGACTCAGATTGCACTAAATAGCACACAATAAATATAAAAATGAAATATATTCTGATCAAAACACTTCTTTTCTGTAGTGAAAAGATGTTCACAAATTCATTTTTTTAGAAAATAATCCTCAAAAGCAAGGAAGTTACTTTAGGATTTTAAATGAAGAGAAATTTTTGTCCAGGTTATATTTTTCTGTCCCCGTAGGCTCAGCTTCTTCTGATGGCATTTTTAAAACTGCAGGCATAAGCCTTAGGTCTATTGCAGACACTGCTTCAATTTACGTAGAAACAGAAAAAAACATATTATTTTAAAACATCCTCCCATCTTTATAAATACAAGGATATTTTAATCAGAACAAAGTGTTTTAAAGTAGTTATTTAAATCTAAAGAACTGCAATCCCACAAAAAGCAAACAGAACATTTCAATTACTTAAAAAAAATCATCAAGTTCAATTAAAACAACATATCATGTTTTATCAAGCAAATTTTATAAAAGCCTTATTTTCCTTATTTTCCCCCCATAGGTTGAGAACAACAGAGTTTGCTTTCAGGTTCCCTCTGACTCATCCCCTCTCAAAACACATCAAAGTATCACAAGATTTTATAATAATAATGAGTAAGCATTTATATGCATTCCCTGGTATTAAAAACACCCTAATATCCTCATTGTATTTCTACTGGTTGCAGAAATAAACACATTTTGTGTTGTCCATATGTTCTCAATGTAATTACACAAGATTTATCATTATTATTATTATTTAATTAAAAGGACCCACTTGTTTCTACCTGGATTTGTTTAAAAAGCAAGTTGTTGTCCAATCTGAATTATAAATAGGGATTCAGAGAAGTTCCAGAGAAGATAGCCTGAGTGTGTTCCCTGAAAAAAAAATTGTATGCTACTGTTTTAGAGGTAGTGGATAAAATGGCTCCTAACAAACCCCAAGAGACAGAATTATTCAAAAAGGATCTGACTGTACTTGCAAACCCGTGAGCTAATACACTGAGGGGGATATTGAAGAAAAACAAGGTACTTCTTTCTAAGACCAATACTTTACACTTCACACATTTTACAAGGAAGGACTCTGAAAGAGTTGATGATTGAGCTCTCTGGCTTCCCACCACAGGTGGAGACATGGTTCTACTGGTGTAGAGCAATCTCCACACTTTCACAAGCAGAGTAATAGTCTGGAGAAGTCTAATTAGGTTCCTAGCAATTCACTGTGAAAGGGTAATAGAAATATGGCTTCTTTGAGATAACACAGTGGATTTGCACTGGTCAGCTGGCATTTTAATATGAAAATAAATATTTCTTTGTCTATATGGGTAAATTTATTCAATTTACCATTGTAGTGTTGTAAAATAAACAATTCTTATTATATTTTGCAGGCGTTTTATGTTACTAGTTTGTGTCACAATAGCAATGAGTACCATCCGCTCCAAGAAAAAATAAATTGTTATTCTGAGCTACGTTTAGTCATGTTCAGGTACATAACGGTTGAAGGTTTAAGAATGTCTGAATGTGGAATTACGGTGGCTTGTGACACACAGTACTACAAGAACCAGGCAAATTAACAAAACCGGACTCATATAATCATTGCCTTAATAAAGGAACAATATGCTTCTCTAAGTATCCCAAAGCACAATTTATTTTGAAAATGGGTTATATATGTATAAAGCTAACAGCATTGATACTGAAACTTACGACTACTTGTAAAATCATGTGGTTGGGTCAAAACAAAACTTTTCAAATATCATTTGAAATTACGGGTTTTCTTTCAATCAAATGTAAGAATGTTGAGACATGGTTTCCTATGAGAAATTTTTGTAAATACTATATATTTGGTTACAAATTACATATTTTTATGACCACTTTAGATTCTCCGATATTTGCAAATGTTTGGAATGTCACATCTTCCATTAAAAAATTTGGGAAAAACAACAAGATATTTCAAGAAAGTGTAAGTTGTCAGTGTTCCCAGTGGAAAAGATTATTTTGTTTCAATGATGATAGTCAATGGTCATACTAAAAATAAATTATTGACTTCAAAAACACAGAAAAATGCACATATGAGATTCCCATGCTGGAAATTATTTGAAAGAGATATTAGTTTTTTAAAAGTTAACAGATTTAGTGGTATAATTGTATTGTATTAAGAGGAAATTTTTCATATATGCAGAATACTAGACTCAAACAGAGAGCTGTAGAATTACACTATTCAGACCTGCCTGAGGCTATTTAACTGTGAAAGCACTAGACCCACCTGATCATTTTCCTAAGGTAAACTGCACATACTCAAGCATATTGCTGGAACCTTTTTAATGTCCAAATTAGAGTTAAATTTATTTATAATTTCTTATGCATTGGAGTACTTTATTTTACAGTAGTTGCTTCTACTTGCAGTATGTTCTCAGATTCCCAATTTTTACACCCATCCATGAAAATGCAAGTCTTAATCAATTAAACATTTGCAGAGAAGAAGAGTAGACAAATATCTAGTGGTTGTGTTTTATTTTCAATGTTGAATTTGGTTGAAAGTATCATTTTTATTAAAAATGATAAAAGCGTGACAAGTAAATCCATTTGCATGCCCTACAGTGCTGCGATAAAACTACATCAAACTGCTTTCCAGTGAAAGACAAAGAAAATGTATTTTAAAATTCTTTCTAGAATAACGTGGATTAACCAAAGGATTGCAACTACATGCACTCAAACTTTTATTATCTTGAGAAAAATATCCTTCACTACAGTCATAATGTTCATCCAAAAGTCAGATTTCAAGCACTTAAAAATATAAACAAAGGGGATTTTGATTTTTTTTTAATGAAATAATAAAGGGACAGTTATAAATTACAATGATCATTGTAAGTAACAATGATTATAAATTATTAATGATCAAACTGGAAGAGTGCAAACACATGAAATGAACCACAAAAAGGAAAAACTTTTTTTTTTTAACTCATCAGAAACATTGAAAAAACTCTTCAATGACTCCAAGAACAAAAGCAACAAAAAGCTGAAAGAACCCTTATACAATAATGTTAGTCCTTGTCTTCCATATAGACAGGCTGATTTTAATAGCAAATTAAGTAGCATTTTCTGAGATTTATCAGTAATAGATGTAATGTAATTTGTCAGGAGAAAAAATTCTCAGTTAAATAAATGAAATCTTGGATGAAAATAGCTTATCTGGGGCCTCTAATAACACAGGGAAATCATAGAAATAGTAAAATAATATACTAATGCACCAGTTGGAAAGCAAAGAGTTGATTAAGTGGATGATTTTATTTGACAGCAATGGAAGTAAAATTATAATCTATGTATAATAAAAGTATACTATATATCTTATGATTTGAAGTCTGACAAAAATATTGTTTGCATTTGTTGTTTTCTGAATTTAAAGCTGTGTCCATAAATTAAGGCAAGATGAGAACAAACATTTGCTCTCAGCTAATTGCTGAGGTCATATATATATATATAGCCATATATATATATATATAGCACAGCAATTTATGTTACAGAGAAGTCATTGCTTGATCCTGAAGATTCTATAAAAATTTGTGAATCTGAGGGTTTTTTTATGTGCCAAATCTTTATATTTACAGAACACACCTCGCTTTGTCTTAGGAAAAAAAAAAAAAAAAAAAAAAAAGGCAGAGAATTGTCTTCTGATTTTTTGTTATCTGTAATTCAACCTTTTTTTTTTCCCATGTGTGTAAGCACCTGGCGGGAAGGCAGGGCCAGCCCAGGCGAGTTCAGCAGCATGCAATGCACCTGAGTGACCAGAAGGGGTGGAGCCAGGATCTGCTCCTTCCCAGATCTCATTTAAGGGTTGGCAGTGGAGGTATAAGTATCTTGCTGAAGATCCCTGCCTGCCTGAGACCTGAAGGTAAGAGGTTTTCTGTTCCTCCACAGCTGCTGCATTTGGGCCTGTTCTCATTTGCTGCAGCCTAGGATTGTGCCTCCTTGCTATGATTGCTATATTTTCTGTTATTTTCTATCACATTATAGCATTACAGTATGCTTTAACAATAAAAATAAAGTTTTTTAATCAGAAGATAATGCTGAAAATTGAGGAAAATAGAGGAGATCTATGTTCTTTATACATTGGCATATGCTAATTCTCAAGTGATTGTTTTCCTGGCACTGTCGTTCTAGTTAGTGAATAGTGAATCCCATGTCATTTGTGAAGTGTGTTTTTTTTGGTGTTTGTTTGTTTTGTTTTGTTTTTTTTTTTTTAATAAATTTTGAGGAGGGAAGGTAGGAAACTGAATATCAGGGAATTCTGGGCATTCAGGGTGAATAGGAACTCCTCATCTGTGTGAGGAGTAATATAGAAACATTATAAAGTAGGCATGTATTTTTTAGGAGTCTTGTTTTAGGGAACAGGCTAGTCTTTTATCTTTAGATCTGTTATCTCAAAAATACATACTAACTTTTATACCCATTCCTGTTTAAGCTGTCCCTTTTGTAAGAAGTCTTGTTTCTTATAAGTTATTTGAATAGATTTAAGAAATCTACTGTTCTATCATTTTCATTAATTTTTAGTGTTTCATTTTAGTTAAGTGCTACTTAAGAAAAGTGTTGTTTGATTTATAAATAAATGTATGCATGTGTTTTTCAATTTGATTCTAAAGATTGGAAAAAAATGAAGCCAATTCAGTGATGATTTAGAGAAAAATTGGTATATATTCCTGTCTAAGGAATATGGTGCAAATATTTAAAACTATCTCTATATTAATATATATATATATATAATAATATATCTATATTATATTTAGAGGTATTTAAAAATATCTCTATAAAACTAGTGGTTTTTTTTTTCTTTATTAATGTGAGCGTTAAATGTGGCAGGTCTTTATCCGTGGGACATCACAATCTTTCATATCTTTGACCAAAGCTAACATTAGTGGCTTTGTATTTTAAAAAATCAAGTATTACAGATAATGCTTGCACTTCTATTTGCTACTGTTCCATGTTCAGTGGGTAGACACCTGTTATTTAAGAAAATACACTGGCTGTTGTTCTGGCCATACATTTGCTCTTGATATTTCTTTATGATTCAGTGGAAGTTGCTGCTGTGTTGAAACAACTTAGGAAAGAATCACAAGCACTGGAAATTTTTTGTTTGTTTTACAAAGTCTTTCAAAATCTTTCAAACGTGCACTCTCTAAAAGGTGGTTTTTTAACACTATCAACAAGAACCACATCACGTGAACTGCGCTTACCCTTATTGCAACCCTTCAAACGAGGAGCCATGCTAATAATCCTGAATTCAAGAAGTGTATGCTTCAGAAAGAACACAACTCCAGAAGATTAGCACTTTTTTATTTATCTTTTCGCTTCCTTTCAAAGGAGCTGATTAAACATTATTTTTTTTATACTTCGGACAGAGCTTGGTACCAAGGCCCCATAGAAGCAAAATGAACTTTTTTTTTTTCCTCTGGCAACTTGGCGCTTAAATTTATGTATGAAATCTTTATTGGATAGGAAACAGCAAGGTCCCATTACAGTCTGGTTATGATAATGAAAGCTCTGAGACCACAACTCTGATTTACTTATTTTTATAACTTTGTTTTGTTTCTGCTGTTAGTTGCTATTTCTCTTCTATCCTTATTTTCTTCTAAGTGCAAAGGTTCACTGCTCAATAATCAGTTTTCCTTTAAAACTTTAGTTTCATTTCAGTCTTTTATACTTTGCTAAAAACATATTTATTGCATAGTACAGAAGAAATAATATCTCTGGGGTTTTTCTTCCTGCAAGTTTTAAATGTAGCAATAAAGCAAGTTTCTTATAGCCTGGCTAGACATTTGTATGTCTGCTACATAAAATTCTACTACACTCCAAAGACATGATATACACATATTTTCCTCCTAACAATAACCTACCTTTCTGTTACTACAATTCTTGTCTCAGTCACTCACTCCTATGTTACACTTCTCTTGTGTGCGTATCACCAACCCTAAACTTAAGTTAAGCAACATAGTAATTTGCCATGGCTGTCTCATGTTGTTCAGTAATTTCATAAGCAATAACCTTTTCACTGGTTAAAATCTAATCATCTCAATGTGTGTGTGACAAACGTCTGATTTAAACTTTTAACACTGAAGACACCGGCTTACAATCAGTTCTCCGTACAGATTTTAAGGACATTAAGAAGAACTGATAAACACTTAAACACAATGTATTATGTTTATTAATCACAACTACAGTAAGATGCTCAGGTTAGCAGCACATGTTTTTATCTGCTGTGGCCTGTTTATTCAAAGAATCACAGAATCACTCAGGTTGGAAGGGACCTCAAAGATCATCAAGTCCAACTGCAAGTTATTTAAATTTATTATTATTATTATTTAAATATTAATTATTTAAATTAGCAGTTTTGCTAATCTTTTTCTTCCAGATATTTTCATGAGTGACTCATTCTGAGTCTTGGCCCTTCTTTATTTGGCATGTGTTTACTTCTGTTCTAATTTCTGAAGAATGATCATTTCCACTGCTGTAGTTTTGTACACATGCTTGTGGACTGAATGCTTTTTCTTTTCCTCATATATATTAAAATATAGAGTAAGTTACATTATTGAAGTGGATAATGTATATACTTACAATGTTGACATCCTTGCAGTTTTTTCTAACTTATGTCTGTCCCTTTTTAGTATGTTTGCTTCTATAAATCTCACATTGCAATATATAAGCATTTTTAAAAATTACTTACATTTTAATGTGATTTTAATGTTTAAATAATTTACTTTATGCTTACTTATCCTCTTTCAAAAGAGGATTTTCAAATACATTGTTCCTAAGTTATGCCTGTTTAGCTTCCTACTTTGTCATGTCTTATATTAGAAATACTTCTGATTGACTACAACAAATCTCTAGTTTTTTTTATGGTATCTAAGAATGGTTCTCATGTTTCCTTTCTATTTTTCTGTACGTATTATGACTTCTAACTTTGGTAGTGAGCAACAATTTAACTTCTTGTCACAATACTGTCATTAAAAGGTGCTCATGAAGCTGGCTGTGGAGAGATTTGCAGGAGGGAAGCAACTTCACCTTGATCTCAGAACGGGAACTCTGTATGCAAGTTTCAGAATATTTGCAGTTCTGGTGGAGTTGCCAGTAAGTTTGATTACTACATAAATACGGAACTGCTCCACAGGAAGATGTTTGTATGGCCCTTCCTGCGGTCTGTCACTAACCTGTGATCAAGAATACAACTTTCTCCATGCTACGAGTATTGCAAGAGGATCAAGGTAATTGCATTTTTAGTACTGGTCCTTCTATGAAATTGTGTTCTGATCATGTTCTGGAATTGAGTACTAATTAGTTCAATTTAAAATTTCAATTAATCTGAAAAAAAGAAAAGTTTTCAGATATCTCTCTCCATTTCTTTGCCTCATGCAGAGGAAAATGAACATGGTGTGTGATTTTAATGAAGTGAAATTTCAAAAACCTTTTAATTAACTATGTTATGATAATGTATAGAAAAAAATTCTCCACTCTTTTACTTGAGTGTTATCAGAAAACACCTGAGCTGGGGATTCTTTCTGCATACCCAAATTGGGGAGAAAAAGCCATAGTTGGTATCGTTTAAATTTCGGTTCTGACTTTTTCTTCCTTAACATCTGTCGATTTTATTTACCTTTATTGACAAAAGGATAGTAGATACAGGGAAAGAGAGTGACAGAAGGCCCATGTAAAATCACTGGTTACAAAGTAACAAATATCCTTGTGATTTATGGGCGTTCTTTCTAGAAAGCAGAAAGAAATTACAGAGCGGTTTGGGTTGGAAGGGAGTTCAAAGACAAGCTAGCCCCAGCCCCATACTGTGGGCAGGGCTGCCACCCACCAGTTTAGGCTGCCCGGGGCCCCATCCAACTTGGCTTTGAGCAGACTCCAGGGATGGGGAACCACAGCTTCTCTGGGCAGCTGTGCCAGAGCCTCACTGCCATCTCAGTGAAAAATCTTCTCCCTGACATCTAATATCAGTCTCCCCTCTAGCAGTTTAAAACTGTTCCCTCTTGTTTTATCACTATTGGTCTGTGTAAAAACTCAGTCCCCTCCTGCCTGTAAGCTCCCTTTAAGTACTGGAATGCCAAAATGTGATCTCCCTGGAGCCTTCTCCAATCTAAAGGAGCCCAACTCTCTTGGCCTGTCCTCATAAGAGAGGTGCTTCAGTCATCTGATTATATTTGCAACCCTCCTCTGTTTCCCTTCCAACAACTCCACATCCCTCCTGTACTGAAGTATCCAGGCCTGGACACAGTACTGCAGATGTGACATGTCTGTTCAGTCGTTATTGTAGCTGCTATAGCTACAGGTCATATTTGGTACAGCTTGTTATTGTGTACATTTGGAATGGAAATAACATTGTACCAGTGTTGTAACTTTTTCCCTACTGGATAAAAATAATCAGGATTTACTAGCTGTGTCATTACAAACTGTTATTCATGAAGATTTTGATTTCACGTACTCGCTGTGATGGGAAAAAAAGAATAAGTGACTTTTCATCCTGGAGGTAGGAGAAGATGACTTTTTTTTTTCCCAACAGTGGTCAAAAATAGCTGTTACATGATATATGAAAAAATGCTGGACAAAAATATGACCAAGATGGTAATCTCGCTGTCTGCGCAGATAGTTTAAAAGCATAGAATCAGTGAGAACCTTTTTAAAAAAAAAAAAAGTATTGTAACTGTATTTGTACTTTTACATGTGATTTTCACTAAGATTCAAACTCTGTAATTATGTATGAGAACTCATCTGTTAATCCATGTTTGAATTACTATCCATTGTAACAGTTAAGGTGGTTAAGCATGTGAGCAAGTAAAATTAATTGATTTTGAAGTTCTGAAGCCAGAAAAAAAGCACTACAGCAATGTCAGTCTGTTTAGTTTCTTGTGAATGCAATCATGCAGTAATATCAAGCTTTTACACTATATTTCATGTTCTGTTTCTCAAGAACTTTCATGCATTTGAAATAATTTAGTAATCAAATACTAATTAATACTAATTTCTTGAGAAAGGAGTATTCTCCTTACCTTCAAACTTCTGTTAACTCTCTGGATTAAAATAATGGTGGACATTTTTTTTTTTTTTTAAACCTTTGACCTGCTTGTTAGAAACATTTCCTTCTTGTATTATTTGCTTTTATTTTTTTTTTTTTAAGTTATTGAATCATCTTCAGTATCAAGTCCTTCTTTAATATACCTTCATATGCTATCTGCAGTAAGTTGCAATAATATGACCCCAAATTCAACTGAAGAATACAGGTTTGGAAGAAGTTTCTTAGAGATGGTGTTCATTTCAAATGGTTATAAGTGTAAACTGGAATTTCCCAGGCGTGTATGAAATATCCATGCTTTAAATATTGATATACAAACATTTGTTTTGTACTTTCCTTAAGTATAAAAGTGAATGTGATAATTTGAATTGTAGAATACAGCACTTGAGTAATCACTCTCCTTTAGCAGCAAAATTAAAAAATAAAAAAATAAAAAAAGCAATTTTATTTCAATAATTTTCTAGGTGATTTCATAAGGTTAAAGTGTTGACATTTAATTGATGTCAATGCTTCCAGTTACTGGTAGAGGGTCACAAATTGTTCAGTGCCAGTGTTTTTTCTTTAGCTCATACAGCTGAAGCTTGAAAATCGTCTGATTTTCCAATTAGAGGTGTTAATATGACAAGAAATGAACAGGACAAGGACATTGTGTATGATTATGGGTGGTGGATAATGTTGCCTGCAAATTAGACTGGGTAAAGCTTTCAAGTGTAGTGCAAATGGCTCGAATTTTAAGATTAAATGTAGAAAAAAGTGTATCTGTACTCCTACTATGAAAGATGAGGCTTTTTTTTTTTTAATGAAGTTGCAGTCAAAGGAGAAACCTGAAATTTTGCCAGGAGCAGGCCTTTGCTTCTTTTGTTAACCTCATTGAAGCCTACTTATCATTAATCACATCTTCAATTACAAACAGAATGCGGATGTCAGTCCATACCAGTCCTGAATGACTTCCTGCATCTTAACAAGTGAAAGATAACTCTATATCGATCAAGATAGCTTTTTCTCAGCTCATGGTAATAAAAAGTCCAAACAGCCTGATGTTCTACAAGGCTACAGCAGAGAAACTACATTTTCCCCCCAATCTCAGTTCTAGAAAGAAAAACTAGCAGGTATGTTGTCTCAGATCAGTATTCCCATTTACCTTGATGTCAGATATGTCAAGGAAAAATAAGACAGTCTCCACATCTGTGGCTTGTTGAAGTCATTAAAAGTAGAAGGTAGTTCCTAAAATGACTAGAACATGTAAGGATGTAGCACATTGTTACTGAGAGTGGCACAGACTGACATTAATGAGCATCCACATCTGCCATGCTACGTGAGCAGTGAAACAATCCCAGAGGTGGGGAAACAATTCAGTGAGAGGGGGAAAGAAGTCTCGCCAGCATCTTGTGTATAAGAGTTTTTGAAATCTTCACAGAAGGACTTTTAGGAATTTCTAGGTCTTTAACTTTTTCCAAATCTCTGGGACCATGGTTTATCTGTTGCAATTCTATCCTGACTGTATAGTTCAAGGATTGAAGTATAACTACATATAATTAATAAATCAACAAAGTACTTCACTGCTGATTTATTTTAAGCTTCTTGAACTGAATGAACAGCTTTCTGATGATAATAAGTTCATGTATCTTCAGCATCAGTGTAAGTTGGGTAACTACTTAGTTTGTACTGTAACAAGAGCCAATATTACTAGAAAAATCACATGGCTTTACTATGAAATGCTGTGATGCTAATTCATGGAATTTCTTAGCTTTTCCCCAAAATGGGAAATAACACACCCATAAGCATCTTTAAAAGAACATTCATCAAAATAGTAAAGTTAAATGCTCAAAATTTAATGTATGAAGAAGCTTCATGAGATAATGATTTTTACGCTTTTAATTACTAAGAAAATTAAGGACCTAAAAAAGTAGCATATAGGCAATTATTTTCAGCATTTTCCAGCATATAAATAAAGTATGATTTTACCACTTACCAATATTAATCTTTTGGGAAGAATTCAATCTATTTATAGGTGTTAACTGGCATTTTAAACACTTCTGTCATAATACAGAATAAGAATGTTGTCTAAAAAATAGTAGTACTCAACCAGAAAAAACGTTTAGCAGAAGTCTGTTCAGCTCAGTGACAAGTGTCTAAACTTTAAAGAAGATACGTCTAGACCATGGGCTGCTTGTGGCCCTGGAGAGCTAATAATTTGATCCAAAAGAAATGTAAACTTTCAACATTTTGTGATTTTTTATTTTATTTTATTTTTTTAGTGATATTTTTCATGAGTCAGTTGTGCATAGGTTCAGTGTGACCTGCAACAAAGGAACATTGCAGAGCAGAGGGTGCAGTGCTAATTCTTCCTCTCATGCCCACCACACATTCAGTTGAATTGCCCCATGTAATACATGCAGGTTTCACATGTGTATGCCAGTTGGTGAGTAAAATGCAGTGATCGCTGATAGCGGTATATCAACCCAGTTCTATGTGTTTGTGCCTATGAAAGCATATGGTTTCTCTTATTAAGCTGACATGTAAATTTTCTTGTTTGATAATTAAATTTGGGTTTGTGTCTTTTCTTAAAATAATTTAATAACAAGTTCACTGCATAAAAAATAACCAGATTTCTCATCAACATTTCAAAAAGCTCACAAAAAGTATATAATACTTTGTGATGTGGTGTTTTGGTGGATTTGATTTTTTTTTCTTTTTTTATATGTCTCTCAGCAATAAACTAAACCTAAATCAGAACTAAACATGCGTCTTCAAGTTGAAAATCAACCTACATGCGATATGTTCAATACCATAACAGTGTCTGCCATAATTTAAGCTTTATTTCAAACACAACTTAGGGCAGATGTTTTTTAATGCATTTTGATATGTTGGTTAAACACATTTCTTTGAATAGTGAAACAGAAAGCATGGCTGAATATTTTTCAATAAAGGAATTTGGGAATAGTTTTCAAGATTTCTGAAAAAATACTTTTTTTTTGTTTATTTTGCAATTTAATTTTCAGTTAAGATAAATACATTACCTGTGAATTTTCAAATTGAATGTATATATAAAGTTGCAATCACACTTTCAAATCAAAGAAAAATTTGATCTTGTCTCTTTACTAGACTTTTTAAAGCCCTATCTTACCAGGGAGAAATATCCCTTAATTCCTAATTATTCCTTTTTATAGTCTTTGCGTTCTGTCAGTAATGTACATTTGTGAATAACCATTTTCAAGGATAAGAAGGAAGACAATAGAGAAATGTCATCAAAATCCCTGATGGACACCTTGATAACTCACTGATAATTGCAGCCACTTCCATTGAGCCAGACATTGATGCATTAGTTTCATAAAAATGGGGTCAAAGATTCTACTAGTTTTGTTTTGTTGCTTTTTTTTTTTTTTTTTTTACATTTTAATAGAGAAATATAAAGAAAGAAAACTTCTGCTGTTTATATATATTCATAACTGTATTGTGTATTTTATATGTGGCCCAAGGTAAGGCTTCACTCAAGTGAAGAGGAATTTGCTTCTCATAGAAACAAATATTCACTGTGAATACTGTCTTCAGAGTATTTTTTTTTATTTTTTTTTTTTAATTTTTAAAATTCTTTTGCTTATTTAGGAGTACCCCAAATCTTCTTAGGGTTGTTTAATGTAAGTATGGCTTTCATATCATCATTTTTCACTTTATTGAATAGCCTTCTTACAATATGGTCATGAACAATTTCAACATCTATTGTGATCAACTGATAAGTATTTCAAAAAATTATTCTTCAATCCAAGAGTCAACAGCTTAATAACGGAAATCTACAGGCTATGGGTCTGCAGGCTAGTTTACATAATAAAATAAAGAAACTTAAGAGCCTATAAAGTTTATTCTAATTTCTTGAGAGCAATAAAAGGAAAAAATTAAGTAATAAATTAAACATAGGATGATTAAACAGCTTTGTACTGAAGAAATTCTCTGTGTAATAACTTACGTTATTCACATTTGCTTTGTAGCATATTTGTTTCAATTTTTGTGACACTGCATAATCATGAAGTTGGAACTGAATCACTCCATCCAGGCAGGTGGAATCTAAGCTCAAGTACAAATATAATTACATACTATGTTGTAATTATGTGGTCATTATATTGAGAAGAAAATGTTATAAAACTTTGGTAATATCTCTTCTTTCAAAAACATTTAATTTGACAGATTGTGTGAGATATTCATATAGAAGTCACTTATCCTGCAGAAATATTGTTCTTACAATTTGACAGCAAGTACAGAAAATTAATGTAACACTTGCCATAATTCAGATTAAAAATATTAATTTTACTTGCTGTCAGGTAATTCAGGTAAAAGTACAAAAAGATGATGATATTACTAGTATTATGATCAATTTCTCTATGCTCCAGCTCTTACTGCTCTTTCCCTCTCATATTCCTGCGTGGTGACAATTCATCTCTTTTCCTGAAAAGGGAACAAAATCTAGTTGCTATTTCACTACTGAAATAGTTAAATATAAAGTTTAAAGAACTAAGTATGGAACTTAGGAGTTTTCATCCTTCATTTTGAAGTAGAGATTTGTTTTCATTAATTACGCAAACTTAGGTGCAGGGCTAATCTAGAGTGGATTTCTGGAGTCAGGCACTGCTTTCCATATCTCTTTCTTAGTTATGGAAATCTGAAACTCACAGAAAAATCACTGATCTTTGATGGAATCATCAAAGAGATGTTCTAAAGTATAGACATGCACCAGAACTACTTCTTCAATTCCATTCCACAAATCGCTGAAAACAGCAAAAATTAACAAAACAGAAATATGTTTTAAAAAAAATACAGTGCTAAAAATTCAAGCAGCAATCTTGTCTTTCCATGTAAATTCCTTTGACTGAAATTCTACTGTACTGAACAAGTAGAAAAAGTGGATAGCAGAGGTATTTTTTTAAATGTTATTTTTTTTCTCACGAGCTTCAAGTCTTGAAAATAACTTGCAAAGCAAATAACTCAGATTACTGCAAATCACTCCAAATTACTCCAAGCAAAGATTTATATCTTCAGCTTGTATTCATATACCTCTAAAGATTTTTCTTAAATGAAGCATCGTTTACCTTCTGCATTATTTTTAGTAGTTACATTGTGAGGGGCATTACTAGAAAGCTTTTTTTCCAGGCCTTTAAAAACTGCTTTCACTTCACTCTTCGTAAGATTTTATACCAAGCAGTTTTTCACCACTTCTGTATCATTTTATATGAACATTGCCCTTGTTGATTTCAGATAAGAAAACTTTTAAAACTATATTTAAAATGAAAGAAAAACAGTATTCCATTATCTTAATTGAATATTTCTATAGTTTTAACTTGTAAATATGTGAAAATCTGCTTTCCTCAGGTGAATTCAAGAACTTACTGAATACCTTCATGAGATGTGTTTACTCTTCCTATTGAGATTTACATAATCATTGAGTATAGTTATCTGCTTTTACTTAGTGATGTTCTATAAAGTAAAACAAACAAACAAAAAAGCAACCATTTTCTGTCTTTGAAGGTTAAAAAAAAAAAAAAAGTAGACAAATCATTATTTCACTCCTTTTAGACTCCAGTGATGAAAAGATGTTAGACAAAATCTTAATCAATAATTATATATATCTCATCATTTAAAAAAATGAAAATGTAGAACAGGCAAGCAATACTTTGTTCCAAATTATTGTGTTCTGGGCTACTTTCTTTTTTTTGAAAAACCAATTTGTGGTCACAAGTAACCAATATTATTTAAACTTGTTTCTTAATACTAAAATAATTGGCAATGAATTAACATTTATTAGACAATAACACCTGAAATGCTGAATGTTTGCTCACATAGCAGCAGAAAAAACTCATAACAAGCAAAGTGGCATAATGGAAAATTTTTGCCATCACAACTTCTATCAGCTTTCAAATAACCCATTAAAACTAGAAAGTGCAGATCTACATCTGAAGTATGTTTTCTTTAAAAAGAAGCTTTGATGATTAGAAAGGATATAGAAAAAATATTCTGTGATGCATGACCTTAATTCTTTTCAGAGAAATTTGTGTATAGATATGTAAAGCACAAACAGTAGTAAAATTTGCATGTAGTAAATTCTAGAATAAAGAAATAGGAAGTAAGGCTGTTCAGAACAGGCCAGTAGTGCTAGGGATTTAAGTGCTTTTAAGCACTTTGTGGTATGAAATTTTCCATTAAAAAGCAGAACACAATGTTCAATCTTAATAATGGGCTACAGCTAGACCAAATATTGAACAAGCAAATCAAGGCAGATCTATTACATAAAGGAATTAGACCTTGTGAAGATATGGAAGTCAGAAGACCCTTGCAGCCAAAGGGCTGACAATTGATGAACAGAGGAATATTCTGTATCCTAAAGGAATTAAAACTACAGGTCATTATGAGCAAAATAATTACTGAACTTAAAATGAAAATTGTTTCACTGGACAAGTCCTAAACAAAAAATCTATGAAAATGAGTAGGCAGTTCTCAGCAAGCTTGGAAACAAGTGGAATGTTGTTATTATATGCCAGCAAATTGAGCTTGCAGTTCAGAAAGACAATTGTATTGTTGGCTGCATCAAAAGAAGCGTGGCCTCCAGGTCAAGGGAAGTGATTCTCTCCCCCCTCTGCTGTACTCCCACGAGACCTCATCTGGAGTGCTGCATCCAGGTCTGGGGCCCCCAGAGTAAGAAAGACAAGGACCTGTTAGAGTGAGTCCATAGAAGGGGTGCGGAGGTGATCAGAGGAGTGGAACGTCTCTCCTACAAAGAGAAGCTCAAAAAGTTGATGTTGTTCAACACGGGGAAGACAAAGCTCTAAGGGGACTTAAAACAGCCTTGTAGGACTTAATGGGGCCTACAGGAAAAATGGGAAGGGACTATTTGTCAGGTAGCAACGGTGTGTAGCAACAGGACAAGGAGTAATGGTTTTAAACTAAAAGGCAGAAAATTTAGATTTGATGTTAAGAATAAATGATTTATAATGAGAGTGGTGAAGCAATGGAACAGGTTGCTGAGAGAAATTGTGGATGCTCCATCCATGTAGTGTCCAAGGTCAGGCTGAAAGGGGTTTTTAGCAACCTGATCTAGTGGAAAGTGTCTTTGTACATGGCAGGAAGATGGAAATAGATGATCTTTAAGATCGCATTCAACACATACTCATTGTAAGGGAGCAGCTGTATCAGCTCAGTGTTCATGAGTCCATGGGACCTGATGAGGTCTATCCTAAAGGGCTGATGGAATTGGTAGATGGTATTGATGGACCTCTCTCAGATGGGATACGGCTCTGAGCACCTAACCTAGCTGTAGGTGTCCCTTTTCATTGCAAGGGAATTGGGCTAGATGGCCTGTAAATGTCTATTCCAATTCAGTCTGAACTGTTTCATTCATTATCTTATACTTTCAGTGACCTATGAGAAATGTTTTGGTTTTTTTTTCTGTTGCTTTTTACTTGATGTTTATAGGTGTAATGAATTACATTAACTTTTGAATAAAGATTTGGTGAGGGGAAACAATTTTCAGTCAAACAAAATTTGTTAATACACAATTATCACTTTCCCATGTCAAAGCAAACTTTTATTTTAAATATGGAGCTGCTTATTTGTCCCCCAAGAGCAGTTTGCTCTAGTCAAAAAGCCCCTTATATTGAAGTTTCTGACACAATATTTAAGTGCTAGTCTCCTGTAGACAGGATTAAAATTGCCATCTCTGTCCCTAATTTTCTTTTAGGTATGAGTTCTGCATCACATTTCATCATTAATACAAGAAAAGATGCAACACTTAAAACCTAAGTAAATGATTTGCTTCCTTTTTAGTCTTTAAATGAGAAGTATCACCTGTTCTTGTGAAAATGTTCTCCTGAATTAAGACTTATATTTTTGTCTCTTTGCATTCTCCTTTGAGTGAACTCTCTTCGTTGCTGTTCTGCTCCAATACTCCAACACTCCTCTGGTTATTTCACTGTCTAAGGCAAAGCGGCTAGTAAATCCCTGAAGCAGAGAAGTTCAGATGCAGACGAAGGGGTGACTGCTGGGATCAGCAGCCTCCAGGCAGCATGGACATAAGCTGCACCATAATTTGCTCCTCTGCCTGAAGCAGCCTTCCAGCAGGCTCTGCTCTCCCATGCGCAGCCCATGCTGGGTCCAGCAGGATATAATTGCAAAGGTCAGTGTTCCTGGAAACAGGCCTCATTATATACCTATATGTTTAATCTGCCGCTGAGATGAGACAAAGAAAGGCCCAGCAGAGTACTAAAAATCCCTCATGTAAGTATTTATTGCTGAGGGACATACAAGCACCTCTTTTCTGACAGATTAGAGTACTGGTTCTCACTACATCACTGAGCAATATCATTTGGAATTGAAAACGTCAGAATTCCACAGTTTAAGCTGCAGGTCTGCTGTAGCTAAGCACTTGTTTATTATCTTGACTTACCTCAGTGTCATGGTTTTGTAATTTTTGCTATTGGTGTTCCACATCATGACATCATGTGGAGAACAGAGAAGAACTACATGTCCCAGAGGACCTCATGGTCAGAGATGAAAATACGTCACAGAAGTGATGCTCGCTCTCTCTCTCTCACTGCCTGGCAGCGGGTGTGGGTGTGCTTCCAAGCCGTGGCGCCTTTCAAAGTAGGCTTCTCGGTCTTTGGAAAACTCTCTCTCTCTTTCTCTCATTTTACTTGATTTATTAGCCTCAATTTCAATTAGATTGTATTATATTGTGTTATCTTGCGTTCCGATATCATAGTTAGTAAAATAACTTTTCCTCCTTAGATCATTTCTGCTGCTCTGTTTGTTTCCTTGAGCCTAGCTCCCATCTCCCTACCCCTTTCCCTTTTTCCTTCCCCTTTTTGGGGGCCGGGGGCCTACTGCCCCCCTGTCATGGACACAGATTGATCTAGATAACTCCGTAACGCCCAGTCACTTGATCACAGAAAGATGAGAGTCACAGTCCTTTGCAGCCCTTTGGGGCCTGATGGTCATCACACAACCCAAGAAGATCTAAAGTCTGGTTCATGTCTCTGTAATCTCAAGCTCATCCTTCTTCTGCCTCCCCCACAGGTCTCACAATCTTCACTCCAGTTGCCCTTCCCAGAGGCAGGGAGTTCAGCAGGAATGGAACTCTGAACTGGGCATAGGTGTTGCATATCACTTTGGTTGCTGTTGCTTGAGGAACAGAGGTGAGTCTGTGCTAGTGGTCACCTTTTGTCAGCCAGGAGAGCAGCTCCATAAAACTACAACATTGGAAGATGGGAAGACATTTCCAGAATCTTCTCTCTCTTTCCACCTCTGCAAAATGGGAGAAGTGTTTTTGTCTCACATTTTGTGGAAGGAGTATATCCATTACTGACATATATTCTTTCTAGATATGTAGGAGGTTTCATTCTAGCATACAGTTTGATTCTAAATATAAATAGTCTCTCCTATGAATTGAACATTAAAAATCCATTTCATGTCCCCTTGGACTAATACCAAATAGCAACATTTTCATTTAATGAAGAACCGAGTCATTCGTGTCAGTGACCTAGACAGGAAATGAGCCTGACCATATCTTTTTTGATATGTCTTAAATGAAAAACAAGACTGCTGATGTCTTTGGATATCTGTGTAACAGTAAATATATACTCAATGATGTTAGAAAAAAAAACAACAAAAAAAGCATTTTTAAAAACACGGACTCATGAATATTTTTCATTTATGAATATATTATTGCCCTAAATAACAGCACTGTCAAGCTTGAACGTATTTTTTCCCATAAGACCATGCAAATGAGTGCTTCCAACAGCTCCTTTTACAAAGCTGCCTTAAAATGTTGCTTTTATGACAGAAAACATCCGAAATCTAGTTAAAATGCGTTGCCAAACACTTCCACCCTTATAACTATGATATGATTGGTTTGATTAACTGCTTGTGCATAATCTGTTGTGGATTCTTCTAAAGTAGCTTTTATATGTGATTTTGGGAGAATCAGATGTTTCAAATCACATAGATTGACAGTGATAGTGGGGGAAGAATGTCAACGGTTTGTTCGGCCCAGTTCTGTGACTAGTGGGGAAGAGGGATTTCGCAAAATCCACGCCTCCAGAAAAGGGAAACAGGGGACCTCAAAATAATTAAAAACAGTGGCAATGATCTGAGGAGAAACAAACTAATATACTAAATACGGTATTGGAATGCAAGATAACGCACTATAATACAATATAATTAGAATTGAAGCTAATAAATCAAATATGAAAATCTGAAGGCCTGATACTGAAGCGATGTGAGCAGTCAGGACGGGCAGCAATGAGGAGAAGCAAAGGAGAGGAACACCGAGATGAAAAGCCCAATCGGGTGACCTTGCCAGGAGTTATATCTATCTCCTCTCTGACCGCGAAGCCTCCTGGGGAATGTAGTTCTTCTTCTCTTCTGGGCAGGTACCCAGAACTGGAGCATTAACACTTTAACTCCCAGTGCACTACATGATGTTATGATGTGGAATACCAGTAACCAAAAATCATAAAACCATGACAGAAGAATCAGTCACTTTTTTCCTTCTCAAAAGCACTGAGATTTCATGTAACAGTCGTGAAAACCACTTTCTTAGAAGAAAAGAGCTGGCACCCATGCAATGCTGATGTCATGGGACACTATGCAGGGGAAAAGTGAGAGCTGTTGCCCCCATACATCTCCCTCCACAGCTGCTAAGGAAAGGTCACTGCCAAGAATGATTTCACCCCGTATATGCTTATAAATTACAGTATCCTTTGGGGTAAAATGGCCAGCATAGAGCTAGACAAACAAGATGAACAGTTGGCTAACAGGTCAGGCTCAAAGGGTCATAGCAAATGAGGCTACGTCAGGCTGGCAGCCAGTCACTAGCAGGGTTTCACAGGGCTCTGTTTTAGGGCCAGTTCTCTTTAATGACTTAGATACAGGACTTGTAGGTATTTTTGTAATAATTTTTGTAAGTTTGTGAATTACACTAGCATAAGAGGAGGAACTGTTGACTCCCTCAAGGGTGAGGAAGCCTTACAAAGCTATCTGCTGCTATTTGGGTGCCACAGTATAGGAAGGACATACATAGAACTATTACAGAGCTTCTAAAGGAGGGCTCTGAAGATGGTGAAGATATGGAAGACAAGACACATAAGGAGTGGCTGAGGTCCCTTGGTTTGTTCGGCCTAGAGAAGAGGAGACCTTGTGATGGCCTGCAGCAGTATAGAATGGGACATAAGTTTTCAGTTGATGTTATAATCATTTGTAAATCTCATAATGCTAATTTGGTTTACTAACTCATGCAGGTGATCAAACTGATTTCACTGTATCTTTTTAAGACATTTTTTAGTTTGGGAAATGTTCATACATTTCAGGATACTTTTAAAACCTGTTGATGTAATACTCTTATCGCTAGCTTTTGAGTTTGCTAAAGTTATATTTAACTTGATAGAGATATATTGCATGAACCAGAAACTATATCACTCATTTAAAAAATGAGAATCAGACATGCTAGGTGAGAAAATCATATTTGCATTACAGTCTGTGTGTTTGCTATTCTGAAAAAGAATCTGATATCTCACCTTATTCCTGCCAAAGCAGTAAGTAGTGGGTTTGAAAAACATGTGCGTCATATGAAAGAGGAATATTTATCTGGCCAGTCTTAATCTAGAAATCAAAAACATTTCGTTGAACAATCATTTCAACTCTGATGAAAGATCACTGTGTTTGGCTGATTTAAACAAGTTTTTATAAATTGATGACCATTCTTAGGCACAAGAAGTCCTACTCATTCATGTATTTATTGAGTTATCAAATAGATTTCCACTCTCAAATATTTCCTGTAAAGCCAGGACAAGAAATTAGTATCTTACAGTCACAAGTCCGCCTTGATTTCTTATGGTTATAGATAGACTTACAATTTTCTGTCAAACATAATATTTATGAACCCTTTTTACTCTAGGATGTATCTCACTTGCCCTGTTCTTCCTTATTCCTTTACAGAATCTCCTACATAGAGCTAGCTGAAACACTGGCATAGAAATCTGCCATAAACGAGTTTCAGAAGATTTTACATTGGACTTGTTATAGTTTTATGTTCTGAGTGTTGATAAACATTTGAATCTCATTAAGATGATTGGGATATTCATAACAAAGTTGTATTTTTTATCTGAACCAAGATGCTCTTGTTGATGAATCAGCATCAGTAATCTGCACTTGAGGTTGGCGTGTACCCTCAGCAAGTTTGCTAATGACACCAAGCTGAGCAGTGCAGTTCCCACAACAGAAAAGAGGGACATCATCCAGAGGAACCTGGACACACTCAGAAGGTGGGCACACAAGAACTTTATGAGGTTTAACAAGGTTGAGGCAATTCCAGATGTTAATACATACTGGAAGAACTCATTAAGAGCAGCCCTGTTGAAGAGAACTTGGGGGTCCTGGTAGGCAAGAAGCTGGACCTGAGCCAGCAGTGTGCTCTTGCAGCCCAGAAGGCCAACAGTGTCCTGGGCTCAAAAAAGGAGTGGCCAGCAGGGAGAAGGGAGGTGATTGTCCCCCTCTACTCTTCTCTTGTGAGGCCCCATCTGGAGTACTGCATCCAGGTCTGGGGACCCTGATTACCTGGCGTAGGGAACCTGCTTTGGCAGGGGGGTTGGACTCGATGATCTCTGGAGGTCCCTTCCAACGCCTATGATTCTGTGATTCTGTGACCCTGATAGAGCAGGGATGCAGAGCTGTTGGAGTGCATCCAAGATGGTCAGAGGGCTGGAGCACCTCTCCGGGTTTATGCAGTATGGTTATCATTACTATTCTTGTTTCACATACAGTAGTTACTGAAGACAAAAATGTTAAGATCTATATTGGATTATGGCTGAACTAAGACAGTTAAGTCAATATTTATACTTTTAAATGACTGGATTTTGAACATCCAAAAATATTGATCTGTGGATGACATTTGTTCTCCAGCAGAACCATCTGTGAGCAGTTAACTGTATGTTCCTGATTAAAGACAACTAAAAGAACTCAGTCACTGCATGTCCATGCCACTGTACCACCAAAAATTTAGATATTGCCCATGTATGTAATATTTCACTAGTATGTTTTCAGATAGAGTCTCTTTTATAGTCCCTGTTTTAAAAGTAGATGGTAAGGTATTCTGCGTAGCTTTAGAGGACATCTCAGTCTGTCTTATAATGCTATATTTTTCTAAACATGAAAATGAATGTGAAGTTTCATTTCTACTTAAATGCAAATTGCTCTGAAAACTGCATATCAAAGGATTTGCTGGAATATATGGAACAAAGGTCCCACTGTACAACAGTAGAAGTAATGCTTTTAAATAATACCTGTGTCACCCTAAGATTATTTTTACAATGCAATTTAAGTAATAAAGAATGATAATGCCTAGTAAAATAATTCATATTTTGATACCTCTTACATATTCTTCTATTAAAATAAGTCATCTATTCCAATATTTTTTCATTAGTCGTTGCTGTAAGTCTCTTTGTCATTTACTTCTTCAGTTCTCATTTATATTCCCCAATGCCTTCACTTTATTCACAATATTATAAATCCTGGAATTATGTTTCAATTTTTTTTTCTTTTAAAAGATGCTTGTAATCAGTTTTTCTTTTTCCTCCCTAACTCATTTGTTACCAGCATTCCACATTTTATTTTGTGTATCATTTACAGCTTGCTGCGTTGCAGCCCTAAAGGCACTAAGTAGGCTATGAAGAAAAAAATCAAACTATTGTAGCAAGAGCTTTTTATGTTTGTGGTGATGGTTTTGTTGAGAATGTCAATGAAAAATGTGGCTCTTTTACCATAAAAGCATCTCTAGGATTTTGGTAGGGTGTATCACAATGAAATCCTTAGTCAGTAAACATCTCACAGATATACATCAGAAAAGGTAAGAAATAAACATGCTGACACCTTAATCAAACACTGCATGTTGGTGCGCTGACATTACACAAAAGATCCCAAGAATACAGACACAGTAACTACGGAAAGGTCAAACAAGGATCAAAGCAATGTTTTGGAAGCAAGAATGGATATCTGCAGTTTTGTCAAAAGGATTTATTCAATTAAAGATAACAATGTCATATCACCTGTGGGACTGTTTCTCATAGTGAATAGTGATATACCTAAACATAAAAGTTCATCATTCAGTAAATCCACCTTAAAGGTTTGTCAGAGGGCATCTTGAGGAATACCATTCTCATTTCAGTATCTTTGTGTATGCATATTTGAAAAAAAAATTCTGATTCTACAGGGCCTGCTTCAAAAGTAATTATGGCCTCCCATTTTATTATACTGGCCTACAATGTTGGAGGCAGATGTTGGTGTTATGGCAGTAGAAGTTCAACCTTCCCACCAGTATTACACTACATTTTGTTGCTGTATGACAGATGGCATTCTGACAGAGTGGTGCTAGACATGGAAGTACATGTAGAGCAAAAGTGTGTCATTGAATCCTTCATGTGGAAAAAAATGGTGCCCATTGACACTTGCTGAATGTTTATGGAAACCAAACAGTGGATAGGAGCACAGTGAGGCAGTGGGTGGTGTGTTTCAGCAGTGACCACAGCAATGTGAGGCACAAGCCACATGCAGGTTGGCCATATAAATTTTTATGAGCGTGGCATGTAGGCTCTTGTTCATCACAGACAAAAATACGTAGCTAATGGTGGTGACTATATTAAAAAATAGTGTTTCATAGTTAAGAATTTGCTCTATTAAATAGTGTTATTGTGTTCTCTTATCTTTTATAGTTTCCATGGAAATAAATAGGAGGCATTACTTTTGGAGCAATTTATGTACTTTCCTAATATCAGACATTCCAGGTAGATACAAATTTAAATACAAATTTTCACAATACAGATCCCTATTTCATTTGAGGTTTTCTGTTTTTTCTTGATATTGATTTGTTGTTTTTGTTTATTCCTCCCTATCCATGAGCACAGTGTTCTCAATTATGAGTACAAGATGGAGAGAACTGGCTTTAATTTTGCTTACTGTCTACCTATTGTCTACCAGGTTTACTTGTGTAGTTATATAAGCTATGTTCAAGCATTAATATCGTGTACTTTTCAACGCATACACTCAGTTCAAAGTATATATGAGCTGCTTCAAAAGAAAACAAACCCCATTCCCAATGAAAAAAAATGCAAAAACAAAAGTGAAAACTCAAAAACAGTGATTTCAAGACAGAACGAACCAGATCAACCAAGGAAATAAATACAGAAACAAACAAAACATAAAAGCCGCTGTTAGGAATCTTGGGAAAGTAAGAAATCTTGAGAAGTACTCTGAGTTTCAAGATCACTACACTTCCAGTTATTAAAAAAAAAATTAACACAGTCCAAAATATTTTATACTGTTAAAAATTCCTTAATATAAAATGATGGACACTGAGATGAGCCAACCTAAGATTTTCAGTTTTCTCCTATGAAATATTTACTGTTAAGTAGCTAAGTAACATATATGTTCAAAAAGTATTTCAGGATTTTGGAAATCCAGGATGATTTGAGGAATTGGTGGTCTGTGTACACTGAATAAAACTGCACCATTTTTTTTTTTTTCTCCCCTTTAGATATGATTAACTTTCGATTGCTTATGATATTAATGAAATAAATATTGATGAAACACTTTTACTGGGAGTTTAGCTTTTATCTCTACAATAAACCAACTCTGTTATTCCTAATACTTCCATAAAACAAAGTTCTACAGTTCCTGCATATTGAATCCTGAGCTACCGTGTAGCATAGCTGGACAAAAATGGCATTGAGCAGGGATGTATTATACTGTTGTATTTGTTTTTTCTCTTTACCTGGGCAGTCATGCACATCCCTCTGGACAGATAATAGAGGAATTTAAATTGGAGGAAGCAGCTGTTAGAGTTTTAGGTATTTCAGTGATACTCTTACAAAGTTGAAGTTATCACTTCATAAATTAATGAAGCATTAAAAAAATAACAAGACCAAACTGAACAAATCTCTCTTCTTTTTGTTATCTTACGAACAAAGGTATAATTTTTTTAGAAGCAGATCCCGGAAAAGATGCTGATGTTGAATTGTAAAATAATGTTTATGTGCCACTGCAGATACCAAACATTTTCCAGTAATAACCAGAATTGTCAATTAATGAGTTTTGAAACTGTCTTGGGAAGAGGAAGCATGTTAAAACAAATAACAGCTATTGTGATTTGTGATAACATTCATCAGATATGAGAGAAAAACAGAAGGAATGAGTGAAACATTATGAAAACCTAGTAGAGAAACTGGTAGATAAACAAAAGTCAGAAGTTTAGAGAAATAACTATGTATTTCAAACTTGATAAAAAAAGTTCAGAATAGAGATTTTATTATATGGTACATTGTAACAATAGCTTTATTAAATGAATAAGTCCGGAGATAGCCATAGTAAAGTTAAATTATCTTATAATTTTACCTATTACAGTTATGCTGTTTTGCTAATGTGCTCACTGACTATTGCCATCCTTTCCTATATTAAGGGAAAGCTCCAATACATACACCTACCTGCACAGTGAACCAGATTGTTTTCTCCTGATACCTTTATTGCATCTTTCCTAAAAACAAATCATATAAGCTTGCTATGAATGAAGCTAATTTTTATTTGAACATTTTTGTTTGTTTGTTTACTTCTGCAGTTTATTTCCAGTTTCTTCTGCTGAACGAGCCTTTCATCCCCTCCTCCTTCCTTTTGCCTTTCCTCTTTCCTGTCCCCTTCCCAATGCCTCCCTCTCCCCTTTGCCTTCCCTTTCCCTTCCCTTTCCCATTCTCTTCCCCATTCCCTTCCTGTTCCTCTTCCCTTTCCATTCCTCTTTCCCCTTTCATTTCCAAATTTTCTGTACTTTCATATTGGGTTGCTTTCTTATTGTTTGTGGCAATAAAAGTCTCTTTATTCTCCACTTCTCCCAAATCCATCATTAGTTAACCATACCTACCTAAATGTGCAGACTCACTGATGATTTCATTTCCCTCCCTGTATGAAGCAGTGACCACTGTTTGTTAGTCTACATAATATTTCTGAGACTATTTGCTTTTCAACAGACTCCTAAACAAAGCAAAGAAGTCTCCAGTACTGCAGAAAATAATGAAAAAAAGAAAAGTTATTGTGAATGACACGAAAACATTTGTTCAAAAAAAACAGAAATTACCAGAGATTTTGAATATCTAGCTTGTGGTAGAGCCACCAACCCCAAAAAAACAACCCCTCGTATAAAATCATTACATATTATCTGCCTTCTACTATATTTAAAAATAATTTTTAATTAATGTTTTGAGTGCTTTTATTCAAAAGACTGTTCTGTTCCTCTCATGCTCTACATGCACGCTCCTCCTGCAACATTTCTGAAATGAGTTCATGTTCCCACACCCCAGTGATATGACCTTCTTTTTATTCATTTTAGGTATATTTCACATTGTATATAATTCAAGGCTTCCACTGAATGCTATTCATTCTTATAATTTAAGGAACTGTTCAGAATTCCATGTATGCCTTTCAAATTAAGATGTCGTTGTAATTATCTCTCAAAATCAGCATTCTTTTTCACTCTATTTCCCTTCTGAGTATACACAAAAAGACCCAAATGAACTCATCTGCTCACAAATAATCACTTCTTGTTCATCAGGGGCTGAGATGTTGATTTAGAGAAACTACACATAAAGGTAAACAACATTAGGTATTTTGCTGAACTGTTGCGTATGCAGGAATACTCAGTCAGAAACCTTTATACTTCTGTTTCTATCCCCAGACAATTTGCGGAAGCTTAATGCTTAGCGAAGTCGATATTAGGTCAATACACAGGAGTCAGTGAGGCAATTTTTTGTTTTGTTTGTGATTACGCCTTAGAGGAATTACCTCATTCTGCATTGTAGACTTCAAATCTTGGTCTGTATTTATTCCAACCACTATGAATAACTGTGCATTAGTAATAATCAAACATCTTTTCTCCCCCTCTATTCTAACACTGTCAAAATATTTTGTAAATTGGTTCTGTTCTCTTCTCTGGTAGCTTGTCTATCATTATGCCTTAGCCTAGAAAACTCATAAATCACTAAAATTTAATCTGATATAATACAAAGTCAGAGAACGTGCATGGGGATTTTTGGAGGCTTCATATTTTTTGTTGGTGAAAAAAAATCAGCAGGAAGTTGCTATCAGCAGGAAGTACAATTGCTTGAAGACTAACAGATGATGCCTCATCACAGCATAGGAAACTGTGTGCTAAATCATCTGGAAACATGCTGTACAACCCAGCAGGCATTGCTACTGAGCTAAAGCCTTCTACTTTGCCAAAGGCTGCACACATGCATACATGAGCCCCAAGGCGCTAGAAGGATTCCGTTCTGATGATCACTGGAACTCACTTCTATCAAATGCAAACCAGTACGTTAAAGATAAAAGTCAATTGTTTGTTGGAGTTACAAAACAAGGAAAGCATGCAGGAGTTTATTTATAATCTGTTTCCTTTCACCGTATGTTAGAGCAAAGCAAAATACAGTGAATTCAGCCTCTTTGTAGTAGATTTCACTGAGTGATTTTATCTTTTGTAAGAAGACTTTTTCAAGTACACTATGCCTAAGATATAAAACATTCCAAATAAAATAAAAAGTTGATAAAAAGAAAAGTCTGTGAAATGACAAATTGTTCAGCAGTCTAATCTTTGCTTCATTTAGTGTCTGACAGATTTAAAACACATCTGCAGCAGTCACATGCTCTTCATTTAACTTTGCTAAATAGGACATAAAAAGGCTGAGTTTGTTTGACTCATTGAGCTTTGCCTTGAATGGATGTTCTTAGAGAAAAGAAATGAAGTTGTCTTGATGAGAATGGAAAAAAGATAGATAGATGATTGATAGGTTTCAGAAATGATGCCAGAGCTATGATTTGTAAGGGATCGATCAGATCCTGAGGTTTAAAACTATTATATTAAGCTGGAGATAATATCTTAACATGGCAGTGATCCATCAAGTTCTCATAAGAATTTCTTCTTCAATATATTTGCTTTGCACTCTTGTTTTCAGCCCGTTGCAATTGGGACTATATAAAGTGATGTGAAATCTGTGTTCATTTGTTTCTATTGTCAAGGAAGCAGACAATTTCACACTCCTCAGCATGGCCTTTATTGATATTGGGTTTCTCACACAGTTATGATGGATCCATGTTTATCTCTTTAGAGGGGCAACTTTGAAATGTACCGTACTGCACGGGAATGAAGATGTTTCACAAAAGTACCATTTCCCTGTTTGGGGACCATGGTAAGAATTAACTAATGCTCCAGAGTGCATGTAATAATAGAAATTAAGACCTTCATCCTCCTGTGCATCTCTTTTTTTACAAAACAGGTGTGAAGATAAGGAATTATTTCTTCTGCTTGAATGTGCTGGTACTAGGACACCATAAGGTCCTTTTTTGAACAGCAGTGTCTCCTAGACTTCAAGTACAGTGGCTGTTATAAATGAAGCTGGGTAGAAAGGACTCTTTGATCCTTAGCGATAAGTAAGATTTGATGTAAAACATCATCTTTCTGAGACTGATTTTTCAGCTTCATTGCTATCTGTGTCAAAAATAGTTCAAAATAATAATTTTTGGGAAGGCCTCCCTGGGGAGGGACATTTTATGAGGACATGTAGTGAAAGGACTAGGTGAAATGACTTTAAACGGGAAGAGGGTAGATTTAGACTAGATATTAGGAAGAAACTGTTTACTGTGAGTATGGTGAACTACTGGAACAAGTTGTCCAGTGTGGCTGTGAATGTCCCCTCCCTGGAGGTGTTCAAAGACAGGCAGGATGGGTCTTGGAGCAATCTGGTCTAGTGGGAATTGTCACTGGCTATAGCAGGGGTGTTGGAACTAGGTGATCTTAAGGGTCCCTTCCAACCCAAATTATTCTATGACTCTATGAATTATTATAATCATGAGTTTCAGCGTTTCAAGAGCCAATAGAACTATTCAATAAAAGTTTTCCCTATCCTATTACACAGTTCTTAATGGGTTTTGGATTAAGCAACATTTCACGCAATGTGAGTATCAGAACCTGGAGTAGATAAAGATAACACTGGAAATATTAAAAACATTACTTCTTTTTTATGTTAATTCACAGGTGCATCCAATGTGACATTTTATGATACTAAAGCTCAATCTCACTCACAGTTCTACTATAACCTGTGTATATAGGCTCTATGAACACTTGATACAACTGATCAACTGATGAAAATTGAGTGCTTTCTAAATGTATCCAGATGATTCTAGAGCTTATGGAAAAAAAAAAAAGATTTTTTGATATTGTAAAATTAGTGTATATTACACAGTAGTACAATTTAAAACTTTACATTCAATCAGAAAAGGAAGTAAATAGAGCTTTCTTTGTTTATTTTTTGCAAGTTATTTCTTTAATCCTCAATACATTTCTATGATGCTATAAGAGCTTATTTACATTTCTGAAAGAAAAGTACCCAACATAGAAAAGTCCAATAAATAATTCTTTGAGGCTGCACATAAAACTGGTATCTTCACCTGCTATATCCTAATCCTCTCGATATTTCCTAAAAAGATTAGGCAAGTTTAATATCTCACATTCCAAGGTCAGCAGCAAACAATAATAATAGTAATTAATATAGCCCTGTAAGTAAATAATTTCTCATGTACAATGCTAACACCACTTTTCATGAAAATTTCACTGCCTGTTTTAAAAGAGGCCAAGAGGCTTCAATTATTAAACTATTAGAGTGCATTTTTTGTATCTAAATTTTGAGAGTTTTTTTGTTTTTTTCTTTGTTGTTGTAGGGTTTTGTTTTGTTTTGTTTTGTTTCATTTTCTGTTGTTTTTCTCCTCTCAGTGATGAAAATTAACTTTTTTCATCTTCAGAGCCTGCACAAGATCTTTGGCTATTTGCAGTTACCATGTCAACTACTCTGCTCTTGGTTGTTGCTATGTCCCTATAGTCGCGTTGGAAATTTACTTGGAGAGATATAAAGACAATCTTTTCACAGCCTATATTATCTGCAAAAGAGAGGAAAGATGATTTGACTGTCTGTCCAAAGAAATATTATAACAATAAGTAAAGGGGACGATAAGAATATAAATTCCATTAATTCGTATTTTATTTTTAGTTCTTATTCCCTTCTTTGCTGTTTTCTACTTTGTTACTTTTTTCTTTCCTGTAAGGCAAATAGCTAGGAAACATGCTTTTAGTAGTATAAATACTCCATGTTTCATGGTTCCCTAGAGATACCCCCAAACCACCCTAAGGATACTGGATGATGTTCAAACCTTTGTTATAGACTGTCCCTAAAATAAATGGGCATTAACTAAGATTTTGTCTCTTGTGTACTATTCACACTGATAATGCATTCCTCTTTCTGTAGTGTGGCTCAGCTCATATACCCTTTTTTCTGTTACAGTAGCATGGCGAATTATGAAACACAATGCTTGAGAAAAAACTCAGAACAGAAGACGCAAAAATAATATCCTTCAGTTTTTCCATGTAATCTGATTTGTGTACATCTAATGTCAAGTGTAATAACAACTGCAATCAAGCATCTGTTCTTATTTGTTTTTGCACCATAAAAATGTTGGAAGGCATTAAAGAAAAGGTTTCATACATATTTTAATTTGTACGTGCACATCATTATTATTAATATGCATGAATACTATTATGAATATTGATATGCGTAATCTTACATTTTATGTTTCTTTTCAAAGCAGCATCCTAAGTTGCCAAGAGTAAGTTTAAAATGTATTTTTATTTTTGCAATTAGTTCCAGGCCTTTGCTCTGAAAGTAATACCTCCTGTTTTATGATGTTGGCTCACAATGTCTGAGGTGGATGTTGGTGGTATGGCTGTAGAAGCTACAGCTCCCAGCCAATATTCCATTACATTCTGTTGCCATGTGGCAGATGGTGGCAGAGGGGCAATCTGACAAAATAGCATCTAAAGTGAAAATGCATATGAAGCAAAGGTGTTTCATGAATTCCCACATGCAGAAACAATGGCAAAATTGACAGTCAGTGATGCTTGATGAACATTTCTGGAGACAAATGGTGGATGTGAGCACAGTGAGGCAGAGGGTGGTGTGTTTCAGCAGTGGTTACAGTGATAGTGGGTCACCTCCGCTGGTACAGATTTGTAAGAGCACAGTGTGCAGGCTCCTGTTCATCACTTGTGAAAATACATAGCTAATGGCAGTGACAACGTTGAAAAACACTGTTATGTAGCTTAGAATTTTGTCTGTGAGATAGTGTTACTGTGCTCTTTGTGCCTATTGTAGTTTCCGTGCAAATAAATAGGACGCATTACTTTCAGAGCAACACACTGTCTCACTCCAATTTATAGGAAGGAGAGGAAGTTCTTTGGTATATGTATACCCGGAGTGAGATTAAGAAACAATGGTTCAAATGTTGGTCTGACCAGTTTATTACAAGTCTTAATCAGGGAGGTGGGGAAGTGGGGACAGACAATTTAGGGTGATGGGGAAGGGTAGGAAAGCGATAGAAAAGATAGAAAGAGGCAAAAACTGCGTAAAGTGGGGATAGTCACCACCAGGATCCAGCAGTGGTTCCATTGTGAGACATTCCAATGGTCTGAGGCAAAAGCGCAGGGGGGGAGAGCAGCAGCAGCGTGGCCCACCTTGGGCGGCGAGCGGGTGGCAGGAAGAAGCCACGGGGTAAGTCTGGGAGCAGGCAGCAGGGTTCAGGTAGCAGGTCTGGGAGAGTCTGTCAACGAGCAGGACTTCCGTAGTGAGGGATCTGATGGCAGGCACCTTCTTGTTCTTCTTCAGCATGCAGGTCTCAGGTCTTCTTCAGCATGCAGGCATCAAG
Source organism: Alectoris magna (assembly GCA_030625065.1). Taxonomy (NCBI): domain Eukaryota; kingdom Metazoa; phylum Chordata; class Aves; order Galliformes; family Phasianidae; genus Alectoris; species Alectoris magna. The sequence continues at coordinate 72,888,578 of CM060561.1, read as the reverse complement.
TTGTGAGGAATCTGTTGTCAGAACCTAACTTCATGGTTGCTGATCCCCCTTTTATCCTCCTTTTTCCTGCCTATGTGACATTCCTGGGTGCTTGGGTAAGAGTCATGTGCAGCACCCCCTGAGATGGCCATCTTCCTCAAGATTAGCCCACACAAAAGACTGCTTCCCAGCCACTAAGCTGCAGCTTCTCTCTCATCGGCCCTGGCCTAGTCTATCTATCTGTGTCCCTCAGACAAAGGATTTCTCAGCCCTTGACCAGGACTTGTTTGGACTTGTTTATCTGTGTCCTTCAGCAAGCTTTGAGTCAATGGTATAAAAGAATAATCTCTTACACACACGTAAGTATGCATATTTTAACCTGCAGCTTAGAAATCAAACACAGTGATTCACAGTGCAGTGAATTTTTATATTTACAAATAATAATCTCTAAATGGATTGTTGTAGATGTTAGATCTATTTTGTCTTTGTAACAGAAATATACTTTTTCTTGCTTTTAAAAGTGTTTTCTAGTATCATTTACAAAAATGTATTAATGAGATATTTAGGTGGCCAGTCAAATACTCTAGAATATGATGTACATGACTGCTACGTGTACACTGTAATCTGGTCTTCCATTTTGGCTATGCCTCTGGACTATGGATGGATGTCGAATTCATGCAGCTTTTTCTCCAGTCATGTCTCTAGCTCCATGTGGGCAGTTTATGGGTGCACAGACTACAAAAACTTTGCCAAAAAAAAAGTGGTTCCAGAGCATATGAACAAGTAGCAGTCTCACTATCAAACATTCACTAGTAAACTTTACAGAAAGAAAATGTGTCTTCCTAAGAGACACTTGTCATGGGTCAACCATCTAGTAACAAAGGAATGCCCAAGTGTGCTCTTGAAGCTGGAAGGCCTATTGTTTCCTGGGCTCCATCAGAAGAGGGGTGGCCAGCACGGACAGGGGGTGATTGTCCCTCTCTACTCTGCCCTCATGAGGCCCCATCTGGAGTACTGTGTCCAGATCTGGAGCCCCCAAGGCAGAAAGACAAGGAGCTGTTAGAAAGGGTCGGTCCAGAGGAGGGCTGCATAGATGATGGTGGGCTGGAGCAGTTCCCCTATGAAGACAGGCTGAGGGAGCTGGGCTTTTTTTAGCTTGGAGAAGAGGACACTGCAAGGAGATCTCATTGCAGTCTTCTAGTATATAAAAAAGGAGAATCAACTTTTTACAGAGGTAAACAGTGACAGGACAAGGGGGAATGGTTTTAAGATCAAGGAGGGAAGGTCTAGATTAGATGTCAGGGGAAAGGTTTTCACAGAGGGATTGGTGAGGTGCTGGAACAAGCTGCCCAGAGAGGCTGTGGATGTTCTGTTCCTGGAGGTGTTCAAGACCAGGTTGGATGGGGCCCTGGGCAACTTGGTCTGGTACAAGATCTGGAGGTTGGCAGCCCTGTCATGCCAGGGGCGTTCCAGCCCAAGCCATTCTATGATTCTATGATCTCATTTTCCTTTCTGACTGAAACCCTCAACTTGACCTTCACTTCTTGCCTTGCTGAGAACAATTGTGGACCCTGTTACCAGCACCTTGCTTTACCTACTGAATTCAGACCCTGTGGGATGGTGACACTAATGGCACAGACGCTCGTTTCTGACCTGTCTCAGGAAACTGCTGTCCTTTGCTGCTCTCTGACAGATGGGCCAAGAGCTGAATTATACAAGGAATTCTGTGACAAAGTGCATGTCTAAGAGACTAAAGTGTCATCCAAGTTAGAAGAACATCAGTTTACAAACTACTTACGGAGACAGGAATTGCTCAAGTCCCTGGGATTGCACAGGATGCATCAAAGAGTACAGATATAGCTGGACTATGCTGCTATTAGCCCATCCAGGTTTCAGAGAAGAGGGAAAAGGGAAATATCAGTGTAAAAGAAGACTCTTTTGAATAGTCAGGATAGCCTTAATTCCCAGAACTCTTATGGTGCAAACCCTTTTGGAAGCACCGTCCAAGCACATGAAAGTCAAGAATCACAGAATTGTAGGGGTTGGAAGGGACCTCCAGAGATCATCGAATTTAAGCCCCCTGCCAAAGTAGGTTCCCTACAGCAGGTCACACAGGTAGGTGTTCAGGCAGGTCTTGAATATCTCCAGAGAAGGAGACTCCACAACCCCCCTGGGCAGCCTGTTCCAGTATTCCGTCACCCTCACTGTAAAGAGTGAGGGTGTTTTTGCGCACATTCATGTGGAACTTCCTATGCTCCAGTTTCTGGCTGTTTCCCCTTTTCCTGTCTCCACACACTGCTGAAAAGATTCTGGCCTCACCACTGGACACAGTACTCCAGTGAGGCCTTACTAGGGCAGAGTAGAGGGGGAGGATCACCTCTCTCGACCTTCTGGCCACGCTCTTTTTAATGCACCCCAGAATGCCACTGGCCTTTTTGGCCACGAGGGCACAGTGCTGGCTCATGACCAACCTGTTGTCCACCAGGACACCCAGGTCCCTCTCTGCAGAGCTCCTCTCCAGCAGGTCATCCCCCAGCCTATACTGGTACATGCAATTATTCCTCCCTAGGTGCAAGACTCTACACTTGCTTTTGTTAAACCTCATCTGGTTCCTTACTGCCCAGCTCTCCAGCCTGTCCAGGTCTCGCTGAATGGCAGCACAGCCTTCAGGTGTGTCAGCCAATCCTCCCAACTTTGGATCATCAGCAAACTTGCTGAGGGTGGCCACTGTCCCCTCGTCAAGGTCATTGATGAAGATGCTGAACAAGACCGGATCCAGCACTGACTCCTGGGGAACACCGCTAGTTACAGGTCTCCAACCACACTCTGCACCGCCAATGACGACCCTCTGTGCTCTGCCAGTAGAAGGAAGAAGGTAGCAGGGGAGAGGCAGCACATATTTACCAATTTGATGAACAGAAATTTGATGTGGCCAAGCTGGAACGAATTCTGGAAACATACAACTGTCTCTGGGGTAAGGGAAGAAAAGTGGATGTTGCTTACTTCTATGTTAGTGTGGCTTTTCATGCAGCCAATTACAATCTTCTTAAAAGGAAACTAGAGATTTCTATGAGGAAATCTGAACACTTATTTTCTGATTCTTTGATTTCTAACTGTTCTCTGTGAAAGGTGACAGGGATTCCATAATAAGAGGGAGAAAGGGAAAAGGACTTCACAGAAACCAAGAGAAGGGAGAAAAGGGAATAATTTATGTTAAGGGGGGACAGAGAAAAGGGTGATCGCAGACACTAAGTCTGGGAAAATAAGGGAAAGAAGGCCATAAAGATAAGGGTTGAGAACAGTCCATGGACATCTGACAGCAAGGTGATTAGATATTCACAGGGCAAGATGACCCCGATGTGTGGGGGTTTTGACATCAGAAGAAAACAAGAGCTCTCGCAGTGAGAAAGGAATCTTCATCCCAAAACACCGGCGGAAGGAGAAGGGGGGGGATCCCTTTCCAATGGGGTCGCGGGGAATGTAATGCATATGTACACAAACTCGGGGGGGAAACTACTGATTATGTATTAGTTTGGCCTATATCTGTATCACACTTTTTCCTCATGGTGCGCAAGTTTGGAGTGTTAACCCCTTGTGCCAGGGCTGTGTGCACATCTCTTTATTAAATCATACCTGCTTTATATCCTAACAGGCTATAGAGTTTGTTTCCGCAAATCATCTGAATGAATAAAAAATCAGACTATCATGGTTCTGATATCTCTTCAGTCAGTCTTGCATCAGGAAAGATGAAACAGATAGGCTTCAGTTGTGCAGACTGGGTCCTGATGACACTGCATTTAAAAATACTAAGAATCACATTTCTTGTCATCATTAGAACCCACAACTGTTCACAAATATTTTCAGTATCATTATTCCCACTCAAAAACGGAAGAACAGACAAATGAAAAAAGATTAACTGGCAGGCTTGTTCTACTGGAAGTAGAACAAAATTATTAGAAATCTACAATCATCTCTCCACTCTTTTCCACTCTTCTGAGTGGAAAATAATGCCAGGTTACTAAGTCTTTCAGTTATTAGTCACCTCTACTTTCACTGTAACCAGTTACAGTGGGAGAATACAGGTAGGACATTGTGCTTTCCTTTTAATATCTTTATTTTCAGTGTGCATGAACAGTGCCTAAGTAAAATTATAAGGAAGATGAGGAGAAAACCAACAGTATAAAAATCAAATGTTGGTAGCAAACCACGTGTCTATTTAATTAATCTAACTTTCATATCACCTTCTCTGCAGGAATCTAAATCCAATCCACAATAATCGATTCCAGGGTAAACACCTCATATTTCACACCATTAAAATGTAGCATGTTTCTTATCTTTTGAAGAAAAAAAACTATTATAATGATCAATATGCATCTCCAAGGGCAAGATTTTTTGTTACTTTAAGCAACATCTTTCACATCACAAATCAGATGAAGATTCAGAAGAATGTTTGCAGTTATATAGTAGATTATGGTGCAAAAAATGTAAACATTTATAGGTAATTAGTTATTGAGACTTGCATTGTCCTATTTTAAATACACTTTAAGACATGAAAATTTAAAACTTCCAGTAAAAATAAAAATCAGCTTTTTAGAATATCTTGACAATATCTACAGCCTTGATTAATAACTACACTAACATGTTACTATAGCACACAGTGGGTGAGAAAATTGAATCAAGCAATCACTAGCAGAGATATGTTTGAGGAATATCCCTCCTTCTTCTTAATCTCCCTCTGTATGATGAAAATAGTTTCATGCTATTGAGAATTATTTTCAGCCACTCTTGAGTTCATCTATTACATGCTCTCTGTGAAATACTAATTAAGCATCTTCTTTCGTTTTTGCTAACTGGATACAGAGAACTAGGCGTAGGGAGGCTTTAGATTTCTGGCCCTGGCCTCTTCCCTCTGCTGGGAGAAACCTTGACAAAACCAGAACAACTGCCTGCAGTTGTCTCAATGCCATGTTTATAGGTAGTATCCTACAGACAAAAAGCAAATCCTGAAATACTTCAGAGGTTCTGCCTTTTAATACACAGTCAGAAGGGAGATAATAAACCAAATGTCTTCAGTAGACATCAAATAATTCACTTTGAAGACAAACAGTTGGAGTACCTCAGCAACTGTGCAGTCCTCCATCTAAGGTCTTTTTCCTCATAGGGTAAATCACATTATCACAGAATGGTTGAAGTTGGAAGGGACCTCTGGAAGACATATGGTTTTTCCATTTGGTCAAAGATATTCCTTGAAATATTTACCATTGTCTTTCTTTTCTGAATTATTTGATGCTCTACTTCTCTGCATTTTTCACCCTCCCCAGGCTGTTTTCCTGTGCCTCAAAATCCTTTTCTTCTCTCACTAGGTGGAGTCACATGATTAATCCTTCTGTTTCAGAGTTCTAAGCAGTACAAGCTAATTATGAAAAAGCCATCTAAGTCCCTAAATATCATGTACTTCCTTCTCAGAAATTGTTATGGTTTTATGGTCATCAGTATTCCACATCATAAGATCATGTAGTGCACTGGGAATTAAAGTGTTAATGTCCCAGTTCAACACCGCGTTCCCCAGAAGACTGTTCGCTGTGCTGATATCATTCTTGCACAGGGGGGAGCGCATATAAGGCCCTGCCGGGTCATCTGACTTCCTTTCTCTTGCCTTCATCGCTTCTGCTTCGCCTCTCCTTGCTGCTGCCCAACTGCGCGTGCTGCTTCAGTATTACTGTAAGGCCTGCAGCTTTTTTTTTACAGATACTCTCTTTCATTTTATTTAGTAAACTAGTTTGTTCCTCCTCAGATTGTTGCCGCTGTTCTTTTCTTGAATTATTTTGGGGTCCCCTGTTTCCCTTTTCCAGAGGCGTGGACTTTGCGAAGTCTCTCCGCCCGCTAGTCATGGAACTGGGCTGAACCAGCCCGTAAACCACTGACAGAAATTCATAGTTTCTACTGCAAATATATTACAATAAACATGACAGGAATTCCATTTCCAGGTTACATATATAAAGTCTGGAAATCCTTTCAGTGAGTTTATACAGGCTTGACTCTTACTCTTGCTTACTAAACTAAATGCTAAATGCTTACTACAAGGTTTGGAACTCCCTAGCTTTCCAGGCTTAGTATTTTCTATTAAAAGCCAATGCACAGCCCAGAGAATCTGAATCATCATCATCAGCAGCAGGAAATACCTCTTTCAAGAGAAAAAATATAAAGGGACTTTCATGTAAGGTAGGCCCACCTGGATTTAACTTTTATAGTTTCTGCCACCTTGTTGTTCTGATGATGAGGAAAAAGACAGAATTTATGGGCTTCAAGAACTTGATGAGAACGTTTGGAGGGGTTTGTTAATCCTTTTATCCCCAAATGTTCACTTTCTTTTCCCAGTAGAGTTCAAGTCCTCTTACATTCTCACCTGTAATGGATCTGTTCCTGTTTGTCTTGGTTTCATTTCCTCCATGAACTAAGCTTTCTACTTCTTGCGAAGTGGAATCTGTAGATTTTTCAAATTTATCAAGAGACAAAACCCTGGACTGTGTAGCACATTGAGAAGTAACTCCAAGTGAAATGTCAGCCAGCAAAATAATTTTTAAAAATTTGATGTGTGGTAACAGTGGAGAATGGTTTCCAAATATTGAAAATATAATAATAACAAAAGGGATTGAAGCTTAAGGGATATGCCACAGGCATTCTTTAATATCAAAATAACTTTTGCACTTCTCAGGCCAATTCCTTCATGTCCCTTATGTTCCTATTCTGCCTCAGAAACCAATGCCTAGATATGGAGATTGGTGGGAAACAGAAAACATTTCAGATCAGGAAATGAGTCTGAAGGAATTTTTGTCATTATATTTCTAGAAGAAGTCAATTAGTGGTTAGTTGTTTTTCTTGCTGTTCTCTAAGTTGGTAGTTCTCTCAGGGATGACTCATAAGCTCCAGTTCTTCTGGAGTATTTTCACTGCTGTGATATCTGCAAGAAGGATAAAATGGTGGGATGTGAGAACTCAAGAAGACTAAACATGTCATAGATAACTCCATGATACCTGGGTAGGAAGAACTATTTGGAGATGTGATAGTCAGTGGGAGCCTTGGTGGCAAGGGGAATGAATTCCCTGGGGGAGTGAGGAAGGGGAGCAGGTCACAGCATCCATTGGGGAGGCTGTTCTGTCTGGCTGAGGCAGAGGTGTGATGCCACTACATGTCTTCTAGCAGTGTCATACTATGTTTTGATCATTGCTGTTTTCACTCTGCAGTATCTCTTTCCTGTCTAGAAAAACATTTTGTATGCTGTATATCACCAATTAATAGAACTGTAGCTGCCTATTACATAAAATTTTATTAGATTCTTGATCATAATGCTGCAGGTAACTACTCTAAAAACTTAACAAAGCAGCAATTTGGGAATACTAGAAGCGAGACATAGATTTGCTAATGCGGAATTCATAGAGGGTGAATGTAAATTTGTGTTAAGTGCTGCTGCACTGACATTTGAAACTAACAGTGAGAGTAAAATATACGTATCACTGTTTTCTGATGAATATAAATGAAAATTTCCTTTCTTTCTCCTCTGGAAAGAAAATGAAACCAAAGCAATGATCCTCAAACAGAAATCAGTGTATGTCTTGGGAAGATAAAATAATTTACTTTTAATGTTGTATTTTTATGCACGATCCAGGATGTGCATTTGACTTCTACTTGTGTACCAAGTTATTCTCATCTTTCTTTAAAATCAATTAGCAACAAACTGGATGGTGATAAGTCCCTTTGATAACTTCAATATATATGTATATGTATATATATTTGAATAAATTTACCAACCATTCATCTCAAAAATCATACAATAGGAATTTTCATAATCAGTAGGAGATGTAGCTATACAAGCCCCCACATTAGGTGTTTAAAATAGCATTACATTTATTAAATGCAGTCTGCAGGCATTACTATGTAGCTAAAAATGCAGCATTTGTGATTCTTAACAAAACAAGTAATACAGGACAATGATAATTCTGAATGTAAAGAGCACATTTATAGTGACATGAAGTGCAGCATATGATTTTATAAGTAAAAATAATTATTTTGCAGAGGATCGTAAAAGACTACTGAGAAGCCCATAGGATCAAAACATTCTTTTAATACGACAACTATTACTGGTAATTCATAGGGACTTTCTATCAACGTATGTTATAGGAATCTTTTATCAATATATTTTATGTGTAGTTTTAATATACTGATATGTGGTGTATGTGAGTAATTCAAACCTGAAGTACAGGTAAGAAATTCATCAATTTAAAGCATGCTTGACCCGGGATCTCCAAAAATAATTTGAAATTACTTTTGATTTCAATGAAGCCAAATCTTCCTACCAAGGCTGCATTTTCTGAAAGTTTTTGCTTGATTCAAGATTACATGGTTGAGAGTTTTCCCTGTCCATTAACACTGTTGTTTCTTAAACAAAGAGTTATGTTAAATGCAGAGACTTTATATCTGTGGAGTAATAAATAAAAATTTGGTTGACACATGGGAAAAAAAAATCCTTAAAGCTATATATAAATGTGAAATTCTTATACTCTTATTTTGCAATTCTTATGAGCCTTTTAATGTTTATAAAATAAGCCTGAATTACACTAATTCAGAAAACCTTGATTGAGTCCAAATCCTTCGCAAACACAAGTTTTATTAAAATGCTAAGCTCTAAATTGCAACCATACCAACACATTGTGTACAGTCTTTGTTTACTTATTAGTTTGAACAAAAAGTAATAAAAATTGTTAATCTATCAAAACTTAAGGGAAAGGATTAATTATGATTTTTTTATTTGTTGGCCTTAACTTCTTAAATTGTTATTATTTACTTTTTAATGCACTGTTTTAATTGCTAGTATACTAAATGCTAACAGGCAGAAAATCATATGCAGTATGTTTATTTATGTTGAAATACTTGATGGATTAACAGGCTATTTTTAACAAGATTAAATAAATTAAGTAACGGAGGAACAATTGGTAACCAATAAAATAGAATGTTCAAATTCAGATAAACTGTCTGCAAGCTTGTAAAATGCTACTCTTTTTCCTCTGCAGTTATTATTTAGCATCATGGATCACAAATGAAGTTCAACTAAAGATACACATACAGTGGAGGGAAAAACAACTGCATAATCCACATTATTACGTTGTTAAAAACAAATTGGCACTGCTGTCATTTATGTAAGGTAATCAATAATGAAAACAGTTTGAAAATAACACAGAGACATCCCATGGGAGTGTTTTAAAGTTTCATTAATCTTATTTTATGGATAAATTGGGAGTAGTGATAAAGTGGCTTCTAAAAAATGTCTATAAAAAGTAAGTGGTAAGGCTAGCTATATAAACACCATTTCTGCATTTGGGGTTCTGTCCTTTGCCTTCTACTATTGAGTAATTCATGTTATGTTAACTAGTTTGGTAATAGAGCTGAAGTTTTCATTTTGTCATAGAGTACAGCTTACAGCAAAGCCCCTCAGAGGATAACACAGCTGATGCAAGTGATAGGGTAGCAGCTGTGTAGTTCACAGAATCACAGAATCACAGAATTATCGAGGTTGGAAAAGACCTAGAAGATCATCCAGTCCAACCATTACCAATACTTCCCAGCTAAATCATACCCCTCAACGCAACATCCAAACGTTTCTTGAACACTCCCATGGTCGGTGATTCCACCACCTCCCTGGGCAGTGCATTCCAATGCCTGACTACCCTTTCCGAGTAGTAATACTTCCTAATGTCCAGCCTGAACCTCCCCTGGCGCAGCTTGAAACCATTCCCTCTAGTTCTATCACTGATTACACGAGAGAAGAGGCCGACCCCCAGCTCACCACAACCTCCCTTCAGGAAGTTATAGAGAGCTATAAGGTCTCCCCTGAGCCTCCTCTTCTCCAGGCTGAACAATCCCAGCTCCCTCAACCGTTCCTCATAAGGCCTGTGCTCCAGACCCCTCACCAGCTTCGTAGCCCTCCTCTGAACACGTTCCAGGGCCTCAATGTCTTTCTTGCAGTGAGGGGCCCAAAACTGAACACAGTACTCGAGGTGCGGCCGCACCAATGCCGAGTACAGGGGGACAATTACCTTCCTGTTCCTGCTAGTAACACTGTTTTTGATGCAAGCCAGAATGCCGTTGGCCTTCTTGGCCACCCGGGCACACTGTCGGCTCATGTTCAGCCGAGCATCAATCAGTACCCCCAGGTCTGTTTCCTCAACACAGTCCTCCAGCCACTCCGCCCCAAGCCTATAGCGCTGCCTGGGGTTGTTGTGGCCAAAGTGCAGGACCCGGCATTTGGTCCTGTTGAACTTCATCCCATTGGCTTCAACCCAGCTCACCAGTCTATCCAGATCCCTCTGCAGGGCCTCGCTACCCTCAGGCAGATCGACACTCCCTGCCAATTTGGTGTCATCCGCGAACTTACTGAGGGTGCACTCAATGCCCTCATCCAAGTCATCAATAAAGATGTTGAAGAGGACAGGCCCCAGCACCGACCCCTGGGGAACACCACTCTTGACTGGTCTCCAACTGGATTTGACTCCATTTACCACCACTCTCTGGGCCCGGCCTTCCAGCCAGCTCCTTACCCAGCCGAGAGTGTACCCATCCAAGCCACGGGCTGCCAGCTTTTGAAGGAGAATAGCATGGGAGACAGTGTCAAAGGCTTTACTGAAGTCTAAGTAGACCACATCGACCGCCTTTCCTTCATCCATAAGACGGGTCACAGGATCATAGAAGGAGATCAGATTGGTCAAGCAGGACCTGCCCTTCACGAACCCATGCTGGCTAGGTCCGATCTCCTGGTCATCCCACACCTGCCGCGTGATCTCCCTCAAGACAATCAAGTTCCTGCTTCAGCATACACTGTGGGGTGCAGGCATGCTGCTCTGCTCGTAACAGTGTGATGTCCATTGCTCTTCCAACCTTCACACTCCCTTTAGGGAACTTCAAATAAATAACGCAGAAGACTAGTATAGAATGAGGAAGAAAAATTAAATATATGACAAACCTGTTTCAACGTGCTAAAACAGCATCCAGAAGCATGTTGGAAAATGGAAAGCCAATGAAACAGTAGGAATCACAGTAAGGACATCAAATGTTTTGGTATTTTTCATTCTCTTTCAGAACAAGAACAAATGCAAAAAGCACTGTTCCTTTCTATGACTTTCCTCCTATTTTTGAAGTCTTTTTCTGGAAGTTAATTTCATCCAGAACTCCTGAATTTGCCTAGAAGAAATTAAAGGAAAACCACTTCCTTTATACAATCAAGAAAGGATGATTTACAGGTTTAAATCTCATGTCACAAATCTCTGACCAGTCCACCCTTATCTTCCCTGCACATATGTAAATAATAATAATATAATTATTGAACACAAGGCAGTTATTGGCACTGTAGCAGTAGGGAAAATTAGACTATCTGTAGGTTGTACTCAAAGTAATGTCTTCTATTTATTTCCTTGGAAAATACAACAGATACAAAGAGCACAGGAACACTGCTTCAGAGACAAAATTCTCAGCTACAAAACACTATTTTTTCAGCACTGTCATCAGCATTAACTATGGATTTTCACCAGTCATGAGCAAGAGCCTACGTGCAATCCAGAACATGGCTCGTCTTTCATGTTGTTGTTGCTATTGCTGAAATGCACTGCCCACCGCCTCACCGTGCTCATACCCACTGTTTGGGGAGAACATCTCCGTAAATGTTCAGCAAGCATTAATAAATATCAATGGGTGCAATTTTTTTTCTGGATGGAGGAATTCAGTGACACACCTTTGTTTCATAGGTGCTTCCACATCAGACACCATTTTGTCAGCCTGCCCTTCTGCCACTATCTGTCACACAGCAAGAAAATGCAATGGAATACTGGTAGGAAGGTTCAGCCTCTACCGTCATCACCAGCATCCGACTCTGACGTCATGTGACAACATATAGTAAAATATGAGGTATTACTTTCAGAGTTGCTTTCATGTATAATTTAAAGGTTCCTGTCAACCTATGCCATTCTTTGACCTTCAGATTACTAGGGGCACACTATTGACTCATGGATGGTGTTGGATGACATGTATAAAATCAGTAAACGTGGGGAACTAAAGACCTCCAAATAAATAGCACTGATGCTGAGGTAGTTGACACAGCTGAATGTAGAAGGATGTTTGGGGGTTCAGTCTTGCACTGCTTTACCTTTTACTTGTCCAGATGGACTGGAAGTAAAGTCAAACTTATTCTAGTGATGCAGAGTTTACTTCATTTGCTGAAGAGGATACAGCAGCAGCTTACACAGAAAAGAAAATCCCAGACTTTACAGTATAAATCAGAAGAGAAAATAGATTGGAAAATATATTGCTGGTGACAGTCTGCTGTTCATTGAGAATGCCAAACCCCAGTCTGAACTGGCAGCACTAATCACTTCAGCTTTTGCAGAGCTGTGAGCCTTGCTGGTACTAACTAATAATGATACAGATGTATTGTTAGCTGATTAAGATAACTATGGCAGCAGGAGAGAAAGGGTAAACACCCTGAAAATGTATTCTTCAATTCTAAGTACTCTCTGCTTATCTTCTATTTAAGAGCTCCTTTAAGATGTCCCATGACTTGGACTGAAATAATACATTTCCTTTCTATGTACTTTTTGTTTTCAATTTACATTTTCTCTGTTTCTCTGTGGATATGTATATTCCTTGTCATACAGAGCAAACAAAAATAATTGTATAAAATATCACAGAATTCTCACAGTCAGTCTGAGAAATGAGCTGACCTACTACATTCATTTGAAACAGCAAATATATTCTTAGTCATTTTTAGCTTCTAATATCTAGTAATTATTGTAATTGTAGATTCAAAGTAACATAGTTAACCTTACTAGTGAATTACATGCATTTATGTGAACAAAGCCACCTACCACAATTGTAGACTGAATTGTTATGGCAGATATGTCCAACCCATGGCCCGCAGGCTGCATGCAGTTGCCCTCTGCTTTACACCATCATGAAGGTGACTCTGCCACAGCCTGGCCTGTTCCCAGCCACACATCAATCCCTCAGCAACAACCTAAAATCAGTGGATGATTGGCACAGTCTGAGCTGAAACCAGGGCATGGGGCACAATGCAGTGCTGACTCAAGTTATGGTGAATAATTCTGTGCAGTTTGTTACACTGACTAAACACGGTCCTGCGAACAGTGAAAAATATGCAGCCGTGCTTGCTCTTTTGATAGAGGAATTTGAAAATAAGTTCTCAAGATCGCTGAAAAACCCATGGATTTTTGGATATATTTGCAATTCTATTTTTGGTTGACATAAATAAATTACCAGATAATTTTCAAATGAAATGTACATTGTTGCAATAAGACTATAGTTGCAAATAAAAAATAGATCACATTTATTTACTAGACTTTTATGAAACCTATTTTACCAGAGAAAAACATTTCTTTCTTCATAATCACACCTTATTCATGTCATTGCATTTTTGGTGGTACATACATTTGTGAACAACTATTTTCAACAATGAAGTACAGAAAGAGTAAAATATGGTCAAACATCTCCGATGAACACCTTGAGAACTCACTAAGAATTGCAGCTACTGATATTGAACCAGATACTGATGTATTATTTTCACAAAAACAAGGTCAAATATCCAACGTTTTATGTATTTCTTGCACTTTTTTTACCATTTTCTTAAAAAATATTTTTTAAAAAGTTTTGTTACATTTATACATTAGCCATATTATATATTTTAAATGCAACCCAAGACAATTCCTCTTCACTCTATATGGCCCAGGAAAGCCAAATGTTTGGACACCCGTATATTATGGAGTAATTTTAAACAACAGAAGTGACTGGAACTTACAGAATCACAGAAGCTTCTGAGTCGGATGGGACCCTTAAAAGTCATGTAGTCCAAATTCCCCACCACGAACAGGGACATCTACAGCTAAATTGTGTTGCCCAGAGCCTGGTTCAGCCTGATCTGGAATATTCTCTAACGGTGGGGCATCCGCCATCTCCTGGGCAGCTGAGAGACCTTTTTTAATTCTTCTCAGAGCCTTCTCTTCTCCAGGCTGAAAAGCCCCAGCTTTCTCAGCCTGTCCTTGTAGGAGAGGTTTTTCATCACTCAGATCCCTTTTTTGGCCCTCCTCTGGAAGTGCTCCAACAGATTTGTGTCTCTCCTGTACTGAGGACTTCACATCTGGACACAGTACTTCAAGTGAGGCCGCACCAGTGCTTAGCAGAGAGGCAGGATCACCTCCCTCGCCCTGCTGGCCATGCATCTTTTCATGCAGCCCAGGATACAGTTGGCTTTTGGGGCTGTGAGGGCAGGCACACTGCTGCTCACGTCCAGCTTGCCATCCACCAGTACCTCCAGGTCCTTTTTGGCAGGGCTGTGCTCCATCCTTACATCCCCTAACTTTTACTGAGAGTGGGGTTTACATCTCTCTAAGACCTTGCACTTGAAATTATATTAATATATGTATTTTATACTCAACAACTGAATGTTGTGGACTTAAAAGAGCCTCAAAAAAAATGCATCAAACACAGTATTCAACATAAAATAAATTTCTGAAAAAAAGCTTAAATTCCATTTCAACAAAAATTCACAGATTTGAATGCCTTCCTCTTAGTGTCTTAGAGGACATTTGCTAAAGGTGAAGAGAAAAGAAATCTTATCAGCATTTCATTTAAACTTTTCATTTTATTTTATTAAAATAAATGGGAATAGAAATCAATTGAATAGTGACTAGAGATAAAAAATACGATAAGATATATTGACAAACCAGTTAAAAATATTAAGTGCTAATTGAAACATTGGCTGCTATAAAATTTATGCTCTAATTCACTTTCAATGTGCACCAGTGAGGAAAGGGCATTGCTCTTCAAAGAAATCCATACAATTGGTAATTAAATAGAGTACGTTGAGAAATACAAATTGTTGTTTTTACAATAAAGCTGATTTTAATTTTGTGTTAAATACTTCCTGATGAAGTACATGTTCTGTTAAGGTTAATACAGTACACAATCCCTGCATTGATTTCAGGACTAGCATTACTTCTCATTAGCTGACAAAACTAAATTACACTAGAAATTTCCAAATAGCATTCTTACTATCCCAGATAATACTCTGCCACGTCTCATACACTCCCTTACTTTATCTTGGGATAGAAAAGGTGATACACAGACTGCTTAATCTGCAAATCCAGGTGGATGCATTTTGGAAAAGGACTGTTCCTGCAGTGTTTTTTGGTGTTAGAAGGTACTTCCTCCCTACATTTACAAAGTGGTGCTTCTAAGGCAGAGAAAATACGAAGCCTTTCAAAAATGCTGACACTCAAAGGCAAAAAATGGCAGTATGGTCCAAGCAAATACATTACTACATAACCGAGACCAATCTTAATGGAAATAAAATACAGTCTAGATATTTGATGTGGTATTTTACTGTTGAAATAAAGAAAGACAGTTAAGCTGGTTGGCCTAAAGAACCCTTTCCCAGCACTGAAGAGAGAAAATGCAAAAGCTTCTTCCACAGAACTTCTGTTGTTTATCATGGTGTTCATTTATTTTCTCAGATGACAAATAATAGAATCCAAGGAAATGTTCTCAAGTTATGCCAGGGAAGGTGTAGACTGGATATTAGGAAGAATTTCTTTGCAGAAGAGGTGGCCAGGGTCTTAAATATTGTTTTTTCAGGAAAATGATAGAGTTCAAGTTCCTGGAAAGAAACATGTGAGTGTGTCACTATGGTTTAGTGATGGGATATTGTGGGTTAAGCTCATTATTTGACTACTGGTCTTGAAGATTTTTTCCATTCTGAATGATTAGAAATCATATAAATGGTGGCAGAGAGACATAGACAAGTACAATCAGGCAAGTAATGCTCATGGAGCAATAGAGTGGAAAGGCAGTGTTGAAATGTCCATCAAAATTTATTACTAATTGTAATTGTCCCAGATTATCAGTTATCATCTCTTCTGCATGTTTTCTGTCTCTTTGGGATAAATGGTTCTGATGGTATTATATAAACAAGTCATTAGAGAAGTAAGTTCTACTCTGTGTGTTACAGAGCTGTGAGACACGTCAATGAACTTTGTACCACTTCTAGAACACAACTAACATAATTTGCTTTAATTGATGAGAAACAGCTGCTTTATTGCAAAGTATGTGTGAAGCCCCACGTGTACCCTCTCTACACCTTACCTTGCAGCACCTTGAAGACTGCTAACAATTCTGCCTGCTGAATAGATTTGGAAAAATGTGATTAAAACAGAGAGGGTGGAAATGCAGTGATGTCCATGAAACAGACTATTCATTTTAGACTAGATATTAGGGAGAAATTCTTTACTGTGAGGGCGGTGAGACACTCTGGGCGGTTGCCCAGAGAGTTTGAGGATGCCCCTACCCTGGCAGTGTTCAAGACCAGGCCAGTTGGGGCTTTGTGCAATCTGGTCTTATGGGAGCTGTCACTGGCTAGAGCAGGGGAGTTTAGAATTAGATGTTCTTAAAGGTCCCTTCCAACCCAAACCATTCTATGATTCTATTATTCCATCAACTTCAAGCTTATTAGGAATAGGAGCATGTTTTCCCTATTCCTTTGCTGAAAAGAAAACATATTTTGTGACGGGGACACGGAAACTGGAAAAAAAAAGAACTAAGATTGCAACTGTATAGACAAATGTTTTAGCCACTGAACTGCAGAATGAAAGAATATAATATATTACACACCACTTTTCATCACAAAAAGGGTCCAGACTTCTTAGATAAGAAAAAATTCTAGTCATTGTAATAAATTTAAGTTTAAAGAGTGAGATATCTTTTAATTTTTCGGGCCAGATACCAGCTGAATGGAGTTTCTGTCAATTCAGCTTTCAGTCTTAGGCAACTAGGCAGATAAGTGCGTATCTAAAATATTTGGAAGACCCAAAGAATATGAATAAATAGTAGTCAACAAGTCTATTGGTTTGAATTCAATAATATGGGAGATATGTCAGATCATCTTCTTTAAGACTTGAACAAGTCAAAGAGCATGGGTGACAGCCAAAAAGAAGTGGAGAAAAAGGACCATATGGTAGCAATGAAATGCTCTAATTTATACTACACTGAAAACATACACAGAATTCAAACTTGTACTTCAGCTAGTTCCTTGCATCACCATTTCTTATTTTGTCATATAACCTGAAGTGACAGTGACAGCGCTTACCTGGTATTTCCTGTAATGAGTCATATCAACTTCTATCGTATTCTCTCCATACAAGTTTACCATTGATAGCCTTTTCTTTTGAAATCCGGTCATTCAATAGATTATTCCTTACAGGAAAAGAAATGATTTTTGATATTGTACTGAGCTGTTGAAGGGTAATAGATCCAAGAGCCACTGCTCTTTCAGTTATTAGTTTCAGATCCTGTCTGATAACAAAGAAAAAAATAAACAGGTGGTTACATACAATTACAGTGATCATCTGAAGCAGAATTGTTTTATGCTGTTAACAGCTATAGTAATGATCAAAGAAGAGTAATGGGTATTTTGTCATGTTGTTAAAATGCGCTAAATTTCTTTTTAACTTCACACAAAAAAATAAATTATGGAAAGAAATAGTAAGCTCTCTGAAGAGCTACTTAGGAATTTCAGTAGCATTCTAACACCATTTCTACATAATTAATTAACATGAGGAAAGTTGTAGATAGTCCTTGGTAATAGGCAAAAATATGAAAAATGATTAAAAAAACATATTGCACATTATCCACATTAATTTGTCCTGAACTAACATTGCAGTAGCAATTATACAAGGAAATAACACGATTATGTGTAATTGTAATGAATTTCTAAATTGAAGAACTACACACAAAGAAAAATAATTTGTTGCCTTCTCACATATATTACAAATAATATTCAGATTAAAAATGCTTGAATATCAAGTAGAATTGAAGTTTTCTGGATAAAACTGACAGGAGGGATAACAGAAAAAGATCTGGTCTTCCCCTTCATTCCTTCTGGAGAAAGTAGGACACGTATCTCCCTACTTCTCTGTAAATTGGTCTTGTATATATCTGTGAAAATAATTTCTTTAGTTACATGTTGAATGGCATTGTATCTTCCAGAGCAAAATCCTTTCCATGTTTACCACCTGTAAAATGGAAACATAGCAGGTTTAGGTGAGTAGCTTTCTACATTTGAATGTTCAATGACATGTTTATGAAAGCCTTTCTTTTTTCCAAAATTCTTTGGCTTTGAAGAGCTTTTGCCATACACAGTTCTTCCGTTTTAAAGCTAGATAGTCACTAGCATTACAGGGTCCATGTTTCCAAGACATAAATGCTAAGTCTGGTAGCCAGAGGCTGAAAAGTCTGTAACTCCAGGTGCCTTTGAACCTCACAATGTCATGTTTCTTATTTCCAGGCTTCTTCTGCTGATCTCTTAAGCGCATTCTTTCTTGCTGTATAAAGTAATGCATTAGGTAATGTTGCAGTAGAGAAAATCTGACAACTTTGGACATAAAATGGGATGTTAAGACATGAAACTCACTAGCTTTTCAGCGTGCTTTCTTTCACACAAATTTACATATCATTTATCTCAGTGTGATGCAAATTGAGGCAGAACCTCATTTCTACACATCAACAATCATGTTGCCAATCTTTGTGGTAACCACCAATCACAAGGAGCAAGAAAATGAGAGGTAGGCTGTAGTAGCACTGCAGCTATGGAAGACTCGCATAGAATTGGTGAGGATAGGAATAATTTATTTGAGTCTCATGCCAAACTGATGGGGCCTCACATATCAATTGCTACAAAGTTTGAAACAAAATTGTATTTCCAGGTTTACTGCTTTAGGCTACCTAAAACTGAAAGGTTACTCTGGAGCCCCAAATTCCACATCAATCTGTGACTATTCAAGGAAATTCAAATTTGCTGTTGTTGTTGTTATTCAGATTGCTAAAATTTATTTAATGTTCTTATTTTTTGAAACTGCTATAATTTCAGTGAGTAACTGAAGCATTCCTAGTGTAGAGGAGATCTTAGGAAAAAAAATGACTTTTGATTTGCTTCAAAATGAAACCAAGAGAATGATGAAGACCACAACTTTTGTGTGAAATACAAATCTTGTTTTTTGACCATTTAAGCTTCAAGTTACGGCACCTCAACTGCAGTGCTGAGAGAAGAAGGAAGAAAATTGTTACACTCATGAATTTCAGGCAGCAGTAAACCTTCAAAACTGAAATGAACTTGATGTTTTGGACATTTTGTTCTATGTAAATACTTTGAATTTTGAGCACAAGTGAAGCATAAAAAGTTTAGTGAAGGCCATAATTTCATATCAAGGTTTCACTGTCATTTCACAGGCTTTATGCACAGTCCTTCAGACTACCTTTAAAAGCTTGGAAGAGCAGTTTGCAGAACACAGAGTCAATCTGTACAGACAACGAATATTTTCAGAAAATATTTAAAAGAAATCTATGATCCATAAACTTATTTTTTAAGCTCTTGTTCACTTATGAATTATTCATAAGCTAGTAAAAATAAACAATGACTTTATCCTTTAACACAGCTAGGATTATTGTCAGTGGATTTTTTTTTTTTTTTTTTTTTGTGGTTTCACACATGCTGTCTTTGAAACAGTATTCATTGTAAGCTATATTTTAACTAGTTAAAAATTATCTGTCTTGAGAGTACTGTAGAGAGACTCTCCATGGGTGTTCTTGTTAGTGGAAGAAGAACACTACTTTACATGGTATATGTTGCTAGGTTAATTCTTTAGTGAATTTCATTCATGCGCCGCACGTTTCATTTGAGTTTTGTTGCAAATCTGACTTGTAGGGTTTTCTTCTTTTTTTTTTTTTTTTTTTCCATTATCAGCTGGAGGTATATAATAAATTACAACATGTTTCTGTATGACTCTTTCTTTCAAGCATTCTACCAAGTAAGAAACACCAATAATATAAATATGATTCTACAATATACTTCATTTTCCTTCTGTCTGAGAGGTTTTCTGTAATATTATCTAGTCAGATGAGAACAAAGTACAGATAGTAGTGCATCTGATATGCACTTATCCACAAATATATGTTCTGATTCGAGCATTCACTTTGTCTCTGCATTATTTAAAGGAGCACTTTCACACTGAGCTGCACACATCCAAATTACCTCCTAGTCAGAAGACCCAAGGGGCACATTAAAAAATTGATCCTGTCTCCAATTAGAGAATGCAGAAAAGGGGTGGCTGTGTAAGCATCTCTGAGGTACTTACGGAAAACAAAAACAAAAACAAACAAACAACCCCCCCCCCCCCCCAAAAAAAAAAAAAAAAAAAAAACAGAGAGGGAGGCAGGAGTTTCTATGGGGATGGATGATAAGAATGGTAACTCATTAATTATTTGGACATTATATCCAGTGAGAAGCAGGATACGAGTAACACTGGTGTAATCATGTTTTAACATCAGTTAGCCCAGTAATCACTAATTTTTTTGTAGCACACCTTGTCCACTGCAAATATTTTTCAGGAATAAATTTTCATATTTCAGAAAAATATGGAAATGCTATATGGATTTAGATTCTGTTTGTACAAAGAGCAGGCTGCATTGACTAGGTATTCAGTGAAAAAATTTTAAATTTCACAGAATTAATAGAGCCTTGGGTGTATCCTCATATACTGAACTGAATCCTTGATCCTATTTTGATCAGAAGTCTTGTATAGTTTTATAGTCACGCTGTTTTGACAACAGATCATATAATCCAAATATGTGTTACTGACCAAAAGTCTCCTCTTTTCTACTGAACTCAACCTCTTCCTTACTTGTTTCGTACAGTCAGATTAGATGTCCAATCTGAATCAAAACTGAATTTAAGTGTATACAACAATTTACACATTTTTCAAAAGGAAAAAACTGTGACCCATGTGAGCATACTTCACCAGAAATCTATACTTATGAAAAAATAAAAATGATAAATTGCAATTCGTTACTTTGAAATCCTGAGCAATAATATAGGTTCAGGCTAACTTTACTATTGATCTGATCAGCCTATTTTAGACTAAGACTAGGTTTTATCTGAGTTCTCCTAGTCTTTCAAATGCATACCTTTTATTCTCTCTCTCTCTTTTTTTTTTTTTTTAATCTTATTTCTATGACTATTTCATAATTATGGTTAATTATAAACTATTGAAGAATTCCCATAGAAGTGCAATACATTATATTATTGACATGATGTTATTTTATTCCCACAGGAATGTCAAACACTTTCATAATGATTAGTATAAAGATGCTAAATATCAAATGAATTAAAGATTTCTGAAAATGTTTTATTTATTTATTTGTTCATTTATTTTATTTCACAGTTTGGAATTTTTTAGACAAATTGACAAGACAGATAATGGTTCATGGATATATAATGTCAATTAATTATTATTTTAACTTGCTGTAAGAAGCAAAATATATATTTCTTTTAGAAGGTATTTTTACATTATTATTCAAACTATTTTATTAGTCACATCAATATAATTACTTTCAAGGAAAATTATTTTCAATGTAGAAGTCATTAATCACCACAATGCCCTAATTTAATCAAAATATTAAATGAATCTTCCATTGAATCCTAATCAGAAAAAGTAAGTGAAGTAATTTCACTCATAATTTGTAGTTAAAATGCAGAACTGTGATCATATTGCATAACATTTTAATTAAACAAACACACAAACAAACAATTCTGTCTCTCTTGTGCTACTTCTCTGGAGGTACCCAGGAGACAATCTATAGCCAACAGCACATACTGTAGGCTGTTTTTAAAGAAGGAACAGTGCCTTTATAAACACTTATAGTATTTGTTGAGAACAGTCCAGGGAACAGTACACTTTCCATGGAAGAAAATTGTTTTGCCAAGTTAACAAGAACAATTCAAGCCTACGAAGAACCTTGGTCCTGAAAAGTTTAGCCACTACTGGAAGTTAAAGCCGGAGGTTACCATTTGTACTTAAGTACCCAATGTACTGGGTAAATAACAGGAGAAAATACTACAATTCTGCCAAAAAAGAGTTGGCAAAGATTTGACATATGCTTTCCAAATACTGCTTACAGCATTGAGTAAACAAGAACTATTTAGTTTGAATAACATGAACCTGGATTGTTTTCACTGATTCAGTTCTTTCAAAAACTGAGTGTTCAAACTCCTGAGATGAACAGTCATCTGAAATTGAAAAGTAATTAAGTAGTGTTATGAAACGTATCAGTAAAAACAGTGATTTGTCCCTAAATAAAGTGGAATTATTAGAGGCATTTTGACCTTCAGAACATTTTGATTTAGGAGTCTTGAATAATGAGTGATAGGTTATGGACTAAGAGATAAGATGGTGTGAGAGCACTTCTTTGTTTTCTGGCTCAAAGCTTCCTGAGGTATTGCTTGTGATAAGACTCTCACTGATTTATGGAGAAGGCAAGTGATGGGTGCTACCCTGTGACAATCAACATCACTTTGTGGACATTTGAAAGCACCTTCCTTTAGAGCTGTTTGCCTCAGGAAGAGGGTGCTCATGAGTGTTTACTGGCAGAAGGTCTGGCCTGTGACTAAATAGCTCCAGCTTGGTATGGGAAAACTGGGGAATGATACCATCTTGTCCTGTGAAAAACAGGATGCAGGTGGGCATTCCTGCCCTCTCTTGTCTGCTGGCAAGGCCCGGAAGATGGGAACAAAGGAGTTTCTGCTGAGATCCCAGAGCCAGAAGCTGCCATTCTAAGCAGAGCTGACTCAACCACTTTGGATTCGAGCTGTCACTCCAAAGAGAGCTGACTCGACCACTTTGGACTTATAAATTATAAGTTTGTTCTACCATTGGAAATTGTCACCATGGTCACCGTCGTTGTCAATGGAACAACAATGCCTGACAACCCACCCCTGCTGAAGATCAATGACTGAACTACAAACCACTCTGGATCCATGGTGGTGACTATCATCTCCTCTCGCTTCCTACAAAGACTCCTTGCTTCTATTTCCTATCTATCTTTTCTATCACCCTTCTTCCCTTCCCCATCACCCTAACTCGTAATAGTGTTCGTCCTCCCTTTCCCCATCTCCCTAATTAAGATTTGTAATAAACTGGTCAGACCAACATTTGAACCATTGCTTCTTAATCTCACACTGGGTATACATACACCAAAGAACCTCCTCTCCCTCCTATAAATGGGAGTGAGACAGATGGATAGTAGCTTTGAAGAGAAATGTTTTTTTCAAAGTTATTATTCTTTCTGTATGTACAGTCCAAGCCTATGAAGATTAATGTTTCTACTGCTAAGGTGAGAATATAAATCTTATATTAAGCAACTTTCCAGGTGCAATTCGTATAGAAGAAGCCCATCTTTCTCCTCACTGAAATAACATTGATTAGAAAAGAGTGAATATAATAAATGTCATAATGAATCAGTCTAAATACGTATTGTTTCCAGAATAAAACATCATAAATGGAAATCTAGGGAACAATAAAAAATTGGCAAATGTATGTGACTCGTTCCCCTAACAATCTCTCCAACAATTTTCAATTCAGGATCCTTCTGTGGTGGATATGGTGTACTTAGTAGATGTGTTTGGATTCCTATGAGTTTGCATAGACTCTCCTTCAGACCATGTTTCTTTCTGTTTTTAATATAACTTGGAGCAGAATCACAAGCCTACATCTGATGTCTGAAGAACTGCTTCCCTTGTAGTAGAGAGATGAATGACACTGCAAAATTGTACAATGAGACATGATGCTTCCCTGTTTAATTCTTTTTTACTTTTCTACTAATTCTTAGCTTTGATCTGCCTTTGAAATCACTACTAAATGGAGTTTAGTATTTCCATTGCCATTTATTATTACTCTTGATTTTTGATTTTCTTCCTGACTTGTAGCAGCCCCATCATTCAGGGCCCACCATGATGTATGAGAATGTAGGGCTGCTGATTCCCACATGCATGGCTTAGCATTTATGCGCGCTGAACTTCATCTTTTTATTTGCCACTCATTCGACTTCCTGGGGTCCTTTGGTAGTTCTTTATTTTTACTGCTTTGAATAACTTGTTATCAGTAGTAAACTGTCACTTCACTAGTCTCTCACTATTTCTGGTCATCTGTGATTATAACACTGAAATCTTTCTCTTGCTTCTAGTAGAGCCCTTGTGCATAGAGAATTTTCCTTGGTACAGGATGATGGATAAGCAGCTTACTAGGATTCCTGAATCCTTTGTCTTTCATTCACCTGATGTCCCCTCCCAATTGGGGCTGCTTCTTTGAACTTAGTTCCTTCACGCCAATCTGAAGTGAAATTAGGAACTTCTCTATGCATCACCCAACACCCCCAGGTCATTTTCTGACAGGCAATTTTCATTTGCTCTTCCTCAAGCCTGGACCACTGCACATGGTAGTTATAAATAAAGTGCAGGACCTGGCATTTACCCTTGTATTCCTACTTGCCTATCCATATTATTCTAGCCTCAAGAAGATTGACATCCTGCCTAACTTGGTATCATCTACAAACTTGTTAAGGGTGCAATCAATCCTCACATCCAGACAACTGATAAAAAGTTTAAATGAAATTGGCCCCAATACTAAGTCCTGGGGAGCACTATTGGTGACCAAGCATCAACCAGATTTAACTCAATATTTTTGGGCAAACTTAAATTTGAGTACTACAACACAATGGAAAACACAGAATTTAAATAAT
Source organism: Alectoris magna (assembly GCA_030625065.1). Lineage (NCBI taxonomy): Eukaryota > Metazoa > Chordata > Aves > Galliformes > Phasianidae > Alectoris > Alectoris magna. The sequence continues at coordinate 72,863,921 of CM060561.1, read as the reverse complement.
AGAAATTTGAATGCAGATAGGACAGTCAGTTTGCCATAAGGTGTTAAACATTCAATATTTAAAATGTAAAATCATTTTGAAAGTATTATTCACATACCTGTACTTCAGTTCAGTGATAAGATACTGAGTTCTAAACCAAAAACTTGTTCATCTACTGCCAGAAATGAAGTGCAGATATATGAAACTAAATAACATATTTTCCAGAGCTGTTAAAAAGAAAAAGACACAGTGATTTTCACACAGCACCAAATTTTGCTTGTAATATTTTTATGCTTTATTATCACTACTATTTTGATTCCAGGAATGCTTATGATTTATTTTTATCTCTGTTGGTGTACTATGTGATTTGTTACTTTAGTCACCGACTAAAAAAAATAATGATTGGAAACAGCATTTCCCTGCTGGCTTACTGGATGAAATGCTTGCTTCCAGCAAATATTCACTGAGTTGATTTTTGGAACACTTTTACAAGTGAAATGGTATCATGTCATTAAAAAAAAAAAAAAAAAAAGGCTTTATTTGAGGTATATTACTATCCCTTCCTGTTGTTCAGTATTATTTTTTTGTGAACAACATTGGGAAATTCATGTAGAGGTTACTATATAAATAGGGATTGTAAGCAGTTAAGTGACCAAAGTTTTGATACTTTGTTATAGATACTTATGCTCTCTCCTTGTGAAACACAACTTGTTTCACTGAATAGCAATAAGGCAAAAGATCCATATTCTTACCTGTAAACAGTTATGTAAAATAACCACAACAAGAAATTACTATAATTAGGATTAAAGCATGGAAGCAAAAATATTTTTTACATTGCTGAAAATTTCCATGGAGAAGGCTTCAGATCTTTTCACAAAACATTAATGATTTCATAAACCAAAATAAAATATTAAAATATGATGCTAATGCAAAATATCTGTTTTGTTATGATTGAAACATCCTAACATAGAATCATAGAATCACTCATGTTGGAAGGGACCTCAAAGATCATCAAGTCCAACCGCAACATTTTAAGATGTATTATGGGTAGAGAATGCTCTTGGTCATTTTTTTAATCCAAGTATGTCACATGTCACAATAATCAGTGGCGGAAGATACACCAAATCCTTTTGCCAACTCCTCCTGTTTTCTCTCTCAGAAGTAGACAAAAAGCATAGCAGTTTGAATTCTAGAGACATTTTATGTTTGCTATCCAATCAAATAATAAAACACTGTGATTTAAAATTTATTTTCAGCATTTTAAATTTAATTTTCCAGCAATATGCCTTTCCATTGGCATCATTTGAAAGCAAGCCACACTCCTATCTCATTCTCAGAGAGAGCTTTTATTGATACTCACCTCACATGCTCCTTTTTAAAAACTTATCCTGTTAGTCATCTTTACATCTGTATCTATCAGTGAAACAACCGTTTCCTATCTTCATGTTGACATTTTTCCAGATGCTGTGCTCAAACCATTATATCTCCAGACTACATATATTTATAATTCTTTCCCATAAAAAATTATTTACATCAGATAATTATATCACCAATATTACCTTTTAATTCAAGCATTTGACATAAAACCCCTGCAATGTAGAATAGTACTATTCCCATATTACAGATTAGGAAATGAGGCATTATGAGGAATAGCAATTTCTTGATCAAAGATAGGAAAATGATTTGAAGGTAAATTAAAAAATATTGCTTTAATCTCAGTTGTTCTTGTACAAAAATTGTATACACTTTCTACTGTAAAAATGAAAACAATGTAGATTTCCTGTCAAACTAAAGCAGCACTCCAATGTATTTGAAGTACTGAATTTATGTTTCTTCTTCTTACTGTAATCTCATGTGCAAATGTGAGATAATATATAGATTTTCCATAATTTCATGTGAAACCATTTTTAGAAGTGTTGTGTCAATCCCTTCCCAATAGAATCCCAAGAACTATCACTTATGAGGCAAAATGATAAAAGTTAGAATAGCAAATACACTCTTCTCATTACTGCTTTTGTTTGGTAAAACAATTGTTGTCTGGCTATGGAATCAAGTGGAAAATCATCTTTCTGTGGAAAGAAATAGATGTGATAAGTATCACCCCAAACAGAAAAAAAAAAAAACAAAAAAACCCTCACACTGACAAAAAACCCCAAATCAATAGTCAGCAACAGCAAGAAGCTCTTACGTGTACACAGCCGCAGTTATCAGGTAATAATACACAGTGTAGTCCTTTGGATGTGTGCTGAACATTGCAGCAGCGCATCTTTGTCACCAGTTAGCTGCAAGCAGATTCTACCTTTGCCGTTGTTAACACAAGGTCTCAGTTTCTTTAATCTTTACTCAGGTATGCTTGTTCATCCTGTAGTCCTGCCTGTGCTTGTCTAAAAGCTGAACCTTTATAGCTTAACCCATTTTTTTATGTGCTTGGAAGGCACAGCTTAGCTGTCTGATCATGTCTACAGGATACCTTGTTTCCAAATAAGCTTAATTTCACTCTAAACAAAAGGAACAGATGGTCCTGATGTCTTGCTGTGGTCACCTCTTCTTCTTCGCATTTCTTTTGCTGACTTACAGACATCACTCATACTTCATTATGTTGTTTTCATGTTGTCTGAAACAGCCCTTAAATAGCATACCCATCAGTGTTTAAGCTGCAGAAGTTCAGTGTTTGTTTTCTACATGATCAGTTACTCTAAGACGGTAGATCTAAAGTCAGTCCCAGTTACTAAGAGTGAATGGAATTTTTAATTTTGTGTCTTTTTAAAATGTGATCTCCTTCTTATCTCCTCCTCTATTTAGTTGGCATCTTAGCACAGCTGATGGCAGATGCCGTTTCAATGTGAGAGCCTAGAAACTCTTCAGGAAAATGTAATGAGAAAGAATGCCAAATGGAGGGACATCTGTGGTGGTATGATTGCTGTTGAAAAGTCAAAAGAGATGATGACTGATTATGAAAATACAGATAAATAAGTTATAAAATCAGGTGAACCAAGTCCTCTCAGTAAGAGCAAAGGGAAAAAAAGAGGCCTGCGGTATTCTGACATTGCCATTAATTTTCCAGCACAGCATGCGCCATCAGGAACCCTTTCTGAGGACACATCTTTCCAGTTTTGCATTGTTGGAGCCTATTCATTTGTGTTATTCTAATCTTCCACTTTTTTTTTTTTTCTTTCCCCCCCCCCCCCACAAGAATTGTCACATCAAGCTCAAATAGCTGATTCTCTGTAATATATTCTCTTGCATGTTGCAATAAATAAATAAATAAATAAAAATACCAGCAGCTTGATGATGTTCTTGTACCTACCTTTTTTTTTTTATCTCCAGAGAAGAGTGAAAAAAGATATTTTGATATGACATCTGAACTTGTGGACATTGAGGCTCCGGGGAAGGCTGCTGGTCTGTTCAACTTGTTCTGAAAATCTTTTCCTGATACCTCTTGAGCTTTCACGACTTTGCCTCCTGACTCACATTAAGAATGAGCAAACATGCAGACAAGATAAAATCAGCTAAATAACCACTGACTTCCATTTACAAATTGGTTTTGTTGCTGAAATTAAAAGCCTATGTTTTGATACCCTGATCCCAAGTCTTGAGACGGATGAGATATCATTACTCAGTTGATGTGAGGAAAACTTCTATTCATTAGCTTTCTTTACCCTCATTGCCTTTTCTGCCAGCTATGCTCTACAGATACTGGAAGAGAGCATGAAGCAGTGGAAGTAGAAGGAAGCTAGATACGGTATTACATTTTCAGAATTTTAACTTTCTGCTGGCTTCCTTGGTGTATCTCATCTTCAGGCAAGTATTTAGCTGTGTTGAAAAGTATGACCATTTCTGAAGTCATCTACTTACGAAGCCTTCATGGAACATTTTACACAAATCCACACTGGACTTTTATAAATTGCTGAAAGCTCCAGTTTCATTAGAGCATCTGTCATCTGTCAAATCAAAGATTCTTGATGATGAATAAACAGCAGAAACAAATGAGGAAAGATTGAGAGGATGATTGGATAATTTAAAACAATGAAATACCTAGTATTGAATTATTCAACCTAAACGTATGCTGCCTTTTTTCCTGCCCATCAGACCTCTTGTTCTAAATCTTTTTTGCCCCCTTTAGTTCTTTAGTTGTTGAGAGTCTTTTTTTCTTTTTCCCCATAGTTTTCACTGTTTATCAGCATATTTTATCAGTTTATATCAGCATTTGCTTCCTTTCTACAAAATGTGGTAGTACCATGTGGTGCTTGGAGATATGATTTAGCAGAGGGTTGTTAGGGTACTATGGTCAGGCTGTGATTGGATTTGATGATCTTTGAGGTCCCTTCCAACCTGTGTGATTCTACGATTCTACAGGTTCAGCTGTTTGTGCTTTGGAGAGCACAAACTATATTGTAATGCTTTTCCTTTTCCTTCAATTGTTTTTTTTTTATTATTATTATTATTATTATTATTATTTTGAACAAAAGAATTTACTGCTAGGATATGAATAATGTTAAAAGGATATTTTTTTTATTCTGTAGCTAAACTGACTCACTTTAAAATATAAGCAGTCTATAGAGGTGGAATATTTTGTGGAATATTTTGTGAATGAATGCAATGCAAGAGATTTTATGAGCCTTTCAAAATCTACTGCATAGGTCTTCAGAAAAGGAACCAAGAATTTGGATCCCTACGTGTAAGCACTTTCCAAAATTCATTAGAGTTCTGCAAATATCAATATCCCTATGAGAGTGGAGAACACAGGAATAGGCCATTTCACATGAAATGTTCTTAATATTGCTAAAAATTGTGGATGTAAAATTTGGGGTCATTTGCTTATCAATCATTCTGATCTAATATTTTGACGCTGTCCATAATGAAACAAAACCAAATACTGACACTCGAGCTTCTGCCTTCTTAACTCACAGAGATATCCAACTCACTTATTTAACATTTAACTTTTGTTCTTTGTCATTTCAATTCTACAAATAACTTCAAACATTTAATGAAATAAACAAGTCTGAAATGTATTAGATCACAATGAACAACCTGTTTTTTTCTTAAAAACCTCTTACCCTGTTTCTCCAAAGCTACTGCTAGCACAATTACTTCTGAATTTCACAGGATATTTGTCTGCCTCATAATTGTAGAATGGGAAAATGAATAATGACACACTAAGCTTTGAAAAATGTAAATTCTAACTTGAATATTGCATTCTTAAATGTCTTTTAAAAAGCTCTGAGGGCATTATTAAGCTACAAGCTTCATATGAAACCCCTTCTACCTTCACTTTCTCCTTAGGGGCTCCTTTTAAGCTCAAGCCTGACCTTCAGGCTTTGCCTATGCTACGTCTCAGGTGTTGTTTCTTTTAGTTCTGTGAATAAAGTGTTGTTTGGGATTGCCTATGTCTGAGTATGCAGAGACATGTTTAGGAAATTCAAAGCCTGCCTGAATTTAAATTTGGGAAGAGATATCAAAGGTAACACGAAGGGCTTCTACATGTACTTCTAGGAAGCAGCTAAGCAGAAAATAAGAGAACAAAGTTCCTGGTGGGCAAGAACAAGATTTGTGTCCTTTCTGCAAAAAAAACCAAAACAACTGCATCCTTGATTGTATTAGTAGAAACATGGTCAGCAAACCCAGGGAACTGATCAGTGCCTTGTCAAAATTCATCTTTGTACTCTGTCTGATTTTCTGGTTATGGACTCCCTAGTATCAGAAAGATATTGACATACTGGAATAACTCCAGTGAAAGGCCACTTAGATAGCCACAGAGATACAGCACATGCTGTATCAAGGAGGAGCTGACAGAACTGGGTTTGAACTGCCTATAGCAGAGAAGTTTGAGTGGAGAGTAAATGGTTGTCTGCAATTAGCATGGAGAAGAAAAAGCTAGGCTCTTCTCAGAGGTGCGCAATGACATGACTGGAATCAGTGGATGCAACATGGAACACATGTTGTAGGAAATTCTAATTAGGCATTAGATTTCTATTTTTACTACAAAATAGTCAAATACTGTAACAAGTTATCAGAATGTTGAATGTATTTCAAATCTAGATCATTGGAGATCATCATGTTCAAGACTGTATTTGAGATGGTCCTGAACAACCTGATCTAAATAGACCTACTTGAGCAGATAGATGATACCCCAGAAGTCCTTTGCAATGTAAATTATTTTGTGATTCTGTGATCCACATGCTTTAGTCTCTGACAGGTCTTACCAGCCTTCTTCAGCAACACATAACTCATTGTACTCCAGAATTAATATGGGTATAAGCTACTGAACATACATGAAAGTTTAAACTACAGTGCAGTGATACAGAAATAGATAAAAGTATATAACTTTATATCCTCAGATACAACTGTGTAATCTTAATCATTGAACTTTGGTAGGATTATCACACATCCTTACACAAAATAGATCATCTACTTCAGTACAGCTTTACATTTTGTCTGGGATAGAGTTGATTTTCTTTGCAACAGTTCACATTAGGTTGTGTTTTGTGTTTTCAATTAAAAGTAGTGGGAATAATGTACTGATGTTTTTCATTGTCACAGTGCAGTTTTTATACAGAGTCAAGGACTTCTTCCCATGATGTCCTGCCAGCGAGGAGCTGAAGGTGCACAAGTAAGAAGGGAACTCAGCCAAAATGATCTCTTAATAATTATTGATGGTGCTGTTCTCTCTTTCAAGCAAACGAGGAATACTCGTCACTTTGTCAATTAGACAGTTACATCTGACTTCTATTCAGATCTCTGCCACAGCTAGCCATTCCTCCTGATTTCTGTCTCAAGCACTCATGTACAGGTGAATGCACTTCAATCATACAGTAACTAATTTTTTTTCACAATATTTTTGACAGAAAGCAACAAAATGATTGACAGGAAAAGAGGCCATCAGTCAATAGAGGTGGAAGAAAACATAAATGATGCATCACACTACTTTCCAACCTATGAGCAAAGTCAGACAGGGCACTGCAAAATAGAAACAATGCTGAATTAAAAAGAGGATATTGTGCATTTGTGCAGGGCGATTTCAGCTCATGAATTTATAAAGGTGTCAAGTCGTTATCTGAGTAAGAGAGAACAATCCTGGTGATCTCTAATTAACTCTTCACAAGCCACAAACCACGGTTATAGGTGGTTATACAGGCTTCAAGTTATATCTAAATCAGTTCCCAGTGGCAACTGCAGATCTTTGACACAAAGAAATCCCATGGTAGGATTTTAAGTACATTTCCTATTTTTAAAAAAAAGCATCAATGTATTATAATATTTTCTCACAAACAGATACAAGGGGAGAAACTTTTCCTGCAGACAGACTCTCCTAATAGCACCAAAAAATGAATTATTTATGTCTACTGGTAAAACCTATGCAGAGCTCACAGAACAGATCAGGAGTTTTCAGCAAGCATTAATGATATATCAAACTTCAAGACTTGTGTTCTATTTTCTCCATGATTTCAATTTTATTTACAAATAACATGGAGCAAGATGAATTCTTATGCTTAGTTATCAGCTACTTACTTAGAAAGAGATATTAATGAGAAACAAATTAAGATACTGAATTTTTCAAACACTGTCTAGCCCCAGAATAGAAATGTATTCCCTATATTTCATCTGTAATGACAGTAGCATTTGCTAAGTCTAGAATGGAGTAAATAAGATTTATTCTATACCACGAGAATGAATGATCTCAGATTCATAATTAAATGCTTTCCTTATGTACTTGCATCTAAAAAATGCTTCCTTTAAGAGCGTGAGAAATTCCTTGCCAGACAAGATCAGATTTCAAAACTGTGATTAGATGAATCTATGTACAATACTATTGTACAGCATTTTGTACAATACTTTGGCAAAAAAAACTACAAATTATACATCCTGAAGAACACAATTGAAAACTGACCCAGATTATGAAGAGATTTCTGGAAAATAATTTTTTTTCTAATGTAAGGAAAAAAGTATATTTGTAAAATATCTGCATTTTATTATAAACAGTAACAGTAATTTGAAAGAAAAATAGCAATTTTGCCTTGAGAATGCCAGAATTAGCCTTATCTGAAAAAAACCTGTTACATGGAAGCCTTATTTTCATGTAAAATAAAATATTTGCACAAAAAGTTCTCACAGAGATATGATAATGTATACCTTTGCCAAATCTAAGCTGCAAGTTAGTGTACTAGACTGAGGAGCAGTTTCAGGTGTTGCTTTGTATTACTAAAGACTTTACTAAGCAGAGATAAAAGTTCTGTAAGTGATTTTTTTTGTATCGAATATTTTGCTTTTTGTAAGGAAGACTTTTCAATATATAAGTTACTGTTTTAGGTATCTCAGATGTACCTGAGTATACAGAAAAGTTAAATTCCAAATCACATTTCTATTTAAAAGATAATCTCCCATGTATATTTCCTTTGAAAACGTACAGTTGCAGTACTGATTTACTCCTGAGAACTTTTGAATTACAGAAGAGCATTTTTACACACAATTTTTCCTTTTGTCTTTAACAGATAAATGCAGGCACTGAGCCAGACTTGCCAGTTTCCTTCCAAGTCCGAAAGACTTTCTTTGTATCTGCTAATTATGTGTAATGTGAAAACATTTTTAAAATAGAGACCATTTTGCAATAGGAATGATTTATTTCTTAAGTCATTCCAATTCTTAAAATAAACCTTTTGCATTGAAAGAAATAAGTTATTTCTGAATTGGCTAGTTACACCCCTTTTTTTTAGGCCTCATCTTTTCTCCAGAAGGTTGTAGACAGGAGGCATTTCATTTCCATTTCAATTATATTAAAATAAGAATTGTATAACCTGTCCAGGTTTGAATGCTGTATCTCACATAAATAGAAGTTAAACACTTTTTATATACAGCATTTCAATTGATGCAACAAAAAGAGTATGGCATGATATACTGCCATAGTACTCTATCAATTTAATGCTCTATGAAGTTTATAGCCAAAATGTGTTTCTGAAGAACCTGGAAAACAGCAGTTCAAATTTCAACACTGGATGATGGGATTAAGCATACTGGTAGAAAAAACTGAATTTAACCATTTAAATTAACCCAAGGGCTCTCAACAAAACTGCCAATGCCTTCTCCCTTTCTCCCAGTCTTTGTCAGGTATTCTCACTTCTCTCCTCATTCCATGAAGTCTTGGATGGTTCAATTAATTTGTACCTGTTTTAGTGAAAAGAATCCCTGTTTTATAACATTTCAAGTAGGGTTTTTTCTTGTGGGATTCTTCATGGCAGTAAAGCAGCATAGCTGCAGCAGTAGAAGGACAGCAGCAAGGTTGTAGTCAATTTCAACCTGTCACAAGACCATCTTTGAAAAATAAGTTCAGTTGTGCATAGGAATGAAATAGAAGTAAATATAATCAGCAAAAAAGCTGATTACTGGTAAGCAAGACCAGTACCTGGTAGAGTTGTTGCTTCAAAGAAATGAGAGTCATCTGGCAGAGAGAAGAAAGCAGAAGCAATTCTTCAAAATAACACCTAGCAGACGTATCCCTCTTGATTTCCCCACAATCCACCTCAGGCCTGTTTGAGAACCAGACATCTATCAGGTTGGGTTTTTTTTTGTTGTTTTTTTTGTGTGTGTGTGTGTTTTTTTTTTTTTAAATGTATTTATTTATTTAGTAAGGATTTACAACTTTGTTTTTACAATTTTACTTATTTATTTGAATGTTTTGCTCCTGAAGGTAAAACAAAAAACTGTAAAGTAGCAACCTCTGTAATGATTCTAGTTCTCATGAGAATTTTCTTCCTAATACTGAAAAATGAAGAGAGTCACACACAGAAATTTAAGAACAGAGGAGTTGTTAAACAGTCAATTACCATGCAGGTGATTACGTGTGCTCTGAAGCTGACCAATGACTAAGGATATAAGCAAATATTGCAGGCACTAATGAGCTGACAATAACTCATGAGGAACTCCACTAAGATTTAACTATATACATATGATTAGACACAAATGTATGTATTTATATCTATAATGTATTGCCACATATGCAGTTGCTATATATATTCATACTCTACAAATAAATACGTCGTGTGGATTTCTGTTTGTATAATGTGTTGCTGCACGTATTTAAGTATAAATATACAGATTCTCTAAACTGAAAGAACAATTAGAAACTGGAAACAGAAAGTTCTCACCTCTCACAAAAGAAGAAATTGGAAATTAAAAGGAAATTAAATTTATAAAAAATTAAACTCTCCTTTGCTTTGCATATGGCACCATGGCAACAGGATAGGATAGGATGGTGAATTATTACTGGAGGGAAACTTTTTCTTCAGACTACCCCAAATTACTTGTGAATTAGACATTAATTAACAGCTATCAAAAGAGAGTATTGTGGTAGCTGAAAGCAAAGCCGTATTGTCTGAGAAAGATCCTCCAGATCCTTTCCCTGCTCTCTTGAGAGGGAATTACACTGAGAATAGATTAAAATGTCAAATAAGTGCCTTATCATCAGATTATAGGATGATCGTCTGGTCAGTATATTATCAAATCCGCACTGACATGGAAATAAGAAAGAGTTTGGGTTTCCCACAACTCTTCTGTACCAGTCTTAGCTATCAGGATACTTGTTAAAATAAGAATGAAATAAATGATCCAATCTTCCTTGCTTCCAGTGAAATGTACTTACTTGTGTTTTTTGCTATGAATTAGATTGAATGGGAAGTGAAGTTTTATTTCAGGGTAAATATTGTTTTCCTCACTTATTTCCTGAAATACCCACCTCTCTGTTTAATAGGCTATAGAGATTGTATCTTACCTTGATTTTTGTTTTGTTTAGTTTAGATTTCAAATGCAAGTGAGTCTTAGAAATCCTGTTTTACTTGTTCCCTCCTAATTAGTAGTTCTAATTTTGCATCAGATATGTTTAGATTATTATTTTTATTTTAAATACTGTAGTTGATTTGGTTTTTCAAGTGTAATTTACCATCTCTTGTTTCACTAGTCGAGGCCCATTTATCCAGTTAATATATTTTTTTTCCATTCTCTGATGAAAATACTGTAATTTTAAGTTTATGATGAAATTCATTTACGTTTCTGAGATGATGCCAATATGTCAAACCTCCCTCCCTGTGTTTTCACTCTTATGAACCTTTTCTGTATGTGTGAAAAAGAGACATTTGTTTTAAACAGCTGCAGTAGACTACATATACTACACTGCCAAATAGTTATACACTGCCCATTAATATAACCATGAAACTATATTTATTTGTGACAACAACATTTTGTTTGATGCATATATATTTTTTTTAATTCTTTCATTTCCTGCTTGTTTTGTTGCATGAGCATATGATCATCTGCTGCTTCTAAACTGGACATCAACATAAATGAATTTATATTTTGTTAATTAATATTTATCAAAATCCCTACATATTTATTTCGCACAAATTAAAAGCTGGAGAATTAGAGATTAGGGATACTGTTGTAGATTAATCATTTGTCTTTCATTATAAAACCTGCTCTTCCTTATCATTGCTCGTAAACAGAAGCATTAAATAAAAGTATAGTAAGGTTGAAAATAGAAACAAGCGGTTAAGAAACTTCAAAATAATGACAGAAAGTGATATTCAATCTTCAACATATCCTTCAACTCCTCTTCCCCCAATTTAAAAAAAATAAAAAATAAATATTTCAAGGATGAGGTTTGCACCACTAAAATTATTATTTTTTAGCCTAGCATAAAGAAAATAGTTTTCAGGCTACTGTGGTAATGAAATAAAATAAAACTTTATTTCAGGCACACAGGAGTCAATTAATTTTTAAGGAATGGATATTGCTTCAAAAAGGCAATCAGTGTAACCACCATGAAGTTTCTCATCAGTGTGTTTAAGTCTGTCACTTTTTGGTATTAAAATACACTACTCTCTAGCAGAAACATTAATTATTCATGTTTTCTCAGTAGATAAATGTGTGGGATTTTTGTTGTTTTTTTTTTCTTCATCTAATGCATACAAATACCTATGTGCTGATATTTGTCCGATGTAAGCTGTCCCTATGGAAAGTGAGCAAAAGAGATCTGAAGTACTGTTTTACTTAACTACACAGTAAAACACAGCACACTGCTGGTATCACCAAGCATTCTTATTTAGTTTGATGACCAAGTTTGTTGCATGAACATGTGATCATCTGCTGCTTCTAAACTGGACATCAACAGAAATGAATTTATATTTTGTTAATTATTATTTCCAAAATCCCTACACATTTGTTTCCTACAAATTAAGAGCCTGAATATGGATTTCCAGAAGCTGAATTCTTGTGCTTTTATTTAAGAAAATTTGAGATTCAGGCAGTTGTGAGAATTTTGGGCATGTGATCCCCTCCAGGAAGCTCTGAAGAGTAGGAACATGTCAGAGAAGGAAAGAAGACCTTACTGGTGACATAAGATTGAAGTGGGCATTCAGAGAAGGCACTGAAATCCAAACTGATACAGGATAAAAATGTCTATGATGTAGTGACACAGCAGGTTGCTTGAGCATTAGTGAATTGGATATGGTTGTTCTGATTCTCCACACCATAAGCACTGAGCAAGAGCAGGTAGAGACTACAGGATAGAGGGAAAATCTTCCAATTCCATACAGCCTGATACAAGCATATAATAGAGACTTTTACACTATACACATAGATTCACTTTCCAAAAATTCTGTTATTACATCTAACTAAGGATTTCAACTTGTAAGCTGCTGAAACTAGAGACGACAGGTGCTATATCAAAATAAAAGCTACCAAAGATTTTGTTACACATTTGCAAAGTTTTATGTAAAGCTATGGCACCCTGTTACCCGTTATAATGCTGGTATCAAATGTGTTCTATTCTTACGCAGATAAATTTGATTCCACAGTAATCTACAGTCTATGAATGTACCTGTGAAAATGCGTGTCATTCTCTCATCTAACTTCTGTATGTCCTTATAAAATTACACGAAATCAGAGAGTGATTGAAGTCACTTTGGCTACACCATGTTGAGGATTTGAACTTGTGTTTTTACATCTTTTACATTTCAGGAATGAGAGCTTTCAATTATTACACATCCATCTGTGCCTTGCTGTACTACATCATGAATGCAGAGTTGTAAAATGCTTCTTGCAGACAAAAATGAGCAGATGATAGATAGATTTACACCGTGTGAAAGGATGGAATTCACTAACAGATAATGGGCCAGAACAAATAGTTAAAATTAAGGTAAGTCTTGCTTAAATCCTACTGTGAAATATTAAACATCTTGGACAAGAATTTCACCCTAACATGTTTTCTGAGGCATAATTTCTTTGATTTTCCCCACAATTTCATGTACCACTTCTTTTCCTATTTTTCACACAAAATTATCCTGTATTAAAATAGCTATTGGTACGGCTTTAGCACCATTCAGGTCAGGGCAAAATGATCGTTACCACTTATCAATATGCGGTTGTTTTAGTGCCCCAACACAAAGAAAATGGTTTAACCATTCTTCTCAAGGGCTACAGTTTTCTTAATTTAAGTGCCCTAATTTTGCATAATGAGAACACATTCTAAAAGAGTTGAGTAGAAATCTAAGTATATTAATAAAGAAAGAGTGGACAAAGAACCTTCAGTTAAGTAACTTGAATTGGGTAGGAGAAATGCACTTTTTTATAATCTGTTAGGCAGAAGAACTAATGCTACCAAATATTCTGATAAACAATTGCATAAAACCTACCTTACTGGGAATTAAGGATTTGATGCAAGTTGAGGGAGTAATATCTATCTGAAGATCAGAACTGACTGAAAAATTAAGGCCTGGGGCTATGACAGGAAAAAGAAAAGGATACAAAAGACAAAACTTCCTCTCACTACTTAGTGTTCTAGGAGAAACCTAGCCAATCAAGAACACCGGGCAATTCCAGAAATGTACAGTAACAGAAAGTGATATCTAAAACTTCTCAGACTTTACAGGACTTATTCTTACTTCTTTTCCATCGTGATTTTTTGGGAGTGAAGCACAAGAAAGATTTTGCTATTTTCAGCATCAGACCTCTACGACAACTCAGGGTTTGGCATTCCTTGTAGGAATATTAGATACACCTTCTGAAATTTTCCACCTCACACCAAACTGCAAATGAAAACCGTGGAGAAACGTGAAAGATAGAAATTTACTATGATACCTTAGTCACTTCTGCTTCTCCAGAAGATAAGCTTGTATTAGGTCAAAAAGGAAAGGGGAATAAGATTAGATATGCCATTCATATTCTCCTTTTCCTGGGAAATCTATCAGTTGAATCTTCAATATCGCTTTCTGGATCATGGAAACCAACCATAACTGGAAAAATGACACATCATTTTGATTTCCAGGTTAAAGAATTTTCACTAAGTCCACATAAACTATTTGTATAAAATATAATTGGATTGCACGGGAGACATATTTGATTTACTACTACAAAATCCTTCTGCAACGGGCAAGAATATCTCTGCATTTCTTCTCTGATGAATAGTTGTATGTTTTCAAATATGCATTCTGATGCAAGATCAGTATCACAGACATTCATTTTTTCTTTTATTTTTCATACTTCCAGTGACCATAAGGACAGTTTTCATTTTTATACAATTCCCTATTAATATTAAATTTCACTTAATTATTTTTACTTTTCAGATCCCACTAGTAACATATAATTTGTCATTGAACACTAAGCCTAATGAAGAAAACACTAACATTAATGAAGAAAAGTAAAAATATCAAGTTAGATGTAGAAAGTGATGGTTTACTACACAGTATCCATTTATCCTCAAAATGAAGGAATTACAGTTTAGAAAAATATGAATTAATTACACATCATTCCACATATTTCTATAACACTGAAAGAGGAATCTTTATTAGGAATAAAATGAAACAGAGCAGTCCTCATTTTAAAACAAACAAACAAAACAACCAAAAATTAAAACCACAAAAACTTGTTTTCTGTGCAAAGAATACACGCAAACCTGGCATCTAATGAAAGGCTGTTTCACACAAGGCACTTTAAAAGAGCGACACATTTGTACATGAGTACATTTAATCCAGATTTAGTACTTCTAACAGCATCAGTGACTTTTCAACTGCCCTGCTGTTGTTTAATAGCCCTCATCCTCAGTGGACAGATTTGCTCAAATGGAGCAGTACAACATAATAGTAATGGCAAATATCCAGAGATTCCAGGATTTTGTCTAAGAAAGTTAGATTCCTTCTCTAATATTCCAATAACAACTTGAAAATAGCTAATTTACATTAACACCTGCAGGTGTTAAAGAATGCTTTAAGCGGTAATTTCAGTTGTTTATGTTTCCAGTGTTTGAAAAAGCAAAACATGAAATAAAAAAATATTTAGCTTGAATATCAATCCTGGCATACCAGAGAGGAACTTAACCTGAGATTTTCTCTTAAGGTGCATAAAACCAAGGGATTAAAAATTATTGAAGCATGGTTTTTGTTAGAAGCCATGTCAATACGTCAAAAAGAGGTAGATTAGTTATGTTGCTTCATATGTAGCTGTGAATGACTTGGACTGTGATATATTAATCATTTTGTGATTATAGTGCTGCTAAATTCAGACTTTGTTTAGGCATAAATAATTTATTGTATTGTATGTAAAGTATTTTGACTACTTGCATTAGATTTGTGAATGGAAGTATGCTAAAATTTGTATGTTTGCAGCGTTACACTTACACGCTTAAGTTGTTTTCACTAACACTGTGCTGGCTCATCTATTCACCCAAAGCGTAGTTTTCTCCTTTTTGTCCCCCTACAATTGGGACAATTTGGACTTTTCCTCTCTGTTTTAAGTTTTGCCTATGTCTTTTAAGTAATCTCCAGGAGAACAGCACTTACCACATCTTATAGAAGATTTTATTTTCTTTTCCTAGCCCTGGCTAGCAATGACTAGAGCTTAAGAATTACTTACTATTGTTTTCTAGTCCTCTCAGGTTTAAAGCTGAGATATAACACTGTAAATCAAATCAAATGAGCAAATGAGCAGGATCCCTACATCTCATATATTTACATATTTGCATGCAAACACTTAGGGAATTCACAGTACAACGCTTTTCAGCAACAGGAACGTTGCTGAGTATCTTACTGTGCTCAATCATGTCTTTGAAGTCTAAATTCACTGGGAACTTCAATTTTCTATTTGCATCAATCATAAGTTCTTAGGAAAAAGCCTGAGGTTTGAAATTCTGTCTTCTTCCAATTATTGAATTTATTTGTTCAATCTAAAAAATGTACATGTTATGTGAACTGGAATGAATTCCTGACAGCTGAAATTGTCATCTTAATTCTCTTAAGGCAATGATCATTAATTAAGCTGAAAGTTCCAACCTGAGCAATTCAATAATAATAAAATAATCATTTTTTTCTCAGATAATACAGATACAATGGGAAAAGGAATTAGGAGACACTCGTGTCTCCTTATGCTGTTTAATACTGATACTGTAATACTTTTAACAGTCCACAGGTGCCTAACCTGACACAAGACCAATATTTTATTGTCAATAAAGTAAAAGGCTGTGTTTTGAGGAAATACTACTATCATTTTATTCTTTCAGGATAATATTGCACAAGAAATGATGTTGTTAATCCCAAGGAAATTCAAAGAAATTTGAAAAGTCTTACTTCCTAGTGAGCCTATACATCCTAGATAGCAATACTTCCTAGCTAAGAGTTTTTACAATACATTCTTTATCATATTTTACCCACTTATCAAATCATCCATCATACTGATGATGTATGATAGAGTATTCTGATGTGCCTACATAGCACTTCGACAGAATGATATGCAAGACACAAGTCTCAATACTAAAAATCCTTAGAACGGTTTAAGAATTGAAAGGTTGAGCCACTAGTGAACTTCTATTCTTCAGTAAACTCATGCTGCTAAAAAATAAAATTTGATAAAACAATAAATTTCTCTGTAAAAAAGTAGTCTAATTTAAACACCTCTCACATTTGCTGATTAATACTTGTTCAATTTTAGACCTCCTTCTTATAATGTAAATACTTGAGTTTTTCCCTTGGGAAGATATCAGTGACTGCCTCCTGATGCAGTTTTTTTCTTAGAGAAAAAAACACGTATTGAACAACACCTGTAGTTCATTATCAACAATCTATTTCCATTAACTTGTGCTGTGCTATAAGTCAAGTTTTGCAAAGTACATTTCTTGATGAAAGTCTGACCAAAACATTTTTTTTCACAAGACGATATCTTATCTTCCCCCTCCTGTGAACAGTAAAGAATTAAATAGATAAATAAAAGTATGCTTTAGAACAAATATGTTTTTTTACAATCTGTTTTACAGTGAAAATGTACAATATTTGTGATATTGCAGTTGAGGTATTTCCTTTTGGGAATAATTGAAAGAGTTCCAGTTTGCCATCTATGCTAACTTTTCTGTTAAAATGATGGGGAAAAACATTTGTATGCATAAATGAAAGAAGTACTAAATATAGTATCATAGTTCCAATTCCAGTTATTTAAATATATCATTTAAAAGTCAACATAATCCAAAATAACAGCAAAATAATGTCCTTCTTCTGAAGAGAACGTGTATTTTTAATTGCATAACAAGCTATGCTAATTTGTAAAGAAGTCTTAATCCATTGCACTGGAGGAGTCCTTTCCTCCATGACATCAGGAGAATCATCTCCTTGCAACACTGTGAAAAAGACTATACATATATTGTACGTACCCTAAGTTGGGAGTCAAAACTCTCTTCTCAAGTGTTCAGTGAGCATCAAAGATAGAAAAATACTTTAAGAAAAAAAAAAAAAAAGGTGGGAGAAATGAGGTACAAGACAGAATCTCATTTAGATAAGGTTTTTATCTACTATAAATAATAATAAAAAAGAATCCGTTTTTCTTTGATAACCACATACACTAATTCATGCTTGAAACATCATCTCCAATTACTCAAAAGTCTGGTTTGTAAATAAAATAAAACTTTTCAGAGAAAAAATGTCTGTTAACCTAGTATCTTTTTCCCCAGTGTTTTTCTTTTCATCTCAACTGTTAGGCATCCTGTCTGAAACTTACTTGTTTCTTTCCCCAGGAAGTGAAGGATATAAAAGGTGACATTTCAGTAGAATCCAGGCTCTTCCATGTTTCTTCATGCCTTTTAGAAGAACAAACTTAATCAGCATCCAGTATGATTAGATTGTTCATCATTGCTTTTTTTTACTTTTTAGAATGTTAAGAAACCAGTCACTCTTAGTAGGGCATGTCTGAAGAAAATGTATTTTCCTTCATGGCTGAAGCTTTATTTCCCCAGACCATTGAATAACCCATTTTGTTTGGTCCCAAGGAAGGATCAGATTACAAGCTAATCAGTGTAGTTCCTGTGGCATTACTGGAAAGTAAAACATGGTGCAGTAAACCAACACTGTATGTCCTACCTACATATTTATTAACAAATAGTATTTGCAAGGCAAATAAATGTTTTCTGGCAGCAGCTGCAGAGCTATTTTCAGACGGCAAGCACATCATGGATAAAATCTATACAGCTTGTGACTTGCTCTGAAAAAATGTTTTCTACCAAATAGATGCCGCCACTGGATTTACAACCAAACAAGTCAACAAAATATTATGGCCTCTTCCTCACCCATAGCATTAACCTTCACACTGCGTATAGTAAGCCCATTATGATGTCAGAGATATTGTGTGGCTAGTATTATACTCATATTTCAGTTACTAACACTACCATAAATACAAAATAATCCAACATTGATTTTACTGTGAATTATGTATTTTCAGTACATAAAAAAGATTTTTTTTTCAGTGAACGTTGGATTTGAATTCTCAGTATCTATTACAGTCTAACAAAAAACGTAACCCTGTGCTGTTTATATTTTAACTTATCATACTGAGTGCTTGCTTACTCCGAACTATGTTAGTCTGATTTATGCTCCTGGCGGAATACATAGTAATGACCTATTCCATTCTTCTAAGTCATATGTTTGGGTTAGTGGGGTTTTTTTTTGTTTTTTTTTTGTTTGTTTGTTTTCCCCCACATATAGTTGGTTTGTGTGTATTTTCCTGATTACCAGTTGCTGTTGTTTTGAGTATATCTGTGGTTTTTAACAGGCGTTGTATTGATGGAACAGTAAAGGGGAGGTGGGAGGGAAGAGGGCTTTATTAATGGTATTTTGATACCCAAATGAATCGGTGGCTAAAGGTTCTCTCTGCTTTCTAAGGGCCTGCTAACCACAAGAAATAATCTCTAGAGAAAAGAAAGTAACAGACATAAAACTCTCTCCTAAGATAAAGAATATAAATAAAGAGAAAAGAGAAAGGCCAATAGTTCACAATAAGGGTAAGAAGAATATCTGAGCATGGCACAAAGAATAAAATCTGCCTGTTCTATGCATTTATGCATACAGATGAATCATGTTCCCAGTGGATGTTTGGGAAAAAATAAACTTCAGACAACTTCATCAACATCATGGTGTACTTTGGACAATCGGCTGAATATAAGCCAGCAGTGTGGCCAGGTGGCCAAGAAGGCCAATGGCATCCTGGCTTGTATCAGGAATGGTGTGGTGAGCAGGACTAAGGAAGTAATCCTGCCCCTGGACTTGGCACTGGTGAGGCCTCACCTAGAGTACTGTGTTCAGTTTTGGGCAGTTCAGTACAGAAATGACATTGAGGTGCTGGAGCAGGTCCAAAGAAGGGCAACAAGGCTTGTGAAGGGCTTGGAGAATATGCCCAATGAGGAGAGACTGAAGGAACTGGCGCTGTTTAGTCTGGGGAAAAGGAGGCTGAGGGGAGACCTTATTGCTCTCTTCCAATACCTGAGAGGTGCTTACAGCGAGAGTGGGGTTGGTCTCTTCTCACTGGTGACAGGTGACAGGACAAGGGGAAATGGCCTCAAGTTGCACCAGGGGAGGTTTAGGTTGGATATCAGGAAAAGCTTCTTTAGAGAAAGGGTTGTTAAGCACTGGAATAGGCTCCCCAGGGAGGTGGTTGAGTCACCATCCCTGGATGTGTTTTAAAACCATTTGGATGCTCAGGGACATGATTTAGTGGAGGGTTGTTAGTTAGGGTAGTATGGTTGGGTCATGGTTGGACTCAATGTTCTTTAAGTTCTTTTCCAGCCTGAGTGATTCTATGATTCCATGATTGATCATTTCTGATCAGAACCACTTGCCATTATATGATTACATTTCTATTTATCCCGGTAATTTTATTTCACTGTCATTCAGATGTTCTTGTGATTGTTTTAAAATCTTTTTGCATCATTTGCTTGTAAGGAGGATTACAAGGATTTACAGATTCCCCAGAATTACAAGCCCATCAGCCTGACCTCATTGCCAGGAAAGATTATGGACCAGACGATTTTGAAGGAGATCACACAGCATGGGCAGGACGGATGGGGTACCAGGCCTCGCCAGTATGGATTCATGAAAGGCAGGTCCTGCTTGACAAACCTGGTCTCCTCTGATGATCGAGTGATTCACCTGGTGGATGAGGGACAGGCTGTTGGTGTTGTCTCCCACGGTATTCTCCTGGAGAAGCTGGTAGCCTGTGGCTTGGGCAAGTATGCTTTTTGCAAGGTAGAGAACTGTCTGGATGACTGGGTCCGGAGAGTGGTGATAAATGGACTTAAATCCAAATGGTGACTGGTCATGAGTACTGTTCCCCAGAAGTCAGTATTGGGGCCTGTCCTGTTTGATATCTTTATTGATGACCTGGACAAATTACTAGGCTGAGGCCAGCGGGATGAAGTTCAACAAGACCAAGTGTTGGGTCTTGCTCTTTGGCCACAACAACCCCAGGCAACATTACAGGCTTTAGGCAGAGTGGTTGGAAGATTGTGTGGAAGAAATGGGTGTTGGTTGATACCCAGTCAAACATGAGCCAGCAGTGTGCCCAGGTGGCCAAGAAGGCCAATGGCATCCTGGCTTGTATCAGAGATAGTGTGCCAGCAGGAGCTGGGAAATGATCATCCCTCTGTACTCAGCACTGGTGAGGCTGCACCTTCAGCACTGTGTTCAATTTCAGTCCCCTCACTACAAGAAGAACACTGAGGCTCTGGAGTGAGTCCAGAGAAGGGGTCTGGAGCACAAGTCTTATGAGAAGTGGCTGAGAGAATTGGTATTTTCTAGTATGGAAAAGAGGAGACTCACCTTATAGCTCTCTACAACTACCAGAAAGGGGGTTGCAGCAAGGTAGACATTGGCCTTTTTCCCACGTAACTAGAGATAGGACTATGGAATGGCTTCAAATTGTGCCAGAGGAGATTCAGGTTGGATGTTAGGAAAAGTTTTTTCATCTAAAGCATCTTTAGATGCTGGAATGTGCTGCCCAGAGAGGTGGTTGAGTCACCATCCCTGGAGGTGCTAAATAAATGTTTAGATGTACTAAGAGACATGTTTTAGTGGGGAAATATTGGTGGTAGATGGACAGTTGGACTGGATGATCCTGAGGGTTTTTTCCAACCTTGGTGATTCTTCACGTTTGTCTCCTTGTAGGCCACTCAGCCTTCCTTGCCTTAACTTCATTTTCTTGTAGCTCCGCTTGCTTTTACCTTTAGCATTTACCCTTTCCACAAGCTTCTGAGGCCATGTGTTATTGCTTCTTGGAATTTAATAAGAATGACAAGATAGAAGGGCAGTTGTAGTAAGCATAAACACCTGATTCTAACAGCTTGTTTCATTTAATTCTGTTTTTAAAATAAATACATTTGTTTACATTCCTTCCAGCCTTTTAATTAATTTTCTAAAATATGCCATGACAGAGAAAAACACAAAATGGAAACAAGAACTTGAGCTTATCAACAGCAAATGAGAAAAGAATTAACTACATTGCACCTGTGGCACTTGGGAATGTATATACACACCAATTTCATTATAATAAAGTGATTTCAATTTAATGCTTTGTTCTTATGCATTACAGGGAGTTTTTTAAGTGACTCCAACTGAAATTGCTTGGATATATCTAAATGCAATTGCAAATGGCTACATTCTGATACAACAATCCTAGCTGTTCTTCTTCTTGATACAAATGATAAGCCTTCAAACTGTAATAACTATTTGTTAGTGTCCTAGCCACTAAGTTTGTCAGAAAGTTTCCTATTTTAATTCCTTTTTTTTTTTTTTTTTTTTTTTTTTCCCCTCCACTTATTATTCTTGAGCTCATACCTACTTTTTTGGGCCTAATGTCCCTCATATCTCTTGACTGTTCAGCTTCAGTAATAAATACAGAGGTGACTGACACCTCCAAAATAATCTGGGAAGGGACTGGATTCCAGAGAACACTTCTACAAACCTTAGTGGGAAGTCTGAAAAAAGAAATGCAGTGTGGAAGAACCCAGAAGCAGCTTCCAGCAGGAGGATGACTAATCCAGCAACTATGACAGGAAGTTCATTCAGACCAAAATACTGTCCCTAGCAATGGTATTTAGTGTGTGATAATGGCTAATTGTTAAAATCTCTGTGGAGACTCTTCTCCATATTATCTTTCACTTTTTTTTTCTCTCCTGTTTTTAGCTGATGTCTTTATTACTAACTCTTAACTTCAAGACATATTACTAATGATACTTCTCTTATGAGTTCCCACTCCTCATGCTGTCTGTGCTGCATTTATTCCAAGGTAAAGATTTTCATGCCTGAATCCAAACCCTCTACTCTTATGTTTTTATGCCTAGAAGAATGGGACCTGTCACTTACTAGTCTTCATTAGAATGAAAAAAATACAGCTGCAAGTTAGTTGAGAATCAAAGTAATTTTATATTGTATTTCCGGTAGATATTAATGTGAAAATGAAAGTTGCCAGCCAATAATTTTACATGGCAATATGTTGTATATCAGATGTTTTATGTAAAAAGGCTCTCAGATACATTTTTCATTCTAGTGGCCCACTGTATTTTATTTCCTTGAAAACATCTGTCACGAGGATAACAGTAACTGATAGTGACAGTCCAGAGGCTATACTGCCTTTAACTTTACTGGCTAAATGTTAGTACGGGTACAATATTGAGTCTGGAAATAAAGAGTTCAAAGAACTAAGTGATTTTTTTTTGTTTCTTTTCCTTTGTTTTGCCTAATATTTTATTGTGGAATGATAGATTAAGACATCAGTTGCTTTCTGTATTGTCTTTTTTTTCTTTTCCCAAAGACTATGAATCATCACATGAAAAGGAATAAAAAGAGACAGAATCAGTTAAAATCTTCAGCTCTAAAATGTACTTATTTTCCTAAAGAATTAAGGGATCTGACAGAAAGAGAAGGACTGCATGGGTGAGTTGCAAACCTTTTGGCTTATTCACATCTGATGAAATGAAACAAAATTTTCTAGTTATGGTGCTAGCTTCTCCCACATAAATTTTCTCTTACAAGTTTTATTTAAACTATAAAACTTTCCTTGGTTCTTTTATTAGAAAATGTTAAGAAATAAAGTTAATCTGATGAGAATATACTTACAAATATATTTTCTCTACATGGTTGCACTGACAAATTACATATGTGCATAGATACTATGACATCCATCCTCATAAAATGTGAATTAAATTTTTACCTACATCTTTCAATGTAACTAAGCTATAGAAATTGCAGAGAGATTAAGATTTAATATGACTACAGAAAATGATACTTTCTGAAATAAAGCATTTTTAACAACTACTGACCTGCAGAACACAATCTAAGAAAAATAAATCTAGAAATAGGTTATTTTAGATGAAACAAACAATAATCTTCTTCCCAGTATCTGAGATTACAATCCAGACTAGTAATTGAGCTATTGGCCAAAAGCTATTCTAGCTTATGCCATAGCTAAATGTAAATTTTAATTTGTCTGTACTGTCTATGTAGGCGTTAATTAAATCAGATATCTTCATTTTGTTGAAGATGGAATGGAACCAGTTGATGCATCTTGTTAGAGTAACACATTAGAAGTCTAATTCATGTCAGCTTAATTTTGATTCAATTATTATCATCTCAAATAGCAAATAAGCAATTCAATCATGAAACAGAATTATTGTATTTTTAAAAAACTTCCTTTTATGATCACAGAATCACAGAATCACAGAATTATCGAGGTTGGAAAAGACCTAGAAGATCATCCAGTCCAACCATTACCAATACTTCCCAGCTAAATCATACCCCTCAACGCAACATCCAAACGTTTCTTGAACACTCCCATGGTCGGTGATTCCACCACCTCCCTGGGCAGTGCATTCCAATGCCTGACTACCCTTTCCGAGTAGTAATACTTCCTAATGTCCAGCCTGAACCTCCCCTGGCGCAGCTTGAAACCATTCCCTCTAGTTCTATCACTGATTACACGAGAGAAGAGGCCGACCCCCAGCTCGCCACAACCTCCCTTCAGGAAGTTATAGAGAGCTATAAGGTCTCCCCTGAGCCTCCTCTTCTCCAGGCTGAACAGTATATAAAAATGTACAAATCACATTTCATTTAATTAAATAATTTATACATTTATTTGCTTATTTATCAATTTTTCTTACCTGATCCCTAGAGTTCAACTGGAGTATTCGCTGTGCATCAGAAAATTAGTGTGATAGAAAAAGTATACACAGCTCTGCTCTTTCAGGGTGAAAATATGACTATTTTAGCAAGATGTCTTTAGTTACACAAACCTATCGAGATGAAGTTCACAAGACAACATAAGTCTCTCAAAACATATTTCAATACATAAAGCATTAGACTTCTTGCCATAGGCATGTCTGTTTTAATTTGAAGGTGAAAAGCTTTTTGATATTGTTACAAGGTATTTTTGATGAAAAGACATCTATGTTCATAGAATCATAGAATCCTTAGAGCTGGAAGGGACCTGTGAGGGCCATCTAGTCCAACTCCCCTGCAACAAACAGGGTCACCACAGCTAGATCAGATTGCCCAGGGCCTTATCCAGATTTGTCTTGAGAGTTTCCAGGGATGAGACATCAAACACAATACTAGGTAACCTGTTCCAGTGCCTCACCACCCTCACTGTAAAATTTTATTTTCCTTATATCTAACAAAAATCTACTCTCCCTGAGCTAGAAGTCATTTGCCCTTGTTCTGCCACCACAGACTCTGATAAAGAATCTGTCCCCTTCTTTCCTGTAGTTCCCCATTAGATGCAGAAAGGCTGCTATCAGGGCACCTTACAGCCTTCTCTTCTCCAGGCTGAAGAGCTCCAGCTCTCTCATCCTGTCGTCATAGAAGTGTTCCATTCTGTGGATCACTTTTGCAGCCCTTTTCTGTTCGTGCTCCAACAGGTCTATATCTCTCCTGCACTGAGGACTCCACATCTGGACATAGCAGTCCAGGTGAGGCCTCACTAGCTCAGAGCAGCAGGGCAGGATGACCTCCCTAGACCTGTTGGTCACATATCTTTTGATGCAGCCCAGGATACAGTTGGCTTTCTGGGCTGTGAGGACACATTGCTGGGCATGTCCAGCTTGCCATCCACCATTACCCCCAGGTCTTTTTCAGCAGGGCTGCTCTCAGTTGTTTCATCCCCCATTTGTATTGATAATGGGGGTTGCCTTGACCAAGGCACAAGACCTTGCACTTGGATTTGTTGAACCTCATGAGGTTCACCTGGGCTCACTGCTCAAGCCTGTCTAGGTCCCTCTGAATGGCATCCTGTCCCTCTGGTGTGTTGCACCCCACAGCTTGGTGTCTTCAGCAGACTTGCTGAGAGTGTACCAGACCCCACTGATGAAGGTATTAGAGTATCAGCCCCAGCACTGACACCTGGGGGACACTACTCATCACCACTTGTCACCACTTGATCTCCATCCGACATTGAGACTTTGACCAATAGACTAGTTCCTGAGCTATCTGCACAAAATATGAGAATTCACCCATATTTTAGAGAGTGTTTACATCACAGTTATTTGTCTGAGAAAATGATTTTACATTTTATCTTACCTATGGTAAAAGAGAAGATGATTTTGAGTGCACCTTCAGTAAGTATGTAGAAGACACCAAGTTGGAGGAAGTGTTGATCTTTGTGAGGCTCAGAAGGCCCAACTGAGACATCTAGATAGGACTGGATCAATGGGATGAGGACAATTGCATGAGCTTTAACAAGACCAAGTGCCAAGTATTTTACTTACAAAAACACCTTGAGTAAGTGTGCAGTTTTGGTTTCCTCTCTACAAGAAAGCAATGAGTTGATGGAGCATGTTCATAGAAGTGCAATGAATCTGGTGAAGGGTGTGTCTTATGGGGAAAGGCTGAGGGAACTGGAATTGTTTAGTTTGGAGGAATATCAGGGAAGACTTCATTGTTCTCTACAATGACCTGAAAGGAGGCTGTAGAGAGGAAGGGGCTCAGCCTCTTCTCCCAGATAACTAGTGATAGGAAGAGAAGTAGTGGCTTTAAGCTGTGCTAAGGGGAGGTTCAGGGTGGATGTTAGGAAAAAATTCTTCTCAGAAAACTTGGTGAGGCACTGCAACAGGCTGCCCAGGAAAGTGTTGAAATCATGGTCCCTAGAGATGTTCAAGAAATGTGGAGGTGTGGCACTGAGGTTCCAGGTTAGTGGGCATGGTGGTGATGGGTTAATGGTTGGACTAGATGATTTTAGTAATCTTCTCCAACCTTAGTGATTCTATAATTTTATGATTTTATAATAAATACTGCATTAAGATATGAATTCTGAGTAAACATTTTATAAAATAGACATCAAGTACAGTAGATCAGAATTGCATCTCTCAAAAACTGTGAAATTAAATAGTATGAACAAGCATTCATAATGACTCCAACCTACTTTAAGAGATACCAAAAAAGATATCTCGAAAGTTATCTCAAAAAAGTTATCTCAAAAGATTATCAACATAGTGATAGTTATACACTGAACTCATGCACTGTGTGAGTTATTGAAAGACCCTAAAGGACAGTGAGACTATAAAGGTGGATAATTCTATACAGGCAGAATGGTTTCCTGAATTTAAAAGAAGAAAAAATTACTATTTGCTAACTTCACTACCATTTTTAGTAACATAAAATAAAAAAGTCTGAAATCATTTATCTCAACCTTTGACAAAATGCCACCCTACCCTCACTCAAATCTAGCCCCATAATAGCAAACAAATTCCCTATTGTACAAATTACATTAATCACTGCAGGGACACACACCTAATCACAAAATGTAAATCTTTACCATTGTCTCCATACAGCAGCTATAAATACTTTCACAACAGAACTCTCAGAACTTCTGAATTTATACACGCACTTTCCAGGAATGTAATATGCTTCACACTGTGTGCATAATTTCCTCATGGTTACCCACATAGGTAAAACAAAAAACGACTGTTTAAGAATGAACTCACACTGGCAATCAATAAAGGATAAAAGCAGTCAACTTTCAGGGAGCATCCATTTCTAGAAAAACGAAGTGTGATATAGCTGATCATTCCATGCACAGACTCAAAAATGGCAATATAAATATCTAGAGAAAAGGCTGGAAACCATAGTGCACAATTCAAATATTGCCTCAACTTCAATACTGGCCTTGAACTACATGATGTCTTTCTTCACTCCCTAAATCTTTTGGGCTGCTCACATTTTTCCTTCTTTACTCTGCATAAGCACATTAGGTATCTACTTCCATCATTTTTCCTTCCTATCTTTCATCTTTCTCAACACCCTGCTCCCCAGTATTAACACTTTTGCTTCACAAGTAATTACTAATTTCCAAGATGGTCCAACTAGTGTGTTTCTAAACTTTGGCACTCTTATTCTTAACTTGAAACTGTCATTTTTATCTCAAACATGAAGACGGTGTGTCCAAAGTTTGTCTGTTTTTCAAGACAGAATTTGTCTAATAAAAGATGTTAAATTTATCTGCTTATATTAGCCAATTTGCAACATCACAAACATCACCTTGTGCTTTCCGAGATATTTTAAACTCAGAACTCCTCAATTTACCTACAAAGTTGTAAAAGTGAGAACAGAATTTAGCAATGTCTAAAATGTCAGCAGAATTTTTTCCTGGGAAGTCATATCATGATTAGAGGTAGCAACAGTGATAAGTAATGTTTTATGGGAAAAGGAAAAGGACATGATAATTTGACTTTTATGCAATGCAAAATAGAACAGATTGGGGTTTTTCATGTTGGAAAAATTTGGTTTTTTGGTTTTTGTTTTCAACATCTTCAAGAAATCAAGCAGCATACAGACTGGGGGATGAGCGGGTGGAGAGCAGCCCTGTGGAAAGGAATCTGGGGGCTCTGGCTGATTGCAAGCTAGATGTGAGGCAGCCCAAAGGGCCAACCATACCCTGGGGTGCACCAGTCCCAGCACTTCCAGCCGGGCAGGGGGAGGGTTTATCTCCTCTGCTTTGCACTCTGCGGCTAGCACTCCAGCACTGCATGCAGGTTGGGGGCCACAATGTAGGAAGGACATAAAACTAGGACAGAGTGTGCAAAAGAAGTCTACAAAGATGGTGGACAGTCTGGAGAGTAAGATGTGTGAGGAGCGGCTCAGGCCTCTAGGTTTCCACAGCCCAGAGTAGAGAAGTTGAGAGGAGACCTCATGGTGGCCTACAGCTCCTCATGAGCGCTGAGCTCTGCTCTCTGTGACAGCTACAGGGCCTGAGGGAATGGCATGGGACTGCGTCAGGGGAGAGGCAGCTGGGGGTAAGGGAAAAGTTCTTCATCAGAGGGTGGTGGGCATGGAACAGGCTGCCCAGGAAAGTGGGCACAGTCCAAAGTCCACAGTCCAAACTGCTGGAGTTCAAAAAGTGCTTGGAAAACACTCTTGGGCACTAGGCTTGAATTTTGGATTGTCCAGTGCTGAGGTAGGAGTTAGACTCAGAGATCATTGTGGGTCCCTTCCAATACTTGATATTCTGTGGTTCAGAAATATGTACTTAATTACTTTTTCCAAGTGACATTTCACAGTGTTTTTAGATATCCTTCTTCAAAAAATAGTCTTGTTTTATTGTGGCATACTGTGCAATCTTTCCATATAACATGTAGATCACATGTGGAAGAGGTCAACAGTATTCACTTCCTCCGCTTCATCTATATCAGTAGATATAATTTTTGCTCCAATTAGACCAAGAAATGTTATATGTAAAAGAACCAAGTCCTGTTTTCATTATTCAGGTAAATAATCCAATTTGCTTCTGTAAGGCTGCTTAATTCGGTATGTCATTTCTCATTCTTTACTTAACTAATGAGTTTACTATCTGATGAGTTTACTATAACATGTAGAAGAGTCTACATATTATTTGTTATTGTTTTTTTCCCAGTCTTTGCATTTATTCATTATATTTTCTACTGGCTCAAACAATATTTCTATATCCAAGAAAGAAATATAACAAATCATTTATAGAAATAAATGGAAACTGTTTGCATTGCAGGTTTAAAAAAAAAAACAGCAACCATGGACTACTTACAGGAATAAGTTACTAGAAGTGAAGAAGTACTGTTACAACAGCAAAGACAACAGTTTGAATGAAGAGTAACTGTAAAATATTACATGTTTTTCAAAGAACATTTCAGAGGAAAGCAGTGCCTAAGCTGTGATACAGAAACACTGGAAGTGAATAAACTTAAGTGGAAGGCCCTCCATTTTTGTTACACATTTTGTTCCTATCAAGCTCAAAATAAGGGTTTATTTTTTTTAGCAAGAAATTGTTGTTTCAGAAAATAAACTTTGACCCAGAAACACAATACTCAAAGAGAAAATAAGCACATTAGGCCTAATTATCCAGTCCTCTAAATTAAGGATTTTTTAGTTTGTTTGTTGTCAGTTTCTTTTGCTTTGTTTTTCAAAGCGATTTCAGTGAAAGCATTCACATCCACTCCTAAATTATTTGGTCTAAGAAAATATTTCATATTTATATGATTTGGATTCTATTAAAGCATTTTTATAAGGGCAGGTAATGACAAGACAAGGGGAAAAGGTTTTAAACTGGAAGAGGGTAGATTTAGATTAGATATTAGGAAGAAATTCTTTATTGTGAGGGTGATAAGACACTGGAACAGTCTGCCCAGAGAGGCTGTGGATGCCCCATCCCTGGAAGCACTCAAGGCCAGGCAGGATGGGGCTTTGAGCAACCTCGTTTACTGGGAAGTGTCCTTGCCTATAGCAGGGTGTTGGAACTAGGTGATCTTAACAGTCCCTTCCAAGCCAAACCATTCTACAGTTCTATGATTCTATGACAGTTTGTTCCAGGTCATTTCGTCCTGTCTTTGCTGTGCTATATCTGGGACTTCTGCTGAGGATCCTAATTTGTAACTTTGCTATCCTTTATAGTATTGCTCCCCAGAGGAGAACTGTAATGTCAACGAGTCTTTTCTTCATTACAACATATCAATATCCTTGCAGAGTGCAAAGACACTGAACTCTTTACTTACAGGTCCTTCTGCTGAAGAGGATACTGACTAATTTTGCCCATGAAGTGCTGGATAATAACTAGCAACCCACACTTGAAATCTGCAGGTAGAGCACCACAGGTTTCCTCTGCACCAATCAAGCAAGCCTGTTCCACCACCCCAACCAGGAGCGGATGACTCGCTCCAATTTATAGGAGGGAGGGAAGGTTCTTTGATATATGTATACCCGGCGTGAGATTAAGAAACAACATTATTCAAATGTTGGTCCAACCAGTTTATTACAATTCCTAGCCGTTTAGGGAGATGGGGAAGGGAAGATGGATGATTGATAGAAAAGATAGGAAATATAAGCAAGGAATCTCTGTAGAGAGCAAAAGAGATAGTCACTACCGTGGGTCCAGCGAGGTATGTTGTAGGTCTGTTGATCTCAGGAACCAGTCTGGTCACCACGGGGGATGGGAGAAAGCCAGGCAGCTCCGCAACAAGCAGGCCTCCGGGGTTCTTCTGAAGAGGTTTTCCCCTCAGGGAATTCGCCGTCAGAGGTGTCTTTGGGAGTTTGTCTCCATCAAAGGTGTCTTTGGGAGTTTTTCTCCGAAGTCCCTAGTTTAATGAGGGCCTTTTATCCCCCATTTCTGTGGGGTTTTTTCTCTTCTTTTGTCTCAGTTTTGTGTAACATTCCTGGGCCAACAGATAAGCCAGCAGGGGGTGGTGCCTTCATTGCCATGCCCAAGCATCATCACCTTTTGCAGTGGTCAGCTCCTTCAAGCCACACCCCTGAAAAAAACTGCTTGTCCTGCTTCTGCTTATCTTTGCAACCATAAGCAGGGGTACAGTGGCATGGTGACATCCACCATTCACCCTCCTAGCAGTTGTCAGTTAGAGTCCTATCACCAGAAAGGCCTCATGAAGCAAGCTTTGAGACAAAAAATGAAAACAGTTTTGTCCTTCACAGCAGAGCAGTCCAGCCCTGGGATTCAGCCACCTCTCTGGGGCCAGGCCAGAGGCATGCTAGGCCACGGCTAGATAGGGCATGTCTTTGGGGATGTGGGGCCTGTCCATGCTGTGGCCTCACTGGAGCTGGGACTGACAGGCTGGGGTTGACATGGAGAGCTGGGATCTAGACACAGCTGGGGAAGGTGGACAGAGACAGGTAGGGCTGGCCATCAGGGCCCGGGGAGTTGCTTAGGTACAGAAATATGCTACTGAATCAAGACCCAAGTAAGAAAATGTTTATTGAAATAGTAAAAGAGATCATGCAGTACCTTTAACTTTATTGAACAGCTTAGTGAATGATTTAATTCCCATTTGCATTTTCAGTTCCCCCTCTGTTAGCTAATTCTGTTTATAGAATAATTAGACAACCACTTAATTGAAACAGAAACAAAATTTAGTGTATTTCTAAATTTGTAAATTATAATTGGGCTGCTTATTAAGTCACGTTTGCACAAATTATGCCTCTTGATGTATAAAAGGAAACATATCTAAAGGATTTAGTATTTTAAAACAGCTGTGGGTGCATATGTCAGAGACAGCACGTGCCAGGTACATGATTATCATTCAGTGGAAAAAGAACAGGTTCAAAAGAGATTTCTTTCAAAGGGATTAAAAATAAGTAGATAATTCAGAGATTTTCACCTTTGAAAAAGTCTAAAAAATTTTTGTATCCCAAGCTCCAAAGGCAGGCAGACTTTCCCTTAGACCTTTTCAATAAAGTACAGCTCAAAGCTGAGGGATTGTGTCTGAGAATTCACTACATCATGTCCAGTTATTATTATTCTTGTTCCAGGTAGAACAGGATTGCAAAAGAAAAGCAATAGACTGCTATCAAGGATCTTTTCCTAGCCGTATTTTTGTGATTCATTATCAGTAATTTGACTTTCATCCAAGAATTTCAGTAAATATCCAACAAAAGGATCATTGGAAGTCCTAGTGGTGTTTGAAACATTAATTTGACTGTGTGCGCAAAGGTTTAGAGATATCTTTTCATTACGTGCATAAGGAGACCCACATTCGGTGTATTATTGATTGTATTTTGTCATTAAATTTGTTCATAGTAATCTTATTTCTGAAAGATTACTTATGAATAAGAAGTCATATGTAAGGTTAAAGTCTTCCCCTTTTGGAAAATCTATTATCCGTCTCTATAGTATTAGAGAAATTCAACGGTGTAAAGGTAAAGATGATTTCATGTTTAATAGAAACCGAGACTTAAAAAATCCATAAACCTGGAGATTTCATGCAGCGTATTCTCCAGTTAGCACAGCAATTTATAATTAAAAATATAATGTATTTTAGAAATGTATCTAATCTTTATTTAGAGGAAATCACTATGTAGCAAGAAATACACTTTTGGTTGTAAATAACCCTCACAATAAAAAAAAAAAATTTAGTTTAATCTTAATTTCCCTCAATTTATTTGATAACCACTGGGCTCTGCTACATCTTTCCTGTTTAAAATACTACCTCTAGTATTTAACGGTCTCTGTCTTATCAGTGCTGGTAATTAAAGATCAGAGGTCAGAATCATGCCAAAATGTTACTGGAGAGCAGGAAAGAACAAACGGTTCAGCTCTTGTCTTGCAGATCAGTTTATAGTTCATTACTTTAAAAGTTGATTTTTGCACGTTTCAGGCCTTTATAGAGATTTCCAATTAAATTAGTTAATCCATGCTAGAATCCAGCTGGTTTATCCTGCTTTTTAGTTTTGCACGAAAAGATATACTTGTAGCACAATTGAAGGGAGCAGCCACCCTACTGAACACCACAAAAGGTCTGCAATTTAAAAACTGCATTATCAAAGGCTGCATATAACATTTTTAGAATGAATATTCTAAGAGCTGCATCTTAATAAAGGTGGTTTGGAAGGAGCACAGAAAACTAATCTTATTTAAAATAATAATGCACTCTTTTGTATTATTAAACCTTATGATAAATGGTGTATTTTGCTTGTAAATCAGATGCTATATTGGATAAATCTTAATTTAAAATAATGCACTTTTACCTATGATATAAAACACAAAAAAATCTACTATAGTAATGACCAAACACTACTAACTCTGATGACTTTCTTCTAATTTAAAACTCTAAAATGAAAGCATGAAACCGGATTTCAGATTAAGCAAGTCAGAATTTTTAGGGGTTTTTCAACTCTTTGCACAAGAGTGAATAGGTGTCAAAGGATAATGGTGAAATGTTTAAGCCTATATCTTTGCTCTTTAGACAAAAATGCTACAAGAATCATATCCCATGAATATTTCAAAATATCCATCATCTTTTTTCATTAACGCTTTCATATACCACCAATTGCTCAAAAATATAGTTTCTTATGCAAATCCAGGTTGACTTCAACATTTGAAGCATCCTTAGCTGAAATTATTTGCACTGATTTTTACCGGTTTTAATTATGAGTAACTAAATGAGCTAAAAATACAGTCAGAGCTGTCCCAAGTAATCACTAATAAAAGACTTAAATAACCCAAAAAACAACAAAAGAAAAGCAACAACAAAAACTCCCCTGAGTGAAATCAGTATTAAATTCAATATCTGAAAAATAAGTTTTACAGCAATTTGTATGTATCTCCTGTTATGTTAATTATAGGAAGCCTTCAAAGCAATAATAATAGATGATGTAGCTTTTGTTTTCCAGATTTTGAGTAAAAGCATTTCAGCTCAAGGCTGATTTCATTTCAGATTTTCATCTTTATACATATTAAAGACAAGATTTGTTCAATCTTTGTCTAAATTTAGTTCTAGTGGTTTTGACAGTAGACAAAATCCAGTATAATCATAATGGTAGTTTTACATGTAAATTAATGCATGTACTCATACAGAATTACAGCATTTGAAAATCATTAACAAAACCAATGATGGGCATTCCCACCAGAATATGAGATCCCTAATGAGCTACAATTTGGATTTAAAATTAGAATAAATTATCATACCAATGGTTCTTTGAATGCAGGTTGTTTTTCCAGTATATCTTCACTAAGCAGAATATAACTGGAAGTGAACTGATCATTTAAGTGCAGAAAATCAAATGCAGTGAAATAAAACTTACATGACTACTCCTTTAAATTTTAATTTATTAAGACAGTTTTCTTGGAAAGAAATAGTATGATAATAGTTTTAAATCTATCTTTACTTGAAGAAGCAGAAAAGTTATCTTTGCCTACTAATATATCAGGTATCCCATTTATTTGGAATATCTAATGTTATTGAAGAAGTGGCACTTGAAAAAATATATCTTGGACAAATCAAAGTGGCATGAACAGCTAAATGAGTTAACATGAACATGAACTTCAGATTCCAATATGATACAGCAAGAGACTTGATGAAACTAGCTGTATTTTTGTGCTTCATTCTTATTGCCGTCTGTCATCACAGTAAGTGTAATAAGACAAAATCTGGTTTATCTTTTGAAGATGATTGAATAAAGAACATGAAGTAGTAAAGCATATCTGAGGCACGCTGAAAGCAAGAATCAGTGTTCGTTCAGTAGGCAAGAGAACAGCTAGCAGAGCCCTGGTTCTAATTAAGAACCAATTAAATAATTTCCCGTGGCTAAAATTATAAAAGACCCTCTTTTGATCAAGTAAATGTATTACTGCAGCAAGCAAAGAACAAGCTATTGCAAAAATAATAATCACAAAGTGCAAGTTTCAGCCAGCTGTCTCAAAATCTTCCATTTTTTTTTTAAATGAAATGGAGGCATTAATTCATTAAAAAAATTTGAAACGTTTCAAAACAAACAACAAAGTGTTAACTATCAGAACTTATGCAAATTGTTGCTGATTTCCAAATTGCTTAATTCCAAAAAACATTAGAAATCTTTATAGTGACATGCCAGTAATTCATTTATTGCCCATCGGTTAGCCACCAATTTTGCTATGCAGTATAGTATTTTTTTTTCAGCTGTAATCTCCATTTGTAAGAAACAATTATTTTTGACTTTAAGTCTGTCTTTCTTAGAATATCAGAAGTGTTCTTCAAATCAAGGCTTCATCTTCCCTGTAAGCAATCTCCAACAATCCTAAAATATTTAAACTTTTTTGTGAGGACCAGTTTTGACCCATTCTGTAGTTTCCTAATATGGGACTTTATGGGACATTGTGTAATTGTATCTATTAGAGATTTGATTTGTAGCGATATAACATATTGTACTATTTAAATCTGCCATTTCATGTCTGGGTTCTTTTGTTATCTAGAGAAGACACGATTGAAACATTTCCTTTTTATAAACTTCAAGAAGTTTTATTTTTCATTGAAGTAAACCCCTGTGCAAAAGTCTTGGAAACTGAAGAAAAGGCGTATTTTACACAGAAGAAATGAACAGTTTAGCAGGGCTGTCGCTGTAAAACTTCTCTAAAGTAAGAATACTTCTCTGTAACAGTGCTAACTCTATCAGGAGTTTTAGCCAAACTAAAATGTCTTCCATTTTGGTTTAAATCCATTTTTGTGTGTATACTTTTTTCCTTCTCAGTATATGTACTCACTTTCTCGAACACGCACCTAAGGATAAGTATTGATCAGTGTTCTTTTCGTAGCAAAACATTTTTAGGTTATCTTTTAGATAATGATGCATACCTTACATATTTTTACACAACATCTTCTAATTTAGGAAGTCTTATGTTCTGTGTATTTTATTGTCACATTAAACATTCTTCCATCTTTATATTTGCTATTCAGTGAGAATGCAAGCATGCAGTTTTACAAAACTTCTCCTACTTAGAAGAAAAATAAGAAAAAGGAAATAACATCAATGAACTATTCTTGAATAACAAAGATATTATAAGTATTAAAAAATGTTGTTTCATAACTGTTCAAACTGATAATTGTGCCTTCTCTAGCTAAGTTATTTATTAGTTAGAAATGTCCATGATTAAAGAACCATAAAGGATTTTTTCAGTCTTTTGATTTGATGGCTGTTCCCAATTCATTGCAATGCAAACGAAAATATCCACATCAGTTCAAGTACCATGAGAAAAACAATACCTCTGCTCTGAATCTCACCAGAGACAATTTTTCAGTTATGGTTATATTCTTCAAAGAAATGTAGGCTTGAAAGATCACAAAACAGCTGTTGTTGCTGCAGGGATGAAAAATAATTTCACTGTAATTATGCAAAAATACATTATAGGAAAAAGGAAGCATCATTACTCTCTTGAGAACTACTTACTGAAAAGAAGTTGAAAATTATAAAGCATAAGTTTTCCAGACAGGCTAAGAGCATCAAGTGCCAATCCGATACATAAGAAAGAACTTGTACAGCAAAGACAAGTATGCATCTAAAGAATGCTGTAAATCATGTATTCTGTCCCGTGGTTATTACATAATAGACTAGACTATACCATAAAGACAAAAACCATGATGTCCCCTGGTCTTCCCACCACTAACACACACAGATGGAGAACTGGATAACTATGCCAGCTGCAATTCCTTCAGTAAAAATGTTTCTTGCCTTGCAGAGCGAATTTTAAAGTGAAGATATTTGATACTCAGTTCCAAAATAAATATACTTAAAATGTGGGAACAGGAGCATTGAAAATACAGCAAGCTGCTTTTCCCCTATTATGTTTAGAAATAACACAGAAATCTTTTATCACACAGGATTACTGACAACTCTTACAGAAGATTCATCAGTTGTTTATACCTTAAGATCCTATCTTGTAAAAATTATTAACCATTTAATTAGTCCAATATTTTATAGGCAAATAGAGACACTAGCATAAAAGAACCCCCAGCAAATAAATGAAAGCCTTTGGTGATCTCTGCTATAATCCAATAACGTTGTCATAAGTTTTGTAAAGGTTCTTTGTATAACAGGACCCTAGCTACCATGGTCCTGTAAGATGAAGAACAACTTCTTAATGTAACAGAAAGTGAATAAATCTTTATATTTTTGCTTACTGACTACATAACTGTAGCAGAAATATAATTTGAGCTCTTGTTGTCACTTGCAAATTTACCTACATAGGCTGATATGCCTGCTTTTTTTCCAACTAATTGTTAGCCATTCACATTCTCTCTTCCTATCATTATGACATTGGTTGACTGGAGAGGCTGTTCATTCTCCTTCCCTGAAGAGCTTCAAAAGCTGCTTGGACATGGTCTTGGGCACCCTGCTCTGGGTCTCCCTGCTTGAGTAGGGGTTGGAGCAGATGAACCGAGATGTCCCTTCCAACCTCAACAGTTCTGTAAGATTCTATGATTTTATATTAAGAACTTTTTCTCAACTCCATCCTTCTGTCTTGTCATAGTTTAACCAAGCTTCTGGAAAGCCAGGTGTCAACGGTTTACGGGCTGGTTCGGCCCAGTTCCATGACTAGTGGGGCGGAGGGACTTCTCAAAGTCCACGCCTCTGGAAAAGGGAAACAGGGGACCCCAAAATAATTCAAGAAAAGAACAGCAGCAACGATCTGAGGAGGAACAAACTAGTTTACTAAACATAATGAGAGAGAGTATCTGTAAAAAAAAAGCTGCAGGCCTTAAAGTAATGCTGAAGCAGCACGCGCAGTTGGGCAGCAGCGAGGAGAGGCGAAGCAGAAGCGATGAAGGCAAGCGAAAGGAAGTCAGATGACCTGGCAGAGCCTTATATGCGTTCCCCCCTGTGCAAGAATGATATCAGCACAGCGAACAGTCTTCTGGGGAACGTAGTGTCTTCTCTTTAGTATGTTGAACTGGGACATTAACACTTTAATTCCCAGTGCACTACATGATGTTATGATGTGGAATACTGATGACCATAAAACCATGACACCAGGGCATCCTTCCAAAGGATGTTTTATTAGTCCTTTTTCCAATCTCATAGTTTTCAATAATTCACACTCTTAAAGTAGTCTTAAATATTTCATTTCCCAAATTCAGTGTCTTGTAAAGAAACTCAGAAGTCGTTCCTATAATTCTTATACTATTTTTTTCTTACCAATGCAGAAATTATCCAAGTAATGTATCTTCAGAGTTGTTTTTTTTGGTTTTTTTTTTCCCTTTCCTCCATCAGAATTACCTACATCTTCAAAATTATAAAGTCCTAAATGATTTTGTGTATCTGGTGCCATCTTCTTGAATGGCAGAAGGACTAAAGTTTATTTGACAAAAAAGCTATATAATCTCTTTAGTAGTACTTCAGTTTTGCTCTTCTGTGATTCAGCACTCATTATTTGTTGTTGTTACCATGTTATATGGTTTACTACATGTGCTGTTTAAACTAAAAAAAAATGCATCAGATAACAGAAACTGAATGCTGAGTTCAGGAATTCTTGCTTTTGTCAGTCAGTCCAAACATACTTATGTTTTCATGTACTGTGCTTTTATCTTCTAGTACAAACAAAACTGCAAATACTGAGCTAAATTGCAAGCTAGTCAGTATATAATCACTGTGGTGAAAGGAATCAGCAAAGTCTACATTACGTGGTATCAATTTCTATTCCTCCTAATTAATAGAGTACTTTCAAACAAAAGAAAGCTACACTTATGCTACTTGGCTAAGCAATGAGATGTTAGGCTGTCTTCCGGATTAAGTGACATAAAACCTTATTAACTTCTATCTGTCTGTGTTCTTTTAGTGCTTTCTTTGATGGCTGCAGTACCGTACTTAATTAAAATCTTCACACTACCAAAAGTAATGAAACTAGTGAAGAATCAGCCATTTCTTTCATGAAAGAATAAAATAACTTCTAAAAATGGGGTCTTGTAAACACGGGCTTTCATTTTAAAGTTATCTTAACACATGCAGCAAAATTCTTATTTCATCTGGCAATGTAAAAACTGTCACACACATAACATAAAGACATGGAAATGCCTTAGTCACTAGATTTTGTGTTCTTGTAGAATAGTAGCTGCTCAAAATAATTAAGCCAACCTTCTGTTTCAGTGGCTTCATTATTCTTTTATGGATAAGGAAAAGACATTTGAGTAACCATCTTGCAGTCTCCACTTCTTCCTTTCATGTATTTCATGCCATCCAGAGAGACTTGGTCAGGCTTGAGTAGTGGGCCCATGGTTGAGTTTCAACAAGGACCAGTGCAGAGTATTGCACTTGAGTCACAGAATCACAGAATGGCCTGGGTTGTAAGGGATCTCATCAATTATGAAGCTCCAACCCCTCTGCCACTGGAAGGGCCACCAGGATGCCAAGGGCCCCATCCAACCTCGCCGTGAACACCTCCAGGGACAGGGCATCCACAGCCTCTCTAGGCAGCCTGTTCCAGCACCTCACCACTCCTCTCATAGTAAAGAAGTTGCCCCTGACATCAAACGTAAGTCTTCCCCCCTTCAATTTAAGACCATTTCTCCTTGTCCTGCCATTATCTACCCTCGTAACAAGTTGATTCCCCTTCTGTGTATAGGCTCCCTTTAGGTACTGAAAGGCTGCAGTGAGGTCACCCTACAGCCTTCTTTTCTACAGGCTGAACAAGCCCAGCTCCCTCAGCCTGTCTTCGTAGAGGATGTGCTGCAGCCCTGTAATCATCTTAGTGGCCTTCCTCTGGCCATCCAGGGTAACCCCAAGTATGTTTAGAGTCAGGGTAAAGAACTTAAAGAGAACTGATGGAGCAGGTCCAGAGGAGAGCCATGATCAGAGGGGTGGAGCACCTCTTATGAAGAAAGGAGCTATGCTTGTTTAGTTTGGAGAAAGCTCAGGGGAGACCTCACTGTGGCCTTCGAGTAATTAAAGGAGCTTATTAACAGGAGGGAGACCAACTTTTTAAAAAGTCTGATAGTGATAGAATCATAGAGCTCTTTGAGTGTGAACGGAACCTTAAAGGCTGTCTAGTCCAACTCCTCTGCAATGAACAGGGACAGCTACAGCTAGATCAGGTTACTCAGTGTCTGGTCCAGCCTGACCTCAAATGTCTCCAGGGATGAGGCAATTACCACCACTGGGCAACTTGTACCAGTGCTTCACTACCCTTATAGTAGGAAATATTTTCTTATATCCCATTTAAATCTACCCCCTTAGAGAGAGGCACTTCAGCTATTCAGGCAGCCTTGTTGTTTTCTTGGAGGTTAACTCCTTAGTTCCTTTAAAGTATTTCCTTTGAGATACCCTGCTGCCTTCTCCTATGGCCTCAGTGGTCCCTGGCTCATTGTTTTAAGATTTCAAACATATTGCCAGCACATCTCAAGGCATCAGTTTGAGGGCTCCCCCTAGCACCCTATCCGTCAAACCTAGCTGTACTGTCCCACACATTTAATAAGCAGGCATGCCATTACAGCTTGCCCCGCCCCTTCAAACCTAGATTAAAGCCCTGCCAATGAGCCCTGCTAGCTTTCCCCCAAGTACCCTCTTCCCTCTTTGAGAAAAGTGAAGGCTGCCCGGTGCGGGAAGCCCAATGCCATGTAGGCAATTTTCTGTTGTCAAAAAAACACGAAGTTTTGGAAGTGGCACCAGTCATGAAAGAAAACACTTATTGATTGGACCATCCTGTATCTTCCAGCTCCTTACCCATTACGGGAAGTAGAGATTAGGTAGGACAAGGGGGAATGTATTTAAACTAAAACAAGGGAAATTTAGGTAAGATCTTTAGTGGAAATTCTTTACTCAGAGAGTGGCGAGGCTCTGGCACAGGCTGCCTGGAGTAGTTGTGGATGCCCTATTCCTGGAAGTGTTCAAGACCAGGTTGGATGTAGCCCTGGGCATCCTGATCCAGTGTATGAAACCCTGCAACCAGCAGGGATTAGAACTGTATAGGCTTTACGATCCCTTCCAACCCAAGCCACTCTGTGATTCTATGATTATATGATTCCATTTCTCTACCCTTTTCGCTTCTACTCAGATATGCCTCTACACAATACTGATCTCTCTGTTCAAAATTCTACTAATTTTTATTTACTGAGTGAGCCATTCCTTTGTTCTATTAATTTACTAAATCCAGATTATCATGCTTGATCTATGCAACAGCTGCCTGCAATTCCAAAAATTATTACACAGCTATCTGGCTATTAGAAGGAGTTTTTTGTTTTAATGAATATTAGTCAAAGCAGACTTAATTATTTAAATATTTTCAAAAACTTCATAAATAGTATTGAGCTTGTTCTAGAGAAAGCCATACAGTGATTATAAATTGTTGCGTGGACAGACATGTTCTGAACATTTTATGTCAGTAATTTTTGTTTTTGTTCTTTTTCTTATGAGAATTGTCTGTTCACTATGAATTAAATGAAGACTACCTAATGCATTCATTATTAGCAGAAGAAGAAAAATAGATTTTTATTTATCTAGTACTCTGAACTACATATTTCGTGAGTAACTCATCTTATTAAGGTATATTAGGGATAAAAAAAGCTTTTAGATGCAATGTTAACATTCTTTCCAAAGCAGATGTTCCCTTAAGATAGTAGAATACTTGCTACAGGATTCAGCATTGCACAGATTGACTATAGTTTAATGAAGATAGTACTAATTAGTTTTTTTTCTAAAATTTTATTCATTTATAATTAAACTTTACTTCATTAAATGCTCTATCCTTGCTCGAATGACTTTTTCACTGAAAGCAAATGCTGATGCTTTTAGTTTCGATCTGTGGAGGTTTTTGAAAGTTCTTTTAGCTTAGCTGATATAAAAACACACTTAAAAAAGTAAAGGAACTACATATTTGGAACTGCAGGAAATAGGCTGCATAAGTTCTACAGGAAAATTTTCAGCAGAAATATAAGAAAGTCAGGCAGAAGTAAATACTGGGAAATCTTGCACTTTTACCTCTCCATGAGAAAAACGACTGTCTCACTCCAATTTATAGGAGGGAGGGGAGGTTCTTTGATATATGTATACCCAGCGTGAGATTAAGAAACAACGGTTCAAATGTTGGTCCAACCAGTTTATTACAAGTCCTAGCCGTTTAGGGAGATGGGGAAGAGAAGATGGGCAATAGGAAAGATAGGAAATATGAGCAAGGAGTCTCTGTAGAGAGCAAAAGAGATAGTCACCACCGTGGGTCCAGCGAGGTACATAGTAGGTCGTAGTAGGTCCATTGATCTCAGGAACTTGTCTGGTCACTGCGGGGGATGGGAGAAGGCCAGGAAGCTCCACAGCAAGCAGGCCTCAGGTGGTGGGGGGGGGGGGGGGAGAGTGAGATTGGTGCCTTGTCTCGCTCCAATTAATAGGAGTGAGAGGAGATTCTTTTAATATACCCGGCGTGAGATTAAGAAACAACGGTTCAAATGTTGGTCCAACCAGTTTATTACAAATCCTAGCCTTTTAGGGAGACGGGGAAGGGGAAACGGGCGATAGAAAAGGTAAGAAGAAAAGCAAGAGTTGCGGTAAGCGGGGATAGTCACCAACTCGATGCAGCAGTGTCCCGTTATCTGTTGGTCCGGGGTCCAAGCAGGCAACGAAGAGCAGCGGGCTGGTGCCAAGCAGTACGGGTGGTGGCGGCGGAAGCAGCAGCGTCTCGTGCAGCAAGGCCGGAAGAGTCTGTAGACAGTAGGGCAGCAAAGCAGCAACGAGGGATCAGAAGGCAGTAAACCCTCTCTCTGTCTCTCTCTCTTGCCTTCTCCCTCAAGAAGAAGATGATGATCCTTCATGATTTTTCCTGTGCCCTTTTATCCTGTTTTTTCCTGCCTACGTGACATTCCTGGGGGCTTGGGTAAGGGTCATATGAGTATCCCCCCCCTCCACCTCTCGAGATGGCTCTCTTCCTCGAGATGATGAGTCCGGACAAAAGGTTTCCTCCTGGCCATCAAGGTGCTTATCCTTTTCTTACAAAAGGTTTCCTCCTGGCCATCAAGGTGCTTATCCTTCTTTTGATAAGCCCTGACCATCAAGGTGTGGTTCATCTTTCTTGGTGATAAGTCCAGACAAAAGGTTTCCTCATGGCCATCAAGGTGCTTATCCTTCTTTTGATAAGCCCTGACCATCAAGGTGTGGTTCAGCTTTCTTGGTGATAAGTCCAGACAAAAGGTTTCCTCCTGGCCATCAAGGTGCTTATCCTTCTCTTGATAAGCCCTGACCATCAAGGTGTAACTCATCTTTCTTGGTGATAAGTCCAGACAAAAGGTTTCCTCCTGGCCATCAAGGTGCTTATCCTTCTCTCGCTGCCTCCAGTTAGCATATCTTTAGAGCAAGGGATTGCTCAATCCCTGGACAGGACTGGCATGGAATAGTCCATCTTCAGCAAATTTTTGAGACAAAAGTACAACAACATGGCCTCTTACATGCCTTCATTGCCATGCCCAAGCATCATCGCCTTTTGCAGTGGTCAGCTCCTTCAAGCCGCACCCCTGAAAAAGACTGCTTGTCCTGCTTCTGCTTATCTTTGCAATCATAAGCAGGGGTACAGTGGCATGGTGAGAACCACCATTCACCCCCCTAGATAATTAGCAGTTGTCACTTGGCTTCTATTGACTTCTAGTGTTTCTCTACAAGACATATTTTAATATATGGATACAACTTTACATAGACATGCTCTGAAAACATAAACATTACACTTTTGTGTTTGCTCATTTCTTTCCAAGGAAATCGGGCTTAATTTTTTAATTCATGAAAAATACTCCACATGATCTACATTATTTCCTTTCACAAACTTCCCATTCATATTCACTTGCACAGCCCTTATTTACATGTAGCACCTGGTATAGTGAACTTGTATGTCACGCACAAGTTGGTCTCTCACCCATTTTCCTTGGCTTAGTCTTGGAATCCTAACACTCCTCAGTCCTTCACAGAACAAGCCATCTCTTCCACTTCAGGAACTTTACAGTGCATTGCTGTTTATGGGCTAATCAGTAAAGAATCTCTTAAATTAGTCATAATGCATACTATTAACTATTCTTTTCACTTCCTCATTTTCACAGCACTCTTGGTAAAAGGAAATTTTAAAATTTTGTTTTTAAATTTACTCACCAACATTATTGGATCTTTTTCACCAGTAGACCTGAATACGTCTTCTTTACCTATGTCAAAGACTAAAGACTTACTGTGTTGTTTATCACCATATTTACCTCCTTCTCTCCATCATTTGATAACTTTGATTAATATGAATGTTCCAAGAGCTCAGAAGTAATCTATAACTGTTACGTTCCCCAAGTCATATTAAGATAAACTTAAAAAGCCACTTTTCAGAACACAGTGATCAAATACAGTTTGAAGGTAGGTCCCCTTAAAAGAAATAATTGTCCAAACAGAGGCAGAAGATGAGTAGTT
Source organism: Alectoris magna (assembly GCA_030625065.1). Lineage (NCBI taxonomy): Eukaryota > Metazoa > Chordata > Aves > Galliformes > Phasianidae > Alectoris > Alectoris magna. The sequence goes on along the minus strand of CM060561.1, from coordinate 72,819,528 downwards.
AGTTATCTTAATAAAAACTCTTCTAGCTACTATATTATATAGCACAGAATGATTTAAGAAATGTAATCGCATGCTGAAAAGTATTTTTAGTTAGGTATGTAGCTAAGATGCACTTTCAAAATTGTACTTGGTGCTTCTAATACAAAGATAATGGAAAACAAACAAACAAAAAAAAGGATCTTTTTCTAAGCTGAAGCATTAAGCACATTTGCATTTAATTATCCTACAAGCAAATGTTTAATTATTTAAACAGTGTTGGACATGGACTATAATTTTCACTTCTTAAGTTTACTTTTCTTTGTCATCTTGTACAATCATCTGTAGTATAAACTTTAAAATAATGCAAGGGAAAACAATTTCGTCTACACTTTCTCCAAAATTATTTAAGGGGAAAAAAAAAAAAAAGGCTTTCACATGTTGCAGAGTTGCTCAAGAAACTGCACTTCTTGACACTCTCTAAACCAGAACCATTATTTTCTGATCATAATTTAGAAATAAACACAGATTTTCGTTGTTCTTCAGTTACCCTTTTCACCCAGGAAAAATGACAAAAGGTAGAACTTTTGAACAGCCTCTACTACTATCAGTCTGGAAGCCTTGGCAATTGAAAATCCTTCCCTTGATTATGGGTACCTTTCTCACTAATCTTCTCATGCTTATTGTATAACTGACTGTCACCCTGCTTTCAGATCAAAGCTGAGGCCACATACCATTTCTGGCTGTTCCTTCAGTAGGTACGTATCCTTTTTGAAATCGTGTGGTTGGCTCTGGTCCTTCTGTTTTTGTGATCTCACATTTGTACTGGGATCTTGCTCCCAGTACCAGTGTATCCCACAGGTTTCCCTCATGCCAAACTAGCCCCTCTATAGCAGGATTCCCTGCTAGTTCTCCTAACTCACGCTCTTCATCCAACCTGATGATCCACCAACCTAAACAGTTGGAAGGATGCAGAGATGAGCATCATGGTAGGCTTCACCTCTTCTTAACAGCTGCAGGAGCATTTCTTTCAGAAAATGGCACTCATGAGATGCTTTATATTTCATCAAAACATACGATGTGTAGAAATGTGGATTACTAAAGTATTGGTCTTTACTTTTGGGAACATACTGGCTTATGGAAGCAGAACCTTTTAAATCATTGGAAAACACTATGTCATAGCCTTGCACAGTATAAACACATAAGTTTGAAGAATTATTACTATCATGAGTCTAGTATTAATAAAAAGAAAAATCATTCAAAGACAGTACTGTAACACTCTTATCTAAGCTATACGATAGGCCCATTATGTGTTTTTAATTCTCAGCCACTTTGGTTTGTTGGATTTTTCTTTTGTTTTTCTTTTTTTTTACAAAGATAAGTAAGTCAGCACTGTGAATGGAAAACTTGCATGAGGTTATCTTAAAGCAGATGCCTCTTGAGTGCTGCTTTGCCTTTTCTCAGCTAGTAATTGCATAAACTGCTTTGGAAGAAAATGCCTCAGAGTAGAAACATAATACATAATCAGCTCAAATAATTACAACAGAAATGCTAACTTGCTGTTTTCACAACATGGATAATAGGCTTGCTTAAGGGCACAGAATGCAAAATCAGTTTTGCATGTCTTGTATTTCAGAATCATTAAAACATGCTACAGCCTTCATACAGAAGTAAATGCCTCTGTTGTTGACTGGAGTGACAACTGGCACCCTGGGAATTCAGCTGTTTCAGAGTGTGGCATAGCTATCAGCCAGAGAATAATGTGAATGGCTTTCCCAATTTCTTGAACATTATTGCATGAAATCAAGAGTTTTCAATTTTAAGACATCAAAAGAACATCATATAACAGAGTACACATAATTTAAATTGTATTTCACATACTAAAAGTACTTTTTATTAATAATAATTTCCAAATAAACTGTGGTTAAGGCTTGACTTCTACATCCAGAATTAGTAACTCCACCTTCAAAAAGCATGAGGAATTATAGAGTCATTTAATGGCTTGAGCTGGAAGACACCATCTAGTTCCAACCTCCCTGTCTTGGATTTGATGCCATCCACAGGAATCAGGAAACCCAAGGCCCAACCCAACCTGGTCTTGAACTCCACCAGTGTTAGGGCATCCATAAATTCTTTAGGCCTGTTCAGTGCCTCAGCACCCTCTGTGTAACAAATTTCCTCATAAAGTAAAAAAATTCCTCCTGTATTCATGTTCTAACTGCACTACTCATTTTTGTGATACTAGTTTGGGATTATTATTTTCAAAGATTTAATAATATAATTTACTAACAGAAAAGGATTTCCCTGTTTAAACTGCAGGCTCTAACAGCCTCTACTTTAAATTTGTATCTGAGTAGTACTTTGCATTTTTTAAGCATTTGTTCTTGAAGATTTCCTAACTATCAACAACACTTAGTTGGCACATCATAATAGCCTAGTTTTACAATCAACAGCCTATAAATAAGATAGTTATTATACAAAGTGAAGGCACTTGATAAGTTGTGTGGTGTCCGTGCTTCTACTCTTGAAACAAGTTTGTACTATGAAATTGCATTTTGCGTGATAACACCTGTTTATTCATTTGCTGATATACCCAAACTCATTATGTTGGTGTACAGGAATGAAAACTCTGCCCAGTAGTCTAAATTTAACTATTAAATTTATCCATTAACCACAATTAAATGTTTCATTATTGAAATGTTTTTAAGCCTTTGTTTCACCATCACTTATGTCAAAAGCAAAATTGCAAGAACAGACAAAACAACAACAACAAATCTGTTATATATTTTTATTGAAAAGCAGGATATTTTTTCCTGAAGAATCCTACTTTCCTAAAAGATTTTGACCATATCTAGTTGACTTTGGTTTATTATTAAATTTCCTCATATCCCCATATCTGAAAACTTACTGAACTCATCATCAGTTTCTGGTGCATATAACCAATGTCATTATTATTTTCTTAATAATGAATAGAGAAAAGAAACAGATATTATATTAAAAGTCAAAATCTTTACCACATATTGCTGCATCCATCATAGTCTCTTCTACTTCAGCAGCTAATTGTAAGCAGAAGTCCATTTCATTAGCTAGCAGATACTAGTGTTTTTTGTTACTAATGGTACATAAGTATATGTGAGCAACAAGCATGTGTACCTAGAAACCGACAGAAATAAAACCTAAAAAATATTTTCAAGTATTTAATTTCCTATAATTTATAGTACTAACCTGCTCAGGGTGGAAAAGATGATTTTTGTAAGGCTTAGTATGGAAGGACCTTAAGGGAATGATGTTTTCAATAAAACAGCAGATAATACCTGTAGTACACAAATATCTGATGATGCATATAAGTAAATAATAATAATAACATCAAGAAATGTATGTCTTTTATTATGATTATTAATTCTCAGGAATTAGATAAAAATAACCTCAGATCAGTGCTTTGCATCTATCAAAAAGTAAACAGAAGCACACGAATTACTAAAAAAGACACAATAGAAAGAGATAGAATAGTTCAGTCAGAAGGGATCTCCAAAGATCACCTAATGCAATGGCACGACCTCTTCAGGGCTAACCAACAGCCTGTTAATGAGGGTATTGTCCAAATGTCTCTGGAACACTGACAGTCTTGTATCTTGTTCCAGTATTTGACAACAGTAAACAAGCTTTTTCTAATGTCCAGTCTGAACCTCCCCTAGAGCAGCCTTGAGTTGTTTCCACATGTCCGGTCGTCGGTGACCAGGAAGAAGAGACCAGCATCTCCCTCAGTATCCTTGCAGGATATTCTATGATTCTGTGATTCCACTCTAAGCATTTACTGTCACAGAAATGAATTTTAATTGCTTTATTAGTCATTTGATTAAAGCTCTATAAGAAGATATTCTTACTTAATGCCTTTTACAGTTATAGTTCATATAATTTCTAACTCTTTTTATGGTATTTTTATAAACACATTTATTTGACTAAATTATGGTCTATATAAGATCATGATTATGATTTTTTTAAATTGATCTTTTAACAATGCCACTGAGATGCAATATTTGCAAATACAATTTTATTGTAGAAAGATCACCCTTCCCTTTACTGGCAACAACAATGTATATTACAGCTTTAAACAGGTCCTCTGTCATTTTCATTTTCTGCTTCCTCATTACTTGATCAAATTTCATGCCTCCATATTAACTTTCAGGTTCAAAAATATCACATGAGATTTACACATCTCACATAATCATACTGCAATTCAAAGTTAGAAATTATGTGTTTAGGGAAGGAACATATAATACAAGACCGTTATGTTATTGGCCTTTCTGAGTAAGTGAAATTCAGTCTCAGAACTTTCTTTAATATTTTTTTCTTCCTAGCAGTGTTTGTGTACTTCTAGGGTAGAAGAATGTACTCGGAGATTAGATGAATTTCCCACATATGTTTATACTGTTATAATATTATTCAAAAAAATACAGGGTCTTAAGTGAAATTCGATTGGAAACTCTGGGAGAACCTGTCTTTAAGAGATGTTATTCTGTTATGATCCGACAAAATTTTCCCTTAAAATAATAAAACAGAGTATCAGTAACAGTTAATTCTCTGTGATCTATAAAGCTTTAACAGATTTTGGAACAGAAAGAAAACCACTAAAGGCAAATACAGGTCAGCAAAAGAAGATGCTACAGTCTTGTTTTTGCCTTTCTCTTGGTGATTATAATCTCATATAATTACTTTTTTTTTTTTTTATGTGGGAGAATAAATCGAAATTGATCACTACTATTATGCTAAAGAGTGTCTACAGTAACCAACTGGATATGTTCCCCCTTATAGAAGATAAAGGTCCCTATAATGATTTTTTTCTTTGCTCTTCAAAACAAGATTTTTTTTATTTTTTTTCCCCTTTTTTTTTTCCCCAGTGCATGCTCATAGCCGGCTTCTGAAGATGAAGAGCCAAATCTTTGTTTTCTTTATCCTGAAAACTAAAAAGTAGTGAATACCCAAAATTTTGTGTTTTATTGATTGCTTTAAGACAGTTCAGGACTATGAAAAAGCTATACGGAACTATGTGAAACCACTAATAAAATACTTTACTAGTATTAAAAGAAGAAAAACTAAGATATTTATTGGAAAAAAAAAGAGAAAAGCTGCTGTACATCTGATTTCATACTTGAGTGACATGTTCAATACTTTATGGAATGAAAATTTTTGAAAGGAAAAGTAGTACTCAGAAACACATATGATCTATGAGTCTTTCTAATCAGAAGAAATCTTAGTCCAATTGATATGTTTATTTATGAAAAGCAACAACCAACTTCACCTGGAAAACTTTCCTTTTATTTTTTCCCCTGTTCTGGGAAAAAGTTCTGGAACCTTTGTACATTGCAATTTGAATTTTGTGTATTTAAAGACAAGAGAAAAATATAAGGTCTATCAAATGATGCCTTGCTTCAGAAACAATGTATCAATTCAAAATTTCATTTGCAGATTTTGAATTAAATACTTAGAAAGGAGTATGTTAAGATGAAAGATCTGAATACAGTTCATAAAACATAGGACAAGGTATATAAGATGATGAAAAATCCTGAGGCAGTGTCCATTAATACAAAACATAAAATCCTGTCTACAGAATTAACTTTCACTTCAAAGTTCATTTTTCAATATTACTGGATTCTCTGAATTCACATTTAGTTGAGTATTGCTCAGATACTTAGAGACTTTTTCTTTCCTGCTTGTTAGACTTAAAAAGAATAGGACAGAAAAAACTGCCTGGAAAATATACAGACAAATACTCCTTATCTTGGAAGGCCAGCTAAAGTAAATCCAGTACCTGAAACACTTTATGCTGCATACTGATGGACTTTTTGAAACACCAGAGATTTGAAAAGCTTACTTATGTCATACTTTTCAAAATTAAATGTGCATCATTCTTCCCTTCTGTGGGCCCAGTATGCCAAATTTCTCTGGAGTCTAACTTGACATTTTGGCTGCAGTTTAAGTCTGTTATTTCTCCTTCTACAAGTCACAGACAAGGAAAATAGAATAATCCATTTTACCTGGTAAAATTTATGGTTAGTCCCTATTTTTGCTAAAATAGCCTTTATGAGTTCAGTGTTCTCTTTCTCATTCTGAAAATTCTCTTCATATCAGTCCCCATCTTTCTGAACTGGCAGTGTGATATTACTTCAGAAGAAGCTTTATGATGTTGAGTGTGGCAGAAGGACTATTCATGCAACAAAATATCTCACTTTTTTTTCCAGAAGTCCATGGCTTTTGGTTCACTTTTACTTTATGAACACTTTGAAATCCCCAGAAACCTAACTGCAGAACTTCTACATATTCAGTCACTTACTATGTGGTCTGAGTGCATTTGAGTATTCAAATTTGTTATCTATCTGATCTGAAAAAAAAATGATTAAAAAAAAAAAAAGGGAAGGGAAGATGTGTTTAGATCTTTGTCAGGAATATGGAATTCAAACATTGTATTTCAGTCCACATGAACTGTCCTGAAGTTTCACATCATCTGAAACAAGGATACTACTCTCTATTCCATTGGTCAGACTATTTCTGAAAGTGTATATCATTACAAGAACCATCCTGTGACTCTTTCAACTTTTCTGAAACTCCAGTAAATCATTTAGTATGTTGTAATTAAGGAGTAATCTACTGCACTGTAATTTTCTTCAAGACATTGTTGCCATAAATTTCTTATGAGCCTGTTGAACAAATATACAAAATTTTACTGAAGACCAGAGTGGAAAACTCTTATTTTCCTTCTATACACAATAGTAGTTAAGTTTTTAATATAAACAAACAAACAAATAAATATACAGTCCAAAAAATAAACAAATTGAAATGATTTTTTTTTTTTTCTTGGGAGCAGCTAACTAATTGGAAACTCAGGTTTTTGTTACTGAATTTGCTTAATAATGAAGTTTATTGCAAAAATTTCACTGAATTGCAGCGTGGACAGTAGCTTCTCCGTAATTCTTCATTTTAGTTATTATCTCAAATCACATTTTGGCATGTCAAAGATACATGAAAGAAAATGTTTGCCTCATTATTTTCAATAGTAATTTAAAATATTAGTTAGGCAAACTAATTCTAACAACTTCAGTTGTCAAAGAATGTTGTACTCTACAACATAGAATGAAAGTAACTGTTGGTTTTCAATGCAAAAGGATATAAAAGTTTGATGTTATTAAAATGAATAGGCTCACTTGACCATTTTATACCCTAAAGACTTATTAAAAGCTTGATTTTAATGTATTTTAAGAGATATGCATTAAAAATAGCCATTTGGAAAACATGTGTGCTCTCTTTCTTAGCTGTCAGTAGTTTATTTAATATGATAACAGGTCTGGGAAAACTGTAGAAATTGTAGGAGCCTTAAAAAATATGTTTCAAATATGTCAAAGAGTACATCAAATAGTCAAATTTATTATTCTCCTCTGCTATTTCTGAAAATTTGAGCTAAAACATCACAAATTCAACCTTTGGGCAATATATATTTGGACATAAATATATAATACATTATACTTCCACTTGATGCTAGCTAAGTAATTAGAAAAGCAAGTCAGCACAAATCTGCCTTATGCTCAAATTTGTCCTCTGCAAAATGCAATTTGAGCCCCAATGTCCTACTTCCCTGGGGATTCAACAAATCACTGAATGATAGGATGTTTTTAGTAGGGTCTTCCTGTCACAGTGAAGTCTTTTTACTTTTATTGGAGTGATAAAATTATTTCATCCAGGTAAGTAAAGATTCATTTCTGGAGTTAAAGGAAGTCTTCTTATAAGGGGAGACTCAAGATTCATCCAATAAATGAATATGTATGTTTTCTAACAGATGTACACCAGTGTTAAGAAGCTGCTCTAATGTTGAAATATCCTCCTGTTAAGCAAGCCTAAAAGTATAATGTCTGATAAAAACAGCTGTGCAAATGAAAAAGTGAGAGTTCAAGTATTTGACTGCTAGGTAGCTAGATAAACAACAAATGAGCAAGATGTTTGTACTTTAAAGGACTAATGAGAACATCCATAACTCCAATGGTGACAAGCAGACTTTAATGTCCCAAAACATCATTCAAAGGACAATGTATGAATTGACTATATACTATAACTTTTAACAGGATCTGAGTTCCATGCTTAACACATGGTTATAGTTAATGATTCATACTTCCATGGCAGATGTTATAGAAAACTATATGCAGTAGGTAGAGGCACAGTAAAGTGCAAAAGGATGTAATATAGCATATGAAGAGTAAAGCCACAGTGGCTCTTGTTCTTCAAAAATATAGGAACTGGTAAAAATAAAAAATATAGGAAATAATTGTACAAAATTCTAAAATCAGTTTGTAGTCAGTGTGCAAGGAGTCCCTGGAGAGACGGTAATACATGAAAAATCAACAACAGCCAGTGGGAGAAAGAGAAATCTGTAGGAATCAAAATAAATTTTAAATAAGGCTGAAGTTGTCTACATTTCAACTTCTAGCCCTTGGAAATGATCATAGTTTTGTTAAGTGTGTTTCCCATGTAGTTACTTAAGGAACTTACTATCCTCCTACACTCTCTTTTAAGACTTGTTTTACAGCTTATGTGCCATTTGGATGTGCTTTATTTTCAACCTCTTTGACATTTCTGGATTATTATTTAAACAAACAAACAAACAAACAAAAAAAAAGTAAAAATCAGAGAGAATTCACTATGGTTTTGACAATGTTATTTACAGAGGAAAGTACCAGTTTTATATTTTCCTTTAAAAAATTTTGAGAAAAACTTTTGCCATGTTTTCATAATTATTTGTCTACTAAGGGTTCATATAAAGGAAGTTCTCTCTAATGTTCTTAATTTGTCATTGTCTTTTGAGATATGAATGATAGAAGACTAGTACCATTCTTGGCTACCAGTACATTACACTGCATATGGATGTGTTAGAAGCGTATTTTCATATATTTTTAATCATTTAATTATTACTGAGGTCATATTGCACGAGTATATTGTCTTACTTGAAAAGAGCTTTAAGATAGCTACAACGGGGGAAGGGGAAAAAACTGGGCTCACAAGAGACGAGCCTAGGGGAATGATGCTTGAGTTGGGAGTGAGGCAGATGACTCGGCTGAAGTGCATCTACACCAGTGTACACAGCATGGGCAACGAGAAGTAGGAGCTGGAAACAATTGTGTGTCAGGTGAACTATGACCTAGTTGCTATTACTGAAACACTGTGGTACCAATCCCATGACTGGAGTGCTCTGATGGATGCTTACAAGCTCTGCAGAAGGGACAGACGAGGAAGGAAGGGTGGTGGTGTGGCCCTTTATATTAAAGACTGTTTTGATGTTGAAGAGCTTGGGTTTGGGAATGATAAAGTCAAGTGTCTGTGGGTAAGGGTCAGGGGGAAGGCCTGCAGAGGCAACATCTTGGTGGAGGTCTGTTATAGACCACCTAATCAGGATGAAGAGATAGACAAGGCATTTTATGAGCAGCTTGCCAAAGTCACGCGATCGCCAGCACTCGTTCTCTTGGGAGTCTTCAACTTCCCTGATATATGTTGGGAATATAATACAGTGCAGAGGAAGCAGTCCAAGAGGTTTCTAGAGTGTATGGAAGATGATAGCTTCCTTATGCAGCTGGTACGAGAGCCTACCAGGGGTGGTGCCCTGCTAGACCTGCTCTTCGCTAACAGTGAAAGACTGGTAGGAGATGTGAAGGCTGGGGACTGTCTTGGGCACAGCAACCATGAAACTGTAGAATTTTCTGTTCTTGGAGATGTCAGAAGGGTGACTAGCAAAACTGCTATCTTGAACTTCAAGAGGGTGGACTTCAACCTGTTCAGGACGCTTGTAGCACAGGTCCCTTGGGAGTCACTCCTTAAGGATGAAGGGGTCCAGGAAGCCTGGATGCTCCTCAAGATGGAAATCTTAAAGGCACAAGAACAGGCTGTCCCTGAATGCTGTAAGGTGAGCCATACGGGAAGAAGACCAGTGTGGATGAACCGGGAACTATTGTTGAGACTCTGGAAGAAAAAGAGTCTATGTATGTCCTCTGGAAGAAGGGACAGGCTACTTGGGGAGATTACAGGGAAGTTGCTAAGGTACGCAGGGAGGAAGTTAGGAAGGCAAAAGCCCAACATGAACTCATATTGGCCACTGCAGTAAAAGAGAATAAGAAATCCTTTTACAAATATATCAGTGGTAGGAGAAGAACCAAGGAAAATTTCCATCCTCTACTTGATGCAGCCGGGAATGTGACCACTGAGGATAAGGAGAAGGCTGAGGTCTTCTCAATGCCTTCTTTACATTTGCCTTCAATAGGCAGATCAGTTATCCTCAGGGCACTTTACACCCTGATCTGGAAGTCTGGGATACTACGCAGAATACACCCCCAGTGATTCAGGTAGAGACAGTTAGAGAGTTTCTCCTCCATCTGGACTGTCACAAGTCCATGGGACCGGACGGACTCCATCCTAGGGTGATGAGGGAGTTGGCAAGGGTGATTGCCGAGCCACTCTCTGCCATCTATCAGCATTCCTGGTTATTTGGAGAGGTCCCAGAGGATTGGAGGCTTTCTGATGTGACTCCCATTTACAAGAAGGGCCATAAGGAGGATCCGGGGAACTACAGGCCCATCAGCCTGACCTCGGTACCAGGGAATGTTATGGAACAAATCATCTTGGGTGAGATCATGCAGCGCTTGTGTAGAGGGGACAGGGGACAAGGCCCAGCCAGCACAGGTTCATGAAGGGCAGGTTGTGCTTGACCAACCTCATCTCCTTCTATGGCTGGGTGACCAGACTGGTAGACAAGGGAAAAGCTGTTGATGTAGTCTACCTAGACTTCAGCAGAGCCTTTGACAGGGTCTCTCACAGTATTCTCCTGGGGCAACTGGCTGCCTGTGGCCTGGACAGGTATACCCTGCTTTGGGTAAGAACTGGCTAGAGGGTCGTGCGCAAGGGGTAGTGGTTAATGGAGTTAAGTCCAGCTGGCGACCCATTACAAGTGGTGTCCCTCAGGGGTCAGTACTGGGGCCCATCTTATTTAATATCTTAATCGATGACCTAGATGAGGGGATTGAGTGTACCCTTAGTAAGTTTGCAGATGACACCACGTTGGAAGGTAGTGTGGATCTGCCTGAGGGTAGGGAGGCCCTCCGGAGGGATCTAGATAAGCTGGATCGCTGGGCTGAGGTGAATGGGATGAGGTTCAACAAGGCCAAGTGCCGGGTTCTGCACTTTGGCCACAATAACCCCATAGCACTATAGGCTTGGGGATGAGTGGCTGGAGGACTGTGAAGAGGAAAGGGACCTGGGGGTGTTGGTTGATGCTCAGCTGAACATGAGCCAACAGTATGCCCAGGTGGCCAAGAAGGCCAATGGCATCCTGGCCTGCATTAGAAATAGTGTGGCCAGCAGGTGCAGGGAGGTAATCATCTCCCTGTACTCAACACTGGTGAGGCTGCACCTCGAGTATTGTGTTCAGTTTTGGGCCCCTCACTACAAGAAAGACATTGAGACCCTGGAATGTGTCCAGATAAGGGCAACGAAACTGGTGAGGGGTCTGGAGTAAAAGACCTGTGAGGAGTGGCTGAGGGAGCTGGGATTATTTAGTCTGGAGAAGAGGAGGCTCATGGAAGACCTCATTGTACTTTACAACTTCCTGAAGGGAGGTTGTGATGAGGAGAGGTTTGGCTTCTTCTCCCAGGCAACAAACAAGACCTGAGGAAATGGCCACAAGTTGCACCAGAAGAGGTTTAGGTTAGATATAAGGAAAAACTTTTTCTCTCAGAGAGTGATCAGGCACTGGAATGGCCTGCCCAGGGAGGTGGTGGAGTCGCTGCCCCTGGCAGTGCTCAAGAGGCGTCTGGATGAGGAGCTATGAGAGACGGTTAGATGGTTTAGTAGCTTGTGGTAGCAATGGTAACGGAAGGATGGTTGGACTAGATGATCTGGTAGGTCCTTTCCAACCTTGTGGTTCTATGATTCTATACTCATCATTTCTCATCTTACCAATAACCAGCAATCAAGCTACTTCATGTAATTGCTTAGATCACTGATTGTAGTCTACCATACATTTTGAATATTCTTGTCAAGAAAAAAAGTTCTTCCTTGAAAACCAAAGAATCTACCAGGTGACATGAGTAAATTCATCACCATTTACTCAGTAGGTCTGACAAGAAAGTACCACTTACAAGTTCATTAGTTACTTCTGCTCATAGATGTCAACTGCTTAAAATGAAGAAAAATTTGAATGCTCTAAGCAGTGGGAAAAAACAATTATTTTTTTAAAAAGACCACCACATGTGACATAGCCCTTACATTTAAAGGCTTCTGAAGACATCATACACTATAAAGTTCTTCAATTTTTTCCTCTTTAGCATGACGCTCACAGAATTTTGACCTAACACTGGTGGAGTACAAGCACTGACTATGTCCATCACGTTCTATTAATAGCTCTCCTACTTCATATCTTCTAACATCTGTCACATCTTTAAAAATTCCTTGTTTTCAATTTAACAAGGAAGCTCCTAAACTTCAACTACTTTGTATGGCTGTCACGCTAACCAAAGCAATCTGAATACTGTTGGCTATCACAAAGTTTTTTCTATCTTGGAGATGGTTTTGAATTGAGTAATAGCAACATGCATATTCCCAATGCAAAATTTGTCATTAGAACAAAATCTCTAGTGAGGAAACTAGCCCACTTACTAACCAGGCAAATCATTCCAGACTGTTGCTTGATTAGAGTGATCCTTTCTCCTGTTTTACCATTGATTTGAATTTTTATTTATTTTCCTTCAGAAATGCAAATGAAGATTGTCTTATTCAGTTAATTGCCTTTGTTCAACAAGTGACAGCATGTATTTTGTTTCCCTTTTAAACATCCAAACTTCTGGTACCACTCCCTTGCATATCCATTCAGTTTGGGATTTCTGTTTGCCTGGATAAATAGCAAATGTTAGTAGAGATCTGACAGACTCAAAGGACTTTCAGCAATACAGCCTTCAATATATTAGATAGGTTGAACTAGGGAGTGATGCCAGAGAATAGAGCACACTAAATATTTTCTCTTTTTCTTTAAGAAAACCCAAGCTAACTGCAATGCATATATATATTTAGTAGAATTCTTTTCTCATTTTCTAAATACTAGAACAACAATAGAATTCAGGAATATCTCAAGAATTACAAAAGTCAAATAATAGGAAAGAGAGCACCTATCACATCAAGTTTCCCTGGTCAAGAGTTTCAAAACAGAGTACAGTAAGGGAGAAGGGGCTGAAGGGACAATATAAAAGTCAAACAAACAAACAAAAACAACTCAAAACTATAATTATCAAGATCTGATAGGACAATACAAGCAAGAATGGAATCTAAACCAATAAGCGGCAAGAGAACAATGCCTGAAAATTTTTTGAAAGATACGTTGTGATATTGCTATGGACTGATGTATTTGGCAGCTTCTGTTGGCACCTGCATATAAAACCACTCAGTATCAGAAGTGGTACATGAGCATCCAACACATCAAAGCAAATTGCCCAAGATGGAACAGCTACTAATTAACGCCAAACCACTGCCTAAGGGCTGTCACTGAGAATGTTTGCAGCAAATGTTGCTGATGCAACAATGGCAGTTCACTGGAGAGAAGTATAGAGCAGTTCTCAGTTACTCTGTGTGTTTATGAAAGTGTACTCTTGAGTGCAAATGTTTTACCTGATACAGCTTAGCATTTAAAAAATCAGCTTGAATGATGTAATGCTAATTTCAGGCTACTGTTTTTCTTTAATCAGCCCTATAGTTTAGAAAAAAAAAAAGGTAATTTTTGAGCCCTTCTTTGTTCTTGTCAGTCTTTCCCATTCTTCTTGAAGGAGCTGATTACATTGTTTTTAAATTTACCAAATACAGACCATTAGATCAGTATTAATTGTGGTGATGTTGGATGATTATGCTGGGTATTTTGTATTCTCAGTGATCTCCTGGAGCTGCACAACTCTGAAAAATGACAAGTTCATCTGGCCTATGTGGCTGGAAATGAAGAGCACTTCCCTTGGCTCAGTGCCAGACCACAAAATGTTCAAATGTTGCACAGGCTGGATGGGGTGGTAATAAGTTTTGCCTCCAAAGAAAGGTGTAGAATCTGCCTACTAAGGTTAAAATACTTAATTCTACCTCAAAGTGGCAGATCCAACACAAAGCAAATGTGAAATTTTCAACCCCTTTACCTATTCATTGAAATGTCCTTGCACAATCTATTTATTTATTTATTTATCTATCTATTTATTTATTTATAGCAAAGGAAAAAAAAATGCAGTCATAAAATATATCTTCCTTGGTGATAAATTGTCTTTCAAATCATGTTAAACTTGAAATGAGTGGAAATCAAACAATCAAAGTTTATTGCTACCTACTTGTTTTCCACAAGACTTACTTCAGATTAAAATCTTTAAATGGAATTTTGCAAGACAGAGCTGGTGTATTCTATGTTTCAAGTTAGGAAAGGTATTTTAATGTTCTTCATAATGTTTTATAGATTGAAACGTGTTGACAATCAATTTGCAAGTTTGCTGATAGCTTCAAAACTGTTTTTCTAAGTTGAGTAACTTCTTCAGTGTATTGATATTTTAGCTAACCCTTCTTCCCACTCTTTTAAGAAAGTCACAAATATTTCTTCTCTGTTGCCCCCAGGGAAAAGGCAAGATCCCTAGCATCTAAATATGGATTTCAATGGAAGTTACATGCTTGCAATTTTTCCTTTTAATTCTATTGGGAACTAGGTTAGATAGAAATATATCAACAAAGAAGGCTAAACTATCCCTATCCATTTGATTTTTTTAACTAAATATACAATGAAAAAGTAATTGACAAAAGACAGTGGAAGGAAAGTTTCCCTTCCAGACATTCTGCAGAGAATTTTTCCAACATTAACAAACATCTGCATTTAAATCCTCTCATCTCCAGACAAATAATTCAGACAAAAAAAAAAAAAAAAAAAAGCCATGAAAATACTCACCATCTGTAATAAAACTGTGGTAAACTGTAACATTTGCCAGAGAAAATTCGAATTGCAACATAAACCCTGACTGAATTGAACTTTTTTGTCTATGATGTACTAAGAGGCATAACATAGCAACAGATGATTTTATATCACAGAATCTGTTCCTGGAAGTTGCTGTCTCAACAAAAAAAATAGGGAAATTGTTTTTCAAGTTGTAGGTGGCTTCATTTTTGGGAGAGTACTAAATGTACATCCCTGGAAGTTAAAATTGTCTAATCTCAAAAGGAATCCATGGAGGAAAAAAGTTAAAAGTATTTCAGATTAAGTTAGGAAAAAAAAAATGCTGATAGTCTGGAAAGTTAGCTGTCTCTAGAAATAGAAAGCAGTAGTTTTCTGTGGTCTTGATCATCTCCTACATAGTAAGAAAAATGAGCAAGTGGGTTAGCAGCTGAATAATGAAAAACAGTATCTGTAATTACACTGCTTCCTTGGAAAGCCAGCTCAGTTTTGTTCTGCCATTTTAACTCACATCTGTAGTTCCGTAGCTCTCATTTTATATATATTTTTTCTCTTCTCATACATTACAGGAAGAAAGTCTGCTCAATCATTTCGTGCCATACAGCCTGCTGTCATAAAGGAGAAGTCAAAGGACCCTGGACTGTTTACCATGTAAATGGGTAAGGTGACTAACTCACAGTCATATTGGATATCAATCACAGTTTTTAACTAGATATTAGCTCCTCAAAAAATTTAGCTTAAACAAGACATTATTCAGCACTGTGGTGGAGGTGCTGCTGGCTCAGTTAGTCCTCAGCTGCTGAGCAAGGTTCCAGTCTGAAAATTTATGGTGAAGTGGTTAGGCCAGAAAGTGGAGGGTGAGGGTCCCTCACCTGAGGGACTGAGCATGCTGTCACAGGGAAGGAATGTCTATCAAAAATTGTGGTGTCAGTGCTGCTTACTGCGCAACAAAGATTTCTTGGATTGTCTGGATGACATCGATAATCTACAAAAGAAACAGGTTTTGAATGACAACTCATTTCTGAACATACCATTTCCTTCGGTACATATGACGTCTGGAAAATTTCTTAGGGATCAGAATGAGATGGAATCAGGACTCTGTTTCCCAAGGTGTACTAAGGAGAAAAGAGAAAGTGAAAAAAATTTGGTGTGTTTATACCATGCCTTTATCAAGAGGCTGAAATAATCTTTCAAAAAAGAGATAGGATTCAGTAACATCTGCTAGATATTCTTCTTCAGGGAATCCCAAAGTACAGATTAACTGTATCAGTACTAACAGACTTAATTTCTATTTGGAAGCCTGAGTTCGATTCCAACAAACTTACTCAGGTACTCTCTAGGCACTGAGATAAGGTTGTTAACATAGCAATTCTTGACACTAACACAAGCAGTGACCTCAAGGCATTAAGTATACCTGTTCCTCTCACTGACAGGCCAATAGCTTGTAGAAAAGAAGTTATACCAGAACTCCATTTTATAAATAAAAACATTTGATGATTTATTACAGAAGTGAAGGGGCATGGGGGGGAATTATATTTATTTTGATTTTTAAAACCAGCTGCATTTGCAACACTGTGTAATACAAATACCATGTCTGGCAGGGAAGGAAGAGAAAGGAGAAGTTTCAGGGCTAGAGTAAAGATAGAGTGGTCATGACCAAGGACACAAATAATGATAATGACATAAGATTAAAGAGATTAACATTAGAGAATACCAACACTTTTTTTTCGCCTGGAAGGCCCTTGACCCTGACCTGAATTTGCAGCTAATGTCATTCAGTAATAAGGGTCAGAATAAAATGTTTCCAGGAAGGAGTAGTGGTGATTAGCTTGTGCTCATTCAACACAAGGTTCATGCTTTGTTTAAGAACAAAATCATCCCTGTCTCTCTTTTTGAAAATTGATTAATCTATAATAAATGAGGTAAAACAAGAAACCGTAAAGCCCCTTCAGTTTTCTGTGCTGTAGGATACAAAAGCAATAATAAAAAATGAAAGTGTTGTTCTGCTAAATTGAAAAAGGCAAATTAATGACCTCTCAAAACCAGATATAAAATTAATGCATGAAGAAAAGTATCTCTGCATTACAAATTGGTGTTACACGTCATGTAGTTAAAAAGAAATCTAAATGTAAAGGAAAAATAAGTATCTGGAAGTATGAGCTAAAGTTTTTTTCTAATATTCACAAGCAAATCTACTCTCAGTTTAACTACATGGTTGTCCAGACTAACACGAAGGCAACTTCTCTAGCCCTGCATTGAGGTTATGACAATACCATGCCTACATTAATATGTATAAACACTCTGATGATTTGTAGTTTTAAACTCTTTTCAGATGAACCTAATTCCTTGCCACTTTGTAATCCCAATATTTTTTAAAAGGTAGAAAGTGTTTTAATAGATCTTCTAAAGCATCTTGATTTCTGTTATTTACATAAACAATGGAAATTCCATGGATTTGAGCCAAACTTTAATTCCTTCTTAACTTCATAATTTAGAATAAGCAAATCATTTTAGTATTGTTGTGTTAATTTAGTGATTTCTATGTTCTCCAAGCAAAAGTCTCCTACAGGAAGCTACAGACACAAAGCTTGTTTTGTTTTCCAAATACAGCATTGTCTAAATCCTTGGGGAAATGTTCTCTGAAGAAAATGTATCTGACATAGTGAGGTAAAGAATGGGATAAAGAAAAGTTTGTAAAGGGTAAGTGAGGGAAATGGAAACTTCCATAAAGTTACATGGAAAAAATATGTAAAATGGAAAACTGCATATCTTAAGAATAGTGAAAGAAAAAAAATCATAAAAAATGGTGTAAGACACACACAAACACACACACACACACACACAAAAAAAAGTGGGATATGAGCCTGAACAAAGGTTCAAGTAAATTCCCAGAAGGTTAAGACATTATTAAAATTGTGTCATAAAAGCATAAGCTAAAGGCTGAGGGAGGAAAATCCCTGTTTTGTCTATAGACTAATGCACTTTGGAATTATTTTGCTGAGAACATAAAAGTTGTATATCATACTCATTAATGTGTGCCATTTAATTAACTATGCAAATAATCATTAAGCATTTTCTAGACTATCCCTACCCACTATTGCAGCATCTGAAGGCATTGATTCAGATATGTGAACAATCCAAATCCTTTATTGCAGGTTCCAACATCCCTTATATACATTTCTGAGTTCCCTCTTGTAACTTTCAATCATGTCAACAGAACATTTTACAAGTCTCCTTCATGTGTAAGCACTCATTGCTGCCACTAGTGGTCATCCAATCAGAGCCACAGGTTGCTTCTATTCATGGGCTTCTTCTCCAGTCAGGGTCATCATCACACAGAGATTATCTGCCTGCAGACAGCCTTTGTTCTCAGTGTTCTTCTTCTGCACCCTGTCAAATTTGTTTTTCAGCCTCTGTTCTGAACCTTGTCTTGAACCCCCATACGTTATGTCATACATGGGCACACATTGAGATATGCTTTTTTTTTTTTTTTTTTTTTTTTGTCTAGGATAAACAACTTCCAGTTAAATTCTTTTTTAAGTTCTTTTTCATGCCTCCCTCCTTAAGACATGTGATGGAGAAATGCATTACTGCCTGAAAAAGAGTTTAGTAAGAATCAGTGACTGGAAGTTTAAAAAAGGCTTTCTTTTTAACCAGTGTAGATATAATGGAGTCTCTTACATATGTAATTTTGTGTATTTTCTTCTTGTTAAAATATCCCCAGGCAAAAATTTCTTTTATTTAATTTCAAGGAAAAGAACAAACAAGCTGAGATTTCTGTCTTTCAACAGAATCCTACTTTCAGCCCTAATTGAGACTAAAGTCTATATTTGTTTTCCAATGTTCATCAGAAATAAAATTCCCTGATAATTGTTTTTACCGGAGGGTGTACTCCATGATTAAAAGGTACAAAGAATTGTGAACACCTTTTCTCCAGCTGCCCAGTTCAGTTGAAAGGTGAACATCTGTGGTTTGTCATGGAATAAAATTCACAAGTCTGGCACCACTTCTCTACTGTCATCCAAAAGAAAACTCTAACTCCAATGTAGTGTTAGACAGTGGCATTCCTTTATTCCTCACGATGCGCACTGCACCCAGTGCAAGTAAGCAAGTGCTCTCAGAGTTCAGGTTCTACATTTGTACAGTTAAGACATGCATATGCAGTACTTTGGCACACATATTCACCCTTTTTCAAGGTCTCATAGATATATGCTGATGTCCCTTCGGGCGTGCTCACTGGTATTCAGGGTGGTCGAGTGCCCACATACTTCTTCCCCTTTTTTCATCATCAGCTTCATCACTGAACCCTTTGATTCACTTCCACTCACTTTTCCCCAGCTTGGAAGATTTCCATTGCTTGTTAGGCTTGGAACCCAAGGAAAATGTCCTTACACATTTTGAGGCAAAAGATAAAAGCGTTCTGTTGTGACTGCAGTACTTCTCAAGAAGCAAAATCATGAAGGCAGAAGATACAAGTATTGTATTATGTCCCCAGTGCAAAATTATTGAGGAAAAAAAGACTGTTCAGCTACTAAAGCGGAAATGGAAAGTTCTGGAACTATCACTTATGGATTCCTTTTGCTAAACTAATATATTGGTTCTTAAACTAATGTACATTAATCCACACTAATCCCTATTGCTAAGCAAATCAAGCTATATCACTATCAATCTCCATTTGAAGAAGCAGCTACATACGTGTCCTTTAAGTACATTGTAGATTTCAAATATAAGAAGGCATTAAGATTAGATTGAAATTTTTTTAGATGAAAATGGGAAAGAACCCTTCAGAGCTTCTTGTTTAAAAGATTTTTTTTCTCTCATCAAAAGAATATCCCAACTGAACAAAGATGATGCTTTAAAGCGTGGCTAATCTACACCTCTCATATTTCATTTTTATTCAAATATTTGATAAATAACATAATAATTTTTATCATCTTTATTTGACCTTCCATTTGAGTCTTTAAACGCTGAGAAATACTATTTAAAGGTAAGTAAAAAAACATTCTATATTTTTCTATATAAGGTGATTTTTCCTAATAAGGAAATATATCTATATTCCAGATTTTCCTTATTTAGCTTGTCTTTGCTTGCTTTGGACATTTCTTTTTTAATTTATACACTTATAAAATCAAAGCTATGAAGTATTTTCCCTTGTTATTACTAAGAAAAGGTTAAGGAAGTATTCTTCAATATATTTGTACTGAAGAGTCTTGGTAGAAATTTATCTCCAAATGTAACTGCAAAGGATAAAATCAGATTGTTTTTAATTTTTTTTTTTCCCCCTAAGGAGCTGACATTTTATCTAATAGTACATTGGTTTTCACAAAAATTCTTTTTCATAGCCACTGTTGTTCACACAGATTCTCTTTGTCTTACTGGTGATGTAAGCTTTTCTTACCTCCTTTTCATGCCTGTTTTACATTAACATAAGTCTTTACTAATCCTCAGCCATACAGTTACAGAATAAGCACAGAAAGACTGTCATGGTTTTATGGTCATCAGTATTCCACATCATAACATCATGTAGTGCACTGGGAATTAAAGTGTTAATGTCCCAGTTCAACATACTAAAGAGAAGATACTACATTCCCCAGAAGACTGTTCACTGTGCTGATATCATTCTTGCACAGGGGGGAACACATATAAGGCTCTGTAGGGTCATCTGACTTCCTTTTCACTTGCCTTTATCGCTCTTCTGCTTCGTCTCCTCGCTGCTGTCCAACGGTGTGTGCTGCTTCAGCATTACTGTAAGGCCTGTAGATTTTTTTTCAGATATTCTCTCTCAGTATACGTAGTAAACTGGTTTGTTTGTCCTCAGATCGTTGCCACTGTTCTTTTCTTTAATTATTTTGGGGTCCCCTGTTTCCCTTTTCCAGAGGCGTGGACTTTGCAAAGTCCCTCCACCCCACTAGTTATGGAACCAGGCCGAACCAGCCCATAAACTGTTGACAAAGACTAAAGCTCTTTCTACAAGGAAAGCTTCATCAGACAATGTTCTGTCCCAACTGTTAAGTGAACAACTGTAATATCATTGCTCCATTAGTAAGTCAGGGGGTTCTAAGTGGTAACCTAAAACTTTCACCTAATTCTGTACACAAAGGGGAGCATACACCTTTTGAAAAGAAACTTAGAATTATCTACCGCAACAGAGAACACAGTGTAAATTATCAGTCAGAAAAAAAAAAAAAAAAAGGGGTTTCTTCTGGAATGTTATCAGTGTAGTAGGTATTGACCAATGATAAAGAAAATCTTTACTCTTTTAGGCTTTCCATATTTTTTCATACAAACTACCCTCTACAAAAATCAACATAATCCGCAGTGTGTCACAGAAATTTGTTTTCAGAACTCAGTGAGAAATTGATATGGCATAAACATGAACTGGCTTCCTATAAAACTTTTTAATTGATTTCTCTTGTGATATTCTTTTTTTCAAAATTTTCTAACAGATACTACAATTTTTATTTTAATACTCTTCGTAAAAGAGCTTGAGAATCACTGTGACTGACTTCTTTCCTCGTGGTCTTCCATACTCTGGTTTGCCTATGACATTGAGGGTACCATGATCTGAAGAGTGTAGTATTATTAAAATACATACTATAGTTTCATTTCTGGACCATTCCAGATGAAAAGTGTAATGATACACATGGGTTATGATGAACTTCATTCTGGGGTTATGAATTAGGTAAGACCTTTTCAATGAACAGTATGAATTCATTTATTACAACACACAGAAGCATTGCTATGTAGCACAGGAGTGTAGTATGGATGTTACAGACACTGAGCTGTGAATTGTTAAGCCATTAGTTTTCTTCAGACAGTTTGTTAAGATATTCAGATATTTAAATAAAGTATGTCCAAAAAGATTTTAAAATGAGCATAATAAAGAAAGAAGAAAATTCCAAAATACTGAATAGCAAACAGTATTTTGAAAATTTCAGATACATATTTGTTTTTACCAAGAATTTGTCAGGACTCTGATTGCATTCACAAATCCTGAAGTCTATGAATTGAAGCCTGCCTGCACTGCCCATTTCACAAATTCCTGTGCACTATTTAAGTTCAGACTTCATATTTATCTAAGCCATTGTTTATCTTTATCATGGCTTTATCTAAGCCATGTTGTAAGAGTACTGCTTTTCAGTTCTACTGTGCCTGGTTCTTGCTGTGATTTTGACTAATGGATTGTCTTTCTGGTGTGACCTCAACCCTGACCTGTCACCACAAATGTGATTGGCAGTGCCTGGATCTGATACTGATCTTAATGTTGATTTCCCAGCTGATTCTCAGACTTTTTCTCAGTTGATTTCTCAGACTTGCCTCCTCACCACAGACTTGCCGTATCTCTAGGTTGAAAGTAGCTGACATCTCTGGGCTTGTCCTGCTACTTTTGCTCAGGCTGTGGGGCTGGGATTTGGCCAGAATGATGGCCATGTGATTCCCCTTAGCTCCTATCCCTTAGAAAGCATCCTTGCTTTTGCTGCTCCTTGGCTTAGGCTACTCTGTGCCAAGTACTGGGTCTATAAAGTGATGTTCATTGTTACATGGCAGTACCCATAACTTATCTCCTCCATAAATCAGTGAGTGCCTTATCACGAGCAATACCTCAGGAAGCAAGCTTTGAGCCAGAAAAAAAGGGTTCTCACAAGCACTAACACTGTACTCCATCCCAGACTGCAGATGAAACTTATCTAGGGATTTTTTTGGTCTGTACTCCATTCCACTTTGGGCTTGAGACCTCTTTAGCTGCACTCCAAATACCTCATGTCATGCCCCTTTCTCTGTTTCCTGTCACTGACCTGGTTGTCCTTTGAAAGTGCCCACTGGCAAATCATGATAACAACTCTGTAGCAAGTCCATTTTGAGCCTGAGTCTCTGTTATGTTTGAGGACTCACCTTGTTGAGGATGGAGGCTGCTGTCATGGCTGTGGGAGCACTGCTAGGCCTCACTGTCCCTGCCTGCCTTTTGGGTGGAGGAGAGTTACCTCTGCATGTCAAATTTGTTTATAAACTAGATATTTCTTGTATTCCACCTTGTCCAGTCACTTAGAATGTCACTCTATTTAAAATCTTAGATACTTTAGTTTAGTTTCTAAGAAAGATGTGTTTTTTCACTGTAAAAGTTTTTTGTTCTTCTTTGAGACGCTCAGTGCAAGGAAACAGCAAGAAGATTGTACCCAGCTCACGATGCTGGAAGATGAAACAACATTAGTAGTGGCAATATTCTGTTGTCTAGAGAGCAGTAAACACTTGCATAAATGCATTAGCAACATTTGCTTGAATGTGAGCTGTAGATGTTCTCATTATCTAATCTCTATACCTATTTTTCTTGGTTTATGGGAACATACTAAGAAACCAAGCTCCTTAAAGAAATTATGCATAAATATGCTCTGGATAAAATATTTAAAGCTGCTGGTTACAATCTCATAATTTATATGTAACAAACAGAATAGCAAAATTTGTTGACTGGTTGAAACCAATTACTGCTGTCTTTGTTTCAGCTGGGACAGAATTGTTTTCTTCAGAGAGTCTGATGTGATGACTTGTTTTGTTTCTAGGAGAAAAATAATGTTGATAACAAACCAGTGTTTATAGTTGCTGCTTGGCAGCATTGTACAGAGCCAAGGCCATTCACAGTGAAGTGCTCAAGGAGCTGGGAGGGAACAGAATTAGCACAGCTGACTTAAACTGGCCAAAGAGATACTCCATTCCATGCGACATCATGTGGAAGGGGTTTTGAAGGGAATAGAAGTTCATCTCACCCTCTTCCCTGCTAGTAGGGCTAGCTGGGCATCAGTGGGTGGTGAGCAATTGTTTGTGCATCACTTGTCATATACATTCATATATATATACATATATATATATATATAGTCATAACAATTATCGTTGTCCCTTTTAATTTTTTTTTTTTTTAATCTTCATAAATAGTTTTATCTCAACCTGCAAGTTCTGCCACATTGTTTGGTTGTTTTTTTTTTCCTTTCGAATACCTCCCCCACCCCACTGGAAAAGTGAGGGAGGGAGTGAATGACTTTGTGGTGCTGAGCCACCTGCCAGGGTAAACCACAGCTATGAATTAAACCAACCTCAGTACTGCTCATCAGTTATAATAAGATTTAACAGTATGTGGCTGACCCTTGATCTCTGGGCTGGGCAGTCTTATTTATAAGCCCTAACAGTAGAAGACTGCAGGAATTGTACAATCTAGCAGCTTTGG
Source organism: Alectoris magna (assembly GCA_030625065.1). Classification (NCBI taxonomy): domain Eukaryota; kingdom Metazoa; phylum Chordata; class Aves; order Galliformes; family Phasianidae; genus Alectoris; species Alectoris magna. Next base: position 72,795,352 of record CM060561.1, on the reverse strand, counting down.
AACTCAGTGCCATGAGATAATAAACAACAAAAAACAACTTTTACTTCTGCATGGCTTATAACAGTTTCAAGGGATTTTTCTGTTCTAATTTTGTCTTTTAATTTTGTCTACGAATCAGTACCAATATCATTGATGTATCCACCTTATCTCAATTAATATGAAAATATCAATTTACAAGATTTCTTAGCTCAAACAAGCATTTTAAAAGTGTGGAATACCACAGAACTAAACAGAGTGGGTTTTTATGTTTGTTTGTTTGTTTGTTTGTTTTTAACATATTGTTCTAAAAGTATTGGTTTAATATCATTAGCTAAAATACTTCCGTTTGTCAAAACATTCATTGCAACTTAACTTTGGCATTTCTTTCATATTAAACTGAATTGAAACAAACCCTCAGGAATATGGATGTGTATCTGCGCTGAATTTAAATCTCGTGTATGATTTTAGCAGCTATTTTCAGGCTCTGAAATGAAACGATTAATTGGAGCTTCTGGCTGATCTCAGCTTAGAAAAGAGGAAAACACTACTAAACAAATATTTTCCTTCTTGTCAATTGGGCTGCATCAATCAGTAGTTCAGTGTTCTTCAGATTCATGATTTGGAGAAGTAATTTATAATTTGGATCTAGTTAGAGTACTGATAATATTTAGCTTATCCCAAAAGAGAAAAATCTTTCATAATAGTATTTGAGATAAAAGTTCTTCAGAGTACTTCAGATAATACAGGCACTTTCCCTCTTGTGCATTCCTTCCCTGTTCACTTATACTAGAATTGTCTGTATTCTGGCTGGTTAAGATAAATTACATTCTGTTTTTTTTTCTAGGCAGGCATGCAAACTTGTTTGGTGTCTCACCATTTCTTGTCAGTAGAAGGCACTATCTATCAGTGTGGTTACTACACAGGTAGAGCTATAGAAAAAAAAAAACCAACACCAAAAAACACAGGACACCAACACAAGAAATGAATGAAGAGCTAGTCACAAAAGATTTTTGAGAAGAGTGTATTTGGCACTGTTTCAGTGATATGAATTCAGTCAATAGTTGAATAGTTGAACTGTTGAATAGATGCAACAATCTCATATCTCAAAATTGTACTTGAGGCAGTATTGAAAGTTCTTAAATCAGATGGAAATTGCCCATTAAATCTCAGGCTCTTTGTTAAACTGGGGCATTCATGGAGGCATTCAAGTATGAGAACTCTTGTTCTATATTGCATAATATGAACCAGCATATAAAGGATTTGGATGAGATTAGAATGTTTTCCAGCAGTGAAGATTAAACCCAGTTTTCTGTAGATTTAAATGGTTTGATCATATCCAGCCTAAGATCTGTCAGAGTTTTCAACTAAGTTTTATAAATCTACGTCTTCATTTTGAATAATACTGTCTAAAAAAATAGAATGAGTGAAGATTCTGAACACATACACAGATTAGTCTAAAAACTGCAGGGTAAGCAATGAAGTAGTAAAGACCTATTTATTACTTCTGTGGTATATTTTTCTTCTTTAAGAGGAGAAGAATGTTTACCTTTTGTTTTGAAAATTTTCATTATTGTTCTATTACTCCCCTACTTTAGAGAAATTGAACAATATAAAGTTGAACTTGTCTGTTGTTTAGAATAAACTCTTATTTCAATTTAAATAGGTTGGCAAAATATTTTTCATTAATCTACAGACTATAACACTGTTTTGCTGTTTGTAGTTTTCTCCTGACACTATACTCTTTTATTTTTATGCTAGATTTGTCTGAAAGAAAGCATGTATTTATCTAGCCTGCTAGTGTAAAGTTCAGTCAGCTGTTTGATATATGTGTCAGAAATCACAATTTAAACAGATTTAACTTTAAAGCTATCATGTTATAAAAATTCTACCACCCTCATGCACTTTTGATCTGAACATTTAACTGGTTGCACATAACAATACGAATTTCCTCTTCTTTCAAGTATTTTCTGTATTGAGAGGAATAAAACTGCCTAGCTGTTAACAAGAAAAAATCTCACAATTCTCATTTAGTCTTACAAGTATTTGTGCTTGGAAGAGTCATACTATAGTGCTGTCAGTTCTACAGGATTCCTACTTATGTTCTGTTTAACTGTGAAAGACTTGTGAAAGACTGAAGATGAATGACTACAGCTCTGTAGTTTATTTGCATTTTTTATGTTTAGCACAATAAAAAACAAAATTTCAGTCATGCAGTTGTACTCCAGAGGGTGCTGGAAAACATGGGGGAACTAAATTCATTATGGTTAGAAAGGCTTTCTAGAATGGGAGAACAATTACCCAGTTGAAAAATATCTAGTTAAAGAAATCACAAATTAGTCTAAATCTACTTTTAGTAGACTGATTATTAGAATCTCAGTTTATTTCTGCCAAGAGGGATTAGATAAATGAGAATGTATGTAGATGCATCTGAAATACAAATGTTGAAATGTTAGGGTGATGATCAGAAATTAAATAAGAAGCTTATATGAAAATAATATTTCAAATGATTCTTTTCAAGGACACAAACACCTATTACTGAAGAAGGTTTTAATTTGAAGGAAAAATTACATCACTGGATTGTCATGTCTTGTTTATTATTCTGATTTCTTTAACTCTTGTGGAACAATTCCGTGCCTTTTTTTCTGCTAGTTTAAAAAGTCCCTTTTTTTCAGTTGTTGCTTTAATAAGCTAAATTATATATGTTCATATTTTCATTCAGTTAATGTGCATAATGTAGAGTTTCACATATTATGCTTGGTATTGCACAGTGAATTTGGTCTAAAGTTGTTCACAGAAATACAGTCTTGTCATTTTCATTCTGAAGGAATACAACACAGCTGAATCTCTCTGAGGCTTAGATCCGTACCATTTCTTCTGATAGAAATGGGAAGGAAGGAAATTAAAGGCTGTTCTACATGTTTTGTCTGCTGACAGGGAAACATTTGATATATTTTTTTACTTTTAATTATCATATTCCTCTCCAAAACAAAGTACCACTAAAATCAGTGATAAGGTACTTAAAATAAAGAACATAAGATTAAACAGAATTTACATTTCAGACAATGTTCCAAAGCACAGCAATCTACGTATTTTTTTGTTAACTTAATTGTGACATCTACCAGCATTCCAGTTTGTAAATTTTGGTTTTACTAGTATTAAGCCTAATGACTGTTTACAATTCCCAATAAACCTGACTGCACAAAAACTGAAGGTCCAGTAGTTATTTGGGAGGTTACATTTCCTTAGCAAACCATGCGAAATTCTCTTTCATTATCAAAGAGGTTAAAACAACAAAATCAGACAGATTGTTCTCTGAGCTCAATGCAGACAGATGGCACCATTCAATTCAAGCCAGTTTTGGGGAAGTTCTGCTGCACCATATGCTAGAATTAGTTCAACAGTTAATTAGTGATTATTATAAAACCACCATTTTCTCAAGAAATTTCTTATGGACAGGTCACAAACATGCATTGAAAACAGAGAAGGAATGAAAATCTGAATAACACATACTCTCACTGACTTATTTTCTCCAGTCATAAATAAAGGTCAGAACGGTAACCTATCTTGAATAACCTTTCAGTGCAATCCCAGTAGTGCTGACATTCCTAAGCTACACTTGAAAAATAAACATTGAATGCTGTAGCAAATTACAAGGTTTTTCCTCTTTTTTTTTTTTTCTTTAACGGCTGTGTAAAGGATTTAGTAGATTTGATTATGTAGTTGAGTTCTTATCTATTAAATTAAGAAAATTAAAATAAAATAGAATTTACAAAAAAGATTTGCAAAAGTTTAGAGTTGTCAGCCAGAGAAGAAAGATAATTATAATAAACATGAACGTAGCCTACTTTTCAGTCTTGTATATTAACTTCATTTTTCCAAGCAAAAGCAAGATGTGGAATATTTTTGTAGGACAGTCTGCAAGAGAAAGTAGTTCTGATATTTTGGTATTATGGTATCTGGTACCACTTTATCTAATATAATTCTCAGAAGTCAGAATTTTAAAGACTTATCTAATATGCTGGTGAGGTTTAGGCTTTAAAATCTTTCTCTGAGCCATGCCTTCCACATAAATAAACTGATGCACAAAATGCTTAAGTAGCCTTGATGGTCAAAAAATCGTTAGAATGGGAACTCTGTAATTACACAGGCTTCTGAAGAGAAGGATTTGATGTGCAGCAGATGTAGAAGAGACCTGTTAGGATGACGATAAGATGAAAGAGCTATTACAGAATGAATATGTGTCTGTGAATTTTCACATGCATATGTTGGCAAGCTCTCCTTGCAACCTAATCTGATTAGAAACCATTTACCTATATCGATAAAACTGCTTATTACCCCAAACCACGTCTGTTCACTGCAAAAGCAGTTAAAGAATACCCTCATGAGCCTACAAATCTTAAAAATGTATTCTGGAGGAGCTTAGCCTTTTTTCTTTTCTTTCTTTCTTTTATTGTTTTCATTCTAAACAGCTTAACAAAACAAAATAAAGACTGAGGAAGCACTGAATTTTTATTATGTACAGCGAAGAAAGAAGTTTCAAAGCAATCTTCTAACAGAGTATCAGGACCAGAAATCTACAGTTGTTGAAGATAAGCTTCATAAAGAATGAGAAGAGTGCATGACAAGGTAGCTGTGTTAGTATAAATATCAAACAGAAAGTAAGTAGTCCTTCTAAGGTCTACAAACTGCATAAGGTGCCTCTGTTCAACCAACAAAGAAACAATGGAATCTCCTTCATAAACCTGATGCTTCGTAAAAGAAAATGAACTTAAAGGCATGAGTTTTACAGAGTATGCATGCTGTGATCAGTGTTTGTACATTAAGTCCAGGACCTTTCTGGAATACTGGTCACACATGGGATACACAAGTGCTCTTCAAACAACCTGCATGATAATGAGAAATCATCAGTCAAGAGCTACCAGTGGAACAAAACTCCTATCTTTCCTAAGCACTGTTCATCCTGAATTGAATGAATAGCTTTGTTGACAGGCATTTTCATTCTAAACAACTATCATTCCCAATGTTCCACTTTCCCTCCCACTCCCCCTTTGCAAATAACTTGAAAGTGTCAGTCACATGGAAGGCAAGGGGAGATTTTATTCCTACAGGAGCAACTCATTTAACAGGCAGTCCAAATAGTTGCACAAGAGAAGCAGCCTGTAATCATCCAACATCATAAATAACATGCCCTAATCATATTTGCCAGTAACGTGACATACATGAGATACAGAGCAAATGAGAATTATATTCTGCTGGCTGTCATCAAAGGGAATTTCATGCAAACTTCAGCTGCACGGAATTCTCTAATTGCTGTTGTTCAAAGCTGGCATGCGACAATTATGGTAGGTATACCAATAGCACAACGTATCTTTCTCAGAATGCAAAACTCAGCTTCTTCCAATCTTTACCAGCATTTTTTCACCCCCCTTCCATTCTTAGCCTTGACAGCAGATCGCTGTAGATATGCAACTAGCTTTGTCCCAGCACACTGTCATGCTCACCAGCATGGAAACATCTGGAAGGTAGGTCATCCTATGCATGGAGTCCTACTAGGACATGATCTGCAAAGGAATGAGTTGCCGTTACACCTGCTCTGCAAGCTGTCAGCTTGGAATGCCTGTGCAAAAGGTGTATGCATTGTGTTGAATGCCTCCAGGCACTGCAAATTATATGCATCCCTTTTTTCTTCTTTTTTTTTTTTCTACACGAACATATATAAAGGGAGCAGTTTAAGCTTCTAACAGCAGCTTCATGAGTATGTGGTGTAAAGAAATCACAACGTTAACAAACAAGGGCAAGAGTGATACTCACAGACCAAGGAACTTAGATTTCAACACAGAAGGAAAATCTGTCCAGTTTACAAGCGCAGCAGTGAGAGAAGTGCCACATTCTCTACTTTGCATCATGCCTAGGAGGGCTTATGTTAAGACTACACACTAAACAAGAACTCTTGAATACTACTGCACAACCTTGGGTAGGAAAACTGTGTGAGAAGGGAATATACTAGTAAATGAAGGTTTTGAGTAATTTTTGGGTCTCTGCTTTGGTATAGTTATACTACAGTATTATTATCTTATTTCTAAATGCATTTTCTAAAAAAGTTATCAGCTATGATTTTAAGAATTCTGTGAGCAAACAAGCAGGAGTTGGACTATAAGTACAAAAGAAAATCAATATTTTCAGAATCATCATACTTAGAATACATCTTGAACTATTTGTGTACCAAATTTGAATCATTTGCAAGCCACTTGTCATCTGTGATTCAAAAATCTGACTACTTTATGCCTTCATATTCCTACACTTTTTTTTTTTTTTCTTGATTTTCAAGAAATACAGAAACTACTTCAGATGGAAGTGATTGCAATAACTTAAATAAGAATGGATATAAAATTAAATTTCTGGACATCTTCCACTTCCAAACATATTTTTATCCAATCAGTGCTGAGATCAAATTATATTATAATTTAGCAAGCAAACCAAAGCAAGTATGATAAGCAGTTTCTAGTAATTAGGCTAACTTCTGGTAGTTTCTACTTTATGGCAATCATGAAACAATCAAATACAATTGCACATTTCCGCTCTTATAGAACCTGGCAGTTGGTCAACTGAATTAGACCTCTCTCCTAAAAATGAGTACACTACTCATTGTGTTCCTGTGCTTCTTAGATTATTTGGATTAGAAGTAGTTAAATGATAACTAGGATCTTAAGGAAAAAAATGTATATTTCTTTCTACCTTTTGACCCATTTTCTTTTCATTTCTGTGCTATTATTTGCTCTTCTGCATTGTTTAAAATCTTTCAGACTCTTCAGACAAGCCATGAAACCACTAACTTGTAATTATTTATGCTTCCAAATTTTACTTGGTATGCCTACATTGTGTTCTACTATAAGAATAGCAGCAGCAAATAAATAATTATACAAACAGAAAAATAAATTTATTTATATGCTCTGCAGGCTGTCTTCTGTGAATATCAGCCTTGTTGACCTATTTTCTAACAGCCTCTCTACCATCCAAATGAAAGCAGAAGTCTAATATTAAATGGGGTTCAGAAGAACCTCGATGTTAAACCGCGACTTTTTTTTCAAGCTCTCTCTCAAAAAAAGGTCATCCTAGGTGATTATTTAGTTTCATTCTGCAGAGATGCTTGCATGAAGAATGTAATCCGGGTCTCTGCTGGATCAAGTTGGAAGAAATTTTAAATGAAATACAGAAACCTCTGATGACTCAGAAATTGTTCTTTGTAGAAACTCACTGGAAAAAAAGCTGTTGATTATCTTCAAATCCTTACAATTACTGATTGTCAACACAAAGGAGATTCAGTAAACTTTACCTATTCTGTTTCACTTTGTCTATTTTACCAAGTGTGGAATATTACCTCTTAATTATTCAGAAAACACTTTTTGTCTCTGTGTTACTTAAATGAAATTCATATTATGTATATTTACCTTAGCAACACATTCCTATGTATAATTCTTCCAGAAGGAAAGACAAGAAGAAATCATGTTTGCTTTGCCTACATGATTATTAGAGGTAGCCTCAGTAATCTTTTCTATTTAGCCTTAAGAAAAATGCCAGATCACTGTAGAAATGTCAAACCTACATCTCCTGCATGTTCAACATGAGAATGGTGCATGTGGCTGTCATGGAGCAAAGTATGAATATCAGCATGAGTGTTCTCAGAAGATTTTTCACTTAGGGCGGGTTGAAGGAAATAACCCGAGGATGTCATGCAACAAATAGAGTGAATGTATTCAGAAACAACTACAAGGTTTCAGTTCTTCAGGTTGTTTCTAGACAGACGGAAATTGCTGTGTGTGTATTCATTATAAAACTAATCTTGCTATCTGCACTGGACTAAAAGGAAAAAGCCTGCACTTTCAGTTGTGGCCCTCAATATTTTTTATTATCACAGAAAAGGATAACTATAATGCATGTATGGATGTGTGCTTTTCAAGCCATTTGCAGTGCAGCATACTACAGATTAATAAACAACCACCCTGTGAAAACAGAATAAAGTAATGCAGTTTTTCAAAATAAGTTATTTAGTCCTAATAACAATAGGAATTTCTGTCTAAATCTGTCTGTTTGATTGTCATAAGATTAACTGCTTCCTCTGTTTAACAGAGGCAGGCAGTTGTAGTGAATTGTTTATATGGGTCAATTGGTACTTACATTCTTTTACGGGTGTTTTTTTTTCCAGTCCTGAAATGAAAATGAGAATGAAATTCTGCCGTTTGTTTTTCGCTCCTTTGCAGAGATGCTGCTCTGCTATGTAGTCCATTTTGTTTGTACACACTGGTGGTACCACTTATAATCCAAGCTAGCTGCTCCTTAGAAGCCAAATTGTACAATCTCTATATAAAACTTATATTCTGTTATTTGGGGAAAGAAGTTTTGTAACATTCCATATCTTAACATCCAGATATTATGCATATAGGCACTGATTTTTTTTAAGGAGTAAACAATGCATTCCCCTTTTAAGTAAGTTATATGACCAGAAAATTAATTACCAAGATCATCGTTTTCATCTACATGCTAAATGGGACATGTTATGAATGAAATTTCAGAATGAGTCCACAACATTCTAGGAGTAAAAACAGGATTGTGATATGTGGTTAAGGTAGGGGATCAGAGACTAGGAGGTGAAGATAAAGCTGAGCCCAGAAGAAATGGTTTTCTCTTAAGTGTTTAATGATCCTTACATTTGAATACCATTGTCTGTCCTCAACTCTCACTAAAACTTATTTCCAGTTACAGTGTAGGGATATTGTCTTTATTCTATGTATGCATGGGTGAACACTACTCAACCTCAATCCTGACTAGCAACCCATTTGGTTAGAGATAATAAAACTGCAGGATCATAGAATAATTTGAGTTGGAAGGGACCTTTAAAAGTCTCCATGGATGTGACTTCCACCCCCTCTCTGGGCAACTTGTTTCACTGCCTCATCACACTTACAGTAAAAAACCTCTTCCGTATATCCAATCTAAATTCCAACCCCCCCTCCTTTTTTTTTTTTTTTTTTTTTTTTTTTAAGTTTGAAACCATTTCCCCTTGTCCTGCCACAGCAGAGTCTGCTAAATAGTCTGTCCCCTCCTGATAGCTCCCTCCCCTTTAGATACTGAAAGGCCACTCTTGGGTCTGCCCAGAGCCTTAGCCCGAGATCTATCAGCCTGTCCTCATAGGGTAGATATTCTATCCTTTGGATCATCTATGTGGCCCTCCTCTAAACATGCTTCAATAGGTCCACGTCTCTCCTGTACTGAGGACTCCATATCCTGATAGACCAGATACAGACAATCAAGAAGGAAGTTTGGGACCAAAAATCTCAAGGGTTCATGGATTCCAGTATTAGGCATCTGGATATCTTCCTGTAGCTGCGTATGTGTGTGTCTTCACTCTAGCATACCTGTATCCTTATCAGCCAGAGAAGAGGAGCAGTGCAGGGGTGTCTATGCTTTTTGTAATATACGAGTGACAGATCTCCTAATGTGTCAGAAAAGGCACAGTAAAGCAGTAATAACACTGCTCTGGACTCCATGTGTGTACTGGATGTGTATGTACATGCCTTTGCCCCTGTGGAAAGACATACTTAATTTTTCTACTGCCTGGATGTGGTTACCCAAGAATGTAGCATTCTTCTAGGTACCAAGCCAGGGAGGAGAAAATCCAGCTGAGTCCTGAAGCCCACTGTATTCAACTTCTCCTAAAGCCTAATGACTCAGTGAAAATTGAGAAAGTTTTGTGCACTTCAGTGAAGACTTATGTATAGTTTATTATTTTTGAAATACACTTGAGGAAACCACCTTCAAGAATCACATTTTAGAATTTACACATGAAAGAATTACCACAAAGTATGTGTATGTGCACAAGCTGAAAACTTTTCCTATTCTATGATGGCTGCTCTGAAAATTAATGCCCCCTATTTTAATATGTTTGCCCACTATGTCAGACGTGGATGTTGCTGGTATGGCAGTAGAGGCTGAACCTTCCCACCAATATTCCATTTCATTTTGTTGCCGAGTGACAGATGGCAGCAGAGGGGCAGTCTGACAGACTGGCTTCTGACACAGAAATGCGAATGGAAAAAACGTGTCACTGAATTCCTCCATGCAGAAATAATGGCACCCACTGACATTCTTCAGTGTTTTCTGAACATTTATGGAGACCAAACAGTGGATGTGAGCACAGTGAGGCAGTGGATACTGCATTTCATCTATGGCAAAAGTGAGAGTGGGTCACCTCTACTGGTGCAGATTTTTACTGGCGTGCCATGCAGGCTCTTACACATCACCGGTGAAAATGCATAGCTAATGAAGGTGACTAAGCTGAAAAATAGTGTTTGGTAGCTGGTAATTTTCTCTGTCAAATAGTGCTCTTGTGCTCATTGTGCTTTTCATGGAAATAAATATGAGGCACTACTTTCAGAGTGACCGATGTATATCCTTTTAAAATTTGGATTAAATGAAAATTTAAACCAGCAGAACATAAAAAACGGTAAGTTTTGATGAATACAACATGGTAGTTACCTCCTTAGCCCAAACTTGATGACAACAAAATCATACGTGTATCCATGCTTAGTAAATCAGACTGAAAAAAAATGCAAACTTGAGACAGCAGTCATCAAGCTGACATAAGTAAAAGGCAGAGAAGGTATTTTCTGAGTACAAAAATATTAAAACATTTTGTTCTCTGTAAAGTTATTCAGATCTTCCTTCTTCATTGAAGGGATATACTGTGACACAAGCTCTAGGCCAGCTCATAATTAGGCAACAACAACAACAACAACAGCAACAACAACAACAGCAACAACAACAACAACAAAGAAAAGTAAAAGAAAAAGAAATCTCTATCTGCTGTACTCAACACAATTTACTTGATTCATCTACAGATTTTACCAACCAGGAAAGAAAGAGAAACTATATATTTAGCTGTACTTCTATTTCAACTCAGTGGGTGTTTACTCATTTATAGAACTGATTATAAAAAGTGTCTTTCAGTGAGCCTCAGTGAATAACTGGCTTTGGAATCTGGAGAAGAGAACTTTTATTCATCTCATAAGCAGTATTTGAGTTTTGGTACATCCTGATACCCAGAAAGTTATCTTTTCTAGAAAGACTGTTTTCTATTTGATTGTTCTCTTGAGATGACAACACATTTGCAAATAAACATATTTTGCTGTTCCAAACATTTATTTTCCATGTAGCCAGTTATGACAATAGCTTTGCCAAAGCAATCTGTTTTATTAAAGTGTAAGAGAAACATCTTCATCATCATATTCTGACCCATCACTCCTCCATGTACCTCCACAGTTTGTGTCATTAATGGGAAGAGGTAGTAGTACTGAACCTGTGACAGCATCTCAGCAGACTGTCATGTTTAGAAGAAGATCTTGAAAGCAGTTCATGCAAATAACATGCCAGCTTGTCATCTTCAGTAGAATAATGTATTGAAAGTAAAGAAGTCTTCAGCAGTGGCAGTGACAAGTTGGAAGAGTAAATATGAAGAGTTCTCTATCTGCCAAGACAGACAGAATGGATAAAGAAGTGGCAAAAAGTAGCAAAAAGTATTTTGATTCTCATGAATTAGATATAGCTAGCAGCAATGGTTCATAAGTTGAAACTTCTAAATTACCTCATGCAGCACAGATGAAGAGGGCAGTAAATCTCAGAAATTAGTAGTATTAATGAGACTAAAGAAAAGAGAAGAAATATGACATCATGTTTGAAAAACAATTAGAGACAAATGATATGGGATAATGGGGAAAAATAAATTCTCTTATATCGGTCTACAATGACTGCTTTTAGCAGGGAAAGACTGAAAACTAAATATGAACACCTGTCCATGTTTTATAAGATTTTCCTTGTATTTATTTTACAAGAAAAAAATGGAACTTACCTGATAAACTTGCTTAGACCAATCATGCTTAGATATTGTGTAGACTTGTTAATTAGTGCACTATAGTAGCACCTTTCAGACTGCTTTCATACGTACTGAAATACAAAGAATAAGCACTGAGACTTAACCCTTATAGTTGATATATATATAGTTGATGAAGGGTGAAGAACATTCTCTGTCTGGAGGAGTATAGTGGCTGTGCTGCTAATCTCCATGAAAATCTGGAATTAGTCTCCGCTGCTCGATTTATCTCAGCCCCAGAATTAAACCCAGGAGAAAATTTTGATAAAAAAGATAAAAATGTCATGTTCCATTTAGAATGTGTGTTGAAACAAGAATAGAGAGCAAGGCCATTTCATGCAATAGTCTGTCTCCTCAGAAATCATATCTCCAGAAAAAATCTTGCTTAGATAAAAAAAGGACTATGAGGAAAGCCCTCTTGGCTTAAAGCTTTTCTTCTTTTTGTGTTTTATTATTATCACTATTATTATTTCTTTTTTTATATTTGCATGAGTTAGTGAAAAACCTTCTGCTCTCAGTCTGCACTGACCTTGATAAAAGGAGAAAAAGGAAGCAGTATACTGCTGGGTTTTATCTTTTTTACTAAATTTAAGCATTAACCCTTCAAGGCCAATGAGGCTTTTGATACACTTATCATTAAATGATTTTGTAGACAGAACCCAACTGGATAATTGCATTCGCTCATGAAAATTTCCCTTTAGTTAGACAGCAGTGTTCTGATAGGGCTCATAGCAGGGGCTACCAAATCTCAGGCAAAAGAATTTTATACAAGTTTTACTGAGTAATGTTTTTTTTCTTTTTAGTCTACTATTATTCATGTACTCATGTAGTGCCACAGAAGTAATACTGAAGGAATTACTGGAAGGAATTTCTGTGACCCAATCAGTTTGAAAGTTATCACACATTCTGTCTCTCTTCCTATAAAAGCCTTCCAGGTCAAGAGTTGGGAAGTATTTAAGTAAGGAAGGCAAAGTGAGGGGAAAACATTGACATTATAGATGGAAGAATCCTTTCTTAAATAGGAATAGAGACAATGAGCCATACAGGTATGCTTAGTGGATATTGCTCCAAATATAAGAAATTTTAAATTGTCCTATCCGTAGGAAATTCTCCAGCCTGATTAGTCTGCTTACAGTTAACAAAACTGACATTGTGATTTATCTGAGTATTCCTGTTTGTAGAGGGTAATGGTATACCTTCCTTACCTTATCCTCTGAAACAAAAGGAAGAGGAAGGAGAAGAATTAGAACACACAATAAGAATGAGTCATTTCATTTTTCAATGTTAACATTTTCCAAAAGTATAACTCTGCACAGAACATTGACAAACATAGTATTTTTTCAAGTTATCTAGAATGCTTAATTCTTCAAGTGTTTAATTTTCCCTATAACAGTACAACAGAAACAAAATTTTTTAATCCACTAAAACATTTTGCAAACTGATACCCTTCAGAACTCAAAATATTAACCTTCCTTTCAATTAACTATGCCACAAGTCTTAATACTTTCTTAAATAAAAAAATTGAGGCCATGATAAGGAAAATGAATTTATAAATATGTGTGTTGGTGTGTATATGCATGTTAATTATGCAGAAAGTGTTTAAATATTAAAATCTCTAATGCAGCCTTCAGAAGTATGGCAAGTGGGAATATCTTCCTATGATGTAAATTACATAAATTTAAATTGAAGTCTTTATTATTTCTGGGAGCTCAGTTTAAAAGCCTCCAAATTAATGGAAATTTAAGGACTTTACCTCAGGAAATAGTGAATAATCTCTTTTCCTTCCTACTGAAATAATTTCATGGTCTACCAGCTAAAAGATCTGTGTCCCAGAGCTAGATGTTTCAAATGCTTTCTCTTTTACTTAAACTTCATAGAAGTTTCTTATTCCCTTGCTTGTGTGAGATTTGATAACATCTGTATGATCTGTATGACACAACAATGGCTGTTTTTAATGCATTTTTCCCAATTTCATGAAAATCTGATGGAAAAATGAAGGCATTTTATAATAACCTAACAGAATTTATCATAATTTTAGTTGGCTGTCTCTTTCTTTGAAATGGTTTATTTTTATGGACTCTAAAGCAGCTATGACTTCCACAGTAACTGCCCCTTGCTTACAAAAGTTTTCAAGGACTTAGCACAATTTTAAAAACTGTAGAATTCCTTACATCATCCTTAGAAATGGTCCCTTTATGTGAATGAATACATCTCTATCTTAGAAATAATTAAATATAATAGCATGAACACAAATCCTTCCAATCTGCTTGCATACCTTTTAGTAAATGCTGTTGTAATTTTCAAGTTCATAAAAAGATATGGGTAAAGACAGCAACAAATTATGGACAAGTTAACATAGAGTAAGTTGGTTCTAGTTTTGAAGAAATATATGAAGTTTCTTACTTTGATGACTTTTAAGGAAGAACTGATTTAAGCATGAGTTGTAAATATTCCTTAGCAAACTAATGTATTTTGTTGGCTAAGATTTTTGAATCTTAATAGCTTATCTTAGACATATATTAAAGAATTAATAGTGTAGAAACTAAAACACATATGTATATAAATAAATATGAACATAATTTTTGTTAAGACAGCTGAAGCCAAGAGTAGAAATACGACAGTCTGTCTATATTCATCTTATACACAATAAATACAGAGACAAAAAAACATTCAATGGAAACAACTAGGGGAGTTTGTAATCTACTTAGCTTTTTTAGAATACTGAACTCTATCCAACTACAGTAGTACTGTGTCTGTGCCATCTGTGATCCTTTTGTTTCACATTCAAGCAATAATAGGTATAAAAAACTTGATTTTCTGTATTCACCAACCTCACACCGTTTTATTTTCTTTAGGATGCTAAGGAAAAGATACAGTAGTTTATTTGGCGTTTATTTTGAGCTCTGTTTTCCTAAAGTGTGAACAGTACTGTAGCAGACTTTATAGCACCTCCTGTAAATGGTGCCTTCATTCTATTTTCAGTTTGTCTTGGACAGGAAATCATCATTAAAAAGAAGTCCCTTTTGAATCTGTAACAAAGCTGGGGAGAAAAGAAATATAAAATATCTTTTTCCTACTTCTCGAAGAGAAGATTTGAATATTGAAAAAAACCCAGCACAAATAAGAGGAAAAAGAAACAACAACAAAACACTAACCGTATCAAATCTTTTTAACATCAGTCTCCACCAGAGCTCTGAGAGTTTCTAAGAGAGGCTTCTCTTTGCCAAATGACAGATGATCTGACTCAGGTTGAAGGCACAATGTAGATCTTTTCAAGAGCCCACACCACACTTGTGTTTGAGAGAAATTTCAAGATAAATCAGTGGATAAAAAAATGCCTTTTAATAAGAGCTTATTCAATGTATATGATTGATGTTCATTAATCAATGTTCATTAAAACTAAATCTGTATAGGAGTCATATACTAAACATAAATCTTACCAATTTAATACAGTTTGTATGCAAGCTTCTGATTGTATTATCCCTGACTCTACCTCAACTGTAGCGTGAGAAACAATGTCTCTATTAAAGTAATCTGGCCAATTTTATCTACAGCTCTTAAAACAACCTTGAGTTTTCTGGTTTTCTTAGCATCTGCATTTATTCAATGACATATTAATACATTTCAGTCTAGCTGTGTACTACTCCTGGGAGTTAAACCCTATAAGTTTCATTGACCATCCACAAGCAGCTAACACAATGATATATCACAGTGAGAAACATTAGAATGTAACAATATTTAGATGGGCTGTTTGCATGAATTCAAAACTCTAGTCGTATTGTTCTTGTAAATTCCTCATATTAATCCCTATCCACGATAGTATAAATGCTAGATAACGTCTCATGACTGTAACTAACACATCAAATAATGTGCACAAACATGATCGTAAATTACCTCCCTGTTCATCTGCCTTGTAAAGCTATCACATTTTTATGTTTCACTTGCAGTAGAAAGCAGTCAAAAATACATTGAATATTAAGAATTAATGGAGTGACAAGGGTCTGTGATGTTTTTCTGCAAAGAGCTACTGAAAGGACAAGGTTCTTGACAAGTAAGAAGATGACAGAAGAACATAGTGGCAAGACAATAACCTGAAGAAGGTATGATTACTGATTGTTTTTTCAAGTATGAGAAAAAGAGAACATCAGGACAACTAGCAGGGTGAAAATAAAAGATGTACTTCTTCATACAGCATGTAATTGGAAAGAAGATTATGACAGATTCATACATGGATTCAGAAAACAAGCAAATTCATTGTGAAAAATATCCATCTGGGTTACTAAATACAAAGATAGGACATGTGATTCACAGAGGACCTGATGCAGAGCTTGCCAGAAGCTGGGTGTGATAAAAAGGGGAGTTATCATTTCACTCCTCATGTCTCATTTACTTTCATCATTAGTCTGAATCAGTGTGGGCACACTATTTATTTTCCTGGTATAGAGCAGGTCCTGCCATGTTTCTTTTCAAAGATGCCAAAAATCATAGCATGCAATACTTTAGATCTTCCTCTGTACACAATTCACCAGCATTAGGTGACTGCAACACAATGTGCCTGAGGCTGTTTTCAGAGTTGTTTGATCATTTCAGATGCAATTCTATACTGTCCCCATTAGATAGATATGACAGTTAGACAAACACTTCCAGGATTTTCTTGTAGATGTCAGTGCTGGCACTAAGATAAAGTTATTCACTTTAAATGAACTCAGTGATTATTTTAAAATCCCAGTAATTCAGAAGTCGGATATATGCATTTCCAGAGCAAAATATGCATCTTCTTATCCCAAACAGTTGAATAAATCAAATTCTCTAATACAAGTAGTACCAGCACTCAGTTTCAATAAAAAACAAAACCAATTAAACAATGGTGTGAGTTCGCTTGCTCTAAGATTATCAAAGTATGACAAGTGAATACGGGATTTTTGCTTTTGAGTTTGTAAATCTTTTGACCTTTACAGTCACAAGCACTCAGTCATGGGTGAAAAAGAAAAATAATGTGAGTCTTCTGATTGGTTTTGTTATTCTTCATCAGGGTTACTAGAAATTCACTTCATAACATGAATTTATTTTTCATTTTTTTTGTTTGTCGTAAGCTTACAATCTGCAGCTAATACAAGCAAGTAAAAGCAGCAGAATCAGACAATAGCAATAAGAGCTGCCATCTCTCACAAGGTAGCTACACACTTTTATAGGCAGCACTGTGACTTTCCTTCAAAAGCTGTATCAATTCAAATACAATCAAACGCTTTAACAGCGTGATGACGTTTTCGGTTTCTGACCTGAAAAAGCTGTAGTCTGGGATGTTCCAAAGTTTGAACATTGCTGAAAGCATTTTGCAATTTAAGATGCTTTCAAAAGTTTCTGAGGATACATTGGCTAGATGTGAAGCAGTGAACTGTTAAAAAGATGAGAAAAGAAATATGCAGAGTGATTAGGAAAACAAATGTTCTGTTCTGAGTGTAGCCATGGAAGGTAAAGAGAAGTACAGGTGTCAGCAGCTGCCTACTCATTGCTGCATCAGGAAATTCTACTGCTGCAAACTGTATTGGAGCATGGAGGAAGATAGCTTTCTATCGGAAAAGTGAAAGTTTAGAAAAGCAAAATAAAATGAAACAGAGTTGGCTTATGACACCCCAGATTGGGCGGCTCCCATGTCATTTGTGAATGACATGGGAAAGAGGTATCTTTAAATTAGACGGGAATAAGTGAAGACTGGTTACACAGCAGTAGGGAACCTATGAAATCTGTCACTGCCAATTTTCAAATTAAGGCCATGTTTTCCCTCTGTGGTTTTTTGTTTGTTAGTTTTTGTGTGTTTGTTTGTTTGTTTTACAGCAGTTTGCAACAGGCTGTCAAACAAAATAGTTGCTGAATTTCACCTAGATGGATTTCTGACCCTCTACATGCTGTTTTCAAACATGAAATGAAAGCAATATCTCTTCTTACTCCCTTCACACTGACACAATCATTTAATGGCTATGCCAACAAGTTTACTGTAAGATATCCCATCTTCTTGGCAGATATCTTGAAAGAGAATAAATGCTTATTTCCATTAATTCAAGCTCTAAAATAGAACACTTTAAAACTGAACAAAATTAAAAGATACCACTATCTAATTCAGTACCAACTTTCACAGGGAAGCAATAGAAAATTATTGCCATTTCTGAGCGAAAAAAGGACAATGGCTAGTTTTGATTTTTGAAGAAGTAATAGGGAATCTGTAATGCTGCAGAATGTTGCAATAGGAAAAGTTTTTATAACAGAAGGATCCTTAATACAAGGTGATCATCTGTTTTCAGGAAGGGTAGACACTACTTCCGTCTATTTTGCTTTTACTTCAGGAGTATGTAGCAAAAGCAAAGATATGTCCCGAGCCCATCAACATAATAGTCAAGGCTCATTTGAGGATTTAACTAGATTTTTTTTTTCAGTCAGTCTGTAGGAATCATATGAATGACAGATTTTTGGTGTTCCACAACAGTGGATTGTCAAAAGCTATTTCTTTTCACTTTAAAGCATCCTGTCTTTTTATTTCCTCACTCAGATGAGCAACTGATGACCCAGGACCAGTGTTCCAGAGACTGTTCACTTGCCTCTGCAGAATAGAAAACCCTACAGATACACAGGAACTGTATCACAGAATACCAAAGCAGAATGTTGCAGCTTTATGGCCAATTTTCAGAAAACAGTACACAGTGTGCTTGTAAACCACTACTAATTTATCTGTCATTCTTGTGACGTGTCACTGGCCAGCAGCTTTGTTAGGAATGCATTGCTGCAGGTTTATGCTTGCAGCGAGAAATCTCTTGCTTGCACACTTAGCATATCTGATCTGTGCTGCAGGAGAAAAACTGGCAGGTGGTACTGCTGAGACTAACTGTATTAACTCTTTTTTCTATTAGCTAATTCAAGCGTGCAACAACTGTACTTCACTGAGAAAATAAGCTGCATAGAAATCTATGCTCAAAATAAAAGTTACAGGATGGGAATCTGAATATGTATCGTACTCTGCTCCTGTTCAGTAGTAATAAGGTGTAGGAGACAGAAAAATGAAAGACAATTGTAGAGCTCTTAAGAACTTGATATTTGAGTAGGTACAGCCTAGGTCTATTCTGATTGTCTTTCCAGATTCTGAGAAGGCAGGCTTGGTCCTTAACACCTTGGATTATCAAGACTGCTTTATAATTTACCTAGCTCTGGTGGCAGCACAGAGCTTTGTGCTCTGATCCCATAAGCTCGCACTCTAGTCTTGTAAAGCTGGTGAAGCTCTTTTTATGAAAAAGTATGCCTTACAGATAAACAGACAAAAAAGTAGAGTCATGAAATATGGTAACTAACTAACTCCTCTTTTTTATTATTTATAAAGAGTCTTTGAAGACCTGATAAAGGGTCTCAACTCAAGTCGTTTGGGGGTCCACTTGAGCTTATCAGTGCTGGACAGTCCAGCACTCACTGCACTCCCTCTCCACCCATAGACCTTCCAGAAATTCATCTTGTCAGCAAAAGATCCCAAGATACTGTTTAATGGCTAGGAGTAGGAGATACAGGCATGCTGACTTCTCCCTGCCAAATCCAGGACATACCGACAGTTACTGTTTCTTTCTGGGCAGCAAAACAAAAAAATAAATCAGCTTGTCTAAGCCAAATGAGCTGTCATACTTTACAGATATGGTCTGTATCCTCAACATTTCTAGTTTTTCAGTCACAAAATTTGAAAGGGCATTTTATTACTGCCCTCTATCCTGTTTATCCTAGAGGAGAGCTAAAATGTATTATTCCTCTGAATATGATATTAGGAACATGCAGGTCCTGAGATTTCAATTCAGAAAATGTTTGTGATATGTTCTAATAGATTATGTAAATTCTGATCTGGACTCATGAAGATATTTTATCCACTAATCTGAGTTTACAATCGGAGAACTGAGGTAAATTTCAGACAATTTCTTTCTGATATTACATTTAAGATAAGTGGAACGCAAACTTAAGTTAGGAGTATCTGCTTAAGTAGATACAAATTCTCAGAGAAACACAGTTCAAACAATAGATTGCAGGGCTAAATGCATGCAAACAACAAGGCAATGTAAGCTGCAAATGCACTAAGTAAGTCATTTTGAGAAGTACTACTTTTTGTTCTGAGTACTTGCCATAACATTTGTAAAGTTACTGGATGTAATTTTGGGTAAGTTTTGTTCCTGACATTCTTCTGTATCCCGTCAAATTAAAATAAATAAATAAATAAATAAATAAATAAATAAATAAAATTTGGAGAATGTGAAATATTTGGTCAAATACTACAATATTGCTTGGACCATTATCAAACTAAGTTGATTTCTTGATGATTTCTGGCTGATATTGCAAAGTGATGAGAACTATGAGAACTTTTTAATGCAAATGCCAATGCTATGAAAGTTTCTGAACAAAAGCTGTCTTTCAGAAATATCTCTAGTTATAATATCAGAACGTGGTGTTCAGTCCATTCACTGCACAAGTTTTACAAGAGCATTCTAGAAGAACTGACAAGTTTTATTACAGTCATCAAACACTTCACAAATCTAAATTCTCCCTTTGTCTCTAGCGTATGCTAACCAGGCATTTATGTTAAAGTAGATAAACCTTTTCCCCCCCACCATATTTTAGGAAGTCTCTTGGGGAATGAATATTTTACAGATGGAACATTTAGATCAAGACATATAAACAGAGAATTAACATACATAGAAAGCTTGGAAAAAGATAAAAGATATTTTCAGCAGTTCATGGTGAAGGAGCATGCCTGGAGAAGATAAACTAAATCGTGTCTACTTAAATTGTCTGTCCCCACAGTCTGTAGAATGAAGGGAGAATTAGACTCAATCCCACACAGATCACATCTGTCAGTTGCCTTATAAATGTGGAATATATACCTGTAAACATTCAAGAAGGGGTATGTTCAACAACTATAATTTCAGAATCCCTGCTGGAAGCATAGCTTTAAGCACATGCTTACTTATGCCTTCCCTTACACTTGAAGAGACATCAGAAATGAAGAGATTAAATTCAAAAAATAATTAAGTATAGACTGCGGCACTGCAGGTAAAGAGTAAACATTGAATTAAAATTCTCAGCTTAACAAGTAAACATTAGAAATTTTAGCTGTCCATTTAAAGAATCATATCACCCAACTCTGTATAGATTCTGACAGTAACCGAGATTCAACAGATAAAGGAGTAAGCCAGTGAGATTAAACCAGGAGGTTGTCAGACTGCCATTTCTGTTAATTTAGTTACACTCTTCCATTTTCAAGGAAATATTTGAAAAAAAAATCTATTAGTTCCTCATTTCTTAGGATCAGCATTTTTTTTTTCTATTTTTATGAGGGCCAGTTGGACTAACAAAACACCAGTATGAAAGATGTTTTAAGATTTAAGGTGAAAACTGGCACCAGAAGACAAAACTAACATGAATGTAGTGAGCAAATAGTTCAGAATCACAGAATATTTAAATATTCGTTCTGAAAATATTCGACTAGGTTGCTTTTCCTCAAGTGAAATATACAGTTCAAAAGGAGCTTGTTAAACCTGCTGGTTGTTCTAGGTCTAATAAAAAATTTAGTTCTGTATCTCAAATCCTACAGGCTGAGACTTTTTGGATTCACTAGATTTGTAAGGTATGCTTCAATCACCAAAGCCCAAGCAATCTACTGTTAGCACAGGTCTTCCATACCACTAAACAGAAAGCAACTACTGCTGCTACTATAAAATCTTACCAAGATATTGTTACTGTATTGTTTTGGAACAACATTTTGTAGAATCACAGAATCATAGAATTGTTCAGGTTGGAAAAGACCTTAAAGATAATCAAGTCCAACTGCAACCTAACCATAGTACCCTAACAACCCTCTGCTAAATCATATCCCTGAACACCACATCCAAATGGATTTTAAACACATTCAGGGATGGTGACTCAACCACCTCCATGGGGAGCCTATTCCAGTGCCTAACCACCCTTTCTGTAAAGAAGCTTTTCCTGATATCCAACCTAAACTTACCCTGGCACAACTTGAGGCCATTTCCCCTCTTCCTGTCACCTATCACCAAGGAGAAGAGACCAGCCCTGTTCTCGCTATAAGCACCTTTCAGGTATTGGAAGAGAGCAATCAGACAACTTCGTACTATTGTAGTAATCCTGAAAACTTGGTTACCTAAAGGACAGTAACTTCTGTTCATTTGGAAGAAATAACTGGAAGTATGAACTAATCAAAATGTAATAGGGAATTTAAATTTTGTGCATAATTGTCATACATATTGATGTTCTGCATTATTATCAAAAGGAAGATCCCTAAAAGCATTTGTGCAATGATGTGATCCTCAGTCATTACTAATCATGTTAGCTACCACCAGAATAGATTTAGAGAAAGAAGAGGTAGGAAATAATGAACTATTTGGAGACTCTTTTCAGATTACATTCTGGAGACTTGCTTTAGATATATTTGCCTTCAAAAGGCAAATTTTCATTCATGTTCATCCAAATTTGAAAGTGGTTTGGTTTTTTTTTATTATTATTTTCTTTCTCTCTCTGTCTCTTTTTTTTTTTTTTTTTCCTGAGCACAGCGGTCATGAATGCTAGAATTCTAAGGAGAGCCAGCAGAGTTTTCCCTGAACATATTTTTCAAAAAACCAAAGGCTTTTTGATGTCAGAATGTTTTCATAGTTAATCTTATTTCACTCACTACTTTCTCTTCTGCTCTTTGTTCGTCATAGTAAGAACAAAACCTTACTCAACAGTCATGGAGAAATTCTTTCATTTGCTGTCTGAAGGGAGAAAAATTAGAACTCAGCAAAGACTGAAGAATTTGAAATTGATCATATATAACTTAATATGTTTAAGTTATCCAAATTGTGGCAATTTGGAGCCAGAAGCTAAGTATGAATCTTCAGTAGTTCATTTAATAAATCAGTGGAAATAAACGAACAAAATTTTAAACAAAATACCCTGGTACAAGGCCTGCAATGTCCAGAATTGAACATCAAGAGCATGGCCCAGTTGAATTAATAAAATTACTTGAAATCAAATTGGCCTCTTGAACCACAGTGGATTTTTGTCTAAAGCTTTCACATTATATTTACATTTCTTTCTAGCTCATACATTTAACACACTGCAGTGATATTACCAAAAACTTCTGACCTTTCAGATAATGCATGAAGTGTGGGGATAGGGAAATGCCACACACACACACACACACACACACCAAATAAATAAAGAAATAAATAAATAAAAAATTATCTGCTTCTGAGTATCTGCTTCTGAACTGTAATTGATGTGATGGAATTTAAAAGAATCAACACATCCAACCCCTTTTACAGGCACATAGAACCTAATAGTACTGCAACAGTATTTAATAGGAAGAGACTGAAAATGTAACGTCCCTTCTGAATTGGTATTAACATAATTGTAACTATGACTTTCTAACATTGCTGAAGTAGTTTCCATAGTGACTGATTTTACACTGGAATGTAAAACAGCATCTGCATCCAAGTTACTCTTGCTTTGGAGTCTAATATTTAAGAAAGAACCTGAGTGGCATTGAAGTTGTATCACTGATATATACTTACTAGGACTCAGGATAACATTCTTTTAAAAATACATTCAGTATTCTTAGTATCAAATATTACCAGAATTGAGTTACCAGAAAAATGAACTTTAGAGCTCCCTGTAGTTTTGCATCCTGGCTCCACAGGAATGCTCTCTGCTACAGACTGTGTCTGCCCTGTCTATTATGTCCAGTCATTTGTTCCTGGCCAAGACTTAACACTGTATTCAGTTTCCCTTTTGAAACCAGGTCATTCCAAAAACATGATGGAAAACTATTTGTCTTGCTGTACTGCACACACAGAATAGATTTCATAGAATCACAGACTCATAGAATGGTTCTCCCAGTCTTTATTTGTGTCTGGGATAACCCTCACCCAGGTGCAGCAACTTGTACTTGGCCTTGCTGAACCTCAGTCAGTTCACATAGGCCCACTTTTCAAGCCAGTCCAGGTCCCTTTGGATGTCATCCCTTCTTTCTTTCTAATCAGCTGTACCTCTCAGTTTAGTGTCATCTGCAGACTTGACGAGAGTGCACTCAATCCAAAACTCTATGATGTCGCTGATAAAGACATTAAACAGGAAGACAGACCCCCAAGGGACGCTGCTTATCATTGACCTCCACCTGGACACAGAGCTGTTGACAACTCCCTTTCTGCATCCATCCAGCCAATTTTTCATCCACTGAATAGTACAGCCTTCAAATCCAAACCTCTCCAATTTGAAGATAGGATGTCATGTGGGACTATGACAGAGGCCTTAAAGAAATCCTGGTAGATTACACTGGTTGGTTTTGTTTGCCAGTTTCATCTCTCCATCATAGAAGGCCTCCCTATTGGTCAAGCACAATCTGCCCTAGGTAAAACCACGCTGACTGCCTTGGATCACCTCCTCATCTTGCATGTGCCTTAATATAGCTTCCAAGAGGATCTGTTCCACAATCTGTGCTTTTTGTGTAGGTGTCTTTTGAATAGATCTTCTCATGTTGTTGTACTTAGGCAGTTCTTCCTTCACGTCTCATCTTTACAGATCAGACAAGTTCAAAACACATCCATTCAGAAGGTTTCAGATGTCATTTCTAAGAACATCGCATATTCATAGAATCAAATGTCATCCAATCCAACTCCCCTGCAATGAGCAGAGACATCCACAGCTAGATCAGATTGCTCAGAGCCTGATCCAGTCCGGCCTTGAAAGTGTCCAGGGATTGGACATCCACCACATCTCTAGGCAGCCTGTTCCAGTGCTTCACCACACTCACAGTGAAAGACTTTTTCCTTTCATCCAACCTAAATCTACTCGTTTTAAGGCTGAAACTATTTCACCTTGTCCTATCACCACAGACCAAAGAGTCTGTCCTCTAAAAAAGGGGACAAACACTTTGTAGTTCCCCTTTAGATGCTGAAAGATATGAATGTATCTACTGAATATGCCTCTCAAGAAACTTTGCTACGCATCATTTGCTGCTCTGCACCTACATCTCTAGCTTAACTTCTTTCTTTTAAGACTTTTATAATGTAAGCAACTCTGTGAACGGCTTAGTAAATGTAAAACTAACAAAAATAAACAAAGATTACAAATCAGAATCTTTGTGTTTAAAAATTAAAATTCTGTTGTTCTATATGAAAAAGTCTTTATACTATGATAGATTAATTATAGGTGATGAGTGTGAACCATGCTCTATCTCAGCCAAAATAACAATAACTTTGAACTGTTGTCTAATGATAAAATGATGTTCCTACTCCTAAAAAGCTTAGTGATACTTCAAGTTTGTGTCCTCAAAGCATACTATTAGATTTTACTACCCAAAACATGTTACATAAGTCCCTATTGTCCCAACGTTGCTGTAGAAACAGAATGTTCTTAGACAGTTTAACAGGTCCCTTGTTAGAGTGCTAGACATTTGCCAATGTTAATAACCAACATACCTTGAAAATACACTAATTAAAAGATGTACCAAGTAAGATAATTCAGATGCATAGTAAGACAAACTTTTTCAAAATTAGGTTCCAGACAAGATTACATAGAACACACCTAGCATAAATTAAACTAAACACTGAAAACAAGTTAGATTTAGTTTTCTACTTTTATTGAATACTCACATCCCTCTTCTACTTTTTAAAAAATTGGTTGCCCAATTTTTAGTCCTTTCTCTCTCTCTCTCTCTCTCTCTGTATATATTTATTTATTCTGAATACCAAGTATGTCTTTAGCTTTAGAATGAAGGAAAAATAAAAAAAATAAATCAGGAAAAAAAGTGGCAAAGTAGTTGTCTTTGCCTCTGATCTACAATCTTCCTCTTAGATATTATTCTTTTTAGTAGTTTTGCTTCACTGTTTTTTACAAGCTTTGTGTTATGAATCTGTACCTTCATCTACTCCCTAGTCTCTATCCTACCCAGACATATATTCTATACAAAGTTTTAATTCTATCTCCATTTTCTAAATACAGTACCTTTTTCTAGAAGTTTATTCTATCAATAAAACAGGATATTTCCATCCTTCCTTCCTTCCTTCCTTCCTTCCTTCCTTCCTTCCTTCCTTCCTTCCTTCCTTCCTTCCTTCCTTCCTTCCTTCCTTCCTTCCTTCCTTCCTTCCTTCCTTCCTTCCTTCCTTCCTTTCTTCCTTCCTTCCTTCCTTCCTTCCTTCTCTCTTCCTCTCTTTCCTACTACTCCAGACATCATTTTCCAGCAGAGTAATTCCCTTCTCAAATATTAGAAATATTAGAAATGTTCTCAAAATATATGTTGTTTTTTTTTTTCAAAACATTTACTTACTAAGCAATTTAAGTACCTTGCTTAGTTATAGAGAAAAACTAAAATAGAACCAGTCTGAAAAGACAATCCTAATAGTCAGGCAATGACTGATCTTCCCATAAATAGGAACTATAATGTTACTGGGAACAGCTAGCCAAATGACATTTGCTCAGAAGTATCTTTGTCTACTTAGATAGCAAAGATCTTTTGCTTCTTCCATCTGCTTGTCATTTACAACCTTTTGAAGTATACTCAAACAGAATGGGACATCTACATCTGTTTGCTATTCTGATCATGAACATAGGAGGATGTAAAAGGGCAGTTCAGGACTCACATCTCTAATTCTACATCTCTCCAATGGGACTGGTGATTTCTTCTCTTTGGCAGCACAATCAATTTCATTCAGTAAAAAGAAGAAATAATGAAAACGTGAAGGAGACAGGAAAATAAAATGTAAAAATACCTTGTAGCCATAATGAAATGCCTAGGCATTCTTAGTGTAAGCATTGCACATTCACAAAAACTTTCTACTGGAAAGTCCTAATGGATTCTGGCACAGCCTGGAAAAGGTTGCCTGTTGCATGCTTAGCTAGCATCTAATTCCATAGGTTGAGCTGAAGATTGTATAATACTACACTTAAATTATTTTGAAAAGCTGCTATTAAGCAGCAGTTAATAGCCTTTACATTCTCTGTTGTGATCCTTTCCAAGAAGAAAAGATAATGCTATTTCAGGATTAATTTGTGAAGTACATATGAGATTCCCATAACTATAAAATATCCATTAAAACAATGGGTTGATAATCTGAAATCATTTTCTGGATTAGAATCTACACAGGAGTAGTAGTTAGGGTAGCAAGGGTCTGAGATAAAAAAATGTTATATGTAGATAAACTTTCAAGTTAATTTATAACCTACCAACCTGTAGTTTGGTGAATGTAACTTTTTCCTGGAAGTATTTCTGAGACATTATTACACAACTGGCATTATAGATGTCACGTCAAAGACTTCTTCTTTTTTTTTTTTTTTTTTCCCCAGCAATACCACCTTGTCCATCAATCAAAATACATATATATACATACATTTTTTGAACAAAGAAGTTTATCCTCTGATGTTGCTATTACAATTTCAGGATTAGATTTCTTGTCTAAAATTTAGCGAAAGACACACTGTTACTCTGCTGAATATACTGTTTCATAACACAATGCCTGCATCTTTCTGACCTGTATTGGCTATTCATGAGTTATTTACTGGGGGAACAGAATGTGAGTTTTGATTTACAAATTCACAGATGATAGACTAACTGGGGGCATCTGACCGGGTGACTTTTTGTGAGTAAGATTTTGTTTGCTTGTTTGTTTTTAAGAGAAAAATGGAAACATCGGCTCTTAAAGAAAAGGAGCTGATTGTAAGATGCTATAGATACAGGGAGAGAGGAGCTAGAAAATGTGAGAGAAATAGCCCTGCAGGCTTTAGGGTCAGTGCAAGAGGGAGGAAGATGCTTCAGGCAAGGAGCAGGAGTTCTCTACAGCACTAGAGAGGCCCGTGAAGAAGGCTGTCCCCTGTAGCCCATGGGCACAGCATGGAGCAGATCTCCATATGCAGAGTGTGGAGGAGGATGTAAACCTATGTAAGAAGGATGTAAACAAGACTGAAATTTATACTTATAGTAAATAAATAAATAAATAAAAATTAAAGCATAGTTAAATAAATCTATTTTATTTTATTTTATTTTATTTTATTTTATTTTATTTTATTTTATTTTATTTTATTTTATTTTATTTTATTTTTTCCTGATTCTGGACTCTCTTCAGATCTCCTGGTAGTTTTCATGTTGAATTGCATAAAGAAAAAATTCCAGTAGGATAAAACATACTGTTTGTCTTTGAGAACCGTGACAGCCACAGAGAGACAATGGCAATTAAATGAGAAAGGCATTTGAAGGAACACATCTCAGGGTAATGTAAAAGATAAAAGTAGCCACCAGCAGTCACCTTATTGCAACATTCCTCCTTGATAAAGACACAGAGAAATGCATGCCTTATTAACATAAGGAACGTACAAAGATCACTGCATTTCAGTAACACTTGAAAAAGCACCCTCTTAGTATTAACAGAAAAAGAATAAAAATAATTAATGGAAACAGTCAGAATTTATGGATAGTACGTTTTCCAAGTAGAAAGTAATTTTTCAGCTATTGGCTTTGTTATAATTAAATTTTTAATTAACAACTTGGGCATAAAAGTTGAGTTTCCTGATGTCATTTGTTAAAAAAGAAAAAAGCTATGAGACATTATCACAATGAAAAGCGCTGAATTATCCTACAGGCACAGCTTATTAAGTAAAACTAAGGAAATAAAATTGGACAAATCCATGTTTTAGGTATGAAGTAACTTGAAGCATGACATAGGACTTAGAAGAAAAGGCAGTAATGAGTGTATCATCTGGAAGTTAATGTGATGTTAACACAAAAACCGAAAGTACAATATCCTAATTTATCAAGACATTTAGTTATGTGTAACAGTAGATTACAGATAGAATGAAAAAGATGAAAACAAATGCATAAGTACAGAGAAGGATCACTGAATCAGGAAATTTCCCTAGCAGTCAATTAGAAGAGCAGGGGCTGAGAGGGAGCATTGTTTTTCTATGCAAACTAATCGGTTGAAAAAACAAATGAAAGAAAATGGATGCTTGAATACACTGTTTGCAACTGAACAAGTAAACTCAAGGAGGTCAAGGATACATTCAAACTGAAAGGGTGAACATGGCTTGAGCTGTGAGCAGAGAAACAGCTTTTCAGCAGACGCAGTAGGAACTTGGGCCCAACTGATTTAAAAGTAATTTTTTTTTGCAAGCTTCGGAGTCATTGTAGACTGTAGATACTTCAGTCAGTAGAGAACAAAAGCTTGGAGACCTAAGTAAATGTGTCTCTTTGGCCTTTGAACAGACACAAAACTGCAACAAACTTGCAGCTGCTTAAAGGCCAGTTTGCCTCGGCTTTCAATACAAACCCAGGAGGTAAGCTTGACAAAATCTTGCTTGGCTGTGAGTATGTAATCAGGAAAAAGGATGCTTTCCACCTTTTTCTACTCAAAAACCCTGGCCTTTATAGGTAGCAGACTGCTACCTATATCCCCCAGGTAATGGAAAAAAAAAAAAAAGGGAAATGCCACATTTCTGAGCCCCATGCACATCATCTAGCAGTCTGTCAGTCACATATTAGAATGTTCATATTTCTATACTTAGTGGCTATAAAATATTTTCTAGCATGATTGAAAGTTCAACAAAACAAGCAAAAAAAAAAAAACACACCAAAAAACATAAAAACCCACTAGCCAAAGAAACAAAAATCCCCACAACCAAAACCCATTCCAACAACTTCATAAAAATCTATTTACATTTGTATCTTCTAGAAAATCCCTACAATAGATATTAAAGTGGAATAAATTGATACAGTTTTGTAAAAGTTGCTTTATTCTATCAAGATGTATCAGAAAGGTTGAAGCTAATACTGAAGTGGCTTGTTAAAAGTTCAAACAATTGTCATTGTCTTAAGTTCTGAACAATAACGTATATCTTGATTTTCCTTTAAAATACTGCTACTCTGTGATTTGCGAAAATCAAACTCTATAGCCCAGGAGATATAGAGCAGGTATGTTTATTCCAGCGCTGCACGTATCGCCGGGTGCAAGGGGGATCGCTCCTCCTAACTTGCACACCCACGAACAGAAGCATTACATTTTTAAAAGTCAAGCTCATACATAATCAGTAGATTTCCAAGAACTCATTCGCACATTCCGTCCCTTTCCGAGAAATCATTTACATAATGTTCCTCCTCTTGGGGCATGCGTTGTAGCCTCCTCTGGTGGTCGTTGAATGAAGGCTCGACGTCTTCCTCCTCATCTGGTGATCGTTTTTGGATGAAGTCAGTAGTCTTCATCATTGTGTCCTTCCAACCTTTGTCCCAGTTTAGAGCATTCCCCTTATCTTGCATGCCTCTGTAATGTTTGTTCCCCTTTCCATTGTTCTCATTGGTCCCTTCTTTGTTGACAGGAGATGGCTTTCTTTTGGGATAGCTCACTGTGGCACTTCCTTGGGGCTACAGAAATTAAGCTACTCAAGTGCTTCCTTGGGCCAACAAAAGCTAGGCTAATCAAATGCTTCCTTGGGCTAACAAAAGCTAGGCCAAGCAAGCACTTCCAAAAGCTCAACTAAAGTTTTCTTGAGCTCGCAAAAGCTGCTATTAATTTTCTAAGTCCTGCATCCTCTAACTCCTTACTTCACTCTGTATACCAGGAATGAATGAGCATTTGGGCAAGGATATTCTTCAAGCTTCCAGTGCATGCCAATCACACTACAATAGACTTCAAATATTTTGTCTGGGGTGGTAGACTAAATATTGCCATTGTTAATTTTTCATTGACCAAAATGAACTACTGTCTCTAGGTTTTATGAAATAGGTTATAATGAAGAATGACTATTACATAATACAACAAATAAATTTTCTGATGTGCTGAATACCGAAGATGATAACAAATGTATGGTTCATTTATTGAAAGCTGAGGAATTACAGTGTCATAGTGAGAACAGACTTCTGTTTCTTTTCTTCCATGAGAAAATTATAGGATTATATTTATTTGGAGGATGATTTGAGGAATTTTAATATATATGACTGCTGTTACACCTTGTTGTAGTTATATCTGGATATATCATTGCCATCAGTTTCTAAGGGAAATCTAGGTAATTGTAAGCGCAGCCTCATGTATGTTCACAGACAATCTGTGTGGTGTGCAAATTATGCAGGAAGAACCTACGCTGAAGGAAAATGAAGACTGAAAATTGAAAATGCCTCCGAGCTGCCTTAAATCATTATCACAGATTTATGAAGTACAAAAAGATTGAATTATATTCTTGCACATATTTTGAGTAATAGTGTCTTGAGTAATGCACAGAAAGAAAGGTTTTTCAGAAATAGAAATGGTTGAACAATGAAGAAATCTATTCCCTGTTATACCTTTCTCCAATGACTTTATGCACAGATTTCAAAACAAGTTTTTAAGGGAAATTGGGCATTAATATCTCTTGTTTCATACCGAGTTATTAAAAAAAAAAAAAAGAAAGAAAGAAAAAAGAAAGAAAAGAAAAAGAAAAGAAAATAAAAGAAAGAAAGAAAGGGAAAAAAAAGAAAAAAGAAAAAAAAAAAGATAAAAGAAGAATCTTATCTAATGTCTTAACCTGTAAGAACCAGTCAGTGAATCTGACTGACAAAGCAGCATTCATGCTTGATTTTAAGGAAAGGTTTTAAAAATGTACTCTTCTGAGCATTTAAGTCCATCTCAGAGAATCAAATCATAACAATAAGATACGTATACAGACAACCCATACAGCTAGACAGTGACGGATTTTCCACAATTTTCTTGTTCATAGAACGATTTCCAAGGCTAATTTCAAGAAGAAGATGAGTGTTCAGATATAAAAGAAATTGCTAACACTTTACCACTTGCAGATTTTCAGTTCTTTCAAAAACAAAGTTCAATCTAAGACTGCCTTCATTTTCTCAGGCACTCACACTTTTAAAATCAATATAAAACTCCATTTGATTAAGCAATAAGCAGATTCTTCAAAACACCAAGGTCAATAAAAAATCCAAGAAGCCATTACTTGTTATTAGATACTGGTCTGTCTTTTTTTCCAAATTGATTTCACTCAAATTCACATTTCACCTTGCATATATTCAACTCTTTAATACGATAAAATTCATAGGGGTATGTTCAGAATTATTTCTATGAAGAAGTTCCAGAAATTAAATGGCTTCCAATAGCAGCTAGTCTTTGTAAGTAAAGAGCCTGACCCCAGATTTTCATGCATTCTCTAACGAATTCCTCTAATGGAATCACAGAATGGCTTAGGCTGGAAGGCACCTTAAAGATCCATTAGTTCCAAACCTGTGCTGTCAGCAGTGTTGCAAAGAACTAGACCAGGCTGCCCACAGGCCCAGCCAACTTGGCTATGAAGGCCACCAGGAATGGGGGCATCCACAGCTTCACTGAACAGCATGTGCCAGTGCTTAACCACCCTCCGGGTAACTGATTTCTTTCTAAAAGCTAACTGGTATCTTCCTTCTTTTGTTTTCAAGCCATACCTGCTCAAAAAAATTCATCCAGCTGAGCACTCTTACACCCTTGATGCTTCCCTCTTCATTCAGGCCATTGGAGGACTTCCATTTTTTGGAGCTCATTGCAATAAAATGACTGCAGAACTGTTGCTCCTCAGGAGGTTTGTGTGCATGCAGGCATCTGCCCAGAAGGGTTCTGATCCCTCTGTCTTGGTTTTTGTCTCACCTTGACCACAGTAGCAAGAGGTTACCATCTTTGATTCAGTAGAGTGCTGCCCCTGCCATTCCCAGATGAGAAGAAAGCAAGCCACCTTGTTCCCTCCCTGCATGCCATGCCTTCTTGAGCTGCTATA
Organism: Alectoris magna; assembly: GCA_030625065.1. Classification (NCBI taxonomy): domain Eukaryota; kingdom Metazoa; phylum Chordata; class Aves; order Galliformes; family Phasianidae; genus Alectoris; species Alectoris magna. The sequence continues at coordinate 72,762,660 of CM060561.1, read as the reverse complement.
CCACATGTACATGACCCTCTTTTTTCAGTGCTTTGTTTATGGCACTGACATATAATGCTCTTTATTTTTTATTTATCTGTCACCATAAAAATAAATAAATAAATAATAAAAAAATAAATCCTGACATTGCCCTTCATCTTTGCAAGATGAATAGAAGAAAATGGGCCATTGTTGGACATCTAGGTGCCCTTCAACTGTAATATCCATTAGTGATTAAAACATTTTGAGTTTAGGGGATTATGTCTAATGCAGAAGTAAATAATTTTGGTTTCTCTTGCTATTACACTACATAACATAGCTGTTTACAGAAATTTGAACTTATGAGCAGCAATACTGAAAAGAAACCACCAGCCACACTGATGTCACAGTCTGCCATTTCTTGTTGATGTCAGTAATATTTCAGCTGAAGATGACAGCTGTTTTTCAAAAACAATCACATGAATCTTCTCCCTATGAAGTAATCTATTTCTACTAATTTAGTGCATTTCTTCACAAGAACAGTTGTAAATACTCTCTGCCATAAAAGAACCATCAGCAACACTGAGAAATCAGAGCAAAGTTACTCTTGCTGTATGAAAGAACATAAGTGAAGTAACTTTGCATTCGCTATTCAAAGTCTTGCTACATTTTTAATATCATTGACAAACAGAAAGTGGTAAGGCATGACATCAGAATTTGTCAAGTTAGTTATTGTTTTTTTAGCTGTTCATTCTACAAACACTGTAAGTTTATAAGTTAGCTTCCTATGCTTACACTTTGCTGCGCATATTTACCTAGACTACTTCTCTAAGGTTTAAAAACTTGTTAAGATGGTTTTGTCTCCTGAACATATCTTGTGCAAAATCATAAAAGGAGGATCCAGTTCCAAGTTCATGTTGTCAGTAAAGGTGAGGAAAGTATTCTGGAATCAAAGCTAACATATTTTAAAATGTTTTTTAAAAATTTACGTTTTTAAAAAGTAAAAGTGTTTATTTTTTGATAAACTTTTCCTTTTAAGTTCCATTAAGTGACATGAAATCATCACATTAAAGCAAAACTAAACGGCAACACTGAACAACCATGGAATCATCAGTTAATATGCAAGCAAAATACATTCAGTCCATATATGCCCATATCTACAAGACTTGTCAAGGATAGGGAAAATATCCTCCATGATATGAAAGGAGATTCCAAATCCTGAAATGGCAAACTAGTGGCCAGAATAAGATTTACTGGGACAAGATTTTCACAGAACACATTCCGTAGCACCTTCAGCCTTTAAGGCATAAATACTGCATATATAATTTTGCCTGCAGCTACATTAGTTCTCCAGTCTGTTTTCAGAATTTAGGAGGAATTCTCTCTCTCTTTTACCAAGTCCAGCAGCACAGATAGCTCTTCTGAAAGAACTGATCTCAGTTCAAATCCAGCTCATCACCCACATGATGAACCAGGCCATGATAAGCAGAAGTAGGACAAAAAAAATGTAGTTGTTAGAAGGGTAAATTCCATTGAGCATCATTTTTCACTTTTTTTTTTTTTTTTTTTTCCCCCACAAACCACAAACTTCATTACTGAAAGATGACCTCAGATAAAATTCGAATTTTTTCTTTAAATGTGAAGGTGTGTCTCTGAGTGGGAAGTTCCTAAAAAAAAAAAGAAAAAAAAAAAAGTTAAAATTAAAGAAAGTTGAGAATATAGGGTTTTTACCCACTCCCTTCTTTATTTAACTCTAAAAACCAAAATATGTTCACTTTTTAGTTTAAATGATAGCATTTTCAGAAACAAATATTTGCAGGCATCTACAATCCAGATCTTTCAAAGCCAACTTAAATAAAACCTTAAAGAAGTACTCCCAGACCTACTTCACATTTTATGTTACTTCTTACATTTATCAAGTTTTTCCATGTCCAGTCTTCTGATACCTAAAAGCAATATAACAATTTTGTACAGACATAAATGTGACTCCTAGTTGTGAAGAATAAAGTCAAATCTCTCTATTTTATTCTGGCAAGAATATGCTTGAGGCACAAGGGAGCATTTTATCATATCTATCGCTGTGTCATAATTAAGCATTGTACTAATTTTAGTAGTTCATTAGCCATGCTCATGTACTAGTGAATATCTCAAAGAGTTAAATAAAAAATACATTCAAACTTTGTGCCAATTCTTGCGTACCTCCTGGAAAACATATGACTTTCAGTAACATATGACTAAGCCCCTTAATTCTTTAAATAGTTTTCACTTTCCATGTAAGTCTTATAGCCTTGAGAAGATGTTTCTAAAAAGGCCCTAAGATTGCCCTTCTCATGCAAAAAAAAAAAAAAAGCCTCACCACCAACAACTCAAACCAAGCACTGCTGGGGAACATGACAATGTGAAGTGTCATTGAGTTTGCATGGCTGCTTCCCTTTAGAAAACAACTCTGTAGCTGTGTTACTCATGTTGTCCTATGTTTCCTCTTTCTTCTTGTTTTCTTTCCTTCTATCCATCAATATTTAGCAACTCACTGATAATGATGGCATGTGTTTTCTTTATGCAACTATATGATAACTAACTCTTTTAAAAGATGGTAATTTGTTTAGGTCTAGAGAGTGCACTGTACATTGTAATGAATTGTACATGAGCAGGTAAGAGACATTTCAGAAGTGCTGATTCAGTGCAAAGAATATATGTGGTCAACAGGCAACAGGCCTGCAGCATAGGCGAGAGTTTTGGAATGACTAAGCTCAGCACATGGTAGTCATACAATGACAGTGATGATAGCCAATACTTGGTGCCATAAAGGAGTGTTGTCAGGGTCCACTATCCTCTGAAGATGTTCTTTTTAGATATTACATGTGAGGAGGCAGTAATGTTCAATATAAAATTTAGTTATTTGAAGACATTTGATGTTATATTGCATATCTGATTTTATAGAATCACAGAATTATAGAATGGCTTGGATTGGAAGGGACCTTAAAGCCAATCCAGTGCAAACTCCCTGCCATGGGCAGGGTTGCCATCCACTGGACTGGGCTGCCCAGAGCCCCACCCAGCCTGGATACTTTCAGGTTATAGGGCACACATAGCTTCTCTCAGCAGCCCGTATCGGCACCTCACCGCCCTCTGAATACAGAATTTGCATCTAACATTTAACCTAAATCTCCCTCTTTTAGGTTAAAATCTTTCTCCCTTGTCCTGTCCGTATCAGATAATGTAAAACATTGGTCTCCCTCCTGATTATAAGTTCCTCACTGAGTAGAGATTTACAAAATACGTAGGAAACACAATACAAATTGAAGTTAAACTGATCAAAATTTATCAGTTATAATACACAGTTCAATCACTATTCCAGTGTGTTTCCCATTCCTAGATGTGTAATGTGCTTGCTGTCACAATGCTGGCCAACTCCAATCATCACAATGAATACATGGGTTGAAGTCAGCGTGTGCCCCTTGCTTTCTTCAAAATTTTGCTACTTGCCTAGTTTCTGTGTTCTTCAGTGAAGGACACGTATTCATTACTTCCTCACCCCTCCCCTCTTTCCATGTTGGTCTGGCTAAGTCAATGAGAAATATTTACAGAACCAGCTGATTCACTCAACTGGTATAGATATTTATCTGAAACAAACGCCACCCCCTGGTCTGCAGTGATACCCTGTATTATTTTCTGAGCTTCATGGGCACACACACTGCCCTTCTTCTGAAGGGCAATTCAGTAGCAGACTTGCTGCTACTGTAAACCTCAGCTTTCCTGAGAAGCCTCTTCATGCTGCTTTCCTTGTGAACCAAGTGCCAGTGGGCCACATTTAGAATTATGCACATTTTCTTTAAGCTTCAAAAATACAGGCAAGCACATGAGTAATTAGCAGCTACATGGGTTTGCAATTTGTGGACAATGGGGCATTCACAACTGTACCTAACTATGGAATGGAATAGCCAAATTCTCAATCTGATCTTGATTGTTAGTAAAGTTAGCAAAAATACATGCTATTATTCAAATTAAATATCAAGCTGCCCAAGAAAAGATAAATGTGTTATGTTTCTTCTAATTTGCTCTTGCTGTAGGTATCATTGATGACACTGGCTTGTAATAATATACAGAACATGAAGGACAGACTGGGACCAGTTTTCCCCTTGTAATATAATTAATAGAATGTGCAAACACACATAATTGAGTATTTCATCTTACTGATTTATTGTTGTGTCATCTAAGCTAGAGGTAATTGACTGATGATAGAATTCATGTTTGTTTTTATTTTACGTACCTTCATGTGAAGGCATGATTCAAAACAATGTTACTATTTACAACTAAGAAAGGCAAAATTCAGAAAGAAAAATATGTAATCAATACCCTATTAACAAAATATAGGAAATTCATTTTGTGGACGCATACAAGAGCAGACTTATCAAAGAGATATATAATGATCTAATCTAGAAATAAGCCACTCACAGTGGAGTTCTGTGTAAAAAAATGCTCTAAAATACAACCTTCCAAAATATATTTACTTAACCAAAATCACTTGTTTAGTAGAAACTTTATTGATCAAATAATTGCACATACTTTAAGTTTAAATACCTTTAAAATACTTTTAAAGAAATAATAAACATTTGCTATTTACAAAAATTCATACCTACACTGTACTGGGTAATACTTCTACTTCAACTATTTCCATACTCCCTTGTTGGTCAAGGGCAATGTGTTGTTTAAAGGTTATTTAAAGAAGGTATATTTGCTACTTAGAAGTCTATGATTTTCTGAAGATCTCTTGTGTTGCATCGTTATGTGTTGTGCTGTTTCTTTTAAGTACATCTAGAAGTGCTAGAAGTGCATCTCAGGGCTTCAGAAAGTTCAGTCCCTCCATGGACCGGGCTTTGACGACCACATGAGGCTGTGTCTACATAGGAAAGTACAGTATATATACATCAAATTTTAGATACTATTTTCTAAATCTTTGTTAAGCTTTTTGTCCTTCTGCTTTCTTCTTCCCTTATCTACTCCCCATGCATCATTATATCATATACTTCTCTCTATCATGGTCTCAGTCTGCCTTCATCCTGATTTGGCTTTACTGGTTGTTAGATGTAATGGCTGTTTTTCCACTCAGTACCCTCAATTCCTTTCTTCTTTAGATGGCAATCTGTACTCTCTCCTTTTCCCTGACTTTTACAACACCCTTGACACTTTCTGCAGTGTAACTAAGGAATTGAAATGAGGAGAGCGCTGCAGCACTGGTTACACTTTCTGGTTGCCTTTAGCAAATGCTCCACAGATCACTAGGGATTCACAGACAGTTTGACAACAGGCAAGCCATTACTGCAGCCTGTCCTATTTACTGCCTAGGGAACATAACTCTATGAAAATCAATTTCAGGCATTCTTTAAAAAGACATGTAGCTAACTAGGTGTGTAGTATTCAAATATAATGTAAAGCATGGTGCTTCTAACAAATAACCACAGCTGGAAATTTTAGCTGATCATTTACACTATGTACTTCTAAGAAAGTTGCTTTTGCTTTATCTGTATTCTTCTGTACCTTGTGCAGATGTCTGGATGCTGTACTGGGGGTAGTGTGGGGCTGCGTGTGAAGTGAGGCCAGGGCTGCCTCATGGACAGCTTGTTCCAGCCTGCTCCTACAAGCCTCACTGCAGGGCCCAGCAGCCATGGGTGGGCACCTTGGGGACAGCCTGGGGAGGCCCAGCAGGAGCTGGGTATGGTGTGGGTTGCACAAATTTCTACTTGTAGTTTTGTATGAGCTATTACTTGAAAGATGTATTGTCTTGCAACTCTTCTAACTGTACTTTATGTGCAACTCAATTATTTTCTTGCATTTTCTGAAATTAGTTGGCATTTAATAATCTATCAAATAGGAACAACAAATCCTGTAAGATTTTAGTTTCCAGGAATGGCCATCACACAGAAGACACTGTGGTCTCAGCTTTGTCTAAGTGAGGTGACAGTATTCCTTCCCTATCCCAGTTTACAGAGGACATAATTAACATGTTGTAAAACTGTTTTATGTAAAAGTAAGCTTTTGACACAAAGCATAAAAAATAGTTTTAAGAGTAATATTTTACCCTGCCTAATCCTCATTTCACATTTCAAATTCCCCATTTATTACAGTCCACAATGATAAAAGGAATTAATATTTCTGTATTACTTGTGAACAGGGAAGATGGGGACTTCAATTTGGGGTAAAACTGAGTACTTCATTAGTGAAAATGTTGGAAGTTCCAAGTCTATTATATCCCTTAAAATATTTTCCCCAGGGAAATATGTATCCTCTTAATTCGTAATGCCTTTAGCTAAACTTATTAATATTCTCTGTGGTAATATGTAACTTGATGGGTTTACTTGTTTCTTTATTTATTTGCAATGTAAAGTATTGTTAACAAGTAGCTGAGGTTCTCTGCTTTTTTAGAATAATAAAAACTTTTCTTCTAAAAGTTCTTTCTTCACCCACATTGATATATTAAATATGGAGAAAAATCTCTTAACTCTTACAGGGGTCAACTGGAAGCATTAAGCAATAAGTAGAAGCAAAATCTCAAATGAAAATTAAATATTAAATTAATATTTATACAATATTATTAATAGTAATGTTTTACTGAAATGAATAAAATATGGGAGTAATTGGATCTAGTCCCAAGTTACAGTTCTATCTCAATTTTTATTGTAAACCGTCTAATATATTCAATTTTATTAGTTTAGCTTGATTCAGATTATATGAATATCTATATTAAGCAAATAAGGTAATTTACTTTCCTAGCTTAAAAATGATCAAGATCCTCTATTCCTAATTTTAATTGCTTTAACGCAAAAACAAAGTCACATTCCCAAAGGAACCCACCCTAACTGATCTAGAAAGTCCTACCATGAAACATAAAGGTGTTCTTATTTTGATTTTGAATCATTTTCATTTTAATTTTTGTCCTTAGGATATGATAAAATGGCGAAATGAAAAGCTCAAACAACTATTCAGTATAGATGGCAAATTGATTGGAGAACATAGCAAAATGGTTTGTAGTCAATAGATGCTCAAGATCCGTAGGGAAAAATAAAAAAGGTTACACAATACTAAGGTAATTTCCAAATCTCCATTCTCTCCTCCAAATTATCATTCCCTCAAGCAAATTTTAAATTTAGTAGATGCTTCTGAGGAACATAGGAAAATGTCAAGATTTAGGCAAGTTTTAATGTGAGCAAACATCTGTATTCAAAAGATTGTTAAGAGTGCACATGAACTGATGTCTAAAGAATTTACACTAGCAGCATAATTACCATAACATAACATAAATCATTTTAAGTAAGAGTCAATAAAAATTAGCTTTGTGAGAAGTCCTAATGAGATTGGGAGTGTATGAATAACAAATACAAGTAGCATAAACAATGAGTATAAAGCTTATCCTCCCAGAAGTCACAATTGTGAAAGGAATTTGCAGGAAAAAAACATCAAAGTAGTAATTGAAGTCAGATCCTTAACTTGGGCAGGACCAGTGTTTCATTTGAGAGTCAGGATCTTAAATTTTTTATAATAACACTACTGGAAAACTAACAGAGAATCCTTTCCAACAAATGCTTTCTAAGAAAGCATTGTGTGGGAAAAGACTTCCCAAATACAAGTTTAGCTCCGTAGTGAAAGCAAGAGAAGTTCTGCAAAATCTCTCAGTTACTCACTAATGTAATGTTTCCACTTTAACCAAGTAACTCATCCTAATTGTATGGTTCCATTGCAGGGATAGGGCAAGATGCCCATCTGCTACTGGCGTTTCAATGGGAATCCTCAAAATAGATCATGTCTAATAGCAGAATGTCAGTAGTCTAAAAATTCCCTCAATTTGCCTGCAGAGATGGTAGAAGGTACAAATGCTTCCCCAAAGCCATCATAGAAGTTTCAATGCTCTGTCTCTATCCTTTCAAATACACTGTCCACCAAAAACCTTACATGTTTTTCTGTGTAAAAAACAAAATAAAATAAAACAAGCAAACAAAACAAAACCCAAACACACAAAAAAATCATTGCACAGGTGATTTACATTTATTTTTAATTAAAGTTTCATTAAAACTCATACTGTGAAGCTAGCATTTTTATTTTTTCCCTCAGTCTTAAATTAGAAGTTAATCAACTAACCAGCTAAACTTATTTCTTATATTTTTTTAGGTTAACATTATTAAACACATGCAAATAAGATATGCTATTGATGTAAGTGATGCATTTAATGTGAGAAAGAATACAGAGCACATGCATCATGTCAAAATATGATTTTTCTATCACAGAGAGTCTACAGAAACCCTCTGCTGCATCACAAGTAATGGAACAAGTAAACTTCAGGGAAAAAAAAGCAGGTGTGAGAGGTGGAGTTAGCACTGCACTGTGCCTTCCTCTCCTCAGCGTTTCATTGTTGCCTACAAAGTTTTTGGTCGAGCTATGTGCAGTCAACTCATGAAAAATATCACTAAAAACCACGTTAGAACGTTTTGAGAAGTTATTATCTATCCTGGGCCGTGTTGTAACCTGTGAGCTGCAGATTGGTCACATCTGCTTTATGCTGTTTTCTTCTAATTACAGCACAGTACCGAATGCCAGACATTATAGAAAACTTGGTCAGTTCCACATAGTCTCTTGAATAGTTCTAAGATGATGGGATCACTGCAGCCAAGACTAACATTGTGAAGCTGTGATCTTGTCCTTCCAAGTAGCTGAAGACTGAGTTTCAGTTTCTTGACTGTGTTACTTTTATTAGCTATGTTTTGAACTTAATATTTCATGCAATTAGCATTTGGAAGTTAAAAGTCTCTAACAGAATTTTACTTAAATGCAGTTTATGGTAACCTATGTCAGGATTAAAACCTGATTGTCTAAACTGAGAAATAAATGAAGAACCAGAAATCCTTACCCATCATAAAAAAAAAGTGAAAAAGCCAGAAGAATGACTGAAGACCGAATTATTGTCTTATTTTAGTTGCACATGTTTTAAGGTAACAGACATTAATTTTCATTCGTAAATACTCTACATGTTTATTTATCATTTTGATCAGTTATTAGGTGGAATTCTTATTTACTCCATTTATACGGTCAATCATAAAGACTCATTCTTCACCAGTACATTGCAGTTTACATCACAAGTATTAATCAGTAGAATTCTACTCCTGTGTACATGTATTGCAAGTTAAATTATAATACACATTAATATGGGAGAATCTCTGGGTGGATTTTTGTAAGTCTCTAACATAATTCAACTTTATTAAACATATATCAAATCATATACTGATAGAAAACACTGATCAAATAAAAAAAAGGTCTATGTGGCATCATAATTACAAATTAAATATTGTTTAGTTTAGCCATTCTGTACTGTAAATCAACTTATGAATAATTAAAGAGTACTTCAATAGGTGTTCTTTTATCTTGTCCTCTTTTGGCCAAAGATTCTGTCAAACTTTAGATTTTAATAAAATTTTAGTAAGAAAATTAGCTATCTTTACTAAAATATGCTATTGCTTTTTGAGTCTTTTCATTTAATTCACAGCTGAAAAGGAAGTGATAAGCTTTGCAAGACTTAGGAAATACTAAGAGCTTAGTTCTGTTCTTTCTCATTGGCTATATCTTATTCTAACTGTAAGCACACTTATTTCAGCTGAAGTATTCAGAGTACTTGCAAGAAATTAGCATGAGTAACAGGAGCTGGATCACCAGAGAGAAGAGGTGGTGTTCATAATAAAAAAACATCCTGGCATTCAGGAATTCTCAGTTCTTGAAATATTTTAGGAATTTAGGACATTCAACTGCTTTGTAAAAGACTTTGAATTTTCCTACTACAATTTTGGACAGAAGATATTTACTCCAATGGGATCAGACATGAGATCTAAGTGGATTACAGTGAGCTTTAATCAATCAGGACTTGACAACCTTTAAGGCCAGGGACAGCACAACATTTCCAGGCAACCTGTCTCTGGTGAATGTTTGACTGTCCTTCTGAAAAGTTTCTTCCTATATTTAGTCAGACTCTCCCGTGTTTTAATTATGTCTCATTCTCTCCTGATACACTGCTTTGAGATGCCTGGCTCTTTCTTCTTGAAAAGCCTTTCTAGGTCTTGACACACTGATATTGTATCTCCCTGAAGTCATCTTTTCTACAGACCAAAAAATCCCCAGTTCTTCAGCTTCTTGTAAGACACATATTCCAGACTGCATTTGTGCTATGTGATGGTCAGGGACCACTGATGTCAGGGATCAGATAAAGGACCAGTTACATGTGTTTCCTCTATTTGAGGGCTCAAATGCAGTATGCTGGGTATAGGATGATAATTCTTTTCCCCCCAGTTTCTTGGTTGTGCCCCTGTGAATACTGCCCCAAGGGTGCTGTTGATTATTTCTGCTGCAGGGCACAATGCTGACTCATACTCAGTTTGTGTCTGCCAAAGCACCAGGTCACTTTCTGCAGTTGCTCCCAGACATGTGGCTGCTGTCTGTATAGTTGAACAGAATGCTTTCTGCTTGAAGGACAGGTTCTGATTTGGAAGGAACCTATAGGGATAATTGATTCCAATTCCTGACTCCACACAAGACCACCCAAAATTCAAACCCAATGTCTGAGAGTGTTTTCCAAATGCTTCTTTAACTCGAACAGGCTTGGTGCCTTTTCTAATTCCCATCCTGGCCCACCACTGATGCAACTCCATGCCATTCCACTGGGTCCTGTTGTTGTCTACTAGAGTAAAGAGTGTAGAGATTCTACTGTATTCTGAAGTCTTATTAGTCTCTGTCATGTGTATTCTTGGGTTATGGTTATAAATAAGAAATAGCAGCAAGTGACAAGAAACATCAGCACTCTCCTGGGTTTTACATCAGCCATCAGAAATTCTAGACATTTTGCATAGATGTCATACCAGATGGTGATAAGAGTATTATCTAGTATATAGCATCTAAGAGCATTTTATTTCAGAAGCATTTTAGGCACTAATTTAAAACACAACATGAAAATTAAACTACTCTGATTATGTGATGTACTTTCCTCTAATATATGCCAGCAATCAATTCCTTACCTTTCTATGTAAACAAGAAAACATTCATTTGCCATTATTTAAAAATATGTAGGAGTGCTACAACATTCATTTTTAGTCTCTGAAATAAATTTTTACAGATTATAAGTGGCAATTTTTATTGGGGCTTTTAAAATTTCTAAAAACCACACAGATTCATCATCTTGAAAGCAATTTGATTCCACCAAATGAAATTAGGAATGTTTCTGTCTTTGCCAAAAGATGTAACATTTGGGTTTTTTTTGTTTGTTTGTTTTTGGTTGTATTTTTTGTTTGTTCATTTGTTTTTTGAGGAAATACTTCTAAACATGACAGTAAAAGTTTTGGATGCAGAGAAATTATAAGTTGGTATAGCTTGAGTTTTATTTTTGTATCATTAACATTGTACAAGATCATAATAGCATTACAATAAACAGCTTCTTACTGTCAGGTAGTAAATTTAACACTCGAGTTACAACAGATGCCTCTGGTCCAAAAAGTAAGGTTAAAATAAAAAATAAAAAGAGAAAGGGGGGGGGGAATTTTTTTCAAACACTAGATGCAAAAAGCCATCTTGCTCACAGACTGTACCAACAAATAGATTTTGGACAACCTGGATAATAAGCGAGAATCCCTAATGGTCTTGCCTTGAGATCTGTTCTTCACAATTAAAGCCTCTTGCTTTTATTGTTTTTGACAGGCATAACGGTTTGATGACAGGTGTGAGAATTTGCTTAGGAGGAAAGAACAAGCAAATGAAGACGCCACAACAAGCTGACAAGCTGAACAGAACCATTTTCTTTATAATTTTTCTCACATTTAGTTACTCACCAAATATGAGTCTGAAATTAAGCAATATATTTAATTACGCTAGTTTTACAGTTTCTGAAAAGTGATCTTTGACCAAATGTTGTCTGGATTTATGACCATATGCCATGCAGCAATGAAAGATTTGTAAGGATCAATGTTAAGAACAAAAATCCATGGAGTTTAATTTTTTGAGCTTTCTTCTGCCAACACTACACACAGCACTTAGTGTTGTTATAACACTGCAACAGCAGACATCTTAAAAAATAAGAATAAAACAGTGACTAAGTGACTAAGAGAAGAGAAGTATCTTGCAATATAAATAAAAAATTCTGTTAAAGTTTTATATTTTCTGAGATAAGTCCTGGTTATCCTTTTGTACTAGTCTCTGAGTTGACTGGTAAAAACTTGAGCCTTGCAGTTGCAAAGTATGACCCCTTTCCAAAAAGGCCAAGTAAGCAACTTGGCAATATGCATCCTTAGATGTGTCAAGTTTATTATTCTTTTTTCCCTACCAGAAAAAAAATATTTTTTTCTCAAATTCCTCATTTGTATACACAAGCTTAAATAGATAACTGGGTCCCATTTATCTTTCTTTTTTTCTTTTTTCTTTTTTTTTCTCAAATAGCATTCTTTTAATTAGCTGCAGTATAATTTTGTTTTTTTTTTTCTAATATGATATGATTCTAATAATGTAGTTACTGTGAAGAAAAAGCAATGGCATCCTTGGCAAATATTTGTGTCTTATCAAAATCAAAGATAATTCTGATTCTAACAATTATACTAGCAAGCAGATAAAGAGTAGGACTCTTTCAGGAAATCAGCAAACTAAGATAAAACAAACTGAGTTTTACAGTACTCTGAACATCATCATCATTGTCTTCCAGTTACTGGATGGAATCATGGGATGAGTTTTTATTACTGCTATTGTAAGGGAGTTATTTCTTTGATACCGCTATCAGTAGATATAGCTTTACCAAATACTATTCTGAATAATTCAAGTTTTAAAGGCCTTCAGTTTCTCAGAGATTAACAGGCACTGAAAATAATATCGTCAGAGTAAACTTCCAGAGAACAAAGCACACTTTCTTAACTATTGCTTGACTTTGGAAATCTACTCTTCTCTCACATGTACACCTCTTTTCCTTGCTTATGAATGCTGATGTTAGCAGCAGCAGCTAAAACACTACAGACTTTTGCTGATATATGCAAGACCGGAAACATCTGGCTCAGAGAGGCAATTTGAATGGATCTGCCAGAAAGCATTTTTACTACTATATGGAAATGCCCTTGAGGTACTTCTATTGTACAAAGCTAAAATGTACATATATGAAGAAGTGCCCAGAATCCATGTTGTTTTTTACTGCCTTCTTTTAGCCACTAAAGGAGTAAATGAATCAGACTGGATTGGACGTTAAGAAATCTTCTAGTTCTCTAGCTGAACTTCTAATATGACAAAGTAAATGCTGAAAAATCACATTATCCTTCTCACATCAAGTCTATCTTTTTTTATTATGTGTATATATATTAAAGTAAAACAACAATCTCTTGTAAGCTCTTTATTTAATTTATATACACATCAAACTGAATTCTTAAATCTAGTTGCAGCCAGGAGAGTCTCAAAATCCATTGAAATACTAATTTTTTATTATGCAAAGAGGTGTAAAGGACATGGAGCCAGACTCTTTCAGGTGCTGCCCAATAACAGGACAAGAGGCAACACACTCTGCATGTCCCTGCTTGAGCACGGGGTTTGAACAAGGTGGCATCCAGGGATTCCTTCCAGCCTCGACCATCCTGCTATACTGTGAAGTTACATTGAATCCTGTGTGAAAAGATGCACCTGAATAGGTGAGAGTTATGAATCAAGATTTTGCTAAGGGGATAAGAAGTTACATATCACTAATTAGGATTTTTTCTTCAAATTGTTCAGTATTCAGATCTGACCTACATACAGACTCTGAAACATTTTCCAATGTAATCCAGATGAGATATATTACACTACAAACGTGATTTTTCAATTGTATGATTTCTGCTCCTGTTCCTCTGAGTGATGTTTATTTGTTAATTAAATGTTAAGTGAAGTATTTCCATATCTCTAGGAGCAATGCATGTGATGCATGTTTTTGTTGTTGACATTTGTCTTTTGAATTTTGTTGCAACTATGAAAATCATATATTTTGCCTTTAAAATCAATTCCAATGTCATGGTCTTGTAATTTTGCTATTGGTATTCCATATCATAACATCGTGTAAAGCATGGGTAATTAAAGAGTTAATACTCCAGTTCCATGGACTGACAATGTTCCAGATACCTGGTTCTCAAAAGACAAGAACACTACAAATCCCAGGGGACCACACGGTCAAAGAGGAAGATACATCATGGAAATCACAGGATCTTATGAAAATGTACTTCCTATCAGCACATTTTGGTCAGAAACTTTTACCCACCCTAAAAACAACCAAATTTCACAATCGAGCAAACAACCAAAAAAGTGAACAGTCTTTCAACAAAAGTAAATTCTCACAAATTCTCATAATGAAAATCATTGATCAAATTATATCTTACCTTAGGCCTGTAACACTTATGCAAAATTCTTTTGTTTTCCAGTGTTCAGACAAAATAAATAATAGCATTTTTTTGTTGGCTTGTTTTTCAGTGTTGGAAGAATTCACATGATGCTGGTAGAGGCACTTGCTAAGGAAAACTCCTTGCTACCAGCAATAATGTATTTTGTGTTAGCACAGAACAATGAAAATGCAGATACCATTAGTCATAGTTTCCTTCATAGGTACCTTTAAAGAAAGAAAATAACGAGCAAGACAATTTCATGGAAAAGGGAGCCTACACCAGCAGGAAGGGAAAAAAAGGTGAAAGTTTGTTCTCAAAAGCAAGCCATTTTGAGTCTCCTAAATTCAGTTTGGATGATTTTGAAAGCAAATGTAACATTTCAACTTCAGCACATAATGAAAATGTATTCCTGCAGTCACTGAAACTGCCTACAAGCAGCAGATGTTCCAAGAGTCTAAATAAACAAAATTTCCTGTAAATATACCAAAATAAAGATAAACTTGTACAAGTGGTAGGTCATACACAACTTGTGAGAATCAAACAACATAACATATTTTCTGAGAAATTTACTTTAAATTTGATGACATAGGGAATGATGTCTCTATGTAGCCACTGACATTTATTTTCTCCTGCAAACCCATGTTTATTTACTATGTGAATTAATTTGCTAACTGTGTATGAAATTATTTCTATGTTTCTCTGAAATTTTCCTATTTGTTCACTGAATTTCTTGACAATGAACAAATACAAAAATATGTTTTTATACTTGAGATAACCCTGGTTTGCACTGCAGGGTAGGCATGATTGCTGTTACTATTTTTGGTATAGATAACTTCTACTGCAACATTTACTTTTTGTTTGCAGAACTTGCTTAAGAATCTAGTTCACCATACACAACTGCAGAGTATAAAGATCCTTCTACAGTGTCATTTTTTAGGAAGAATTTGGTTCAAAGTCTATTTAGTCCCTTGGGAAGCTACAGTTTCACCATTGTTTATATGTTTTTCTTTTTTGATTTGTCAATAACTTGTGCAGTCAATGACAAACAGTTTTGTTGTAAGTTCCCCTAAGTTCATTAAGATGTCCTTCTGCGATATTCGAGGCCTCTTGAAAGTATAAGCAACAGAGCAGTCTGGGGCAGGCCAAGCACTGCTGCAGCACAACACATGGATACAAAACAAATTTAAATACCTGCCTGCAGTTACTGGATACATTTTATATCCTGTGACCCAACAGACTTCCATTTTAACTTTCAGAGAGATTATATATGAGTGGATTGAAAATACTTTTTCTTAGAATAGAAATGGCAATATAAGTCATACTTTGGAATTCTCACTTTAAAGACATGGCCATTGAAATATTTTTGATCTGTAGCAATTCTCGTATTTCAGCAGTTAGTCAGAAAAATAGTTTGAGACACCACATAGTGCAAGGAAAAATGTCACATAAGAAATTTGCCACACACAAAATGCATAAATGAATAATAATAATGTTCATGAATTGCAATGCAGGAAAGATTTTGGATATGATTTTATCAACTTTATATCTCTTTCTGTATTTCTTCTAAAAAATATGAGTATCTCGTACTCCCAAAGCAACTGTAAGCATTCTCAATAACATGCAAGAAAGTACTTCCTGGCATACTTCTGTTTCTTTGCAATTTGAATTAAGTTAGAAATAAGTGAATCATCGGAAGAGGAAAACATTCTGGGAGGAATGATTCTACAGACTCTGACTTCCATTTGATTGAGATACATAGAGTATATCTGTTTTTTTTATCACCTCTAACCCAAGATTAAGGGATGCGTGTAGATGAAACAGTTTGCTTAGAGCATTGCCATTGCTTGGTCAATACTTCTACACATTAGAGGAAGAATACTTCTAACCATTACATTTACACAAGCCCTCATCTTAGAAACAAAATATTAACTGGCATTTACTTAGCAAGAAACTCAATTTATAATCCTTTTAAAGACGCTGAGTTCACATATCTACTGCTCTTTTGGCATACAGAAAGGCATTATCTGAAAGCACCCTTAACCTCGATGAACCATGTAACCACATTATGGATCATTTACTGGACAATTTCCAACCTAGTTATTATATAAACTGTCAATTCTTTCATGCTGAGACTGAGAAAATCTGTCCAAGCCCTAATGTTCTACTGAAAGATAGCAGGAATATATTAATTTCCCAGCAGATTTGTCTGTATAGCCCATGCTCTACATGAAACCAGTATTCAAAATAAATGTACAGGTTCAGATCTCTGAAGATTTACAGCCAGTGAATGTACTAAATGCAGTCATTTTCTGCTCTACACCTCATGGCTTTATTGTGCAATGATTTACTTACCATTTTGATTTCTTGAAAGTATTATAGATTTAAATTCTAGCAGAACTCATCCTGCTGTGACTTCTACCTAGTAAAGTGATATCCAGTTTTGTAGCCTGACTTATCAGAGTGAGGTATTTAAGCAAGGAACATATTTACTAATCGCTAATTATTTAATAATAGTGATGAAAGAGTGGATGAAAGAATAAGAATGATGTTTAAAGTTGGGAAGCAAACACGTGGGATAAGTAAAAGTAAATTGCCTTTTTCACTGCAAAATTAGTGCATATTGATAGCTCCTGTTACTGAACATAAAAATAGAAAGACTTTTACAGAAAAGTAATGTGACAAGATATGGTGGTGGCTAGAAATAAAACAGCAAATAATTCTCTAATATTTAGTAAGTAATGAAATAGAAAAATAAAAAGATTTTTTTTTCCCTAAAGTTAAATATACATTTTTACCCACATGTCTTTCTAGGATGTGAGATGATAAGAAATATTTTCAAGTAATTCATCATTAGCTTATAATTAAGCATATTAGATTTTTTCATTCCTTACTTTTCCTGAAATTCAGCCAACCTCCTACAAAAAAAAAAAACACACATTGCTCAGTAACTTTTGCTTTTGATTCAATATGTTTCCTCTTAGTCACATTGGAAAAATCATACCTGTTGATCTGTATTGCAAAACTGTCCTGAAATGTTGTCCACTTCTTCCCCAGACACAACTGTTTCATTCTAGCAGTTTAATCAGGTCAGAGAAGAGCAGATTCTTTTATTTCTTTTTCTTTCACAGCAAGTTGGAAAAAAATGTGATTAAAGAATGCAAAAATAAAACAATTACTTTAGACTCAATCACAGTTTAATAACTAGATAAAACAAATTCAGACATACCCTTATTGACCAAAAAGCACAGAAGCACAGGTGTCATTCATAGTATCCCAAAAGATGTAGGAATCCATCTGTTTGCAAACAAAAAACAAGCAAATACAAGAAGGGCAAAAAATATTCTAGCAAGGAAAACATAAAATAACAACAAAAAAAAAAAAAAAAAAAAAAGAAGGAGAAAATTGATTATAAGCTAAATTGCTCAAGGATACAAATAGTTGCATCCAATCCCACTGCAAAAATCAATGTTGTTTGAAAGACAGACCAGAAAGTAGGGTTGAATTAAGAGTTCCTTTAATGACTTTTGGCTATTTTTGATTGTGAAATTCAATGTGGAGTAAGATAAACTAGTAATGAATGTTGTACTACTTGATTTCATATTTACTACTAATGGTTTTAAGAAACAATTTTTTCCCACTCAGTACGTAGTTGAAAGTCAGTCATCTTATAAGACTAATTTTTATTTAAGAGAGAATGAAAAGACAAGATCAGTTCAGATACATATGTCCAGATGTTCCAGTTAATGCAGCTGCCTTTCATTACACTAAGCCACATTTTTTCTACCTCTCTGATTATGTAGCTGTGGAAAAGCGAAAATGGGTAGCCTGCAATGACCAAGAGGAAAACTGTATGATGAAGTTCTGAAGAAATGCTCTGCCATCAGCCATTTCTTGGGTTTTAAATTACACATATATTGAACCTTCATCTCATGCTGAAGAGTGGCTCATAAAGACAAACCTGAAATCCATCAGTTAAAACTTCACCCAGCATATCCAAGTCAAACAACCGTGCTCGCGTGTGTATAATAATTGTATTTGTACATCAGAAATAGTTCATCATCTTTCTACAAATTCAACTTTCCAGGTGATATAAACAGGTCATTGGATATTCTGAATATTTTAATCTTTTGATGAGAAAGAATTTGATGACAATTTGTAAGACTGATAGATAGGACATACAGGCTAGACTATGTTTTCAGATGGGTAGGAAAGGTCTATCCAGTTTTGCCTAGAATCAATCCTGATTCCATTTCCAAACTGTTACAGCAAAACTAGATTAAAATGAGATTAAAAACAAACAAATAAATTCCTCCAAACAAACAAACAAAACACTCAACATTTTAACAGCAAAAGAAAGTATTTCAGAGGTGTTCACACCAACTTTACTCATTTTTTATATTCCACAGCCATTTTACCATTTTTAAATTTAGTGCCAGTGTCTTCAAAATAAATTACTTTCTTAGGCATTGTTTCTTGACTGTTCAGAACCCTGTCTGTTTCAAGCATTTTTCTTTCCAGAAACATGTGTTACTCAGAAGAATACTTCATTGTGTGACAATATTTATAAAAATTAGTAAAGGTACTTGAGATGTTTTTTTTATTAATACACTGCCCAGACTGACTCTAGTTCATCTGTTCTGTAATCTATTATTTGTATTTCAAAAGCAGAGGTGTTCTTCTGTCATAAATTTGAAACTTAAGTTGTACTCAGTCTTTTCCAATTATGCTGCATAGCTGTAATTCCTGAACAAAATACGTTAAAGGAAAAAAATAAAAGGTTCCATCTGTGCAGTCATTCTACCCACTTTAAATTAAAAATGAATACATGTTTCTTCAACTTGCATTAATTCTAAACAGACCAGGCCAAACATCATCTACAGGAGAGTATTTTGAGATCCTATTTGAATACATAGAGCAAAAAGACTGCTGAGAAGCTCCTAGAGGAGCATAATTCTTAATTCAGGTGGGAAAGGAGTTCCAGAACACTTCATCTCATAAAGTGATGATCAGAGAAATCATCATTTTCATCTGATCTCTAGATGAGTGGGTAATCCCCAGTGCCAACTTGTCTGTACTCCTTTATGCAATCTGCTATGATCTGTCTGGGGACACTGATATCTTCTTTGACCTTTCATCTGCAAGGAAAGAGTTATAACGTCTGTCAGCCAGTAATCAGGGCTCTAAGTGTCTGCATTTGTCTTAATAGTTCTGATCATCCTTACCTTATGTCTTTCTCCCATCCCTGTCCTTGGGTCCCATTTTAGTTCCTGTAGTTCCTGTCTGTTGTGCCTATTTCCATTCCTTTTGTTGTCTTGTCTTTTGCTACTCCTGATAGGACTGTCTGGATTAACAACCAATGAAATCCTTATTAGATTGATCCTTAACAACAGCACAATTTGTGTCAAGGTGCAAGGAATGTGTGAATGTTGTGTAATAAAGTCATAGAGTTAAGTGCCGTACGTTTGTATCACATTAGAAAAATGACAGGTAGAGTTACTGATGGGATTTTATGTTTTCCTCCTTTCATTGTCCCTTAATCTGATTTTAATGATTAAGAGTTTCAGCAGTCAAAAAGAATTACAACAGAAGTGATGTACAAACTTTTCTGAGTCAATTTGTGCTGCCTTACCTGGAATTCTTACTACTTTCTGGAAAAGGTCACAATCAAAGAGACTATTACAACAACAAAATTCCTAGATTTCAGTCAATGTTTCTAATGCAAAATAAAGTCAAACAGTTTTCCATGGAAATTAACAATTATTCAAGAAATGCTTATTTCTTAGGTTTGTTGAATCACAGAATCATAGGATCATAGAATCACAAGGTTGGAAAGTACCTACAAGATCATCTAGTCTGACTGTCCTCCTATTACCATTGCTACCACAAGCCACTAAACCATATCTCGTAGCTCCTCATCCAGACACCTCTTGAACACTGCCAGGGATGGCGACTCCACCTCCTCCCTGGGCAGTGCCTGACCACTCTGAGAGAAAGTTTCTCCTTATATCTAATCTAAACCTCATCTGGTACAACTTGTGACCATTTTGGTTATGTAATGTTTGTTCCTGTTTGCTTCTTACGTGGGAGAATGTGTTTTATTGTCAATCACCCTTTCAAGTACGCTTAGCTACTAGTATGTTCCTGAAGTTCTCAAGCACACAGATGTAAGTTTCCTGTTTTATCCATTAGCACAACAAAACTAGCAAAAAGATTTCAATGAAAATTGGCATAATTTATTCTTGTGCTGGATTTAGATATATTTTAAGAAGGCAGAAACATTAAGATACTGTATATTATTATGCATTGACTTATCTATGGAATCAATTATTTTTTATTTCAAACTCTTGAGTAAAAAGGATTTGCACATCTACCCAGTCTCTTCTGTGCTTTGTGATAAGTATCCCTCAGTAAACCATTTCCTGTACACAAATCTATACAATATCAAGGAAATATTCAATTATTTTCAATGAGATTAAGAAAAATATATCACTATGCATGGTGGTGTATTTTCAGCTTAATAAAAGCTATGTACTGAAGAGACTTCTAAGAGCAAACACGGACTTATTAAATATGAACAATTTACTTGGAACATTTCAAATGAATTCAGCTTCTAAGACAGCTTTGTCAGTCTTCAACTGGTAACTTCAAAGTAATATTTGGATTTCTTAAATTTCAAGAAATTTACAATTATTTCACTTCCACCCCTATCTAATAGCTAGACACTATTTAACTGAGTGTTGTGTGGATACTTATTCAATTTTTTTCTTCTTATTTTTTGTTAATCTATATTTTTTAGTACATGGTAATATGTATGTTAAAGAAGGAAAATAAAAAAGCAGTGACAAAAAAAGTGTTTTAGCCTTCAAAATCAGATAACATTCTCAGGCTTATTCGGTTGTTAACGTGAGTTATACTCAGAGACATAAAAGTTATTTAAAAAAAAAAAAGCTATTATTATTTTAGATCCTATGAAAAGATCTTTCTCTTCATCTTGCAGAACAGAATTATTTTTTCTGTATTGATAACAAACTTCTTACAGAATCTTTGCCTTGGTGAAAACACTTGAGGGATATTGAACTGTAAGTTCATGAAACCATCTATAAAACCAGAAAAGACAGTTGAAATTCATCTTCTGGTCTTGCTGATGTTTCCTAAGACTTGAACAAGAAACCAACTTAGCTACATGTTTTTCTTGGTAAATATTTAAGGCATGAGAATCAAAACAAATTCAGAACCTGTTTCTTGACACACTTCACCATGGGAATAGGACAAAGCTAGCTGATTAATGGAAATGCTGTAATTACTTGGGCATGAAGAAAAATACACTTCTCAGTAAAGCTGTCAGAGTAAAAAGTTAATATATGCAATTTTCTAAGGAAAGGTCTCTATTTTTCTAGTCTTCAGACAGTGAAACAGACTAGTTTGATAGGAAACACAAAAACCTAACAATTTGAGTTGAGGATCAGAATTGTATTCTCCTCTCTCAAGTAAATGAAGGGTATTTATAGCATGTGTTTCAAACTGCTTTTAGAAATAGTGTGGTAGATTTCTGTATCTTTTCTTTTTTTCCTTTTTTTTTTTCCCTTCAGTTTTAAGCAAGGAGACAGAGCATCATGACACCAATCACATTTTCCATATTCCCATTCACACTCTTGTTTATCATTGCTTCTAATTGGACTCTACTAATGATCCATGTTCTTTATTCCCAGTGTAAGGTCAAGGACAAAATCTGGAGATTTTACAGAAGGAATTCAAATACAACATTTTAGTATGTGTATGTACATTCGCGTATACCCCAAGATGATGCCACATATTTCATAGGATATAATATATCCTATGATATAGGATCATTTACCCTCTGTATATGGATAATTTTAGTTTAACCAAATTTTATGAGAAACAGTGAGAAACATTTTGAATATATTTATTTATGACAATTTGGAAAATGTTTAACAGAATCTGTTAACACAGTGGGGATGAAGGTAAGAAACTAAAAGCTGAAATGGTTCTCTTTTCAAAAATGGGTTTTTCAGGAACCTACGCAGATGATTTAGTAAGGGATACTCTGTGCCAGATCAATGCTTTTTCAAAAGTAGAAAGACCAGATGGCAGATACTTCTTAGAAGAGAACTTGGCTCCAAAAAGCTGCATGAAACATCATGACATTTTGTTTTAGCAAAGGGAAAAAAGGGAACAAAGGAATCAAAATGAAGAAAAAATACATGGCTCAAAGATTTGCTTGAAAATTTTTGTCTTTGTATCTAAACGTGTCTGAAATTTCACAAAATTTTGTACCGCATTTTAACATTGCTTGGTGCTTACAAGGCAACTGGTATCCTATAGAATTTCTCCTTACAACTGTAAATCTAAGTAGGCATATCAGTCCACTCAGGACTCAGAAACCCAATACAAGGCCATGCATCTCTCCAGAACTAGCAGAAAATACTATTCACTTTGTGTAGTTAATCCTGTGGATGAAAAAGTCAGTATCGTGTTATCCTTGCCCTGAATTTGCTTTCAGAAATATTTGCTCATGATAAAAAATCATCAAGGTTTATCTTCTGTACAAACACTTTCCCAGATTACACTGGAAAATCTTTTGAGCAGTAGTAGAATGTACAAAATCATGGAATCATGGAATTATTTGGTTTGGAAGGGATCCAGAAGTGCTTACTTACTCTTCCATTCCTTATGTTGCAGCTGTTTCATATCACTGACTGTCTTTCTCGAAGCCTTGGTTTATCTCCAGTCTTCTAGATCTACTTTGTTTTGGGGGAAAACAGAACTGTCCACTGTTCTTGAGGTACAGTGAAAATTAAGAGTTGCAGTGTGTCAGTATTCTCTAGGCTTGCTGTGCATATATGTCCCAATAAATTCACACATTTTGCTTTTTTTAATTGCTGCTGATTTTTACTCTTGTATGATAACACACTTTTCTGTTAAAGCCCCAAGATCTCACTCGTGAGTGATAATGATCAGCCCGGAGAAAATCTTTTAATAGATGAGTTAAGAATATCTTTCCCCCCATGTGCACCACTTGACATTTAGCTACAAGGAATGTCACTTGCCATTTTACTATCTAGTCACACAGTTTCATGAGGTCCTATAGTAATTCTCAGTCATTAACCCCTGCATTCACTACTCCAATTAGCATGATGTTAATAAACTCACATTAGTAGCCAATCTTTTATTTTTCTAAGCATTGTCTGAATATTTTGAAAATTACCACTTCCTGACAAAGTTCCTGTGCAATTATTTGGATGACCTTATTTTCCCTTAGAAACATTTATACCTCTTCTCTCTTTTAAATATCTTTTTAATTCCACTAACATTTTCCCTCTTAGTGAAAGATTGCATGTATTCATTGTAGAATGTGACAGGCAAATACTTCTTTTGTAAATCCATGTAAATACGTGCATATGCTCTTCATTTTCCATGTATATATATTGAGTTCTTCAGTGAATTCTAACAGCCTTGCAAGGTAGGAGTTCTCTTTATGCGCACAATGCTGATATTTCCCCAGGTGGTGTTATGGTTTTGTGTTTTGTAATTTTTTGCTATTGGTATTCCACATCACAACATCATGTGGAGCACAGAGAAGAAGTACTACACGTCCCAGGGGACCTCGCGGCCAGAGAGGGAAAATACGTCACAGAAGCGACGCTCGCTCTCTCTCTCACTGCCTGGCAGCGGGTGTGGGTGTGCTTCCAAGCTTCAACTTCAAAGTAGGCTTCTCGGTCTTTGGAAACCTCTCTCTCTCTCATTATATTTGATTTATTAGCTTCAATTCTAATTATATTGTATTATAGTGTGTTATCTTGCATTCCGATATCATAGTTAGTAAATAAGTTTTACTCCTCAGATCGTTGCCGCTGTTCCGTTTGTTCCCTTGAACTCCCATCTCCCTACCCCTTTTCCCTTTTTTCCCTTTTTTTCCGAGGGGGCCGGGGGGCTACGGGCCTACTGCCCCCTCCCCTGTCACGGACCCAGATTGATCTTGATAACCCCGTGACAGGTGGTTATGTTTTCTTATGCCTGCCAGTTGTAATCTTTACTATGTATTGCATCATTTAGCTGATTTCCAGGCTTATTGATATACCTTATTGGGTATTCCCTTTAAAAAAACCAGTATCTTTCTGACAAAATCCAGTAAGAAAATAAGATATCAGATCTGCAAAATGACACTGAGTGTCAAAATGAAACTAAGTGAGAAATTTTAGAGCCAGTATTAAACTGTCCAAACAGGAATTTTCACAGGACTGCAAAACAGCGTTTATTCTGTCTCGTGTTATATTCAGATCTTATCAAGATATTAAACTATTTCCACTGCCTCTTGGTTCAAAGACATTCACAATTTGATGATGAAAATAGCTACAGGATTGGAGAAAAAGTGTCCACTGGTCTGTATGTCCCTTGTACTGATTTGGTTAACAGTTACCCGATAAGTTTTGTTAAAACAAGAATTTGTTATGAGGAGCTGCCTTGTGAACAGGTGAGACTGTAGTTCTATAAAGACACTGGAAAGAAACTGGATTTAGAGACACTGTTATTCAGCCTTTCCAATACCGATGGCCACTCAGCATAGACATAAATTTTGATGTCATGGAAGATATTTGACTGGTGTATGAAGCCATCATTATAAAGCCACATGTTACAAAACAAGATTAGCAAATTTTCAAAACACTGAATCGGAAGAATTTAGAAATAACCTCATCAATTGTTGAGTTTAAATTTTTATTATTAACCATAATTGTGTACTGTTATCTCACCCAACTGCTTGTTTTTAAAGCAGAGACAATAAGCACAGGACTAATTATTTTGCAAAAACTGTTTCAGACAGTGTCTGGCTGGTTGGTTCAGACAAACCAGCTGGGAGTAAAAAAAATCAAGAGCAGTACACTACATTTTCGAAAGACTGTGACCTGAGTGAAAGCTGGAACAATTCTGTTTTTTACATTGAGGCTTATATGAATTAAATGCTGCGTGATTATTATTGAAACAGCCAAATATATAATCCTTAATTAAAAAGAACTGAGAAATATCAACACTCGTCTGCCCACACATCACCTTCTGCCCAGGTGGTCATTTAGTTTGATCAGTGGTTTGTAACCTTTTGATTTTCCCTTCACACTACTGGATCTACAAGTCTTTTCTCTACTATTTTCATAGATCTTGGAACATTAAACATAAATATTTTAATAAGTTGCTGGTGGTAAGCAGTGCGAGGCCAGGGGGGGAGGTGTTCCTGGTCCTTCTTGTTAACTTCCTTTGTGATGCACTTTCTAGCAATTGCTGTCTTTAAACATTGCTGCCTAGATGAGTTAGCTTTTGTAGACAGCTATCTTCTTACCTTAGATCCCTCCAAAAGCTATCATCGTGAATCTCATGGACAAAAACTATTTACCAGAAGTGCTGGACACTTAGAAAGAAAAAGAGGATTGTTATAAACAAAAAAATTGTGATGTCTCATGATAGAGAAATTTCATTCCAACCATGTTTTCAGTATTCTCTTTTGCTAATAATTTTTTCCTACTTCCATTCTATTTTAAAACTAGATCTGAAAATGGTCTGCCAGAAACTGAAGTCCTATTATGCAAAGCCTGAAAAGAAGATAACAAAACAGATGACCACATTGAAACAATCATAAAGATAATGAGAATTATCATATAGCAAGACAGACAAACACTGGTGACCTTCATACAAACTGTCTCCAAAGTGAGTGCACTTATGCCAGAATGTTTATTTTTAATTTTGTTCTCTAATAAAGCAGCAGAATTTTCCATCCACAAAAAGTCATCACTATTTACTCAGCTGTATTAATGCTATTAATCATTTATAGAGCATCATAAATTTGTGCAGTGTTCTACAAACTGAAAAGTATCCTATACCTCAAAGAGATCATGTACAGAAGACAAATCATATACTGAAAAAAATACATATATATTTTGAGTGAAAAAAATTCTGAGACAGGCTTAAAGAAAATTACTTTTTCCAGTAAGGCAAGGTTTTACTTGAAAAAAATATATGATCTAATTTTATAGTTGACTGAAAAAGCTAGGTCAGAACTCATAACACTTTATAGCTCCAGAAAAAAAAAAAAAAATTGAAATCAGAGACCAATTAATTACAATATTCATCAGAGAACAAATGAGAACAGCACATGAGATATTAAGGAAACATATAGAAAGAAGTTTCTTTACAGAATCTGTCACCTTGTAGAGGGAAATCTACAATGAAATAAAGTTATCCAGGTCTAGTAGAGCTATGGAATTGAGGTCATGCGAAATGAAATATACATCATCATATATTTTTATATATTCTTATCTCAGTGATATTGGGCTGCAGTTCAGTAAAACCTTATCTCATTGTGATCAAAACTGCACTGGAATTTCAGGCTAATTAGCCTTCATTATGGAAGCAGAGAGATTTGCCATTCTTGATTCAGTTCTTTTCTTTCTTAATAGAGAAAATTGATTATTTCTAAATCTAAGAAAACATATCTCAAAATATCAAGCAAAAGTCAAGTTATGAATTGGCTTACATGGTACTTTCTTTTGTTTATTTCCCTAATCTCAACCAAGCAGACTGAAATTTCTCTCTTCAGTATGCCAAGTGAGTTTTTCAAACACTTGGGTTTACAGTAAGGGTTGTTTGGTTTGTTTGCCTTGTTTGTTGTTTGGTTGATTGTTCTTGTTTTTCACAGAAATCCTATCCCGATGTATAGGAAGCCTTCCCCAAATGTTTATCTGATTTTTTTAATGTCTAAAATGCTTCACCGAGCTATTTGGATATTAATGTTACCTCAATAGATTGTAATGATTTCTCTATATGTTATACTCTTCCACCTTAATATCTAGAAGCTATGTAATAGCAAAAAAAAAAAAAAAAAAAAAAGTACTACATAGCTCACCTGATATTGAGCTGCATTGTACCTTACTCACATCATTGTATATTCCTGGACTACCAAGTCATCTACCTGTAAGTTATAAACTTACATATATATGTTTAACTCATATGAAAACTAAATTCTAAGACCAGAGGACAAATAGTGGTTGGCGATTCTGGATGTAGCCAAAAGGTTGTGATTAATGGTTCCGTGTCAGGGTGGAGGCTGGTCACAAGTAGTGTCCCTCAGGTGTCGGTCTTGGGACCAGTACTTTTCAACACCTTCATCAATGACACGGACAATGACAGAAAGTTTGTAGATGACACCAAGCTGAGAGGTGCAGTTGATACATTGGAAGGAAGGGAAGCCATCCAGAGGGACCTGGACAGGATGGAGAAGTGAGCCCATGAAAACCTAATGAGGTTCAATAAAGCCAAGTGCAGGGTGCTGGACTTGGACTGGGGCCATCCCAGGTATTTATAGAGACTGGGGGAAGATTTCTTTGAGAGCAGTTGTGAGGAGAAGTACTTGGGGGTCCTTGTAGACAAGAAGCTGGACATGAGCCAGCAGTGTGCGCTTGCAGCCCGTAAGGCCAACTGTGTTCCAGGCTGCATTAAAAAAGAGGCAGCCAGAAGGGAGAGGGAGGTGATTGTCCCCCTCTCCTCAGCCCTTCTGAGGCCTCATTAGGAGTAATGCATCCAGACCATGGGCCACCAGTATAGGAAGGACATGGAGCTCTTAGAGCAGGTCCAAAGGAGGGCCACTAAGGTGATCCTGTGAGGAAAGGTTGAGGGAACTGGGTTTGTTTAGCTTGGAGAAGAGAAGGCTCTGGGGAGACCTCATTGTGGCCTTCCAGTACTTGAAGGCAGCTTATAAACAGGAAGGGGAATAGCTATTTATGAGGATGGATAGTGATAGGACAAGGGGGAATGTTCTTAAACAGAGACAGGGGAGGTTTAAGTTAGATATTAGAAGGAAGTTTTTCACACAGAGGGTGGTGATACACTAGAACAGGTTGCCCAAGGAGATTGTGGATGCTCCATCCCTGGAGGCACTCAAGGCCATGCTGGATGTGGCTCTGGGCAGCCTGGTCTGGTGGTTGGCTACCATGCTATGTGGATGAAACTGGATGATCATTGTGGTCCTTTTCAACCTAGGCAATTCTATGATTCTGCGATTCTAAGATTCTATGAATGTAAAAGATCAAATTGCATCCTTTCATACTTCTGTTTTGTTCACCTGGATCCTCCAATTTCTTCCATACCTTCATACTGTAAAACACGGTATTATAAATAGCTGTTATTCTAATCTTTTTTCAGGTAAAAATGACTCTTTATGGTTGTATGCTTATAACCCATACAATTTTGAGGGAAAAGTTTTGGCAGCATATGAATGTACTGGAATAACAAGTATTTTAGTATGTAGAATAGGCTAGAATAAGACCAAAACGGAGATAATTTAAATTCTCATTGAAATGTATTTCTATGACCTCTTCTCCGTTCTGGAATGCAGTCTCTTACGATATGGATCCAATTAAGCCAGAAAGAATTTGCCATGGGTTTCTAAGAAATCAGAGGTTCATGTTGCGTTAAAGCTTATCAAATTTCAGAGCTAATAGATCTGATCTTAAAATTTTACTGGTGGGACTGTGTACAAATTGGACCTAATTGTACTGATTTTCATATGTCCATAGAGGAACATAATGTGGTGAACAGGCCATGTCTACAGAAATAGAAATTAATACAACAACAACAAAATCTTCTACCAATTGGACTGCTTTATGGGAAGAACCTTATTGTTAGTATGCAGTTTAAGTTTTCTCTTTCTTCCTTTCCTTTTTTTCCTCCCCTTTCTTTCTTTTTTTCTTTCTTTTTTTTTAATGTTAACAACTTCATCTGTATACACTCTGTTGAAAATTAGATATTGCTGATACTTAATTTATCAGTTTCATATTATATTTATAGGTAATTGAAAACCAAAAAACCAGAACAGGTGTATTATTTTGTCTTCACTTAAATAACAGTGAAGACAAACTTTCTTGGCACACTCTGCTCAGGACAATTCAGCCTAGTGTTATTGTAACTAAACTCTTTTAGTACTTCTAACAAATATAGTTTGAAACTAGCTCATCACTACCAATTCTTTGCCTGGTGGAGATTTTCGTAGATCTGTTTCTACACCTTTCTATGCCATCTCCTGCCTTACTTTATATTCATTAAGCTTTGTTTTCATACCTGTACTGGCTGGGCTACTGTGAAAATAAACAGTAGAAAGGTTCAGGAAAGATTTTTATTTCCCTCTCTCTCACCATATCTATATCAGATCATGGAGTACCACATATGTGGAATAGTAATAGCTGCTTTATACTAGTCAGTATTCATACATAAGTCTGCATGAATATTGAAACTATTCCATAAAGATTTCTTAGGATGAGAAAGAGTTTTCTAGTATGGAAAAAGATATTTAAAAACAATCATAATTTCTAGTTTTAAGATAAAAAAAAGAATAAAGATTGAAGATAGAAAAAGAATAAAGTACTTTTGGCAGATCATACACAGTAAATACTATGAAAAATAACCATCAGGTGGAAAACACATAATGAGTAATTTAGCTTTGCGAAACTTATGACAGACCCAATGATCTAAAGAAAACAATTACTTATAAACTTAATATGATATGTCAAGGGTTAAAAAAACTGAAGTCATTCTGAAGAATGGATTTTCATCACTTTCACCGTGAAATACAAGAGTTTGTATAGACCATTTTCCAAGCTTACTTCAAGTCTAGTTATGACTATGAATTATGTGGATAGAGTTTCAAAACCTTACACTTGGAGAAACAGCGCAGTCTGTCTTGCTGCTTTGACCTTTTCAACGTCCTCTGATTCAGATGACCATCTGTGTTCTTCTTCAGAATAGCAGAAACCTGGGACAAACAGAAGAAATGTAAGAAAGGTCAAGTCAGTATAGCAAAGTTCAATTTGACAGAATAGGCTAGACATTTGAATGTAGATAAAATCTGTGCCAAAAAAACATGAAAAGAAACTAACAACTACATGTCACATCACAATGCATCCCCAGGAGTGTAGTAGTTGAAAACAAAAATCAAAGACCAGTAAGTGAATCACATTTCACAGCCTATAGTGCTCTCTTGGGTAGTGGAATCACAGCCGTTAGTTACAGTTTTATAAACAGTCCTTCATATGGTCAAAACTTCATGCAAAATTAATAGCGAGAGTAAATTATATTAAAAAACACCAGCAACACACATTGAGATTCTTATCCATCAAATTTTTAGATGTTTGTAGTGTAGAACAATGATATTTTCAGTCCAGAAATAATGCAACTATTAATGCCAGTGGAATGTGAGCGTTAGACAAATTATTTGAGAACCTCTGTCCTCAGTGTCAGTGCTGGAAACAAAGGCTGAAAAACCCTCATGGAAACTTTCAGACTTCTCCATTTAATATACCTACAGAGGTCTTACATATCTAAAGGACGAATCAGCTATTAGTTGGATATATATTTCTTGAATAACTGTAGGTAGGATAGACACAGTTGACATCAGAGTTGAAGAAAGAGAAAAAAACCTGTGCCTAGGGATGACAGAAATTTCAGATTATCTAGAAGTTCTGTGAAACATGCATTACTTCCTTGTTCTAATAGCAAATATCTGAAGCAATTCTAGCTGTTATCTAGATCAAATTCCTTAAAAATTTGGATGGGATTTCATTGGAAAGGATTTGAATGAAAGAGCTTTGTTTCATGACTGAATGAGTAAAGCACTGTGATAACTTATGTTTCTGTGGTATTAGCATGAATATAAAGTATCAGAAGGAAACATAATTCTTGTTGTACATTATTCCTATCACAGAATTACAGCATGGCTCAGATAGGAAGGGATCTCTGGAGGTCATTTGATCCAATCCTCTTGCTAAAGCAGAATCCCCTTCTACAGCAGAGTGCCCTGGATGGCTTTTGAAAATATTCAAGGAGACTCCACAACCTCTCTGGATGCCTGTGCCAGCACTCAGTCACCCACTTGGTAGAATCAGAGAAATATCCCGAGTGACACAGGATGCACTAGAACTATCCACATTTTCAACCATGTTTCTTAGAGCATTGTCCAGATTCTTCATGAATTCTAGCAGGCTTGGTGCTGTGACTACTGCCATGGGAGCCTACGCCAGTACCTGAACTTCTATTGGATGCAAATATCTTTCCCTACAAGCTCAGCAAGACATACGTTGTCTGAAAACAGAGATCTGAGATTTTATAAACCCTTCAAATCCAGCTAGGTCTCCATTCAGAAAAAGGCACCACACCTTGTATATCTCTCAGAAGAATTTAGAATGCTACCACCTGTTCTACTTTCGTGTAGCAGATGAAACCTAGTTTTCACATATGAAAAAAATAAGAATAAATGCATACCAGTATATTAATTCATTTGCAAATAAACATATACATTTTACAATAATTGCCTATAGAGACTTTCAGTTTAACTATTGGGCAGGTGATAGAAATATGAATTCAGTTTCCTCCCCAGGAATCAGGCTGTTATGGAAATGAAAGCAAAATGAAGATCACTTGGAATGGAATACATTTTAAATGTCTGCTTTAGATCATGAAACATCCCAGATCATACTAAAATTTCTAAAAAGCTAGATTTTCTCGCTAGTAAAGAAGAGTTCCCTTATGATTAGGTGGAATGTCTTGTGTTCCAGTTTGTGTCAGTTACCTCTTGTTCTTCTCCTTGAGCACCGCTGAAAAGAGCCTGACTAAGGCTGCCTTGCTCCCTTTGCCAGTGTGGAGAAAAACTACCATATTAATGGTACAAAAGACCTAAGAGAAAACAAAATTTCATTTACCCTTACTGCGTACTGCTGAAGTTTGACAATTGCCTAGGAGAGATTTCTCATAGTGCCCCTTATGGAAGAAATGCATTCTGATGTTTTACTTAAATCACTGTTGTAAGTATATGGGCTCAGGTCTTGAATAAGCAAGCCAATAATATCTCAGTAATCTCACACTGATGCCAGAAGTGTGGGTTTAATGTAGGATTCAGAAACATCTATGAAATTACACTGTTTCCTATGTCAGTTACTCTAGGTTCTAGATTAAATAATTGACTTACAGAATATTAAGAAAGGAAATAACAATTTCTTAAGATTTAAACTCAATCCCTTTAAGCAGCAATCTTTAAAAACAAAACAAAACAAAACTCCAAATTGATGCTTTTGGGCTAAATTGTTTTCAAGAGCAACAAATAACAACAGGGGATGTACGCTGCGTCCCATATTAAGGAATGAAAAGGTAAGGAATGATAAACAGGATTGATAGTGAAAGGAGACAAAATGTTGGACCATGCTTGGCTATGGATTTATGAAAAAGTGTCTCAACCAGACCATTTGTAGAGAAATAAAGCTAAAATGCATATAATGAGTGATAGGAAGTAATAAAGATAAGCACAGATTAAAAAAGTATTCTGAGAACTCATCATTCAGGTAGCTTAAGGGAAAATAGAAGGCAAAATAAATGAAAAAAAAGTAAATTAAAAAATCAAATAGGAACACTAAACAGGAATTTTCAGTCAAGAATCATATGGACTTCACTCCAGATCCAAAGAAACACTAATTCATATACATGAACTGATGTCTGGCTAGGGAGGCCCCTCAGATATCATCAAGAAAGAATCTGAGTATTAGAGATGGGAGCACGTGGCGAAGCCTCAGTTGTGCTACTTTTAGCAGCTGAAGTGTTTATTTATTAGAACGAAAACTGATGTGTGAGTTTACAGCAGTCAATAAGACAAACAACATTCTTGTCAAGAAACATTTCACATCCCACTAACTGTAGTGTTTCAAGCCCTACACAATTACGCAGTCCACTTAATTGCTATCTTTTTAGGAATATAAGCAACTGAAAAATCTCGACCCATATAAAGTCTAAACTCATTAACTCAGTCTTCTGGTATTTTAACAGCAAAGCTAATAACCACAACAGCCTTTATACTGAAGGTAATATAAGAATAAATATGGTCCATTCCTAACTGGACAACAGTCAGTGTAACATGAAGATTTGCAAGTGGATTTTTTTGTTCAAAGAGTTAAAAATGATGCAGACGACATAATTTGTTTCAGTCTCTGTTGTAAAACAAAGATGAATTTGATACACAGGTTGCATAATCACCAAGGCAGAGCTGCTGTTGAAAGTTCTGACAGCTCCCATTTACTTCAAAACTGAGCGGCCTTCTTTCTAGTGTGCAAGTTTTTTCACATTAGTTTTTCTCTTGTTTCTTAAAGCCATCTTTATTAGATGTGAATGCTGATGCACTCTTGTTTGCCTATTTATCAGTTAAATATATATTATGTATTCTGTTTTGTTACAAATTTATGGCTAACTAACAAAATGAAGAGCTATCTGATTTACCAGATCATGAAGACTCATCTACAGGGAAGGTACAGTAACTTCTATATGAGGAAAAATTCAAACACCTCTGTGAGAAGTGTCTGGAAAGCAGGAGAGGAGTAAAAGAAAGGAAGGAACTCCCACTGTAACGAAAGAGTAGTGTAGGAACAAGGAGCACAAAGCCACTGACAACTAAACTTTCTGAAAATCTCCTGGGGGAAAATACTTGAAAGTTTATTTCTACTATTTCCAAGGTGGATTTTTTTTTGCCAAAATTTTTTATCATCAGTGATGACATTAAAAAGGAGAAACCTTAGTTCAGCAGAGGTTTTGATCTTTGGTCCATGAAGAAGATAAAATCAAGAGTGTTTCAAGATATTGAAAACTGTGTGCAAAATAATAACACAGGTTTAAAATCAAATTAAGGGATCATCTAAGGGATAATCTAGAAGATACCTGAGGTACTTAATAGTCTCCAAACTAGAAGTAGTTACTCTGTGACTTGGAAGGGAGACCACATCTAACTGTCCACCTCCTGGAGACAGCCAAAGTCATGTTCAGCCATTTAATTGTGGTGTATACCTCCAGAAAAACCTAGCATTATTTTTCTCTCAATCTATGTTCAACTGATTGGCACTCTCATTGAGTTTTTCTGTGTAGTTCCTTAGGAAACTAATTTATTTTATTAGGTTTCTCAGGAAGTAACATATTACCTAAAGCACTTAGCATGAAGCTTGGAGCAGCTTTCATTTACAGAGGCTTGCACATTCATAATTACTCTTTGTTGGTCATAAAGGCAACCATCTTCTAAGAATGTTTATCATTCTTTGCACTGGAAGTATATTGAGATATCAAGAAAGAAGAAAATGCATATGTCTGTACAAAAAGACATATTAAGCTTGAATTTCATCAGTTGTTTAAGACTTTGGTTTTTGAAATTTTTTCTTTCATACACAAACTCTTTAATTTGTCATCCAAAAAATACTCATGGGTGAATTGTCAGTTATTGAAAAATCTACCTTTCTATAGATCAGTTTACAAATATAGTACATACCAACAACTGATATACACAATAATTGCTGTTGGGTAAGAAACTCAGTGTTGGATGAAATGGCTCCAGTAGAAGTGGGTATGTTTTCTTTTCTTTCTTTTTTCTTTTTTTTTTTTCTTTTAAGGAATATAAAACCTGTAGTGCTTTGTCAATATTAAATTTTCCCACATAAATAACAGTAATAGGTTGGTCCCATTAATTCCTGTAGATTTATTATATTGTCCCATATATGGAGCTTTAACTTCAATATTGCATATTAAAGAAAGATCAGATAGATAGATTTTGTTTATAACTTGTTTGTTCCTCATGGGAGCTTCCATGCTAGATAGAACCACCCTGAGTTTTGCTGCAGAATAAGAAGTGAAGGGTAATGAAAAAAAGTAGTACAACAGCACATTTGTTATATAGATCAAACTCATACAGAACAGCTTTTCACAGGAATAGAGTCAAATCAAAATGGAGAAAGTAAATTTGATCATAAACTGTGATTTTTCAACCACAGAGATACACCCAGTAGATGACTTTCTTACTTAGACAGCAAAGCTAAAATGAGATTCAGCCAGTGAATGTTCATTCACTGACTGAAAATTCAGCAAGAAAAGAAAAGCACTCGACACCTACTTACTCTATTGCTTTACCCAAATTCTTTGAATTAGGTTTGGATTAAAAGAGAGTTCATATGCTTAGTAGGTTCCTTCAACAGGCTCATTCAGTTGCTCTGCTTAGATACCTCTCTTGGACCATTTTCATGAGGAAACCTTCTCCTCCCTTAATGTCTTTACAGAATATGACAGATATGGCTTTGTAGTTTGCAACCTATTTGTTGTCCAGTCATTTAAAGTGTTACATTAAAAAAAAAACAAACGACCTCTTTTCCAACTACAAACAATTGGAAATGTTACTGAAGATTTATTTTACTGATCCCTCACTCCTGTTTCTTTTTTTTTTTCTTTTTTTTTTTCTTTTTTTTGTCTGACTGGTAAATAATTCAGATTGGTTATACATTCTGGAGTTAGGCCAACAAATAATTGAGGCTGGTTTCCATTCCATATAAAGATAAACAAGAGGAAGAAGGTATAATTTTATGCACTGAGCATACATTCTAAAGACACAGGAAATCTTAAAACCAGGATAAAACAAAGTGCTTCACAAGTACATACACATAAAAACTCAATTAGTTAGGCCAAGGTAAAACACACTGAATGTGCAATGATTTAGAAGGGTAAGAAGGTGATAAAACTGCCCAATATCAAATACTTTGAAGAGCTTAGTTGGGTCATCACAATTGTATCTTGATATCTGTTTCATTCTTTACCCACACAGAAAATTTGATTCCTTTTTTTTTTTAAGAAAAATAAAAAAGGATGGTGTTTTAGGTTCCCCTACCTTACCAGCAGCATTTCTCACTGGAAGAAAAATATTAACTAGAGATACGCTTCATGTTTTCTGTGTTACTGGGTTTGGTATTTTGTTAGTTCTGCAGGCAGAAGAGCTATTTTAATACAACAGGAATTGTAATTTGGTGTTTCTTCCACTTCTACTTCACATTCTGTGGTGCTTCATGAATGTGGCACTGCAAAATTCATACAATTGAAAAAAAAAAAAATTCAACAACAACAAACTCAGTCTGTGAGACTGCCAGGCAGTAAAACAATTTTTTACATACATAGGATTAGATTTTGTAGAAGGCGGTTGTATTCCATGGTTTAAATCATATGTATAGTTATATACACAGAAAACATGAATGGTTTGTCAGACAGAGGAGCAAAACCAGAATATTCCAGTTTGCCAGCCTGAAGAGATACTGGTTTCTTGTTTGTTTGTTTTGTTTTTCAGATCTCACTTCTAAAAGAACTTAGCTTTTAAACAAGGATTGGGGTGACTCAAGGTGTGAAGGTAGAAGACAACCTCTGCTGCAGAGACTATGACTTAGTTTAGGATATTGAAAAAACCAAGGTCACGATCCTGCAGAAAAAAAACAAACACCAAAACAAACAAAGAAAAAAAAAAAACACAGAAAAAAACTCAAATATAAAAAGGATATATAGAGAGGTGAGAAGCATGGACAGATAACCTTGGAGGACTGTAGAGGCTGTGTCTGAACATTCAGAGATGAAGTTAGTGAAACTATTTCCTGCTTGGAACTTAATTCCATGTCAAAGGGAAAAGAAGGGTTTCTGTAAGTATTTGTGTAGCAAAAGGAAGACCAGGGAAATTTTAGGCTGGCTGCTGTATGTGGCAAGGGAACTGCTGACCTAGAACACATACAAAACTTAGTTACTGAATGCTTTATTCACCTCAATATTCAGTAGTGGAAATATTCAAAAGCAATCTGAATATAGTCCTGGGCAGTCTGGGCATACTTCAGCATGGTGTTGGATCAGATGACCTCCAGAAATCCTTTCCAACCTTCTATTCTGTGATTCTGTGAGGTGTTTCAAGTGAAAGACTGAAAACTTGACCTATATAATCTGGTGTGAGGCTCCTTGTTCATATTCCTAAGATGAATCAAAAGTCATCAACTCACTCAAGAGTGAAGAAAAACAAGAAGGCAATAGCTATCTCTTCTGACTCCTAGACAAAGAAGATAAGATCTTATAGAATAGGTTTCTGTTCCCAAAGTCAGCCATTAGAAAAATAGCTTTATTATTATTACTATTATTTCTTAGAATACTTTTCTAATTGCAGCTTTCAATTGCTTTCATCACTGTCTTAAAAGGATTTTTTTCTAACAAATGGCTGCATTAGTCTTTTGCCTTATTGCGACTTAAGAACTCCCGCTGTGTGTATTTTCAATTAAATATTTATTCTGGCTTAATAACTATTACAGCTCAGTAATTGCTGTGATAGCAGAATGATCTGACGGTGATGAAGAGTTCAAAACAAAAATCTGTCATAACAGATCTCTGTCAAGAAATTAGCCAGAAACAGTCATTAGATCCAAACTTTCCAGTACAGGTAGGGATTTCAACAGTGTTAAATCTCCTGGTAACATGGTGCCTGTCAATGTTAGCACAGTAGCTTATAGAGCACACCATTTTTTTTTTCCATACAGTTACATATAAATTAATAAATCAGGTCAAAGTTATTAAAAAATATTTCCAACCAAAATCTGCTGTGAATGTCAGATGGAATTCCTTATGGTTCCATTTTCCTTCGTGTAGCAAAATCTACATTGAATATTATTACCAACAGATATCTTCTGCTGCAGGAGAAGAAGAGGAATGTTGAGAGATCTCAACATGTGAGGTGTCAGACTGTTCACTTACTGTTTTCCCCTCTCCCTTAAAAATTAAATGAACAAACAAGCATACTGAATTTTTCATTTAGAAACAGAAATATAAAAACGAAGAATTAATGAAGTACTCATTTGATAGAAAACATCTATTACATTCTTCTTTTACATCTTCCTGAGAGACAAACACGCACACAAAAAAGCAAGTCTAAATTTTTCTTTTTTATTTTCCCCTTTGTATGTGGTCTGATGAATAAATTCCTATGTATCATTTCTCCCTACAAGACAGTTAATTTGACATGCAGCTTGACAATACAAAGGGCCATCCTCACTCCCGTCCTCCTTACTGTTTTTTCCTTACTTTCAACTTGGATTTCCACAACTGCCATACAATCTTACTTTTTGTTTGCCAAGCAAAAGTAGTCTCTGCAAAGAGTAGAACGCTACCTTTTAACTGCATTGCTTCCTTTAAGAATAATAAATAAAAAAAACGCAAAGGTTTTTTTTTCTTCAGTTGTGTTACGTGCTTAGCCATACTTCAAAATGACATACAAGAAGATGTAGCTCTTCTGTACTGTTAAGTGAAACAAAACTCTCCTTGTGAGAATTTGCATGTCATATATATCCAGATGCATCTTTACATTTACGTACATAGTAGGCAAAATTCATACAATCCAGGAGTCTTTCCTGTTATCCAGGATGCTTAAATTTCATGTACTTAGGAATGACACAGTATTTGGTGATATCTGTTTCACGTTTTAAAACACCTGTTTTCTTTACTCATATTGCTCTACTGGCCTGAGAAGGATGCAAACAATCATATATTTTTTCATCTTGTTATAGACACTAATAAACTGCTTCTATGGTAAGGAGCCCTACAGTATTAATCCTACTGTAAATCCTATTCTATAATGATCTCCCAGAGCTGCTATCATTTGTCAGCAGTACACACTTTTTAGTGTTCAAGGCGCAGACCATGTCACTGCTGTGTAGATCACAACTTTGTGTCTTGCGTGGCATCTTCTTCGATTCATGATCAAAATGACCAGTTAGCTTGTAAATTAGATTTCCACAGTTCATGCAGCTCACACTATAGCTTATTAGTTTAGAAACAATTATGTCATCATGTACACTGCAGAGCTAGTGCAAACAGCAATATTGAAACCGCTGGCTCAAAGCCAGATAATTAAAAGCAATTGTGTGAATAATGCAACTGCAGAACAGATTCAGTGCTTTGTAAAGAGTTGGCCACCTACCACTGGCACTTAAGCAGTGGAACACGTGGTG
Organism: Alectoris magna; assembly: GCA_030625065.1. NCBI lineage: Eukaryota > Metazoa > Chordata > Aves > Galliformes > Phasianidae > Alectoris > Alectoris magna. The sequence goes on along the minus strand of CM060561.1, from coordinate 72,723,434 downwards.
CTATAAGAGAGTCATGCTTTTTGAAAGTGCACATTACTTGAGGTGATTTATAAGGATGGGGGTGAGTGAGGGAATTAACTTTATTCTTTGTGCAGAAGAAACTCCCTTATCCTGAGGTTACTCTTGTTGAGAGACACAAATGAATTTTAATCTAGACCTTGAAGGGGGAGGAATTGTGGAAATACTGAGAAATGCTTTAAAACTGGGTAGTTTATTATGAGCCTGGATGAAAATAATATAATAAAAATCTACCTTTCATAACTATCTTCCAAGCCAGGATTTTTTTTTCTCTTGTATACATTTTTTAGAATTCGTTCAAGCCTACATGAGATCTAATATTAGCTCTAAAGGTTTAAAATGATTTACTGTGAAATGTTGTACTGTATGCTTTTCCTTTAGGCTGTCATCGTGTAAAATATTTTATTTGAGTATGATGTTATATCCTTTCGCTTCTGCTACAACGGATAACAAAGTAGATCCATATTTGTTGTTAGGTCTATTTTGCTTTTTCTGATATGACATCATAAGATGTTCCCTTGAACTACCTCTTGGATTCCTTTCATTTTTTCAATGTTTGCTACATCTTCTTTCAGCAGCACAAAATGAACAAGCAACACTCAGTGACAGAAAAAGAGGGAAAATTTAAGAGCTTGAGAGGCTGAGGACACTTTTTAAGGTCCCTTTCAATGGTACTATTCTATGTTCAATGTATGTTCTATGTACTATGTTCTCTGTATCTGAACCTAAAGGAATTTAGAAATGGGATACCTTATAGTAGAGAGAGGAAATAATGTTCTTTTTTTTAAATTTATTTATTTATTTATTTATTTTTATGTCATAAACAGGGTTAAAAGTTAAGAAAAACAATCACTCACCACTACCATCAAAAAACAAAAACAAGAAAATAAAACAGTGAAATCATCTGCCAGAGATAAATAACTTCAAGAAACTTGAAAACTTAAACTGAAGAACCCCAAAATTGATAAAGAGATTGGTAGCCTAGTAAAATTTATTCTTAAATCAGATATTCCAAGACTTAGACAGTACTAATTCCTGCATGGTTTTCTAAAAGAAAAAACAATTATTTCACTGTAGCCTCATAAAATCAAGAATCTTTAGGCCTGATAGAAAAATTTGTAAGTGATCCTTTAATCAACTCCTGTTGAAATTGATTGAATTTTCAAGAATTTATTTTCTAATATACTTCATGGACTAAGCGATCAAATTCAAAACTTAAAGGAATTCATAAAGTTTCTCAACTGCTTCTCAATCCCCACTGCTTTTTGTTTTTCTTTTTTAGTTAGTTAAACACATCCAGTAGTAGCTCCAACACTAATTTAAGTAAAGTGGCTTTTATACTTCCAGACAACCTAACCATACTAGATCCTGAAGCCCAGGTACTTTACTTTGCTCATTAAGAAGGATAGGTTCAGCTAACGAAGTATTTCTGGCTTTTACAATAGTAGCTACTTAAGAGTAGTGTTTTCTTCCCTACAATGCATGTGAGGACATGCTACAAGGTCCCTAGCCAGAAAGCACAGCCAAAGGACTTGCAGTTGCCAGATTTCAACTAAAACTAATTTTATTGCAACTGGTTGCCTGCATCCAGGATTCTTATTGAAAAAGAAGTTTTCTCCAATGCTTTTTCTCTGACATTTCTATGCAGGCTGAAAAGAAAAAAACAAAACGCTTTGTCTTAAATTAATGTTAATAAAATCTGAAATATTACAATGATTTTTTTTTTAATAAGTTTTAATGCAACCAGTTTACACAGTAGTCAATTCATAGCTATTGATTATTTAGCTATTTTGTAAAGCGAATTAAGCTTTGAAGGAATACAAACATAATATGTCAAGGTTCCAATTCTTATATTTCTCCCTACGTAGTGGAAGGTTTATTTGGAAAGCAGAGATTTCAGTTCCTCTTTTGTCTCTGAAATACAGCTGCTCGTGATTCCCCATTGTGTGAAGCATGAGTAAAATAATCCAGTTAGAAACAAGTCATGAAAAGTTGAGTCAGAACGAGACATTTTTTTTCCAAGCAGCTCTGGGCTGCAATTTCTTTCACAAGTCAATCAGAGAGATGAGATGATAGTTTTAATCCTACAAATGTAACTACATCAAATTTTTCAGGAAATACTTCTGGTATTCTTTTAAGACCATGCTAGAATCAGGCTCCTGAAATGTTCTCCCACTGCAGTGTTTTCAGATTAGCAAACCAGAGCTAAGCATATACTATGTCCAGTGTTGTCATCTAGATTTATACAGAGTATCTTAATGTACTAGTAGGCTGATGTAAGAAACTAAACTTAAGCATAGAAAGACAAACTAAATCTTCAAGATGGAAGAGTGTGGAATCCTCAGAGGAAGAAACTCTAAAGAAATTGCTAATTTAAGTGTTTAGATAATCACTAGCAGGTGCTGATTACTGTCTGAGCAGGCGAGGGTTCTACTTGGGTATACCCTGAAGGTATAAGCATGTTTTGATGCAATTAAGTGAGAATAATTTGGGCTGGAAGAAGGGGAGGATAACGAAGAAATCAGAAGGAAAAGAAATGAATAAGAAAAAATAATGCATTTAGTATCCTATCTATCTGAAAAGTTCTGTTGCTGGATTTTCATTTTTAATAGTAACCTGGCTTACATAGGAAAGGCCTCCTGTGACCAGCATTTACAAACTCCTCTGTGGTACGGAGTAAGACAGAATCATGTCTATATCGAAAAGGCCATTTATCACAGCCTAAGCTAAACAAACCTCATTGTATTTACCAAGAAGCTAGACTACCTTGTTCATTTTTGTTTTGCATTGGTTTTCTTTCTTTTTTTTTTTTTTGGGGGGGGGGGGGGGGGGGAGTTGTATTATTTGTGTTTGAGACCTTCGCCACTTTAATTCTCACAGTTTGATCCACTTAGATAAAGTGGTTTTGGGGTTCCCAAGCCTCTCACACAAATTTTGTCAAACAGATTGAGAAAAGCACTACTGAAGCATGAAGATTAAATTTAGTAAAAACTGAACACACAAAAAAGAACTCTGAGATATCTATTTGTTACAGAAAGGAGGTGCTAGAATTTTTTTACCCAATAATGTTACAGATAGCACATCAACATTTTTAAAGACAATAATTTATTTAGATACATGTAGTATACAGAATCTATATTAAATATATTCCTCAAAGAAAATAGCATCTTAAAAAACAGGTAATGTTTATGGACAGCTTTCTCTTAGTTTTCAGTTTAAACTCACCCTGTGACAAATATTCCCTTATCTAACAGCAACAATAACAAATCCTCTGTGATTAACTACATTTCAAATTAGACACTGAAGAGCGTCATCTCTCATCATGAGTTAGATTCAATGCATAGGATGTTCCATATGAACATGAGGAAAATTTTCATTACCTTGAGGGTGACAAAGCACTGCAACAGACTGCCCAGAGAGGTTGTGGCATCTCCTTCTGTGGAGGTACTCAAAATCCCCCTGCATGCTTTCATGTGTAACCTACTCTTAAGGAACTACCTTTAGCAGTGGATTGGGCTCGATGGTCTCCTGAGCTCCCTTCTGATTCCCACTGTTCTGTGATTCTATGATTCTATGATTTAGCAAAATGATCTACAAGAAACACAGGGAATATCAGTATCAGTATATGTATCAAGAGAGTGGTGGACATGATGGACTTACTCTTGAAAGACGAATGAGTAAAAATGTATATGAAAAAAGTGGAGATTTTTTTATTAAACTATTGTTTAATTTGTTTAATAACGTATGAATTGCTTTATAGTACTTTTTAAACACCATTTTAAGTTGCTAGTAAGAAGTCAGTTCTACAGAGAATGTAGAGCATTCTCTACAGAGAAGAGACATATGCACTTTATTTTGAACAATTCTGCAACTTAAAAGAATGATGGATGTAACATGTATGTAAGAAGCAGAGAAAGAGCAGCATTATAACTAAATAAAAATGGAAAACAGATAGACAGACTGCTCGAGTATAAATAAGTGCTTGTGCAATCTCTAAGCAAGATCCTCCTATTTATACTTACCTACAGCATATTCCACACTAATCATTTGCTTCTTAAAAGACACTGCCAATTTCAAAACTTGCACATACCTCTTCCAAGAATTTTATGAATTTGAAGGGAAAATTTCTGTTTGGTATTAGATAAGCCAGTGTGAGATCCTTTGAAATGCATACTATTATAGTCCATATAGCAAACTCTAAGCCAATGGTGCCAAAAAAAAAGTCAGTATATTGACTTGTAAGGGTGAAAAATTAAAGGCGTCAAAATTTTGTTTTCAAAAGATTATTGGTTAAATAAGAAGGAAAAAAATGTAAACTTTAAAAACAGAATTCACAAATAGAATGAGATTACTGGCAACCTCTTTTTAAATGATTTTAATATGAATCTGCTATAATTCGGGAATTGTGAGTTACAAAATGCAATCTGCACGAAAACTCATGAGAAAAGTTAAAAAAAATTTTTGACAAACAGGAGGAAATGAAGTGGATACCAGAGCTTTACTGCTGGTTTTTCCATTTCCAACTGTTCATGGAAATACAGCTTACACTTTCAGCTATAATACTGGGATTTCTCACAACAATTGCTATGGTTTTTCATTGTTTCTATTGTCAGAAAACTTCACATCTAAAACCTCTGCAGTATTTTTTTCTTTATTGATAAATCTTTAGTTCATACTTTATACCTGGTTGCAATACTTTACTGTAAGGAACCAATGATCAGTATTTCAGAGTTTTTAGTTAGATGACAACTGTAGTCAGATTATTTGAATGAATTCTTTGGTAACTACTCTAAAATTACATTATATTTGCCAAACTAACAATTTCAAGTTCTCAACCTAATGAATGAATTTTTCTTTAAGGACATACAGGATGCTCTGCTGCAGGTAAGAACTGAATAAGAATGGAGAGACTGAAAAACTGACTCAACACTTCAAGCATTGTCATTTCCTTTTCCTTTCTTACTTTGGATACTTCAAACATCTTCTACCACTGGTGAAGATGATGGCTAGACTGGGGATATTCTTTCATACCCCATCTGTTAAGAAGCTGACCTTTGCAATTATACCTGATAGCCTAAATAGCACATAAGTTAAATTAATGTAATTATAATTCTTTGAATTGATGTGATGTTGGCAGCTTAAATAAATGAGTAGGAAGTAATTTAAACAAGTGCTAATGGATAGAGAATAATGTAGCAGCCCTTTGAAACATTCCTTATTGTAGGGAATGTTCACTCCTTACTTCCTTATGACAATGCTGTGCTAAGAACCAGAGAAAGTGATTACTGACTAGCAGTCAGTTTCTAAAGCCATGCTAAAATGTTCTGGTGGACTTAATAATTTATAGTATCACACCTGAATAAAAAAAGACAGCATTTAAGATTACCTTTATTTCCTCCTGAACTTTACAAGTGTCAAAATTTCATTGTTCTGAACATCATACCAAGTGGCTTGATTTAAAACTTGAGTCAATTTCATTTAATCTTACTGTATATTTTTTTCTTTAAAAGTAATACAAAAAGCATATTTAAAAGACTTTTGATCCCACTGGAATGACAGTGTCAGTCTTAGCTGACTTGGAATCTTTATGAATAGCTTTCTTCTGTCTTCCTAAGCTTGGAAGTAGTTGTGTGGATTCATATCCAGAGAGATAGCCAAAGAACCTCAGAATATTATTCAAACACCAGAAGCTACTTTATTCTTAGTGATTTCTTTTTTCATTAGTTAGTTAGTTTGTTTGTTTCTGTAGCACAGAATAATATGACATAATTCTTAAATACTAACTACCAGCTTCTCAGACACAGTTTCTGAAAACATTAGCTGTAAAAAATTTTAGCTGAATTGGTTCTGCTTGAGTGTAAACATATGACTTATTATCCATCCAACACATATAAAATCCTTTAGAACAGTCATAGATTAATACTAATGCTTTGGGAAGCTTTGAAGAAAATCAGCACTTCAGTGGAGCTTTGGTAGTTCTGGGTAAAATTGTCCATCACTTTCAGTATATCCTTACTAATTTTTCGGCTCCATGATTAAGGCATCTATCTTAATTAATATCAGTCATACCTGGAAAGATATATAAGAAAGAAAATTTATTTCATCCTATGGAAAAATTTTATCTCTAGAGCTAATGATCTTATCTTTTATACCTCTTGTTAATCCTTCTGAATGCACAACCACCTTTTATTCCCATTTCTACCTTCTAAAAATGTTGAATACAGAAAAGCTGCCATGAGACATGTTAGAAATGGAAAACCATTGATCATTCATGGGATAATATTTTTCTTCCTTGGGTTTAAAACAACATTTTTTATTTTAAAAAGTCTTCATTCAATTAATTAAATTATTAAAGAGAAAAAATACTGATTTTTCTGAGCTCGTCCTAAATCTGACTGCTGAGGGAAAAGCTATTTAAGGTGAAAACAATATGTCAGATAATTATATATTTGAAATATATATATTAATATCTTTCTATGAAAGAGGTGTTCTTCAACATATTAAAAAAACTGTTTACCTGCAGGAAAGCTTGCTGTATTTTTGGACAAGTAACAGAGAAATACTGTGAACTATCCAAAGATTTCTTTGAAAAAGTTTAGCTCCACACAGTAGTTCAAACTGTTCTATTTGCATTCTTCTTTCTCTTTAATTGGAATTTGTTTTACACCTCAAAAGTATTTTGAACCTCTATCTGGACGATTTATGATAGGGCTCTGAACTTTGGCCTATCCTATTACTGTCTAGCTTCTCCTGAGAACTTCTTCAGTATGCAGGTCTCAGGTCATGAGGAATCTGTTGTCAGAAAACCTCTTCCTCTTGGGAAATCTGTTGTCAGAAACCTAACTTCGTGGTTGTTGATCCCTCTTTTATCCTCCTTTTTTCCTGCCTACATGACATCCCTGGGTGCTTGGTAAGAGTCATGTGTAGCACCCCCTGAGATGGCCATCTTCCTTGAGATAAGCCCACACAAAAGACTGCTTCCTGGCCATTAATCTGCAGATTCTCTCTCTCTCATTGCCCTGGCCTTGTCCGTCCGTGTCCCTCAGAGAAAGGATTTCTCAACCCTTGACCGGGACTTGCTGCGATTTATTCATCTGTGTCCTTCAGAAAAAAAGATTTCTCAACCCTTGGCCAGGACTTGTTTGGACTTGTTCCTCAGCAAGCTTTGAGGCAATGGCATAAAAGAATAATCTCTTAGAACTCAGAGCTCAGAATAACCCTCTGCAAATTAATCAGTGTCCAAACAATCACTGAAATTCTGGCAGGTCAGGCTACTGTGCTCATGGGCAGATTGCTACTTCATCCTGAAACAAGGTTGAGACCCATCATTCTGACATATAACTGCTAGGTTCCTGGGAAACCCATGAATACAGATCAGAAGGAATGAGTAGGTGAAAGCAGGATTCTAAAGATATTATAGTAAACTTACAGTCTCTCATGCCTCCTCCTCTGTTACTCCCTCCATCATCAGCCACATGCAAATACTGGGTGAGAAAAGTCCCTCCTTTCATCCCATCTTCACGAATATATAATTAAACTGCTTTTACCGTATCTATGAGCTACTGTTTTCCAGTACAAATCTAGTTATTAAGGTAAATAAAAGGTGGTTATATATATATATATATATTTTTCTGTATATTGACAGGGAAACCTTGTAATTCTTTATTATCTTAGATAACATAAATTATGAATATACTTTCTCCATAGAATTTCATACTTACACAAATAAAAACCTAGAATACTCTTCTAAAATCTCAAAGGATGGTTAAGTGGTGTTGGCAGGGCCTCAGTCTCACAACTACAGGCAGCCAAATCTATAGCCCCAGCTGCCTGTATCTTCATTGAAGACTGTAGAATACACTAATACCAGCAACAAACTTCAGGTCCACCATAAAGACCCTGAATTATCAGTTAGGAAACAGTAATGAGTTTTCCAGTCACCTCCCTAAAATTACAGTAAATAATCCCTGCTTATTCAAGATTTAACATTTCAGCTTCAGAATCACTTGCATCCTGTTAAAAAGAAAAAAAATCCTTCCATAAGAGGCAAACTGCATCTTGAAATAACTTACGCTCTTCTCTTTTATGATCTCATTCAGATGGTATTTTAGATCATCTCACACACAATCTTATTTTCTGTCAAAACCTCTGTGACCAAGAAATGCTCACAAGCTCAGGCAGAAATGTAAGGAGTGATTAATGAGCTCTTGAAAAAAAAAAAATCAGCTTTGCTCAAGAGAGTAGAAGATGTTCTTTCTTCCAGTTAAGGGGCTGTATCAGCTGTGTAGATCAGGTAGCCGTGTATCTGTTCCCTGTGAATTAATCAGAATAGTGCAAAGGTCTTCCTGAGCTAGCTAGACCAGTGATGGTGGGAAGAGAGCCCATATATGGCTCATCAAGATATACAATATTAAAACAAGCTAAAACCTAGGAACTCTGAAGCAAGTAATTACCCCATGTGGATTTCAACCCACATATTCCTTTCTGATGATTGAATAAGTACAATGTCACTTCAGTAAGCATACTGCAGGGACCACTAATAAGAAATACATTTGTATTATGATTCAGCAATACAGTGCAATTGTTATACTCATACTTAGTGTGATGAGAACACATATTTTAATCTAAGAACACACTAAGGGAGTAAAATTTCAAATAAGTAAATTTGGTATTCAACATAAAATCTCGTATGTGGAATATCTAAAAGAACCTGATCAGCAACTATTGGGCTCCAATAAAACCTATTTCTAATGGTTTCCATGAGGCTGCTAAACATCCTTTCACATTTGAAGAGGTACAGGATTTTTGCCCCTTCTTCTTGCTGCCAACCACACTTCAAGAGAGTCAATATCTTCCTCAGCCATTTCTGTGCTCAACCACGTAAAGGTTTTAAGTTTTTTGTTGTTGTAGTTTTGTTTTGTTTTGTTTGTTATAGAGAAGTTCTTCCTTAATAGAGAAGTTGATCACCCTAGTAGCAAATTACTACAAATCTTGCAAGTTAATCTGTTTTTGAAAATAGGTAATCAGAAGAAGACACAGTGTACTGAGATGTTCTCCGTGTCTTGTTTACTGGCAAAACTTTATTTATTGCTTTTCTCTTCTGTATATGCTTTGACAAATCTTCACAGTAATTTTCCTTTTTTTCCTACAGTTACTTAAAATGACTCTGACTGAAAATATATAGTCAGATCTCTCTTTTTTTTTTTTTTCTCTAATGATAAATTTCTTTCTAGTGGAGCTCCTTTTTATTATTCCATTAGTCCAGGACTTTGAAATTTTTAATAAAGAATTTCCTTTACTACTAGAAAGTATGATCTAAGTATTCTTGTAGCATTATCTCATTCTTCACAGAATTAGTAATACCTCAAAATTATAAGCATACACCTCCTTAAGGTTATTAATGAACTCAACTTTAGATACTTTAACAAGTTTCATTTTTGTACTCTCATTAAAAAGACCAAACAAATAACAAATAATGCATCCACTGGAATCCTGGATGTCTTCCAGGAAGTACTTTACTGTAGTTTTGCAAGAGAGATTGGTTTTGGTCCCAAATCTCATCCCTGTTCAAGCCAGTGTAACAAATGGCACTTCAGGTATCTTATGAGTATATATTAGCCCAAAAATATACCCTGTTTTTTTGATAGTGTTGTCTTCATAATCTTTGCTTTCATGAACAATTGTCTTCAGTGAGAATTTATATTGTTACCAATATGCAGAAGGTACCAATGGTACAGCATTACTAAAGCAAAAGTTTGAGAAGTTCAGAAAGCTGTTTTATGAGTATGGTATGTGCATATGGCATAAGCTTTATAATATTTCTTGATACCTAATGAAAGAGAAGGTCACATCATGAATTCCTTTCTTTTGGCATTTCTGGATGTGGGATATTTATTTTCAAGTAGTAACCTGAAGTAATTATATTTCAGGAGATCATTCATGATGGTACTGTTAGGATTTTCCCAACATTCATCAGTCCTTTTAATCAGAATTTGTCCATTGACAATCAATACTTGTAAATATAAGCTGAACTGTATTGTTTACAAAGTTCTGGTCCGTGAAGAAGTTAGCTGTGACTGATGCTAGGGTCAGCTTGTGGCAAGCTTATAAATAGAGTTGTTTTACTGAAAAGGGTGACTATGCTTATTTAAACATCATGCCTCTAGCTGACAACTAATATATGATGTCCAAGAGTCCTTTCTGAAAATGTTGGGTTTCATATCCAGAAAACATAGCCAAAATTTCAACTCTGTGTACTTTATCTATAATTACATCATTATTGCCATAGTGTCTAAGCAGTTCAAATACTCACAGTATTTGTATTATTTGTGTTATAAGATCTGCTGCATAAATAAAACACACCATTTAAAATCAAGGCTGTTTTGTTTTGTTTTGTTTTGTTTCTACTATGAGGCCAGTGTTTTAATGACTTTAAAAAGTTTTTATATCTGATATTCTAGCCTAATTAGCATTGATATTGTTACCTTCGTATTTTTATAAAAGATATTTGTTTCTCCTTAAAATTTGTTTTGAATATAACATTAATTTCATCACTAGCATGCAGGAGGAGAATAAAAACAAAAATGATAGTAATAATAAAAAAAAAATCTTAACATCTTAATTTATCTTTCCTTGTAAACAGCACAATGAAGTCATGAAAGTTCAGATCTCACAGTATTGCTATACAATGAAATTTAGATTCTGGCAAAGCACTGTTAATTATGATTAGTAAATAACATTACAGGAACTGGTAGTTCTAAAAACAAAACTTAGTATTTGCAAACTGCCCTAGAACTTTAAAAAGTCTTCTGATAGATCATAAACTCCTGCAAAACCACGGGGCTGAAGGTTTTAATTTGTTGTCTGGAGAATTTATTTCTGGTCAAATTTTTAATTGTTTTTTGTCTGTTTCTGGCTGCTAAATTGAATTAAGACTGCAAAATATCTTTGAGCTAAAGCAGAACTCTCTGCTTATTTCAAACCAAATCCTTTAAAGTCATGAACTACTTAAAAACATTACTTGTAATCTCTAACTGTTTAGGAATTTATGAGGTTTTGGCAAAATTATCCAGTTCAATCATTTTATTTAAATGACAGCAAAGTATCTTCTACTTTTCACGAGGACAACATCTAATTATGAAAAAAATAATATTAATATTATTAATAAATCAATGTAATGCCTTTAAAAATAACATCGTTTTAATATGGAAAGATAGGGAGAAAACTATCACCTGTTGTCAGCTATACCAATAGAAAACCCTCATATTGAAATATCTCTGATTAAATTATTTATTAGTATACTTCTACCATTCCTACAAGTAATATTATTATGTGACAACAACACTGGTTTGGCCAGAAGAAAACAGAAAAACTTACTGTGCAGTTCTCATACTTATTTTTCTTATAACATTTTGAAAAATGGTACCGTTTAAAGTAGTAATAGTATTGTAAGATATAAGTTCACAATATAGTTTCTCACCACAAACCTTGCTACAGCTTTTATTGATACAATTTTTTTCCTGTAGATTATTTTTCTTGTCTTCCTTGAAGATTTCTTTTTTCTCACACTGTAGAAAATTCCTGCTTAGCAGAGGATACGGATAGAAAGTCCATTTTCTGCTGAAACACCCAAGTCAGATGGACCTAGTTCAGTGTGAACACAGCCAATATGTTTCTCTCACCATGTCTAGAAATCCCATGGTGTAAAAGAATCTGCCTTATTACTGAAATGGAACAAGGGAGGAAAAACTCACTCTCACAGGTGCATCTAAAGTGCAGCAAATGCATAGGTTTAGTCTGGTCATTCTAGTATGAAGATAGCTAGGATTTCAAATCACAAGCTGTGATACTGCAGATGTCTGCTGTTAGCACTGAAATGATAGCAAAATCTGGTATGTTTATTTGTTCTCTTTTGACTATATTTCTAGCACAAATTAATTTAGACCAACAGAGCAGCAGAACACTAGCTTAGTTACCAGTTCTTTTGGAACCAGTTATTTGCCATTTCACTTCTTACTGTTGTAATATGATGAGCTATTTATTTTCTAGTTCAGTTTATGTGGCCTTTCTATGATTAAATTTCTAAAAAGTCTACCAGTGGTTTGTGTGAAATGGAAGATTTGTTTATATAGGAAATATCACCCTGAGGTATGTTATTTCCAGAAATTAATAAAGAAATGTTTTGTGTTCCATGTAGAGAAAAGCACATATAGATCTTCACATTAAAGAAAAACGAATGAAGATATATGAATACGTAGCAATATATGTGAATTTTCAATGAGGAAACCAGAGTCCTAAATAAAGAATGTAATTCCTGATGAAATGGACATATAAAAAGCATTAATTAGGTGGATTTAACTTATTCAAGTCAAGGCTTGAAAGTAACAGCACAAAGAGAATAGCAAATGCTGTTGCTTGACACTGGAGACTGAAAATGATTTAGGGGATTTATCTTTCTAATAGGATTTAGAGAGCTTAGCACACTCTTGCTTTTAGGTCTAATATAGGAGAGAGTTTTTGTACACAGGGATTTGACAAACAAACTTTATTTGATCTCTGTGAGGAGCTTAAAGAAGACTCTAAGGCAGAGTGGAATAGAACTACCCTTTACAGAATGTGAAATGCTTGAAGTGTCACTGCAATCACTGTTTAGAAGCTCTCTACAGATCTTGGCCAGTTCAGGTACATTAACCCTTCTATTCCCTGCTGAATTTGTTCCATTTTCTCCTTTTAAGCCCAACATTGCTTCAGGCTGTTAGAAAAAGCATGTTGAATCCTGCGTTAGGATTGGAGATGTGGTCAGTCCCACAGTGCTCTCCCGGAATTTATCTGATGGTACTGAAGCAGCAAGTGTAGCTGAACAGGTCAAGGAGAATGTGTGAGTCCCCAGAGCAGGCTGAGTACCAGACATCCTGCTGGAAATGTTAGATGCACTTCCATGTCTATCACCAAATCTGTGCACTTTGTTAAACAGAAGAAAGAATTTTCAGCTCTTTTCAAAAATAAACACCAAACCCTAATTTGTTTTGGATAAAGAAAACGATGTCATTCTTCTTTGTTACTTTATCACAAAGAGTAATTCAATTAACTTTACTGAATGATGAAAGAAATGAAAAAAAGAATATTTTGATTTATATTATCTCCATCATTCAGTGTTATTAACATACATACATGATTTGTGTTTATTTTCAGACAAATCAATTTCTTATGGAATGATATGTATTATTGGTATCAGCTCTCTATCTATGAAAAAGTGAATCGTCATTTTAACTTCAAACTTTATTGTGCATAAGAGATTGACAACATGGGAGGACTACAAAGATGCTTGCTATTGTAGGGAGAAATTTTCTGTAGCTAAAGATCAATTAGAGTTGTAGCCCACCAGTATTTTAGGGGTAGGCAAAAAGCTTTTAAAAATATATTAATAGAAATTGGAGGATCACAGATAACTTTAATCTGCTACATGATGTGGATGAACATAAACAGGGATGCAGATAAGCCAGCGGCATTTAACTCCTCCTTTTTTTCTGACTTTAACATTAGTGATGGGCTCTGGTGGTCTCACAGATATTACTCAGATAACTGCATCAACATATTAATTACATGCTGTGATTTTCCAGTTAGTCTAAAGCAACTGAGTAATATTTTTAAGTTCTACTTATTAGTAGCTTTTGGATGAAAGTGGAGATTCAGTTTAACACGGAATCATGCATCTGATCAGTTTGTTTCCAAAATAACGAATAACAGATAAATATTTAACGTGCAGTGAGAAATGGACAGTTTCTTAAAAGACCTGCCATCTGAAAGTGATTACAATAGTCAGAATAAATGCATTAAGCAATCAGCCTTGTCATAGAATGATTATACTTGTAAGTGAGAGAGAGAAATAAGTGTACTTTTCCTTAACATGCATTTGTTACCTATTAATCTCACATTTAAAATATTAATCTGCAGAGAGCAGAAGCATTATTATGCAATTTACAAGAAAAACAGCACAACAAATAAAAAAAAATGACAGTATTTGATTGAAATAGTGGAGAAATAATAATAATTGTTTCGAGGTCTTCAGTGAAATTCATTAATAATAGAAATGTTGCAAAAAATCATTGTGACTTTTCTTTTTGTAAATAATTGAATAACAGTCAAATTTTAAATAACATTAAACCAAGAGATATTTCACTTTGATCCATTTCAAAAAATTCTTCCAGCAATATGTAGTCTTTATGTTGAATATTCTCTGAATGGGAATATTCAGTAAAAATGTAATATACATTGAAATAAAAATATGTGTTTAATGTACACTGAGACAAACATGCAGGAACTACTCTTTATGTGAACTTCAATCTGTCAGTGCCCAAGAGTGCACTGCACATATTATGTACATTCGTATAAAATTTTAAGGAATGATACCTATAAGAAATAAAATGAAACAAGCTTTATTTGATTCATGCCACTTTCTCATCAGGGCTTTTCATTCTTGTTACCCCTGCTCAGTTTATTGTTCCATGATTGTCCCACGCTAACAGCGCATAAAAGGATCTTGCTTTTCATGTCTTCACTATTTCCTTGAGATGGAAAGCATCAAAGAAAGTAGTTCTCAATTTGTTCTTCCTTATCCTTATCACTTCTTTATTTTTTTTTCCTGTTCCAGAACAATGAAATGTGAGTCTCTTCAGAGCCTTTGGCCAGAAGAGAAGGTAATAGTTGAGTTTCCTACTGTTTTTGCTATTAGTGATTCTGCTGGAGGTCTTTTAAGCTTTTGAAGGTTTGTTCTCAGATATCATGAAACAGCCCAATCCTGATTATTAATGTTTCCACTGTCTATGAAATGCTTTTGCTTTTTTTGTCACCCTCTCTGGGAAGAGACAGCTGCCAAAGGTACTGCAAATACCTCCAGTAAGAGTACCTGTCACCTGTCTGGATTTAAATCAAAAAACAAAATTATATGCCTAGATGGAAAATGCAAATATGAAGCATGATTTTTGACTACAGGATATTAGAATAACCTTTTTTTTTTTTTTTTTTTTTTTTTTTTTAATGCTGAATACAGTCTGGGAAGCCTCTAAACCTTCTTTCTGAAGTACGCTTAATTTATGGCTACATAAAGGGCACATTTAAAGCCTAGGCAATTATAATCTGTCAATATCGGAAAACATTCTGACAACATCATTAGAATTTTAAATACAGAGAATGCCAAAAATACTCAAGTAAAAATGGATTCAGTGCTTAAAATAGATTTTTAGCTAATGCTAATTAATGATAATTACAGGCTAAGTCATTAGGATGTGGTTGATCCTGATAGGAAAATGTAATGTAGCACACAGAGTACCTTCCCTGGATGGCAGTAAGGGCAATCAGCAGCCTTCAACTGGGAAAGCAGCTGCTCATGGTTAAACATAGGAAGTTAGTGAAGTAACTAACTAGTAAAGTAGAGAAAACTTTGAAGCACTGAAACTTACAGACAATTCAGATTTTTGAAGGCATGTACCTGATTACATCCAGGGAAGGGCAACAAAGTTGGTAAAAGTCCTGGAAAACACATTCTGTGAGGAGGTGATTTATCTAGTCTGGAGTAAAGAAGGTTGAGAGGCAACCTAATTGCTCTCTACAACTTCCTGAGGAGAGGAAATAAATTAATACAGATGTGCCAGTATCCAATACCTGGTAACTAATGACAAGTTGTGCAAAAACAGAAGAAATCTTTGCCAGGGAGGTTCAAACTCGACTTTAGGAAAAATGTATTTTCATCGGAGTGGTCAAACACTGGAACAGGCTTCCTGGAGAGATAGTTGATGTCCCATGCATGTCAGTGTGCAAGAGTATTATTCAGTAATATGCTTTAACTTTTGGTGAGTCCTGAAGTGGTCAGGCAGTTGGACTGGATGATTTTTGTTGGTTCCAAACAACTGAAAAAACAACTTTTTAAGTTAATGATTGCTCCATAACTGTTAAGTCTCAATTAAGTCCAAGCAAATTAGTTTAGTTTGCTAATGCTATTAACAGAGGCTTTTTTTGAAGTGCAGCTGCTTGAAAGACAATGTATCTCAGGGGGTGGGAGGTGCAGGTTCTGTGTGTCTCTCGACTTATACTAAAGTAAATATTTTTTTACAATAGAAATTAGTGGTGAAGAAATACTGTTTACAGTTTCTAAGAAAGCATTCACAAATATGAAGTTAATATCTGGCAAATGCAAAAAGAACACAGCCAGCCTGAGAAAGGAATCCCTTGTATGGCTGGTTGTTTTCTTGAAAAAAAATATTTTCTAACTTGAAGAGTTACTGAATAAAACTGCCAATTAATAAGAGATGTATTTTCGGGAAACTGAAAGATCTTAGCAAAGTGTAGCGTTATATTTGGTAGGATCTGGTACATAATTTACAGTGATTTCTAAATCAATCTTTCTGGCAACAATACTTTAGACTAAGAAGGGGGTATAAACTTGATTAATGGACTTGTACAGAAGGATGAGGGGGATTTACAATTTAACATATTAATGTCCTATTGAAGCTGATGCATAGGGCAGAATAAATCAACTTTACTCACATCAAGCTGAAATCCATCAAAAATGAGGAATACTTTCTTATTCAGGCATGAAATTCACTGTATCCAGGCTTTGTGATATCATCAGAAGTCATTACCAAAGAATGATATCATAGAAGTTATTATCACTTCTGTATAATTTCATATTATGAATATAGAGGTTATTTGGTTGCTTTTAATGTTCATGAGATATACAATATTATTACTATGATCAACTATTTTCACATTTGAATCCAACCTTTGATGTAGTATGTATAAGTGTTTAAGTGATAATTAAAAGTGTTGAATTTCTTGCAGTGTGCATTACCTGTATTTAGTGCACTGAGACATACAAACCAACGTAGTTCTGAATATAATAGGTGTATTGTGACAAAGCTATAGATCTCTGCTCTGATTTTTTTTTTTTTTAGGAAAACAAGGGGGGAAAAAAAAAAAGACAAAAGAACAACAGCAACAGTAAAGCAATCAAGCCAGCCTGTATGTTCTTGCTGCTCCACTGAGTAAATATGCTAATGAATCTCTTCAATTTACGTATCTCTAAGTTCCAGGTATCCATAGGTCTGTTTTGTGTAATGTTTACCTCTGTACATCCACATAATATGACAGTATAATTTTGTGTACACAGCTGCATTGTACTCTACTTGTGTAGAACAATATTTATCTAAACACGTTATTCATAAAACGAAAAAGAAACAACAAAAAAAAAATCTAATAAAAAAAAACTTAATACAGAAATTTGAAGAGTAGACCTTATTTCTAGAGACTTATTTGCAATTGTTCCAAAAGAGAATCCCTTATGATGTGAAATAACATATAGCACTCCTAACCCTGTTTCTGAAGAGGAGTATAACATGGAAGACATACTTTACGAACAATGTTGTTTCTTCAGGGAAGATTCATTTTTCCACTTTGATCTTAAAATCGGTGTTTTACTGCTATATGCATTACACAAAAAAGATCATAGCATACTCCTCTTCTGTTCTTCCTTTGGACTTGAATAGTACAATGATGAAAATGAAGCTGATATTTGAATTTAATCACTTCTCCCAAGATCTTTTCTGTAACACCGAAGAGCAGTGAACTACATGTTCTCTCCCTGAGGAAAAACATCAGGTACTTCTTGTGTTCATGTGTGGAAAAATTCTTTTGCATGTAAGGTTTAACTTTAAGACTGATAAGATTAGTGATACTAAAATTATCGTGTCAGCTTCAACAACATCAAATGTACTGACCCACAGATGTGGGCTTACAATATGAAAGATGGAGAAAGGGCAAGAATGGGAAGGACAAAATTAATTAAATGTCTTGGGTGCTTTCCTCTGAATAGAAAGAGGATTAGTGGGGTTACTGCTCTCTGTTGGAAGTAAATGACATTGGTAACTTTGGCTGTCTATGTTGATCACTAAACCTGTCTGCACCTGTGAATAATTCCTTCAAATTCTGACGCCTCTTTTTCCCAAGGACGTCAGGCAAGTCCATTCTGATATCTTAAAAAACAAGTGAACACTGAACAGGCATACCTTGGACAGACACAGTTTTAGACTGTGTAAAGCATGAAGCCTTCTAATAAAATTTAGAAAAATGTTCAGCTAGACAACTTTTATTTTTGGTGATAAATATATCACATTTTTTATACTTGTTCAAAAGGTTTAGGGGGACAATTAATCTGTTGAGGTTGGACTTGATGATCTTGAAGGTCTTTCCCAACCTGAGCAGTTCTATGATTCTACAATTCCATCTGATCTAGAACAAGCTGTGATTAGCCTCATGAGTTCTTGGAAGTATAATTTTCTACCTATTCCTTCAGAAAGAAAAGAGTAACTGGAAATGCAGAACCTCAGAGGAACTCCAGGTGTGGAGAGTGAGAAGTATATTACAAGAGAGAAAGTAGTGCAAAAGCTAATCAGTTATTTTCCTTTTCCATCATGGTAAATGGATTAAGAAACACGTAGAAATAAAAGCAGCAAGAATTGACAATTGTGCCCATTCACATAAGAGAAAGTTAAGTGTTTCTTTGCTTGTCTTTCCCTGAGCAGATGGTATATGAAGAAATCTCCACTTGTGTTTTCTTCAGTTTCAAAAGCTTCCTTCACAAGAATATTGTTCTCTTAGAAAGCAGAAGTCTCACTCTCCTTCAGGTATGGAGGATATTGCTCAAGCAGTGAGCTCTGGGAGGGATTTTGAACCTGACAGATTCTTTTGAGGTGTATGCAAGATTTAAAAGTGAAGCTGAAGAGCAACAGCATATTCACTGAAAAAAATCTCCCCAAAATCCAGTGAAAAATATTTGGATGCAACTGCATGACTCTCCTATAACACTGAAACCAATATAGTCATTGTGACCACTGGTAAATGAAAATCTATATAGCCATTTTATGAATGTTAATAACTTATGAATAGCATACAAGAGTTATTTTCCTTTAATGAAACAATTGATAAAGGACATCAAACAGAAGTTATTCTAAAATCTACATGAAATGGGAGTGCACTTTAGTGATATAACCAGTCCTTTCACCCTGTGTCCTGAAGCAGATGAAACCTTGTGAGAATGGGGCTTTAAGTTTATTTAAATACTGCTTTTAGAAATTCAGTAAAATTTAAATAGGAAAGCTGTCCAGATCTTCCTAAATACTAAGTACAATTAAAATATCTGCATGAAATCCAAGCTCAAAAACGTGAATAATGTGGCTTTTTAAGTCTACATTCAGTCTGGATGTGAACCCGAGGGCAAAATAAGTGAACTTTTACATTGTGTTCCAAACCTGTCTTGTACAAGCAAGAAATAAGAATGCATGTTATACTTTAACTGATGTAAGCTTATAGATTTGCTTCTGCTGAAGTCTTCTTTTGTGTGGAAGGAAATTGGTGGAAATCTTCTTATTGTATACAAAATTTTAACAAGTTACTGTAATTATCTACTAGCATAAAAGAGTAATAGTAGCCAGTATTTCTGCAGATAGTCTTTTGAGGGTCAGCTTTGCAAAGTGCAGTTGAAATGAATGTTTGTTTTATTAGCCCCTTGGAATGATTTTTTTTTTTTTTTATATATCTCTGTGCAATGGAAAACCTTATAGATCAAGGGAGGAAGAGACCTTTACAAAAGAACTAGCATTGTGAATCTAAATTTTAATTTGGAGATCAGTGCACCTACAGAAAGAGCTGAAAGTAGACCACGAACTGTTCCAATTTTTGAAGTTCTACTCCTTTAAAAACTGAAGCATGAGTGTCAGGTGTCCCTTACACAACCTTAGCTTTAACAGCGCTTCAGTGAAGCAAGGGACAGCAGTTATGTAGCAGACTTACAGGGGGTGTGGCTCTGTTGTGGGAGGTAGTTTGGCTCTCACATAGGAACAAAATTGCCTTTGGGCCATGGATTGGCAACATCGCATGCATGACTCAAGAGCCTGTAGTAATGAAAGCCTGAAAAAGTCACAGAAAGTCTTATTATTTATTTGTTTGTTTGTTTGTTTATTTATTTATCAGCTTCGGATATCTCACCTTCTGAAATCTCACCACAGTGATACATTTTAGTTAGAAAAAGTATCATAAGGTTTGCTTCACATTGTGGAACTGTAAGCTGTGGCACTCAAGATAGGCAGGGGAGATTGAGGCTTGGAACGTGAGGTCTTAGGGCATATATGTTCCCTGATTAATGTAACTGTCCACTAGTATCTTGATCATCTGTAAATCTAACATCAGATCTTACTATATCCAAAATATATATGCTTAACTACCTTATAGTGTCCAAATTCACTGGAGTGGTAATGCTTACGATGTTTAATTTTATTTATTTATTTTTTTCCTGTACTCAAATTAAATAAATCTATGTATTGTGGTTTAACCCAGCAGGGGCTGAGCACCACACGGTTGTTTGCTCATTCCCTCCCTTCCCAGTGGGGTGGGGGAGAGAATTGAAAGGGAAAAAAAAACAAACCAAAACAAACAAAGAACAACAAAAAAAGCAAAGTAAACTAGTGGATTGAGATAAGACTATTTACTGGGATAGAGAAAAGGAAAATGATTGTAATTACAAAAATAATTATATGTATATAACAAGTGATGCACAAACAATTGCTCATCATCCACTGACCACTCTATCCCCTTGAGCAGTGGAAGAGGACAAGGTCAACTCTCACTCCCTACAAAACTCCTTCCACTTGATGAAATACGATATGGAATATCCCTTTGGCTAGTTTAAGTCAGCTGTCCTAATTCTGCTCCCTCCCAGCTCCTTTGGACCTTCTCTGTGAATGGCCTTGGCTCTGTACAGCACTGCTTAGCAGCAACTATAAACATCAGTGAGTTATCAACATTCTTTTTCTCCTAGGAACAAAGCATGGCATCATACCAGATATTCTGAAGAAAGCTAAAAACTAAGTTCTCAGATAATTAAACAAACTAATAAACTGCCAAGTATCTGTATTTTGTGTTCTAGCATAACTTAATTTCCTATTTTCTGTGGTGTACATTGCAGGAAGCTAGTAAGAAAAGATACTACTTAGCCTGGCCACTGACAAGATCCATTTATGTTGTTCTTTGGGGATAAGCATATTTAATTGCAAGTGATCTTCAATCCTGAGCTAAGTTTCATTGTTTCAGTTCTATTTTAATCTTATATCTATGAATAAAAATGTTTTGGATGACTTGTTTTCAAATGACATTAAATTGCAGCTCTAAAAGAAGACATATGTAAATGGCATGTTTTATATGTACTTCTAGTAAGTATTTGATTTTCTGTTGTTTCAGAACAGTGCTTTACTCCTAAAGATGCTCTGACAATATAACTATGTTTTTGTAGAAAAGGAATATGAGAAAATAAGCTTCTGGTAGCCATAGGAACAGGCTTCTATCTTCTTGTGTCTATGAAAATATTCTGTTTTCTTAGAAACATTCTTGCTTTGAAAACCAAAGGAGCTGAAAAAAAACACCCCACAAGTGTGATAGATGCAGATGTTCACATATCTACTCCTTTGAGACAGGTTTTGCACAATTAGCTTTGCTAGGGTGCTAACATCGAAGAAATACATCTTAGTTATTAGAGGTATTGAGTAACATAATATTCTGGCTCACACAGTATAGTAAATGGCTTCTATCTTTAAATCCACTGAAGCTCAAAGAAATAGTCTTAAGCGGCTTAGGTGCTGACCCACCACCTGAGGCTCTTATTTTGAGACTAAAAACTTTCTTGAGATTTCCAACCACTCTCACTGAGTTTCAAATCTCAATTTAAGTCCTTGCCAAAGATACATTTTTCTGTTTGTCCTGACACTATTCCTGTATGACACTATCATTCCTAAATACCTTTATTTATTAATGCTGAGTCAACTTCCAGACTTAATTAAAGATATAAATGTGAATACATAGACAATCATAAATGCATTTGTTGATTACAAGCCCAGAGCAATGCTAATTTCCTTGCAAGGAGGTTTCAAAGACCAGTGAACAAAACAGGGTTGCAATTCAGTTTTAGTGTTCATTACCTCCAAGATCGGGCCATTAGCAACACACAGCATGAAAAAGGTGTGAGGTCTTTCTAGTAGCAAAATACACCTTCATAAACTGGTCAGAACATGACAATGTTATTGAAATAAATTTGCAGATTTTGTTTCCTGTGTGAATTCTTCTTTCAATTTAATTCTTATCTTCCTGTTTTAGTTTATATTGTAAGTAATATAAGGCCAAATAGTATGACCTGTGTGTAATTATTTCTGACATCACTGGTTTTTGAGCTCAATTCCATATAATCTTTTGTATTAAAAATGAATTATGCTTTATACTGTCAATTACTGTCTTTATTACTGTACATTTATTTGTCAAGTAGTGTATGCTACTGATATTAACTTCCCTGAATTCTAAGAAAACTTCTATAGTGCTCAGAAACAACGGAAACCTAATTATGAAGATGTGATTCACAACTTACTCTGAAAAGCATATTAGCTTAATTATGCTGTTTTTGTAAACTTTGGTCTTCAAATGATATTTTACATAAGTAACAGTAAAGACTCATAGTCACACCAATGATAGCTCTTGGAGCTTAGGCTGCTCATAGACAAGCTGTACTAAGTACAAATCTGAAGTATTGCTTCCTCTGACTTGCGTTAGTTCCAATAGCTCAACAAATTTATTGTAGATACCAAGAAGAAATCTACAATGAAAAAGTACCAATCACAGAAAGAGGGGAAAAGATTCTTTGAAAGCACTATATTTTGAGTTACTGTCCAACTTTTATGAAACAGCTAATCAATATTTTGTTAACTGACAATTTTTGTTACTGACAATGCTTATTACAGGGAGTTAATCCTTCAGTCTATTTCAATATGTAGCTTAGAACTAAAAAGGACACACTGGTAAGAATGGGATTGTAGTAAAAAATATTCAAAAGACAGATCTGCAATGGAACTTATTGGTTATATTCACCATGTTGGAACAAAAATACTTTCCCAAAAATGAAGTATATTGACAGTTTCTCACTCCTGCCTTTCAATCCACAGATGTCTATTTTCTTCCGTTTATAGTAAAAAGGGAATGCAAGACATCTCTCTCTTCATTAGATATTTTTCATTTCCTATTTTTTTCATAATATTTTTTCATTTCTTAAAGCTAAACACAGAAATAGGCAGCTTTTTGCTTGCTGTTACTTTGTATTCCACACACAACTACCTTATTTCTTTAATTGTGTTACATTTGATGAAAGGTGGCATTGTGTTACTGATTTCATAGAATGACCTAGATCAAAAAGGACAACAATCACCTAGTTTCAATCTCTCTGCCACATACAGTGTCACCAACCACTAGATTGGGCTGCCCAGAGCCACATCCAGCCTGGCCTTGAATGCCTCCAGGGATGGAGCATCCACAACCTCCTTGGGCAACCTTTTCCAGTGTGTCACCACCCTCTGAGTGAAAAACTTCCTCAAATCTCCTCTGTCTTAGTTTAAAACTATTCCCCCTTGTCCTATCACTATCCAGCCATGTAAATAGGCATTCCCCCTCCTGATAATATGCTCCCTCCAAGTACTGGAAAGCTGCAATGAGGTCTCCCCGGTGCCTTCTCTTCTCCAAGCTAAACAAGCCCAGTTCCCTCAACCTTTCCTCATAGGAGAGGTGCTCCAGCCCTCTGAACATCTTTGTGTCTCTTCTCTGGACCTACTCCAAGAATTACACATCCTCCTTGTGCTGGGAGCCCCAGGCCTGGAGGCAGTGCTCCAGATGGGGCCTCAGAAGAGCAGAGGAGAGGGGGACAATCACCTCCCGCTCCCTTCTGGCTCCCTCTTTTTTAATGCAGCCCAGAACACAGTTGGCCTTATGGGCTGCAAGCACAGACTGCTGGCTCATGTCCAGCTTCTTGTCTACAAGGATCCCCAAGTCCTTCTCCTCAGGGCTGCTCTCGAGATCTTCTCCCAATTTGTATAAACACCTGGGATGGCCCCAACCCAAGTGCAAAACCTTGCACCTGACCTTGTTGAACCTCATTAGGTTTTCATGGGCTCTCTTCTCCAGCCTGCTCAGGTCCCTCTGGATGGCTTCCCCTCCCTCCAATGCATCAGATGCATCTCTCAGCTTGGTGTCATCTGCAGTGCAGAGGGTGCACTCGATGCCATCGTCTGTGTCATTGATGAAGATGCTGAAGAGCACCGGCCCCAAGACTGAACCCTGAGGGACACCACTTGTGACCAGCCTCCGCTGTGGCATACAACCATTGATCACAACTCTTTGGCTGTGATCAATTTAATGGGTCTCTAATTCTACTATAACTTAAATTAGATAATTTTTCAATTGAATATACAGAAAAGAAACATTTAAAAGAAAAATTGCAAGCAGTTACTATTTTCTTCTGTTTAAGCCTTTCTTGCTTAAGTAATCATAAGCTCAGAAGAACAAGGCACAGTAGGTTTGCTTTTGAAAACTGACACGGGGTGACAATTATCATAAAATGCAAATATTATGGCAATTAGCACTAAACATATTCAGTACACACTTACTGCTATAATTCTAACTACAGATATATGTATGTATAAAGTTTACTATTTTTCTACTAAAAATACTATAAAAACTATTTTTCTATGTAATCTGATATAATATATATTTATATATAAGATATTATATATAATATATATTATACATACATAAGATATTGTAAATATCTTATATGAGATATGTAAGATATTATATAATATATATATATATATATATAACATATACATATAAAATATATTTCCATATATACTCCATGAGATCCTATGCTGACTAAAATTTTATTTTTGTTCTGCTTTAAGAGACTATGCAATTTTGAAGTTCAATACTCTGCACCTGTTTTCCTTTTTGGGGGAGGAATTTTGGCTCACTGGCTGTAGTCTTCATTAGAACTTGACATATCTTTCTTCTTGCACGAAGTAGGATATCTTCCAGGATATGTCTAAGGATATGTTTTAACTGAAGTCAAGGATTGAAAATGGTCACGATAGAGCTGTAGTAAAAACAAAATGCTCTCTGGGTGGTGGAAGGCGTCTTCAAAAAGCCCTGATGGAATGCACCATTCAGGACAACAATGGGATATTAATGCAGATTGGTATTCAGCTGTTTAAGTCAATCATGGATATATTTTTATATAAAGAAATATTTTACTACAAAAACAAAGTAGCAGTCAACATTGGTGAAAGATAACAAATTTCAAATGAAACTACTACTTTTGGGGTAAAACTCAATGCTGCATAGTGATAGAAAAGGAGTTAAAAAATCTGAAATATTTCACCACTTCTATTAAAACTATCAATACTGTATTCTCCTTTACAACCCCTGATAGCACATTATCTGAGAAGTGTTGTAAATTCACCTACAGGAGAATAAATGGAAGTGAGGTACAGAATACAACCAATATTTTTTAGACTGAGTTAGCCTACCGTCAGTTCATAAATTCTGTTTCCTTATGTCAAATTTCAATATAATGTTTCTTTTATATTTTGAGTTATCTTTACTGTATTTGATTCACCGGGATCCCAGGGGTGTCTGAAATCCTGCCAGTGTAAGCTGCTTCCTTCAGATTTTGAAGTAAAACTATGTACATACAGCAAGTTAATTGTCAATGAGAATGATTAGTAATTTTACGTCTCAGAGAATAAGCAGAAGATAGATGATATGTCCTTGAGAAGAAATGGATGGTGTTCTCTGAACTGGAAAGCCACAGTGCTAAGAAAACTATTTTTCTTCTCAGTGAGAAGTAATTGCTATTCACTCTATTTGAGGATGTTTATTTCAAACGTTAAAAAAACAAACAAACACATAACATTGTTAATTCTGATGTGACTAAAAAGGAATGACTGTAGCACATCTGAACTGAAACTTCATAACTGAAGACAGAAAGAAATGTTTATTTTGAAAGAGTTAAGTTTCCTAACTGAGTTGTTATACACAGACTCGTTATTTGACTTATAGTAGGATTTCTGGGCACAGCTGTTTTTCTTTTTTTTTTTTTTTAAGCTAAACTCCCAAACTACCTGGTGAAAAAGACTATAAAGTACCCTTTTTGCTTTCCATAGAAAAAGAAGTGCATTTGCCTCGATTTAACTTCAGGAAATTGGATGAATAAATAATAAACAGTCATTTTCCAGGAGTTTTTTTCCTCCCTCTGCCAAAGTTTGATCTCAGTTTTTGTCTCCACCTATACTGGACTTTCTGACTGTTCAGTAGTTACGTAAATTCCATCTCTGTAACCTGAGGAGTAAATGCAAAAACACATACTTATTAACCTTGCACAGCCATTTCATAGGCATCACCTATTTCCCTGTAAGTGTTTGGATACATCTTTATTTACGAACACTGATTTAGGTACCATATTAAGAAAATGTAGCAATTTTAGCAGGTGCACTGCTATTCCAGTGTTCAAATCCTAACTGCTACTTAAGTAATCTGCTTCAATCTAATAGCTCTATGCAACTTGTTCAGTGATCATATATAGGAAAAACTTTTAAAACCCCTTCTGTACTTGCCTCAATGTATTTAAGAAGCAAATTTATCTATTCAGTTTAACAATTCTATTTTCTTACAGATATATACGTATGTATATTTTTCTGATTGGGCCTGCATTGTTGTCTTTTCCTTACAGTTTTCTTTAACTTTTTGACTTCTGTGACCTTTTCTCCTTTCTGGATTTGGATCATTGTACTTTCTATTAGAGAAATATAAGAGATGCAAAGAAGAATCTTTGTCAGAGGTAAATTCTTATCTCCCTTGATTCTGTATTTGGAGGAGTTAAGTACCTTGCCTGAAATCTTGAGTGCCAAATTAACAAATTAACAGCATATTTCTGATATTTGGATTTTAACACTTGAAACCAAAGAAGGATGAATATGGTGGTAACTTTAAGGCCACACCAATGCTAAAAATAGATCTAAAATGCAATTTCCTTGATTATACTGTCAGTTGCCAGGGGAAAAAAATTATCTTGGGCATGCCTATCTCTTGTGTGGAATATGCTGTGTTGTGAGATGGCACAGATTAAGATGGAAAAAAAATTGAGTAAGTAATGCTAACATGACAAGGTAGAAGAAAGCTTCTCTAACTGTATTCTGCATTTTAGAAGTATTTAATAATGTACAAAAATCCATAATAATAATAACCAAAAATCACTCAGAGTTTAAAGTAAGCTGAACAAGATCTTTACAATCAGAAAGGAAGAATTTGTGTTTTTCTATCTATCTGCTTTGATTCTGAAAAATCTTACAGCAACTTAGGCATTCTTTCCTTTTTCCAAAGAGAAACATCGGTTCTCCAGAATCTGTTGACAAAACAGGGAAGATGGTTTTCTTTCCTCCTCTTTCTTCCTATTAGAACAGGTGTGCCAAGCATATGAAATAAATGACTCTTAGTTATCCTGGGTAAAGTAGGTCCACTTAACTTTGTTCAAAAATCTGAAATCACTTGAACAGCTGACTGTTTTGTTGGAAAGTGATCACCAGTTTCCTATTGTACAGTAGGAGGACAGAATACACATAAAAATATTTAAGATATTTTTGACATTAAAGTATAGCCAGTAATTACTGTGGCACAAGCAGAGGGAAAGCACCACGCTGTGTGAACTACCTGGCTGAAATAAGAATGTTAGTAATTTCAGTGGAGCAGATCGCAGTCTTTCAAACATATTCTGCTATAGTTACTGTAGCCACATTACAAGTTCTAAAGACAAATGTATCAGGAATAAAGATGTGAGACTTTATCTGGTTGACATGAAGGAGGGTAAATTTCTATTTGAATAGTTCAGCTAATGAAAATGGTTTCTTTCAGCTTAGCTTTTTGCTGAAGTATTTACATGATGAAAACTTGAGCTCACATTTTGAAACAGCAATCTGTCTACTACGCAAAGTTGAATTTCAAACTGAAGCAGCAGCAGTTAACCTTCCAGACAAATAAATATTCAATACACTTCCTGTGTTTCTTCAGCTTGAAAACTGATTCATTCACCAAACATAACAAGGTGGTGGCTGTTAGAATGGTGAACGTAGAGACATTCCCAAGTGGTGCAATTGGCAATATTATTCAGAAGGGTAGTATCCCTTGTAGTAGTATACCTTGTATCCCAGGTACTGCAATAAACTAGTACCTGCTGTTGGTCATTCATTCATTTGTACTTTTTCTGTGTTTGTTCCTAAGGATTGTATTAAGAGCTGATCAGTCACAAATACATAAAATTTTACTCTGATTGTACTCAAGCCTGTGTGTAATTACAGAGCTCCTCTACCAACTAAGTATGTGTAGAATATGACTTTTTCAGCTGCCAGTGTAGGCTATCCTATCTGAATACTGGAATGAAGAGCACCCTTTTATCAGCATCTTTAAATAGTAATCTCTTTTAATAGAATATCAGGATCTGCAATTTCTCATTTACTTTTACTTTCTCTCAATATGAGAAAAGGCAACAAAAATATCCAGGAATACAATAGGCTCCAAGGTCCTCTATTTGTATGTTAGTGTTCCTCTACACATCAGATTCTATATTACTGGCTTCATTAGCGTATTCTGCTTATGTTCTTCATAATACGTATTACTAAAAGACATCTAAAAAGTTCAGCTATGTAATGCAGGTAGTCCAGTGAATGTTGAATGCAGTTGGATTCTGAATATTGTACTGGTAAGTAAAAATATAGATTAAAATTCCTGCCTTCAATAAGAAATGAAACATGACTTTTTATAAGCAATATTGCTCTACCAGTGCAGGTGGCTCACTGCTTCACAGCTGCTATGATAATGTCATTGCTAGGAAAATGTTGCTCACACTGCTCATCTTTTGTTGTGCTCCCATCCACAGTTTGGTCTCCAAAAATGTTCAGTAAGCACTGATGGAGGTCAATTTTTGCAACTTTTTTCCGTATGGAGGATTTCAATTTCACACCTTTGCTTTGTCCACACTTCCACATCAGATGCAATTCTGTCAGATTGCCCCTCTGCAGCCATCTGTCACATGGCAACAAAATGTAAAGGAATAATTATGGGAAGGGTGAACCTCTACTGCCATACCACCAACCTCTGAGATCGTGGGCTGACATAATAAAATAGGAGGCATTTCTTTTGGAACAGCCTTCTTATCTCTGTCTATGTGGTATTTCTGTTTTAATTGCTTGATGGACACAGATACATATTGTCCGTATAAATATTTTCACTCCCTTTCAGATTTTTGGGGGTTTTTTTTGTTTGTTTCATTCTTTAGTAGTCAGCGATTTTTTTTAATTTAGTAGAATTAATGATAAGGGCCTATCTCTTTAAGAGGCAAATGAAATAGCTACATAATATTTAAAGTAAAAAAAAAAAAAGAAAAAAGATATTGGGATGTTAAAGCCTATATCAGTTTCAATACTTCAGCTTCATGCTAAACCGAAATTGCTTTTGATAGCTGTTTCATAAGCTTAGGCTTAAAACCTTTTTTCCTTCTATTGTCCCATGCTCAGACCACTACGAGATTGCGTGCTACACTATTATTGTATCAGAATCTTTATTTTGAACACAGTAGTCCAAAGCAGCTCTCTTCACATTTATATGCCAATCCTCTGGCAAACAGTCCAACCTAAATTTTGATAATTTTGCCTTAGTCTTATTGATGAGTCAGAGGATGACTGATAATTTCCAGAGCAAAAAAAGATTCTTTGTAGAGCAGTTCATTTCAGTCATTTGCTGTATTTTGAAATAATTGCACATCACATTACACACTCTCAATTGTACTCTGACCCTGCTTTGTCTGAAGAACAGAAAAGCTATGTTAATTCTGTAGCTTACTGAGCTTGTCTGCTTTACTTAAAGCTTCCTGAAATATGGGAAAATATGAAATATTGCAAAAAAATCAAAGGTGTACATGCCTGTGGCAGTGAAGTTAGAACTACATGGTCTTAAGCACTGATTCCAACAAAAACCATTCTTTGACTCTATCATTCTAAAACAAAAGAAATAAGAAATGCTTATATTTAGAATTTAGATGGTTATCTCCAGTGTATTTCAAATTGTGTGTGGTGATGTACCTCAGGATCAGCTCTTTTCCTGGGGACTGCTGTGAGCAGGTCTGTATTTATTATTTCAAGATGGAAAATTTAACTCTCTACTTTTATAAGAAAATAATAGCCTTTCATACAAGTTATGTATTCAAATTACACCTTTCTTTAGCTTCTCTAAAGCACTTAATAAAAATAAAAATACCACGAACTTCTGTTAAATATATCATGTTCATTCTATCGGCAGTTCCACTGTAAATATCTGATTAGGTAATGCTTCAGTATCATTTGAAAGGAATTTTCATGTCTTCTAGCATAAAACATAATCTGAGACAGAAACGTAATTCCAACGCTTCAGCTGCTAGTCCCGATTAGAACAAGCTGCTTAAGGCTGTTCTTGAATAAAATTTGAATGTGTTGCATACATGAGTAAAAGTTGACTTCAGTATGACTTAAAAAAGGATCTTTGTGGGAGGAAGCAAAAAGATAAAATGACATCAAAGCACAATTGTGTGACATCAAAGCACAATTGTGTGACATCAAAGAACAATTGTGTGAATGACAGCTGAATCACTTAAGTTGTTGCTGTTCCTACTTGCTGACTTCAGTTGGATGAAAACCTTACAACAGTATAAATGAGAAACTGCTTTGGTTTTTTGTCTGGCTTCTGACTGCATTGGATACCTGTAAAGACAGGTAATATAGAGTTATGGAATAACATGTAAGAATATACTACCTTCATAGAGGAATAAAATTTACTTTGGATATTGTAAATCTTTGAGAAAAATAGAAAAGCTTAGCACATCAGGCAGCACAGACTACAAATGCTGTCATAGAAATGCTAAAACGTTGATCAAAGCTCTGTTCCAACAGGTATCAACAAGACAGTCCCCATCTGAAAGAGTTTAAAGTGTGCGCTGTCAGGCTTTGTCTAAGAAGACTGAGGAAATGAACTACCTAAAGGAAAAATCTTGGTAACTATAAGGAAAAATTTCCTCTGTTTCTTGTCAGCATTACAACAGTATGATTAGTCTGCTTTTCACAAAAACAAAGTGTTTATCCTTCCACCTAGTTTCCATTTACTATATTTCCATGGTGGTTTCACACTGACAGATAGCTCCCCATCCTCAAAAGCACAGGGAGAGATAATATAATTAAAAATAAGACTGATGGGTTGAGATAAAGACAGGGAGATTTCTCACCAATTGCCATCACAGGCTAAAAAACTTAATATTGCAGGATTAGCATAATTAATTCCCTACTAGTAACATCATAGAGCAGTGAAAAACTAAAAGCAAGCTAAAAACATATTCTTCACTTCCCTCCTAGCGTCCCTCATGGCTCAGCTCTGGCAGCTGGAGCTGCTCTGGTCTGACATGGGGCAGTGCTGGGCTCTGCTCATAGACACAACTGCAGCAACTCTTCTGCTACCAAAACCTTGCCAAATAAGACTATCATGCTACCATGCAAGGCATCAGCTTGAACAAACAGGTTTGTATATATATATATGTACACATACGTATATGGAACAAAGCGTCCTTTAAGATCACTTCAACCTAAGCCATTCTATGGTTCTATGATTCAGATCTTTTTTAGAACCGATTCTCTACATGAGAGAAGCAAAACAAGCACATTCTACTTTTGCAAACTCCCTTGTTCTGTTTTATTTTTTGTTATTGGTTTGTTTTGTTGATTTTTTTTTTCTAACGAATTGGGGGGATTGGGAGGAACATGTAAGAATCACTGCAAAACAGGAATCTTGTGTATCTTGTACCAAGTTCAATGATTTTTCTAGTATCAGAGCAGAAATTTCACTTTTCTGTTAATTAGGAATGCCATTTAAGAGTACTTAAGTAAGAAGTTTGTAGATTGTATTTAACTCAAACTAAATGAATACGATTCACTTTTCAGCTGATCAAGTCTTCTGACAGTAAACCATGGATAATAATGGCATAAGTTATAATTTATGAGTCCTGTAGTTAAAACACACACACATAGCAGCAGCTGGAGTTAAAAGCAGTTTTGGGTGCTTGGTAATACAGTTCGATTTTTTGTTAGCCACAAACACTTTTTTTGCATGTACAGGATTCTTCGTGAAGTTATAAACAGAGGTCAGTCCTAGCAGCATGATGTAGGGGAGACTTCAGGTTGGATTTAAGCAGGCAATAATCTTTATAGCCTTCTGTGTATCTGAACCCTCTCACAACCATCTTTATTTCTCCGTTGTTGCAACTGAAGTTTTCATGTTTGTCAAAGGTGATCCCTTATTTATATCTGATATTTCACTTATAGCAGCTGCTATAGAGAAGAAATTTCTATAAAATATCTAGAGCAATATCCATTAAGAAGCAATGCTTGCAACTCATTTAAGAAACCTTGCTAGCAACTCATTAGGGCTGTACATAGAAATAAGTTAATCAGTGTATCATCAGGAGAGAGATTCTCTTGTTTGTAAGGAAGCAGAGGTTAATTTAGTTGAACAATCTACTTTATTGATATTCTTTCTTTAACCAAATCAGAAACATTACAAGAAGTCACACAATTAAACATCACTTAGGCTTGTTTGAATCACCGATATTCTGTTTGAAAGTGTTACTGAAATTATAATCCCAAACTGATGCATTTTCATGAAGATAAACATAAATGCACAATGGTACTCCAGGACTAAATTTCTTTGGGTGAGTGTCTAAGGATGTATTTTGAGATAAAAAGACTTATTCTTTCAGCTACTTGGGCTGGTCTCATAGCTTTGTCCTGTTAATAAGTAACCCCTTTTTCATACACTGAAATGAAAAACCCATATGTTTTAGCAGAATAGTGACAGGAACAGGAAAGGAAATGGGTAATAAAATGCATGGCAAAGATAAACTTGGTTTATAATGACTAAATTGCCCATACAGAAATGTTTTCTGAACAATATGGGTCTTGAAACTCTTACAGACATTTGTGGCCTCCGTATGAATAATCTGATTTTTTTACAGTATTTTCAATCTTTCTCTTTAAGAACAAACAAACAAACAAAACCCCCTCTGCTTTCAGGAAGAAAAACCATCAGAATGTGTGTATTTTATTTTTGTGTTACTTTAAAAGCATCATATCATTTCAAGTTGAATGATTTCATGTTATATATATGTCATATATATGTCATATTCATATGCAGTCATTTGATCAATGTAGCTTAGACAATAGTTACTCTGAACTAAAATCAAGATTCTAGTGAAAAAATCGTTTAAAAATAGGGCAGGGCCCTGTTAGAAGTTAGAAGGTTTTGAGGGATATTGTTGGTAGATTTTTTGGACAGAAGTTCCATAGTGTCTTTTTATTTTTCTGCTTTGTTTTGTTTTGTTGTGCATTGCTTTGCTTTTAAGGAAAAGGCTGCTATGGAGTCCTGGATTCCTTCCATTCTTTTGTGTACTTCATCATGTAAAGATTTTTGAAGGACACTGATGTGTTGCTAATCTTGTTAAATCCCTTTGACAGCAATACGAGCTGCATCTGTAGCTGCAAATGTAGTCAACAATACAATATGAAGGAGACATCTTTTTTTTTTTTTGTAATAGTTATTTGCAATGCTGGTTTTAAAATTTCAAAATTCAAATTTTCTCTTTTAATAATAATATTCAATGAATTGAATTATTTAATTATTCCTCAGCAGAAATATCAATGAAGAAGATAACTTTTTAAATTGGACGTCACAAGAAATTATGTGAAGTTATAGACCAAACCACAGACAATGCGAAGTTGATAAACACTGAAATAAAATGAGCACTGACATATCTGAGATTAAATATGCATAAATACAGTGGGAAACAGACTACTGTAACAGATGGAGAAGAAGAAGAAAGCCAAGTTACACTAATCATAGTTCTGATACCTTCTAAGCAACAAATGATCCAAGAGTAACCACACATTTATGTTTTCTTGGACTGGTGCACATTTCCTCTCACAATTTTATGTCTTACTGTATGGTTGACTAATTATTCCTGTTTGTTCTTCTTGCTCATTCTAAGATAAGATTGATGTGTAGGACTCCTTTCCCATCTGGTGATTCTCTTCAACATAAATAATACTTGTAAACGCAGGGACGCGCACTTCTATGTTTGGTTTTAAAAACTCATTATTGATCTGAATACTTTTGGACATTGATATATTTTTCAACCCAGATTACTTTTAAATCCCTGAATATTTCTGTAGTTTCACTCTAGGAAACTATTTTTACAACAGACTATGTGTTATTGTAAATATGCTTATTTATTGAAACTAAAAGTGATACAATTCATAATGTTTTTTGACCTGATATTGTATTTTGAAAAATTCTGTCTATTCTTGGTAGGCTAGTAGAGCTATGAACAAAAGAAGAAACCAAATTGCTACCCAATTAACTACTCAACACAAGGAGTATAAAGTAGAATAGCTCTGGTCCTTTACAATAAATGAGTCATTTAAAATTTTTATATCTCATTTTCTTGACAAATATTCTAATGAGGGGAGAAAATGGCTCAACATTAATCCTCTTCTGTGACAGAGGGTAAGAAATCAGGAAATTAGATTAATCTTCTTATTGAAGGTTTGACACTAGACTTTCATTCTTATTACCTGATGTTCTCAGCTCTTTATATTTACAAAGACTTTGTTCATGTTAATTTAGGTTACAGCTGAGCATTTTAGTGCATTCATACTTTTTTTCTGGTAAGACCCTTAGCAGTGAATAAAAATTAAGTAATCCTTCAGATGTCCAACTGCTGTCTAATGCCTTAATTCCTACTGTTCATGATTCTCTATTCACTTTAACTTAGAAAATGCTAGTTCTCATTAGGAGCAGATTCTCAGTAAAGTTTCCAACTGTCCTTCTTCTTCCTTGCCAGGAAGATTATACCACTCCTCACAAACTGCTGGATGTTACAGTTCTCAGTGTAGCAACAAGCTGTATCCGCTTCTACCACTTTTTTTGTGTTCTTTAATGGCAACAGATGCAGTCACAGATATTTGAGTTTCTTGGTTTAAATTATTATATTATCCTCCAATCCACCCTGTTACTTCCAATATTCTGATTCAACAGAAGAAAAAATAATCCAGAAAAGGGTAGAGTCAGTCACTGGTCCTCAGGTGTCACATTTTCTGATCATGTCAGATACCAAAATGTTAAAATATGTAGACTAGCTTATTATCAGAATCACTTTATCTATAACAAACTGTTTAATTGTCTTCTATACAACACTGAGTAGCTTTCTGTCTCCTCTGAACTTTCTGCTGCTTCCCTGGAGAAACAAGTTTTCTCATGTGTCTCTCTGTCAGAACTCTTAGGCCACTTCTGCCAGGTCAAGTGAAAAGATAGCCGTTTCCAAATGTTGACATTATCTGGAAATAGAAGTTTCACTGACAGCTGCAGACATGCATGTAGGAAAGGTAAAGTATTACTGGGAAATGCAGGATATGATCAAAGTCTGTAGAAAAACGGACTTTGGTAATCCCAGAATGACAGTCCCAGCTGTGAAATTAGATTGGACTATTTCACAGGTTTTGCATCTCAAAAAGACAAAGGTCATAGAATCATAGAATCAGAGAATGGTTTGGGTTGGAAGGGATTTTTAAGATCATCTAGATCCAACCCCCTGCTATAGGCCAGGTTGCTCACAGCCCCATCAGCCTGGCCTTGAATAATTCCTGAGCAGGGGCATTCACCACCTCTCTGGGCAACCTGTTCCAATGTCTCTCTACCCACACAATAAAGAATTTCTTCCCAGTATCTAGTCTAAATCTACCCTCTTCCATTTTAAAAACTTTTTCCCTCATCCTGTCACTACATGCCCTTATAAGTAGTCCCTCATCTGGTTTCTTGTAGGCCCTCTTCAGGTTCTGGAAGGCAGCTATAAGGTCCCCATGGTGCCTTCTCTTCTCCAGGCTGAACAATCCCAACTCTCAGCCTTTCCCTGTAGGGGAGATGCTTCAGCCCTCTGACAATCTCCGTGGCCCTCCTCTGGATCCACTGACAGCTTGATGTTCTTCTTGTGCTGGGGGCTCCAGAACAGGACACAGTACTCCAGGTGCAGTCTCACGAGAGCAGAATGGAGGGGCAGAATTATCTCCCTCAATCTGCTGGCCCTGCTTGTCTTGATACAATTGTGGATACAGTTGGTCTTTGAAGCTTCTATATCTTCAGTATTATCTTCCAGTCAGGAATCTTATTGTCATTTATTTTCATTCAGACCAAGCTTAACTGCTTGCTAATTACTCTCACCAAGTCTTAACACAAAGTCATGGACTAATGTCCATGGAGAAAAATAAATATGAAAAGCTTTAGTGTTTAGATATGGTGTTTCCAAGTTTTTGTATAGGCATATTAAAACCTGCCCTTCGCTTTTACAGCAGGAGAAGGTAACACAATTGCAAAAAACAGATGACATGCACTGTTTTAGGAGACAGTCTAGAAGAATTATCTGTCAGCCTGGAACTATGATAATGTTTCTGGTAAGAATTATCTTGATGAGCAATCATTTCTTGGAGTTCTGTGCACTGTGGAAGGATGACTCCCTCAGGAACTTACAAGTGTTAGTATTAGCCTGTTTATTTCTTGAAACTGCATAATACGCCCCATTGATCTAGCTATTCTTGCCTTTCTTAACAGTAATTCATAACTAGTTTAAACAGGACAACCTGAACTGACGAATCTCAGTGGATTCTCTAATAGCTTAAGATTGTATTTATGTTCCTATTTGAATTGCCACATCTACTTCCTGGGGAGTAAAGGAAGTTACTCATCTAGATTAACCATCAAGGATGAAGGTAGGCATTGTTGCATATTGTTGTACATGATTTTACAGGGACTTTCCTTGCCTCATATTTCTTACCTTGTCACTTATTTTCAGTAACACCAATTTTCTTTCAGTGAGCGTATAAATTTGCATGCAGCTAATATGAAAAATTTCCACAGGTAAGCCTTCAATAAGCAGCTTTGGCATTGCTGTCCAAACAATTTCAAGCTGTCATGCTGCTTTCTCATCAGGTTTTTTGTTGTTCTTATTGCAGCATGATTTTTTGAAGAGCAATAAATCTAGTTCAGAATTGACATTTTTTTCTCTGCATGATAGAGAAATACCTTTTGGATATGCTTTCTTTCATTACTAAGACACTTGATACTTCTGATAACATTTGCTTAAAGAAATAAAAGAACTATTAAGCAGAGAGTAACAGAGAAGTGGGTTTTCAAGGGAGAGTTTCATTTCAACGCTCCCAAGTAAAATACAAGGGAAAAAAACATTCTTTACATATGAATAGTATTTAGACAAAACACTATAATAGTCCAGTCCCTTCAATTTTATTGTGGGATGGTGACAAGTACCCAAGAATAAACCTTGAAAAGATTAGTTTTCCTTCTGAAATTGGATTACCCAGAGTTCTTGAGTATATGAATGCATATGCAGGAGAAAAAAAGGTTTAATTTAAGGACTCAGCATTCATTTCTTTTGCCTGGATATTCTGGACCAGAACTAAGTACCAGCCTTCAGCCTATTGCCACCTGGCTACACAGAAATATAAAGAACTAATAAAAAAAGTGATAAAATCTTGCATCACTATTTTATTAAAATAAATTACTTTGAAATATTTTTGGAATGATTTTGGAAAATTATTATTTTTTCCTTAATAGTATGTCTTTTCCTCACACTTATCCTAGAATATTCAGTCATGTACACAGTCATATTGTGTATTTACTTGACCCAATACTTAGAACAAGAAGTACTTTGGTTTGAAAGTTAATTAACTGACAATTGTTAAATCATACAAAATATATTTTGAGATTCTAGATTTTTAGTGTTCACTTTAAACCTAAGAAAGATTAGGTTCTGATGCCCAGTAAGTCTGACCAGAATGATAAATGAATAAGACAGACAAGAGTGGAACCACAACCAGACTAAACAGGTTCCTGTGCAGCAAAACTGTAGAAGAAATGTGAATGCAAAAAGGAGGCAGAGGCTTAAACTGAGATTAAAGGAAAAATGAGTTTAAAGAAGTTCAAAAAACAGGCAGAAAACAGATATTTCTTTCAATGTTATATTCTACTACTTTATATACACATGTAAGTATTTTAAACTCTGTTTTAACTGACATTTCCAAAGGTGTTTATGGTTTATATACTGGGAGAAACTCCCTTAAAGAAGTACAGAAGATGGATTTTATTTATTTTCCTTCTTCTGTAGCAGGGATATCCTAGGAAACTTGCTCTGCCTGATGTGATTTTCATCACAATTCCATTAGTTTTCAGAAAAGTGTGCAATTATATTTTTTATAGCTTAGTGATTTAATAATTGCCAGTAGACTAGAGGTAGCTGAATAGTACTTCAATTCTAAGTGAAGAAGCAAAGGGCCTTGCATTAGCTTGTCAGGTTATGTTTTGCACAGTGTTAATTTCCATGGAGTAGCTGGTGAGCATTGCTATGTGTTGAAAGAGGTGGAAGGAGGTCCCATACAATACTGACTGCTGAAAGTTCTGAACAGTTATTGACACAGGTATTTTAGGGTTTTATGCGTTTAAAATACATGTTCTTAAAACAAAGATAAATTGGCTAGAGGCTATACATCACAACATTAACCTCTTACATTTACACTGTTTTGTAAACAGTTAGAAGACCAGTGTGCAGTCAGAGGGTAGTGAAATGTTAAAGGCTGATGTGCAGGATTAATGTTTGGGGTTTTTTTGTTTGTTTTGTTTTTTGCTAGGAAAGATACATTTTTCGATTTTTCACCATCTGCTAATTTTCTGTCATCTTTTCCTTTCTGTGACATCATGGATGCTGAGAGAAACAAAGATAATTTAGAGGATATCTGTTTGCCCCTTCCCTTTAGGGTCCGATCGTAGAGCTATGGTACACAAATTATTTTTGAAGCCTGCCTCCACAGCTTCCTGCAATAGCTTCCTGAAATTCACTATCTAACTTATAAATAAATACTTCCATGTATCTGTTTTAAAATCGTCTTCTTATGCTACATACTGTCTAAACACGTATTGCTTTGTTACAGAACTCATTAGAAAACTTGATAAAGAGGCTCACAGTGTCATAGACTGAATTATTTACCTTACATTTCTTGTTACCAAAGGCTGAAGTATTTACCTTACTTTTCCTGCTGTGTAAACAGAGCCATTCTCATTTCCTGCAAATGTACTTCAAATTAAGAGTTTTACCCTTTACAAATGGCTTTTATTTGAAAGAAATCATGTAGAGTGCACCAAATTAATTTTTTGTAATATCTCAATAAATCCTGTCATTATGTCTTAGGTTGTTATACACTGCTACTTTACCACAGAGCAATGATTCTATAGCCTCTGTTTCAGTAAAGGTTCATGTTCAGTACCTTGGTCAACAGGTTCACAACTGCTGTAATGCTGAAAGGAAAAGTGTAAAAACTCCATTCAACAAATTGTGGTTGAATGTATTGACAGACTTATAAGAGTTCAGGAGGCAAATATATACTACAGTAAATGAGGGTTTTTTTGAGGTCCGAATGATTAACTGTTTACACAGTCTGGGCAAAGCCAAACATAAAGACAGACTGAATAAATAATAGCTATCTAAATAATTTATAGAACATTAAGCATTTTAGAACAGTATGGTACTTAACTTTTACAGACAAACTCTTAACAAACATCTCTCATAGAAATGCCCATGCACCTTATTCAGACACTGCATACTTAGTATTAGAGTCAAAACATATTTATCAGCAGAAGGGCTGAAGTATAATTTTACATTACTGTGGTCTTTTAGGAGGTACTGATTTATTTATTGCTGTGACAATGTGTTGAATAATTATTATGAGTTACTGAAAATCTTACTAACTTCTACAAAGAACATTGTGGTCTCTTAAAAGTAGAAACTTTTGAGACCTTTTTTCCTCTGTGGCCAGGAGTCATGTTTCGAAAGAAGGAAAAGACAAGCTATCATTATTGAACTTTATACCAACATTATGAGCTTCTGTAGCTCCCTCAGTTAGTCTTAAGTTTTCTGGGGAAAACAAACAAATAAAAAATCCACATCCTGTGTTGTGATGTCTTAAGAGGTTGGTAATCAATTCCCTTGAGGTCAAGAGTCCAGTTCCACCCTTAACCTAAAATTTTGATTCACTTTAAGAAGCATAAAGTCGAAAAGTGCAAGAATCAATGAAAAAAGAAGGTAATTGTCTCTAAAAAATGCTATAAAGTTTTAAATTTAATAGGACAGTTGCTACCCTTTTGAAGTCCAAGTGAATAACAAATGCCTATTAATGAAACAGTTGAAAGCTAAATGATGTGAAAATTAGGTATTCAAAACTACAGGCAAGAAGAGATACACTACTCAAGAATTCCACAGGGAAAATCGTAGAAGTAAGATTCTGTATCACTGCTGGTGAACTATTGATATTCCTGTAATGGAGTGAAAATATTGATGGGCAGAAGCCCTAGGGTTCAATTCAAATGGCACTTTCCTGAATTTAGGGGCTGTTTAATGCGGGTTGTGTAATCTGCTGGCTGTCAGGCCTAGTCATATCATACACACAAATGAAATAAAGCTATCAAATTGCTTTCTGAAAGGCTGCAAAATATTCTGTGAGTGTACCCAGTACTAATTAATGCCAGAGAGCCCAAGAATTTACCTGCCTTAGAAATATAACATTTACCCTCATCATGACACAAGTTATTGGGTTGCTTGAACAGAAATGAACTGTTTGCTGCAAGCATGAAGTTCAAACAGTTCATTTAGATAGCACATATCCTCACAATTATCTGCTAAGACAAACACATGTTATTTTTTACTGCCATTTATTGTATCTGACCTCTTTTTTAGAGCTTTTTTTTTTTTTTTTTGAGGAATTACCTCAATTTAAACTTCATCACATGAAAAATATATTTATAGAGATGAATGAAGGAAGATACAAATATTAAAATGTTGCTACAGTTGTACATTGTCCTTTTTATAAATCTTTCCTACCATTGTTCAGCAATTCTCTGCAACTCTTCATAAAGCTTGTTCTGCTGCTATTATCTGACCAGAGCTTTTAGAACATTTTAAAATCATGGATGTGTATAATTTCCTGACCTGCTTAAATTGTATCTAGGAATTCTTTAAGACATCAGTTTCAAGGGTGAGGACAACAAGTTTTTGATTATGAAATGTTTTTTAGAAAGATCTGCGTGTTATTCCTGTTCTGAGGTTCCTGAAGATTTAGCCCGGCTTTGATTAAAAAGAAAGACAGATTCAGAACTTCCTATGCCTTTACCAGTTCCCAAAGAAAAACAAACTAAACCAAAACCAAGCTACAAGAATGCAATAATCTCAGTGTTGCCATGACTATAAATTTATGCCTAATGATGTTTTTTGTTTGAAAATTTGCTTGAGAGGCAAGGAGTCCAAAGAAAAGTGTGTGAAAAAAGTGGTTTAAATTATACTCTTTGTCTGGCCTTCTGAAGGTGGTATCAAATCGTCAGTTCCTGAAAATTCCACTCAGGACCAGAAGCCAGTTTGAGACATTAACATCTGAGTTTGACAATTCGTCCAGACACCCACTCATTTTTTTGATACTTTTTGTTTATATATTCACTCCAGATGTTGTTACTGGGTTCTTAGTGAAGATGATGGCATAGGAGACTGTGTACAAACCCTTGCTAAATCAAGGCAGACAATATCCTCTGCTTTGAGCAAGTTGTTTGCTCAAAGAAGGGAACCTAGTTAGTCAAACAAGTAAACAAATAATAATAAAATTTATAAATTGATATTGCCTGTTTTTGAAGGAGTTTCTTGTCCTTTCTGAGCTTCTACAAACATTCACTCTTTCTTTTATAGTTCAGGAGATAATTACACTTCTAGAGTTCTCGGGGTTTCTTTGTATTATTCTGGTATTTTTTAACAAATGTAAAAAGGATGAATGAAGTTAAGAATTTTTTTTGTATGGAAAGAATTTTGAGGCGCTGAATTCTCTAACTTCAGAAAAAAAGCCCCTTCAGAGTTTAAAATTAACTGTGTTAGCTATAGCAAAATATATTAACTAGTACTTTTATTAGGATTCATTAAGTTAACCATTTATATTTTAAGACTAAACTTGAAGAGAATTTTTGGACAATTTCCATTTTGAAAATTATTAACAAAACAAGACTTACTGTATTTTAAAAAAACTTCTTACTACAGCATACATTCAAGTACTTATTACAAGTCAGATTTCAAAGAAATACAACTTGAGAGAACAACTTCAAGAAATATGCATTTTATACTTCTGCTCAGACAGATATGTTACATATTTTTACCTTTCCATTGCTATTTTACTTTGAGTATGGAATGTATACAAACAATTTATTAGTTTTTTTCTGCTCTCTTACAAACAGGGAAAATAAACATCACTGCACTGTCAAATACAGGTGAGTGTTTTTGCATTTTGGTCAACAGCTGTTTTTAGCCAATGGGAGCAATGAAGCAAGATATATTTTTCCAAGCCGTAGAAACAGGAAAATAAAATAAGAAATAAACTTACTATTAAAATTATGGAAGAGGATAAAATGATTTGTTTGTCTAAGTATGAAATCTTAAACATATGACCTAACAGGAGAGAGCTTGTGAGGTTCTTGTTAGTTTTTTTGTCAGTGGAAAACTAATTTGGGACAACTTTTCTGAACCTAATTTTACATAACCAAGACTGAACGTGGCAAAGAAGGGGGAGGAGGAAGAGAAGAAACCTTGGTCTTACTATGTCTTCTTTTCTTTGTGTACTAAATGGTAAACACTTGAACTGCAAATGTCAGCCTTCATCTTAAAGCACAATTAAATTTCATCCATTGCATTAGCAGGTAGAAAGGACTTCAGCAAGTGGTATAGAACCTTTCATTCACTGTCTAGGTGAATTTGTTAATGCTTATGAACTTTTTCTATATAGTATTGACATACACAGTATTTTAAGATTTGGAAACAAGTTTATATTTAAAAATTAAGTAGCTTTTGTACTGCTTCAAAAAAAAAAACTTGAATGTTGTCTTAACTGTGTTAAATTACTTGATTTTTCTTGGGACTGTAATTCAGTGGAGCTCACACTTCAATCTTGGCTGCCCTTTCACCATTTAATTAAAATTCTAGAAATGTTCTAAGTGTCATTTTTTTCAGTTAAAAAGTCTCCAAATATTACATTGTGAAAAGGTCTGTTTTTGTTAATAAGCGTAGACAATTGAAAAACAAAATCGTTAGTCTTTCATGTTAGATGATGAAATTAACATTAGCTGATGAAGTAAATAAATCACTATTAAATTCTATGATTTTGCCCTAATAAACACCTTTCAAACTGACCTC
The DNA here is from genome assembly GCA_030625065.1 of Alectoris magna. Classification (NCBI taxonomy): domain Eukaryota; kingdom Metazoa; phylum Chordata; class Aves; order Galliformes; family Phasianidae; genus Alectoris; species Alectoris magna. Next base: position 72,680,107 of record CM060561.1, on the reverse strand, counting down.
TAATTCACGGAAATTACCACAATGATGCTATTTTAGGAAGAATGAAATATAAGAGAGCCAAATTTGGGAAGGAAGTGGTTGTGTTTAAGTGATACCTGGGTGCTTCAGGAACTTTCTAATGACTGATAATCAAAGTCTAACTGCATTTTTATTCAAGCCTCTGATGATTAGCTGCAAGGTCCCTTTCAAAGGCCAACTTAAATTTCTGCATACTCGAGCTCAGCTGTGATTTAATATAAAGCTGTGTTTTGTTGTGAACTCTGGAATCAGCAGCCCTGATTCTTTCAGGAGATGACAAGGCTTCTCATTGTGAGATTTTCATTTTAAATGTTAATTCCTGTAGGTATTGCTCTTGGTGTAACTAGTCCCATGCTGATTCCCATTAATCCGTAGCTTGCAGACGCATAATAAAGTTGAAAGGTGCTTTCAAGATCTTTTAATGTATAAGGTATTCTATCTAATATCTTATTGAGTACCACCTGAGTGAAAATCTATCAACATTTTGGCACAGTTGAGGTGCTTCAGATTTGAGGTTGAGTACTTGAAAGACATATGATCTTGTAGCACATTTATTTCTTCAACGTAAGTACATCCCTGACTAAATAAAATCAGCATGGGAAAAAAAGTTTCTTTTTATGTGAATGTGCATTATCTTTCATGTGGCTTCAAACGACGTTCTAGGAAATGAAACAATGTATGTGGAATAACTGAAGGATGAAGAGGTAATCAGTTGGACTGAACTCATAACTACAAGCAAGGCAACTACCAGCTGAACAGAAGTCCATGAATATACACTCACAGCCGTGCTGTGCTGAGCTGCATTCACAGTCTTTCTCCCCACATACTGAAAAGACAAGCAAGTAGGAGAGCAGAAACTGGCATAGCATTTTTTTTTTCTCCTTATTGTGCCTCTGAAAGCCATATCAGATAAAATTCCTTTACTCTTAAAGCTAAATAAAAAAAAAAAAACAGAGGCATTAAGCTGTCTTCATAGGACTGAGCAATCAGAAAACAGAATAGAAGAAGAACACACCCTACGGATGACTGAAGAGTTCCAGTTCAGAGTTGTTCTCAATATTAATGACATTTTTGCTCCACCTACTGGTAGGAAGGTTTGAAGCCTCCTGAATTGCTATCGGGCACTTGTTACTCCTCCTGCAGGCAATTCTCTTGTTCCAGTTACAAGATTAAATTTCCTTATGTTGACAGAGAGAGAAAAAAATATGGTACCTGTTTATAAAACATGGAAATGAGAGAAAAATTATAGTTTTAAAGTGGAAAGAATCGTCATGACTCAGAATTTAAAAACAGAGAAGAGTTTCTTGTGGTGAGGGAGGATAATGCTGATAATTTTAGTGGAAAAACAAATGAAACAAACAAGCAAAAAAAAACCCAACCCTATAAAAATGCTCTACAGTTTTACATTTTAGGTTTTTAATAGTTAATTGATAATTTTCTAAGCACAAAACAGTTCGATATCAAAGAGCATATCCCATTTCTGATCTGATAGCTCATTTTGCCATGTTTCTTAGAGGAAGGAGTCAAAAAATATGGACTTGTGAATTTATTTGCAAAGCTATGTGATTGGTTATGTTTGGTTTTAACCTTCTAGGTTCTTAAGATTTACTCCATAGTTTCTGAGTTGTCAGCTCACTGTCTCTGTCTTAGAATGATAGCCAAACACCAGTTCGTTAGATGTATTCTTTTATTCTTGCTCGCTGGACTGAAGTCAATTAATAAGGTTCTTTCAGAATTACTGATTCAAAAGCTGTAGCTTTCTCTTCTGATTACAGCCTAAGGTCTCCATCAGAATTCTGTGCAGTAATATCAGGATAAATCTTTTACAGTGTTTCTGTAGATCAGTTAATATCCCTATATTGACTAAATAACATTCTTCTAAATTTGAAAAAAAAAAAAAAAAGTCAGTCCTCTTGTAGTTGAGGTTTCATTGACATTTTGTAGATACTTACAATTGTGCCAGATAAAATGATTTCCCTCTATGGACACAGATAGTCGCAGAGCATGCATGGTCAGTGGAGACGTCCAAAGTTCATCTAGATGAATATTGTTGATGAAGACAGATCTACCAAAACAGGCTGCTCAGAACTATGTCCAGTAGGGCTTTGAATATCACTAGAGTTGGAGATTCCGTAACATCTCTGGTAAACCTGTCCCTGTGAAACTGGTGGAGGCACAGGTATGGCCATTTGTCCCAGCTGCAGTGTTTAGCATTTTTTACATTTTGTCCTGTCGGGACTGGCCCAAGGTCTACTGCGTGAACTATCTCCTTTTAACTTGCTCAAAGGCTTGTTGTTGCGTAAGGCCCCATGTGAAAATATTCTACCAGATCACTTGATAGATAGGGTTTACAATCAGACTGCAATCTCCGAAAGTCCACAACATCTAAAAAAGCTTGTGTTTCCCTTTTGTCAGTTGGTGGAGATATAGAAGTTATTCTGTTGATCACATCCATAGGGAAATAATGATATGCGTCTTGGCATTTTATTCCTCAAAACTGAATCTCCTTTGAAGGTCCCTTGAACTTACTTTGCTTTCTGGTAACATTGACTTTCAGAAGGATTCGGATTATTTTCTTTCTTTTTTAGAAGACCTCCTCTGCTATGCTGCCCCACATGATGATGTCACCAATGTATTGCAGGTGTTCAGGAGCTTCCCTTTTTCCAGTGCAGTATGGATCAGCCTATTGCAAATGGTAGGATTGTGTTTCCACCTCTGGGGCAGTCAATTCCAGGTGTATTGGATGCCCCTCCAAGTGAAAGTGAACTGTGGCCTGTTCTATACCACCAAAAGAAATTGTGATACAATACTTGGCTGCCTTTGACTCCCAGTTCAGATTGAAACTCTAGCATGTCCAGCATGGCAGCATTCAGCAGTGCTGTGACTTCATTCAGGACACAGTAGTCCACAGTTAAACTCCACTCTCCATTGGACTGCCCATACAGAACTGCTGAGGGGTGAGGAAGTCTTGTTGATTACTTCTTGGTTCTCTGGATAGTGAGTAAGTTGTGGATGGAAATCAGGAATTCTTGGTTGGTATGATATTGCCACTGGTGCACCGTTCTAATAGCGATTGACGCCTGCTGTTCTCTCAGCAACCCCCAAAACAGAAGGGTCCTTTAAGAATCCAGGCAAGATTGTTAGCTGCTTAATGTCTCCACCTCCAAGGCAGCTATACCAAAACCTCACCAGTACCCTCTTGAATCCTTGAAGTAACCTGTCCTGAGATTATCTATGCCAAGAATGCATGGAGCCTCTCAGCTATTCACAGTGGTGTGTTTTTGCCATCCTTCCCAGCTAGGCTCACTTCAGCCTCCTATGGAATGAACTCTTGGGATCTTCCTGTCACTCCACAGATACAGATGAGGTCTGCCCCTCGATAACTTGATGACATTAGTACTGCCATCAAGTTAGTACCTTGTGCACTGATGTTCACTAGAACCTTTCATATACATCTTTGGGTCTCATGTGCCAGGCCATCGAATAAATATCAAGAAATCCAGTCGTCCTAGTGGGAGGCAGGGACACTCTAGTTCTGATTATTATATTTGTTAATCACTTCTTTTGAATAAAAGTCATTATCAAACTCAGAAATAAGATTTAAAAATATGGAGCTACTTATAGATCTGTGTGTGTGTCATTCTTGCACAGGGACCATGATAATCTCTGTGTCATTCAAATTTTATTATTTTTAGGTGTTTATTTTTTATTTTAATATTTTAATTGCTGAAGCGAGCACAGTGTTTAGTCACTTGCACCATAATTATTTTGTACACATGAATTTGAGCCCACAAGAAATTATCATAAAGTGAAGTACTTCCATATCCTCTGCAAGACTGGATTATTGTGACTATAACCATAAGGAGAATTAGCCTACCTAGAATATAACTGGACATAGAATTCATATAATTGATAAGATGGAATCAGGAAACCCATATCATTCTTTTGTCCCTCTCTTATTCACTGAAGATACAATCCTATATACAGCTACTTGTCTCCAATTTTGTAGGCTGCCTTGAATGGCCACAGTTTCAAAAGTTTAAAAGAAGAATTCTTGAGCTATTCAGAGGCTAAACAAAGAATCACCCAACCTATTGGTCTCTAGATAAAATAGAAAGCATAAGTAAGTGCTTTCAGCTATTTTTAACAGGAATACTTACCAGCTCTAAAAGATCACTAAGTCTCCGGAAATGAATTACTGCAGCCTGAAATTGTGCAAATTCCAGAAAATGAGTGGATTCAGATGCTGATGGAAAAATTTCTGTCAAATTCTTTCTAGTCATGAAAAACTAAAGCCTAACGCTGACTACTAGAATCTTTTTTAGTGCAGTCTTTTAAGGTATGTGCTGAATCTATCTTAGAAGCAGGTGTTAAGTAAGTACTTTTAGGAAGGATTATGAGCTAGAATGTGTAAATGATAACTCTGAGGAAACCAGAGAATTTGTAGGGGTGTTAATCAGAGAATTTACAGCTTTCTGTGTCAACTGATTGTTCTATTGACTAGCTATGCTACATCTGAGCTTATCCTGGATTGTTGCTGCAGTATCAGCCACTCTGTTACAAGTCTACAGCAGATAATACAAAAAGGGCACATACACACACAATATGCACATAATACACAAAAGCATATTCTACATTTTAAAGGTTTAATTTTCTAACCCCAGTTATGTAGTAGAAAATAATTGTTGAGTTACTAAAGCAGAATATGATGAATGATAAAAGGAAAAGAGGTGCTTTCATTTTCAAAAGGAGGAGAGAGACCACTTGATGCTAAAGTAGCAGCATGGATTGGGTTCAACTGGGAGATACAGTGCTGGAGAAAATTTTCCCTCTGTGTTCTTACCTTGGTGTCTTTCTTGTTGAATCTATGTTTCTCTTATTTGTCTTATCAGTTATGTCTCTAATTCTTCTAAGCAAATGGGGATCTCAAAGTGTAAGTACATTTTACATCCAATTCTGCTGGACACTTTCTGTTCTGGTGTTGGGTATAGTATCAGAATGTCCATTCTCCATGTTTAGCACAAGAAAGAAAAAAAGATATTTTAACAGGGTTGAAGAGTTCTGCTGGGGATGCACACTGTACTAATGGTAGAGCTGTTCCTGTTTCTGATTGTGTCTTTCTTGTTTTCACTGTTAATGCATGTGGCCTATATGTTGTTTGTTTTCCTATTATTCTAAAACTGGTAATTCCAGCTCTCAAGATTACATTCCTTTAATGATATGTAAAATTGTGTTTTTGTTGTTGGTGGTGGTTGTTGATAATGATACTTATATCTTTGATGTCTTCGTTATCATCTATGCTGCTATTCTCAAACCTTTTTGATCATCTTGTGTTTATACACTTGGAGGCCACTGCACACACTGTCTACCACACGCTGTCTGTATACCAGCATTTAGTAAATCAAGGACTTTTAAGGAACAGGCAGTTCTATAAATTTTTTTTTCCAGTAAGGGTATCTGTTACAATGAAAACCCTGGAGGTTTCCAAGAAACATGTACATGAGGCACTGGGGGACATGGCTTAGTGGACATGGTGGTGAAGGGTTGGTGGTTGGACTAGATGATCTTAGCAGTCTTTTCTAACATTAATGATTCTAGGATTCTATGGTCTTTAATCACACACACTGAAATACATACATAAAAATATTAACCTACTGAGAATGCTACGATATCATTATTAAATTATTATTAAACCAAGGCACTTTAATTTGGCAAGAACTTAGCTAGTGTTATCAGAGCTGAGGAGATTCTGTTAGAATGAATAAGAGTACAGTAAATCAATTTCTATTCTCTTGACTGTTGTGACAACACTGTTATATCTGTTTCATTAGGGTGATAAAACTTTCTTAGTAGAGAGATCTACCTTGGTATTAAAATATAGTTCATTGAAAAGGCTTGAGTAGTCTTAAAACTATGCATTTCTTTTTCATTTGAGAATGGATTACTTGGGCAATCAAATACATTGTCTATTTTAAAATAAGATTTAGGCATCTAAAATAGTACAAGTCTTAACTGATTTGGATAAATTGGTATTATTTGATATTTGGTGAAAGATTTCAGGAAAATAATAGATTTTTTTCTATCATCAAACATATCAAGACAATATTATGTGTTGCTGTTAGATAGGAAAGCAATCTTGATGTTGTAATCTATTTAGTTAACATTTTGGTTTTCTGAAAACTGGTCAAGAAAACAAAGCACAACATTTTTAAAATCTAAGAACAGCTGTATTTAAGGAAATGAAAATAGTTGGGCTCTGGAATTTAAAAGAATACAGAAAAGAACAAAGCAAGGATCAAGATAGAACCTTAAAGAAAAAAAAGTTTAAAGCTGGCAGTGCAAGAGTAGAAGAGAATGTATAGATTAAGCAAGACAAAATTTTAAACTTTTGTAGTATGAATAGATATGTGTAGATTCGTGTAGATCATGTGTAGAATGTGGATCCAGAAAGGGAATAAAAGAAACCAGTAATCCTACAAGATATTTAATGCTGAGAGTTGTATAGTCAATATGAAATTCTTTAACCCTTTATCCCTTGTCATGTATTTGTATTTCATGTTCCAATGAAATGCTATCCAATGTAAAAACTGTTTTTTAAAACCTGTACTTACTGAAATTTGTTCTTATGACAACTATATCATAAACTTTAACCTCATGACTGACAAATGCCATGACTAAGAATATTTTAACTAAATAGGTCTCCTTCTGTCAGTTGCCAGACTCTAAAATAATTTGAAAAAAATACTGAAAAATACCCTGCTCAGGACTGTTGTCTCTGATTCTTAGCATATTCTGTCTGGCTTATTCCTATCTGGGGAAAAAAAAGAAAAAAAAAGAAAAAAGAAAAAAAGAAGAAAGAAAAAAAAGAAAAAAAAAAGAAAAAAAAAAAAAGGCCTTACTCTTGTTGTTTTCTTCACCTTGGATGAAACTGGAAATACAGCTTTAGCACTGATTCAAATTTATAAGCAGCTGATTTTCTATTTCCTGTTTCCTTGTTGGATTGAAGTGTTGCTCAAAAGGTGTTCTAAGCCAAGCAGTTTGTGTCTAATGAATTGTTTTAGACTAGCTTTACTTAACCACTTATTCTGAAATAAAATCACGGTGAAGTTAAAGAAAATTTAAATTATGTAATTTTGTATATTTGACTGACACAAAGAAGTATTGCACCTTATTCACGCTGTACACTCTTGATCAAGAATTTTATCACTTTTGGGGAGGAGGAAGAAGGGTCCTCATGAGAGAGCATGTGTTAATCTTCTCCAGTTATAAATTGTATTATATTTTGATTGGCACATACCTTGGAGCTTACTACTTTTTTTCCTGCAGATCCTCTATTAAAAACCAATTAATTTTCAGTATAATCAGGTATTTAACTTATCAGTTATGCAGTGAGAAATGTTGGGGGTGATAGGATTGACAAACAAGCTTACCAACTAATCAGCTATCTAATTAATTTGAAAGCCTTTCATGTTTTATAAAAATTATGCATAACATAAACTATTTGAGGCCTAGTCACAAATACACTTGTGGAAATGCCTTTGGGAAGAGTTAGCTTGAAACATGCTCAAAAGGCATCTGAGAGATACAAGGATGCTCTAGTACAAAATATTTTGGTCTCTCATTTATTATGTAACCTTCCTCAGAAGTTAACAGAAAAATCTAGGAAGAGAAAGTGATTTAACTAGTTTTCATTAATGAACAACCTTTTCAATGATGTCACAGTAGCCGTCATTCCAGGAGAGACCTACGCCTGTAAATTCAGAGTCTTTAATTTCCTGGTAATCCTGGAGTAGGCTAGCACTTCTCCCTGTTTATTTAGAAATGTGATATCTTTTTTCCTGTTGCTTCCCAAGCAACAAATTATTGGGTACAGCTGGTTGTGCAGCAGCAAGAGCAGCAGGGTGCCTGTGTGGGAAGGAGCCAGGAACTGCCTTTTGGCTGTCACAGCCAGGTCCAGATGAGTTGGAAACTTGTGGAAACAGGACACTGCATGCTGCATATGGGTGGCTTTATTGCAGAAACCAAAGGAGAAAGTGCAGAAGATGCAAGAAAGGAGATATTGCTGGTAATGTAGCTGGAATTCCACACTAGGAAGTAGATATGCCATGATAAAGGAGCTCTGGGGGACTGTGGAGCAATGACAGCTCTTTAGGTATGTAGGCTTCAGCAGAGGTGGCTACAGAAAACTGAGGGAGTAGAGACTAGAAAAGGAGCGAGACAGGTGTTGACCTGAAGATGTTCCTGAGGATGGGGGGAGGAAATGTGACAGTTTAATTGCATGTCTATTTTTCCTCAGTACTCAACACAGTAACTAAAAGCTTATGTTAACTGACAATAAAATAATTCAGTGAAATGCCCCAAGTCAAGGCTGTTTTGTCCATGACAGTATTGAAAATGGAAATGTGACCTAACTTTGAATCTCTTTTTTTATTAAATTCCCTATTCTTCATTGTTGTTGTTGTTGTTTGTTTGTTTGTATTTTTGCATGTTGTCTAAACAGTATTTAATTTGCAAAATTTAGAGATATTCCTTCATTATGGTGGTATTCTCTGAAGAGTTTGTTATCTCATTTTTATGACTGTGTAAGAATTTGTGCTAGATATATGTATATAAATATATGTGGTCAGTGGAGGACTCGAACCTGTCTTGCTAAACTGGAATGCCTTACATTTTCTAGAGACCAGAACTCTAGTCTGGATTACTTCACCACTTAAGAAGTTCATGGCTAACACAAAGCTTGGGCAGAAAAATGCAAGTCAGGCAAATAAAGCAGGAAATATTATCCTGAACTATCCATCTACTCTGTCTCTAGGTTCTCTCTTTCGGAGGCTGAATGGATAACTAATCTGCTTTTTAATTGCTGCTTTAAATTTCACTTTACATCCCTGGCTATTAAAAGAAATCATAGAGTAATTTTAGAATACTTTATTAGATACGGGGAGTAGTGGAAATTAAGCTAGATGCTGAATTTATCAGTCTGTGTGTAAGCCCATGGCTCATCAATTGCTGCTATAAAGGCAACAGTTTCTTGGAGAAGGAATGGTGGTTTGAAGATTAGCTGGAAGTGATAGCAGCTTTTCTTGTTACTTAGGCTTACCTGTGAGTCTTTCTACATTTCAGAAAAGGATCTAAAACAAACACTAGTGCACCAAGAAAGGTGCCTACGGCTAGCCTGTGGGAAATGTAATTATGGGTTACTGAAAATGTTCCAGCTGTTCTAGTTACAAAGAATAGCTTTAGATACATCTCCTCAATACTACTACTACTAATAACAATAATAAAAAGCAGCTGTCAAATTATTGAGAAAAATTAAATGACAAAGGTATCTCTCTGCTTTAACGGATTTAAAATGCAGCTTAAGTTTGTAAACAACTTTTTTTCAAGGGACTGTGGCTCAATTCAAAATTTATAGAAAATTTCAAAGCTGGCACATGAGGACTTGAGCATGACTTTGTTAGACTACTCATATGGGAAAGAGGTCTTGACTTTGTTTTCTATTCCTAGGAATTTCTATGCATTTATCTGACTTTAAAGTACATAAAATATGTATGGAACAGAGACCAGATCATAAAAATATTTTGACTAAAGGTGCTTGAACCTTTTCGTTTCTTTAGCTTACAACGTTTCTCAACCACTGAGCTGTTACAGTGTCACAAATGTGATTACTAAATGCTGAAAAAAGCAAAGAACATAATATTTTGATAAGTGATAGGCAGCATTATTAGGAATCTCAACATAATATCCTGTATTAGACTCGGATATGTCTGTGTGTGTGCCTGTTTTTGCAGGCTTTGCATACAGTAGATGTCTCGGATTGCAAAATCACACAAAAAACATCTTTATCATGGAGAATGACAAGAATTTTTATGCATTCTCTTTACTACTGAGCCCATGTTTCCACATGCTTGCCTCTGAATGCCTGGCAATAGTCCATGAAATCCTCTCTCGTGATCACTGTTACTGCAAAAAACATTTTGATATACTTTGAAAGAACAAGCAAGTGGGACAAGGGAGCCCTTTGGTATGAAAAATACAAAGTTTGGGGAGAAATTTAACATTTCAGAACACGTAACTTTTAATTCTCAATCTAACAAAAAATTCGAAGAAGGATAATGGGGTGTTATCTTCTCACCCATGAAGGGAAGGAGGGCTGACCGGATTCACAAATCCACCCAGTTACATTAAGGTAAAACAATACTCAACATCCAAACACAATAATTAATTTTAATGAGACTCTCTGAACTACAATTATCTTAAAAGTCTCAACACTTATAATTGTATCTATGTAAGCTGTGAGACTATACTATTCCTCATAAACTATTACTATTCTTCATTTCCTATAATGTACAGATACATAATAAAATAGCCCAGAGAATTTTTTTGTGAATCAACGTGAGATATGAAATGTACCCAACATGTTAGAAACCTTTAATGAATTGCTAAGGTTATGGAGTACATCTTCTAAGTCCTAGTGTATTCCCATGCTGCTGGATGAAGCCATTTTTACCCACATCTGTGAATACAAAGATGTAGGCCAGTTGCTCTGAAAATAATGCCTCCTATTTGTTTTCATGGAAAGTACAACAAAGTGCACAATAATGTTATTTGGTAGAGCAAATTCTGAACTACAGAACAATGCAGTCACAACCATTAGCTCTACATTTTCACCAGCAATGAGCAAGAACCTCTGTGCTGTGCTTATAAAAGTCTGCACATGTGGAGGTGACTTGCAGTTTCACAGCAGCTGTGATGGTGTCTTTTCTAGGAAAATGTTGTCTGCACAATCCACCTTTCATCAACCTGAACAGATGGAAGCCAGAATATGCCAAATCAGAACTGTACTGTGAATGTAGTAAGACAATCTAGCCAAGAATAACTCCGCTGTCTTCAAACTGGGGCCTGGGGTTACCATGTTACAAGAGAAAGGTTATCTTCTTCCCTGGCCTGACTCTGGAAGTTCAAGCCTTCGGTTCAGTTAGTATTGTGATGTAGCAGTTGATGGTTTGTCTAGGTTTTGGGAAATCCAGAAGGATCACCCCCTTTCTATCACAAAAGACATTGCACATCACTTTACAAAGAAGGGTTGCATCTTGTACTTTTTCTTCCATTGGGAATTTAGATGTCATCAATCCACAGAATGTCATTTTGACTGTGGCTCATAGAGGTGACACCATGCCTCATCACTGGTAATGATGTGATCCAGGAAACTGTCACCTTCAGCCATTTACTGGTTCAATACATCCTGACAGTGTTCTTTTTGTTCTTGTTTATGGAAATTTCAACTGAATAATCCTACACAACTGAAACAGAATGACTTTTACTTCCTAAGATACTAGTGGGAAAAATGCAGTGAAAGTAAATGTTCTTATGCGAGCATTTTCAAAATACCTATCACCAGTAATTGGCAATTCCAACTGTTTGCCCAGGGAAAACGTTATCACTATCTCAACCTGTTGCTAAGAAATCTGTAAGTCCCAAAAAGACCTGGTGTGATTAAAACAGATAGAGGAATGGACACAGAAAGGAATGAGAAAGAATGATCTACCACACAGACTTCCAGATTAGACTCAGTTCTCATTATCGTCAAGAATAATAATGTTGATATGGCATTTAATACTTACAGATATTTTTACGTGTAAATATACAAACGTATTTATATATATATATATATGTAGTATATATGTATGTATATATATATATTAGGTATAATATACAGCTATTTAGTACTACAGATATTTTTAGAGATACAGATATTTTATTTTATTTATTTATAAAACTTGGTGCTCATTATCTCTTTGTACTACTTTGCATAAGTCTTGAGAAAATTATCATAAAATCACAGGAAAAAAAAGAATAAGCAATCTAATTTTATTGTTGAGAGCAGCTTCATACAGCGATCCACCTGCCATTCCTGAAAATCAGGAATCTGATTTTAAATCCAGTTTAAATCTGGATTATCTTAATTAAGGTATCTTAATTAAGATAGTCTCATCTTCATAGTTTGTTTTTTTGTTTTGTTATTTTTATCTTCAGATTCTCAAATTGTATAGAAATGAGACAGGATGAATGTATAATATTACAGCTGTGTGTGACAGCAGAAAGTCTTTTCTTATGCCACAACATCTTTAAGCTGTACATATAAAAGAAAGTGCTGGAATTGCTCACTATAAAACAGTGTCGTCTTGGCAGTTTAACATAAGATATATTTCTGCAATTAAGTGTTGATAGTGCTTACCCTGCTTCTGACAAGTGAACAAGAACTGGGCTGAAGCAATGGCAGGCTTCCTGCACTTGGACTTTCATTTATCTGAAAGGTGGCAAGTATTCAGATCAACAGTGACATGTGCTTCAAAGGTTATCAGTTGTCACCTATGGGAAGGGTCCAGAGAGGGTGAGAAAAAAAAAAACAAAAACACAAAGGAATACAAGAAACTGAACTGTAGTGCTTTATTCAGCAGTAACCCTGACGTCAAAACCTTTCAGACTCTGATAGTTCTAGGCTGCCTCTTTTCAAGACTAATTGCAAGATATAGTTCAATTTATTACAAAGAGTAAACAAAAATAAGACACAAATTTGTATCAAATTGTATATCTTTATGTTCATATGAATGAAAAGGCTCTCTGTAACAAAGCATCAGTGAGATTTAGCTGCTACCTGAAGACAAAGATTGGACTAAGTACAGATACTGGAGTAGGGATGGGAAAGCAATGAAAGAATCAGTGCAAGAAACACAGCCACAGAAGACTTGAAGTTGGAAGGCACTTCTGAAGGTCATTTAGTCCAACACTTCAGCTCTAGCAAGGGCACCTAGAGCAGATTTACATCCAGTTGAGTTTTGAGTATCTCCAGGGATACTCCACCATTTCTCTGGGAACTCACCATCACTTCTCATGCCTGTCTTTGATCACCCTCACAGAGTAAATGTTTTCTTGTGTTCTGATGGAATTTCCTGCATTTTAGTTTTTTTGTCCGTTGCATCTTCTCCTGTCACTGGAAACCAAGAAGACCCTGGGTCTCTCATCCATATTCATTCCCTTCAGATATTCATACACATTGGTAAGATCCCTACAAGCCTTCTGTGTGAATAGTCCCATCTTTCTCAGACATCTCTCAGAGGAGAGATGTTTTAGATCCTTAAATATCTTAATGGCCTTTCTCTGGTACTTTTGTGTGCATGTTGCTCTTCTGGAAGCCCAGAAGGGGGTACAGTAGTCCATGCTCCACTCCTTTAACCAATTCCATAGATAATTATGTTTAACAGTGAATAATGGTGCATAACTGTCTGAACACAAGTTCTAGATTTGGTGAGATCATTGATGAGTAAGATGCCAGTATTTCTTCTTACTTGGTTATTTGTCAATAATTACTTGATAACATTTTGATTACTGTAACTGCACTAACTTAAACAGAATGGATCATGCAAAGACTCTTTCCTGAGAGGAATAAAGTGGAATTCTACCGCCAGAGACTGCCTTAGGTTGGGGGAGAGTGAGGTGTATTATCTTCAGTAAGAAGCACAGTTCCTGAGCTAGTTATTATTAGAAAGCCTGGAATTCAACATTTGGTGTTTGCACTTCTATAGTTCAAAAAATAATATGCACAAGCCTGGCAAAATTTCAGGGCTAAATATTGGTAGAGTAGGAAGAAGAAAAAAATTGCCAGAAAATGTAACTGAGTGATCTGTAGCACAACACTGAGTGGCAGGAGATTTGAATAATTACATTAGGAATTTTAGAGTTAGTCCATTGTTTCAAATTTCTAAATTTGTGAATCATAGAAGCGTTAAACTTAAAAAAACCAGTAAGATCATGAAGTCCAACAATCAACCCATACCTGTACCTGTGACCATGTTACTCGTCGTGATATCTATGCTTTCCTTTGAAATCAGTAGTGATGATGTCCCCACCTCATCCCTGGACAGCCTGGACAGAAACCTGTGCATCACCAAAAGAAAGGGAAGAAGAGAGGGAAGGAAGGGAGAAAGGGAGGAAGAGAGAAAGGGAGAAAGGAGGGGAGGAGGGAAGGAGAGAGAGAGGGAAGGAAGGAAGGAAGGAGGGAAGGAGGGAAGGATGCTATAGTATTCTAGTATATAGGCAAGTACTTTTAAACCATCATATTGAAGTATGCCTGGACAACTATTAAAATCCTTTTATTTCTTTGGAGGCATGCCTAAAGTAAAATCAGTAAGTAGTTGAGGGAGAGGGAAAGATATACTAAATTGACCTCTAGAATGTTTTTTGTTGTTGTTGTTTGTTTTTTTTTTTTAATATGTTTTGTGCATAAATAACTTTGAAATGTTGCATTGCATAGACAGAAATACAGCAGCAATTTCCAGGATTTAATGCAAATTTTATGAAGAATTTCAAAGTTCCAACATTTCTTTTATTCTGCCAAGTAATAAAAATGGAAGGGATATTGACTAATATTACAGACCAGTTTGACTACTTCTTGGTGATTTAATGAGCTTTTGAAAAATATGTGAAACTGTATAATCCCCTCAGGCTTTTTCTTGCAAGAGATTAAGACTGATGTCTTTCTCACTCCAACAGGTAAATTCAGAAATGAAATGATATGCAGCCTTAAAACATCTGTAGATATTCAAGTTTAAGAATGGAGATTTTACTAGCTGGTGTGGTTTTTGTTTTGTTGTTGTTGTTGTTGTTGTTGTTTTTTTATTTGAAGTTGTGCTTGTAGTCAGAAGGAAAGTACTTTCATCATCAAAGGCTTGGATCAAAACTGGAAAGCAAGGAAGTACTGTAAAATAGTTTAATTAGCTGCACAGCATGCATCAGAAAAGTTTTCTGATTTTGGAGTAGTGATTTTAAGATGTAGTAAGACAGTGTAGAGGAAGGTTTTTGTTGTTGTTTTTAAGGTGAGAAGAATTCCCTTTTGACTCCATGCATAATTTCTATAGCCTGTGTTACTTACTAACCTCACCTCATACATGATTTCTGGTTATTAACGTCTTCCTTAAATCTCAATTTAAAGTGTCTATGCAGAAGGAGATCGAACAACAGAATCCTTAACTGATTAATTTCTTAATAATGACCAATATACTACATCTGATAAACAATTTCACAAATAATCAGTGATCTAATTGCACAAAACTTTCAGGATAAGTTCCACACAGATAAAAGATGAGGCAAAAAGAGCCAGAAGCCCAGAACTGAAAAACAAAACAAAGAAGTAAACAAATAAACTGAAAAACCCTTTCTGTTCAGAGTTAGCCTTTTGAATATTCAGGTAATAGATAATAAGAAAGGGGCTTTTTGGTGGTAAGCCTTTCGTATATGTACCACATCTGAGTGGGCTGGAGTTAATTTTCATTGTAGAACATCATATGATGCTGTCTTTCGGATCTGTGAAAAAAACAGTGCTCATAGAACACCGGTGTTTTTATATTGCTGAACGGTGCCTGCTGACATACTAGTAGGAGAGGTAATTAGTTGATTAGAGTGTAAATATTGTTGAATAATTATGATGATCCATAGGTACTTTGTGATGAAACATCAATTTAGGAGAGTAGTGAAGGTACAATCAGAATAGCAACATAATGTGATGAAGGAGGTGAAAATCTTGTATTTGAGAGACTACCCCCAGTCCCACAACCTCCATGCAAAGAAACTGAGATGATATTGACAAGAATGAAGGGTAGGGAGGAGTAAATTAGTCTGATTCTCCAGATATTCAAGAGACATGGGTAAGGAAAGTATTAGAGTGATCCTACCAGAACTCAAAAGCTAAATGTCTCTTTGCAAAGTCTCAAGTCTATACTGTGAAAAAACAGTGAACTTTTAATTAAGTCCCTCCAAAAACAAAGCACACTATTCTTAATGCAAATTTTCTGTTTTAATCAGCTAAAATTTCTATTTGCCCATTACCAATCTTATGATATCTTCAAAGTTACTTAATATATTAATGATATGAGTATGCATACCTCTGAGAGATCAGAAATAGAGAATTTTTCATTGTTCAGAGTTTCTCATTTGTTTCTCAGGTGCAGGGAATCTCAAGCAGGATCTGTGTAGCACCATTTGATTTTTCTCAGCTGCAATGTTGAGCTTAAGCACATAACTGAAAATTATATAATTCTGTTTTAACTTCATCTGCGTTTCAGCAGATTTATAATGACCTTTCACAGCGTGTAACATTAAAAACTGAATTCCATTTTAGGCACCTCTATGCTAGGAGTCTTTTCTGCCTTACAGAGATAAGTTTTTCTGACAGTTTTCCATCCAATCTTTTGTGGTCTAGTTGTTATTACTTGGCCTAGAATGGGAAGCTTGAAATTCAGGATTTTGTGGAAAGAGTTGCAGAATTTAGGTTTGTAAGTGTGTAAGCAGTCCAGGAGACTACTGGAGTGTGTTGAAGATAACTTCCTGATCCAGGTAGCAGAGAAGCCAATGAAGACAGGAATGCTGTTGAACCTTAGTATTACAAACAAAAAGGGCTTGTTAGGATGGGAAGGCTGGGGGCAGCCTACACTGCAGAGACCATGAGATAGTGGAGTTCAGGATCTTGCATGGAAGAAAAAAGCTAATAATTAAGACTGTAACCCTGGACAACAACAAAGACTTTATAAAGTATGTTGATAGCAAAAGGAGAACTAGAAAATTCTGGGGACCCTGCTGAATGAGGTGGGTACCCTCATATTGAGGGACACTGAGAAGGCAGAGTTACTGTTTGCCTTCTTTGCTTCAGTCTTTACTGATAAGACTGACACTTGACAATCCTAGATCCTGAAGATAAGAGAATCTGGCCCCTTAGTCAAGGAAGATTTGTTCAGAGATCACCTGGGCAAACTCGGTGCGTGCAAACCCACGGGCCTCAATGAGATACACGTTAGTGTTGAGGGAGGTAACAGCAGTGATTGCCAAGGTGTTCTCTATCATCTTTGAAAGGTCATGGAGAACAGGAGAGGTGCCTGAGGACTGGAGAAAAGCTGGTGTCACTCCAGTCTTCAGAAAAGGCAAGAGGATCAAGGACACTGCAGGCCAGTCAGCCTCATCTCCATCCCTAAGAAGGTGATGGAACTCCTTATTCTTCATGTCATCTCCAGGCAAACGGAAATAAAGAATGTTATCAGAAGTAGTCAACACTGATTCTCATAGAATCATAGAATCGTAGAATCACCAAGGTTGAAAAAGACCTACAAGATCATCCAGTCCAACCATTCGCTATCACTAATATAGTGGATGGGTAGATGAGTGAACGGATGTTGTCTACCTTGACTTCAGGGACACTTTCAACAACAGTCTCCTGTAACATACTCATAGGTATGATTAGGAAAGATGGGATAGAAGAGTGGACAGAGGGAGAACTGGCTGACTTGCAGAGCTCAAAAGGCTGAGGAGAGCTCAGCAGCGCAAAGTCTACTGCCACAACACCTACATCTGCCTCTGAGGTTGTGGGCCAAAATAATGAAATAGGAGGAGTTGCTTTTCGAGCAGCCCTCATATATGCAGGTATTTGTCATGGTTTTATGATTTTTGATTATCAGTATTACACATCATAACATCATGTTATGCACTGGGAGTTAAAGAGTTAATGCTCCAGTTATGGGTACCATTCCCGGAAGACAAGAAGAACTCCATTCCTGCTACTTTTCAAATTTCTGGCTTGTCTTTGCTCCCAGCCATATTGCCGTGGCTTACTTAGAGCAAGGCCTTTGGTTTTTGGACACTCTCTCTCATGGTTTATTTGGTTTATTGGCTTCAGTGCTAATTATATTGTATTATATTGTGTTATCTTGCATTCCAATATCTTATTTAGTAAATTAGCTTGTTTCTCCTCAGATTGTTCTATGTTTAGGCTCATCTCTCTGTCCTTTCCCCCTTTCCCTTTCCTGGGGCATGGGTCCTTGGGTCCCTTCACCCTGGCAGTCATAGAACCGGGCTGAACCAGCCTGCAAAACATTGGCAACATTTCATAAATAAATATATGATGGATATATATGTAACTATTTCTAGAAGAATATATAGTTTATATAATAAATATATAACTATAGCTTTACGTATATGTGTATAGTTTTGTATTTCTATTTACTTATACATATTAAAGTGGATACATGTATGTATACATATGAAATGGACTGTTCTCGTGTATTGTGATTGCTGATTTTAAATACCTTTGTTTTCCTGTTTTGCAGAGTTCTTGAATAGAAGGAGCTACATCCTTGACCAGTAATATGTTATAATGTTGGAAAAACATGTTTCTCAAAATAACCGTTTTAAATAAAAGCATTTTTTAATTTCTTCAGTGAGCAAACTCTTAAATAATAAAAATAGAAGTAAATTTTGCAACGTTTTTCCTTTTCTTTTTCCTGATCAATGAATAATGTAATACGTCAAATTTGGAGCACTTTCCCCACATTCCATTTGTTTTTATTTCCTGATTTTTCCTTGTGTCTTCTGCACAGTCTAACATCATCTCTTCAGTGCAGGAAAAGATGAGGAATGTTATATTTTGGACATGAAGTATACAGGAGAAAAAACTGAAAACTTAAGTTCCAGCATAGCTGTCAATAACTACAGATGACAGTATCACCTGAAAACTGAAATTTATCAGAAAATTAAGAACAAAGCTGAAGAACAGACTTCAGTATCTTACATCCCAAACCTATAAATAGTACTGTCTACTAGTTTTAGTTTTTTCTTATATCAAAGAATCATTAAGTCATAGAATAATAGAGTGGCTTGAGTTGGAAGGGGCCTAGAGGATCATCAAGCTCCAACACCCCTGCCACATGCAGGGCCACCAACCTCCACATTTAATACTAGACCAGGCTGCCCAGGGCCCCATCCAACCTGGACTTGAACACCTCCAGGGATGGGCATCCACAACCTCTCTGGGCAGCCTGCTCCAGCACCTCACCACTTGTAAGAGGCCATGTTGTTGTAGTTTTGTCTCAAAAATTTGCTGAAGATGGACTATTCCATGCCAGTCCTGGCCAGGGATTGAGCAATCCCTTTCTCTAAAGATATGCTAACTGGAGGCAGCAAAAGAAGGATAAGCACCTTGATGGCCAGGAGGAAACCTTTTGTCTGGACTCATCATCTTGAGGAAGAGAGCCATCATGAGAGTGAAGGGAGGGGGGGGGGGTACTCATGACCCTTACCCAAGCCCCCAGGAATGTTATGTAGGCAGGAAAAAACAGGATAAAAGGGCACAGGAAAAATCATGAAGTGGCTCGAGGGAGAAGGCGAGAGAGAGACATAGAGAGGGTTTACTGCCTTCAGATCCCTCGTTGCTGCTTTGCTGCCCTACTGTCTACGGACTCTCCCGGCCTTGCTGCACGAGATGCTGCTGCTTCCGCCACCACCACCCGTACTGCTTGGCACCAGCCCGCTGCTCTTCGTTGCCTGCTTTGACCCCGGACCAACGGATAACGGGACACTGCTGCATCGAGTTGGTGACTATCCCCGCTTACCGCAACTCTGGCTTTTCTTCTTACCTTTTCTATCACCTGTTTCCCCTTCCCTGTCTCCCTAAAAGGCTAGGATTTGTAATAAACTGGTTGGACCAACATTTGAACCGTTGTTTCTTAATCTCACGCTGGGTATATTAAAAGAATCTCCTCTCACTCCTATTAATTGGAGCGAGACACCACTCTCACAGTAAAGAACTTCCCCCTGATATCCAACCTAAATCTTCCCTCCTTCAACTTAAAACCATTTCCCATTGTCCTGCTGTTATCTACCCTTTCAAAGAGTTGACTCCTCTCCTGCTTGTAGGCTCTCTTCCAGTACTGGAAGGCTGCAATGAGGTCACCCTGCAGCCTTCTCTTCTCCAGGCCAAACAAGCCCAGTTCCCTCAGCCTGTCTTCATAGGTGAGGTGCTCCAGCCCTCTGATTGTTTTTGTGGACCTCCTCTGGACCCTCTCCAACAGCTCCCTGTATTTCTTGTCTTGGGGTCCTCAGACCTGGACGCAGTACTCCAGATGGGGCCTCACAGGGCAGAGTAGAGAGGGACAATCACCTCCCTGTCCCTGCTGGCCACCCCTCTTCTGATGGAGCTCAGGATACCATTTGCTTTCCAAGCTGCAATATCACGCTGCTGGCTCATGTTAAATTTTTGATCAGATCAACTTTGGGTACTTCTGTGCCTCTGGATATTTTTTGTGTCATTTGAATTACAAAAGGTCGTGGGTTTTTGTTGGTGGTAGTTTTAATTTTTCCTCTTCGCTAAACTTGCTGAATAAGCAGCCATTTCAGCTGTATTGAGTAAGGATCACTATAGACTCGGACTATCACTCCAGCTAGAAGACAGACCTAAATTTTTAATAGACACAGATTTTTTTTAAGTTTGAAAGATAAAACTGTATCCAAAATATTCCATACTGCTAGGAATCTATTAGGAAATGCTGAATACTAGTTGTTTTCAGCAATTTTATTAGAAGACTATTTACTTTTTGAAAGAAAAAGGGTATGTAATTGATTGAGAAACAAAAACAAAAACAAACAAACAAAAAAGCTATTTCTAACACATTTATTTATGATCAGTAGATGATAATGGTAATAGCCAAAGCAGTGTTTCCCAGCCTGCCCCATCTAATGCAATCTGAAAATATCAACTTAAAAAAGCCAATCCTTTAAAAATTAATAATGATTTTTCAAAATGTTTTTCTCTCTATTTCATATCAGACTTTAATGGCAAGATCAACATGGGTAAACATCATGGTATAAAATAGAAGGTAAGTTGATTTCGAACTAGAAGATCTACCAAAAAAATCAAGGATTCAAGGGAGTAATTAACATGTTGCATACAATAAAACACAGGTCTACTTTCCTGACCATTCCCTGATTTATTGTAGTTAGATTATTGGTTTATATGGTTTATAATATCCAGAAAATGAATATCTTGGATCTTCTGTGATTTCAGGTAATAAATACTTGACTGTAAGATGACTTCAGATTCAGTTTGAAATAAGTTAATTTTCACTTTGTAAAGTTCTCTTTTGTTTCAGTTTAACTGAAATTTGATTTTCCTTGCACAATATGTGTTATTTTCCTAAGAGTCAGGAGGGATATAACTTATCATTCTAACATTTTAGTATACTTACCTACTCATTATTACAAAAGAAAACCTTTTAATCTAGTTGCTTGAATCCAGCATCAAAACTTACTTTTGGTTGGAAAATTAATCCCTATTTCTTTTACTTTTTATTGAATGATCATATGTTTTTCCAATTTAGATCTTTTTTACTATGTGCTGGGGCATCAGATCTTACTGGCAGGATTGTGGCCTCTCTGAGAAGAGACTAGGAGCTTCCCCATGACAGATAACGGACAGCTCCAAAAGGTATCCACCACTTGCCAAACTGAACTGAAGTGATACTGATTCTCACTCTGTGTTAACACGTTTTTATGAAGCTAAAAAAAAAAAAAATGCTATACAGTAGCTGTGAGAGATAGGAGTTAATTAGAAAAATGTGAGAAAGACAACTCTACAGACAACAATGTGAAAGAAGAAGGTATCTGGCTGATAGTGCAGAGATTCTTTTGCAGCCTGTAGATAAGACCATGATGAAGCATATTGTCCTCCTGCAGTATATGGAGGACCACATGGAAGCAAAATCCTTATTGCAGCCTGTGGTAGACCCCACAGCAGGTGATCGTGACCTGAAGGAGGCTGCAGTCCATGGAAAGCAGCCCATGCAGGAGCAGGCCTTCTGGTAGGTCCATGGAAGACCCAAAATGGTCTCTTCCTGAAGGATTTTACACTGTGATGTGGACACATGCTGCCATAGTTTTTAAAGAAGAGCAGCCTGTGGGAAAGTCCACACTGGAGTAGTCTGTGAAGGATTGTATGATGTGATGAACCCTAAGCTGGAGAAGGAAATGGGAAGTATGAGGAAGAAAGTGCAGAGACAACATTATGAAATGACTGCAACCCACATTTCCCACCCTGTGGTGCTAGTTGTTGACAGAAGGAGATAGATAGAAGAATTGAGAGTGAAGTCAAGCCTGGGAACAAGGGGGGTGGTGGGAAAGTGTTTTTACTTTGCTTTTATTTCTCACTATTCTTCCCTGTTATTAAATTGCAAGAGAATAGATTTTCTACAAGTTAAAACACTTCAGTGTGTGACAGTAATTGGTGAGTGATCTTCTCTCAACCTTGTCTTTATTTCAACCTATGAGTGCTTTTCATTGTATTTTTCCCCTTTGTATTGCTGAGGATCAGGATGAGAGAGCAGCCTAGTGGGCACCTGTTGGCCAGCCAAGGTTAATATATCACAGCAAATAATGTTGAGGGAAAATCTCAAATAACTTGGATTCCTTTCTTACTGCTCTACCAGGAATATTGTTAATATGAAAAATAAATTTACTTAAGAAATCATTCAATCAGTGCATGAAACTTTCTGAGAATAAGAAACAGCCTCAGCTGTTTACAACACAAGGAATTTTTGTACCAGGAGCAATGCCACTGCATTGACAAACCTGTGAATTTTTCTGCCATCACCTTATCCAGTGTCTCCTTTAAAGTCTACACATTCCATAAATGGTGTGTATACTATAAGAAGCACCTCGCCCTACTTGCTTTGTTTCTCCTAGCATGAGGTGGAAATCTGACCACAGTTGATCTCTATGCTGCCTATGAACAAATAGATTTATTCTTTCTATTATGTCAACCAGAGTTATGCACAATGTGTTTTGTTTTGCTTGTTTTTATTGTTGTTATTATTTGTTTGCTGTTGTTGTTATGCATTTGTTTCCTGTTAACTCCAGTCTGCTTGTTCTGTATGGAATTTTATTTTATAACAACTGAACATTAACCTCCATACCTCCAAGTCTGTTTCAGTTGTTACAGATAAAAATGATAAAATACAATTCATGCATTCAGCATATTTGATGTCTTCTTGCTTTATTTGTTATCTAGTCTATGAATTAAGGTAACAGCCATGCAGAAAAAAAACAAAAGATATATTCTCATTTAAGTATTCATATAAAATACATTTATTATGGTTAAATTACAAATTAAGTTTGCAGTGGAAGCTTTGTCAATCATAAAAAAGCTATTTAGTTTTGAATGAATTTGATTTTGATAAAGTGCAAGTGCTGCTCATATTTATTTATTTATTTATGGGGAAAAAAATGTTTTTTTTCTTTCATCTCTATTTCTTATCCTGAAATTTCATGTCAAATAACTAGCAGCCCAGACCTAAGTTTCCAATAAGGTCAGTCACAAATTTAGTTAAAAAATTACTTTGGCATAAAGATGCATTTGGATGATGCCTACAGGAAAGAGAAGAAAATTCTCTCACTGAAAAAAAATCCATTTACTGAAAATGTAATGCCCGTCAACTGTAATTCCTGTAATTTAGCCAAAGCCAGAAATGTTTTAGAAAATATGTCCTTCTGTGTTTGCTCATCTTTTCTTTCTTACTGTCTATTTTCATACCTCTTTATTATCTATGTCCATCCTAGATTTTTTCTCATGCATTGACACAGTGATAGCTTACTTGTTATTCTGTTTATCAGTTTAGTTTAGATAACTCCAACATATGAGCACATAGAAGTATAAGAGTTTTTATTTTAAAAAGTGAGCTGAGTGGGTATATGTATTTATGTGAAAAAAATATATATATTAGTCAGAGCCCAAGATGAATTCTGTTATTCTGGTAGCTAAGTTTGGATTTCATAGAGCTAGTTTTCTGTCCAGTGTTTCCAGCCCTTACCTATTGGTAGTAATTAGTCTCGAATAAAGAGAATTCATTATTAAAATTAGTGGCTAAGCATGATCTTGTGTAATTATCACTTCTGTCCTCATTCATACTGAACACAATTTTTTATATAGCTTTATTCAAATAACAGCACTCTTGATACTTACAGCACATATCATGAAGAGTAAAAATCTATATAAAACATCTACATTAATAATAGTCATCAATAATATTTGAGTGGTACAAGTCCAACTATTTTTTCAGCATAGTGCAACTTTTAATATCATGCATTCAGAATGATTTCAAAGTATTTAAAAAACATGCTTGAGACACCTTTAGAAAAATCATCTTTTAAAAAGTAGTTTATGTATGTCCATATAACTATTGACATTTACAGTAGAAAAGATAGAAAGTATGAAAGTATGCTCCCCTCCACTCTCCCCCGACATCTTTTTTCAGCCTTGATCAGTACTGATAGCAATCAAGGTCTCATCAAGACAGAAAAAGACCACAATTAAACAGGAGGAAGTTAACTGAGCATACTCCTAAGCTATGACTGTAAGTCAATCATCTCATCCATAGTGAGCCACCCAAGAGCCCCTTGTGCACTTCTGAGTAGCAGTGTGCTGCATGACAGGTGCACACCCCTTGAACAGGGACACTTCTTGAAGGGTACACCTGCACAGGGATCCCTTACATCTTGATATCTAGAGATGCCTTGCACATCCCAGTAAGTGACTAATCATTTGTTTAAATTTTATTATGTTCAGTAAGATTCAATTTTCTATCAGCTGCGCACAACTAATCCCTTAGACAAAAGCTGTCTACCAAGCATGGAATTAGAAGTATATTTAGCTGTACCTAGCCTTCTTATCTTGGTGCTTCAAAGACTTTAGAAGGCAATCGGGTTGAATCTGAAGTTTAGGACTCAATGGGAGGATCTCCTGGATTAATGAGTTTACCCGTACTCTCTATGCAGTAAATAATCATATGTACAATCTCTTAACTCACTGTCTTACTTATGATTAAACTCTATTAAAGTACTATCATATCCATCAATTCCTGCTTCTCTTTTACCAGTGAAGTATAGTTTCCACCTACAGAAGGAAGATAAGAGAAAGGAAATTGTGCGAAATCCTGCTCTTTGATTGGCAAACAACAGTGTTCTGATTTACTCTCCTTACTTTTTATCTCAGCTGGGGAGGAAGTGGAGTGAATGAGATACATATTACTGAGGTCATCAGCCCTTCCTGCTGTTTGTCAGGTAATACTTGACTAAATGATAGCATCTTTCTCCTCCCCACACAGTAATACAGTATTAGCTGGGAAAACAAACAAACAAAAACTCCATAAAAAACAACAGCTACAAAAGCACATTGCCTCTCCATTAGAGATGAAAACTAGATGAATAGAACTGTAACAAAAACATCCTCAAAAAAAATGGAGGTTTTACTGACTTTTAAAAAATAGTTATTGGATTCATATCTCCTAGCATCTGAAGTAGCTAAAAACTTTTTTTTTTTTTCTTTTTTTTTCTTTTTTTTTTTTTTTTAATACATATTCTTTCGCTCTTGCTCGTGCATATACACACATATTTACACACAGAAAATTCTTGGAACTAGTCTGAATTGCCCTGTTTAAGTTGTAGTGTTACCCTGTTGGATCCATGGTGCTCTCATGCTGAATTACTATATATAACAAGAAATACTTGTTTCTATGTCCTTGTTTTGATGTCTAAAATTGTGTTATGGGGTCACCAGTTACTTTTTAACTTGGTTTGAATTCTTCTAAAAATGTGTTCCTGTATTTTCTCTCTCCACCACTCACTCATCTGCTTCTCCTTTAGAAGCAAACTTCTGAATTTGTTTGGGAGTGTGAGTTTAATTCAGTGCTACCAGTTATTGATGCAGTGGTGAAATCCGTGGATAAAAATTTGCCTTTTTTTCTACCTTGTGATCATAGACTGATCCAGGAAGTAACTACTGATATTAAGCCTACCCAACTTGAATCAATAAATAAATCATTAATATGCTTGGATTTATTACTATCTTTCTATATTTAAAATTTCTCATAGAATAGTTATGGAAATAACTAAAGTTGTGTCCAGTTCTGGGCTCCCCAGTACAAAAAAAACCAGGGATCTCTTAGAAAGAGTCCAGCGGAGGGCCACAAAGTTGGTGAAGGGCCTGGAGCGTCTCCCCTATGAAGAAAGGCTAAGTGAACTGGGTCTGTTTAGCCTTGAGAAAAGAAGGCTGAGAGGGGACCTGATCCAGGTCTATAAATATCTAAGGTGTGGGGGGCAAAGTGGCAAGGCCAGACTCTTTTCCACAGTGTGTGGGGACAGGACAAGGGGAAACGGCCAGAAACTGGAGCATAGGAAGTTCCGCATGAATGTGCGCAAGAACTTCTTTACGGTGAGGGTGACGGAGCACTGGAACAGGCTGCCCAGGGGGGTTGTGGAGTCTCCTTCTCTGGAGATATTCAAGACCCACCTGGACACCTACCTGTGAGACCTGGTGTAGGGAACCTGCTTTGGCAAGGGGGTTGGACTCGATGATCTCTAGAGGTCCCTTCCAACCCCTACGATTCTGTGATTCTGTGATTCTGTGAAATGTTCTGGCTGGTAGACTTATTTTTCAGAAATTCTGTAAAATAATAGACTCTGAAGGATAGATAGATTCTTAGAAGAAAAAGAAAACTTTTATTGAGTCAGCGAACAGTTTTTTTCTTGTACGCAAAAAGGAACATTTCTTTTTTTTGATACTTGTAATACAGTATAAGGAAAAGAAGAACTTAAGAAACAGAATTGCTTAAACAGATGCTCATGTCCCAGCCCAGTAAGTTGTATTTATAGCAGAATGAAAACCTACAGTTAAAATTTCCCATCTGGTTATGTATGGAGAGAGAGAGCTTCAGGCTAATTATAGTCACTGGGCAGTTTTTCTTAACATAAATGTCAGGTTGGCAGGAACTTTCTATGATTATTTCTGTTAGAACAATTTTTTAATTGTTTTTATTTTTTCCCCCCAGACTGTGACTCTTTTCAACATAAGTATCTTTGTTTCCAGGAAACAAACAAACAAACAAACAAACAAACAAACAAACAAACAAACAAAACTCACCTTCCTAGTGATTTCAAGATGTTTTCTGAATTTGTCCATTTCACTTTCTGGTAGCTTACTTGCTCAAAGAACTCTGTAAAACTGTATGGTACTTGAGAGCTTGGGATGCGTATAATTGTACTAACGTAGCTGGCCAACCTGTGAACAGATCATTAAAAAGTCAGTATGAGAATCTTTTGTGGACCAGTACTGAAATGAACAAATGTTACTACTTGTGTTTCCCCAGATCACTATGAGGAGGTGTTCATATTTGCCTGTCTATCATGGCAATGAATTCCCATTTTCACTCAGAATAACACCTGGTAACTTTAAACTATTTGCGAACATAACATGATTTTTTATTTTTCAATTATTGAAGCTGAAGAAGTAGATCCAAATGGAGCACACAAAGGATATAGATCAATAAATCAAAAATTGTATTCTCGCAAATGCCACAGAAGGGCTTAGAGAACAACCCATGTTCCTGGAAGACAGTTGCATCTATTTCAGCATGTAGTTCTGCCTTTTTTGTTTAATTTCTCAGTACTTCCAGGTTTCAGACACAACAGTACCCATTTTCATTGCCCTTGGACGTCATTCATTCAATTTACTGAGATGACATTATATCCCACCTGAAAAGAAAATTTGCTTTCCTATTGGGTCTTTTGTAAATAGCAAATTCAGTATTTTTCAGAATGTTCTCATTACAGAAACAGTTTTTTGGTTATACAGTAAGAAAGTAATACAGAAATGTCCTTTTTAGTTATTGAAAAAAAGAAAAAAGAACAAAGTTTGAAATAAGTGTGAAAAAGACTGCACAACAGTTGTTTTATTAACAGGCTGAGAGACATCAAAAGGTTCAGCTTGGAGAAGATTGAGAGGGATCTTGACCATGGTTATAAATATCTAAAGGACAGGAGTCAAGTGCATGGGGCCAAGAACTTTGTATATAACCCAAGAGGAATTGCACAAAATTGTTCTCCTGTTCAATAAAGTATTTACCACATTGTATATAATATAGGTGAACACATGATGAGGTGGGAGTCGACCTTTTCTCCAAGATAACTAGTGGTAGGACTAGAGGAAATGGCCTCATGTTGCACCAGGGGAGATTCAGGTTGAACTTTAGGAAATAATTCTTCTCTGAGAGAGTGGTCAGGTGCTGGAACAGGCTGCCCAGGGTGGTGATGGAGTCCCCATCTCTGGGGGTTTTTATGAAACATTTAGATGTTAGATGTTGTACCGAGGGACCCAGTTTAGTGGGAAATATTGGTGATAGGTGGGTGGTTGGACTGGATGATCTTAGAGGTCTTTTCCAACCTTGGTGATTCTATGATTCTTTCTAACACAGCTAGAGACTATTTTTCAAATGCAACCGTGTTTCACTTTAAAGAAGCAAAGGTAAGTGCTCTTACTTGCAGTAAGTCTCAAAGCATTTTCTAATATAATCTTGTTTTCATTCTGGTTTCATTTGAGTCCCAGGACCCTGACCCTTTCTCCTATTTTTTTTATTTTTTTTTTTAAGTGAAATGCTTTGAGATTCAGTGATTCAGTCAAACTGAGTGAGATAGAGATGCTTATGTTTGGTAACTTGTATACTTTCTTCAGACAAGGATTATCTCTGCAGTCCCCTAACTTTTTGTATCAGTTGTTTCTTAGCCAAGCAAATAACAGTGTTCTTTTCTCACAAATCTTGCACTTCTAATGATAAATCATTTTTGTTACCACCACCAACAAAAAAAATGTGATGAAATTATTAATATGTATGACAATCTTAACATAATTTAGAATAGTATAAGTAATTCAGTTGGAAGGGAATAACACAGGTCAGGAAGTACTGACCATTTCAGGACTCATTGATTAAAAGCTTGAGCAGTTAAAATTAGAGCATACTGATGAGGGCATTTTCCAAACGCATCTTTAATATTGAAAGGAAAGGGGCATCAACCACGTCCCTAGGAAGCCTGTTCCAGTGTTCAGGCACCTTTACTTTTTTCTTAATTTCCAGTCTGACCCTCCTCTGGCATAGCTTCACTCTATTGCTGGTTACGGGGGAGAAGAGACCAGTACCCACCTTTCCATTTCCCCTCCTCAGGAAGTTGTAGAGAGCAATGAGATTGCCTCTTAGACTTTTTTTCCAAACTAGACAGTACAAGCAATCTCAGCTTCTACTCACAAGACATGCCTTCCAATCCCTTCATGCACTTTGTTTCTTTCTCTGGATGCTTCCAAGTACATTAATATATATATATTTAATTTTGGAAACCAGTACTGTGCACAGTATTCAAGGTGAGGCCACACCATGATGAAATACAGCAGAAGAATCACCAACTGGCTATGGCTTTCTCCTGTCAAGAAGCAGCTGTGTTTCCTTTTTCTTTAGTCACACAGAGTTGACAAGAGGTTTCATGTTCTGCCCCTTAACAAACAAATTTATTTTTTCCTTCCCCCTTTGATAAAATTTATCAACAGAAAATTGTTTATTTGGAAGAAATCACAGAAACTCAGAAAGAAAGATGATGGAATTAAACTCCGAAGATTATCTCATCCAACCCGCCCTCCCTATTCAAAGCGGCATCAACTACAAGAGATTGCTCAGGGCATTGCCCAGCTGGTTTTTAACTATCTCTGGGGATAGAGAATCTTGACTCCTGATAAGCCAATTTCATTCTGTAACTATCTCTATAGTAAGAGAAATATATATTTTTTTTAAATATAAAAAAATAATTTTATAGTAATACAGTATATAGTGATATATTCCTCAGCTTCAAAGTTTGAAAAATCATGTCTGAAAGAGCACATTTTAGGAATAGGGAAATCAGACATCCCACACAAATAAATAATCTGCTATTAAAATCAGAAACAGAGTGAAGAATATACATCTTAGATTAAATAGTAGTGTAATTCAATTTTAAGTGAAATGCAAAATCTCCATTAACTTTCTTTTATACTCTGTAATAAAACATAACTTTTACCCTTTTTTAGTTCTCTTGAAAACAATCATAAAAACAATTTTGAGAATGACAGAGTTTAAATTGACATGTTTGATTTCAGTTTTAAATTTGCCATATTCACAACACACATTTCTATTTGAAAATATTTAATATGTTTTGAGAGAAATGCTAGTAATTTTTTCTAGATATGATCCCATCAGTTTTTGTCTAAAGGTGGCTGTAGCCAGTGAAAACAAAAGTTTTCAGATACATTTTAAGATTACTGTCACATGCAGACACAACTGTCACAAAAAGATTAAATAGGAATTTCTTCTAAAAGCAGTCCTGCTGGTATTAGTTTATGTTATCTGGAGGGTCTACCACTGTTATCATAGTACATGCTGGGCTTTTAGATAGCTTAATGAATAGTTCAGTATCATGGGAAATCTTATTATTCAGTGTGTTTATCTATTATCTGTCTCTCTGTCTATCTATCTATCTATCCATCTAGTTATTTATTTATCGTAGGGGTTGTAGTCTATCTTGGTTCTAAAAAAATTGGAAAATTTGGCAGACCGTTTTTTTGTGTCCTTGAGTTGCCCACTGAGAAGTCTGCACCTAGTACATTTTTTTTACATCTTAAAGAAGTGAGAAACTTTGTGTAAATGTCATGTGAGAAATTCATCTCAGAAATTTTAAATTGATGATGATGTGTGATTTTATTTGTTTCTTTGTTTCTTTGTTTGTTTAATCAAAAGACTCCTGGAAATCTGTTCTAATCCAGGAGAGAGAGTGGGAGTGAAGAGAGTGATGTGCAACCTCTGTGGTAACAGAATTATTGTTACTGCCTATCCTCTTTCGATATCACTGCATTTAATAAAAAATCAGGTGAGCTGCAGATCACTCAGGTGGCATTGTTGACTGATAACATTTATTTTAACTACAGAAATACAAGTTCAAGGTATCTATTTCCCTGAAATTCCTTAAAATAATAAACTGATATGTCCTAAGACTTAGCACTCAGCCGCTGTGTTAAAATCCAAATTTCCAAATCAGATAGTCTCAGAGAATTAATTTTAAGTAGAGTGAACTATATTGGTGGGTATAGTTTGTTTTGTTTTATTCTTTTATATGCATACATGATGAATTGACTGTCGTAATATACATTGTATAAATTCATTCCATATTAATACATACTACATAACTTAGCATTGTAATTTGGAGTGGGAGTATAAATATTTAATAATGAAAACCTCTCCATTGTAATGAATGTATTTTAAACATCTGAGTATTTATAGTAGTGAAAAATGTTAGGATTATGCGAATTGCCTCTGATTCTGAAGGTGAACTACAGCTCTGACTTAACTTCTGGATAGACTTGATTTCCCATGCAAACTCTAGTTTAGAAGAGGTAGTGTTGATAGCAGTCATCACTTTATTTCCAGGCCTACTTTCTGAATCAAAAAGCCTTCTCACTGTTACCTTTTAGATTATTCAGAATACGTCTCCAAATTGTCTTCCTGTTGTTATTGTTTTCTTCAATTTTGGTTTAGCTTTGTTTAGTTTTTTTTAACTAAGTTTATTTTCAGGGTCAAGTGAAATAGTCATTTTCCTATTTCCGTTGACAGAAATAGGCTGCTCTCTTGTGTTATTTAAGCCAAAATGTGAACCTAAAAATGCCCTGAACTTGGCAAAGTGGACAGATCTAAAAAAAAAAAAACAACAACAAAAAAACTCCCATACATATATATGTATTTATATATATATATATATACCATTTTCTCCAGCATTTCTAAACACTGCACTAAAACACTTTTCACAGGCCAAGCCAATGCAGATCACAATGAGCTGCGCACTGTAATGAATGGTTTTTCTATTCCTGGCACTTCCCGTATTGAGTGGTTTTGCTCAGGAGGCAAATCCATTAGGTACTGAAGTAAAAATGTTTTCTTGTGATACTGTCGTGGAGTCTCTATGGAGACAGTCAGCAGCAGCTTTGTCTTCTTCATGCATTTTGGAAGGCTGAGAGAGAAAAGAATGTGCTACCCCTGAATTAAACAGTCGCTAGTTGCTAGGCATAAGTATGAATTATTAGGCTTTTTTTATTATATCTTATCATAAAACAAAGTGTTTAATGTGTTTGAATCAACTACTAAAAAATACTGTAGCTAATATACTGAAAAGTCAGATCAGAAAAATGCCTC
The DNA here is from genome assembly GCA_030625065.1 of Alectoris magna. Lineage (NCBI taxonomy): Eukaryota > Metazoa > Chordata > Aves > Galliformes > Phasianidae > Alectoris > Alectoris magna. The sequence continues at coordinate 72,648,188 of CM060561.1, read as the reverse complement.
TTTATTTTTCTTAACTTTATTAAAAAATAAATTGAATATAACACTAGAATGAAAATAAACCCCAGAATTTTACTTGGACAATAAAGATAAATGGCAAACATGGTGTTAAATTGATGATACTTTGTACATAGTAATGATTTTAAAAGGGAGATAAATGACTTTCTAATGTTAATATGTGACAATAAAATTTCTAGTGTCGTTTCAAGCATGTATTCACACAAATCCTGTCTTCTTAAGGCTCTCTATGTATTTCTGTATTTGCTTCTAAAAACTTGACCTTACTTTTAATATATATGTTTGTAGAAATAAATTAAAACCTGCAGTCTCATCATACCTGTATTCTTTTAAGGCATATTTTAGCTACGAACACTTTGGGTGTTAGAACAAAAACCATCTTTGCTCTAGAAACAAATGAAATGGTCTGGGACAATCAGAGGTTTTTTTAAAAAGTACCTCCTTTAAGTTAATTGCATAAATGTAGGAATGCAGATGTTACCTTGCTTCAAATCTATTCACTTCATTGGCAATAGTAAACATGTAACACTTGCCTTTTTGCCCATATTGTTAGACAACAGACCTTGTGCTTTCTCAGATTATAAATACAGCATTCGTACTCAAAAAACACATCAAATTAAAATTCACCACGTAAGACATGTAATGTACCTGAGCTGTGTAGAATGCGATACCAATAGAACAGAATATTGCATAAATGTTGTCTATATGTGTGTCATGACCTATTCCTTGACAACGAAACACAATAAGGGCTTTGGTAATCATGTGTCACAATACTAAGCTTTCATCTATATTTATTCATACACACACATGCAGAGGCACACATTGTGTGGTCAGACTAAAAGACTTCATTAAATTTGGTTCTTTGACACATTTCTAGCTGTGTTTGACAATGCTACTATTATTGATGATGTATTTGTAAAAATGAAGAGGTAATATAACAGAAGCATGGGGAAACAATATACCCAGAAGAAAACAAGAAAGGACAAATTGAACTCGGGGATCCGTTCGGGTTGTCAATCCGACTCTACCTATCTAAACAGTTCAGGCTTTGTTTCCATGCTGTATTAATGCTCCTTGTTATAAGAGTGACGTCTGTTGATGCAGAAATTTCTGGTGTATATGAACTCTATCTTATGGAAGAAAGGAGGACCAGTAGTTGTTCTTTGTTCAATGAAGATTTCTGTGAATTTCAAGGCGTTAATGGAGAATCAGCCTTGTTGTATATCCAGAGAGGCAACCAAACATTTCTAGAACAGATTCCATCTGTTCTAAGTGGAAAGAAGTGTCTCAACACATCTTTGATATTTTTTTTAAAAGGAGCATTTGATTGGGGATAGATCTCCATAAATCCGCAGAGAAGCGATCTAATAATTCACTGCTGCTAAAAGAGGTATTTCAATTAGTCTTTCTTTATCAATAGCTCTCCAGCTTTTTCAGTTATTAGACTCCCTTGTGACTGCTTTAGGATATTATGTAGGAGGAAAATTTTGGATCATAGTTATTTGACATAACTGTAAAGAAGGTTACAAAAGGGTCAAATTTTTGCAGAACGAAGTTCAAGGTGAGGGGAAGGGGAAACAAGAGAGAGAAGACATCCATTTTTACAGCTGTGAGCCTATAAGGCTATCTCAACTTCCCATTAAAAAAAAAAAAAAAAAAAGTTTCTGTACTGGTTGTGTGATTTTTAATATATTATAACTTGTTTCATTAATTCCAGTATGTTTAAAAGCTTGGAATACTGTTCTGTAGCTGAAGAAATACTTGACTTAGATACACAAGCCCCAATGGTGCTGCAGAAAAATAGCTTAGTACTTATAATACCACAGGTGAAAATGTAGTGCCCTTCAAATTAAGACTCATGCAGGTGAGAAGGAAAAACTGATTTCAGACATTAATACCTGTAAATAAAAAAGAATGATGCTAAAAAAAGAAAGGTGAATCACTTTAGGAGCTGGATACTGTAAGCTTAAAAGCTAAATATCTCTAAGTATGGACACTGTTATGAATCCGGAAAGCAATGATACTGGACATGAAAAAAGAAGGAATAACTCACTAGAAAGAAAGCAAAACAACATCCACAAAAAAAGCTGCAGAATATACAGCCTCCAGTCACAGTCCTAGCTATTATAGAAGTTATTCCCTGTTGAGAAGAAAGCATGGCATAAATAACGAGGGAACAGAAAATGAATAAAACATGTAGCATTTTCTGTATTGTGGAAAAGGAAGAGAGGGATGACAACAGCAAAAAAATGTTTTGATGTTCACAATGCCTCAGCCGGTGGGAGCTAAACGTATAAAACTAAATAAAGAAGCAGTGGGAACTACTGGGGAAACAAGCAAGCCCATATTTGCCACTGCCCATTGCATATACAAGAAAATCTGGTGCCAGCATAAATATTTGGGCTGGTATGAACAAGAGACTTTCATGTTCCTGGGGACTATGGAAATTATTGTATAAATCAGTCTTCATCTGTGCTTCAGGGAAACTCATTTGACTTTGGATTCCTTAAGTGCTGCCTGGAGCAGATGACTGATTTGCTAACATTACTGTGAAAGATGGAATACTATAGAAGTGCTTGTCAAACCAGAAGGTTTAGTCTTGTATTAATGTAGATACTAATCTGGTTTTTCATCCTGTTTTGGTTGTTGTTGTTGTTGTTATTTTGTAGGTTTTTTTTCCCCTCCATTTTTCAATGTTTGTACTATATTTGCTTGAGATAGTCAGTCTTAAGAACTTTAAGTAGCTTAAATCTGTTCTGCTAAAGTAAGGAGAAAGGCTGATAGATGGTAGGAGGTAAATTAGCCTGCAATGTGCTGGATTACAAACAGAGACAAATTTTGAAACACTAGATTCATGGAATCACAGAATCACTGAAATTGGAAAAGACCTACAAGATCATCCAGTCCAACCACCCACCCATCACCAATAGTTCTTACTAGACCATGTACCTCAACACAGTGTCGAAACGTTCCTTGAACACCTCCAGGGTCGGTGACTCCACCACCTCCTTGGGCAGCCCATTCCACTGCCTGACCACTTTTTCAGAGAAGTAGTATTTCCTAATGTCCTGCCCGAATCTCCCCTGGCACAGCTTGAAGCCATTCCCTTTAGTCCTATCACCGGTTACTCAAAAGAAGAGGCTGACCCCCAGCTTACAACAACTTCACGTAGTTATAGAGAGCAATAAGATCTTCCCTGAGCCTCTTCTTCTCCAGACTGAACAATCCCAGCTCCTTCAGCCTCTCCTCATAAGGCCTGTGCTGCAGACCCCTCACCAGCTTTGTTGCCCTTCTTTGAACATGCTCCAGGGCCTCGATGTCTTTCTTGCAGTGAGGGGCCCAAAACTGGACACAGTACTTGAGGTGCAGCCTCACCAGTGCTGAGTACAGGGGGACAATCACTTCCCTGTTCCTGCTGGTAACACTTCCTGATGCAAGCCAGGATGCCACTGGCCTTCTTGGGCACCTGGGCACACTGCTGGTTCATGTTCAGCCGAGCATCAATCAATACCCCCAGGTCCATTTCCTATACACAGTCTTCCAGCCACTCTGCCCCAAGCCTGTAGCGTTGCTTGGGGTTGTTGTGGCCAAAGTGCAGGACCAGGCAATTGGTCTTGTTAAACCTCATCCCATTGGCTTCAGCCCAGCTCTCCAGCCTGTCCAGATCCCTCTGTAGGGCCTCGCTACCCCAGGCAGATCCACACTTCCAGCCAACTTGGTGTCACCTGCAAACTTACTGAGGGTGCACTCAGTGCCCTCATCCAGGTCATCAATAAAGATATTGAAGAGGACAGACCCCAGCACCGACTCCTGGGGAACGCTACTTGTGACCAGTCGCCAGTTGGATTTAGCTCCATTCACCACCACTCTCTGGGCCTGACCCTCCAGCCAGCTCCTTACCAAGGATGGTAAGGATGGTAAGCTCCTTACCAACCTTACCCTTGGCTCCAGCCAAGGGTATACCCATACAAGCCACGGGCTGCCAGCTTCTGCAGGAGAATACTGTGGGAGGCCATGTCAAACTCTTTGCTGAAGTCTAGGTAGACTACATCAACAGCCTTTCCCTTGTCCACCAGATGGGTCACACAATCATAGAAGGCGGTCAGGTTGGTCAAGCAGGACCAACTCATGCTTCATGAACTCATGCTGGCTAGGCCTGATCCCCTGGTTCTCCTGCACATGACACGTGATCTCCCTCAAGACACTCTTAATAGATTAAACTATCTATCTCCGTGATTATTAGAGGTCAAATTGTGGCACATTCACCCATCTTGGTTTTTTTTCTTGCTTTGTGAGTGGTCTCATTAGAATAATTTAATCTTCATACATAGTAACTCACTAACTGCTATGACTAAGCCAATGAATAAGCAATTTACCCTTGGGGGAATCAGTGACATAAACTAGCTCTATCCATGGAATGTTAACATTTGTATTAACAAAAACAATTAAGCCTGTGTAATATTCACTTAAGATAAATACTTGTTATTTTAATAAGGTAATAAAACTAATTAACTGGACTTGCCCTTTAAGCTTATCTGTAAGAGTATTGTCTTATTTAATGATTTGCCCGATCTCTAGACACTTTGTCTTCCTGAACCAGATCACTGTTAGGAAACATCTCAATTTTTTTTCCAAGCCCAGGTGACATGCATCTAACACAGATCAAACCAGGAAACATGGCATTCATTCACAAATCATAGAACAGAAAAAATGTTGCTGTGATATCCACTGTGATAACGATTTCTTCTGCTATTGCTTTTTCCCTTGTGGTTTAAAAATAGTAAGATTGATATTCTAACTTTATAAGACATATCTGTACATAAAAAGATATTATACCACCCAGAAAATCTCTGAATGATAATACTAAATTTTCACTTTCCTGAAAAAATTAAACCTTATTTTTGTGTGTGTTTTCTTTAACCAATAGAAAAAAAGATGCTTGACTTTATTCTCATGTGACTACATGTCCTTTTCATACAAATATCCATGTTGTAACCTTCTTAACAACGTTCTGGTTGGTCCAGAAGTTTTGCCTATGAACAGCTGTCACAGAAAATAAACATAATCCTGTAAGTGCAGCATTTTTGTTTTATCAGATCAGTGAAAGCCTTCATTCAGCACTTTTTTTTTCATAACATGGCATGTATCCAGTAAGCTTCAGAAACCAAGCATGCACTCCAGAGTATATACCAGGTTGTAATGGAAATTCATCCCCTCAAATAAAGTCCCACAGTGTCTCCCTTTCAAAATAACAGGCAATATGCTGAAGATCTATAATACATAGTAAGATTTTCCAATTGATTGACTGGACACATCGTAGGCTTTGTTGTTACCAGTTAGATGCTCAATTCACCTTCAACTAAGATGTAGTAAGATGCAGTGGAATATTTTTTCATAACTTCATAAGTAGTCTTCACACTTACTGGTATTTGTAACAAACAAAGCTGAATCCGAAGTTCTCTTTCACTTCTTTATATATAAAAACATCTCATTGATATAGTAAGGACTATCTTTATGTATGACCAGTTGGTAGTTTTCTAGTCTCACTGAAGTTTAAAATGCCCTGTTATTTGTAACTCAACAGGATATTTCAGTGCTTTCACATTTTACAGCTTGCTTATTGCAACCGTACAAAATACTTATAAACAGGATGTCAACATATATTTTCTGATAATAGATTGAGAGCAGACAAGACAGTTATTAGTTGGTTTCAGATACCGATACTCAAATTCTTTCCCCTCTATGTAACAGTACAGGTAAATTTCCTCTCTTCAGTAGATAGAAGTATAAATTCACTTCTTGTTTCATGTATTTGCTGATACGTAACAAAGGAAGGATCCAAAAATTTCTAGTAAAAGGATATATAGTTAACTATTCTAGTTTAAACCATGAAACCTAAATGTTTAAAGTCAAGCTTCTCATTAATATTGAAAACAGGCTACTCTTATAGCTTCAACTTGCATGGGCTGCAGTTCTAGGGAGTGAACACTTGTCCATATTTCACTGTATTTAATGCTCTCCAAGAACACCCAAGAAAGAGTAATTTCCAAAGTCTTGCTCAAGTGACTTCATTTTCTGTGGAGTCTCCCAGATGCCATCTTATGTTCTCAGCATGACTGGATAGAGAAACCGTGAAAGGTTTGGCTTTCAGGCCCCAGAGTTATTTTTCTCCTTCTTGCAAACCAAATTTTCTGTTAGCGGAATTCTCTCTCAGCAGGAAGCTGTCAGTACTATAGCTCAAGTGTTTTTTGCTGGTGTGTTCTCTTATTGATATATTGCCATTGAACTTCATGATTCTTATTGTTTGGATATCTTGGCCTTTCAATGCCACCATACAACAAATTGCCTTATGATAAATCTTTTTTTTTTTTTTTTTCTTACAGAAACTGTAATATTACAGACGTAGAGTGACAGAGGCTTTGCAAGAGCTTCCTGTTCTTCACTCATTTTTACTGCATAGAATTTGGAAGATTTTTTGTTGATTCTGTGTTTCACACACAATTTCTGTCTCTCACTTCATCATCAAACATATGGACTTGCATATTTCTTATGTCTCTTTTAAAGAAAGAGAACTTCCTTCTAAAGTCTTGAATTAAAGAAATAAAAAGGAAGCATTAGGAAGGTTTTCAGTAGACATAAAATGAAAAAACAAGTAACCAGATTGTAAGCTGTTATAGATATTGAATTACTGAAATGCTGAAGAGCTTTAAAATATGCTCTTGTCCAGTGCTAATTATCTTACCCTTTATATCCAGCTAAAAGTGACAACATATGAAGACAAATCTCAGTCCTTTGTTCCACACAGCCAGGTCCTGCAGGAACTGAAATGTCATTGCAGCGGATATTCAGATGACAGAGAAGTGTCAGGATCAGGATTTCAGGTCCCAAGAAGAGTAACCAATGTTTGTTACATCTATTTAAGAACCCATGCCCTGCTGTAGCTGATCCTGAGTCTTGGGAATGCATTGTTCCTGTCTGACTGCTAAAAACCTCAATTCTTTTTGCCACCTGGTGTCCTCTGTAGATTTTTCTACAGAGAGTTTGCCATCACTAGACTTGCTGTAATGACAAAATGCAATAGTCGCAGGGAATAAAATCATCTGCTGAAGAGCTGATGTAGATATGCCTTACAGCTTAGTTGAAATTAAGTATTTCTAGAAAGTTTGCACTTTTTTCTTTTTGCAGGGAAGATGATTCAGCACAGAACAAAGCTTCCCAGTATTCTGTTTGAAACAGAAGTTGTTGCTCCAAAGCTGAACACTTTATCAGCCAAATTTCCCTTCTGTTCCTAGTGATTCTGCATCTAGACATTCCATCACTTACTCTTACATAAAATCATAAAGTGTCACTATGAAAGTAAGTTATTTTTGATATAATTTAGCAATTTTATCTGCAAAGGCTAGGTAAGGTGTTCTTTGAACTTTCATCAGACAAGATTACTCAAAGAAACACAATTCTGATGAAATTCAAATTATTCAGATCTTAAGTCAACTTTGAGTAGAAACACTTAGGAAAGTGTTCTGATGAGCAGGTAGCAGAGACTCCAAATATTGCCTTACATCAAAAAGAGTGTGAATCTGAACTAGAAAATCTTTTATTTCAGGTGAAGAGCTTTGCTCACTGAAGTATTTTCTCATATTGAAAATAACAGCATTGTCTTTCTACTACTCCCTTAGCACTGAGTTGCAATCTTAATGTCTTACTTTAATGTCTTACACTGTCAGGCAAGTCATACCTGACAAACGTGGTGGCTATTTATGATGGAAATCAGAGTCAGTGGATAAGAGAAGAGCAACTGATGTCATCTATGTGCAAGGTGTTTGATACTCTGCTGCATGATATCCTGGTCACCAAATAGGAGAAAAATGGATTTGATGGATGGACCACTCACTGAATAAGGAATTGGCTGGACGCTTGCACTCAGAGTGTTGAGGTCAACAGTTCAGTGTCTAAGTAAGTGTAAAACAGGGATGAGTGGCATTCCTCAGATATTGGTGCTGGCATCAGTGCTATATAACAACTTTGCAGGCAACATGGACAGTGAGATCCAGTGTGTCCTCAGCAAGTTTGCAGATGACACCAAGCTGTGTGCTGCAGTTGACACACTAGAGGGAAAGGATGTCATCCAGAGGGATCTGGACAGGCTTGAGAGGTGGTCCTGTGTCAACCTTGTGAAGTTCAAAAAGGCCAAGTGCCTGATCCTGCACCTGGGTCGAGGCAAACCCAAATACAAAAACAGGCTGGGCAGAGAATGGCTTGAGAGCAGCCCTGAGGAGAAAGATTTGGGTATGCTGGTTGATGAAAGACTCAACATGAGCCAGCAATGTGCACTTGCAGCCAAGAAGGCCAATGGTATTCTGGCTTACATAAGAGAAGCATGACCAGAAAGTTGAGGGAGGTGATTCTGCCCCTTTACTCTGCTCTCATGAGACCACCACCCATAGTATTGTGTCCAGTTCTGGGGTCCCCAGCACAAGAAGGACATCAAGCTGTTGGAGTGGGTCCAGAGGAGGGCCACAAAAATGATCAGAGGGCTGGAGCACCTCCTCTGTGGGGACAGGCTGAGAGTGCTGGGGCTGTTCAGCCTGGAGAAGGCACCAGCATGTCCTGATAGCAGCCTTTCAGTATTTTAAAGGGGAGATACCAGAAAGAATGGGTCCAATTCCTGAGCACATTTTGTGGTGACATAACAAGACTAAATGGCCACAAGCTCAAAGAGGGTAGATTTAGGTTAGATTTAGGGAAAAAATCTTACAGTGAGGGTGGTGAGTCACTGGAATAGGTTGGTTAGTGATGCGGTTGATGCTTCATCCCTGGAAACTTTCAAGGTGAGGTTGGATAAGGAAATCTGATGTAGCTGTGGTGTCCTGGTTCATTGCAGGGGAGCTGGACTAGGTGACCTTCAGAGATCCCTTCCAACTCAACTCTAATGATTCTAAGATTCTATGATTTGACAATTCTATGATTTAGAAATATTAGAGGGTTGATGTCATTCGAGAAATATTTGTTTCTATAATAACATAGAGTTATTAGAACATGAGACAATTGATTCACTGATTCAAGTTTTCCTGTACTGACTTAAAAGTGTTCTGTTTACAACTCTAGCTAGTGCAACTTGGATGTTAGTAACATGTTGGTGAACACGATTCTAAAATATTTTCTACCTGTTATCACCATTTTATGCAGAAAACTATTGTATTAACAATATTTAAAATAATTTCTGTCACATTTGTTCATCTGGATAATTACTAAATCATTTATTTGTCTTAATAAGGCATTAGAATCAAGGCTATTCACTCTTTAGATGGGGCATCAGAATATTTAATGACTTTAATTTAGCAAATCAATTATTCTTTTGAGAACACAGTACAATATACTCTTATCCTTCTGAAACAGAAGAATAGCATTTGTAAAGGACCTACATAGAGAATTTTGTACTTTCTCAGCTATCTTACATAAATCTCCCTTTCATTTCTGCTTACACAAATCCACATGTTTCATATACTACAGAAAAGCCTATTTGGCAACTTTCTTATTGAATAATTCTCAAGCATCAACTTCTGCAGAGAAGTGTCACCTGTCATCCCCTGAGAACTGCTTTATTCCTAAACATATGGCACTGTCAAAACCACTTCTGTTAGCACCAAAGTATGCCAAAACAGATAGTATGGAGAGCTAGTGCCATTTCCTCAAGCATTTCCAACTAGCTCATCATAGGCCTTTCTGTTTGTTTTTCTGAATCCTGTCAAAATACATATACATAAGAATGCAGGTTTACCTTTGAGCTCACAAATTAATGAACAGTTCAATGCAAAGTAACCTGAGTTTCATGTAATTTTTTTTAAAGACTTTTTTCTTTACCTTAAAGGTCTCAATTTTTACAAATTTCCAACATCATTGTTGACAACAAATTGAGATCTTAGTGTTTGAACTTCAAGTTGAGCATTCCCGTGTTTGGTTAAAAGAAAATACATGGACATGGGAAGGACCTGATTCCAAAATCTATATAAGAAATCTAAATTATTTCTCTTCATACTGGTCGTTTTTGATCAGAGATCTTTAACAGAAAACAGAAACTTAAGTGCTGTTCAAACTATCATTCAATTTGAGACTGCAGCAATTTTTTATTTCTTCTTCCTTTGTGTTTCTATCAAAGCAATAAAGAAAATCTTTTATACCGAAAAAACTATGAAATGTTGTAAGATACATGGATGATATACATTACAGAAATGCAAATTTGCATGTTTTTTGGTTTTTGGGTGTTTTTTTTTGTTTTGTTTTGTTTTTTTTTGCAAGGGAGCCTTGTGGGACAATAAATAAACTGTGCTTACTAGTATTTTATAAATAGGACACTAATTGCAGGTATGCCTCTCAAATTCTGTTTTCTTTATCTGCTGGAAAATAATCCTTTTTTACCAGTAGCAGAGCAAAGTAGCATTCTGCAACCACAAGAAAGTTACACTTCAAGAAACAACAACAATAACAACAAAAGATTAAAAATACAGCTCTTCAATACTGACCAAATGAGAATGCTTTTAAAATTATAATAATAGCTTAAGATCAACATTTAGCCACCTGTATATGCAAACAGTAGAAATCTCATCTAGTTTATTTCATCTCCTCTGGATTCACAGTGTTACAAATAAGATGTGAGCTTCTTCTTCGGAAAAGTTGGCTTTCTCTTTCCTGGTAAAGTTAACATTAGACATCAAGTTATATCCTGGCAAGAAGCTGTCATGTGAAACCACGATGTATGGGAGAGGTGAAGACTGTACTCAACAGGGGACCTGATGGCATAAAATTATTTTCTGTCATCTCATCTCTGTTTTCATCCTAGATGAACTTTAACAGAGCTTTAACAGTTAAGAAATAAAAAAAAACGAAAAAAAAACCCATAAATTATGTGTCTAGTGAAATATGTAGGCTACAGTTCAGATATGTAATGACAGCTTTGAAATACACATTCAGTTGGATACCCATCTGTCTTCTATGCTTTAAGATGGGCTAAGAAAATTTTTGAAAAAAGATTTTGTGAAAAACCACGTGTGTATAAAATATTCATAGAAATCAAAGTTTGAGATTAACATTAAAATGCAAGTGAGCACATACACTGACATAGATCGTAACCATGTAAAATGGAGCAAGATTGTGTGTACTGTTGACTCGGATAACAAAACAGAAGTTACAAATTTATACAGTGCATTTTATTCGATTCCTAACATTAAAATTCTTATTCCTTGTAATTGAGGTCACTCAAGTAGAGATGACCTTTAGATGCACTATGCAGGAGGTCATGGAATTCGTAACCAGCTCTTGATGCTCATCAAATATTAAAGCTTATGCTGACGTGCCATAAATGCAGATTGTTTATTTTAACATTTATGAAAAATCCATTCTATGAAGTGTTAATTATGAAAACGCTGTTCTGAAATTAAATTATAGCTCTAGTGTTACCTATGATAAAAACTTTTAAAATTTAAATTCTGATATAAACTCTTTTTTATATATGTTCAGTTTCATTAAATGGTCTCAAATCTGCTCTCCTCTTACAATGGAAGGAGTTTACTTCCCCAACTCCTGCCTAGAAGTTCAAAGACTTGAGAGGCACGGGAAGCCTGATTTGCAGTGAAGAGAGAGTCAAAGAACTTACTGAGTATCTCAGTCTTCTCCATGTTCACTATTGCCAATTCTTCATTCTTATTCATCACAGGAGGTACGTATCTTTGCTCTATCCTACAATTATGAAGACCAAAATTAATATTTGTAGTACTATGCACTCTTGCAGCATGCCACATGTCCAATGTCAGAAAGTATATTATGGATTTTTTTCCACAGTTTTTCTTCTTTCACAAAAACTATGCCATGGGCTGGCAGTCAATGATTTTTGATGTAGATGTGATGTCTACATTTCTTACTGCCTATAAAATCATAAAGTAGATAATAAAGTTTGAAACTCTTACACCACAACAATACTAATGTCCTTTCCTGTAGAATCTAATGTTTTATGTTTATCTTTAATTCTTCAATTTCCTATCTATTTGTGTTTCTTTGTGTTTGAAAATAGAATGTGTTTGAAAGTCGAATGGACTTAATTATTATACTAGGGGAAACCTTTCCTATTTTCCTTGTGTCAGGAAAGCTGAATGTGACTATTCTCATGCCTAACAAGACTGTGCTCAGATAAAATTGAACTCTGTAAAAGACTTTTTTGGGTTTTTTTTCTCTTTTTCCAAAGTAAGGTTTATCTGTAACTCATCAGTGGAAAGCAGTGAGCAAGTGGGAAGCACAAAGGCAAAGATGATCTGTCTTAGTAGAAACTGACTGATACGGCATACATCTTCTAGTTACTGAAATGTTATATGTGTTTATACTTGTGCATCATCTTATTTCTACACCATTCTGTCAGCTTTGCCACAAGAAATGAAAGTAAGATATCATCCATATTGTTTAGTTCCACACAGAACAGTCTGTCATATTTAGCCTCATGCTGAAGCATGCTGAGGACACATAGGAAAAACATTTTGATTCTTAAAATGTTGAAGAAGGAAACTATTTTTCAGAGTACTGTGTACCACTAACTGGAAAGCCTCAGGGCAGATACAGCAAATAAAACAAAGCAAAACAAAAGCAAGAAAAGAAAACAGAACAGGACAAAAAAAAAACAAATAAAAAGCCACTCCAAAAATAGGAAGATCTTCTATCCTAATATATATGTATTATTAGTCTTAATATATTTTAAAGTAATTAACACTTATTTGCTGCAATGCTGTTTTGTTCAAGGCTATAGTCTTCAGGCTTGGAATATTTTATATTATGACATCTATAATACTGGTAATTAATAAAAAGTTATGTGACTAATAGCAATTACTTTGGTACCCTAGGTAGGCTTTTTTTTTTTTTTTTTAAATCTTTTATGTCACTCCAGAAATGTCAATGGTTACATCAATCTTCTATTTCAGTGCTTGACAAATATTTCTGAGTAATTCATCTGGAGTCTCTTATTCAAAGCTTTGTCTCCTTATCTACTTTTACATAGTTTTATATTGCCACTGTAAATTGGCCAATATGTTGTAAATTAAACCTTTGTATCAGAAAATACTCTGCAATAATATAAAATCTTTAATCTACTTTCCTCTTTTTCTGAGTCTTTTTTTCTTTCTCTATTTTATGCTATTTGTAACACTTCTGATAATTCCACTGCTTTTTGGAATGAAGTTTTGGAATGAAGTTTTCCACACTACTGATAAGAATTTTCCTTAGATATATTACTGATTCCACAAACAGGTATTTCATTAGGATGTGCTTTAGAGTAATTTTTCTCTTTTTACTTCTGCAGCATTTGACATCCACTGCAAAAGAGAGCAACTCATTCTTTTACTACAGTATAGTTGGTCAGCAGTGTTTGCCATCAATATGTAGAGGTTGCCAAAGGTGTTGCACACAACTTCTGAACTTTTATTTCATTATTTATAAGTTAGCAAAGATGTCAATTTTTTTACCTTTGATATTAAATCAAAATGGAAATCGTGTCCATTGTTTCATTGTGTTGCCATAGACTGCCTCAAAGATGAAATGTTTAATCTTCCAAAATATTGAATTTATTTTGGTTTGATAGCTTGCTTTGTAAGAAATGTCATGTTGCAATGGGTTTGTTTGGGAATAAACACTTCTGATATACTAGAATAATTTATTTTTTTTTTATAACAAAATCTCATCATTTTCTATTTGGTTTTCAACTTGGATGTTGAGCAATGCAGTTGGAAATCATTATTTTGTACAACTTCCATTTTGGTTCTTTTATTTTTTGTGTATTTTTTATTGGGTAGCAATACCGCCATTAACAGCCTATGGCTTGCTGTGTTTCCTCTATGAATTTTGCTATGTGCTGCTTTAGTCACCTTCCATCCCATGTTATCAATGAAGTACTAAAGTGGAAATCATAGGTGGAAATAGTCAATCTGAAAATTGTGGTGAAAAAAAAAGGTCTTCGTCACTTGAAGTGATGTGATGGTACTAACCACAATCGAACAGGGATTGCTTTATAACTAAGGATACCACCCTAATGTTTTGAGAGCAGGCCTGATGAGAAAATGGCCAGAGATCAGCCCTGAAGAGAAGAATTTGGGGATGCTGGTTGGTGGAAGACTCAAAATAAGCCAGCAGTGTGTTCTTGCAGCCCAGAAGGCCAACTGTATCCTGGGATGCTTTAAGAGAAGCGTAGACAGCAGGTTGAGGGAGGTGATTCTGCCCCTCTGCTCTGCTCTCATGACACCCCACTTGGAGTACTGTGTCCAGTTCTAGGGTCCCCAACACAAGAAGGACATCAAGCTGTTGGAGGAGGTCCAGAGGAAGGCCACAAAGATGATTAGGTAGATGGAGCAGCTTTAGGGGGACATTATAGCAGCCTTCCAGCACCTGAAGCAGGCCTACAGGAAAGCTGGAGAGGGACTTTTTATAAGACCACGTTTTTTACTTGTTTGTTTGTTTCAGTTTTCATCGATTCTTCATGAAATTGTGCTCTTTTCTCACAAGTATTTAATCTACCATGCCTTCATCTTATTAATTAACTGTTGTTAAATAAAACATTAATTTCTTGGGGTATGCCACGGACATTGTTGAAGCTGGTGATTTTACTGAACATTGTTCTACAGAAGTACAACTTTTTTTTACAGAAAAGTCTCTTTCAGAGAGCTATTTCAAAATATATCTACTGTGAAAAAAATTACTTAAAAGTGTTTTGAATTGTGCTAATTTGAGGAGCAACTGGGGGTTCTTTATGAAAGTTACTATAGGACTGTATTGTATGATTGCTGTAACTCAGCTAGACTTCTCAGTATCCTTTGCAAGTCCCATTTAAGATTGAAATTATGATTGCTTTACTGCTAATTTCATGTTTTTCTTCTTTTTTTAGTAATAGTCAGGCATATTACCTTAGAGTTCTTAGTACAGACATCAAGCTGCTATGTTTACTTACGTAATGAAAGCAGGTAAATTGTGCACTTTTATCACCAATGAAATATATCTGTAGAAGTGCCAAAACAGATTTAATTTAAAATCAAGGACAGAAAAAACTATTTTGTTTCAAAACCTGTAACTTTTAAATATGTTTTTAGTTCAACACTGTCTGTAATAGCTTATATATTACATGAAGCAGCTTTATAAGATAAAAATTCTCCCATTATCTGTTTAAAAAAAAAAAAACAAAAAACTATCTGCTTAATGTGTCCATCTACTGTCTAAAGCATCACAAGTTTTATGTTTATGTGTAATTTAGATGTATGCCCATCTGCTTCCTGAGTACAATACGCCTCCCCCCCCCCCAACAAAACAAAACAAAACAAAACAAAACAAAAAAGAATCATCTTTCAATCATAACTTCACTTTGAAAGATGTATTTACTTCTTGCAGATTCTTGATGGCCATGTGATTTTTTTTTCTAATCTTCCAGAAATTATATTGAAATGCAATGATAAAGAACTGTCACTGTTTAAGTATATGTACACACATTTATATGGAGATACTTGTGGGTTGCTCTGAAAATAATGCCTCCTATTTATTCCCATGGAAACAACAACAGGTGAAAAAGAAAGGAAGTGTACAATGTTTCATTTTGAAGGATTTGTTGAAGATTTGAGGTAAAATCTGGGACTCTGCAGACTCACAGGAAAGTGTTAACTGTCTTAATAATGATTAAGTATAGGAGTTAGATTTAACAGCAATGAAACAAAGCACTGACGTATTTGGTTAGGGTAGTGGGAAAGACCTTTTTCAGCTGAGTTCAAAATGTTTGAAATCCTTGAGATATACTTTAACTATGCATATTACCCTTACAGCAAAATTCAGTCCTAAGATTTGAAAAACAAATTGATTTCTGAGAAAGCAGAAGCTCTTTTGCCTTTCAAGTGGTATCTAGCTGGGACGTATAACTTAGTATCCATCTGTGTAATGTTACTTCTCACAGCATGGTATCACAGACATATTTCAGCAAATCATATCCAAGTAATTAGAAGTTTATAGCTAAAAACTGAAGCTAATAGAATACAAAGTATCTATCTATTCCATGCAGACCCTGATGTCTGCAGAATGTTAAACACTTGGAATGTTGTTTCATCTTTTGATTTTACCAATTTCCCATTAATAGTACAAATTAAACCAGGGTATTTAAGTGATAGATGCTACAGCAACACTAGTATCAGGAAAGTCATTGAAGAGCCATTGGCAAAGGCATTACTCTGTCCCAGGTGCAGAACTCTGCACTTGCCTTTGTTGAACTTCATGCCATTGCTAATTGATCAGTGTTCCAATCAATCTAGATCCCTCTGCAAGGCTTCCCGTCTCTCCAGTGAATCAACAGTATCTCCCAGTTTAATGTCATCAGCGAACTGCCATTCTCCTACTGAGACAGTTCATCACCTAACATAGCCTAGGTGAACCTGTTTATCTCACAAAGGAACAATTAATCCAGAAGGATTCTGGGAGGGACAGTATCAAAAGCCTTACTAAATCTAGAAAGATTACATCCTTCCCTCATCCACTAAATGGGCAGTCTAAGCACTGAAAGAAATGAAAATACTAACACAGGACTTTCCCCTGAACCCATGTTGAGTATGCCTGATAATAGCTTTGTTGTCTGATGCCTTTCAATTGCACCCAAGGGGGTTGCTATTTAGGAGTCCTGATTTGTTCTACAAAATGATGAAAAATACTTTGGCAACAAAATAATTGTTCATAAGGTTTAGTTTAAATGTCATAATGCACAGATTTTATTCTGTGTTTATTCAGCTATGTCCCTCTCCTATATTGGAAAAGAGTTTATTTCACCAAAGTTGTGACTTTGAAATCCAGCAAACAACATGTTTATAGAGTTGTGGAAATTACTAATCTAAGAGGCAGCAGCTGGGCTTATTCAATCAGTACTGTCATGTTTCAGTTCTTCCTTCATAATTCTTTTTCGTCAAACAGAATTCCACTGCTTTTTCTGTTTTCAGAATATCACTATTGTGAAATATTTGTAAGTTCTTAAATGCCCTGATCTTAGTGAAAGACTTGCTCCTGCTCTTCATGACACAGATGGCATTTGAGTTATAGTTCCTTGTGATTGGAAGTACGCAATTTGTGCATATGTGTTCTATTCAGTACATACATGGCCTCTTTTCCGCTGAGTGTCATGTAAAACAATGTTCACCTGCAAATAGAGAATTCTGTCTTTTTTCTACTATTAATAAATGTATAGTAACATAAACCTATCACAAAATACCACTGGGAACTATTATTTGCTTTCAAATCTTTCTTCCCTTCTCCCTGTCCCTCCCCCCCCCCCGGCCCCTCCTTCAAAATCTCATTTAGTTTATTCTTATAGATGATATGTATTAGAGCTCTCTGACTATTTCTCTTCTTCCTTTGAAATCAGTATCAGTAGGCGTGGAAGAAGGAGGACCTTTATTATCTAGATTGCCCTCCATAGCCTGTCTGATTGCAGGTTAAAGGATAAACATCCACTTAATTGCTAAGTATACTGCAACTAAAACTGTTTAGTAACTATAGTTATAAATAGATCCTACCGTATCATTCCAATCCCTATTTATGACTTCTTTTGTTTGCTTATAGATGAATTTTTGGTTAAATTTGAATTTATTTGTAAGCATGTTTCTGGTAAGTACAAATGCTGCATATGGGAAACCAAATAAATATTGGCAAGATATGACATTTCAGAAAGGAACTTTAATGTCCACTTCATTTCTTTCTCCTCAATTAACTTCTACTTCGCTTTATGCCATAAACAACAGGTGCCAAAGTAACATGAATATAACTGCACAGATTTTTTCACCAAGATATGTTTCTACAATAGAGTAACTTCTTTTTTTCTCTCCTGCTAAAATTCTTCTTTACCTGGTCTAAATAACTCTAAGGATTGTTAGTTTGAACCTCTCAGATAACAAAAACTAAGGTTTGATTTGAAAAAGTGTGTGATTATTTTTCAATCAAAAATCTTAAAATTAAAAGTAATGCTACATAAAATTATTTTCAAAAAACTGATGTTATGGATAAACAAATTGAACATGCAACAAAAATTAAAAGAAATTCAATATTTTTATATTCATAATCATAGATGCAATATCTCAGCAATCCTAGATCGTGAGAATATTGCAGCCTGTACACATTTCTACTGAAAAAATGAATCCTCTAGAATTTGTCTACCTGGCATAGTTTTTACTGTTATAGTTACATTGCTCTAATTCTCCCTATAGATACTTATGTTGAAAGAGTGACTGTGAGAAGGATCTATAATATAATGGTATAGTTACACTGGGATTGTTTTTTTTGTTTTTGATTTATTTTGTGGTTTTTTCTCTTCCGTAGGTCTTCCTTCTAGTTGCAACTTTGATGCAGCATGTAATTTCTGTACCCATTTCAAATAGAGACAGAGGTGTTGATTTACTAGAATAAAATCAGCACAACTGAGAAAAGAAAAAAGTCATAGTTTTTATAAGAGCAGTTCGTGACATGATGAAGGGAAATGGCTTTAAATGGGAAGAGGTAGACTTAGACTAGATATTTGGAAGAAATTCTTTACTGTGAGGTTGGTGAGAGAGTAGAACAGTTTGTGAACGTTCCCTTCCTGCAGGTGTTCAAGGCCAGGCTGGATGGGGTTTTGAGCAATGTGGTCTACAGAGAGGTGTCATTGCCTATGGCAAGGGTACTGGAACTAGATGATCTTAAAGGTCCCTTCCAATCCAAACTCAGTTCTGTGGTTCTGTATACTTAAGAGCTACAGCTATACTAGTAAATCATTTTTCTTGGGGACATTCCTCACATGTAGATTCAGATTATCTGTGCAAGATAGTTATTAGAAATCTTGAGTGTGTCAACTCAGCTTACACTGGCCACAGATCTTCCCAAACAATTCCCAGCTACAGTTCAGCAGACTAAATATTTCTCCAGCAGTGTTCAAGCAGATTTTGTAAATCCTTCATATCACCGTGCATTTCCGCTGTCACAGACTGGATGGGCACTTAAAGGATTTTAGTATATATTTCCATTCTGAGGAGTGCAGAACAAATAACTTGCCCTCATGACAGCACAAGGTTGCAGGGAAAAGCAACCTAGGATTCACCACAGCAGCAGTTTATGAGGAAACAGGCCGTGTGATAATGTGATGCAGCTCTCCGCGGATCCCTTTTCCTTACCCATGCTGAGATTGCTCTGTTATGTGAAGGTGGAGTGCTATCTATCTTCTTTTTGGACTGTTCTGACTGCTACAGAATTTTTGGATTAGTTGGTTTGAAGGTTTCTTCTAGTGTTCAGGTTGCTTTTTTGTTTGTTTGTTTGTTTGTTTAGGTGAAAGCAACTGAGATACAGAAAGAGAATGTATCAAAGAAATGTAAAGAATGGGAAAAAATCCATATCTATTTTTGAAACTTGATTTGTGGTATAATAAATGGAGTCGTGCTGTAATGTTCATTAATATTTTGGTGGAAAAGCTCTGAATTGGATAGAGGAAGTGAGATCAGGAAAGCTACAGGGACCCAATCCTGTTGTGAATCCTACTTTTAAAAGAGTTTGCCTACATTCTCGTGCAGATTGTATAAGGTACTCCTAGTAAAAGGAGTTTTGAACACTACTAAACATGCTGGCATTCAGCTTATCCCTCAGCATTTTCTCCCTCAAAATCAGCTGGCCAAACACTTCAGTGAGGTGCTACAGGACTGTGGGTCCTGATTCAAACACAAAGGTTGTGGTTCTTATTTGAGAATCTTCTTTGACAGTCTTATGCTTCAGGGTGAGGGACTGGAAGTCCCTCCATTTGCTACAGAAATTCTGCAGAGATCCATGACTACAGAGAGGGGAGAAGAAGGAAGATGCATTTTCAGCGAGTTTGTGTCCATTTTCAAAATCCCTGTGTGGCTGTAACCATGTAAATCTTCACAGTAGGTCTGTTTGGACTTGCTGACATTGTAGACCTGGATTGATCACGAGTAGATGATCTACACCGTAATCTTTGTACAATCTGTCATAATCCAACTTAGTATGAATTTTCTGCAATTGCATGATGAATAGGGGGAGTTACAATATCATTCCTTTCATTTTTAAGATAGAGTTGTTAGATAAGTGGACTAAAAGTCAAGTTCTTACATACTGGCAAAGCATATTTTCCATAATCAGCCTTTCATATATAACTATTTCTCTTATGCAAACAAGAGATTGTCTAAACACAACAAAAAACAAAGTGTTGAGGAAGGGAAGAATGAGGACAACTTTGAGGTGATACTATAGTAATGGTCAGTTTAAAATATAAGGTAATCAACAAAGTCAAACGCTGTGGCAATATTGCCCACAAAGATTATGTACAATCCAATTCTAGATGAAGTGTTTTTCAGGTAATGGACAACCATGAAGGAAGAGTTGCACATATGTTCCCATTCTGATCTCTGTTGGGGCAGATCTTAGAAGACTCTTACAGAAACCCTGCACTGGTAGAAACTAAAACTCTGCAGAGATGTCTGTACATCTTTTGAGTAAGCACTTTATTTCTATTAAAGTGCAGTCTCATATTTGAGGTGAACTATGAGCCTTTCCCCTTCAGCAATTACTCTGTACGTTTTGATTAGCATTTCTAATCAAAATGCTATTCTGCTCAAATTTGAACAGATGTTTTCTTTATCTACATGTGGCACATGCCAGATGATGATTTAAGCAGTTAAATGAGAATATGAGGCAAACACTGGGAGTCAAAACTAGAAAGTGTTAGTTTTTATTTTTTTAAAAGAGAGAAAAATGTATATTGGTATCAGCTCTTGTAAATGATTAAAAACCACTGTTTCTAATGAAGTTTATCAAATGCATGCGAATCAATTATATATAATGTATTAACACTTTATAAATGTAACTTTGTTTTTAAATAATAGGAAAAGAATGATTGATGGATGCTACTGAAAAAGGAATTAACTTTGTTGACTTGTAGCTCCCTCTCCCTATCGGAGAAGTAATCACGGAATTGTTGTTCAGAATTGAGAAATATTGGAGACCTTAGACAGTAATTGTACCTGCTAACAGTAAAGACGACTATTCACATGAAACAAAGGTGCATTGTCAGAGAAACTGGTAGAAAGGAGACATGTCAGTTCTCAGCCCTAAGAGGAAGTAGAAGCTCCAGTCGCAGTCACAGACATATATATATATATATATAAACAATCAGTTAATGGAGAATTATTCTTTATAGACATGTATTGTCAAGAAAATTTCTGTTTGAGATTCCTGGAGACGGAAAAAAAGCAAGAAAACCACTTTGGTGGTATTAGCAGATCTTAGTGATGTTATCTTCCATCTGTCCTGTAGCCAGTGTGGCTTCTCAGTACAACCTGTAGGTGACACTGCTTAGACACAGGAAATACTTCAAATATACAGAGGGTCTGTCAAGTAACAAGCAGTCTAAATGTTGCCTGCCTAGTTTATGTGGGAGAGATCACAACAGCCAGCGTATTTTTATGTGAATAATCTCACTCAGTGAACAATGCACAGTCTCAATCTTGGCTTACAAAGCGATGAAAGACTGCAGAATCATGCTCTGCTTCTGCAAACTTAAAAAGCATTAGAGTAGGCTAGGGCTATGTCAAGAGGTATAAGAGACCCAGAGAATTCTCTTTGGAGACAGGCAGGTGGTTTATATGTGGACACCTCGCCTTTCCATCTGCAATGTTCTAACTCCTGGTGGCTGATTCTTAGCAGCTTTATTCCTTGTTCATTTCATGAGAAACAAGAACACTGAAGCTCAGTACTGAGCCTTACCTCAGTGTGCTGTACCACATACAAGATACACAAGATTTCTGTGTTGGTTACGTTTTATTAGATCAGGTTTGCTTTCTGTAACATCTCAGAAATGGTGTCTTACAAAGCTAATCAGTAAGCAGCCATCTTGATGCACTGGCTGGACATTAATAATTCAGTTGTCATGACAACAACAACGTATTTAAAATATGAATGTAACTGCAAAACGTGCAAAGCAAATACCTTTCAAAAATAAAAAAAGGAACTGACAAAATTTTCAGTAAGAAAACTTAATAGAATTCTTTAATTAAATCTCTTACACTTGCTACCACACAGATTTCTGCAAGTCCCAAATAGCGTGCTATAAAACACACATGATCTTGAAAAGCTTCAGATACCACTCAAACCCAAGAAATTCTGTATTACTATAAGTGTAATGAAAATGAGAGAACAGCTGGCAAGTGGTCTTCAATTTACCTCTGAAATATTGCAGCAATATTGGAAAGAAGATTTGTTAACATTGAAGTATTTAACATTTATATTCTGTAATATGGTAGAAGTGTAAATGAAATGAGAAATGTAGATTCTCCCTATCACAATAAATGTCTTAACCATAAACAGTCACAAAACTGCCACTCAGTATTATTTTAAAGGACCTGAAATTTTCAAAGATCTGTATGGCCAAGACAAATGTGCTTTTTGATCCTTAACTAGTAACCATAGGAGTTTCCAACCAAAATCTTTTAGAAGTGATTACTCTTCATTAATCTATACTATTATATATAATTTTATTTTCTTTCCCTGGAGAAATACGAGATCCTCAAATTAAAGCAATGAGATGTAGTGCATCCAACATAACTGTCTGCCCAAGTGCTTAGTTCACTGTTCTATAGGTTTCAAGACCCAGTTATTGAATCCCGAGTTTATTTACTTTAGTTGCATGAAAACATTTTTCCAATAAACCATTTCAGACCACAAAATTAGTTTTGTTTTGTTAAAGGATGCACTTTTAGTAATATTCATACTTCACTGAAACTTGACCTTTTCACCTTAAGAATCTAAAAACAAAAGGAGAGGAATAAAAAAGCTTGAAGGATTTGTTTGTTTGTTTGTTTTATAATAAGTACAGAACAAAATAAAAATCTTAAAGGAAATATTTGTAGCGTAGTAGAATTTTCTTCTGGGAACTTCTGTGTTCTGTATCTGCTATGAATCAAAGCACTCAGGAATCATTTTAAAACTTTCTATTTCTTAAATATAAAGCATGAGATAATAATATTCATTTGTTTCCATTGCAGGAATATCACATGCTGCAATAAATGGTGGATCTTATCAAATCTGAGATTATAGCAGCTGGATAATTGAATCAATCTTTAAGACATGTTAGGTAAAATAAATAGTATATTGGTCTGACTAAGAAGGATAAGTAATTACTTCAAATATTTATCCACAAAAGTGTTCAAACTGTGACTGTACATATATTTAGTTGTAATTCTGTTAGACTATTGAAACTCTTGATGTCATGTAGGATAATTAAGTATTTAGTAATCTGAGCAGTTACACATAATGCATAGTGTAGAGAGCTTAAATTTCACAAAGTCGCAAAACTTTACCTTGAAGGAAGGTGAAGTTAATGCAAATATGCGTATATTCTCTTCAATCATGAAAAACTCTTATGAACATGAGAGCTGTCAGAGAAGTTTTCTGCTGAGAGTAGTGAGGTGCTAGAATAGGTTGTCCAGAGGGGTTGTGGATGCCCCATCCCTCGAGGCGTTTAAGGCAAGGTTGTTTGGTGCCCTGGGCAATCTGATCTAGTACTTGATCTAAGATCTGGCAACTCTGCCCGTGGCAGGGGAGTTGGAACATCATGACCCTTAAGGTCCCTTCCAACCCAAGCCATTCTATGATTCTATGATTTTATGAATTAGAATTGTAATTTTCACAGAATGAAGCTTTCCCATGTGTATAGCTCAGATAAAATGTGACCTTAACTAGACTACCAAGCTCTGTCTCATTAGATGATGTTAGTATGTGCTGGCTAAACAAGGAATTCACTTCTAACTGTTAGTGGAAGATTTGCCTCATACCTCGGAATTACATCTACCCTGCTCTAATGTCTTTGATACAAGTAAGAAAACACAGCACAGGTTTAAATCACTGTACCTCACAGATGACCTTAGAAACTATGTTTACTGGATCTAAATATTGTGAAATTCAAAGTCATTGGCTTGGAATAATAAAACCAGTAAGCTTGTGGAACCAAGCTAGAAAGCAAAGAATACTGAACACAATAGTCTCTCAGGCAAGGCAGTATTCTCAAGCATATTTAGAGCTGTGCAGAAGATTGGTCTCCAGGTGGTGCTGCTGCATGTAGAGGTTGGTCCGAACACCTGGACTTGAGCATCTCGGACAGCTGCAGGGAGTGTCTTCCTCCAGTATGTCTATGGCGTTTGTCACGGCTGGACAAAAGACCTTGTCTGATGTATATGAGTTCCGTACAATGTGTGCGTGTGTGCACATGCACACGTGTTCTAAACTACTATTCACCCAGTATATTCATCCTGTTCAGTAAATAATTCTTGTATGTTATGGAGTGGTTTTGTTCTTTTCTTTTCACTACCTCATCCTAAATTCCACCATGACATAAAGTTATTTAAATATCGATTTAAGCCATCATACATCAGAGAATCATGGATGTTTGCTATGATCTGTTAGAATGTGATCTGGAGTTCACATTAGTAAAAGAAACAGATGAATGGTATACATAATTGCATGTGGTAAAAATCCAGGACGGAAGGTTGCTTTTTTTTTTTCAGACTTCTTCAGAATTTTTCGACCTTAAAGATAAAGGTCTTTGTAGTGTACACATATTTTTAGCCAACCTCTATATTTTTGCAGTTTATGCATGAAAGCTTCAGTCATCAAAAACAAAAATAACACATGACAGATTTTTCTTGTGTCGTATGAATCCCCTTATGTCATGATCAATCTGTTTTCTCTACAGATATCTGACAGGTTCCATAGCAGTACTGCATGTATTGACTTAAAATGTTTTCAAGGCAGATGTAGAAAGAAGAGAAAACAGTTGCTTTACAATGTGGTAATTGTTAGTCTCATGAGCTTTATTGGATTGTCTGAATCCATAAACTATTGCTTTTACTATCATTGCCACTAATAACATTATGAACCCAAACCTTTTTATCTTTCTTTCTGTTTGCTAAAATGCTCCTTAATGGCTGATTCTTTTAATAATATAGCCTAAGTATTAGGCCAAAGGAGATCAACTGTAACAGAGTATTTCATCTATACAGAACAGGGGATAATAGAGATGAAAGAAAATAATGGTACAGAAATATCCTAATTCTATGTAATATTTTCAGTGCCAACAGGAAAGTAGGGTTGTATGCTGAAATAAAATGACACAGTCCAAAATTAGATAAGTATCTCTAAATTAAAATTACATGAGGACAAGCAGTAGAGAAGAACATTAAATATGACATACAGAGGCCTCACAATATCAGTGGGAATAAAACAACATAATCAGAGCAGGAATTCTACCCCTGCTTATGTGTTTCTAGCTGCTTCTTGCCACAATCTTTGAACAAGTAGAAACAGGTAAAGGTGATATGTCTAGACAAAAAAAAAAAAAAAAAAAAAAAAAAGTCCTAAATTCATCTGTCATCACTGGGTCTCTGATGGTCTGTCTGATAGTTGTTCATGTAACAGTGTTCCATTATTGCATTCTTGAGGCTTTCTATTTCTAAAACAAGTGCACAAATTTATGGTTTATTTAGTGTGTTTGTGCCTGTTTGCATGTGTTTGTGTTGGCTTTTGAGCCATTAATGGTTACTCCTTCTTACTATATCCAAATATGATTAATATAATCTATTCTACTATTCCTATAACATTATTGCTTAAAGGTTCACACTGAGTAGAAGGAAAACCTTTTCCACTGTAAGGACGCTCTCACCCAGGGTTTCTTATGGCATGATTTGATAAAATCCTGAGTAACATACTCTGACCTCATACCTGACCCTGTTTTGATCAGAATGTCGGACTAAAGACCCCTGAAGGTTTCTTCCAACATGATATCCTATAATTGTTTAGATTTGCACAGTTATAAAATTATGGAAGTATACATTATGTTCTTCACCTTTTGAGCACTGCATTTTGGAATCCTCTGCAGCTTCTTACTTCCATGTCAGTTAACAGGTATGAAGTATGATGTGAAACTGCATTTCAATAGGAAATTCATATTTGCTGTTTTGTACTGTTTCCTTTCATTTGAAAACGAGATTAAATATTGTCTCTAAAAGAAAGGAAACCCTTATTACAGCTGACTGAAGGGCAGAAGAAGTAAATGAAAAATTTTTGTGTTCATTAAAAGACAAAATTAGCTAAAATATAACCTTAATATCCAGAGATATCATAAATTCTCTGATTTGTTTACAACTTTAGAAAAGAAAAGCAATAATTTCTGTCAAAGCGTCACTTAATTTAAACTCCTTAAATTTATGTGTTTACTGTGTTATAGTCGCTTCATGGATGTAGGGTGAGTTGTTATGTTTTAAATCTTCTAGATGCCTAACCCTAAGAAATTTGCCTTCCATCTGAATGGTCACAGCGTCTTCACTGCATGATGAAGATACTCTTCTGGCTTCAGAAATCTTAACAGATTAGTTAAAAATCTTCTACAAAGAGAGAGTAGTCCAGATCCAAAATAATTTTCTGTATTTTTTTTTCTGAATATTCCAGGTCCTCAGCTTAAACAGAACTCTGATTTGTGGAAAATATGTAAGCTAATCAGTGAATATGTCTACTTCATGCGATAGGTCACTGGGTACACTATCTAAAGTGAAGATTTGTACCAAAGACAGAGTTCAGAATTGCAAGGGCTGCTTTGAAAGTAATGCCTCCTATTTCATTATGTTGGCCCACTATGCCAGAGGCAGATGTTGGTGGTATAGCAGTAGGGGTTGAACCTTCCTGCCAATATTCCATTCCATTTTGTTGTCGTATGACAGATGGTAGCAGAGGAGCACTCTGACAGAATGGTAACTGGCACGGAAGTGCATATGAAGCAAAGGTGTGTCACTGAATTCCTCCATGCAGAAAAAATGGCACCCTTTGACATCCATTGATGCTTGCTGAACATTTATGGACACCAAACGATAGATGTGAGCACAGTGAGGTGGTGGGTGATTCGTTTCAGCAGTGGTGACAGCAAAGTGAAAAACAAATCACATTCTGGATGGCCATGCAGATTTATGAGCGCAACGTGCAGGCTCTTGCTCATTGCTGGTGCAAATACAGCTAACGGTAGTTACTATATTGAAAACATTATGTTTTGTGGCTGAGAATTTGTTCTATCAGATAGTGTTATTGCACTCTTCATATTTGCTGTATTTCCATGGAAATAGATAGAAGGTGTGACGTGCATACAAGAGAAGAGAACTATATGACGTGGAATGACTTCTGCCTTGCTTTCTATTTTTAGGTATTCCTACACTGTGTTTTTCTTTCCCTTGTCAAAGCTTTGATTATTCTTTTGAGCACAACATTCTCTGCATGGAGGTTAAATGTTATATCCAATGGTTTCAAAAACAGGTTTTAAAACTGAATGAACTCAAAATATCCATTAGCTTGATGGTTAAGTAACTTTAAAGCAAGAAGTGATCTGTCTCGAATTGCTTTCTCAAATCAGCAAGAAAATGAATTTTGACTTGTCTTTTCTAATACCTGGTAAATATATCCAATTTGTCAGAGAGTTCAAAATGAATCACAAAATCAGTTTTCATCCTGTTTCAGAAGGCAGTTAAGGCTCTTTTTTAATCTGTTTTTTAGGAGTAAATTCTTGTATTAATAGTTTTATTGGAGATCTGAAATTGAGTGAGAGTGATTATAGGCTTTGGATTTCTCCAAAGTTAATAACAAAACTTGTAAATAAGTATAAAACTAATTTAATTTACTAGATATAAGCATGTTTTTCAATGGCAGATTTATTTTCTCTATCCAATATTGATTTATTATTTTTCTTTTTTTTTTTTTTATTATTAGATTTGACCTAATAATGATTCCTGTATTAGACTAAGGATTGAAGTAACAATAATGTCACAGAATCACAGAATCACAGAATCGTAGGGGTTGGAAGGGACCTCCAGAGATCATCGAGTCCAAGCCCCCTGCCAAAGCAGGTTCCCTACACCAGGTCTCACAGGTAGACGTCCAGGCAGGTCTTGAATATCTCCAGAGAAGGAGACTCCACAACCCCCCTGGGCAGCCTGTTCCAGTGCTCCGCCACCCTCACCGTAAAGAAGTTCTTGCGCACATTCGTGTGGAACTTCCTATGCTCCAGTTTCTGGCCGTTTCCCCTTGTCCTGTCCCCACACACTGTGGAAAAGAGTCTGGCCTCGCCACTTTGCCCCCCACACCTTAGATATTTATAGACCTGGATCAGGTCTATAAATGTCTTGTCTATATGTAAGACCTCTTTCATTTTTACTCTTTACAGATCTTGAAAGTTACATCAGCTTTTTTTATGACTGAATTTTTCCATCTTTTTCTATCCAGGAAAAAAATCTTAATATAAGGAATGTAACACAAATGTAGATAAGAGACTTTTTTATTCTTGTAAATTATTCCCAAAGCAGAAAGTGCTTTTACTGATGAAATCAGATACATTATTTTTTGATTTGTTGCTGCTGCTTTTTAAATTTTGTTTTGGTTTTAGAACTTTATAATATTAGATTTTTTAAAGCATTAATTCTTGATAGCATAAAATGTATCTATCTCAGTAGTTAATTTAAAAGGATACAGACAAGACTTCTGACCTCTTTTGCCTTGCCAGGTATGGTTTTGAGATGTGGATGTCTAAACAAGGGTGTTCCCAAAGCATTAGTATTTTTATTTTCATTGATCCTCTGTCACATTCTATTGAAGATTAAATGTGATTACTGAATTTCAGGGGAATTACACAAATGAAGATCTACTTTATTCACCCTGCTATTTTCTTACAAACATTTGTGCAAGTGAGTGATGAATTGAATTTAGCTGCATCAAAGCTAGAGCGAAGAAATTGAATTTCTGGAAAACAGAGTTGCATAGACTGAAATAAATGGTAAATTTTTATTTGAAGAACATGGACCAAATGTGAAATATTTACCTGGGAACTTTGAAAGTTCCAGGTGAACAAAAGATATTTTCAATAAACATAAATAATTCAATGACTGGTATCAAGGCAAAAAGAAAAACATTAAACTGCTTTTGAGATATTTATTTCATGCAAAACATTAGTCTTGGAACACATTTGTCTTTCTTTCAGCATCAGAATACCCATGAAAATACACTAAAATCAATTGGAGTCGTACTGCTTTTAAGCATGTGATCCAATTACGCTGATGACGTGGCAGTGCTGTGGAGTGGCATACTAGGGAATTTAGTTCAGTAAACAAAATCCCCAAGCATTTATATATGCAGTCTTTCAGAAAGTGAGTTGCATGTATTCATACTCCCTCACTCACATAGAAGCATCTGTCTAAGATCACTTATATACAAAATGAATGGCTTGCGGCTGTCAAGTCTACATTAGTCCTCTTCAGCTCTTTGCTGGAGATGACAGTTTTCAGGACAGATCTTTTGCACTCTTTAGAAGTGACAAGTCTTGCCTGAGAATGTGGCTGATTCCTGTTTCCATAAATCTTTGGTCAATTTATTAAAAGTTGTATGTTTATTCCTTCTTTTGTGGATTTATGGTCTAAATATGTTTTCATAATCTCTGCTACTGATAAGCAAATAGAAAAAAAGAGAGGTGTATTCTGTACATGGCAACATAGTCACCATCCTTGCTTGAGAATTCAGGTGGGAACCCATCTGTGCTGTGGTCTTAAGTATAAATCTTTTTATCTTAAGCAACACAACCGTTAGTGCTACCCCTAAGAACAAAGCCTGAGTGCCATTGCTTCTCAATGCAGGCCACCTTTCAAAACCTTTTTCTGCTGTTCCTTCCTTTCATTCACTGTGCATCCTACAAACCTCGCAATTTCTTAGTATTATAAATCTGTGCAGCATGACTGTGCAAGTATTTAGACCATCCGAGGATTTGCCTCATAATATTTCAGAGAATATTTCAGAGAATTATTTTGCCTGATAATATTTCAGAGAAAACTGGAAGCTTGTTTCTGCAGTTTTGTTAGACAGTATCTATTAGCCCATCTTAAGAGTTCATCAAATTTTGAATAACAACCAATAGGAAGAACAATATTTGTTGTAGTAGGCGACAGCGAGGATTTAGGATGTGACGTGGTAGGACTCTCCCCTTGCTCAGTGTCGAAAGGTTAATGTATGCATAAGGGGCGTAGACGAAGGAGGATAGGTATATAGGTAAATCACACGACGCAATAAATGCCATTTTTCACTGCTCACCACATCATTGGTATCAACGTGCAGTTCTTTGGCCCGGATAGGTTTTACCCGATAGTCCAGCACAGGCACAGAGCTAAAAGAACATGTGTTGCCAGGTGCACGGCAATAATTGTTTAAAGTGATTATTTTTGTGAAGAGCAAAAGTGTTCTCCAGCTTGAGGCTGCAGATAGAGCTTCCTTCACCTTTTTTATTTGAGCCCCAATTGGTTCCCCTTGGCATTGTGTCCAGTTTGAATTGGTTGCTGCCAGACTTCCTCATAACTCCCGTCAGGGTCAGCTCAAGTAGCCTCTTGGTACATTGGGTTGCTCACCTCCAGCTGCAGCAGATCATGGCCCGGCTTCATCAGAAACATCTCCACAAGGGTGTACCATGAGATTCCTTTCACACAGAGTATGATGTCTTAAAAAACCAAGAACACAACACACCTTGTGGTGGTGAAGTTCCATCTGTATCTTACAGTTGTCTAGATCTTCTGCTGTTATATTACAGTTTAAGATAACACAGATTCTGGATAATACTGTGTAATGTAAGCATTTCAATTACTTATTCAGATTCTGGTTTTCATGTATTGTATGTATTTCATACTGATAAAATCATTATTATTATTTTTAGGATCAGGAAAATATGCTCTTACACTTTAATCTGGCAAAAGATGCTCACTTAAAAATTGATTATTTACACTCTATTTTATTGGTTGTTCACAGGAGGCAAGTCATAGCAAGCCATGGGCCATCATAAAAGGAAGTTTTATTTTTACTTTCTTCTTTTTATTTATATATGAGTGTATTGCAGCAATTGACAATTCAACACCATCTAGCAATGACAGCAACATTTATCTTACAGAAAAACAGTGTGATTTCTGTAATGCCATATATTGCAACTTCATGTGTAGGTATTCATAGGATAATTTTAAGTATAACAACAGAGATCAGTGTTGCTGTGCTGATCCCCAAGTTGACAATTAAAGTTAACTATTCAAATAGTACCAAAATCTAAGAGTCATAATTACTGACAGATTATTGAAAAAGATGTGGGTTGGTTTGGTGTTTGATCTTGCAATTAATTTAGCCAACTTAACTATTTTGTTTGAAAAATCTCTGGGTAATCTTAGGTACAAAATCTTTCACATCTACCCAAAAACAACATACCAAGCCATCAGAAAACATCTTCAGACAGCAACTTATATGTGGACATCAGTATTCAAATGTGAATATTCTGACTGCAGGAAAATATAAGAAATGAAACAAAATAGGATATTGTACCAGGTTTCTGAAGTACTATGACAAAAACTTGTCATTATATACATTATATCAGAATAGATGACAGAAGCAAAATTCACAGTTAATAAATTGTTTGTTGTGTTTGAACTGAATCATAGACAACCTACAATGCAATTTTACTTAAGATTTTACAACAAATGGAACATGGGAGAAGTCTCTCTGAATGTAAATTTAGAGCAGAAACATACCTACTTCAATAAACCATGCTCACACAGCCCTTGAGAAGTCTTTCAAAACACTTTGTTTCAAACACCTGGATGTGGATATCACTGCTGCATTCTATTTATGGAAATTTAGAACACAAGTATTGTCAGTAGGATGCTGCTATTATTAAGTGTTTCTCTGCAGAGCAAGAAACTGATGTGCTGCTGGCTTTTAAACAGATTCTCCTTGCTCACAAAGTTTCCAGCCTTGATGTAAAAAACATTCTACAATTTAGATCTGATATATGTTGAAAATTGGACGTGTTTGGCTGAGGTCAGAAAAAATGATTGAGATCACGGCTAAAAGCATTGCAGTATGGACGAAGTCCCTTGCAAGCAAAAGTGCACAGCTCCAGCAGCCAGTAATTAAGCAGAGAGTTAGAATGGCTTAGAATGGACTACAGTAAAGACTTTGGGCAGACAGTTAATGGATATAACTTGGCAGGAAGTGACTTGGCAAGGAGCTAGGAGTTACAGCACTGTCCTTTAAAGCCAGTACTGCAGAACCAATTTTTCAGGGGACTTAGCTCCAAGGGGAACATGAGAACTATTAGACTGATTTGCCTTCTGAAAACTGAATTACCTGACAGTAAAATCATTAAGCTATACTGGGCCAGGGAAGAATCCACAGTAAATCAAGAGCTTACTAGACTTGTGATTACCACATCAGAGAGAATTAAGATGAAGAACTAGGTTCACTTCCTTGGAATTCTTTTGCTATAAATGACTAGAGGGTTTAAGTTAGGTGCAGTCAGTGCAGGAACT
Source organism: Alectoris magna (assembly GCA_030625065.1). Lineage (NCBI taxonomy): Eukaryota > Metazoa > Chordata > Aves > Galliformes > Phasianidae > Alectoris > Alectoris magna. The sequence goes on along the minus strand of CM060561.1, from coordinate 72,615,738 downwards.
TGCTGAGGGAGGGAGATATGAATAGACTTACAATAGTGCCTTCATGACATGCCAGTTCCCATCTCATCCTCCAAATTTTATACTCATATGCAATTGTGCTTTGTACGCTCTTTGTCCATTCCCTTAAAATTTTTCAGTCTTTCTGCTTACTAAAAAAAAAAAAAACACCCCAAAAAAACAACCAAAAAAACCCCCACTTCTCTACTTCACTTTTGATGAGTAGATGAACAACCTAAGGCAACTTTCTATCCTTCTGCATCTGTAAATGGAACAGCAGATCTGACTGGACCATTTTTGAATAATCTGCTAAAAATTCTAGTGATAAAAAAAACTCAGGATTTCCTTTTCTTTCTTTCTTCTTTCTCTTTTACTTCCTTTTTTTTTTTTTTTTTTTTTAATAGCGTGTAACTGTGTATACAGAGTAAGAATCAGAAAGATCTTAACCTAACACCAATAAGATAAATGGCATCATTACCTAATTTGAACTGGGATTAAATCTGGAAATCTCTCTCTTTTTAAAATATCACCCAGAATGCTATGGGTGTATGCTACGTTACAAATAAACAGTATTTAAATCTATCTTGAGCTGATTATTATTGTTCTCTATAATATAGCTACTACTGAACTAAGATTCTAGGATTTGGAATACACAGAACAAACTATTCTTCTGAAGCTTCTTTTTTCACCATATGCATAATTCATTCTTAGCGTAATGCAAAGAAATCATACAGGCTTTATTTGCTTAGCCAGTTAAATCTGACTTGAAATTTGTCCTATCCAAAGTGCTTGAGATATAAACACAAGAAAAAAAAAAGTGTGAACACACAATTCATTTAAAAGATTTCAAGTAATTTATACCTAAGATACATAATTGAGTTCTACCACAGAAATGCTGCTAAACAGGATACTTTGAAAGTCAAATGAGAACTGATTTATTTACTTGCTCATCCTAAAACCATGCGGCTTTATTTTCTACCTTCACTGCTACTTACAGTAGTTTCTAAGATTCCTTGGAGTAGCTGAGTAACACTTTACAAATACAAGTTTAAGTATTTTAATAATTTAGTCATTCATTACTACTAAATAAAGTTCTCCATCCAGATGATTTCTGTGACATGAAACTAACCTTGTTAGCTATTGTTTTCTGCAGTTTGTGATGATGTAGTATGATTGTTCAAAATACTATCTCATCTTTAAAAGGCTATACTGGAATGACTTAAGTGTATCATATTGGCATTTTTTTTATATATATGTCCCTATCAACCAGATCAACGTTGTATATCTTAAGTCTACTCTTACAGACATAAAATACGTGATTTATTCCTATTTCATAGAGTTTCAGCATAATTTCATAACCTTCTGAGAAGCATGTACGAATAAGACAGACATGGATATTTACCAAGAGTATTATATCACAGGTAATGCCCTAACCCTTGTGAAGACCCTTTGATTGAGACGATAATAGCAGAAATTTGTTGCCATGCAAAGAACACTTCTTTAGCTTCCACAGAAAAACAGTGATGTAAATTATTTCTCAGTTGATTAAATTAAGCATTTGCAAAGGATTATTTTTGGAATGGGTAGAACGTGTTGGTTTGTTATTCGTCTTGTAATAGCAGGACGAGAGATTAAAATGAAAGACAAGAATATGAAAAGGATAAGATTAAGAATATATTTAGAGTTGCATAATTTCACCCTTCATTCAGATTTGTTATTTTTAATTTTTGTATTTGTTTTTTTTTTCCTTATATCTTATTGTACCATGCTTTATAGCTATGCTAGGTAGAAGGCATGGAAAATGATGCTGTGTTTTCTGATGCTGAACTGGTAGATATATAGAGCACCAGCACCCTGGTTTTCACTTTTTGTTCTTTTTTAACAGTGTGAATTACTTCAGTAATAACCATTCTACAACAATACTATGCTATGCTTACTTCCCAAAGAGTTTGAAATATTGAATTAATGTTATCAATGTTGCTCAAATCTGACATAATTTCTAAGCCCCTTGTGTCAGATAATCTTCACGTTTATAGAGAGACAAAGAAACACCAATGGATATTAATGACATCATAGTAGGGAAGAGAGAAATTAGGAAAAAAGAAATCATATAATATTTGGGGTGGTTTTTTTTAATTGATTTTTTTTTATTTTTTGTAGGGAAGATCAAATCTGATGAATCAGGAAGACCAACTGGCAGGATTTAAAAGAATAGCAAATACATGAAAGTCGTAAGTTCTGCAATAGCTAAAATATGAGAAGTTCACTATTAGCCTATATGACTACAAGTGACAGTCCCCCTCTATTCTGCCCTTATGAAGTCTCATCCAGAACACTGTGCCCTCAGTACAAGAAAGATGTGAAGCTTTTGGATCTGGTCCAGAAGAGGGTCATATAGATGGTCAGAGAATGGAGCACCTCTCCTGGGAAAACAGGATGGGGGAGCATGGCTTGATCAGCCTGGAGAAAAGAAAGCTCCAAAGAGACCTTATTGCAGTGTCTAAGTACTCAGGGAACGCTTGTAAAGAACAAAGGAAGGGACTTACTGCTAGGACATGTAGTGATAGGACACGGGTTAATCAATAGTTGCAAACTATGAGAGGGTTGATGCAGACTAAATATAGGGAAGATTTTCTCCTTTAGGGAAGATGATAATTCACTAGAGTGTGTTGCTCTGAGAAGTTTTGGATACCCCATCCCTGGAAGTCTTCAAGACCAGCCTGCATGTGGCTTTGAGCAACCTAGTCTGGTGAAAGATGTATCTACCCATGATAGATGGAGCTAGATAATCTTTAAGATCCCTTCCAGCCCAAATCACAGTATAACTCTATAGTTCCGTGACTCTATGTATTATTTTCAATATTCAACTACATGGGTGGTATTTTATGAAATTTTATACTTATACGTGAGTATAATGAAATATTATATCAACAGGCTCCTAAAACACTTAAATAAATATTACAAATGTGAACTGTAAAAACAGAGTACTGCTGTAAACTTTTGCAAATTTGGTCAAATCTGCAGCTAAATGTGAACAAAGAAAAAGACAAAGCCTCACCAGTTTCTCGAAGCATTCGGAACACCAGAACAGCTACTGGCATTTCAAATGATAATTTAAAAAAAGAATAGAACTTGACCTCATTAACTATCCTGTGGCTATGTGCAAATGGAGAACCTGAAAAAAAATGCAATGATTTAAATGTGTATAAGGTTGGTCTAACAACTCAAGCTTAAACCAACTTCCATAATCTCATGAGTTAGTCTTCTTTGGGATTTATTCTAATTGCTTTTTATCAATACATTTTTCTTTCATCTCATTATTCCTCTTATAATTCACAAAGGGTATTGCACTTGTTAATGAGAATTACTAAGACCTTATTGAGATCAGATGCCTTTTTCCCTTTTTGCCCTTTTGCTCAAGGGCAACTACTACAGATCCTTATGATATCCTAGGCAGGAGTTAAAGTAATTTATTTCATGGTAAATTATTCTTCAGTACCGGAATTCCAATGTCACATGGGGCACCCAGTGACAATCCTATTCACAATATTACCAAAATCATTGAACAGTACTGTTTTATTCTGTTATCTCTCCTGAAGTTGGAAGCTTTCCATTGTTGGAAGCAGCACCATAGCTGGTGTATGACATGGGAGAGATATCCCTGCACACTGTGTTAAGGGCAGCAAAATACAATCCTGAAGGATGTAATAACTAAAAGTGGATTTTGATTTTATGCGTACAATTTCAATTAAAACCAATAGGTGCTATTTATGCATTACCAAGATAAATGTTTGAAATGTAGCTTAGTATGTTACATTTACTTCTTTCAAACTGCAAGAAAGAGAATTCTGCCATTTTCATCCTTGCTAGACTTAAATACTTTCACTTGTCCATGCTATAAAAATGTGTTTAGGACTAATGTATGGAAAAAATTCATTGATATTATCATCAATTCAAATTAAAATAAATTCATTGGGTTCATAAAACCGAAGATGATAGTTCATAAAACATTCAAAAAATTGATTCAGTTGATACCAAATAACGATTTGATACTACTCGATCCAGTATTCAATCCATTATGTTTTGTCTTAACAACTTCAAAAATGTTAAACTATGGAGCTTCCCTGCTTTGTGGATTGTTCATTTATATATACATGCATACATATATATCAAATACTCATTTATATCACAGAATCATGGAACGGTAATGGTTAGAAGGGACCTGTGGGGATCATCAAGTCCAATCCCCTGCTAAAGCAAGTTTAAATAATTGTATTAGATATATTATTATTAATAAGAAGGATGATCAAAACTATATGCTTACATAACTATATATTTTATATATTAAAGAGCAGGTGTCCTTTACATATTTATTATTATTTTTATATGTTTATCAAATTTACACATATTATTTATGAATACATATATGTTGTAATATAGTTGTGCATAATATAAGAGTGTGCATTATTATGTATTTTACATATATATATATATATATAGTCCTTCTAGTGAATATTCTAGCCCTAGTGAATCTTCCAGTTACATGGTACCAGCCCACAATAACCTTCCAAAATTCTGAATGCACATGGGTTTTCTGCCATGTGCATGAACATGTGCAATCTACACACAAGCCCAAAATATTAATTCCACCCAAACTTTAATGTCACTCTTTGAAGCAGTTTGGGATATTTACTTCTCTTTGCTTGTGCACTGACCATAACAGTATCACATTAATTAAGAACATTTTCAGCAAACATACTCTGCAGACCTCTTTCTCGTACTTTTATCTTCTGATCGTATTTCAGTTTGTCATTACACTGTAGAATCATAGAATCATAGAATCACAAGGTTGGAAAGGACCTACAAGATCATCTAGTCCGACCGTCCTCTCATTACCATTGCTACCACAAGCTACTAACCCATCTCTTGTAGCTCCTCATCCAGACACCTCTTGAACACTGCCAGGGATGGCGACTCCACCACCTCCCTGGGCAGGCCATTCCAGTGCCTGACCACTCTCTGAGAGAGAAAGTTTTTCTTTACCTCTAACCTAAACCTCCTCTGGTACAATTTGGGGCCATTTCCTTGGGTTCTGTTTGTTGTCTGGGAGAAGAGGCCATTACTCAATCTAACATCATCTCACACAGTTACCATTTTCTGCATTTGCAGGCAGTTTTTTCTTCCATGAATCACTGAGTTCCATCTGTCATTGAGTTGTCAATAAATCACATATTGCTATTTTGATCGAAAATGACTTTCTAATAAGACTTCATTTATAATATGCATTTATAATATGCATGCAGTTTTCATTAAATTAGACTGTCCTCCCTGATGAAGACATACTAATCTATGCATAGTGGTCACTAAAAAACTAAAACACGGAAATTTGTGTTGAGGCTTTCAGGACTCCCATACCATTGGCTACCTAATTATCAAAATTTTGTAAAAAGAAATTAAACAAATAGAACTTTGGCTAGAATTACTTTTATTCATGGTATGGAATGTTCTGTACAATTATTAATATCACATGAAAAAATGTATTACAGTAAAGAATTTCTTATCTGAAGTATGGAATTCTTTGGAAAAAGTGAAATAACCAGTTTTACTGTAAAAAGAACTTTGCCTACCATTTTATGTCTAAATACTGTGGTAGGCATATTGTCTCCAAGATGAACTGGAAAGATTAAAACAATCACTGTCTGGGGAATCTTAATGTGTAAATTGCATGTTTAACTCCTTGAGGAACTTTTAGATTTAAAGGATTTCAAATAATTATTATACTCCTAAAGTTTTGTATTTCTTTTTAATTGTGATGGTGAAACTATACTTATGAAGTCTTATGCTAACTTTAATCTTTTAATACAGAAGGGGCCCACAAGGAATGAAAGCATGTGATACAGAGAAATCATCTGTAGGCCCTGAAAGAATTTCTCGGTTTTTCTAATTGCACCTTATCTCCCACTGCATCACACTTAGTTAAGATAGATGATAGAAGAAGATCAAAAAGGTAATACAGATGAGATACTGCTCCCTTCGAGGTTCAAGGATTTTTTAGTCCAATTAAAGCCAGAGTCCCAAAAAAAATGCAAGAAGGAGTAAACAGTGCAGTCATGGCAAAGGAACATTTTACTAGACATTAATGAGATATTTTGAGTTACACTGCGAGATAAAGAAAGAAGGCTTTGTAGGTGTATCATGCATGAGGATGTAAACATTTAAATATCACAGCTGTCCTGCTAGTCTTTCCTCTTTTCAAGGGGAATAAAAATGTCATTATCAGCCAAAAACTGAATGTTATTAAAGTAGTGTGTTGTTCTTTAATATCTCTGAATTTACAGGATTTTATTGTTGTTGTTATACTACCAAAAAAAGTTGTTATATATTGACTGCCTAGGAGACATCACTTTGCAACAAACATCTAAGAAGTCTAGACAGTCCTACACAATTCCTATTGCTCTCTTCCAAACTCTCACCTAATGTCATGAAACACTCCCCTTTCTCCTCCAAAAAGAGTGTCCGCCAAAGCTGTTTGTTTTCTCCACTCCTAAAAATTATTTTCTCCTGTTTCATAAAGAGAATTCTGGTGAACTTGACATACACCTTTGCAACTCACAACAGACTTCTGGTATCCAGGGATCATGCTCTAAATGCTGTTACTCTAAGACATTAAATGTTTGGGAGGAAACTCAAATGATATTCCTGCTGAAGTTACGTAAAACACAAGTGCAACGTGAACTACTGGGGAACTGGGGAACTACCGGCCAGTGAGCCTCACATTTGTGCCTGGGAAAATCATGGATAAGATCTTGAATTCTCTGTTAAGGCAAGACAAGAATGTGATTCAAGACAGCCAGCAGCCAGCAGGGCTTCACCAAGGGCAAATCATGCCTGACCAATCTGATGGCATTCTGCAATCAAGTGACTGTGTGTGGACAAAGGGAGAGCAATTGACGTTGCCTACCTGGACGCCTGCAGAGTGTTTGATATGATCTCACATTCTTATCTCTATATTGGAAAAATATGGATTTCAGGAGTTAACTATTCAGTGGAATAAGTATTGTTCAGATGGTCACAGACAGAGGGCTGTGGTAAATGGCTCTATGTCCAAGTCCCCAGGGGTCCTTCAGCGCTCTTTAATAACTTTATCAACAACATCATAGACAGTGGGATTGAGTGTACCCTCAACAAGTCTGCATACTACATGTAGGTTAGTGGTGTAGTTGATATGACATAAGGAAGGAACACCACCCAAAGGGATCTGGACAGGTTTGAAAAATTGTCCCAGGTGAACCTAATGAGGTTCAACAAGGCCAAGTAAAGAGTGTTGCACTTGAGTCAGAGTTACCCCAGATATGTGTAAGGAGTGGGAGAAGAACACATTTAGAGTAGCCTTCCAGAGAAAGACTTGGGGGTCCTGATGGATAAAAGTCTGGACGTGAGCCAGCAGTGTGCGCTTGCAGACCAGAAGGTCAACTGTATTCTAGGCTGCATCAAAAGAGGGCTGGCAGTAGAGAGGGATGTGTGGAAAATGTCCACCCCTTACTTGATGCAGTGGGGAATGTGGCCACTGGGGATAAGGAGAAGGCTGAGGTCCTCAGTGCCTTCTTTACATCTGCCTTTAATGGGCAGATCAGTTATCCTCAGGGTACTTTATGCCCTGATCTGAAAGTCTGGAACGGAATGCAAAATACACCCCCAGTGATTCAGGTGGAGACAGTTAAAGAGCTCCTCCTCCATCTAGACTGCCACAAGTCCATGGGACCAGACGGGCTCCACCTTCAGGTGATGAGGGAGCTGGCAGGGGTGATTGCTGAGCCGCTCTCTGCCATCTACCAGAGCTCCTTTTTAACTGGAGAGGTCCCAGAGAATTGGAGGCTTGCCAATGTGACTCACATCTACAAGAAGGGCCATAAAGAGGATCCGGGGAACTGCAGGCCCATCTGCCTGACCTCAGTACCAGGGAAAGTTATGGAACAAATCACCTAGGGTGAGATCATATGGCATGTGCATGGTGTCTAGGGGATCAGGCCCAGCCAGCACGGGTACATGAAAGGCAGGTCATGCTTGACCAACCTCATCTCCTTCTACGACTGGATGACCAGACTGGTAGATGAGGGAAAGGCTGTTGATGTAGTCTACCTAGACTTCAGCAAAGCCTTTGACACTGTTTCTCACAGTATTCTCCTGGGGAAACCGGCTGCCCGTGGCCTGGACAGGTATACCCTTCTTTGGGCAAGGAACTGGCTAGACGGCCATGCCCAGAGGGTAGTGGTTAGTGGAGTTAAGTCCAGTTGGTGACCTGTTACAAGTGGTGTCCCCCAGGGGTCAGTACTGGGGCCCATCTAGTTTAGTATCTTCACTGATGCCCTAAGTGGGGGGATTGAGTGTTCCCTCAGCAAGTTTGCAGATGACACCAAGTTGGGAGGTAGTGTGAATCTGCCTGAGGGTAGGGAGGTCCACCAGAGGGATCTAGATAAGCTGGATTGCTGGGCTGAGGTGAATGGGATGAGTGCCGGGTCCTGCACTTTGGCCACAATAACTCCATGCAGCTCTATAGGCTTGGGGCTGAGTGGCTGGATGACTTTGAAGAGGAAAGGGACCTAGGGGTGTTGGTTGATGCTTGGCTGAACATGAGCCAACAGTGTGCCCAGGTGGCCAAGAAGACCAACTGCATCCTGGCCTGTATAAGAAATAGCATGGAAGGTGCAGAGAGGTAATCATCCCCCTGTACTCAGCTCTGGTGAGGCCACACCTAGAGTATTGTGTTCAGTTTTGGGCTCCTCACTGCAAGAAAGACATCGAGGCCCAGGAATGCATCCAGAGAAGGGCAATGAAACTGGTGAGGGGTCTGCAGCACAAGTCTTATGAGGAGCGGCTCAGGGAGCTGGGATTGTTTAGCCTGGAGAAGAGGAGGCTCAGGGGAGACCTCATTGCACTCTACAACTTCCTGAAGGGAGCTTGTGATGAGGATGGAATTGGCCTCTTCTCCCAAGCAACAAAGAGAACCCAAGGACATGGTCACAAGTTGTACCAAAAGAGGTTTAGATTGGACATAAGAAGGAACTTTTTTTCACAGATAGTGGTCAGGCACTGGAATAGCCTGCCCAGGGAGGTGGTGGAGTCACCATCCCTGGCAGTGTTCAAGGGGTGTCTGAATGATATGGTTTATCTCTCCAAGATATGGTTTAGTGGTTTGCTGTAGCTACAGTAATGAGAGGACAGTCAGACTAGCTGATCTTGTAGGTCTTTTCCAACATTGTGATTCTATGATTCTATGATTGTCCCTCTCTACTTTGCCCTTGTGAGGCCCCATCTGGAGTACTAAGCCCAGGACTGGGGCCCCCAGTACCAGTAAGATGTGAAGCTGTTGGAAAAGGTGCAGTGGAGGGAAACAAAGATGATCAGAGGGCTGGAGCACCTCTCCTATGAAGGAAGGCTGAGTGAACTGAGCTTATTCAGCCTGAAGGAGAGAAAGCTCTGAAGAGTCCTTCAACCCTGAAAAGTGTTGAGTTGCCTAACACCCTTCCCTAACCTGTAACTTGGAATCACCAAATATGTTGCTTTTAGGTTAGATCTGCCTTTTAACATTCATATCCAAATGTTTAAATTATAGTCTTTGTTTGGTTTGTGTTTTGTTTTGTTTTGTTTTTCACAGGGAAATATTACTACCTAGGCTGAATATATTTTTTTAGCAGCAATTTTTTTTGTTGTTGTTTTAGCCTTCCAGAATTCACTATCATTTCATGTCTGAAAGTCCGTTTCCTGTAACTGAAATATTTATACATATGGGTCAATCTCTTGTTCTAGTATAAAGAATAGAAATTTGGTTGTTACTGATTAGAGAAAATTCAGACAGTTCTATCATGGGAAGTTAGAAGTAGTAGTGTATTATGCAGTAAAACATCTGGGGTAATGTCAACTTTGAAATGTTGAAATTAAACAACTTTTTGTACACTCTCTATACTATGAGGCAAAATTAATCTTCAATATTCATGACAAGAAGTTCTTCACTGGACACGGGATATTGAAACCTCTTTTCCTATCAGATAGTAATTTTAAAAGTAGTGCATGAAGTAAAATAATGTAGTAAAATTACCTACGATATCTTCTGATCCAGTATAGAGATAGTAAGTATCAAATTAAGATAACACGCAGAAAGGCTAAAAGTAAGCATTTTCTAAAATAGTGTTAAAACAATACAGTTGTGTCAGTGGGATGTTAGAGATACTAAAGTAAGCTGGACAGGTTAGTGAAAAGGAATATATCAAGCAGTACTGAGTATAAAAACACCAGCTTTGACTGATCAAACATGACTCTTCTTAAACTCTTATTCTGCTTTTAAATCATTCTTTACATTAATACACAACTTTCTTTTTTTTTTTTTCAGACTATTGCCTATGTCTCAGATGTTCTATTGCCAAAGTGATTTCAAATAGCTACCTTCTTGATAGCAGAGTACAGTGGGAGCTTTGCATTACTTCCCACATCTCTCTGTTTTGGAGTGCCTGAGAACAACAGAATCTGCAATTGCAGTGACACTGAAAGTGCTGTTAATGCTGTGAGACAAGACTTTTAAAATATTCTTAACCTAACAGGAATTGCTCTGCAATAGCGTTGAGTGTCATTTGCTTAAACTACTTCAGTAGTGTATCAGACGCAGCTAGATCATGATGACACAACATCTAGGTTACCATGTTCTTCGCTATGAAGTCTAATTCAGACTTTTTTAGCAGAGTCATGGAAAAAGAGGCTGCAGAGGAGCTTCTTTGACTTTGTCAGCATGGAAAGAAGGAGAAATCAGCATCATTTTCAGTATTTCCAAAGAGAAGAGACACAATTTCAGTTCTCGGGATATGCTAGCAAGCATCTGTCAGGCTTTGAGAATACCAGTTGTCACAGAGCAGCGAGGCATATGGTTTGTAAGACAGTGTGTTGATGTGCTGAGAAGATCACTCTCTTGGGCATAGGAAGCAATGTCTCCCACCCTTACTTGGTGCTGCTTTTGATTGCAGTCATGGCTGAGAAGAAAGGGCATTGGCAGGTAACCTCTGCTCAGCTGCTTTGTCTGAAGCTCACTGCAGTACTTTGGGACAATGTATAGGTGGTGAAGAATGTAATAATCTTACAATAAAGGCAAAGAAAAAATGCTCTGGCATAGTATATTGTGTACATCTTGGTGATCAAACCAATAAAAATTTCATTTGATAACAATTTCATGATAGTATGAAAAAGGTTTATGAGCTTCAGACAGTATAATAAGCAGTAGAAAATAACTGTGAAGAGAAAAAAAGAACACAAAATTATTTTTCTGAAAGAAAAATCAAACTTTGTAGTTATGCCATCACTTAGTCTATTGTTATAGCAAAACTTAGATGGTAATATGGATGTCTAACCTCCTTCTAAATGAGTATTAGGGTAATTTATTTTAAATCTCTGATCCAAGCAGATTGCATTTTAGAGAGGCAAGCTTTCCTGTGTTTGTTAATCTTTGTGTAGCAGTATCTTCCGTATTGACACTGAAATGTAAGGTCAGTTGCAGCAGAATCTGGTTCATATCGTCTGGCATGTTTACCATTTGGTTAAGAATAATTTTAAAAAAAAAAAAGAAAGAAAGAAAAAAGGAGGTCTATCAAACAAAATAAGGTATCCAGTAACTTAGACGAGTTTTGGTTTTCTACCCACAGGATTTTTCTGGGCATGCTAAGAGCTGATAAGATAAAATCTGCTCTTCAGGTCTTATTGGTTTTCTAATCTAGGGGTTTCTAACTTGTAAAGGTGATCAGAGCATAAGAATCTCAAGTATTTACAATTACCCATACTGACAGCAAGATAGATTCTATAGCAAACAACAAATAGGCAAAACTGCAACATATGAGCATAAACACACCTCTCTACTGGCACTCCCTCAGTGAAAGTGTGTAAATTAACAATAAGATTTGTTCTATTGCTAGTTTTAGACATCAACTACAGTCGCTGTAGGCTAAGCATGACAGTGGTGTACATATCTACTCTAAAACAGGAAAGAAAATGCAAAATAACCTTTGCGTTTCTCCTTTCAAGAAATTAGTGATCGTAATTACTTTTCTTATAACTTTATCTCAAACAACTTTGAGTATTCACCCACAGCACACTTTATATCTATAGTTTTCTCTCTACCTGATAAGCATAAATATGTGTCATTTATACATTTTATTAGGTGAGAAAATGAGAAAATAGAACTGATCATGTTTAAAATACTTATATATCAACCCTACTTATTTTAGATCTACAAAAGCAACGTCTGATCCATCCAGTACAATACTTCACATTTGGAGAGAAAAAGGGAACAAAGAATTCTGTAGTACTCAGAGCTGCGAAAAGCAAAAAAATATAAAAGAAAATGAATTTAGAAGATGGTGAACTGTCAGGAATTTTTTGCTCCAGAGATAAATTTGCTTTTTAGCTTGCCTGGAGAAACATTTCCATATAAATGTTTATCTACACATTTGCATTTTGGCTTCTCTGCTTTATGTACACCACCTTGGCACAAGTAGATTCCAAATATATGACTAATAGATAGAGAATGATTCAAATACCTGTGGACTCTGTTTTTGTTGTAGGGTTCTGCATGGTGTCTCCAGCAGAAGGAAAGAGAGGTTAGTAGAGATTTCTCAAATTCCTTTGAACAGATTGTTCTAGGAGTCAATTACTCTTTTTTCAGTTTCTGTTATTAGCTTCTAATTTCCTACTGGTAAGACTCTTGAGAGCAGATATATATATATATATTTTTCTTTTGTAGGCTGAAAAACTGTATAGCTTTGTATAAGTTTGTATATCTTCTCAGTTTGTCTTGTGTTGCAACCTCTTCTATGGTTTTGGATCTCCACTTCTGGTTGACTTCTGATGCCTTGTAGCAGGTTCTGCCCACATTCCATAGTCATCTGCCTGAATCATCATTTCAAGTAATAAATTGATCAAAGGACTCTGCCTATGTAATGTGTATTAAGAATATTTTATTTTTAAAAAGTCATGTATTTGTTGAGGGTGTTTAATCATTACACTTCTCAGCTACAATTTCAGAATTAGCTTACTCTAACTAACAAACCTGTTAGTGATTTGTGTTTGACTTAACTTATTAATATTACTAAATGCTGTTAATATATTCTCTTTCTCAACAAGTTCCTTTGTTCCTACATAGACTTGAGTACTTTCAAGTCTCCGATTACTCCATCTCTTCAGGAATCCTATTTCCTCTCTCTTTGGACTCCTCTGTCTCTTTAGAATAGGAAAAGAACAGCAACGTGTTTTCTGTGATCCTGCTCTCTGGAATATTGTAGAGTGGCACCTTTGTTCTCAAAGAAAAAGCTTAACTGACTTCACATTAAAAAGCAAATGCTGAGCTTCCTTCAGAATTTAAAATCATACGGTTCACAGACTGCTCCCAGGGGGTCAATGGATTTTTCTTCAGCAATATTATGTACACAGTAATATATATAGTGTATACATGCAAGATATATGTAATAATATACATAATCTCTTCAATATTCTAGTAGTATACAGTTTATAGCCATCAGTGCCCTCTTAATTTTTGGCCTTCATGGTGGAACTTGCTGTAAAATAGTTGTCCAATTGCTTTCCACATATACACCAAGTCAAAAAGTAATGTTTGCTATGCTGAAGCAAGACTTTATTTCTGTTATGTTTAACCTGACCATGCCTCACCTGTAAGTCTTCCAGCACTCTGAAGGCAAATGGAGATTAGTAGCAGCCTGCAGAATGCATAAATACTGAACTAAAAAAAAAAAAAAGAGAGAGAGAAAAAAAACACCCAACACATTAATAATCTCATATTAAATGACGTGGAAAACAGTGTTATTTGCATTCTGTACAGCAGAATCATCAGTTTTACAGCATTAAATAACTTCTGCCTTTTCATAGTGAAAACTGAAGTTCAGTCATTTCTGCAAACTGATCTAGTGTGAATCTTTTCAGTGTATTTTCTGTTTCTCTGTACTTTAGGTTTGTCTAACACGACTTTAAAATGCTTTCTCAGTGAGACTTACATCTCTTTGACAGAATGGATTTGCTTTATGAGCACTGCTAACAATATTTGGCTGCCCCTTTTTCACAGTTTGGTTGATTTCTAGAGCTACTGATGCAGAGATGCTGCTGTTGTCAGATGAAATACACAGGCACATTACCTTGCCTGACAGAAACAGTAAGCATCAAGAATTTTAGGAAAAGAAACATGAATATTGATTCAGCATTTAAAGTTTCACATCTCCCAACACTACTAATTACATTATCTCCTTAACACTGTCTTCTAATAATACCTATTACAGTAATGTGTACCACTGTTCATCTTCTTTAAAGAGAATTCATCTGACAGACTGCACAGCACTTTTATCTCAGCCATTTCATTGAACTGACTCAGAACTAACTGAGTATTCCAGATGAATCAGTGGCAACAATCCAGCCTGTTTCAACTGAAGGAAGGTTAGAAACTCGCTGGCAGAAAAATGCCCTCCTTCATAAGGTTCCAAATGTCCCTTCTTTGCCCTGATGAAGCTGCATCTTGAATACTGGGTCCAGTTCTGGACTCTTCAGTTCAAGAAAAACAGGGAACTGCTGGAGAGAGCCCAGCAGAAGGCTAAAAAAGTGATGAGGGGCCTGGATTATTTCCCATGTGAGGGAAGGCTGAGAGACCTGGGATTGTTCAACCCGGGGAAGAGAAGGCTGAGGTGGGATCTTATCAATGCTTATAAATATCTAAAGTGAAGGAATCAAGTGGATGGGGTCAGGCTCTTTTCTGTGGTGCCAAGAGACAAAACAAGGGGCAACAGGCACAAACTGAAACAGAGGAAGCTGAACATGAGGAAAAACTTCTTTATTTTCAGTGGAGACAGAGTACTGGAAATGGCTGCCCAGAGAGGTTGTCAAGTCTCCCCTGGAGATACTTAAAACCCACCTGAATGCTTTTTGGTGCAAACAACTCTAGGGAACCTGATTTAGCAGGGAGTTGCACTAGGTGATCTTCAGAGGTGCCTTCCAACCCCCATGATTCTGTGAAAAAAATGAAGAATTAAATAACTACATGTATTGCTAGAAACAACTGAACATTTAAGAGGAGAATAGACTGGGTATATCAAGGATGGAAGTTAGAATAGAATCTTATCTAAATCAAACAAGGCATGACAACAAGTTATGATCTGCACAGGTGGGACAGAGAGAAGAAAAAATGTAAATGAAATTTTGTGATCTTGCTAAAAGAATATTGCAAACACTACCAAAGCAGCACAGAAATTACTTGAGAACAAAACCATGAAACCCAAGTAAGCAATGAGTGAGTAAATCATTTACAGTGTTTGAAAATACATCAGTGATCAAAGGGAGAGGAGAGCAAAGAGAACATCTTCAGGTATAGTCAGCTTCACATTATTAGTGAACTCCAACAAATATGTTTGGATAAATTTGAGAGATGAAAGCAACAGACTATTTTACCTGATGTTAAACATAATGAGAATGAAAAATGTGAATTGAGAGCTTTGGATGACAACTGTTAAGCATACACAAACTAGGAATGTATTCATTTAGCAGACAATGTTTGGAAAGCCCTTAAACTTTGAAATTCTGCACTAGATGCAGAATAAAATAGTACGATTTCTTATGCAATTGTTCACCCACTGTTTCTTTCATTGAGTATCAATAGAGCTGATGCTAAACTGTTGAATATCTCTGCATGTTCACTCAATTTCACTGACTATATTATTCATTATATACAAATCTTGTGAGACAATCTTCTCGTGGTAACTTTACAGTGTTTAGCAAATATTAATTTTTATGTTCTAATCCATTACAGTTCAAAAACTATGCAATATTGTTATGTACAAATACACAAAATGCAAAATTTGCAGTATGAATGTTTCTAATTCTTACAAAAACATTCTCTGTCATATCAAGAAGATTATTTCAACATAAAAATCAATCTACAGCTCTGCTGCCCTCAGTTCCTCATATTTACATCATTTCGTAACAACAGAGAATTCACATCCTGTGGTATAGCACGTGAATTTTCTTTACAAGTGTCTACACCCTTCTTTGGTTTTGGCTAAAACTTGCTTTCTGAGGCATTTCTTGTGATAAGACTCTGACTTATCTAGGAGATGAGAGGTGGTGTTGCCATGTGGCAGTTGGTATCACTGTGTGGACAGTTTTACATTTTAAAGCATTTCTTCGTGGCTGTTTGCCTTTGGATGAGAGTGCTCAGAAGTGTTCACTGGCAGAAGATCTGGCCTGAGACCAAATAACTCCAGCTTCCTATGGGAGATTGGGGTAGGATAGCATTGTAAGCTGTGAAGGCAAGATACAAGCACGTGCCTCCCCGCTCCCTCTTTATCTGCTGGCAAGACCTGGAAGATGGGAACAAGAGTTTCTGCTAAGATCCAAAAGCCAGGAGCTGTCACTCCAAAAGGAGCTGACTCAACCGCTTTTGGACTTATTTATAAGTTTACACCGCAGTTAGAAAGAAAGTTGCTGTCACTGTCATCAACCGAACAACTCCTGAAAACCCATCGCTATTGAAGTTCAACATCTGCGCTACAAACAGCTCTGGACCCATGGTGGTGACAGTCTCTCATGCTTTCTACAAGGACTCCTTGCTTTTATTACCTTTCTCTTTTCTGTTGCCCACCTTCCCTTCCCCAACTCCCTGATTGATTTGGATTTGTAATAAACTGGTCTCACCTACACTTGTTCAATATCTTAAACAGTTACTTGGACGAAGGGTGAGTCCAACCTCAGCAAGTTTGCTGACATTACAAAGACAGGAGGAGTGCCTGTCCGGACTTGGACAAACTGGAGAGTTGGGTGGAGAGGAGCCTGATGGGGTTCAACAAGGGCAAGTGCAGAGTCCTACACCTGGAGATGTCTAACTGCATGCATCAGTACAGAGTAGGTGCTGACTTACTGGAAAGAAACTGCAGGGAAGGACCTGAGTGTCCTGATGGAAAACAGGTTGACAGAGGCAGCAGTGTGTAATGCAATGCCAAGAAGGCCAGTGGTATGCTGGGGTGCATTAAAGAGAGCATGTCCAGCAGGTCGAGGGAAGTTATCCTCCCCTTCTATTAAAAAAGATAGGGAACTTCATGAGAGAGTCCAGTGGAGAGCAACAAAGATGATTAGAGGCCTGGAGCATCTTTCTTATGAAGAAAGGCTAAGAGACCTGAGACTGTCCAGTTTTTCTGTGTAACCTACTCTCGAGAACTTCCTATAGCTGGGAGGTTGGACAAGATGATCTGCTGAAGTTCCTTCCAACTCCTACAGCTCTACCATTTTGTGATTCTGTGACTTTTTGCCTTGTCCTCTCTGCCACATCTTCATCCTAGGTTAACAGAAAATTTCACAAGTAGGAGGGAGGAGCAACTACCTAGGCAATAAATCGGGTATATCAAAGACACTCTAATTGCTAAGATGTTACTGTAATTTGGATAAGATTGCCTGTTTTGAAAAGCCTAGTTATCTTCAGCATGTCCTATTTCAAAGCAAAGAGTTTAGAAGAGCTCTGATGTTTCTTACCGTGAACTAGCAGTTTAAAATCTTTGATTGAATGGCATGCATTTATAGCCTGTGACTGAATAGTAATAATATCCTTGTCAAGCCGTGGTCAGTACCGCTTCCATTAAACTGCACAATTGCAGCTGAAATCTGCATCTAGGACGTAGTATGCTCACAAGTACAGCAGACTTTTGTTGGCTAATGGATAAACTACTTGAAATGACTGGGAAGCTCTCAGCCAAATTCTCATTTGAGAAATGCCTTAATCCAAAACGTAATAAAAATTGTCACTTACTCCTCTGCTGCCTATTCTTGGAAACTGGTCATATCAAGGTTGCATTACATAGCTAAGTAGCAGCGTAATTAATGGTGACTAACAGGCACTCACCATAATTATCATACCACTTGTGGTCCCGCAGTATCTGATTATAGCAGTACAGTATTCTTTCATATCATCAAAATTCAGACTATGCTGTGTATAAATTCCTGTCAAATGCATTTGTAGTGTCTGGTATACAGGGACCCTCTTTCATTTACTGTAGATACTGTCTATAAATTTGTTAAATGGCTGAAGAACCATTTGAAAAACTGAAATGTAAGACAAAAAGAAAAAAATAAAGTGAAACTTTCAACATAAAATCTAACGAAGGACAGTTTTTGCAAACTGTCTTGAAAGTAATTTAGAATTTCATCATAATGAACAACTTTGGGCACCATGTGGAGAAATAAAGTCTTCCTTTTATCCATGGAAGATTGTAGTCAAACCCTGAAAGGCCGTGCAAAGCCTGAGGATATTCTTGTTTGAAGATTAAACAGTAAATATGGAGATAAAGAAATGTTGTAGCCTACAATTTTCCAGCCCTGAAGACACTCTTACCATGAATCTCTGGCCATGCAATTCTTTTTCTGCCAAAAGTAAGACTGACCTTTAGTTCCACAAATACTGCGTTTTCGTTGGCACCTGTTGTGGCTTTGTGATTTTTTTGTTGTTGCTGGTATTCCACAACAGAACATCATGTAAAACAATGGGAGTTTAAGAGTTAATGTTCTGGTTCCATTTACTGCCTTTGATGGGCATTTTGGGTCTTCGGTTGGGAGGGGAGGAGTGGCATTCCCAGAGGACCTCAAGTGCAGAGGAGGAAAGGTGGAGCTCCTGGCAGGACACCAGCCTCTCCCCCGCTCTCTCTTGGTTCGCCATGGAGAAAGGCACATGCTTCCCCTCCAGTCTACTAGAGTAAGCCTACTTTGTCTACTATCTCGTACTTTGGATACTCTTGTCTCTCTCATTTTGTTTGATTTTGTTAGATTTAGTAAATTACCGTTCCTCCTCAGATTGATGCCATTGTTTTTTGGGTTTTTTTTGTTAGACCCATGTGCTAACTTTCTACTCATCTCCCTCTTCCCCTCTCCCCCTCTCCCAGAGCGCATACTCAAATGAGTATGTTTCTACATATATCTGATTCAGGTGGAGTGCTCTCTTAAGAAAAAATTCTCATGATACCTGGATTTGTTTGTTTTGACAGCACCATATGCCTTTACTCATCCCCTAACCTTGGAATATTTGTGTTTGCCATGTTACTACATGCTCACTGTCTACCTAAAAGTAAATAATTTTTCATTTTTTAGTGATATTTCTAATGTCTCCTCATTTATTTTGTAGTTTATTTAATCATTTCAAGAAATGAAATGATGACATATAGTGTTCTTATTCTGCTTAAAGTATTTATTTATTTACTATTATTTTTATTGTGATTCTCTCCTGTAAATTTTTTTAGTGCTAGTTAGTAATATTGAGAAGGATGTATAAGCCATTTCCTTTCATCTCAGAACTTGCAGATTTATCAGAATTTCTGTTATGCTTTTCCCATACCATATGGAAGTCTTAAGAGACTCTGCTTTGCTTCACTGTACAGCTTAACAGGAGTCAACTAAGTACAGTGCTAAAAAAAAATTTAAATGACTTTCTGTAGTCGGCAGCTGTTCTTGTTTTGCAGAGGGTGATTTGGTCCAACAGATGGACATTGATGTTATCTCATGCCGCCGCCAGCGATGACAATCAGGGTGAATGGACGAGGAGACAGCTTCCAAAGCGCCTACGACTAGGTGGACAGAATAACGGACTGACACTAATATAGTGATATATGTCTTCCAGATTTTTTATGCGGAACACAAGAAAAAAAAAAAAAAAAAAAAACACAGTCCCGCAAAGCAAACATTCTTATAGCACTAAACAAACACAGCTGAGCCCCGATTGACTCCCCTCGGCATCGTGTCCAGTTCGGATTAGTTCTTGCCAGACCTTCTCATTAACTCCCGTCAGGGTCAGCTCAAGTAGCCTCTTGATACACCGGGTTGCTCACCTCCAGCTGCAGCAGATCATGGCCCGGCTTCATCAGAAACATCTCCACAATCTTGCACTTGTGATTTTTGATCTCCTGATTTATCACAGTAACTCACTGAAAGTATTGAAGTTAAACAGGCATTTATTTCACTGTAGTAACAGTGATGAATTCAGTATTTATTGTAGCTGTGCAGTGCAGTCCAGACAACTACAGAGATTATAAAGCATGTTCTCAGAATTTATGAATTTATTTAAAATTTTGTCCAATCAGTCAAACCAATCAGTCAAATTAAAAATGTTAAGGCTTACATTTAACATTTTTAAGTTGACTGATTGGTTAGGTGTATTGATGTTTTGCAGAGTTCACAAAATAATTTATCCACAATTAACAGTTTAATCAACATTTTTTTTTAAATTTATGACTAAATATGGATTTGCCTGGAATGCTGCCACAGCAGTGGTAATGGGTAGACAGACAAACTAGGTAGACAAAACACCCAGAATGCTCTCTGTTTGAGAGAGAATGAACTATATTACTTTTCCTACCTGTAGTCAGCTTTTAATTCTACAAAGAACAAAGGACTACAAACTTCCTACAAACACTGAGAGACAGAGTTGTTAATCTTGCACAAAATATTTAGTGCCAGGTTGAATCTATACTCAGTGGCTTGCATTTACATCTGTACAGCAGGATAAAATTACAGTCTCTCAGTACTACGCTGCTGCTGTAACTCAAATTTTCTTGGCAAAGTAAAATCAGTACAGATTTCTTCAGTACGTCAAGCAGCATCACTGATGATCTGATAAACTACTCAGATTCTAACTGTGGTGAGTGCAATTCGTGCCATTAATTTTTAACTTAGTATTAAATATGGAAATATTTATGATGGGCTTATTATGGACTTAGATGTCTTCCTTTTTGTGAGGAAGGAAGCACATCTGGAAACTTAGTTTACAAATCTGCAGAGAAGAAATACAAGCTTTCTTTTAGTATCAGACGTCCACATACAAAAATTACTTTTATTTCTTCTCCTTCTTTGTCCATCAACCAATATCCTTCATTTTCTACAGGAACAGAAAGGAAAAGATTAATAATAACATTTACCAAGGTACTGAAAATTCATAAGTCTGTTGGTTTCTTTTTTGTTGTTGTTATGTTTTGTTTTGTTTGCTTTTGTTGCTCAATAGGGAAAACAGAACTTGTTTATCATCTATATTCAAGGAATGTATCTGTCAAAAAAACAATGGTTGTTGTATAATTTGGCATACCTGTGCTGGTATAATCAAGCTGGTATGGAGAAAGCCATACCATTGAGTTCATATCATATTCTAGGAGTATGGATTTTTTGAGAAGACTGGATGGGTGCGATCCATGAGCACCACGTGCCCCATCATGTGAACTGACACCAGAGTAGGAATCAAACCCAATGCCAGTATTCCCATCAGAACTGCATCCACCCTTGTATGACAAGAACAGTTTTTCAAAACTTTGCATGAACTAAGAGTCTGAATGCAAGAAAATGTTCTATGAAAATTTCTGAGTTTCCACTTTCCATAACCCAGTGTATGGCACTTTGTTACAACTCTTGGACCTTCCAAGGAATTCCTGTCTTTACAGACTTAAAAGAGCTGTTCTGAGCAGTTCTAAGATGAAGATCTTATTGTGTAGCCATCCAGTTATTGTTCTATTTCCCTATTTCCACTAAGTATCATGATATTGGGTGGCTTTTTTTGTGTTTTGCTTTTTCTTTTTCACTTAGTGTGTTTATGCTCTGCCCTTCTATTCCTTTTTCCTTTATATAAAGAGGGTAATTGGTTCCATCTGGACATGGAATATGAGGCATTTTTGCAATTTCTTACATGGGTCTTATTAGGACCTGTTTGTAGAACTATTCTAATGCAAAAACCTCGTGATATATGATGCTGATCTGGAGCTCTGCTTCCACTCACAACAGATTTACATTTTATTTTTCTAATCATCTTGTTGTTATTCCTGGTATTCCTTTGGATTTTGCCTGGTTTTCTTTTGACAACAAAGGCTTATGCAACTATGTTTTGTCTGTCTGTGTGATGTAATAAAAGACTGCTGACTCACTGCTAGCAGTTTTCTCTTTTTAGTGAACACAAGGTAATCATCTCACAAAACTCCAAATCTGTCAGTGCAAATCCCCTGGCGCTGCCAGCCTCTTTCATGTCACATAATAGTTTTCTTGGGTAAGGTAGCAGTTTGTGACTTTGCCATAGCACCATTGCCTGTAATTAATGTTCTTAACACCTTAAATAGCAAATTAAGCAATCTTTCTTTGTCCTCCACAAGAAATATACCGTTACTCTGTTTTCAGTGTTATCATAAATAGCAGTAATTACAGAACTTAATGTTGACTAAGTGTTTATTGTTTTGTTTTGTTTTGCTTTGCTTTGCTTTATTTGCTTAAGAAATAGGGAGAAGAAGCCACTTTTTGGTGCTGAATAGTTTTTAGTCTGTTTGCTGAATTGTTTTGCTGATTCACCATTCAATAAAAATCCTAAATCGTACATGACTTATGCTTTTTCTATCCACTTCATATCAAGTTTCCTATCAGTATCTTAGGAATTATATGAATGGCATATAAACATACGGTTTGAAAACATTTTCTTCTGATGAAGGAAAGACTCAGTTCAGGACCTGTGGCAGCTACATTTTTTCTCTCTGAACTTGTATTTCAAGCAATTTTACTTTGTCTTTAGCATGAGGTCAGACTTATCTGACCTCATTTCTGCTTTTTTACTTGCAGTAGACACAGAACTCTAAAGACATCAGTAAAAGTTCATTTTCTAAATTGAAGTAGTATTACCAAGCTGCTAACAATTATGTTAGTTGCAGCCATCTTGACCACCGCTGATGGTTATCACTTAAGGAAATAAAGGCTTCATTGGCGTCAGGCAGAATACACTGTCATATCAGCTATGACACATTTTTCTGTACAAAAATATTTGTGAGGAAAAGGAAACAAAATCTTACTATTCTCGTTGGTTTTAGATTTTGTTAGAGGAGACTTATCTACAATACATATTAAAATATATAAAAGTACGCATACTTGTTTACCACTATCTGTAAATAATTCATAAGCAGATGAAAAATCAACTTTGAAAATATTAATATCTCAGGGTAAATTTGAATAGATATGCTTGCATCTGATTTATGAATATCTCTAATCTATGAGTATTTCAACTGTACTACAATAATGTGCATGTCACAATGGGACTTCCAGTGAAAGCAGCTTACAATGACTAGAAGAACTTCTTCTCAACAATCTTTTTTTTCCTTCAGTGAAAAGTATGTGTATGTGTAATGCCATAAATAAACCTTACTATTTCAGAATAACGATACTACCTACACTAATGATAAGAAAATAATCCTTGCAGTTGATAGAAAAGCATCATTATCTGGAAAATTGTAAAAAGCAAAAGAGCCTTCAGACTATTTTTAATGCTATAGATCAGTTTATATTTTTAATACGTTTTAATATTTAAAGAAGATAAAAGTGAGGAATATTTATTGTTACAATATTTTATGCAAAAGATTTCTTATTCTTTAGGAAGCTATCTTAAAAAATGGACTTGGTAATCTTGACATGTGATATCTACATCTATATATAAAATGCATTCAAAATTCAGTAAACACACTGAAGGCACAAGATAAGAGTTGAAACTTTCAGAAGAAATGGGAATTATACACGCTATCGAGCGTAATAAATCAAAAATATGGAAATTGTCCGGGATAACAGTAAAATATTTCTCAAAAATGCTGAATGCAAGTAAGCTATATTGTTATGGTTTTGGCTGGGATAGAGTTAAATTCATTCATGGAGGCTTGTCTGATGATGTGTTTTGTATTTTTGGTGAAAATAACAGTGATAAGAAATCAAGGTTTGTAGCTGTGTCAGAACAGTGCCTGCATGGACCCAAGGATTTTTCACTTCTCACACTGCCCTGCCAGCAAGGAGACTTGGGGAAAACAAGAAGCTGGGAGACGACTCAGCCAGGACTGCTAATCCAGAGTAAAAGATCATCCCATATCATATAATGTCATGCCCAGCAATAAAAACTGGGGCAAAAAAGAATAATGGTGGAACATTTAGAGTGATAACATGTGTCTTCCCAAGAAACCACTACACATTATTATTCTTGCTTTCTTGAAAGTAGTTGAACATTTCCCTGCTTATGGGAAGTAGCTAATGGATTACAAGGTTTTCTTTTGTGTGAGCCTTTTCCTTCATCTAGTCCACTGTCTTTATCTCAACAGAGTTCTCACACTTTTAACTTTCCATTCTCTCCTGTTGAAAATGATGATGCATCTTGATTTCCAAGTACCAGATGAAAGTAACAGCAGCAGAATTTTCAACAATGTGGTATAAAAGGAAAGCTCCCTTTTGTTTTTTAACTATTTTTAATTCTTGAAAGAAAAGTCAGGAGAAATTCATAGCTGATAGAAGACAGAGAAAGTATAAGAATCGACATACTCTATGAAATCTGAAAATATGCCAAGCTGATTATTCTGTGGACTAAAGGCCTCAGAAGTCTAGAGGTGATGAAACAGTGCAAACACACAGTAATGCATCCTCAGGATTTTCCAGGCTGGAAATATTAAAGACTTGATTGCATGCATCCAAAATTATGCGTTTGCTTTTGCTTTCACTTATATAAGTACTTCTCAATTTTACAGTGCAGTCTTTTTCCATGAATTTATCTAATTAATTAATGAACTCAAAACACCTTGCAGCAAAGTATTCCTTGGCTTAGTTACAGTGTGCCCAGGAACCCATCTCAGTCTGTTTGTTTTGAACATGTCACTTCCTATCTTTAACTTATGTTGCCATTACCTGTACTGGAGAAAAGTGAAAATGTTTCCTAGCTATCTTTCCCATGCTGCTCATGCATGTACAGGTCTCTCTCTTCTCCTTTCTGTCCTTAAAACAAAACAAAGCAAAGCAAAGCAAACAAGCAGTAAGATAACGAAAAAGACAACAGAAACCCTATATACAAAATAAGTGTTTGATACGGAAGTCATTTCAGGCATTTGGTTATCCTTGACACTCTTCTCTGAATAATTAACTGCTTTCTGTGGAGCAGAGTTTCCTGGTCTATAAGTTTATTCTCAGATCCTTTTCTATAATCTCAACAGATGCAAATATTTCAGCTTCTCAGAATGCAGCTAATGGCAGCAGGCCCAGTCACACTTGGAACTGACTTGTACAAAACCGATTCAAAAACAATGTGCTAAACACCAGGTTCATAAGTTCATGAATACATATACACACTAAGCTAAATTTCTTTTTATAATTTTCATCCTTCATTCTAATTCCGTCATTATCAAAGTGCAGGTCCATCTCCTCTGACAGTTAATAAAGGACAAGTTTTCTATTAACAGATGTATTTTGTCAAAAGTAGCAAACTTTAAAAGCAAGCTACTCTTCACTCAGTTGCACTAGAACAATGTGCAGCTATATCCTTGGAAAAAGAGTATGGTCATCTTGCAGTACGATGCATGCACACTGCTATCTGTGATTATATTTGTATTACACAAGGAGGGTTAAATCTCTTTGAAAAATACTTTATACAGTATTAGATAAAAACAAATGTATCACGTAATTTAAGTATATAACACATGCTCATGCACACAGAGCAAAACACTTATGGCAGCTTTTCCCTGTGTTACCTAAGTGGCAAAGTTCTTAGCTTTGCCATATTTTCTGGCTTAGTAAGCTTTCTTATGTACACACTCAAATGTACAGAAATGAGTAACATACCATAGCAATGATGTTTTCAATTACTAGATACACTCAGGATCAGAAAGCATTTTGTCTAGAAACATGGGATTTCTACTGCTCTACAATCTTTTATTATTATTGTTTAAATTCTGGTGAAAGAAAATATACTGATTTTTAATCCAGTATTTATCAAATTATATATTTGTTTAGTGGGTATGTGATTAATTTTTTACTTTTAGATTGTCAGATTTATTCATATTTGATCATATTTTAATCCTGTAAGCCTGCTTCATCAATTAGTATTAATCTCCTCTTTCCACTGTATAAACAGTGTTAAAAGTGAACTGTTTCTAGGAGAATCTGTGACAGTGGTTCAAGGGACAGTAATTTACAACATCCATCATTTATGTCTGACTCACTGTGAGTATTTCAAGGAGCACTGACTGGGTGCACTGAAGACCAAAGTCACCCGCTTCACAGTTTTGATGTCTATGTGTCTTTATGTCATAACTACATATTTCATTCCAGTTTTGCTCATGCCTTAAAATTCTATAACAAATCTTATCTATAGAACAGTCCAGCTTTGTTCTTGTTCAAATTTCAATAAAATTAATTTCAGATTTTGTGTTAAGTTGTAAAAATATTTTTTCTTCTACTTACAGAGACTTTCTATAGGACTCCTAACCTAATAATCTGAAGGCAGCCTTACCTTCTGTATCAATGCATTATTTACAATCTAATAGTGCTGTAGTTTGTACGTTGTAACAGATGGTGTGGCCTTTCTTGCCTAAAAGTTAACATTTGTTTAGGTCTGTTTTCAACAGTTTTATTACATTACTTCTGCAAGGCAGAGAACATTTTAGAATTTTTCCTGTAGAGCCAGAAGGGAAATCATTTTAAGCAGAAACACTTTCTATTGCACTCTTTTCGTTTCAGCTATTATGCCTCCCCCAAATCCTTTCTTTCTGCCTTCTTTTTTTTTTTTTTTTTCTCCCTTATTTTTACAGAAGAGGGACCCTCTCCCAACGTCCCAGTCTGTAGTATTGTATACGTCCCATACCATTTGCTAGATCAGAAGTTTCAGAACTAGGCAGAAAACTTCAAACCTTTGCTGATGAATCTAATGCAGTAGAGGCTGATTCTCCTTGCTCTGTTATATAAAATCAGCCTCCTATTGGCTACTACTTCAGGTAACATGGAGTCAACTTGTTCCACTCACAAGACTTCAAGTGAATATTCTGAGCTCTTGTGGCACTGTTTCTTTGGCAGCTTACTGATTCTTCCTTAGGAAAAAAGATCTGTTATGGAATTGCTGGAGGATATTTTAGTCCTGTTACACAGCAGTATCTTTAGTTTCAACAATGCAGTAATACTTGACGTTGGCGAAAATGTTTTTATCCTGTTTGAGTACCCTGGATATTTTGTTCCATTTTCTGATTTTATATAAAGATATCAGTTAAGAACCTGCTTGCTTAAGAAATTAAAAGAGTTTTTGTTAGCTTGGCATGTGCCTTTACACCGGTGATGAACACTACCATACAATCTGTCAGAAAAATTCTATTGGGTAACTACTATACTTCTGCTTCGGGATTGTACTGACATATCTATATTTATGATTAATATATCAGTAATGATTATGCATCAATGATTAATATAGGTTAAGTTATTGTAAATTTATAGCATCCACCATGTAAATTCCTGTAGTCCTAGGATATTAACTACTCAGAAGACAGGGCTTTGAAAAATAGTTTTGTGGTTACTGAACATAAATAGTACAGCTGTTATGTAAATGATTTCCCTTAGCAAATAAAAGTTTAGAGATTTCCATAATTGAGATCTGTAGTTATGTATCAGCAACTGAACAGGATGCTGTCAGTGTAACTAGATGAGACTAACTTACAGGCTGTAGTATAACCTGGAAGAAATTTGAGACCATTCACCTTATCACTTTCTCTTACAATTTTATAGTCAAAACTACTGGTAAAAATTTTTGAGAAGACAGAGGAAAAAAAAGGAAAACTCCTTTTGCTGTTGATCCAGAACATATCTTAGCTGTATTTTTTGATGTAACTAGCTTTTTTGATGGGCTTTGGACAGTCAGTTGACCTTTTTCTCCTAATACCTCCCAGCATTCATGTACTTTAGAAATGATGGCTTTCTGCTTGCTTTAGCTATACTTATTCTTATGAACACACTGTTTATTATACTTCTCACTGTAATGTCAAATTGAAAGGCAAACATTCAGTGTGTTATTGCCATCTCCTTTCAATATATCAAAGGCTTAAACTATGAACTCTGTATATGTTTAAGGCTCCTACGCAAATAAAGTGTAGTTGGATATCGTTCTTTGTCAAGCTAATACCAGCCAGAAGGCAGACAATAAGGTCACTGCAGGTAAGAACAGTATAAGTGGTCTTTCTTTATTGTTTTGTGTGGCCTCAGTAAGGCCACTGAGTGAAAGAAACAAGGCTGGACAGTGGTTGATATAACATGAAACAGGAAAAGTATTGTAGATCATGAATATAGTGATAACAGTTTTGTCTAGAAATGGAAATTCATTTCTCAGCTTACAGTTAATGAGACCATTAAAGTGTTCTCCATAGTTCTGAACACTTAGAGGTTGTTGTGCTGAATTCTAACTGATTTGTATCATTATGTTCTGTAAATGACGGAAATTAGCATAAATCACCTAAAATGTGCCATTTTAAATGCAGTGCACAATGATGGTGAGAATACTGTCTTTCCACTTTGCAAAGTATTAGTGTATAATTGCCTTTTTATCCCTTGTGCTCATATTCCATGCATGGAAATGTTAAATGTTGCCAACAAAAAGTATAAAGTTGAAAAGTTTGTTGTTTTTTGTTTTATTCATTCTGGTAATGAGGTATAAATTGTGTTGGGCAACAAAAACGATGCAGGTTAAAAAGGCACAAAGTGTATCAATAGAAACTATTGTTCGTATAATTACATATCATGTATAAAATGAGTCTAGGATTTTAACAGTAAGATATCTTTCTAAGAAGTGAGGTTTGTGATGAAAAGGAATCAACCTCAGTATTCTTTTCTCAGGCTTTCAGTATAAGGCAGGAAATCATAAGCTGGCAAACATGTCTTTATGTGCAGCTGATACTTGATACTGAAGTATATCTTTGAGATAACTTGAAAAGTCTTTGGGGAATGGAAAAATATCCACATATAGTACACCAGGGTCCACTTGCTTGTTTGCTTTAGCCAGTTCAACAGTGAAAAAAGTTTAGATTATTTTCATATATAATTAGGCAATTCCAGTAACTAAAATTAAAACTGAAGTGGGTTGCATGTCCTGAAGAACAGTGGTAATGTTGTTATTGTTGCTTCATATAGTATTGATTCAGCTTTGACTAGTGCTGGATAAAGCACCAGTGAATCTTTTTGAATACTCCTCTGAAATGTTAGGTTCATTTTCTTTTATCAGCCTGCAAAGATCCCCTTAAAAATATTCCATTGATCATGAAGACTCCTTTATTCTAAGATCCTTTCCCTTACTCTCCTAACCATCTCTTCTATTTTCTCAAAATCTTACATAAAAATTCTTTCCTTCAAGATGCACATAAAACTGTTTATACTTGAAAACTCAAGATAAAAATGACATTACTTTCTGCTCTCTGACCAACATCAAACCAATGCACTCAATAGTGTTTGTTACAAGATATTGAAGTTAATTTGTGAAATTTGTGAACACTGGGAAAAAATTTATTAACGCTACTGAAGAATCCACAATTTCCACAGTCTTCCATAATTCCTCTTTATTTTCTTGAATATTTGCTATAGTATAAAATTATTTAATATAAATATGATTTACTATGTATTTGTGGCTTTAAGTGTCTAAAACTGCAGTTCTCATTTACTAAAAGATAACAGAATTTTTCATGCACCACTCCATATTCAAAAAGAGACAAATTTATCTACGGAACATTTACAAAAGGTTTAGTCTCGTCATATGCATTTGCAAGCAACAATATCACTAAAACTTTGTGATATCATTTAAACTGTTACTAGCAGTGAAGGGATGTGTTCTTGTTCCATATAATATGAACTACGTATATAGCACTTATTCCTATTGTGGGTAGCACTTTTTAAGATAGGAGATGAGATGAATGTTCTTGAATACAAAATCAGAAATATACAGAAACATACGACTTCATGCTCTACTGCTAAAACTCCAGCTAGTAAGACAATGACATATCCTTTGATATATCAGAATGATAATACCTAATGTTCTTGGAATCTCTTTTGTCCTCATCCATGCTGTTGTAGGCTAGCAAATTCAATAAGTACTTTAATGTATGCATGTCCCATTTGATCTTTGAGAAGAAATGCAAAAGGGTGAGTACATACTAGATTTCATACCTATTTCTTCAAGATTCCAAATTAAACAGAAACTTAATGCGTAGTTTACGTATTTTGAAAAACCAGTACACGTGACATTTGAGACAGCCCAGTTTTAGATGTCCATCTAAGGGAATAGATAGTATGCAGACTTTATTTACTCCTTTATGTAGTCTTTTCCTCCTTCAGATTAAAAAATACATTCAAAACCACAAAAAGAGATTTCCTTTTAAGTCCAAATTTGCTCAGATCACAATATGCCATTCATAATAGCTTGAAACTTTAGGTGAAGAGAGCTGCGTATTTTGAATTCCACTCTTCTGTGGGGTTTTTTTTTTGTGTGTTTTTTGTTTGTTTGTTTGTTCGTGGGGTTTTTTTTTTTTTGTAGAATTTGGGAAGAATTTTTAACAGTAAGGATGAGATTAAACATTTATCTTCAATGAAGTATTTTCCATCTTTTTAAAAAGCATTTACAGGTATTGCTATTACTTTTAAGATATGATACAGTTACAATGGGAGGGCCCTGCAAATGAGACAAAAGTGCATATTACTTCCAAACCCAGGAAAAAATTAGAATGCTCAAGAATCAATGAGAATTTGAGCAGAGAAGATAATGTGGTTTAGTAGCTATGGCTTTTAAAGAGGTGTGAGAGGAGATTTATGTATATATTGTTTTTATAATACAACTTATATATACATATATTTTAAAGCATAGAGAGTAAGCAAGTAAGTCAAGAACACAGTTGTAAAAACAAATAGAAAAGAAGATGGCTTCACCGAGGGAAAATCATGGCTGCACCAAGTGCAAATTCTGCTTGGCCAACATAGTGGTCTACTGTGATGGTGTAACTGCATGAGTGGACAAGGGAAGAGCCGCTGATGTCACCTATCTGCAGTAAGGCCTTTGACACAATTGATGCAGTACCCCACAACATCCTTCCCTCCAAATTGGAAAGATACAGATTTGGTGGGTGGTCTCTTCAGTGGATGAAGAATAGGCTGCAGGATTGGTGGTCAGTGGACCAGTGGATGGAGATCAGTGATGAGTGGTGTTGTCCAGGTGTCAGTTCTAGAACCGACACTCTTTCATATCTTCGTCACTGACATTAACACCGGGGTTGAGTGCACCCCCAGCAAATTTGCTGATGACACCAAGCTGTGGGGTGCAGTCGGCATGCCCAAGTGATGAATGCCATTCAGAGAGACCTAAACAGGCTTGAGCAGTGGGCCCAGAACCTCTGCACAAAGCTAAGTAAATGCAAGGTCTTGCACCTGCGTGGAGGCAACCCCCACTGCCTCTACAAGCTGGGAGATGAAAGGATTGAGCACAGCCCTACTGTAAAGGACCAGGAGGTACTGGTAAATGGCAGGTTGAACATAAGCCAGCAATGTACCCTCACAGCCCAGAAAGCCAACTGTATTTTGGACTGCATCAGAAGAGGTGTGGTTAACAGTTTAGCAGGGTCTATGATAATAGGACAAGGGGAAATGGTTTCAATCTAAAAGAGGGAAAAAATATGTTTTATATTAGGAAAAAGTCTTTTACAGTGGGGATGGTGAGGCACTGAAACAACTTGCCCAGAGGTGGTGGAAGCCCTGTCCCTGGAGACATTCAAGGTCAGGCTGGATGGGGCTCTTAGCACCCTGATCGAGCTGTGGATGTCCCTGTCCATTGCAGGGGAGTTGGACTAGATGACCTTTGAAGGTCTCTTCCAACTCTAAGGATTTTATGATTCTATGAGAGTAGCTAATGGTACCAGGAGTTCCATATTAACTGAGAAGAAATTGTCAGCTGTGAACTACGATGTATGTCCTTGCTGATTTGTTTTCTGCTCTGTTTGTGGAAACAGAACATCCTTCATCTGCAAGAAGAATTACCTTGAATTCACTTTCTACTTACTATTTCCTATTGCTTGCTTGCCTCCAGGTTTGAATTAAATAATAGGTCAAAATGAGTAGTGTCCAATTCAACCATTCTGTGAAACAAACATACTTTATAGCTTTATCTGACTCTTCTTTTAAGGACTCAAGTGGATTTTTTTTTATTTTTTTATTTTTGCCTTCCTTTTAGAAGTGATTTTGAATATCATTATTAAAACAAAGAACTTGTAATGTGTTCCTGAAAGCACTAAGCAGTGCCTTTGAAACTGTAAGAACATCTACTGAATGCCACTGAAAGTTGCAAGAGGTCAGGTCCTCAATTTCTCCCGGAGCTTTGTAAGATCTTGTCATCTTTATAGTACTCAAAGTGTGGTTTTACATAGCGTGCTTTTAATATTCTTTGACACAGAGTTATAAAACTTTGCAATACAGCTTTCACACAGCCGACCTCAAAATTAAGGATCTACTTCTATAAAGAGTTCTCATCTTACTACCATTAGTATTCATGGATGATATGGAGCGTTTGTGTTTCTCTAAATGTACTTGTACCTTCACAGAGGAGTACTGTGTTTCAGAAGGACAGTGTTACAGTTCTTGCATGTTTTGAGTATGTTACCAAGAGGATATTAATATAAAATTCTTACCTCTTCTGCAGTTTCAATATAATTGTTAAACTGTCACCTCTCTCTCTTCCTCTCCCTCTATTTTGTTAGTAAGGAGAGTAAAAGTTAAACTAAAAACGTATATTTTCCTCTTGTAAGGGAAATTTCATAGTTGTATCTGATTTTACTTTGAACGTAGGGTGTATTTTCTTCTTATAATCTCTGCTTATCTGCTGAAATATTAGTTGGCTTGGCTGAGCTCTGCTCCCATGCCCCTGTCATGGAAGGGGTTTAAAATGGAAGCTTTAAAATGGAAGCCAAAAGCATGTGAACCATTCTTCTTCCTTCAAAAATGTTCAAAGATAAATCCTTAGGCATACTAAAAAAATATAAAAAAATAAAAAAAGAAAGAAGTCAGATAAGTTCTTTTTTACATTGGGAATATTAAAGTTAACTGATAAAATAACTCATTAGTACTTGAAAAATCATAAATTTGAAAGGTCAGTTGTCTGATTAAGAATGTTTTTGTTCATTTTACTGCCATACAGAACAAATCCACCAAGAGCATTTGCTGTAGATCTGTGACACATACAATTTCAGTTAGAAATGAAAGGTCAAACACCTGAGATCAGTTGTGTCCAACCTGCAGCCCATGGGCTGCATTTTGCCCCAGAAGATCGCAACATTTTAAGATTATTATGTGGTTTTTAGTGATAATTTTCTTGAGTTGATTGTGTATAGCTGAAGAGTGGACTGTGTATGTGACAAGGGAACATTGCCTACCTGTGGTACACATCATATGCACTTGTGTCCCTTGGCAAGTACAATGCAGTAAAATGCAGTGATTGTCGATAATATTAAAACCCACCTCCATGTGTGTGACTTTGAAGACATATTTGTTACTGTTAAGCGGAAATGCAAGTCTTCTTATTTGATTATTAAATTTGGGCTTGTGTTATTTTGTAAAATAATTTAATATTTAATAAGTTCGTAAG
This sequence comes from Alectoris magna, assembly GCA_030625065.1. Classification (NCBI taxonomy): domain Eukaryota; kingdom Metazoa; phylum Chordata; class Aves; order Galliformes; family Phasianidae; genus Alectoris; species Alectoris magna. Next base: position 72,582,272 of record CM060561.1, on the reverse strand, counting down.
TTAACAAGTTCAGTGCTGAAAAAATATGCAGAATTCTTGTGCAGTGCTGACAAATTTTATAATTTCCAATATTTTGATACATTGGCTAAACATAGTCCAGTAAACAGCAAAAAAATGCACAGCCATGCTTTCTTTTTTGATAAAAGAATTTGAGAATAGGTTTCAAGATTGTTGAAAAAATCATCAATTATACAGATATATATGTGACTCAATTTTCAGTTGAAATAAATACATTACCTGTGAATTTTCAAATGCAGTGTATAGAGTTGCAATCAGATATTCAGCTTAAAGAAAAAATCTGATCATGTCTCTTTACCAGACTTTTGTAAGACCTTTCTTACCAGAGAAAAGTATCCCTTGCTTCACAATCACACCTTCTTCATGTAATTTCTTTTTGGCAGTGCATGCATTTGTGAACAACTATTTCCAAGGATAAAGAAAAGGAAGAGTTATTTTAGATCAAAAGTCTCTGTTGAGGAGCTTGAAAACTCACTAAGAATTGCAACAACTTCCATTAGAACCTGATGCATTAGTGTCACAAAAACAAGATCAAATATCCCTGTATATGTCAAAATAAATCTTGCATTCCTCATCTGTCATGCACGTCATAACTCATACCTTGCATATGTGTCCAACCCAATGGTTCTTCTTTTTACTCTCTTTTTAAATTTTTTAATTAAATATATATATGTATTAAAAAGGAAAAAAAAACAAGTTTTGTTACTTATACACACTAATCCAATTACACATTTTATATGCAGCCCAGGACAATACCTCTTAACTCCATGCTGCTCAGGCAAGCCAAAATTTTGGTCACCCATGCCGTAGATCATACATTGATGCTGAAGGGCTTTTTCCCAAGGGACTTACTAATGTCAAAGTCTTATCAACGTGAAGCAATGTGTCCAATGAGTTTTACAAAACACTAGCCTGGTGACTGTGGTTGGATTCTTTGGAAGGTGGTCAGTGCCACCATTCCTGTCTGATGATCAGTTTTGTTTCCCAGAAGACAAAAAGTCTTGACCTCATTAAAGCTATGAAAGAGAAACATGTCTTTTCAAGAAACAAAGTGATGACATAAACAGGAAGATTGTAGTTAATAATAGGACATGCAGCTTCTGTTAATCTTTATGCCATTGAAAAAGACTGGTTTCTCATGGCATCTCTCCAGCAGAGAGTTGTGGGAATAAGATGCTCCTTTGCACATACTGTGTAGGTCCACTTCTCATCCACTACAAAGAATCTGGAACAAGAATAAAGTGTTTCAGAAAGAAAATGTCTAAACTTCATCAATTGCATAGACATGTTCGGGAATGCAGCTACATCTTTGATGAGATTATGCTGTCCTACTGCTGAGAGAAAGTTTTCTTGATATACTGTCACCAACTTGTTTTTTTGTTTAGTTGGTTGGTGGTTTTTGTTTAGTTTTGTTTTGTAACAGGAGTACTTTTGAGCCACTGAAGAATTTTTCACTGTTTCATTTGTTACAAGAATTCAGCAAACATTTTAAAGAGAAAAGAAATAAGCTAATTTGGTTAATTGTGTCTATAGTTTTACTACAAATGAATATTGTATGGTTCTATCTCTCTGTGTTCAAATTCATAGAATCATATAACATCTTGGGCTGGAAGGGATCTTACAGATCATCTGTTTCCTATTCCCTGCCATGTGCAGAGTTTTTCCCTACCAGCTCAGGCTGCCCAGGGCCACATCCAACCTGGTCTTGAATGCCTCCAGGGATGGGGCATCCACAGCTTCTATGGGAAATCTGTTCCAATGCCTCACCACCCTCTGAGCAAAAAATTTCCTCCTAATATCATATCTAAATCTGCCCTTTTTTAGCTTAAAGCTGTTACTGCTTGTCCTATTACTACATGATCCTGTAGAAAGTCCTCTTCAGCTTTATTGTAGCCCTCATTTAGACACTGGAAGGCTGCAATCAGGTATCCCTGGAGACTTCTCCAAATTGAACAACTTCAGCTTTCATTCTCTCTTCATAACAAAGGTTCTCCAGACCTCTGAGCATCCTTGTGGCCTCCTCTGTACTCTCTCTGACAGATTCATGTCCTTTTCATGTTGGAGGGACACTGGAGCTGAATGCAGTACTCTGGTTGTGTTCTCACAAGGGTGGAGTAGAAGGGGAGAATCACCTCCCTCAAACTTCTAGTCATGCCAAATTCAGATACTTTATGTTCTTTTATTTTAAACATTATTCACAGATTCTGTGCTTTACTAAGTCTACTCTGTAGTTTCTTATTTCTTACTTAGTTACATCCTTTTACAGACACGTTTAGAAAGAAAAGTCAAAATAAAAACAGTAATGCAAAAAGAAAAATTCCACTGAACCATAGATTAACTTGTCAAGAATATTTATTAATTTATGTTCCATAAGCACAAGTTATTTTACTATGTACATTGAGAAATAAATTATATTCTTATATGTACCTTTGTTCTGTTTTCCACTTCCAGTGCTTTCAATTCAAAAACAATGTGATAAACAGGCATTGTTGCTTAGCAACTGTAAATATTTCCTTTTTAAAAGAATGCTTATGGTTTGAAATATAATGTAAACTCAGTGAGTATTATATGAGAAGGTGCTGGAAAATAATTGGTTTCTTTCTTGTACTTTTTTCTCAGGTATATTTTTCATGGGATAATTTACCTATTATTTTTCTGGAAAGTGTTTGTCTATAGTGCGTACACATGCAAAGATTTTTATAAACAAATGGTTTATTATCCTACATACTAAACAATTATTTTTTCAGTAATTGACATTTAAGTAAAATTTATTTTCCTTGAAATGTATAGAGCAGTCTTAAATCAGTAGATGTTTGCAGGGTGATTCAAGTTTGTATTCTTGTTTATATCTCATTTAGTGATTCCCAGTGATGTAATGTCTGTTCTATGTAGTTACTCTTTGAAGTATTTAATATTTTTGTATCCAGAATAATAGTCTAGACTTTCAGTTATTTATCAATGCAGTGATAATGAAGTCAGTGGGAAGACATTTATTTTCTTTTAACAGGAGAAGTTGTCCCAACAGTTTTTGCCAACAAATAAAATGATGCTGTTGCTAGTGACTGGCAAGGATATATGAGAATTAATACAAGTAGAGATGTGTGGGTTTTTTGTTTAGTTTTTTTTTATTATTATTGTTGTTATTATGTTTAGCATCTTTCTTAATTAGAAGCTTCTTGTGTATGTTTTGAAATTGCTTCTTGCAAGAGAAAAACTGTACTCAGTTAAGTGTATGACTTTTCAGGAATTAGAGGCTTGTTTACTTAGTGTCATGTATGTTTGGTAAAACTTTAAATTTCACCATGCATAGTGCTTATTTTTAAAACCTTCCTGAAAATAAATTTAGGTAGCAAAACACAAACCAGCAGAAATGTACTCTTTCTCCTCACTAATAAATCATACTTAGAGCTAATATTATTTTGAAAGTTCTTTTGCAATCCTTTTTTTAAGGGAGAAGGGGCATTCTGCCCTGTGATGAATTTATAAGAAATTATTGTGGTAGAACTGAAACTTTCAGTAGAAGAAGAAATCTATGGAATACTGATATGAAAAAGTTTTCCTGTATATGAGAATGAAGGAAAAAAAGAAATGAAATGCCTATTTAGATCTCATATTAAAAAAGGATGCTTCCATATTACGGCACTGTGTAACAGTACTGAACTTTAGGTATATCCCAAGTACTGTATTTTGCTTGTTTACAAATAAACCTAGTATATTTCAAATAGCAGGAAAATGTAAACTATTTCTTCCAGTTATTATCATGTGCCTTGAAAGACAATTCAGATGATAGACTAAAAGATAATTTAGATAGATTGAATGGGCTTCTCTTTGCTGGATTTCTTTTTGAAAGAAAGTAGACTGTTAGTTAACCAGCTGGTAGCAGGGCAAAGTTCAGTACATGATTTTTGCTCAGCACAGGTGATTAACCAACATATCATGGTGCAAATCAGCCCGGAAATCCATATTTCTCGGTTCAGAATCACTAATATTTTCCTGAAATATTTTATTTATTTATATTTCTATCTATTTATTAGAGAAGAGGAAGATAGCTATATTAATGCTGAATGTGATTTGACGAGTTTAGTCATTATGCTTTTGCTTTCATTTCCTTCTGCTTTTAAAGACTAAAATAATTAGTAAATAAATAGATATACTAGAAGCACAAATTTAGTTGTCATTATTTTAAATCAGAAATTGCAGACCCACTTCTCACTGATGCTAGAATCCATAGGAAGCCACAAAATTAATGGAAGTTAGTATACTTAGTTTAGAAAAAAGTTTTCATCTGGCATAAAGCTGAGTAATATCCTCCATGCTTAGTTAGTTAATATCAAAAGGTTTTATTGGGCATAAGCCCCAATTAAAAAACAAAACAAAATTAAAAAAACAACTCTATTATATACTTTGTATATGTCCCACAACAATTTCTCTTTGCACAGTGGGGCCTAAGTGAGCCAAAAAAAATTAGACACATTTGCAGGATCCTCTGTCATCCTTACTGTTCTGCTTCACAATCTCTCACAACCTGAACTGGCCAATAGTTGTATCTCTGCACACATCTTTCACTAACTGGATGCATACTGCTCAGCTCTGATGTACTTCCTAGAACATCTTGTCTTCTGTCTCAAATTAAAAATGGTACACAAAGGGATATTTCTGGGAAGGCTATTATTTTCACAACACAAGTAAACATGAACTAGTATGCAGCTTACTTTGCATAATTATTAAAATGATTTTTTTCTTTTAGATTTTCTGAAAAAAAAATAGCACATTTTAATTTGTTATTTTTCTCTTTCTGTTGTTTTAAATGTACAACTGGTTAGAACAATTTTCAGAGAAATTTGTTTGACAATCAAAACTCAAGTAATACAGAATGAGATTTTTCATAAGAGTAAAAGTTGTGCTTTCCTCATTGTTTTTAGTCTTTTCTCCTCCCAGTTGTTCACTAGTGAGCACAGTATTTAAATAACTGAAAGCTTATTTATCTCTTTCCATAAATGTATTAATATCATTCTTTTTAGTTTTTGTTTCCAGTGATGATAGCTTAATGCTGCAAAAAGAGACAAATTGTAAGCGAAGAAAAGGTTTAGGGGCTATCTGAAACAGATAGCTCCCAGAATGGTAGCAGATGCCAAAGCTGAATGATCATTTTTACTTACTCAGGTTGATCAGGTGTTCAATAGATATTCACAGCCATATTAGAAAGGGTTCAATACTTACCTTGAGGTTGAAATCTCAAAATACTGATGAATAAAAAAAGATATAAATGCACTTGTCCCTGTTCATTGCAGGGGAGTTGGACTAGGTGACCTTCAGAGGTCCCTTTCAACTCTAAGGGTTCTATGATTCTATGATTCATTTAAGGACTTCTGGTGAATACAACAACTAACAGAGATAAATGAACCTTTCTACACTAACAAATTGGGAAAGTCAAATTTCTGAGATAATGATTTAAGAAAGCTCTTGCTTTAAAACCAAACAAATTTGTTTCTTTGAATGATTAAGTATTCTTAAAAATATATCTTCTCCCACAGCCATATTTTCTGCAAGTCTCCAAAGAAGAAGCTTATCCTATAGTAAATATGTTGTTCTATGTATTTCTATATACATATCATAATTTTCTGGCTAAAAATCTCTCTCAGAATTAAAAAAAAAAAAAAAAAAAAAGTAACTGTTTCTTAATATATCAGTCTTTATTTTATCTTCCCTTACTGCCTCTAATTCTGCCTTTCTTTCTGCATATATCTGGGTTCATGGGTGGGTTTTTTTCATTCCCTCTCCTGCTTCTTTCATAATGTCATCAAAGTATCTACGAAACAGCTTGCATTCTTTTGAATTCTCCAAAGATAAAGCTGTAACTACAATGCTTTCATTTTATATTTCATTTTCTCAGGTGGTACTCCAACATAAGCAGAGTTGAGTGTCATAGCAGATAAGGTGAGTGTAAATTTAATTTTCTAGCATATATTTAAAAATTATATGTCTTTATATAATATGTTTTGTATATAACATGTCCTTCAGACTTTGTTTTCATTTGGTCCTGCAGAAACATACAGTTATTTCTTTCTGTTCATTTCATATTAGCTCATAATTCAGATCAATCCAAACTCTACTCATACATCATATGTTTCATGAAACAGTGACCTCTTTGAGTTTAGATCCATTTTATTGCAGCTGAAGGGAAAGCTGTTTACTCTGAACAAAAAGGAAGTGTAACGACGAAGTCTGCATGAAAAAAAACGAAATGCCTGATGGGAATTAAACGACAGTCAGTAGAAATGCTTCTGCAAAGCTCTTGTGTCTGCTCCCAAGAGGCTGAAATCATCTCATTTGGATTCCAAGGGGTACCAGACAAAATTATTTCTTCCTTAAGAGAAAAATACCCAGTAATGTGAAATTATTTAATATGTGATTTTACATACCCTCAGTAATAAATGCCAGATAAATGGCAGAGAAATTCTCCCTGCAGGCTAACATATTATGCAAGTATTTCTATATTGTTTCAAAAGTGTGTGTGTTGGGGAGGGAGACAGACAACTTTGTAGGACTGGATGTGGGATGTACAGAACAGAAGCTACAATAAATTACAGGCTAACAATTTTAAAGGCTGTTAGCTGTCATCTTTCCATAGGTTTTACTTACTGGAAGATATGATCTAATGATAGAATCATTAAGGTTGGAAAACACCTGTCACCACCATGTCCACTAACCCACATCCCTCAGTGCCACATCTATATGTTTCTTGAATGCTTCCAGGAACGGTTACTCCCTCAACTCCCTAGCAGCCTGTTCCAACACTTCACCACTTTTTCTGGGACAAAATTTTGCCTCATATCCAACATGAAGCTCCCTTGGTGTAACTTGAGGCCATTCTCTCTAGTCCTATCGCTGTTACATGGGAGAAGAGGCCAACCCCCACCCCATGAAAACCTCCTTTCAGATAGAGATAGGTCTCCCTCATGCCTCCAGATCTCCAGACTAAACAAATTCACTTCTCTCAGTTGCTTCTCTTAAGATTTTTCTTCCAACCCTTCACCGGTTACATTGCTCTTCTTTGGACACATTCAAATGCCTAAATGTCTTTCTTATAGAGAAAGGGTCAAAACCAAACAGTTTTCTTTTTCTTTCCAGAAAATACATCCTCCTTCACAGTATGCAGTAAATACTCACATTAGGAAATCAACTTTAAATCCTTTGTGTCTTACCTTCCTGAACTTTTCAAAAGTTTTTGCAAGGCCTTTCAGTCTAATTTGACCACTCACGCTTTTTATACATTTCATGTATAATACATGTGGCACAGTAACGAGAGAATTTAATTTCTCAAGTTACTCAGCATTAGTAGAATTTATGCAAAAAAAATGCTGCAAGCTGACTAATGTCTTAATAGACTTGTAGACTCTTTGGCTGGTTTGATGTTTCCCCCCAATGAGTCCCTTTTCACTTGTACTGTTCAATTTGTTGTCAGTGAGACTTACTGCAATCGTAATTTTCAGCAGTTGCCAGTTCAATTTCCTTGAACTGGAAACTCATACCTTTTCCTAATAATCAAAGAATGAGTGAATGGTGGTTGCAATAAACTTTATTTCGTCCCAATTAGGAGTCAGCAAAATCAGGAATTATTAAGTGAACTTTTTTTCCTTCTCGGACTTATTTGTTATTTCAGGAAGTTTATAGAATACATGATATTATCATGTGCAGGTCTGCACAGCACTAACAAACTAACTAACAACTTTGTTCTTGATGGAGAGCAAATGTATACGTAAAATGTGAGTCCATAATGTCAAATTTAGAAATGATTTGTTAAATCTGAATTTTCAAAATACTAAACTTCTATACTGTTACAGTCATATTGTTGATTCATTCTGAAAATTGTTTCCCATTTTTAATAATTTGGTCATAGCCAGTATAAAAAGTCAATTTCCTGTCCCTAAGGATTTGTGAGATTTTGCTCCTTATTCTTAATAATGCAATTATTTAGTTTGTAAGGGACTCCCAGTGGTCATCCAGTCCATCCTTCTTTTAATGAATTTTCTTTGACATTGTAGGGAAATAGTCCTTGTAACCAAGTAACAAGCAGTTTTAAAATGGGAATAATTTTATGGAACATACAAATGAAAGAATAAATATTATCTTAAATTTGTTTTGGAGCTGTTAAAATTTTAAACTTCAAGTAGTGTAAATTGTGAGGAAGTAAAGCATAAAGTGCTGCATTTAGCTAAAATGACTAAAATACTAATATGCTTAAGTATCTAAGGGCGTCAGAATCACAAATCAGTACTTTAGTCTGATGCATACTCTATAATTACACTCCATAAAAGAATCTCTGCCCCAAAAGGATTTTTAAACTGTAAAGTTTACGTACAAGAGGGTCACACAATAATACATAAAAGTCTAAAAATTAACATGACTGATTCATTAAAACATTGTCAAACTATTGATAATCATGGGTTTTAAAAAATAAATAAATAAATAAAAATGAACAGCAAAACAATGTATTAAGTGATATTTTTTGAGAATCATAGAATAATTTAAGATGGAAAAGACCTCTAAGGTCATCAGGTCCTGTCATTAACTTGTACTGCCAAGTCCACTGCTAAACCATGTTCCTAAGCAGCACACCTACACATCTCTTAAATACCTCCAGGGACAGTGATTAAATTGCTTTTCTGGGCAGCCTGCTTCAGTGCTTAGCAACCCATTCAGTGAAGGAAATTTTTCCTAATTTTCATCTTAAACTTCCCCTGGTGCAACTTGAGCCCATTTCATCTTCTTCTAAAGAAAATGGATTATGGAAAAGTTAGTGGGCATTTATGTGGAAATTCTGTGGCCGATTGAACCTGGGCTGCTGCCAGCCATGGATTCACTCCCTTCCTCAACAGGACAAGGAGAATATGGAATGAAAAAGATCGTGAATCAAAATAAAGAGTACCAATTATCATCACAGGCAAAGTAGACTTGTTGTGGGAAGATTTAATTTATTGTGAACTAAAATAGTTCTAAATGGTGAGAAATAAAAACTAAAAGATAAGTCCACCCCTACCACCATCCCTTTTCCCAGGCCCAACTTTAGTCCAACTGCTCTACCAGGGGGATGGGGTCAGTCTCTGACAGCCCCACTCTGTCACCCCCGCCTCCTCACACCATGTCCTGCTCCAGATGGGCCCTCCTTAGTCTCTTTCTGGGGCACTCATCTGTGGCTGCTGTGCCCTGCTGTGCACTTCCATTTGGGGTCACTGGAGCCAGCTGGAATTGACTGTGTCCAGCACAGAGCCTCACAAAGTCTACTATTTTCTTCTGCACTGCTACCAGCACTTCTCCATGTAAACCATATGTAATAGGAAAGGCATGTTTTTTGTTGTTGCACTTAAAAAAGCTGTTATCTAGAAGTTGAATGTTGGTTTCATGGGATAACTGGAGACCAAAGCTATACTCTTCATAGAAAGAGGAAGGATATTGAGCATAAATATAATGCATAACAATAATAATTTGAGTACAGTAGGAAACACCAAGCCAATGATAGAAGCCAGAGATATATGAAATGTTTAAAGCTGACTGGGAAAACAATTTTTGTTGCGGTGTTCTAAGTGGTTTACAGGGAAAGAAACATTCAGATTATCAAGGTCATTTTGGTGAAAATCAAATGCAAAATGAGACTCCAAACAAGTTCTAGCTATGTATTTGAAGAGAAAAGGTCATGGCTAATCTATTATAAAGGAAAACTTGGCAAGCGTTAATGATATTTGGGCTATGTGAGCCCCGAGTGACTTTATGGAGGCTGATGTTAATGTGAGTAACTGAGAAGCAGAACGGACAAATTTGTCTTCAGTGATAGTGAAGGAGAGCAACTGCTTAACCTTACTGAGGTAGCAGTAGAGATGGCTAGATGAAGAGATGAGAAAAGAGAGGGAAAATAAAGCTGAGGTAAGAAGGTTATTGTCTAAGCTGTTCTCATGAGGCAGATGTACAAGGAAAGAAAGAGGAAACTAAAACCGAAGATAACAGAATAAAAGAGATCCATAGAACTGATGTAACAGTGAAATGAGAGATATATAACAGCAGTAGGATTGCAAAAGTCATTTGTGGATGTGTTTTCAAGAAATTTAGCTCTTTAGAATGTAAAGGAGAAATGAAAGAATAAGAAAGAAAGAATGTGGCTGACAGTATTTATTTATCATGCAGTTAAGGTTCAAAACTCTGATTTATAAACCCAAAATTTGACCGCAACAACTAGTGTAATTCTCTCTGTTCAGTATGTAGAAAATGGCTGAAAAATAAAACAAGACCAATAATGGGCTATATTATCTTGCATCTTGGTCATCCTTTAGCCCTGAAGACTTTCACCTACGTATATTTTTGAGGAGAGAATTGTTGGCTTTCATATCTTTACAAATTGTTCAGTAAAATAGCCTTTTGGCATGTTTTGTTGCATTGTCACTGTTAAATTCCTAGATTTTATGATTCTTTCTGCAGGTTTTATTTGAACATGATTCCAGTTTTTTTGAAGGATGCAATATCATTTCTAATTACTCTTCTTACCAGGGTGTTTAGATGTGTTTGTCATCAGTTTATTCTCTAAAATCTTTCTTGATAATTGTATGCCCCTGCTTTGTGTTTCCAGTGATGTTGTGCTCTTTATAGCTGTTATACTTTCCATGGAAATATATATGAAGCATTAATTTCAGAATAATCTACATACATTTAAACATATACTGTATTTCACTGTATTCATGGTCAACTTTGTTTCTCATGCATTGTTTGTACTGTAATCTAGCACTGTCCAGCTTACTAGCTTCCTTCTTCCCAGTACTAGATATGACTATTAAGTTTATCCTCACTAAAGATTTTGATGTTCATTTAATAAGCTTGATAGAGTCCTCATACGCTTTCGTACATGAAGAAATTTCTGTTTTTCTGCATTCATCTTGTATAGAATAGGGTATGCTGCTAGCGATGTAAAATTTTGTCTAAGATTTCAACATTAGTCAAGTTTCTGTATAATACAGTGCATGCAAATAAATTCTGTGAGATTCTGAAGATTATTCTTGAAGTTTGGCTTCTGGGTGTCCAGAATATTTTTCCTCAGTAAGTTTATTAAGTTACGCCTTCCCATTTTGGACCTTAACCGAAGAAAATAAGATGAAGTTGCTAGACAGTAACACCTGATCCTCCCATTTTACCAGCACAAACACAGCTCTGTTTATTTAGCAATTTTAGACAGATACATTGGAACATAAATTGAGACTCTCATCAGAGATTAGCCTTAGGTGAGAAACTTAAACTTATTTTTTAATTAAGGAAAACTTTTTATAATAGTGATGGCTTGAGAAAGACTATGTTGATTCAGCAAGTCACACATAAAAGATAAAATTTGTTCATTTTGAATGATAGTTTTGAGGAAGTTATCACATTCTTTCTCTTCCTGAAGGAGAGATTTTCATTCTCCTTCATCTTCTCCAGGAAAATTTCCTTAGAGACAAAGAATTTCTGTAATTCAGTAAGATATTGAATTCAAAATACAATGAAAAAAACCAAACACAAGTGAAATTCAAAATTCAGTAATAAATGCAGGTAGCTGTATAGATATTTTGATTAAGTTATTAACACAATTGGTCAAGTATAGAAGTTCTCCACAGTTCTGTAGCAACAACATTTTTAAAAGAGCAGAAAAATGCTCTCTAAAATTTGGTTTGTCTAAGTTAAAAATGCAAGCATCTGCAGTAGTAGAGGCAGCCTCCAAATGAAGAAAAAATGTAAGGAACTTATGGTTTAAAATTTTTCAAATGCTGCAAAATAAACATCAAAAAAAATTAATGGAGCATATTTTGCTTACTTGCATGAGACAATTTCCAGACAAGTTAAAAAGCCTATTAAACTGTAGGACCGAATGATCTTTAAATACTGTTTAGGTTTTGTTTCTAAATCTCCCATTTGTCTCTAAGTGTTTTCTCACACCTTTTCACTTCAGCAATTTTTTTGACTGCTTATCAAAGCTCATACATTTCAACCATAGTGCATAAACAAACAAACAAAGAAACAAACAAAAAAACCCAGAAACTAAGCTTCATTTTAAATACACACTCATTAAAGATTACTCATTCATGTGTCAAATAGCAGTACGTTAGAACAGTCATCAACAGTTCATCCACTTGTTAAATGTATCACCTCTTTGGAGAGTTTTACCTTTTGTTTTGATGGGAAGTAATAACACTGGAACTGGCTAGTAAAATTTTACTTTGGAGAAATAGATAAAATTAGCCTAGATTGTTTGGGAAGATTCATTCTAGTCTAACTATAATTGGAGAGATTATGATACTTTTTTTTTTTTTTTTTTTTAAAGGGGAACGTTATTGTATGGAATATGTTGAAATCTGAAAGACTATTAGGTATTCTTAAGTTCATTTGTTGATTAGATATCTGTAAACTAAATTCACTTATCTTGATAGATTATGTCTTCATCTTTTATACTGATATTTGTAATAAAACTTCCAAGCTTAGACTTGAAAAACAGAAAAATTTTCATAGCATCCATTCTATATTTTTCCTCATGTAAGGCATGATGTGTCTATCTTTAAATATTGCAGAGTGTTTTGTATTGTGTATTTTGTTATATTATTTTATTATTTTTATTATTATTTATTTATTATTTTATTATTATTATATTGTATTGTGTATTTTGTTATGTTGGGTTTTTTTCTCTGTGAGATATGTACAGTATCTACAGTCTTTGTCATCTTTTGACTTCAGACCATGAATATTGTTAGCAGTTGTAGTTTTGGGGGCATTAGGGATAAAAATGAAGGAATAGAAATACAGTATTTAGCATCCTATATTAGAGTGGAACAGAGTATGGAGAAAGTTCAGTATATTGAAATGCAATTAAAGATAACAGGAAGAAAGTCACCAAAATAAAGGAAATTATGAATTATTGATAACTTTTCACTAATAAATATTTCTGGGGTGAAAGTAATAGAAAAGAATTTACCAGCATTTTGTGTTCTTTTATACTGCATTCTTTAAAGATAAATGTGCAGGAAAGTCCAAACAGATAAGAGATTTAACAGAAGTGACCTACAACAGACTGTATCTCTTAATATGTGAAAAATTGTTTCAAAGAACATAGTAGCAGTTTATTCAAATTTGTGCATATCCCTTCATTTGCACACATACTAAGACGCTACAGAAAACTCTGTGGTGTCAAACTTCCTCCAGAGGATTTTTCAGAACAGGTAAGACAAAAATTTGTGCATTGCACTCCATCTCAGCACAGGGCTTTTCTTTAGTCAATGTTGAAGACTAAACGGGAAGTAGAATTTAATACTAAATATGAGTTATATCTAAACACTATTAATAATATTTAGATAAATATTTCTTGTAGAATATTTTTAAATTTAATTACTGAGTCTGTCTTCATTACAGTGAAGTCTCACACTATTTTTAAGACATTTTCTTTCTATGATAGTATCATCTATATATATGAATGAAGCTCATAACAGTAATTAAAAACATAAGAATGCAAAATAACTGGTCAGAATATTAAAAGAATTCAGCAGTGTCTGGAAAGCTCAGGACTGGTGTTTGTGTATGCCTGTGTATGATCAGGATTTAATCTCTGTGTGTTTGTGCTTACTTCTTTCAAACTCAAAAATTGTAAACGACCAAATATTATGCAAATCATCTTCATGTTCAACCTATTTTTATGCTGTGGATTTTTTCTTGAATGCTCTAAAAAGGGCACTTGTCAGTGTGATTGTTTAAATTTTTCTTTCCTTTTTATGCAGTCATTAAGCTGTGTTCTCAAGTGGCATGCTTGATATTGTGACTTTCACAAATTGGATGGGGATGTTGGATTTGAAATGAATGGAGTGAGAGCTTGAGAGTTGCTTATGTTAATGAAGAATTTTTAAAGTCCCATGGCTGACTTCCTTTATTAACATCCTGCTCAGAATTTAACTTTTACTACAATATGATTATTTTTATTTTTACACAAGAAAGGTAATGTATACATAAGGTAATGTATACATATAAAATGCCTTTTCTTCTCTGTACCATTTCTTTAACAAGCAGATGAGTTTTGCTCTGCTAATCACTTCTCCATATCTTAGATAACACTTTGACTTCAAAAACCAGTTTAAAAACAATATTATCCACATTCCATATCCATATCCATATCCAAAGAAGTAATTTCCAGTACGTATTTGATAAATTATAACCCTTATAGAGAAGTGAGACCAAAAACTAGGCATATAAAGGCATATAGGTTGCTCTGAATATAGTGTCTTCTGTTTATTTCCATGGAAACTACAACAGATACAAAGATCACAGTAGTGTTATTTCAGAGAGCAAATTCTCAGCTATAAAACACTAATTTTCAACATAGCCACCACCATTAGTTATACATTTTCACTAGCAATGAACAAGAGCCTGCATGCTGCATTTGTAAAAATATGCACCGGTTTCACATCTGTTATGATGGCATTGATGCTAGGAAAAGATTGCCCACACAAGTCCACCTTTCATCAACTCAAATAGATGGAAGTCAGAAGACATAAAACCCAAACTAAATGGAGAGTATGGTAGGACACTCCAGCCAAGATTGACAATGTGCTCCATGGTCTTCAAACTGGTATGGGGCATGGTATTATCATGTAGAAGATGAAAGTTGTTTTCTTCTCTGGGCTGACTCTGGATGTTCAAGTCTTCAACTTAGCATCACGACGTAGAGGTGAGACTTCACGGTTTGTCAGAATTCCAGAGAATCTAGAAGGATCACCTCTTTCCTATGCCAAAAGTCAATTTGCATCACTTTACCCAGAGAGTTGCATCTTAAAATTCTGCTTCGATGGGGAATCCACGTGTCCCTACTCGATAGACTGCTGTTTTGACTGGCTCATAGTGGTGACACCTCATCTTATCACCAGTAGTGATGTAATCCAGGAAAATGTCGCCTTCAGCCTCTTATTGGCTCAATAGGTCCTGGTGAACTTGCGTATAGTGTTCTTTCTATTCCTGTGTGAGCATTCATAGGACGCACCTGGCACAGACATTGACGTGTATTTCAGCGTTGCCACCACCACTTCCAATACACTGAATCTGAACGCAGTTCCCTCATCGTAATCTACTGATTCATGCAGATGAGCTGATCAAGGCATGGTGCATGGCTGTGAGGACAGTATGCACACACTCTTTTAGTGCATATGACAGTATGAATAGATTCACACTAAAACTACTTGATCTCCTTTCTTAAAAACAGAATTAGCATCCAAAAGAATTGCTGTCATCAGAATTTGTAAAAAGAATTCATATTGTCAAATCAATATAAATATTTATGTATCACACATGCAACCATGATTTGCACTTTTTTATTTTTGAAACCTCTGTGAGATAAATAATGCTGTCTTGAGTAGCTTTTCTAATCGTCTTCAGAGATCAGCTCTAATTTGAGAAGAGTCACTTCAGAACACTTGCAGAATGACATGAAGAAATGATGTTGTTCATGTCAAATCTTCATGCAGTGATATTCTAAATTCAAATTTAAAAGACACATCAGGATTAATGGTCATGATAGTAATAACTGGCATAAACAAAAGAGAGCAAGTGGAATAAAAATAGGTCTCACTGTACTTTGTACGTAGCATATAAATAGAAGCACCTATTTTTTACAGAATGTGCCCCAAATAGAATTCCGTATATATCAGTTATTAGAATCATGGAATCATGGAATAGCTTAGGTTGGAGGAGATGTTAGAGATAATCTACTTCCAAATCTCCTTCCATGGACAGGATTGCCACCTACCAGATCAGGCTGCCCAGGGCCCCATCCAACCTGATCTTGAATACCACCAGCGATGGGGCATTCACACAATTTCTCTGGGAAACCTGTTCCAGTGCCTCGCCACCCTCTGAGTGAAGAATTTCTTCCTAACATCTAACCTAAATTTCCCCTCTATTTTCATTCCTCTCTTTTTCCCCCTTGTCCTCTCACTATCTACCCATATATAAAGTCAGCCGTGCTCCTGCTTTAAAGCTCCATTCAATTACCGGGAAGCCACAATGAGCTCTCCCTAGAGCATTCTCTTCTCCAAGCTAAATGAGCCCAGTTCCCTCAACTTTTTATTATAGGAGAGGTGCTCCAGCCTTTTGATCATCTTCACAACCCTCCTCTGGACCCTCCCCAACAGCTCCACATCCTCCTGGGTTCCCGGGCTTGGACACCATACTCCACATGGGGCCTCATGAGGGCAGACCAGAAGGGACCTTCCCTGTTGCCACCCTCCTTTTCATGCTGCCCAGGACACTATTGGCCTTCCGTGCTGAAAATACATGCTGCTGTCTCATGTCCTGCTTTTCATCCATCAGGATCATCAGTAGGAACTAGCTGGCGAGATAACTACTGCATAACCTAAAGTCATGAATTAATTTTAACATCAATTAGATACTCAGATATTGAAGTGTTCCTCTTAGCATTTTGCTCACTTAAAAACACATAAACCAGCTCATTCTGGAGAAAGCAAAGTAGGAGAAAGCAAAGCTTTAGTGAACCTGTAGAATGTTAATATTATGTCAGATTATGCCGACTTTTCAAATAACCTCAGTAATTTTCCACCTTCTCTTCAGCTTTAGTAGAAACACAAAACACAAAATCAGTACAACAAAACAAAACAACCATGTTTCTCACATAGTATTGCAAGTTACAGGAAGATGAGATACTAAGATATGTAGTTTGTATAGACCTTAAAATGAAAATTATACAAACAGAAGCTATCTGTATGTTTAAAAAGTAGAAGGTGTGAAAAAGCATCTTCTGAAAGGAAGTTTTTAAGATTAATACAAAGTTACTAGCCAGTAATAATTTTAACAGTGTTTGCATAGTCTATTTTAATTTTTTTTTCTAAAAGAAAAGAGTATTTGAACTTTTGACAGTGCCTGTGACACTGGGTACAGAAGGAAATGCTGTATAGCAAAAAAAAACACCACAAAAACAAAACAAAACAAAACAAAACCCATCACATCGGAATATCTCTTTCATGTAATTTTATCTACAATGACCATAGAATTGGCTGATCACAGATATCTAATATGACAGTGCATCTTTAACTTTAAAGTTAAGTTCCGATGTATTTCTGATGTATATAAATTTCATATATAAACAAGGAATAATCAGCTTTGTGTAGAATGTCATTCCAAATTAGCATAAAATAAATGGCATTTATGAAAAATACTTAAATGAACTTTGCAACACAACAGATTATTTTAGACAATTAAAAAACATTTATCATTAGGTGGCTCAGACAACTGTGTGCAGTTATAACATCCATTGAGTTTTTTTATGTATTTTGATTTCACAAGAGCTCAGTAGTACTTCGTGACTATAGAGCAATTTAAACTAAGATTCACTCTTGATATTCATTTGGGCTAATGTTCTGTTAATTATATGACCACTTGCTATCATGGATTCCTGTGATCAGAAGTATTTGAACGACTGCAAACTACAGTTTTACTCTCATAAGTAAGAGTTTAAAGAAAAAAAAAAAAAAGAAATCAAGCATACTGTTATTAAAAACAATAGAAATACCATATACTATTATAAAGGTGTATTTACAACTTGACAAGAGGAATCCCCTGAACAGATGATAGGTAGTGGCTGCATATTGCTGTGTAGAACAAGACAATATCAGTCTGTTAGAGAACAGAACATTTAGTTGGAGGTACATGCAGACCAGTTGGTTTGAGCGTAGTTCTCATCACAACGATCAGCTGAAGAACGTTAGCCCCAGTTTTATGAGGGTAAAACAATCCTGCAGCTGCTGAGTCCAAGTCCCAAGCAGGATTCCAAGAAAACTCCTTTCAGAAGTGCACTGATGACTTAAATACACTGAATGCTAATTCATCATTATTCCTTAACATCTTACCATTTGGTCTTTTGCTTTTTTTTTAATCTATACAAGATCTTTCTCCTTAGTCTGTAGACTTTGCATCCCTCTTTAGATTACAAATCCAAGAGAATACTAGCCACATCTCTGTCCTCATGGACTTCTTCTCTCCTTTAGAAAAGTCCAGTTGGCTTTTGGAGCAGGACTTTTTCTGCCAAAGCTGTTCTTACTTTCCCCATTAGGTTGTACTTATTTAGGTGTCCACTGTTTTTCTCTTATGAATTCTATTTATTTTGTTTTATTCTCTTATGATTTTTATTTATTTTATTTATTTTCTATTCTTGATCACCTCTAGTGACAGTAACTCCACCACCTCCCTGGGCATTCTGTTTCAATCCCTCACTACTCTTCCTGAGAAGTTTTTCATAATGTTCGACCTGAACCTCCCCTGGCGCAACTTAAATCCAGTACCTCTTATCCTATTGCTAATTACTTGTCCTTTGGTCCCGCAGGTTTAGAACATAAGAGTCATAGTTCTTACAGAGTGCCTGAATTAGTCTCAACATTATTATTATTATTATTGTCTGCCTTATCCATACAAACACAACTACTGCTCTCTGTCTAGAACTTTCCAGAGTGAATCCAAATTCCTTTTGAGATCATATACTTCTATGCTTGGCAGACAAATCACCTTGGGTATTCTGTGTGTGAGAAGTTGTCAGTTTTCTAAAAATCACATCATTTGCCACTGAAGTCTGATTCTCTCCCAGTTAGGCTTTCTGTCCGAAGAGATGACCTGAGTGCAAATAATAGATTGCTACCTTGTAGTGAGGAAAGGAACGCAGATGTATGCCACAGGGATTATTGACCTTTTCAGACTCATGTCCTGCTCCCCGAAGAAAGGACTGTGATCTGAATCTGATTCCACTTCATGGTGTTCCTGAAAATCTCTACGAAACTCTGCTGAATTTCTCAGCAAGGGGGATGATTTGCTTTAAGAGGAATCTTTCTTAATCTTACCATGAGTGAGCATTGTGAGTTCAGCTACTCTTCTCTCAAGAGTTTAAATGAAGACTACAAGTGGACTGTATTGTACATACAGGTATGATACCTTTTCAGAAAGAGATTCTCTCAGTAAAATAGATAATTTCTGGTTGTTGTTTTTTTTCCTTTTTTTTTTTTTTCAGGAGATCTTTTTCCATTTCTTCTTTCAGAGTAAAGATAGGGTTTTTTTATGTTGATTTTGTGTTTGGATGAATTAGCTACTGTCGTGTATCAATTCATAAGCTACAATTTTGTTCTTGCTTATCTGCAGCACGTTATGCATTCTCAAATTGATTACATAGATTGCTACTGTACATAACACATTCATTCATGCTAATCAATGTATGCAAGATGTATTGGGATCATGGTCTGTTATTTGTTTATATTGACTGTGACTTGCTAATTATATTTTCTGTTAAACTATCTCTTTTGACTATCTACAAATCCAGTTAGGCTCGTATGAATTGCAACTAGTACCTTTTAATTTTACATCGCTGACAGAATTATTTGCATTATTTGCATTTGTTCACCTCTGTGTCAGTAAGTTGGACATGAAGATGGTAAAGATGGATCACTTCAGATTCAACTGTGAGATTTTAATATTACAACTCATAGCTTGTTAAATTTGCAAGCGTGAATTACTGTAAGAGATAAATGAATTATTGGGACATAAAGGTTCTGACCAAGAATGAACTTGAGTTGGAACAAAAGATCTGACAGTTTTAAGGGAAACGGTATTTGCAGCTACAGCCAATTATCTTGTTTTGGTAGGGAGTTAACCTTGCAATTATCTTGTTTTGCAGACAGTTGAGCTTGCTTGCAGGCAGGTGATCCACTTGGGCTCTGCATCATGAGCTGGCCACGTGGATTTGGCATGCAAGTGGAAAACATCCCACAGACTCTGGAGAGAATAAAAGCAGGAAGGAGGTTGTAGGGGGTTTGAGAGGAAAAGTGCATTTTGAAGCAGGAAACGCCCTGCTGACACTACTTATTGAATTCACCACCGGCATGTTTCTTCCCCTTCTCCTGCTCAGTGTTTTCTCAAGGGTTGGTAAGTAATATTGCACTTGCTTAAGGGAGCTTCTGTTTTAGCTAACTAGGATTCATATTGCACTCACTTAGGGAGTTTCTGCTTGCTGCTTGCTATAGTTATCTAAATTTATGCCTGTGTGTGTCTGTCAAATAAAACATATAACCTTCCATGCTGCCCTAAGTGCATAGATTCTTGCCTCTGTTCCTGAGACATCCTGTCTCTTGGATCCAAACCTACTCTGAAACAATAGGTCAAAGGTAGTCCCCATGCATGGAAAAGGTTTTTTTCCTTGCTGTCTCAACGTTCCAAGCTTCAGCTACTTTCATCCATCAGATAAGTTTAGTTCTAGCTTGTTCAAAGCAGTCAGCAGAGTCATAATATTGTAGCATCTCACTCATCCTGAAGGGGGGGGGACAGGTTGCCTGGCAGCAATTCTCATTCAAGATACCAGGCTTATCCAAGCATCCTTGTCAAGGTCAATTCTCAATAAATAATGAAGAACAGAATTCAGTCTTCAGAAGTATACTTTCCTTCACTGGATGCAAGCCACCAATAACTGAATTTTGCCGTAAATCATATGAATGTTAACTTAAACATAATTAAAAATGTATTGAAGAAAATTTTCAGAAGGCAACAACTGTCAGACTAAGCCTATTATGATTAGCTCCTACTTATTATCTTCCAAGGAAGCCTGTCTTGTAACCAGGGAAAGTAGTTACTGTCAACAACAGAAAACTTCTAACAAGGTGAATACATTAAAACAACAATCCAGCTACCGCTTCCCAGCAAAATTTATTAGGTGTAAAATAAAGGCATCTATACTCATGTCAAATCATTTAGTGAAGCTTTTATAGTTAGTAGTACTTAAAAGACAGATAAACCTCAGATCTTATACTACTGTGAAATTTTCTGTGAAAGGAAAAATAAAAGAAGCTTAGAAAAGGTTTATGTTTTACGTGAAAAGTATCTAAGAAAATAACCTTTGAATATTTTCTTTTTCTGATAAAGTATGCTCTATTAGAATTAAGTACAATAATCAACATATACACAAAAAAGTAGGTTTTTTCCTATGTGTAATTTTGTCCTTGAGAAAGAAACATGTATAAACAACTGTTCTGCTTTGAACTACCCAAGCACAGACTCTCTACATATTCAAAAAATTATCAAATCCTTACAGTCCAAAGCTGGAAATACTTTCATGAGACATTGTCTTTCTTCCCAAACTTCAGTCACTCTGTCCACAAAAATGATTATTTTTTCCACCACTAGACCCTAATTCAAGAATTAGCAAAAGTGTCAATTTTCCTGGTTGAATCTATACTGTGTCTCATAATAATGCCTGGAAGGTCCCATAGAAACCAAATTGAAACTCTTGAAAATGCAATAAAATTTTCTGAATGGTAATAGTCATGAACCAAATCAAGATAACAGCTGTTATTCTCAATTTACTAGCTGAGATGTGATGGGAGACAAAAGAAGTTCCTCTTGACTGTAAGTGATCATATCAGGTTGCTTTGTTTCCAGTACAAAATCAAACAGATTATTGATAAAATATGGCATAGGTAGACTCGCTTGTGTTTGTGATGAAAAAGAGTAGGATTATACTTGCTGCTGCTTAGAGATGGCACTGAATAATGCAAGGTATAACCACTCAATCTCAATGCAAAGTCCTACTGTCAGTAATTTTTATTTATTGTTAATAGAAAAAAAATCTCTTCTTTACAGCAAGATAAGTGTAGCTGCAATCAAGAGCTTGATCTGGAGCTATGGATGGAGAACAAACTTAAGCCAGGAAGATAAACAAGTAACCAAGAAATAAACAGAGTAGGAGGTTTTACTGGGACCACAGTAGAGCCAATATTGAAAGATAAATCCCACAGGGTTGAATCATACAACAACTGGACAAATATCACCCACAAGACATGAAGGGGTGCCCTTAAAGAAAGAAAATTTTTTTATTATATTTCATTTTTCCTCTGTGCAATTTCAATAGCCTAAGTGTGAATATGTGTCAGGCTTGTACAGCCACTTTGCAGAAAGATGAGACTAATTATATCATTTTTTACTCTTTGGAGGGAAAAAAGATATGCTGACACGAAAAATAAAAACTGTTAATATTCTTACTTTGAAAGAAAAGAAGAAAATAATACTATATATATAGAAATTATTTCTTCATTCTGTCACTGCTTACTGTTTAAATGAGATTAGAGAAAAGTCTTACAGAATATATACTGTCAAGATTGGTGGCATAAATTCTTTCCTTTTTGACTTCGTATAGGCTAAATATTATGGTCTTAATTTAAAATTTCTTGCCATCAAAACTAAACTGAGTGTATTCCTAGATGGTTTGTCACTATGTTTCTTTTTATTAGTAATATTTTTTTTTTTTTTTAACTTACACAGACCAGTTTTCTTTCTGATAGAGGTGCCCACCTACTCACAATTAAAACAGTCAGGCCCCATTTCTATTAGAGTACCATTAGTCTTTTTCAGGTCCAATTTCAACCATAAGCTTGTTTTCCTGTTAAAAGTAATGTTGAGGCTCCTTTTAGATGTATTCTTTAAATTGTAGCAGACAGCAAATTGTGATTCACCTGTTGGCATTTCATATTCCTGATACACTGTCCTACTTACAGCTATCTTTATAAATTCTAAAAAGCACATCATCCTGATCATACCTGAAAAATACATTTTTAATTTAAGCAGCTGAAAAGAAATGTAAATTCCTTCAACTCTATATAATCTGGAATCTATTCATGCAGTTCATGCTTCAACTACTCAAGTTCATCATTTTGGCAAAGCCAAATATTCTTAACTAATCTTGAACGTATTTTGTACCCCATCACCTACCTTCTTAGGTATTCTTTGACCTTGATATTAAGCATTTATTAGCAGAACATCTGTTACTAGTTTACAAAAATTACATGCAACTCACATCCATTTTATCACAGTAACCTGGTTGCAACTAACAGAAACTGAAGATAAGTTTTTGAAATGAGTTAAGACTTTGAATGCTACCCCAGGGAAAGAACTTACAAGATTTTGATACAATTCTCATGAGAAAACACTTTCTAAAACTGGATTTCAAAATCCTAAGAATATCTAATACTGAGGGTAGGCTCTCACCTGAATGTACATATCAACAAATACTAAGGACTTGCAAGTCACAATAGTACTTTCTGGAGCTCTTATGGAAGAAAATACAATGCAACATAATAAAATAGTGAATACATTCAAGGAGAACAGAATTCTATCCCACACATTGTGAACTGTACATAAAAATATTTTCTTGGCTTATAGAAAACAAACAAGTTCAATTCATCTGAATTAGAATGCCAAATTACAACAAAAGGCAGCTAAATAGGAAGGAGGGATTTGTTTTTTGTCCACCCTCCCAGAAGAGGTTGGTTTTATTTTGGGTTTTGTTTAAATTGAGGAAAAAGGAAGCTGGGAGCTTACCTTTATCTTGAGCAGCAGCAGGAGGTTTTGGAATATGCACAAAATTATTGAGAATTACAAAAATTCTATTAAAATATGTAATGTACTTTGAAAGGAAAATGATTTCTCATTCTCTGAACAAAGCCAGAATTATCTGTTCATAATAAATCCGTATATGTATACCCCCTCTTTTACGTATTGAATCAATCTCTCATTATTTTTCTTAAATAGTGAGTGGCAACGTATTATATTTATTATATTATATTAACACACATAATGTATCTCAACAGCTGAAGATTTTGTTGTGCTTTTTTTCCTTTTCTTTTGCAGTTCTCAAGCCAATCGTGGAAAAATTCTGTAGAGATTTCTTTCCTTGGAGTTTGCTATTCGTACAGCTTATTCACGGAAAGACTCCAACTTATAATAAACTCATCTAACCTACATGGTGAAGGATGGTTCATTTAAATATTGAACTATATGAAGATGTTATCCTTTAAACAACTAAATATTCGAAGTCACATCCAAAATACAATGTAAGGAAATAGATATGCATTGATCCCGCTCATTATTTCTCCACTATCATTTCAGATACATATAAGACAGACATAAACACAGTTTCCATTGTGTTATATAACTAGTCTTAGGACTGTTTTACATTCATATCCAATAAACTTATTTCTAGGGAAGTCTTCCAACTCAATTGCTTTTTAAAAATTATCTCTGGTACGTTATGTACTAAAACCACTTCCTTGTTTTATAGGAACATTTCCTCTTAGATTAGCTACACAGAAACTATTTCTCTAGTGAAAAAGTGTTCTTTAGGTTAGTGGGAGTCTATTCATTATTGTTTCTTTTCCAATTTAATCTTCTCTGAAAGCTTTTTGTAGATATAGTACTTTCTCACTTGCAGTCCTTTATCTGAACAAATTGTTGTAACTTTGTTTTGGAGCTGACAATTTCTGAAAAGGGAGACTTTTCAGGCAAAATTTTAGCAAAATTTGGACTATTGCGACTGTATTATGCATAGTTAACACAAACACTGTGTGAAGTTACTGTCAAGTCTTCCAGTGCCATGCTAAATGGCATTTAGTATCTGCAAGTATCAGCGCCTCATTTCTTTCTGGTTTCTCATAAGGATGCTTAAGGTTGTAAATGTCTTTTACAGGACTTATGTTAAAGTGTAATAAACATGATAACCACCTAAAAGTTTTATCAGTGTTGTGGTTATAGCACAGCTAAATGTTTGGCAGCTAATCACCACACAGCCTCCTGCTAACTCCCTCACAGTGGGATGGGGGAAGGAATTGGAAAGGTAGAACTGAGAAAATTCATGGGCTGACATAAGGCAGGTAAAGCACAAACTGTGTGCACAAGTTGAGAAAAAAAAATTAGGAATTCATTCACTACTTCCCAACAACTGTTTCGGCCTCTTTCCGGAAAGTAGGGCTCATAATGAATAATGTTTTTTAGGAAAACAAATGCCATCACTCTGAATGTCCCACCTTCTCTTCCCCATTTTTCTTGCTGAGTAAAACATCAAATTTTATGGGATATCTACAGGTTAGTCAGGGTCACTCAAAGTCCACTGTCCTGGCTGTGTGCCCTCCCAACTTCTTATGCTCCCTGGAAGGGCAGTGTGAAAATTTAGAAAGACCTTAATGATATGCACGCATAATTGTGTTCGTAACACTGTTATGATCACAAATTCATAACCATGTGAGCCACTGTGAAGAAAATTAAGCAGCCAAACCCAATATGATCTTTTTTGATGTGTTTATAACATTGAAGCAAAGCTGTTAGAGAAGTTAGCTCATGCCTTGCTCCAGAGGTACACACTTGCACAAAGCATTTTAAGAGAGGTTCAAATGCACAAGAATTTGTAGGGTCCATAGCAGAGGGCAAAAAATCTGTTGTAATGGCAAAAATTATTTTGGGGCCTAAAAAGAGAGAAATGGGTGAGAAAAAGAGAGACTGATGGAGGAAGGGAGAAGGAAGGAACAGGAAGGGAAAATGTAAAATGATGGCAGGTTTGGAGGTTTTGGGTAGAGAGATGGGTTTTCTTCTAACAGAAAGATTTTTTTTTTTTTTTAATTGTTTAATACTGTTACATTCTTCAAGTAGAACTAAGTAGAATTCTAAGTACTTATCTAATTTGTAAGAAATGATAGATTGAATGTCTGAGAGTCATTTTGAAACCCATTTGGAAATGCTGTGACATTTTTTGTAGCGCGTTTGACATTGAAATGCATCTGTCTAAAGTGCTACAGGCAGTTACTGTTCAACCAGTTAATGCTATCATTCTTCTCTGAGGACTGTATCTTCCATAAGGTACCAGGCACAACCTAAAGTGATGTCTTATAGAAACCTACTTAGCCAATAAATAATGCACAAATTGTATGAACTGAGGGCAGCTGGAATAAATATGTTTTATATTTACTTTAAATAGTAATATGTAGTTTAATAAATCAAAACTCACCCACTGTGATATGCCTAATTCATTCTTTGCTAAAAAATCATAGCATTTTTTTTTCTGTCACATCTACTACTAAAATGAATCTTATGAAGTCTTATAAGTTTAATGTCTCTATTTAGAAAAAATATTCTAAACTTTATAAAGAGTATCATTCAAACATCAAGACGTTTCATGGAATCAGGAATAAGTAGTTGGTTCCTGTCGCTTTATAATTAAATCATTATATTATCTTTTTGGTGCAAATATGATTTATTTACAGAGAATTCATTATGTTTGCTTTTTCTTAAGTTGTCAAACTGCAAGATCTTTAACGTAAGTCTTACAAGAACCGTCAGGTTCTTGAAAAGTAGCATACACCAGGCTGTAGCTGCAAAGTTGTCCCATTAGTCTCTGTAATAAGGCTTGTTGGTTTTATTTTTGAAGTCACCCTGATGTGTACCATTTTCATATGGAATATTGTCTGCTTGCATCACTTTGGTACTCTCGTAGGTAATTTTAAAATAATTTTCTTCATGAAGAATGGCTCCAAACACTTTGCAATACACCCAAAAGAGCTTTTGTAACTTGAATATGCTTAGCTTAGTGTTCACAGGAGTTCATTTCATTCAAAGATAAACCACATAAAGGCTAACTCATAGTAATGGGGTGTTTGCTTCATGAAAGAACACCTGTTAAAAATCACTTGCATTTACACGGGAAACTAAAATTATTGTAGGTAGAGAAGATAATTGATTGCACTCTTAGCAGATAGATCTGCAAGTCTAATTCTAACCTTAATAGTTTCATTATTACCTGTTGGGGGAGGGAGGTGGAAAGAAAGAAAGAAAGACCACAAATTACTAAGAAATTTGTAGTATGGATTTATGAGGCATACATCTTCATAAAAAATTGTGCTTGCTACCTGGTCTCCTGTGATCCTGTATTAAGCAGACACAATCTAAATATGAGAAAGAGAGAGGCATTTCTTTTACAAATCTGTTGTGCAGTAAATAACAATAACAATTATCAGTTGCTGCAGATAGTAAAGTTTTTCACTATAGAGATTACAAATCTATATTACCATTATTAGTACATTTTTATTAGTACCATTATTAGTATAATCACAGGATTATTCAAGCTTGGACGAGATCTCAGGAAGTCACCCAGCCTAACTCAGAACAAGGTAAGCTTTGAGGTCAAGTAGAGTTATTCAGCCAGGACTGCACAAATTCTCTGTACAAGGAGTTTAAGTACTTGCCTGTCCTCAAGGTGAACAAGTTTCCCCTAATATCAAATGTGAAAATAAAATGAAAATAAGGCCATATGTCTGTGCCAAGAATGCTGACTTGGTCTATATCTTTCAATTGAGAAAAGAGAGCCATGACAAAATAAATTACTTTTTTCAAGATATCTTTTTTTTCTTAAAGTCCTAGTTGAGAGCAGCCCTGAGGAGAAGGACTTGGGTGTGTTTGTTGATGAAAAATTTGGCATGAATTGTCAATGTATGCTTGTAGCCCAGAAAACCAACTGTATCCTGGGTTGCATCAAAATAAGCATGGCCAGGATGTTGAGGGAGATAATTCTCCCCTTCTGCTTCTTCTTGTGAGACCTCACCTGGAGTACTGCATTTAGCTCTGGGGTCTTCAACACAAGAAGGATGTGGACCTCTTGAAGTGAATCCAGAAGAGGCTTCAAAGATGATCAGAGGACTGGAACACCTCTCCCATGAAGACAATATGAGAGAGCTGGGGTTGTTGTATCAGGTGATACCTCTAATACTTAATTAACATTAGTTATGTACTACATTGTGCTGAAGATTTGAAAAGGTTCTATAAGCTAGAAATTACACAGTATGACTGTGGTAATCACTGGCTATCATCTTTAGATGGGTACAAGGAGTCAGTGACATAGCTTAGATTTAATATCCTATTGCTGCTAATTAGGTTTGCTTCACTTGCTTCAGTTTCTTTTGCATTCTTGTCCTGTATCTTGTCATGTCCTTGATAGACGTAGGTGTCAAGTGATAAAATATAGTAATTGCCAGATATAATGCTGATTTCATCAGGCAAAAAAATTTAAATGTTTTATAGCTCATTCTTTGCTTCCTCTGCTCTGAACATTGCTTTACTAAAATGATAAAATATTGATAATATCTGTTTAGGTATAGCATGCAGTACATCAGCTCAGTAACTCCTTTGCCATCAAATAATGCTTATCTAGGACCATAAAGATAGAGGTTTTATTTTCCTCTACAAATCTGTGATCTCTCTACCAATTATCCCAGGCTCAAGATCAGCCAGGCAGTATGAGAAACAGCATGAGACAATAGCTCAGTGCTAAAGAGAAGCCCAAACATTTCCCCGAAAAACAACAGGGTTCATCTTTGCAAGGCAGGGGGTCAGTATCATCAGTAACGGAAGAATGGTTACCTACTGTGGGATAACCAGGGTTTCAAAAGTATCCAAAGCATTTCTGCTGTTCCAAGAGCTCACTACTGTTTAACAGCTGTCACAAGAAGGCTAATGACCACAGGGAATGTATTACATTTCCTGCTTCTGAGATAGTAATGTATGTATCTATCATTCTATATATAGATATACACATTCATTTGTGGTGTTTTTCATGTTACTGATGATAGCAGTATTAAGAAAGGGAAAAAAAGAGACATAGCTCCAATTAGTACTGTTTCTAAGGAGGAGATGCACAAGTTTGATGAATTAGAGACAGTGAAAATTGCAACACAGATTTATGAAAGATTCCTAGAATATACCCATGAAAAAAGTAAAATATGTAAATTACAGAGTTCACTGAAAATCAGAATATAAATGATAAAGTACTAGTATAAATTATCTAACAGATTATGCTTATTGTTTTTTTGCACTGGTGCCTACACAAGCTTGTACAGGTCTTGCTGTGGCAGTGAGCACAGACCATAAAATAAATGATAAGGGATTCTAAACCAAGTTGTATTTCAGATTTAACTTTGTTACCCCTTGATCTTCTACTACATATACATTAGAATCATTCTACACTTTCAAAACTTACTTTTTCAGTCTATTGTTAATAGAAGCAGTTGGAAATTGTATTCTTTTTTTATACGTCACTGTATGGAAACTGCTGAATCACAGCCTAAACCTCTGATTAACTACCTGAGATAAGGTGACCCAGGATAAGGGTAAGCTTGATCCATTCTTCTTTTACATAGCAACTTGTTTAGCCTAACTCTTCTGAATATTACCTAATTGTTACATCAGGATATTCACTGATTACACAGTAACATAAAATTGTAAAGGATATTCATGTTGTATAGGAAATTTTTTCAGATATTGTGTCAAAGTTTTTTGGTGTTTGTTTTTGTTGTTGTTGTTGTTGTTTAGGCTCTTTCAGACGTGGGACACTTCGGCTGCTTCCGCTACATATAGTGCTTTCATAATTGTTCTCTTGTTTTTTTCTATGTCAGTTGTTGGGGTTTTTTTTATATTTATTGCTGCTTGCATGTGTTTTTATGAAGTGCATATATTTCCTTACTGATAAGGAAATAGGGACTGATTTTTAAAATGACTTATCCAAACTATATAGTAAATTCACCCAGTCTGTAAGTAGATCCAGAGCTGCCCTATCCAGGTGCAGATTCAAGCACTCGCTGATTAACCTTCACGTAGTTGGCTATTGCTTTGTCTTCTGATTTGTCAGTATCTCTCTGCGTGTCCTCTCTACCCTGAAGGCAGTCAACAGTTTCTCCCAGTTTAGCATTGTCTGTAAACATATGTACTTTGTATGCCTTCAAGTTCTGCACTGAAATAATTTAAGAACACATTAAAGAGACCTGACCCTAAAATGGAGATCCATGAAACACTATGAATGACTGGCCACCAGTCTGATGTAAACCCATTTATTACAAACCCTTAAGTCTTACCCATCGTGCAATTCTTCACTCATCATATTGTATATCTCTTTAGCTGAATGCTGGACGTTTTGTTAAGGATACTACGGGAAAATATAAAAAGTTTGGCTGAAATTCAAGATATTACAACAGTTGTCTTCCTTGTCAATGGAGTGAACATCCTGAGAAGGAAGAAATAGAAACAATGCATATCCCATATAGTTCCTTGGAGATCAGAGTACAACATCTTTAAATCTTTTTCTTCCGCTGCAAGTTTCAAGGCATCAATTAGTGTCAGTTCTAACTTTTTTTTCTTCCATGGGAAAGAGAATTGAAACTTTCCGCTATAATCCAAAGTTCTGATATTAGTTTGATTATTAGTGGCTTACAGAGTCGTTAATAGTATCACATCTCCAAATTTTGAAATAGTAGTGAAAGTCATTCAAAGATGAATATACGTGATTTTGCTATAAAAATGTATGAGTTATCGCAGAGGATGGGTAATAAGTAGCAGTTGACTAAAGCTTCTGGAAGAACAGTCCAATTGGTTCCAAATGTACCTTCTGGTAGAAGATACTGTTGTGATTCAACCACCTCCCAGGCTACCCAGGGAGGTGGTTGAATCACCGTCCCTGGATGTGTTTAAGAGTCGTTTGGATGTGGCTCTCAGAGATATGATTTAGCAGAGGGTTGTTAGAGTTAGGGTACTATGGTTAGGCTGTGGTTGGACTTGATGATCTTTGAGGTCCGCTCCAACCTGAGTGATTCTATGATTCTATGATATGCCATGAGTGTAAAAAAAGCAATGCAAAAGTAGACTTTTTTCCCCATTATGTCTTACTTTAGGCATCTCCTGACTACTTTATACAATCAAAACAAGGAATGGAACCTGGAGGTAATGGAAACTCTCATTGCTGCTCCCTAAGTTTTGATGAATGTATTTCTGAACTATGGAATAATTTTGTAAAGTGAATTTTGTTTGACAGTGTCTGAAGATGTTTCAACACCTACAAGTTCTTGGAGGGATAAGGATTTCTAAGGACTTTTGTTAAAATGTGTAGAGTCATATAAGCCTTTCTTCAGCAGCAAACAGATTTTGGAAATTAGACTAAAGTGTGCATGTTGCTTCATGGCTTAGAAAAAGGCCAGAAGTTCTCTTGGCTTTATGGCTGGAGTGAGTAAACAACTATAGATGAGGCTGTGTACCTCCAATACAGTAAAACAATCCATACTCTTTAAGAATCACAAAGGCCAGATCCTTAGGCATAGATCAAGCAAATTAGTTATATTAAAGATGTTTAATCTGGTAATTTTGAGTTCAAACAGAACATCATTACTCGTCTGCTTCACTTTCATGTTTAAAGTGAAAACAACTGCAGGAAAAAACTATTACTTAAAATATTCAGGACAGCAGTGTATGTCTCAAGAGACAAGACTTTTGCTGCTAGTTTAATTAAGAGACGAAAAAGCAAGCTTCAAGTGCTATTTACAGGTTCTTGACATATTCACTAATGAATCATAGGAGGTTGTAAAGGTTATTCTGCCTATTACAAAAGAAGTTTTTACTTCTTTTACAAATACAAAAGTTGTTTTTTTAACAAACGTATCTTTTCAAAGTTTTACTCCCTTCATGTTAGATCAATGTGACTAAAACAAGAAACAAAGATTTTTTTACTGTTTCATCTATCTCCTTATTTGAGATAGCGGATGGTGGTACACTGTTACATTCATTGCTGTATTAGAAGGAGTTAAGTATAATATTAGCACAGTTTTTTTTACCACTCCAGAACACTTAATTTATTTTTAGGAATATCAGAAACATTTGGTGTAGCTGCAGGCGCAACAGATAATGAAGGACTTCCAAAATTCAGTACATTAGTTGCTCTAGTATAATCAATCTTTCTTCTTTCTGTCATGCGTATTTATTAACCCAATTGGCATTTTTTTACTTTTTCTTTAATTTTTTTTCTCAGGCACAGACACACACATACTTTGTTCAGAATTTATTTGTTGCATTAGACACTAACTCAGCTAAAACAAAACAAGAAACAACTCTTCCAAATAAGTGGTTTTAGGACTGACAGAAATGATACCGCATGCTGCCACTGATATAAGAGGTGCTGCACAATTGATAGCAGCATCTGCATTAGAATCATGTTAAAATTGAGATTAGAGTTTTAAATGTGCCTTATATAATGATATCTTGCTCTTCTTCTGTCTCCTATAGAACTGATATTTGCTTTCTTCATCTGTGCCTTGCTAAAGAAGATAGATTTTTGGATAGTGTTTATAGTTCCTCTTTTTATTTAGAGTGCTGCTTAAGTTGAATAGTCTACATTGGAGAGCTATTGACTTGTCCTTATGAGAAAGAACACAAGTGCACCAGGTCAAAGAGTCTTCATATTTCTGTTTGAAACATCTTTTTGTTTCTCTGTTACCACTACTTTACTAAAGGGGAGAGAATAGCTAATTATATAATAAATTATATTTTAAATGTTTCATTATTCATCTTAAAAATAAAATCTCTTTTCTCTTTATATGAACAGAAATTAAAGATTAGGATTTAGTAAGGAAAACAAAATGACTGACCATACCATGCCTAGAAATGTAGAAATGGTAATGAAAGCTATGCAAACTTGATAGAGCAGAAGAAAAGCTAACATTCAAACCTACTTCAAGAGTGACTGTGATTAGCAAATTAGGTACAGCTTGTGGTAACGTGGCTGGAAAAAGGCTGTATCTCTGCCTGCATAGGCCCTTAGATACATTTCTATGTCTGCTTCAGCATCACTGCATTTTGTGCATGGAATCAGATTTATCAGTCACCAGCAGCCAGCAAAGGGTACAGAAAAAGAATGGATGGGAATTATATTTCTGCTAGCAGCAGTTGTTTTCCTTCTGGCAAGAGATTTTCTGAGGACCTTAAACAGACCCATTTAATTTCTAGCCATCTCATAAAAGCTGTATTTAGATTTGGAGGATACTAATTCCTTCAACTCTGCCACTCATTCTGTTGTGTTTGTAGCAGGTGGTACCCGGAAAGATTCAGTTGCAGTCAAACTGAATGGATTGTAACTCCTTCCCACCCACTCCCATAACCTCTGAAAGTTTGACCATGTTAGGAGCCAGGCCACATCTGTAAGCACCTCTACTCCCTCTGGTGAAAACAGGTCACTGAAGAGCTCTATCCTCATGCTGAAGTTAACTAGGATTGAAAAGAACTGGCTTTATGAACTCTGAAGAAGCAAAAATATAAGGTATAAGAAAAACATTTGTAGCCCTTTCCCCCTGTTCGCTGTCAGAGGACATTCTTCATTGGGTTAAACATCATGAAACTTCCTTTCTTGGGGTAACTGTAGAAGACAGTGAGACTTCTTTGTGGGACCAAACAGCCGGCATGTGAAATCATTCATGTACATTCATTTAATATAGAAACATTGTTCAAACTATAGGCATGTCTTAAAGGAAAGCTCTTTTCTGGATTTTTTTTTTGGGGGGGGGGGGGTAGGGGGGGGGGGGAGGGCGGGGCAGGGGGGAGGGCAGGAATAGACATTATCTGCCTCCTACATCCCATGCTAATTTTGTGCAAATAAAGAAATAGCATAAAGGAGAAGACCCAAGAAGATCACAGATCAGAAGGCTATTTGTAGTTCTTATTATGGTTAAAATACAAAATAAAAAAAAAAAAAAAAAAAAAAAAAGAAATACAAAAGCAAAGTGGCAAAGTGAAACCTCCTGATCTCCTGATTTCCATATTGTACAGACAACATTGTCCATTGTTAATAAATAACTTTTGATAATTTCTTATCAGAAATGCTTGAATTAATTGATAAATTTTCTTCTAAATGAAATAAAGTAAGGGATTCAGAATCTTGAATCAAGTTTAAGAGCAAAACCAACTGTTATATGAATGGAAAAGAAAACTCATTTGGAATAAGTGAACACAGTTTTTTTATATAGAATCCTACTCTTTCACACAGTAATCTTTTCAATACTTTTCTAGTAGTCCTGCCTGTAACTTCCACATCCTTCCATCTCTTCTTCTATGAAAGAATTAGAATGAAATACATTCCTGAATCCCATAGCAACCTATGAAGAATATGTAACTTCTTTCCCATATTATGTATTTTACTATCTCTTTGGTGTTTTTCATAACCACTGAAAAAGCAGGCTTAATACTGCAGTTTGAGTACTGCATAGGACTTCTTGAATATGAAGCTGTAACTCTCAAGGTAGGTTTGGATTTTTCTCTAACCATTTACATTAAAATATCGTTCCTCCAACTTCATTTAGAATGAAAAAGGGAAAACAAATTTACTTCATTGGCTGTTGTAATGTCTGTAATTTAAATACTTTGTCAAAAAGGTGAAAGGTGCTTTGAATTCTTTTACAGTAAGTTTATTACAGGTACATAAAGGGAAGCCTAGAGGAAAAAAGTACATACGTAAATCTCAATAGTAGTATTCCTAGAATGTGAAGGGGGAAATGTAGTGCACTAAGAGTTTCCATATGATATCAACAATTAAAAGAGACCTCAGTTCTAATCAGGAGAAGGAATAATTGTTACTTATTTTCTCTTCTGTTCTTCTAACAATAGCTCACAGTTCTCACAAACATTTGAAACTTAAAAAATAATTTTAAAAAGTCCTCTGCAATAAAGCCACAGAAAAAGCTGGAAAATATTGGTAGGGTAGCTATGGTGACCACATGGAAATCTACTAGACAACACTTACTTCTTAGGTGAAATTTTCATTGATTACTTTTAAGAAGTCGTATTGTGCTCCTGAAAAAAGTCTTTCCTACACTTCACTGTTGGAAGAAAGATAAGAAGACACTATTACAAAAATAATTTTAAAAAGATAACTGAAATAATGCAAGTAATCAAACTGTTTTAGAGATTTGCGTACAAAGAAGGTTTTGTTTTTATTCTCAATGCTAAAATCTCTACTTCCACAATCCTACTAGGATTTTCCAAAGAATAGGAAAACAGCATCTGTTCAATAAAAGAATTCATAGTTATGAAAAAAATCGGTAGAAACTGTATAACCAGTGTATCCAGGAAGAAAATCTGATTATCTAGATTTTAAAGAAATGAATTTTATTTTCTTGTCATTAAATACACTCTGTATTGGTAGAAAGTAGCAGTTCTTCTCTGCCTTGGAGATAATTAGCAAAATCATTATTTAGTAAAAGTTGATTTTATAGTAGAAGTTACCTCAGATGTAGTTAATCTGAAGAAAAAAACTGCTAAAAACCCAAAGGCTGCAGTGTTGTTTCATTAAGATACGAACAGGACCAGATATTCAGTAGAATGAGAACTATGGATTTTATTGTTCAGAAAGTATGTTTTTAATTTTATGTAGCATTAATACATTTTCCACAAGAATTTGTCATCATGTTTAAGACAGACCACCAAAATAACATCCTTTACCAAAGGATGCCTTAACAAAGAAACACTAAGGTAACATGAAGTATTTACTTGGGCATGTAATACACGGCAATTTCAGTAATCTTAGAGGAACAGGGGTGAATGTTTATAATTTGAAATATTGCTACAGAAAAAAACTTGTTGTTTCCAAAGTCGTATTTTCTTTCACATTTTCTCTAGTGCCAACTACAATGTTTTGTGTTCATAGAAGTTGGGTGTATTTGGATTTTGGAAGGGTATTAAATCTTACTTTTATTCTAGAATGTTGAAAACTGTATAAAACTTATTTAGAAGTTGTATGTTGTATTCTTCAGTAACAGAGAATAACTGTATTTCAGAAACTTGCACCTTCTTTAACACAGAAGTGTAAGTTTAATAAGAAATAGGCAGCTAGGCACTGCCTCACTGCTCTGTCCTCCCCTTCTCAGAAGGGCAGCCATAGAAAACATGATTAAAAAAACAAAAACACAGGAAGGAGCCATTTAATACAAGACAAATAAAGGCCAAGCAAAAGCAAAAGGAAAAACAAAACAAAACAAAAAAAACCTCTCTACTTTCCATGAACAAGATATGTTCAGATACTCCTTGGGAAGCAAGGCATTGGTACATACAACGGTTTCTCAGGAAGCTTGGTATTTTCTAAATAAGAGTCCCCACATCAGCCAACCTTTATTGCAGAGAGACTGCTCCTCTGGCTGCTAACCATTAAATGAGAGTGAGGAAGCCCACCCCTTCTGGTTGTACAGGTTCACTGCTTGCACCTGTGCACCCTGGGTTAAGCCATGCCTTCTTACCTGGAACTCAATCACTGATTCAGGCCATGACCTAGCAATTCCCATACACTCCTAAACTATTCTAAGAAATGGAGTAGGCTAGATACACAGATACATCATAAGAAAAATGTATGGTACAGTAGAATTATTTGCATTCTGAAGGCTTCCAAGCATTTTTTGAAAACGTTCAGTGCATCATCAGACAAACATATCTGCCAGTTGTGCTAACAGAAGCCATTAGGATCCTGGGACTTCACACAAATCATGCATGTCCTCATAATTTTAAAGTCCATACAGTACATTAAAAAGTGTGATGGTATTCATTTTGGTCTTCTGGTTGGTCATGAGGAAAACAAAAGATGAGGTTCCTTTGTAACTAACCCAGGTCCATGGGAGCTTCAAAAATACTATTTCTAATGATCTGTCTTGGCCTGCAATGTTGCAAAAATCAGAATTCTCTAAATGTCTTTTACTTAGCCATGTGATATGGTCCTTTTTCCTATAAAGTAGTGTCATTTTGCTTTCATGAAGCCAGCTAAATCTGGTGGAAAGGAAAGGGAGCTAATATTGTGAGCTAAGAATCTCAATGCATTTGTATGAAGCTCTGCCATTAAGTGACATGCGAGTGCAATTAGGCTAGCTGTATCTTAACTGTTTTTACACTTCGTGGTATTAGCTGTAATTAAAATAGCTAAAAGCTTGCACTAGAAGCCCCCTGAAAACAAATTGATTCAAGGTGTAGCATTAGAGTAGACTATCCTTATTCATGAAGTAAGTGGAATTATTTGGTTTGTTTTACTCATGGAATTAAATGAAGAAATGAAATTACAGACATTTGATGCTAAATAACTATTCCTTTACAAAGGTTTGTTATAACCTAAATAAGTCATATAGAAGTTAAAATGAGTCATTTTTGTTCAGTGTTTCTACATAGACAAGACTTAAACTGCTGTTTTTGGCAACCATATCATCACATGAGAAAACTTACATTGTGATTAGGGTGGATGTAGACGCTTCTACTACTTTTACTGCTTTCAGACAAAAGGAAGATAAGTTAAGCTATTGCAATTATAATAAGACTTTTCTGCTTTAG
The DNA here is from genome assembly GCA_030625065.1 of Alectoris magna. Classification (NCBI taxonomy): domain Eukaryota; kingdom Metazoa; phylum Chordata; class Aves; order Galliformes; family Phasianidae; genus Alectoris; species Alectoris magna. Next base: position 72,545,240 of record CM060561.1, on the reverse strand, counting down.
GGATACAGACAACTATTTTCTCCAATACAGTACACTTGCAACCATGATAATTAGTTCTTTGTTGGTCTGTTTCTGGTTTTATATTTACTTTTCTATCTCCTAAAACATTTGTAGATTCTATACGATATTCTCAAGATAGCGTTTACCGTGTATCTAACAAAATGTCAGAAAACAGTAGTATATGTTTTCTTAGAAGAGCTCTGGCTTTTTTCATATTCATATCAAAATTTTTTTTTCTTTTTTTTTCTTTCTTTTTTTTTTTTTTTCTGGATGACCAGAGAAAAGAAAAATACAAACCTTTTTTTTTTTTCATCTTTAAAGAATATTTTCTTCCTTTATATCCCTTTGGGATCCATCTGTTTAGAAAGTAGAATAGACCAATTGCAAAATAAACAGAACCCAAAATCTTCTAAAGAAAAAGCTATGTTTGCAACTCAGTTTTCACAAACCACCTAATGTAGGAGGAAACATGCATTTAGTGACTATTACAGTAAAGTTTATCTTGCTACAAACTTATGGTAAGTTTTGTTATTCATTTTGTCTGTGATGAAGTCTAAAAAAAGGCCATGTTGCAAGAAGTAGATTTGAATTTGATTTGACACCCAGTCAGGTAACTAAGAAAGCTCTGTTACATTTTTGTTGCCCATGTACACATAAATAAATCTGTCTTTCTGCCTGCTACTCATTCTTTAGAGATCTCTGGCAAGGTCACAGCTGGACTTTTCATCTTTTTGGTCAGTACCACTGAATAATTGCAAGGGTTCTCCTGATCTACTGCTACTGTAAGCTATTAGAAATTTACCATCCATCTTTCCTCAGGGGAAGGAGGAATTTTGTTGGCTTATGTTGTAAACTTGATGTTAATGTAACTCCTCTTTGACAATGCCACCCCACAGCAGCCAAGCTGATTCACTGCTGCCCTGAAATAGGATTCAGCAAATAATTCATAGGGCTCTCTCAGCTTTTGCAATACCTGTGACTAACCTGTTGCTTCTGAGCTTTAAGATGTTATTCATGTTTGACAACAATCTGATAAATGACTGCTATTCACTCTGTTCATGTATATACATATGATAAGTTGTGAATAAAGAGGAAAATGGGGATTTGGGAGATATTTTCTAAGCAAACATTATCTTGTTTTTATTGTTAGACCACCAGTATTTCTATGCTAGCATTATAATTTATTAATGTATGTTTATACTTCAATGTTAGTCCATTTTAATCTCTTTATGAAGAGGTTCTCTCCTATTCTGTTGTAAGCACAGTGAATTTAACAGCAAAATAATTCAAACACAGAGATACCTCACTCAAAATCCATTGAGCTTTGTATCTTGGGGCTCTTCTGCAGTTTTACCTTACCTTTTATCCTTACATGCTGGGTATGATGTAGGATCCACATTACAGTCTAAAAAAGTTTTACAACAGCACTTTGAAATGTTTGCTTGGGAAAGCATTCCTGAAACTATTCCAATGGTTTTTGTCTTTCCAAGTGAGCTACAGATGTAGAAACAAAACAGTTTATTATATATTATTTAAAATAGCATAGACTTTACAGTTTATGATGAAAAAAAAAAAACAATCCTATGTCCTGTAACCGAAAAAATACTTTTCCCTTGTTTCTTCATAAAATTTTCTTAAGTCTATATGCCACAGAAGAACTGCTATAAATTCCAGCAGTGAGAGACAATTACTCTTATAGTAATTAATAACTATTTCTACTTTGGATAGACTATGTATCCTTAGCTTCATTTTATACTTGTGCATTTCCATCCAAGCTCTTCATTAAATTTATTTCTTTATATATATTTTTAGTATGTTTGATGACTTCCACTCTTAAATGGGCAGTAGTAAGATTTGACAGTAAGCTAGTGAAGAGATAGTAAGGGAAAGATTACAGCATTTCTTAATATGAGGATAACGTGCTAAATACATGATAAGGACTTTGTGCCATATACCTTCTGCTCTATTCATGTGGGCTGAGCCTCTTTCAGAACTGCTGAAAGACCACGGGTTGCATAAGTGACACATTGAGAGCCACTGCTAGTTAATTTGCCTTAAGAAGACATCTCCCGTCAATGAGAGCTTACCAAAAAAAGAAAGAAACGGGTGTAAAGAAAAATCATTCTTTTACTTTTAAATCTCCAAAGAGATCTCTGCAGTTGGGATTCTGACCAAAATTCTGCACCTGTGGAGTGTTTCATAGGTGCTCAGCGGTCACTCTGTGTAATTCTGTTCAGGTTTTTGATCCATGCTACTCATTGTTTATTATTTGAATTGCACTTGTATACTCTGCTATTGGAGGTAGATACACAGAAAAATGTAGGTATATATGAAGTCTTTATGGAGGCAGATCACAAACAGTAAACTTCATTAAACTAGCTATTTTTTCTTAGCAATATTGACAGCCAGTCCAAATTGCTTTTTTTCCCTTTCCTATTATTCCTTCAAATGTATTAAAAAAAAAAAAAAAAAAGCAAACGTACATTTGTTCTATAAAAAGCCCTTGATAGGGTAAAATTAGTCAGAGATAACAAAAAAGACGAATCTTATTATTGGCAAACCCCTTAGTAACCCACAGTTTAAGCTCCCTAGGTACTTAAGAGTTCCCTTCAAAATTTATCTTCCTTCTAGGAAAAAAACATGCCAACCAATGTGGATTTACTTTTTCTCTGTGTATTCCATGCTGAACTATGATCTGGAAATTAATAAGCAAAATCATATAACTTAAATCTAGACCTGGATGCACACTTCAAAAACTGTAAGGCTTTAACACATGAAGTTAGGGTCAACTCTACTGCAGTTTCATCTGCAGTTTTAAAACACTCTAAATACCTGCGTTTAATGAAGAGTAGGCACTATTAATTTAATCTAGCACTGTCAATATATCACTGTCTGTAGTCAAAACCAAAGTACCTGATGCATAATATTACGAAATAAAATGACGTGCTGTGATGTTTACTTTTGCTATATGCATTTCTTCAAAGAGCTTACCCTTCTTTGGGGTAATTTCTCTACTCTTATGGTAGCAGAAAATAGGCAAGGAATGAAAAAAAAGTATGTAAGCTATCTAAAACTCTCAGTTAAATTCTTTTTAATTCTATACTTTGTTTTTGTCTATACCAAAAATTGTGACAGAATGCACAACACAAATGCAGACTAATGCATGCAGAAAAAAAATGACGAGATGTGACTCTAGGAGGTGAGCTTTCCAGTAGTTACATATTCCAGACAGAAATCTCTATAAAATATTGCATTTTTATCCCTGATGCCAGTAGTTTTTACAATACAAGTGAAAGAATAACAGATTGCTCTTTAAAGGTGGCAGCACAGTGATTGAAATGAGCAATGTTCCTATATATAGAAAGCAACAAGAGCCTTTCCTCTGTCTTTAGTGGTGTATAAATCAATTAACCTTGTAGAGACAAATCCAGATTTATTTATTTATTTTGCATGATTAGGAGCATTTATGTAGAAAAAAAATCCTGTAAATGCAAAATATACCTGGTAGACTACCATCTTAGCTCAGCCACTACAAATATTACTTTCTTGCCTGTTTTGAAATACTTAATAAAATACAAACTAGCCAATTCGCCAATTCCCAGTTAAAAAACAAATACTTCTTCAAGAATGTGAAATTGAAAACCAACTCAGTATATTAACCTTTAAATCAACATAGAGAGACTCTACCACTGGGGAAGGAGCTCAGAAAAGTAACTGTTATATATATATATATATATATTTTTCTGGAAGAATAAGATTTAGTGGTCTCCAAACGTTCTGAAACATTTCCTGGTCTCCAAACATGGCCCGATATAGTGAAATAGCTGCTTACAGAGCCCAATTAGTAGACTATAATAATAAATAGAATCTATACATATATGGTCTCGTTTTTCTCTCTCAGAAGCTATATCTGCAAAATGATATTCTCAAAAATAAAAAATGTATTTTACTGAAAGTGCTCTCCTGATCATTTTTTTTCTATTTAATTGCATGGAAAGAAAATACTTTTTTATTCCCAGTGGCAGAATGAGTTTTAATGGTCCAGTCACCACATGAGCTGTCTCTGAAGGTTTTAATTCCAGGAAGAATCATTCAGTTTTGATGGGCATGTTGATAGCAACAAGCCAGAAACCATTTCACTGATTTATCAATGTAGGTTAGCAACCTGTCATTTTAAAAGATAAATTTTAGAAATGTAACCAGATAACTAGGTCCCACAAAGGACACAGCAAGACATGCCCACTGAAACCTATTAAAGAAATATCTGCCTGAACAAGGAGCATCGCAATCATAAAGTCATTTTAATGAAAGGAGAAGAAAGAGGAGGAAATTTTAGAGATGGAATCTGATGACTAAGACACTTTTCAGTATTAAAAAGAAAAGTGGTTATCTCAGACTAAATTTCAGAGGGAAGCAATTATGAGGATTTTTAATAGCTTCCACTGGAGATCCTTCCTCTTTTTCAGACATAAACATTCAAGATAACAAGTTTTAGACGACTTTGCTTCCAAACTGATACATCCACAGATTCTTCTGTTTATTTGTTTATCTGTCATTTCTTGGAGCCCAATCGCAATGATATGCAAAATTGTTTGATTCCCATAGAGACAGGTGCAATCCTGACTTTTTCTTTTGAAACATGCTTTTTATTAACCGCTAGATCTGTGAGATTATCTTCTTTACTATTGCGTTAACTAATAAAGAGTGCCAGCAATACTAAAATGATATTCACATTTCTTCCTCAACCAATATTTCCTTTTTCATTGGATCATTCAGTTGGGGACTTTCACATCTTTTCTTTGAGCATCAGCCTAAACACTCATCATTTACTTATAAGGCGTTGTAAGAGAGCGGAAGGTCAAAGAGAAGAAAGGAGAAGAATACACAAAGATGAAAACTAGAAAACCTAGCTATAAGGGTTAAGGTGGAGCCTATCTGTGAATATGAGTTTCCCCTATAAAGTACAGGCAATTTGTTTCCTAAATGCTTCGTTCACTTACTTTTGTACCTTTGCTTTGACCCAAACTTTCCTCTCTTTTTCCCATTGACTCCGTCATTTAATCTTCTCATTTATCCATTAATCATTTGGCTGTACCAACATACACTGCTGTCAGAAATATAAAACATTTCCTGTGTTCACTATGATTCTTAGTCTTGTTGACAGCTGTAAAGTGCAACCTCTTACACTTTATATAGGTTGAGAAGTAGAATGGTGTTTCAACAACAGTGTGATCAAGAGTTTGAACTTCGTCAGTTCAGATTGTAACTCAATGTTTCTCATTTTCCCATGAGAAGGTAAATGAGCACAGCAAGCAAGACTGGGCATCTTCAACTACTCACCGCAATATCTCTTTTTTACAAGCAAGAGAATTGCATGCATGCACAGGCTCATGAAGGAGTGAAAACTTCATCTCAGTTTGACCGTGTATTATCGGCTCAATTGTGTCTTGAAAAATGGGAATGAGAAACACAACAGCAAAGTTCTTTAAGGAATAAGGCTTTTTCTTTGTTTAGGACAGGTCAGAGCATGGTGAGGCCTCAATTTCACCTTTGCTTCCCTCTGCCTTTTCAGCATCCTAGAACAGCTAGATGATTACACCACTCCAGTAACTTGGCAAACTAGATTAAATATTCAGAAGGATTCAAGAAGTCACATATTCTCACAGTCAATGCTTAGAGATGAGTTGTTTTTTAAAATAATACTATTGCTGTGAATATTGCACTCCTGAATGTATGCAGGATTGAGCTCTGAAAAATCCGGTTTCTGAAAATTAGGTGTTAGAATCAGTGCATGGTAATGGGTGCATGATAGATGAAACTAGCTACCTCTGAATCAGTGGATTCAAGCATTCACAGAAGTGTCAATAGGCATGAATTTGGCCGGTGCTAACTACTGTCTTCCCCAAACAATTTCCTAACATTTTTTTGTTAGTTAAAACATTATCACAGGTCAAAATTAACAGTCATTCATATTGGAAGGTGTCATATAGAAATGCTGTTTATTTATTATAATTTAAACCAAGATCAATTTTTAAATGGTGTATTAGTTTGTTAATAACACAATTAACAGAACTATACAAGCTGATGTATATCATTATGAGAACAGATAAAGCAGATCACCAAACATTCGACAGACTTAATGAACCCATTCAAATTTCTGATAACCATCCTATAGCTGTTCCCAAAGAATTCTCATCACACACCCACACAGTGTTGCATACACAGCATGTGTAGCTTGCAAGTGACAAGCTCAGTCTGATCACAGGTTGCACACAACTTGCACACACCTGCTATGAGTGCCCTCATTTCATGGGTGAGTGCAAAACCTCATGTGCACTCCCCAGCATTATAGCTCACAGTTTATCAGAATGGAAACCTTGTCCTTTAACACACAGACAGTACACAGTTTGCTGTACACCTGGGAAACATTCCTGTTTGCTGCTCTATACGGTAACATGATAATTCGGTGTCCTCATTCTCCCACTGTCCTCCAGCAGTGTCATTTTAGTAGGCATGACAACTTCACACTTCCCTCCATTGTGTTAAAAAGCCACCAGAGAGCAGCAGATATCTGAGCCACAACCAAGAAAGGATATGGTTCTTATGTAAGCTAAAAAAAGATACTAAAAGTCAGCTAACTTGAACATAAACAGCAAAAGGAAGAACAACAAGACTTTCAGGAGATGGAGTGTTCCAAAGCATGCTGGCAGAAATAGTGGACTGCATGCTGGAGTACTGGAAGCCCAGCAGTGACTGCAACATGGAAGTGAGTTGCTTCTTAAGACGCAGAAGATGAGATGACAGTGGAGAATCATAGAATCACTTGGTTTGGAAGGGACCATGAAAACCATCTAGTTCCAATGCCCCTGCCACAGGCAAGGTTGCCAATCACTAGATCATACTGCCCAGGGCCCTATCCAGCCTGGCCTCGAACCCCTCCAGGATATGGAATATCTGTAAGTTCTCTGGGCAACCTGTTCCCCTGCCTCACTGCCTTCTGAGGAAAATCTTCCTCCTAGTATCTGATCTCAATCTCCTCTCTCTTAGTTTGAAACCACTCCCCTTGTCTTATCATTGTTAGATCATGTAAAAAGACCATCTCTCTCCCATTTATAAGCTCCTTTTAAACAATGGAAGGCCGTAATGAGGTCTCCTTGGAGCCTCCAGACTGAACAAGCTCAGCTCTCTTTGAATTTTCTTCATGAAAGTGGTAACTCTAGCCCTCTGATCATCCTTGTGGTCCTCCTCTGGACCTGCTCCAACAGTTCCACATCCTTCTTGTTCTGAGGCCACCAGGTTTGGATACAGTACTCCAGATGGGATCTCACTCAATAGATCTTATATGTTGGCTGGAAGAAACAGTGATTCACTTGTTTGCAGGAATAATTAAGGTGTGTAACATTTCACAGCTGTTTTACAGATGCAATAAACCAAAATTGAACTTCCATTTTGCTGTATGATATAATGTAAAGATCATTGGAATAAATCAATGTTGATACAGCCATGTGTACAAAGCAATCTACCTACATGAAGTGATACAAAGAAGACCACAGTGTATTGTTTAATTAATGAAAAAGAGAAAGTAAGAGGAAAATAAAAAAGCCATACTTCATCAGTAGTCTAGTTATATCTAGACTATTTTGTTTAAGTACTGCCAGTAACTACAGCAGTGAATGCAAGATATAGGGTTTTCTTTCAAGGACTGGCAACTTCATTTAAGTCCAGTGATCAAAAATTCCTTAGTGTAAAGAGTTTTTATTCTTTCTTTCTGGAAAAGTAAGAGGAAAGAACAAGACATAAATCATCCACTCATATTTTCTCTGGAGGTGTTTGGAGTGACAGTCTAGTAATCAGAGGTGATGAGCAGTGGAGTTTCCGCTTAGCAGAAAAAGCCAAATTTTCGTATTTTATCCCTTTTTGAACTGGAAAGTAGAAGTGCATCCACATTTTCCATTTGTGAATTTTTAGACAGCTCTAATCCATGCTTCTGAACTTAAAGACTAGGAGGGTAATGGATGCCCAGAAAGGCTCAGTGAGGGAAATCACCTCTGACTGAAGAGCTCATTTCTCTACGGCCAAGTTTCCATTCAAAAGAACTAGTGATTCCTTGCTACTCTCCCATGAGGGATGTGTTGCTACACATTGTGCAGATGATAAGAAACAGTGCTGACTGAGACAACTTTTCTCAGAGATGTGACAGAGAGGACGAGCTGTAAGAAATGACACCACAAAGCAATTTGCTGTAAATGTCACAAAGGTGGCCTTATAGCAAAAATGAGAATCTTTAATGCAGGAGCAGAAGACAAAAACTCTGGTTAGCCCTTCTTTTATCCCTCTCAAAAACAAATACTCGGTATAACTTCAGCACTAATGTGGATTGTACAGCAACTCTTCCTGGAAGAAACGGAACCTAGAAGGCTTCTATTTGGCCTGAATCTCATTAGCTGCCCCTAAGACTCTTAAGTAACATTCCTGACTATTGAGCTCGAGGCTTTGTTGTTTTACTGTCATTATTTCTTGTATTAAATAATGTGAATGATATTTTGAAGAGCTGGTTAAAAAAATAAATAAATAAGGGGAGTTGGGGGGGGGGAGTTGGGGAAGGGGATTTGTAGTAACCCCGTCTGCTAGTTAGTGAGGATTACAGCTGCACAGAAGGCTTGACTATATTAATAACAAATTTGCTAGTGCCTTTGTCTGTGTGGAGGGAAAATTCTACATTAATTTATTGTTTGTTATTTTATCTTAGTGGAAACACAGTGAGGATGAGATATCAATAAGGCAAAGACGGAGCCAAATGTTGAAGTATTGTAGTTATTTCCAAAGAGGATCTGTTCATGCCTGCTGTCTCCTTCTTAAGACTTCCAACCAAGTCACAAAATCCTTCACCTCATCCATCTGTAGCCTACAACCTTTTCAGGTAAGCTCTTTGTTACAGACAGATAAGGCCAACCTTTCAGATACTGTTTGGGTGGTAACATCCCTGTACCAATAACTTGTGCTTTATCTGAGATGGTGAATTTAACCAAAATTAGGTAATGAAATGTATGGACTATTTCTGGGAATAAACTCACCTTCTTTCCTTCCTTTAAGGATAGGTAGTGAAGCTAATGCCTGTTAAATGAAAAAAGTAGGTGCTGAAAACAAATGTAGTTTTTATGCTTTCCTCCACATTATGATTATTGATGTCAGTGTGCAGGTGATAAATAAGAGCAGGCAATGCATGTCTCAGTCCAGTGAGCCTTGTCATCAGAGGTCAGATAGAAGCCTGCAGCTGAGAAGGGTCAAGCTGGCGAATGAGAAGGGAAAGCTTGCTGAGACCATAATCCCTTCACTCATGTCAAAACAGATTTGATCTATTGTTCAGCCTGTGGAACCCCTATTACCTTTAAAAGCCATTCCCTTGAAAGCATTCAGAAGCCTGTGGATGGGAAACTAGAAATGAGCACTGTTTAAAGGAATTCACCTGTGTCAGTTCAAGGAGAGAACAGTCTGTGCCCCACAGTTGTGAACATAAAACAGGGGATTAGTGAAAGTTTACTTCTTTATGAGTTTTGGTGTTACAATCATGGGTTTTTGATTGATCTTTCTAATTGTTATCTTTAAACATATTAATAAATTGTAATTACTTGCGTTAACCTTGGAATGAGAGGTAAAGTTCCTTCAGTTATTGATGGAAGCAGTACTTCTAAATGAGATACAAGCTTCCAAGCATAACCACAGTGCACAGATGAAAAGCTTTGCTAAGTGAGACAAGAAACCCAGAAGAAAATTAAAATCCATTGCAGGACAAGTAAAGCCCACATAAAGAATTAATAAAAGATGAAAGATTGGAAAGTATCACTGTAGGCTGGAGAAAGCTCAAAAGCCATGTGTAAGTAAGGAGTCCAATACAGGAAATAGCTTCAAAGGCTGGCTGTATCTGAACTCATGACTTCCTGGAGGCTACATATTATCTCTTCAGGTAGAGAAAAAGGAGAGCAGAGGACAAAGGGATTTTGGAGCCCAAACCATGTTCTATAGATTGAAGGCCAATAAAGTCTAAGAGAGTTTTTTATGCTCTCTGAAAGAACTGTCGTGTTGAGATAATATTAACTTTTAGTCAGTGCTAATTATTGGGAAGTACATGAGCACGAGTCAACATAGTGAAAGTAAAAACTAATGAAGTGATTTAATCCAAATCCAGGTTATTGGTGTGAAAGACAAAACTGTTTTTATTCTTTGTCTCAAAGCTTGCTTTGTGAGGCCTTTCTGGTGATAAGGCTCTAACTGACGACTGCTAGGGGGGTGAATGGTGTGTGTCACCATGCCACTGTACCCCTGCTTATGGTTGCAAAGATAAGCAGAAGCAGGACAAGCAGTCTTTTTCAAGGGTGCGGCTTGAAGGAGCTGACCACTGCAAAAGGCAATAATGCTTGTGCATGGCAACGAAGGCACCACTCCCTGCTGGCTTATCTGTTGGCCCAGGAATGTCACACTAAACTGAGAGAAAAGAAGAAGAAAAAAAACCCCACAGAAATGGGGGATAAAAGGCCTTCACTAAACTAGGGACTTTGGAGACAAACTCCCAAAGACAGCTTTGATGGAGAATTCCTTGAGGGGAAAACCTCTTTGGAAGAACCCTGGAGGCCTGCTTGCTGCGGAGCTTCCTGGCTTTCTCCCATCCCCCGCGGTGACCAGACGGGTTCCTGAGATCAACTGACCTACTACGTACCTCGCTGGACCCACGGTGGTGACTATCTCTTTTGCTCTCTACAGAGATTCCTTGCCTCTATTTCCTATCTTTTCTATCGCCCATCTTCCCTTCCCCATCTCCCTAAACAGCTAAGAATTGTAATAAACTGGTTGGACCAACATTTGAACCTTTGTTTCTTAATCTCACGCCGGGTATACATATATCAAAGAACCTTCCCTCCCTCCTATAAATCGGAGTGAGACAATTGGTCATACAATAAAGCGGTATATGAGTTTTGTCAATTAACCCAAAGGAATGTTTTGTTTGATTTTGACAGAAACTAAGGCTGTGTCTCAGATCCAAGCCCCAATTCTTATCTTGTTGAAACAAGCTTCCAGTCAGAAGAAGAACTGAGGAAAAGAAGCTTTATTTTTTTTAATGGGAATGATCCTAGGAGGCTTAGTCTCATAGATGTCAATGGAGAAAGAAAAACACGGTGCAAAGGCAAGTTACTGGTTTTGTTCTTAACTGTAATTGATTAATCACTGTTTCCAGTTTGCTTATGGGAAAAAAAAAAAAAAAAAAAAAAAATTGATCAAGAGATTTTGACTGTTATACCACCTGTTTGGCAAGAAATTTGTTTGCTTTCTACTTCTCTTCTTTAACACTCTCTTCCTTTATACTCCTTCAACCAACAACAACCCCAGACAAAGAGAAATAATGCAAGCTAAAAAAGTGAAAAACTAAGAGAAGGATCCACCATACTCTAAGGGAACAAAATCACAGGAAGAGATTAAACTTGAAGATAGAAGTAAAATTGTGGTAAAAATATTAACCAGAAATAATCACACAGCTATAAAGCATTGGGCGCAGTTTCACTGCGCTAGTCTCCGTTCTAAGACATTTGTTATGAAGGTCTATGGTACTTTTATTAAAGATGTTGAATTAACACATGGTTATAGAACTCCAAGACTGTATTTTTTATCCGTTTTGTTATTGTTGACAACTCCATAAAACCCATTTGCTTTGATAAGATACATCACGAAGGAATGTTTTGCAAATGAACTGTCCAGACTCGAGCCATTTAATTATACACTACTTTCTTCTGTACCTCATGGTGATGACTGTCATCTATTAGATAAAAATAGAGAAAACTGAGAGATATTTTTTATTTGTCTAACAGAAATACATTTCTCCGATAGCATCACTTTAATTCTAGAAGCATATTATTTTTCAGCCAGGAAGAATGACAGCATCCTTTTCCTAGTTTCATTCATCACTCTGAAGCTTTTTCATGGCGTTGGCATCTGTCTTGTGAAAGACAACTATATGTCTAATAGGAGAACAGAAGTGCAGCTTTATTGTTCAATTAACTCCCACAAGAGTAAGAAAGACTTAAATGTGATGTTTTAAGTACGTTCATTTTGATTATGGAGTGAAGTGAAGGAGTGGTTTCTCTGTTTAAGACTTTGAAACCTCTGAAGGTTTGTATTATGTCATTTTTCAGTTCAGTAACAGAAGAATCACACCAGTTCAGATATTGCAAGACAGGATCTATGAGTATTTGGTACTCTCAGTTCTGTCACAAGACTGGTGACCAGAAAAGCCTGTAGGAAAAATAAGTAAATTAAATAAATATAAAAATAATAAGACTCCAGCATTGTAAGAGGAAACAGGGATCCATGCTGCACTCTCTGAGGTTGAGGCTAGCTGATGTCTGCTGATAATAAGTCTGGAATTGGTAATTAGATAAACAAAAAAGTATACCTGAACTATTCAATTTCTACCTCTCTATTATAGTGTTACTAGTAGGATTTTTCCTTGAGTGTACAGAAGGTCTGGACATCAGGATTGAACTTGGAAGAAAGCTCACTAAACTCAACCTATATGCTGTGGGTTTGGAAAAAGTCAAGCTACAGCTTGGAAGATTTTCTGGCATTTAAAGCAAAATAAGTACACTCAAAGTTCATATGAGTTGGCTGCAGTAGAAGCATGATGTTTGCAAAAGGAAGTAAAGAAAATCAACAATCCAAAAACATTTCTGTACTTTTTTCTGTTTTAGCTCATCAACACTGCAATGCTTTCAAAGAATGTTGTCAATATAATATAAGACTGCAGTGTTGCATGTTGTAGTCTTCTCTTTTGTCATTCAAGGACACTTTTGACCTATTGCTGAAGCTGAAGAATGGATTTCTTAAACATGCTTAAGTGATGTAAATATTCAAACTGTGACATCCAAAGATAGCTGTCTTTCCAGTTTTCTACGACATCTGCTTACCCCTTAAAAAAAAGTATGTATACATAAATATACATATCTGTCCTCTTGTCACAATAGCTGTGACTTCATACTGGAGTTAGATGGGACTTTGCTCCTGACACTGTCAGGAGGAAACATACAAAAGTCTTCATTTTGATCCAGAGTGCATTTCTATTGTCAAGTTTAGCTTGTATTCTTATCATTTATCCTTGTCATTGACAAACCACCTAAGCCATAAAAATTAGACAAATATTTAACGTAAAGGGAAACCTTTCTTTCCTACTGTATGAGAGTCATGATTGGAATGCAGGCATAGGAGCCTTTTCCTGGACTGAGGCCACAGCTGACATACCTTACTTATTTCAAATGTTATCGATGCTTTTGCAAGATTGCCTGATCTTGAAGCAAGAACAGGGAAACAAGCTTAGAAGAAGTAATGGGGAAACAAGGTAGGAAAGATAAGTAGTTATTTTGAATCACTTTAAAGTATGCTAGAGTGAAGACTTAAAGCAAATTTTGAAGGTGTTAATAGAAAATAATGACCAAATCACAGCTTCAACACAATAGAAATTGTTTGAACAAGGCAGTCAGTGAATGAGTCATTTCCCAGTCTTCTGTGTTCAGCTGGCCACTCACGATGGCTAGAACAAATTTCAGTCTTTGTCTTCTTTTATTTAACTTTTTACTGATTCTGCCTATTTAATAGGCTGTTTAAACATCAACATAAAATAGAGATGCATGAACCATATACATAGTATTCCAAATTAAGGTGAAACTGTGAGCGTCGCTTTAATATTTTATCAATATTAGACACTAAAGAAGTAATCTAGAACAGGATTCTCTTGACTATCATGCAAATTTCTTAGTGGAGTCAAGAAAGAAGACGTACAGAAGATATATACACTAAACAATAAGATAAGTGTCTTCACCTAACGATCTGCCTGTTTAGGCAGGCAATGACATGTGTTGTATAAGATAGCAGTCCTAGCACCACGCATCCAGAAATCATGCCAGTTGTCTCAAACATCAAGTTCATAACATGAAAAATGTTAAAAATACATCTTTTTTCAGAATAATAATTCCGGGTTCAAAATCATTCTTGTTTTGAGTCTTCAAAATTCATATTTGAGCAACTCTTCTGTGACTCTGAAACTTGCCTTGTTTTTATTTCACAACAATTCATTTGTCATGGGTCATAAAGTACAAGTTCATGGAATAAATGTTGTTTTACAGATCACTAGAGAATTTCAGGGTGATGACCCAAAGAGGAAATATAAAGTCAGATTTCTCTATACCTCCTTTATGAATAGACGTCATTCAGCATTGTTACTAACTTTGTTTTTTTTCCATGCTTGTCCAGGTTAAAGAGCAAAAACACTATAAAAAAAAATCATCTTACACTTGAGTCCAGATCATAATAAAATATTCCATACAGTGACTGCCATACAAAATTCAGCTGCTTTTACCATAGTTTCTCTGAGGAGTTGAGTAGTCACTACTCCTGTAGATCCTTTTCACTTTGATGATTTCATGCAGCCAAGGGTTTAGATTATGCTTATATGGTAAGAACAAGGTAGATAGAAGCAAACTAATTCTTATATGTCCATATAGCAAATTCATGAAGATTGCAAGACCTGCTGCTATATCAAGTGTGGACCTCCAGCATAGTTCTTTCCTTAATTTACAACCTTTAAGGTATCATGAATGAGTATGTTGCTCCTTCAGAGTCAAAAGAGCGGGAAGAGAAATAACATAAAATCTTATTTGTTAATATGATCATCTGAAACATTTTTCTGTAGAAATTAGGCAAATGCAATGGTAAAACTTACTTTTATTCAGCCGTGCGTGTAAATCCACTGAACTTCACAGAAGTTCAATGCATCTCTCTAAATTTAGACATCATAGTAGCAAAAGGAATCTAAATGTTAACAATCTTCAAAGGACAATTTAACTCACTATTTCTGTTGCAACTTCATATACGACTATAAGAACAGTGAGACTAGTGTCATAAATCTGTTTTTGAGTGCAATTTCTTTCTTTTAGTAAGCACACATTTCAAGTAGTACTTTCATGAACTGCATGAGAAAACTTGTCCTTGTGTTAACTGTGGTGGCAGACAGAGACTGTCTGATCTATGGGCTTGAGATCAACATCCTATTATAGAGAGATATTTTCAATATTAGTGGTATAATATTTACAAAATAATAATAGTAATGAAATTACAGCTGTGGATCGTGTGCAGTGCTTTGGTTGGTTGGCTGGTTTGGTTTGGTATGGTGTATGTTTTTTTCCTTCACTGTGCCTTCTCACAGCTCAGAACTCCAGGTTTGACTTTATCCTTCCACAAAAACAGCAATGATCTTATTTTCAATTATGGTGTTATCTTTTTTCTTTATGTTTTTAAATTCTTATAAAATTCTGTTGTGTTGTTTTTTTTTTTTATCTCGTGCTTCAGAATTTTTATTTTTCTGTTCCTGATTCTTTCTTTTTTGTACCTCTTTCATTGAAGTTAGTAATGATTTTATTCATATTTTTTCATTTCATTCATAGAAATCATAGAATCACCAGGGTTGAAAAAGACCTCTAAGATCACCTAGTCCAACTGTGAGCCCATCGCCGCCATTCCCACTGAAGTTTATAATGAATTATCTAGGCTATTTAAGTTTATTTATGTTTTCTAATGTTTGTTTTATTGTCTAATGATTTTTTTTTTTCCCTCAGATGGTCTCTGTCCTAAGCAGAGATAATGCAAACCTGACTTCAGTCAGTTTGCACTGTAAATTCAAACACAGCTGAAATTATAATTTGAAAACACTTTTTTATTGATTCCCTTTTTATGTTTTTTATCTTTTACTATGGTTTGGTAGCATGCTGCTTATCTGGTTTTATTTTTCTTAGAAATATGCATTCATGCTCCATAACTGTAACAAAAAGTTAAGCTAGAAGAAAAAAATATTTTAAATAGAGCATGTTCACTGATGAAACAAACAAACTAACAAACAAACAAAAAGTTTCAATTGTTACTTCTCAAACCAAGAAGAATAATGTTATTGTAAATAATTGGTTTTCTCACCAATATACACAATTCTTCTTTAACTGGAAAATCAAGAAAAAAAACAAGAAAACAGTTATGATGTTTGAAAAAGTCATGGTGAGTTTTATTCATTCTTTTGACATTTCTCAGGCCCTGGAAAGAGAGAAACACTTTTACATGAATTCATAGTTTGTGCTATTGTTGTCATTTTTTGACCTTGAGAACTACTCAATGGGAAATTGTAGTATCTGACATGGGAATACCTGAACATAAATTGGCTGTAATCTGTTTTACCTGTTTTGTAAATGTCATTTTCATTATCTGAAAATATTCAGGTTGTCCTAAAGTAGAAATAAATTCTATACATTTTGTAGTATTTTTAATTTAAATGCTGGATAGTAGAAAATCACTTTTAAAGCATAAAGTTTCCCGTTTATTTCACCTGTATTTGGCTAAGAAGCTTGGCCCTAAATATGTCAAGCTGTCACTGACATCACAAAGACCCAATCAGGATACAAGATATTTGATGATTACTCTTAACATTGATTGACCAAAATACATTATATTTCATTTTAGGGCTGAATTTCAGAGATAATGAAAAAATGGGATATTCTTGTTATAAATAAGAGAGTAGCATAATGTGAAAAATCAATTTTTCCAATTCCCTAATAAGACAACAGAGGATTAGACTAGAAGATATCACTTCCTGGTATTTCAACCTGTGCTTTCCCCAAAAATGTCCTTGCTATTATACAAGAAATAGTCTTTCTGTTTCAGGAGGTTACAGAAGCTCTGAATGAGTAGAAAATGACACTGTAATGTTACAAAATTGTTTATTTTACTGGGTTTTATGATTCAGGTAACAACTGCTAAAGTAGAAAAAATCTGAGACATTTCTTGACAAAGTGCATGAAAAAGATGGAAAAAATCATCTTGAGAATCAATCATAAGATCATACTTGTTTGTGTAGCAACATATATTTATGAAGGTTCAGAAAAGATTTTACTTTTTTGTGCTCTACAACAGTATTATAATTTTCCTTTTTATTATTTAATCTTTTTAAAACAGACAGTGAATTATGTTACTGTCTAGATTTTCCAACATCGCTTCTGGAGTATTGCAGTGAGAACTAATAGACTATTAAAATAATCCTTCCAGTTCAGGTAACCATAATAGTTTATAAGAGCAAAAGAAATTGACAAGATACACATTCTTGCAATGATCCGAGTAAATTTCCAGTGACTACATAGCAAAAACACTGTGAATAATAATGATATTAATGTTAATAAATATTAATTATTGATAAGAGGTAGTAATGTGATCAACAATGTGCCATTTTTAGTTCACACCCTAGTTTTAAAAGTGCCTCTGGGTAACCAAATGACGCTGAACTGACAGGTTCTGGTGGAGATAGAGAAAAATACTTAAAAGTTGTTTTCTTTTTTAACATTTTTGCTTGCACCCTATCTAAAGTTGCTTCCTTTACTACTTCCCTTTTATTGCTTTCACTTTTAACATTTTGACTTCAGACAAGAAAGTGAATTATAAGCTCAGTTGGCTAAAATCACAGTAGTCATTACATCAGATACATTTAACAGCAGGGAACAAATAGTATTTCATTATAATTAGAATTTGTCAATATTACAAATACAAACAGCGCAGAATTTGATTAAAGTGCTGCTGTGTCTCGACCTCATTGCAAGGTGACTCTAATTTGCAGTGTACACTGCTGGCTTTCTGTTATCTTTTTCCCTTTATAACTTTCTTCAGTCCATTAATGATAATGAGATCCAATTCTTTCATTTTATTTTGGTGAGGAGGTTGGAGGTGAACACCATGGAGAGATGCTGAATTATTGTTACATGACAAAAAGAAATATCAAAACATAGTACAGTAAGTTTCTTATGAGGCATCCAATTTTAATCTATGTGGATATCTGTAGCCAAATAAAAGTCTAGTTTAATATTAATCTCATTTTTTTATTTTCAATGTTTCTTATCTTGTTTAATCTACATCCCAGTGCTTGCACTCAACTGTTTCTCTCCTACAGCCCAGCAATAGTTTTAGTAATGTCATTTACTAGGTAAGTTTTTTTATTTTGGGTTTGTTTTTCATGCTCTATAGATGCTTCATTTTTGTGTAAAATTTTGCTTTATTTGCTTTTGAAAATGTCAGAACAACAGATTTTACAGAAACAGGAAACTCTTTTGTGTCTTAAACAACAGAAAAAATATTCTATGCTGTCTACACACAAATAAATAAATGAATAAATGGACTATTTAAACATGAAATTGGTGTTTTGATTTTTTCCTAGATCACTTCAGAGCAGGGCCAGCTTCTACCCACTGTGGCTATGCATATTTGTGAAGCTGGAATGTATTTAAAGTAAACCATTATGTCTGGGTAGCTCAATAATTTTGGTGCCTGTGTTCTCAAACCTTGATATCATGTTCTAGTGCATCAATTTATAATTACAGCACTACAAAAGAAAGCTAAAAAGGAAGGAAGAAAGCTGAAATAATTTCCTACTTTCTAAGCCCAGCCCACCTAGAAAATGTGAGAATTATATGGAACTTCCTCTTAAGTTTTGTTTGAGTATTCAGCATTTGAGGTGAAGTAAATGGAAGCATACATGAGACAAATTCTAGAGAAATTTTGGGAAGAACTGAGTAATTAGAAAATGCCATCAGGATTAAAGCTGTTGAGGAAAAAAAATATAGGGAAAGTACTGTCAAAAACTTTTAAGCTTTTGAAGAAAATGCCTCAAAGTGTAATTAAATTACAACTAGTTTGAACACAAACACACAAAAATATTTATTATTAAGATTATCCTAAAACTAAAATTTCAGCTGTGTAAAATGAAGTTTGTGAGTGATGGTTTCATTTCACACTTTTTTAAGATACAGAAAACAGATCCATTTCCTACACATAAAATCAGCATTTAACACATATGTGTGTTTGCTTTCTCCTGTATGGACATCATATAAATGAATATAAGGCAACTGTGAAGAGCATGAAGAGCAAAACAGTTTTGTATCCTCACAAATTTTCACTTAGGATGAAAGCAGTCCGCAGTCTGATCTTTCTGGATCTTTCAAACTGGCTTTCACACATTTATAACTGGAAAAAAATCTGTATTTCAAAATAAAAAGGGAGAAGAGTAACACTGGGATGAGTTATGAAATTGAACATATATACGGAATAAAAAATAGAGGTTTTATAAATAGTTGAAACTTATAAAACAAAAATCATATACTGGATTTCTTCTTTACTAATGGCAAAATAAAAATGGAAGGCAATAAATTATGAGGAAGTTATGCGTGGTTTATATAACTATATTTTGGTCAAAGCTGCAGAAATTATGGAATCGTTTTATGCGCACTCATTGCATACTACAATCTGATAATTTGATGCAAGAAAGTGAAGGTGAAAAGGATGTTTTTTTATAAAATATGTATTCCAGGAGCAAGGACGGTTTTAGAACTAAATAATAAGCCTCAGGTGAAGAGGTTGTAATTTTTATCTTTGCTTTTGCTAAATATTTAGCTATACACACACTCACAAACACACACGCGCGCGTGCGCGTGCACACAAAAAAATGTAATGCAAGCCTATTATTGTAGTGAGAACTCCATCCACACAAGAAAAAGAGACTTGAAGCTGCTTTTGTGATCCCAGGAAACTCAATTCACTTCTGTGTATGAAATCCTGGCCTCAATGAGTGAGGTCAAACTGCTGTTGAGTTTAGGATTTCTTTTGCAGTGTCCAACTTCTGCATCTGCATGCTGGAGATAAAATTAATTCTCCACATCAAAGGAATGGTAAGAGGCTTAATTCGTTAATTGTTCTAAATTGCTTTGAGGTCTTCAAATGAATGCAGTAGAGTTGTTATTAATTTATTCAATTTGTGAAAGCCAATAGTAACTGTTCACACCAGGTATAGCATGTTGTTGAAAAAATTAACATTTCTAATTATCTATTAAATGCATAAGTTTTTTCCCGTCTGAGGTTTAGATGCCTTTGCTCAAGGCCATACCTGATTTGATGCAACTGTGTGAACCACGGTCAGAATTCTGCAAAAAGAGCTCAGAGAGAAAGGACCATGAGAAATACTTTTGGCAACTTGTTCCTCTACATGAGAGGATGTCTAGCTTTGTCTTTGTCGAGCTATGTGGCAGCTCTGCCTGTGGTCAACCACGTCTTACTGGTCCTGACCTGTGGACTAGACTTTCCAGCTTGACCTTGGACATGCCCTATGGCTATAGGCTGAACTTGTGATCATGTCTGTAAGCTGAACATGATCATGGCATGTACTCTTTGTCCATGGGTGTCATGAGGCTATGTCTTCACCTCCCGTTTCCTGTCACTCAGCTCCTGGCTTGTTTTCCCTTCAGAGCATCTAGATCCTGCTAATTCCTAACTTTACCTTCAAAAGGGTTGTAGCATACACACAGACTGCTCATCCTTACCTCTGAAAATAATCATAATATGATGAAATAATACCATATTAGGTATGCCGGATAAAATAATCACACATTCATCTTGAAATCCACATAAGCAGGTAATACTTTTCTTTCTCATAATAACAAAGTATATGACTTTGTGTACGAACTTGGTCTCCCACTTCTTCCTGTAAATTTCACTGGAACAACAGAAGACAAAGGCATCAAAGTTTTTCATTAAAGATTTATCAAACAGAAGCCCATGTTTGTGCTTCTCTTCAAGTGCCTGGATGTACCACAGCCCAAAGAAAGGATGTCTTGGAGCTTTCTCTACTGACAATACCAACAAGATAATGTTAATGTGTTACTTTGGTTTCTTTCACCAGTGACAGGAATCTCACTAAATCAAAACCGTGTTTACAGATTGTACTAATGAAATTGAATTTCTGTCTGATCTTTGAAGAGATGAATAAAATTATTAGCTACAGCCAGTATGTGTGCTTCCTACCTCTTAATGTGAACACAGCTAACCATGACATACCTCAATCAAAGTGACAATATGTTATTCCTCGTGCACTTTTTCTAGCAAGATTATACCATGGCTTAGTTCACTTTACAAATAGTAAGGTGGGGTTTTTTTGTTTTTTGTTTTTTTTTTTCCCCTATCACAATCCTCATCAGTTAAACTGTATGAGGAATGTTGCCATTCAAAGGTTAAGTCTTTATATTGTCCTCTTATTCCAGCACTGCCCTGAGGACACAGAAGCGGCTGTCAGCGTCTGTAAGCTTCCTGTAGAAAGTGGCAGAGAATCATCTTAGTATGCTGATTAACTTGCTACAAAGGCGCAGTGTCTTAATGACATAATTTAAAGGTCTCCATATGAATGCAAAGCACCTGGAATTTGTAGCTCACTTGATAAACGATCATAAGCACAAGAAATTATAGGTGATTAGATGCTTCAAGATGTTCTTCTTTAACTGAGAAATTACAGTATGATGATTATTTAAACAGAAAGTATGAGTAAATTCTACTTTTTATTCGCCTTTAATTGTCAAACAGTCTTACAGGTTTTGACAGTAATCTCTGCAGGTGACAGTTGCCAGAATGTCAACATACACAAGAATTTACAGCTGACATATTTGTGCTTTAATATCACATGTATAATGAATTCAAAGTTTTTTGTTGTTGTTGTTGTAGCTACCAGTCTTTACCCTTCTGACCACACCAACCATTATCCTTCTAGACACTGAGCATCAGCTGAAGTTCCATACATTTCTACCTTGTTTTTTTGCTTTTTCTCCCAGACTTTCTAGAAAATGACACTTCGAAGAAGCAGTCCTTGTGTTTTCTTATACATTTGTGAGCAGAGCAGCCAGCTGTATGTGACCAAAACTCTCTTTCTTGAGGCATGCAAGCAAGAAATATTTCTTTCTTGCTTTTCTGCCAAAACATTATTTATTTATTTATTTTAGTGAAGTTTATATTTTACAGTCTGGAACTGATTTTATATATATATATATATGTATATAGATTTATATTTAGGTGCATCGCGGTTCTGAATATCACAATAAATTGTAAAGAATTGGGAATATTTTGGAGATAAACCTTTTTTATTATCAGCTGAAGCAGCTGCAATGCCTGAAATGCTGACATGGAGCAACCTTTTGCAGCCATTCTGACTGGCAACGATAAGCTGATAAAGTGATTATTTTGTTGCTTCAACTGCATATATCCAAGGCATGCTCTAACACCAATCCTCCAGCAGCTGGCTGTGCCAACTTCAAGGGCTGCCCTCTGCTACTCTGTTGGTCAGGCTTATTAACTTTTCACACTGAAACAGTGATCTTACGGCTGACACAGTGTAGACAATTCCAATACTGTTACAACTCTGCTTTTTCCATTAATTTTGGGGTAGAGGGGAAGGGCATTTAAGCTAGTTGGATAGTAAGTTAATTAGTTAGTACTTTGTACAACTTGTAAAACTCTAATTTTCAAGCCACATATTCATTTTTTGTTGATGATTTCACTGATGATATTTCACACGGAGCCACTGGGTGGATGAGGAAGTATTCTGGCAAAAAAATCAACTACTTCATAATCCATTAGGAACGACAGAAAAAATGTAACTGTCAACTTCATATGCTGCGCAATATACTTCATGAAAGTTTGTAGATTATTCTCTCTCATTCAGAAATTCAAAAATGGAAGTACAGAGGGCACCCTTCCCACTCCTTAGTTTTCCATAATATAATTCAGTGAAATTATTTAAATGGCACATCGTGTAGGAAAAAGAGTTGTTCCAATTAAGTAATTGTCAGTGTCATGAAGTTATATCCACAGACAATTGTTTTCATTAGAAGAATTTCCAGAATAATACCTGATAGAATTATCCAAAGTATTCAAATGTTCTGTAATAAAGCTGAGTATATGAAAGATTTATTATAAATAGGTCTGTGGGAGAACTGTAAGCTCCACAGAGGAATGAATGCACCATGATAGATAAATTCTCATCATTATGTTTCTCAGTCCATGTAAGAATGAGGTCAAATTCTTTTAATCTGCATAGCAGTAAACTTCATCTTTATAAATAACATACAAAGGCTTAGCAAAGAAACTGTATTATGCTAATAAAGAGGACTGATACTTCTATAGCAGAATTATGTTGTTACATTAGTTTGTAGCACAGCTGTAAGTAAAATACCTTTACCACATTTATTCTCATGGGAGGGGTGATTTCCCAAAATGCATCAAGTAATTATGCTGAAGTCAGAGCTGAATGCTACTGCAGCAACTGATTCTTAGCAAACGGTTGTCTTTCTGTGCATTTAGGGAGAGAATTTAACCCCCTTTACTAGGCTTTGTGGTTTCCAACCTGGGAATCTACAGTAGGTCTCAGCCTAGGAGTATATCCGTAATATTCTTTCAAATGATAAGTTTATGTAATAGGTGTAATATAAAATGAATGTGAGCCTGGTGCTCATTTTAATCATTGATCCAAAATAATTTTTCTTGGAAAGTATAACCATTAAAAGCTACAAGTAAATATGAGGCTGCATTAAATCACACAAATGTATATATGAAACTGATAACCAATCATGAAGAGAGACATATGGCTATGCAGTAAATTGAGAAATAAAAGCTATGTAAGTAAAACAAATATCTGTCAGGGTGTACTCTCTTTTTTTTTGCCCAGGTACTTTCATAAATATACCTTGTACAGCATTGACAGGATGTATACTCCCTGTGCTTTGGAAATAGGTCACTTTATTGGAAATGAAATACATAACAGTTTTACGAATACTTTAGAATTTCATATAGTTTAAATCTGCCACAGTTCGTTTCTATAACAGGCTGTATTTTTGATGTGTACTGGAAATTCTATTATTAATTGAGTGATGGTTACACAAAAACTAATATAAAAGCCTACAGATCTGAAGTGAAATGAAAGACATAGCTGGTACACACTGTTAATGAAGAAAGAAATAAAATCTTGAAGAGTTACAGTGCCATAGTTGTTTTTCCTTTTTTTTTAACTAATAATTTTGCAACATATTATTATAAATAACTTTCATGTCATGTCCATGGAGAATATTAAATATCCCTATTTAGAGTCTCAAAACTGCTGTCTGGGGACTATATTGCAAAATGCTTTGCATATTAGCCTTTGCAAAATTCACATACCTTATTAAATTATTTTATTGACAATTCTGGTACTGGAAAAATCTTTAATCCATTTTTATCCCATTGTAAATTCTGCTTCTAAATGTTTATCTAGTATTACATCCACCTAATTTAATTGACTTAAATGATTTCATTGAACATTTTGAGGAATTTCTAGAATTTCATATTTACTTGAAAATTTGTAGTATAAATACTCCAGTTAATTATTATTTTGCCTAACTTTGAACCTAGAATATGTAAGAACTCCTTTAGTTTTTCTCCCCTAAAATATGATTTTAAATTTCTTGTTGTGGAACACTGCAGATCATCAAGGTGTCCTGCCTGACATGAGTACTGTTAGTAGAAGTGCCAAGCACAGCATTCTGACTTTAGATTTCCTTTTTGAGGTCTGGAACTTCGTGAAAGCATTCTTTCAGCACCTGTCCATGAACACACAGTTCAGTGAAATACTTATCAGCAATGGCTTTTATTTTCTGTGCTGGTAGCAGCTTGAAATGGGAATCTTCCTCAGCCAGAGAAGATAGTTCTTTATTCTGGCAATAATTTTATCTAAACGGTGGAAGGACCAAGCGAACAGGAACAGTGGCTGCCTTTTCATCTGCCTGCAGCGCTAAAAGGACAGTGGATATTAAATGTGTACTTTTCCAAGAGATCCATATTTTCTAACAAGAAAGTCCTCTATTAGAATGGAAAATAGTAATCACTAAGTCTAAAGGTGGTACTCTTATATATATGTATATATATATATACTTTTTGTTTCTGCATTCTAGAACATAATGGGACTTCATTGGTAAAATATCTGTCTCAGTCAACAGATGCATTCATCTTTTAAAGGAACAACAGAGAAGATTATCTGTAATTTTCTTGGTTTAGTTACAGAAGAAAGTGAGGATTTAACTATCACAGAGAGAGTCATAGAAGAGGAGGTGGTATTATGCAGACATTAACCTGACATCGTGTCAAACTAGTACTTAAGCTTGGCAGAAGCTCAGATGAAGTACATTCAGGTATACTGAGAGGATGTGTGTGGTTTGCATGCTATAGCATGATAACATGGGCCTAACTATCTTAAAAGAGATTATGACAGCAAGAAAAGGAATAAAACAATACAGCTTGGAAGAGCTAAACTAGAATACATTGAGATTATTCGACCATAGTTCTCTTAAAATGTAATATGAACTTCATTTCTGCCTATTCACTGCTTCTTACCAATGAAGCAGCAAGTAAGCGGCTGGAACCAGACACATATATATTTAATTAGAAAAATATTTAATAGAGGACAAGGAAAGAAAAGTGGTGAAGTTCAAGTAACAGAAATCACAGCACCTTAGCTACAGTTTGTGAAGTAAAATTTTTATGTATGTCCCCCTTCTCTGGAAAGGAAAAGTCTGGATTGTATTCAGACTTGTAATTATAAATTCTTGTTTCAGCAACAATGGAGCAGACCAGTGAGGTTACTGGATCTGCAAGTAGAATTTTATTCACTGCATGAGTTCAATCAAATTTAGGTTATATGTTTCTTTTTCAGTGGGAATTTGATAGTTTGGTAGTGCATCCTACCAGATGATATTGATCTCTTTCCCTGAGATTCTCTGAATTTGTAGTGAACACATTTGAAACTTGCAAGAAAGCCAAATTCTCCCATCATTGATAACATCGTTGACTGAGTGCTGAATCATCTCTCTTCACCCTTATATCATCACTTAAATGTAACAGTGCTCTGTCTCTTCGAAGAGTCTCTTCAGTGGAAGAATCTGAAAAGAAAGTGACTACTGATATGGGAAGATGAACTGCAAGAAAGGAAGGGATCACTGCGGAACAGATGACTTGATAGATCTGCCTGTTGTAGAGGAAGTGCATTGGCAATATCTTTTTTCTGACAAGGAGTGTTGAAACGTGAAGATGAATAGCCAGAATGATTGTTAGGAAGAAGGCAAAGTGAAACTCTGCAAAAGACTCAAAGATGAAAAAATGAAGTGTAGGAAAGGCAGAAATATAGTAATGCTTTTGGTAGCCATGATGAAGACCTCCAAGCTATAGAAGAGGAAAAGACAGAAGAAATCACCCTCAGCAAGTTTGCTGATGATACGAAGTTGGGTGGATTGGCTGACACGCCTGAAGGCTGTGCTGCCATTCAGCAAGACCTGGACAGGATGGAGAGCTGGGCAGTAAGAAACAGGATGAGGTTTAGCAAAAGCAAGTGCAGAGTCTTGCACCTAGGAATAATTGCATGCACCAGTACAGGCTGGGGGATGACCTGCTGGAGAGGAGCTCTGCAGAGAGGGACCTGGGCGACCTGGTGGATGACAGGTTGGCCATGAGCCAGCAGTGTGCCTTCGTGGCCAAAAGGGCCAATGGCATACTGGGGTGTATAAAAAAGAGTGTTGCCTCATCTGGAATACTGTGTCCAGTTCTGGGCTCCCCAGTATAAAAAAAGACAGAGATCTATTGGAAAGAGTCCAGCGGAGGGCCACAAAGATGGTGAAGGGCCTGGAGCATCTCCCCTGTGAGGAACGACTAAGTGAACTGGGTCTGTTTAGCCTTGAGAAAAGAAGGCTGAGAGGGGATTTGATCCAGGTTTATAAATACCTGAGGTGTGGGGGCCATAGTGGTGAGGCCGGACTCTTTTCAGTAGTGTGTGTGGACAGGACATGGGGAAATGGGATGAAGCTAGGGCATAGGAAGTTCCGCACAAATGTGCGCAAGAACTTCTTTATGGTGAGGGTGACAGAGCACTGGAATAGGCTGCCCAGGGGTGTTGTAGAGTCTCCTTCTCTGGAGATATTCATGACCTGCCTGGACGCCTGCCTGTGCGACCTGCTGTAGGGAACTGCTTTGGCAGGGGGTTGGACTCGATCATCTCTAGAGGTCCCTTCCAACCCCTACAATTCTGTGATTCTGTGAAATCGTGGGGGGAAAAAAATGGTCTTTTGGAAGAAGAGGCAAGGAGAATATTGCTGTGATCACAGGTGTGATGCTTGCTCTCCATGCTTCATCTCAGCTGTGAGTTGCTGGAAGACTGGATTGGAGGGAATGTCCTGAAGGAAAGGAAGGGGAGAAGTCAGTTTTGTTCACTGAGAAAAAAAATATACAGTGTTTGAAGTGTGCAGGAAGGAATGAAGACAAGGATCTGCCCTGCAGAAACAGCAAATAGCCTACTAGTCCTCAGAGATAACAGAAACAAAATTATTAATGACCAAGCTGGAACATGGTGAGTTTACTACAATATGGAGAATGACTAAGAAGACTAAAGCCACACATGGAAGCAAAGACACAATGGGTAGGGTTAGCTATAAGCTCTTCCATACTTCCATACTCATCTCAGCTTTCTGTACATAAAAAGTAAATTCACCTTCTGTAATAAAAGCAGACTTTTCTGAGTTTAACCTTTCAAGTCTTCATTGGATTTACTATAAGGTATCTGCCTCAAAATTATGTGACTCGGTTCAGTATGTTCATGAAACACTCTAAGTTTATGTGAGTAGAAGCCAAATTTCTGTGGCACTTGGGAAGATGTAGTGGAATAGAAAAAGTATGTTTTTTGAAGAATCGTTGTCTCATCTAGAGAATCTACTTTAGAACATAGTGTCAATGTACAGTAATTTTAATTATGCCTCAATTGGACTATTCTGGATTTACATTATTTTAACCCAAGTTCATTTTGTTATTATCCTTAACCCACATGAGCACAGTTTCCTTACATTTCGCTCTATCACATATAGTTACCTAAGACAAAGCTATTAATTTTGAACGTAGGTGTCACGGGAAGTAATGCCTCCTATTTATTTCCATGGAAACTACAACAGATACAAAGAGCACAATTACACTATTTGATAGATAAAATTCTCAGCCACAAATTGGTTTTCACTCGCAATGAGCAAGTGTCTGTATGTCACACATGTAAACATCTGCATCAGTGAGGTGACTCACTATTGCTGTTGCCACTGCTGAAACTCACTACCCACCACCTCACTGTGCTCACATCCACTTTTTTGTTTCCATAAATGTTCAATAAGCATCAGTGAATGTCAATGGATGCCATTTTTTTTCTGCATGGAGGAATTCAATGGACAGTCATTATGAATTTTCTGTTTTTGTTATCTTTGAGCGCTCCATCCTCACTTCTGTGTCAGACATCATTTGCCGGATTGACACTCTGCTGCCATCTGTCACACAGCAACAAAATGTAAAGGAATATTCATGGAAAAGTTCAACCTCTAATGCCATACCACCAACATCCACCTCTGATGTCACGGGCCAATATCATAAAATAGCAAGCATTACTTTTAAAGCAGCCCTTGTACACTGGGACTTGATCCCCTGTGCCATTTGTCCACACTATCCATTACTGATATAGCAGTAGATGATAGCTATGTGTCACAGTACCGTCTCAGCTTATTGCATCTCCTTGGTCTCAGGGTTGTTGTAACACTTCAAATAATTCTGTATGTGGCCCTTTGCTTTTAAAAAATGATGGTCATTACAACTCAGAAACATTTATCCTAACATGTTTCCTCTGTTCACATATTTGTTATAAGTAATGCAGCACGGGGTAAAATAATGTTTTTCTAACTATGGATTTACGAGCAAAAATCCTTACAGTATTAATGGAAAGGATGTGCATAAATTCCCTTGTGCAATGATGGCATTATATTTCCCAGAATGTATGTGCACTGCATGTCGTTTGGTGCTTTGCTTGGCTAGAATCCTCCCAGCCATTTCGTCAATCCTCTGAAACCCAAGCTATTAACGTACCATCACATGCACAGGGAGACATTTCTGGAAAACTTTCTCATGGTTACTGTTGCTAGGTAAATCACTCCCTTGACACTCATGTATTTAGATAAGCTTCTCACTTTCTTTGTCTCACAATTGAAACAGTGACATGACTTTGGGGCAGGGGTAAGGAGAGATGCATGCAAGCCAAAGAAACTGCTAACCTGTGGGAATAAAAGAAATACTGTTAGGATTTATAGATGAATACACTGGGGAGACTAGGAAACAAGAAAGATAAAACAGTATTTGAAAAATTCTTGGATGGGAAATGAGAGAAGAAAACCTCTTTTTTATAAAGAGAATAATAGATTGAGCTGATTAATTTCAACAGTCTTCCAGAAATTCTTGTCAAAGCCCTGGAATTAAACAGGCTTTCAGTAGCAAGTTGGTTCTAACACTGACTTTCTCTACAGGAGTAAAATCCACCCTTTATGAATATTTGATGCACCTTTAACCATACTGATGATATTTTTAATGGAAAAATTACCATTCCCTGAAAGCAAGACTTATCTCACAATTTTTATGCATGTCCCTTAGCCTACCCACTTCAGAAAGTATATAAGAACCTCGTGTGTCTCTTAATAACTTGGCTGTTATGTAAAGAGTTGTGAAAAATATTTTCTGAAACTAATACATAGATAAAATAAAGTTCTAGACCAACTGATAATTTAAATAAGCTTTTAATGAAGATGTTACGAGGCAGTTCATGTGACGTACATCTTCTTTCAAAGTCTTTCTAATTTTTTGTCTGAACCATTCACTCAGCTTCTTCTCTTCCTATAACCAAGAATATTAATTTCAGAAG
Organism: Alectoris magna; assembly: GCA_030625065.1. Lineage (NCBI taxonomy): Eukaryota > Metazoa > Chordata > Aves > Galliformes > Phasianidae > Alectoris > Alectoris magna. The sequence continues at coordinate 72,515,569 of CM060561.1, read as the reverse complement.
CAAGAGATAATGTTGAGAAACTTGGGGTGTTTTATTTGCTCAGAATTAGATTTGCAGAGTAAAAAAAGTTATTACTAAATAAGATTCTGTATATCACTGATTTCTTGCTTATTAAGCATTCGATTTTTCTCTGGCCATTTAAACATTTGCCAGTGCTTAAACTTTATTTGCAGCCTTAATTGTGTGACTAGTGATAGTATAACTGAGTGGTTTTGTAATGCACTCTTACACACATACATGCACGCTTTATATCCAGCTGTATGAATTAAAAATATTAATTGAAAGTAAGAACTACACTTCAGTATTTCTCTTCATGATCACTGATTTCTAAGGAATCAAAGCACAGTTGTCTTTTTTCCAATTTCTTGGGGCCTAACTGTCTGTCCCTCCATGTCATTAAATTTGGCAAATTTTCTATACTGCTACCTGGATCTTTACTTTTACTCTGTGAAGTTTAATTTCTCTGAAAGAAATAAGACATCAATTCCGAGATATAATTTTTTTAGCCTTTCAAATTAAAGATAATATAATATTTCCAATACAACTCTCTTAATTTAGGGCTTTTATACACTACCAATAGAAAAGCTTAATTTAAACTGCAAGGAAATAAATGCAACTGAAAAAAGCCTATTAGTTTCAAAGTAATCTGAAAAGTGTTACATACTAATTTATATGATACATAAAATATTTATCGAGGTTTAAAAATGGCTATCAGAGAAGGAGAATATTCTCTAGAATTAACCCATCAGCATTTCCTGCAACACATGGTATCATATTACAAATAAGAAGGTTTTTGAATACATATTTTCCTTAAAATACCACCCGAAGGCTGAAAATCTTTATAGGATCACCCACAAACTAATCAGTAAAATTATGTGATCTCTTTCCTATCCTCATCTGCTATATCTTACCACTTTCTAAACCCTTTGTCTTTATAATAATGATTTACAATCCTTTTTGTATTTGAATGGAGCTAGAAAAAAGACTGTGATGATTTTATAAGTGTTTAGGGAGGGAACACCACTGGAAAGCTTCCTTGGGCAAGGGACAGTAGGGCTTACAGCTGAGCAGCAGTACCTGGCAATAGGCTACTGGGATACGGCTAACAGGAAGAAGTCAGTGATCATTCACCATGAGCACCAGAGCAACCAGAGCTATCAGTATGTCTAAGGCCATCAGGAGTCAGTTGTAAGCTCCACTAGTCATCCTGCTTGGATGTACACTCTTAATGAACAAGTAAAGTATGTAAGGCCCAGATATATTCTTTACTGACAAATGTCAATTGTAACTTAGTGATTTGAGAACACTGTATTACTCAAGTGTGTTACAAGAGTGAATGAATAAATGCTATCACTTGTTCCAACAAGGAATAAAAAGACCTCTTCGGTTTTGGCAAACATGATTCACAGAGATGTCTCCAGAATTTGAAAAAAATATGTTTTACTATTTAAATAGAAGTTTTAAAACCTTGAAAATAGTCCTTAATTTAGAAGAGAGGATCTCAGAGTGTTTCATTTATTTGCTGAATAATTCCAGTTACTCTCAATAACAGCAGGATGGAGAAAGAAATACAGTTGTAACATACAAGTTGTCCACTTAATATTTGTGGCTACTTAACAGACCTCATTAGGAGCACAAAAAATATATTTACTCTGCAGCAAGCACAATTCAGTTTACAAAATAGGATATAGAATAGAAAACAGAATAGAACAGAAAATATAGCCATGTCTGTAAAGATTATGAATTCTCCATTATTCAAGACCCTTAGGAAGAGGTTAGATAACAGTATATGTCAGGAATTTTGTAGGCACAGCTGACTCTGCTGTAGGGTAGTAAATGAGCTACAGTAACTCATTTACACTGTGATTCAACAAGGAGTCATCTCTCAAGAGACAACAGATCAGAAACAAAACAAAAAGCTAAAACTGGGTCAATGTGAATGACATATGCCAAGTGACAGGAGGTAATATTACCTGACTTTTAAAAGGTACTGTGGTATTAATCCTTAATGATTTTGAATTCATATAGCACCTTTCATCTTGGTTTCACTGGACTTTCTCGTAAGTTTGATGTGTGGCTATCCTGGGGCAAGGATAGCAGAAGTAACAATGCACAAATGAAACCGTGATGCTCAACATGTTCTTTTTTTAAATTGCAATTTTAGAATCTTCCAACATGGAATGAAATAAAGAAATTCTTCTTGTATAATGATGTTTGGAATGAAGGAAATTATTTACTGTTTGATTTTGCTGCAGGAATCATCATCACTAGTTTTTAGCAGCTATGCTCAGACGTTAAAAAAAATGCATTTTTCTTTATACTAAACCATATGTAATTTAAGATAAAAGCAGAAAACATAAAGTAACAAAGACATTCGCGAATGCTCTAAGAATGAGCAATCATGAGACACCAGCTGTGTGCCTCTGTGGAGTGTTTTTGTAGCAAAACTGAGCTTTAAGAAGGGTTTTCACTATGGATGCCACATTGATTGTCCATTTATTTATGAGTTTACGAAAAAAAATTGCCACGAACCTCAGAACAGAATGTCAGCAAAAGCAAAGGTAGTGCTTCAAAAAAGAAAATAAATAACTAAATTTTTTTAAATTGCCAAATTGGTAGCAGAGATTCTGTGTGGCTGAGACAAAAGAAAAAGACAGTATCCCAGTAGTGTGCAGGAAATAATGGACAGAATATGCTGTGGGAAAAATGCAGCAAGTTTTTTGACACTTTTAACATTACCAGTCCTTATGGTTTCTGCTTCAATAGGATAATTTTCATTTTATATAAAAGAGAATTTCCTAAGACTGGAAAAAGGAAGATAGACATACAAAAACTACAAACAACAAAATGGAAATTTTGAATTTTAAATGCATGTTAAGGAAAGTAATAGATATTACTGGAAATATCATTCTTGGAGTACATGATTCCACTGCAATTTTTTCATTGATTTTTTACTTGATTTTTTATTCAGTTCAGAAAACTTTTTTTCTTATAAGTTATGCATGTGATTACTTCTTTCAAATCTGTTCCTATTTGAGATCTGCTCTGTATATTTTATCTTTCCTTATAGCTTTCAATTTGGTTACCTTGAGAAATTTCCTTCTACTTTTTCAGTTTCAGTTTTCATTGAATTGTAGACAAACACGGAACATGACTACAGGAAGAAGTAATGGTTCTTACCTTATCAAATATCTCTGCCAGTAGTCACGTGGAAAAAGAAAAAAAATATTTGTGCAATACTTTATTTTCCCAACTTTGCAAAATTCTTCAAATTCTTCTTATCCCCTCATCTCCATATTTGCCCAGTAAGTACAGAAATGTTGTGTAATTGCCTAGAGAAAGGGATCACTGTTGGTTTTAGTTTGCTTTGTGGATTTTAAGTGGTTTTGATTGGTTTGTTGTTTTGTTTTGTTTTGATTTTCAGGGGGAAAGAGTAATTTACTGGACAATGTACTAAAATAATGTTTTTCCTTCATAGTTTTCTTTCAAATCATTATCAAGTCAACTAATTGTTATCCTCACTTCTGTGGGATGAGCTATTATTGCATTCCAGCCTCAAAGAAACAGAGAAAAATGGATGCAATTACTTTTTTTTTTTTTTTTTTTTTTTTTTTTGTGGCTTTTTGTGCTTAAGCACATAAACAGTTATTCCAGTTCTCTTCTAAAGGCTTGTTTTTTGTGAAATTGCATCTTGTTTAGGTTGAATGAAAGACCTGGGTTGACCTCTTTTGATTTTGTCATCAGACTGTGTGTGAAGTAGAATCCAACATTTTTCTACATAGGTGCCTTTAATGCTCTGCCTAAAATGGAAACACAGGGAGCAGACAATTTATTAGTACCTGAAGATGACCGCAATCATTTGCACTGTCTTGGACAATTGGATTTGGGATTATGAATCTGGCTGTATAATCTTGGTTCCTAAAAAGGAATGAAAGTAGCACTTTTAGAAGGCATTTCAGAGGATTATTGTTGCTCCTTTTCATCCAGACTTCTATTTGAGATGTTTACAAAGATGTCTCTGACTATTTTTGTCCTTTAAATGCAGAAGTTGAGTAGTTGTTTTGTTTGTTTATTTTTTAACTTAACCTAACTTAAAACTTAACTCAAAAGTTACCTGCATATTTTATCTGTATCCGTAACCTTCATCAAAATATATACATTTTAAGTCATATTAATTAATATCCAGATATATACACTTATGACCTAGGTAAACTCCCTAGCAGTATGTGGCTATTTTTTTTTCTTGTAAATTCATCTAATTTCTTAAGATGTTTTTATTCTTGTTATTATTAGTCACCAGCCTTTTACTTTTCTATCTCAGTATTCTTCTTATAAAAACTGTCTGAATGCACTTGGAAATCTTGTAAACTTTTTAGTATCATGTGGTGCTCTAAGTTAAAAGCTGCCAATGAATGCTTGTCTATTGAATATTTAATAGGAATAATCATGGAAAAATGTTACCTTTTCACTAATTGTTTTGGTTTATAACTCTTTTTCTTGCTGTGTATAATATGAACATTTCAGATTACTCCTGAGATAGCTGAGGATTTCCTGAGGCAGAATATTAAAAAAGCATATGACATGTCACATGACTATAATGAATGCCTTTACATTTATTAGGCATTGCTTTTTTATATGCCAAGTTCAAGTTGACTGGATATTCTTCAAGGATGAGTAAATGCAAAACTGAGAAAAGATTTTAATATTGTACATCTGCATCCTCTGATCACTACTGTCTTGGATTAAAGACAGTGGGAGTTTTGAGTGACCAAGAGTTTCAGGTTATGTAAACAAAAAATTGAAAAGAGAAGAATTCGTTCAGTGACACAAACACTACTGTGAAAACTCTGCCACTGAGTGCAAAATATTCTCAACTGATTGTCAGACTTTTTTAAGTGTACATGAATTAACAAAGACCAAAGACTGTCATGATGTATGGACTCTCAGGCCACAGTATGTATGGCCACAGTCCACTCAAAATGTGTCCTTTAGCAATGATCTGGTCTTCTCTGGGGATGGAGAAGATAAGCCACTACCTCATCCCTATTGGATAAGCAAGGAGGAAGATCTACATATGTTTCCCAAAGCCTATAATTTTAAGTTAAATCTTGTTGATTGTAAACTAAATCTAAGTAAACTTCCCGGTGTATTTTTGCCTGGTTGACTACTGACAGCTAATCTGAGCATAAACATTGCAGACCCAGCCCGGAGAATCTGAATTAATGCAAACGAATATTTACATATAAGGACCAGACATGGGTTTAAAAGTTTCTAAAAAGCTGGCAATGTAATTCTTCATCAATGTCTTTTTTTAGCAATCCATCAAAAATGCCACCCTCATTGTACTGTGTATCTGAGGTTTTGATAGGAGGCAAGAGAGCAAAATTAATGCCTGACAAGTCAAGGTGATGCTTAGGTGTGGAAAACTGTTAGGAAATGTAGATAAAGATGTTGCTATTCACTCTAGCCTTTTTCCATCCTGCAGCACAGATGATTTGCAGTTTGCACAAGTCCCTTCTAGAAGGAAACTGAAACTGTACTGGGCTACTTGATTACTCCCCTCAAAACACCAGGGCAGCTCATAGTCCTGTATTATTTTCTTTGTGTAGGCATAAAAAAAAAAAACCAACACAAAAAACCCCACCACCTGCACAGTCCAAATGCTGACATCATAAACTAAGTGCTTCTACTGTATACATCCTTGTCACAGTTGACAAGACTCAGCTTCTAGAACATGGCTAAAGTTCGGTCAGTTTTAGCAATGTTCATGTTGTTGTAGCTGCATCCTCTGAAATGCTTTATAGTGCTGCAAAGCAGTTGCATATATTGAACATGCTGATTTTGGTTAATCTACATCGATCATCCTTACTTAGCATTTAAAATAGAATAGTTCAACCATGGTCGTAAAGGCACAGCACTGCTGCGGAGTTAGTTATTGCTGTCTCATAAATTTTCTGTAAACTGTACTTTCCATACATATATTCTCTACAACGGCCTTGTTACTGCCACAGTATAATTTTTGATTTAAGTTGAAGTATATTTTAAAAATTACACTATTACATCTCATGCTACTGACAACACCTATTTTCCCCCTGAACTCTTAAATGCCTACCTTAGTGTATGCCATGAGCAAGCACAGACCACTCTGCTCAGTTTTGTTTGACTAGTTGAGAACCATTAAATATACTCTCTGCAAAGTGCCAGTCCCAGGGTCTCCATTTCATGAACAAATGCTGTTGTCTTACCAGGATTTCTAAGTTCATTGAGCAGTTTTCCTGATTGTACCCAGATCTCAGGTATACTGAGCAGTTATGTGAGCTGTCTGCAGGGTAGGAACCTTACCTAATGATATTTTCCACTTCTTTGAAGTCAAATGCTCAGTATCTTTTTTATTTTTTTTTTAAGAACATTGCGCACTTCACTCTTCATTAGTGTAATCTATTAATGTGTTAATTATTTAGATTATGATTTCCTATGATTTTCAAGATCTGTTTAAATCACTTTTTTAGCAAGTGGGAAGTAAACAAAACTTTTGTATTAAATACTGACAAATGCATTGCAAATCCCTCTCCAAAATAAAAGATTAAATATGCTCTTTGGATTGATAGAAATTGTCTCTGTATAAGTTTAATTTCTCGTGAGGCTGTCATAAGACTCCTAGCAATGAAGAAAATGAGACAAAAAAAAAAAAAGTCCTCGGAAATGCATTTAGGAACTTTCCACTCTCTCGTCTTTTTTCTGGATTAATTTTTTTCTTTTAAATGAGTGACATAATTTCAAATATTCAAACCATGAGATGTTTTACACCTGAATTTTATGTTTTCAAGTTACTTCAGAGGAATCTCTGTGAGTGCTTTTGCCATTAGGATTGAATTACTGCCTGATAAGAAACTTATGGAAACCTCACCTGAGGTTTTATTAATTTCATATGAAAAAAAATGTGACAAAGCTTATTCCATAACATGTAATGTAATCTGCCTGCAGTACCGTGTGCTTTCACTGTAACATTTTGATGATTATTTGGATTTTTCCATGACTTTTTGCAGTGGTCTATTTCATTTAAAAAATAAAATAATAATAATAATAATAATAATAATAATAATAAAAAGACATTCACCACTATGATTTTTTGGAATTTTTTTCCAGATTTTTCTCAATTTGTTATTAATCTGTAAGCCGTTTTCAAAATAGTGACATCTTTTCTCATCAGACATATTTATTGAAGAGTTGTGACTCTGATTACAAAGTAATTACTCCAATAGTCCCATCAATAAGTGGTGTTGTAGCTGGAAAATTGAGTAGGTAACTAATCATACTAACGCCCATTAGCCAGATAAGAAGGTTTGAACTAACTTGGAAGACTTTCTGGACTCTCAAGGATATCCTTGAAGGCTGTGAGGATGTCCCAGTACACAGTAAGGTCTATACCAAGTTTAAGAATCACTAATATTTTTCCTGCTTTTTTGTTTGTTTGTTTTGGTTACTGCATTATTAGACAGTGCTTGGTTTCCATACTGTTAGAAGTGCTAAAAGTTTTCTGTATTAACCTTTCTGTCACGTAGACTCCAGTAGCCTACCTGATGTCATCCTAGCTATTCTCCCTAACTACCAGTAACAAAGAATTTAAAATGTCAAAAAAAAAAAAAAAAAAAAAATTAAAAGTGGGGAAAAAATCCTATTTTTTTTATTAAGATATTTTTTTTAACCATGAGTGTTTCATGAAGCATTTAATTGAGTTTTGGAAACTTCATCTTTGATACACTTTCTCCTCTATATTAAAATTAAACAACCATTTGTTGGATATAACAATAAATGAAAACGACAGAAGAAAAATACGGTTTTCAAGTTTAGAAAGCAAACAAATGTTGAGTTTTTTGATGTTTGAGTACATTACTCAAAATTACTTTTAGATCATTTCTAGAAAGACCACTTATTTAAAAAATGCAGAGTCAGCATGTCAGGTCTATTTCTTTTTAACTGATTTAGAAATAATTGGCCTTAGCGCAGCAAGCTGTCATTGGAAATGATTGTTGCCACACTTGTCTCTGAGTGTATTAATCCTTCTCTAAGTTAATTTATGAAACAGACTTATTAATTTATTTGATGAATACTTAAAAATACATGTATTAGCCAGACTTTATACACAATGTGAACTGTTTTCTATGTAATTCTGAATTTCTTACATATCATACAAAATAAAGGCTTATAGTAATTACGGATTTATGTTGAACTGGACAACTAAGGTATGTTAATTCTTTCTTTTTTGGAGCTTTTTTAAAAAATACACGTCTTTTTAGCTTCAAATAATGACCTTTAAAGAATGACCTTAGAAATAATCCCATTGAGATCAATAATATGGAAGGGAAGATAAGAAGAAGAGAACTAATATGAAACACGAGACCTTGGTTATACTAAAATTAATTATATTAGTTAAAATTGTTTGCTATTTCTAACTGTTCCAAGGCATTTTTTTAACACCTTTAGAGGTGTTTTGATCCAAAATGTGAATAAATGCATGAATATTTTCTGTCTTTCACAATGGATGTTACTTTCAGAGTTTTGTTCAGGGTATTTAAACACACTAGCTTCAATGTATTTCATTTCCAGTGTAGTTCACTAACATACAAATGAGAATTCCTACAATATCAGGTTAGGCTATTACTTCTTTTCAAGGCTTTAATTATTTATTTCCCTGAGTAAGCTATTATTTCCCTAACTTTCTCAGAATCTCCAAAAAATATAGGGATTTCCACTAATACACCAAGTCCTAACAGATTACTTTAACTCAGTCACATTAGTTCAATAATGGTGTGTGGCGAGTCGTTTATCTGCTTGTTTATTTGTTTTGCTTGTTTTTATGTTAGTTTTTGATTTTGCATTGAGCAAGTCTTTCTCGGTAATTGACAATAGCAGTGAAAGATGTCACAGATGGACAAGTGGGTGTAGAAGTAATATCAGAAGAAATAGTTTTACTTGACCTTATTTCATTTGTGGATGGTTGCTGAAATAGTGCCAGGCCTGCTTCAAAAGTAATGCTTCCTGTTTTATGATGTTGGCCTATGACACCAGAAGCAAATGTTGGTATGGCAGCAGAGGTTGAACCTTCCCACCAATATTCAGTTACATTTTGTTGCTGTGTGACAGATGGCAGCAGAGAGGCAGTCTGACAGAGTGGCGTCTGACATGGAAGTGCAGATGAAGCAAGGTGGGCTACTGAATTCTTCCATGAAGAAAAAATGGCATCCATTGACATTCGTCAGCACTTACTGAACATTTATGGAGTCGATGTGAGCAGAGTTGAGGCTGTGGGCGGTGCGTTTCAACAGTGGCACCAGCGATGTGAGAGACAAGCCATGTTCTGGATGCCTATGCACAGCAGTCACACCACAAAATGAAGAGCATCTTGATCAGCTCATCTGTGCGAAAGATTGCATTAAGGGGACTGTGTATGGAGCTGAATATTGGCTTCCATGATTTGGAAATGACGATGGCAATGTTGGAATATCGCAACACTTGTGCCAGATGGGTCCCACAAATTCTCACACAGGAACTGAATGAATCCTGTATACAAGCTTGTCAGGACCTATTGAAGCAATAGGAGGCTGAAGGGTGACAGTTTCCTGGATCATATAATTACTCGTGACAAGATGTTTTGTCACTTCTGGGAGCCAGAGTCAAAATGGCAGTCCATGGAGTGGAAATATGTGAATTCCCGCTGAAGTAAAAGTTCAAGATGCAGCCCTCTGTGGATCTTGTGATGTGCACTATCATTTGGGATAGAAAGGGGTGATCCTTCCAGTTCCAGAGTCAGGCCAGAGGAGAAGACAAACTTTCTCTTGCAACCTAAAAATGCCAGGCCTCATTCCAGTTTGAAAACTGTGGAGCACATTACCAGTCTTGGCTAACTGTCCTACCACATTCACTGTATAGACCAGATTTGGTGTGTTCTGACTTAAACACACTACTCTGGGGCCTGAGGTCCTTTCTCTATGCAGTCCTGCATTGAGTACATAAATAAATAAATAAATAAATAAATATGTATTTTATTATTGTACTGCACTGCATAAGTGTACTTGAAATGTCATCAGAAAATTCCTGTAGATTATGCTATGCATCTGTACAACTGCATATACTTGTGCCTTGCCTTGATGGCACCAAACACAACATCATTTATTGCTGCCAAGCATTTCACACACTGGATTGTGCTGCTTCTTATGTTCAGTCCCATGGTAACTCACTTGAGCACTCCCTGTGAAACTAGGTGACAGTTCTGAAGAAGCCACCAGCTCTAGTCTAAACAATGTAAATACTTCTGAGATCTGGTGTAAACAACATATAGTGTTTAGCACACGGGAATGAATTTTTAAGCTGTGACAGGGGACGTTCAAATTGGATATCAGGTAAAAGTTCTTGACCAGAGTGGTTGAACACTGAAACAGGCTCCCCGGGGAAGTGGCAAGCTGTCAGAGCTCAAGGAGTGTTTGGATATTGCTCTCAGATACACGGCCCGATTTTTTGGGTGGCCCTGTGTAGATCTAGGAGTTGGACTTGATGATCTCTATGGGTCCCTTCCAATTCAGGATATTCCATGATTCTATGATTTCTCAATCTTTACAATTTTATGAAGCTGCTCATAAGTCAGAATGATGTATTCAGCTCCATCATAGGTGAATGTCAAGCTATTTTTGTATAACATATTTTTATTTCTCCATATCCAAGTGGGACACTGAGTTCTTCATTGTCATCTAAGAATTTCACCTTGACGTTGTCTGTCTTGTTTCAGATGGGCCCCTTGACATCTTAAGTGGAATTTCCTTCTAGTAAGTTTGCGACTTTGTGTTGCTTGATCTAATCAATAACCATCCAGTTAACAGTAGTTCTTATACAGAACTACATGATGTTGCTTTCAGCTGTATTAGGTCCCATATCAGACCATCAGTTCCAGTAGTCTCCATTTAGCACTTCAGCTAAGGTCATTTCTCTGTCTCCACCTTTCCCCCCAGCAGCCCTGAAAATAAGGTCCACATATTCATTGCTATTACAACATTAGAGACTACAGTTCTACCTAAAGCTGGTTTATTTGTTGATGCCAGCTCTTAACATTTAACACATAAGGCTATAAAAGAGGTTGAAGTCAATCATTGCTATTTGCAGCATTTAGTGTTTGAATGATTTATCTAATCCATCAGGAAAAGTGCCTGCTCTTTTCTGTATTTTTAATTCCAGTATAAATAGAATTTTAATTACCATAATCAGAAACTTAGTTTTTATTCTATGCTCAGGAGCCAATAACAACAAAATCCCAAGTAATACTGTCAGCATTGCCCTGCCCCAGAGTTAAAATCACCTTAACATTATTAATTACTGGGCATTTTTCTGTCTGAGAACATACTTCATTCCCTAGGCAACTGTTAACATTTAAATGATGCATCATTTCTCTGTCTCGTTTAATCACTGTATACACAATTAATATTCCTTGATTTACAGAGTTTTGATAGTGTACATGATTTTATGTTCTCCAGGAAATTTAGAGGATAGCATTGTCCTACTCCAACCCTAATAACATATTAGTCTGTTTGAATCAGAAGCAAAGGGCATGAACGCAACTTAGTTAAATCAGATTTGACTGCCTGTGGTATTCAGATGATTCCTGAATGATTCTGGCAGAGAACTAACTTAAGTAATACTAACTTTTTTTTTTTTTAAGTAGTTAATATCTATTCAGAAAAGTGCAGATGGCTGCAATTCAGCATGAGATTTCCCCTGTCACCTGATTTATTTTCTAACTTGTAGGACAACTTATGTTCCTTTATTGTATCTAATACACAGGTTGCCAATCTTTTGGTACAATCTTCCAGAATTTATTTTATTGTAAGTTACTCCTAACATGATTTAGCAGAGAAATATAAAGTTACCTCTGTTCTATCCCGTATTAAATAATTTTCTTGCAATTTAATAGTGATGCATATGTATAAAAAAAAAAATCTAAAATTCACTCTTTCTCACAAGCATCATGAATTTCTACTACCTTTTGCTATTATGTTAAGACCTAGTGTATTTACTTCATTGACATCAGGATATGCAATGCAACAAACTTGCCCTAGTAGTGTTTGACATGGTATGGCATCTTTTCTGTTTCAGTCCTATAATTGTCATAAGTATTCAAATATTTATTACATTAAATGCATCTATGTGAATTTCAGCTGTTGTAATCTTTTTATTAGCAGTTATAAGACACAGCTACTAATGACAAAAAATAGTATACAGGTTAATTTTTCATATTTACTATCATAAAATGAAATTGTTATTTAGAAAGGAATATGTTGCCCAGAGCACAGATGCTTAGAGCTTCTGTTTAACTACCCATCTGCTCTTTGGCAATGAAGATATAAGCCATGCACAGGGCATTCTTAAAAGTGCACTCTAAACAGAGTACATTGAGAATTTTCTGTGCAACTTGCTGAAGATTGAACTGGAAACCACATGAGACTGCTCTTTCACACAAGGAAAGAAGTATTCTTGAAACTCAGACTTGTTTGTCTATGTGTCCTTCTCTATAAAAATTAGATTCAAAGGAAAGAACTACCACGTATTTTATTTCTACCATCGTGAAATAAAAGTGCTGTATTTCCCTCTGTCCTCTTTCTAATTTTGGTGACCCCGATGAAATCTTACTGAGAATTGCATAAGCACAAATTGTCTTAGTGACTACTATATTCTATTTTTCCAGTAGCAATCTGAGTCATTGTAGCGTCACTTGGGGTTCTGGATTGTTGGTCAGAGTAAAAACAGTGTTAAAGAAAAAAGCATACCTTAATTGTAAGAACAACATTTTAGCCTTAGAAGAAAGGTACTGACTAACTTATTAAGTGAAAACAGGAAGAATGGTTTCCATTTAAATAATGAGTTTTTAGGGTGAAGGAAAAACAGATTTCCAGAGTGTAACAAATTGCCCTGGAAAACAGAATAGGAATTCACTAGAACAAATAATTTTATCAATAATATATCGAAAAGATCTAAGGCAGTAAATAGCTATGGAAAAGTGAACTGTAACAGTAGGAGAAGGAACTATAGGAGAATTGAAGTATGAATTGTGCAGATTACCATCAAATACTGTTTTGGTATAAGGCTGAAGAGAAATCCCAAAAGCATTGGTTAGATATTATAGCACTGAGGTTGTCATGGTTTTATGATTTTTGGTTATTGTCATTCCACATCAGAACACCATGTAGTGCACTGGGAGTTAAAGTGTTAATGCCCCAGCTCTGGGCACCTGTCAGGAAGAGAAGAACTACATACCCCAGGGGGCTTTGCAGTCAAAGAGGAGATATAACCCCTGGCAAGGTCACCTGATGTCCCTTTTTTCCTTTGGCTCTCCTCCTGTTGTATGTCCTAACCAAATGCATCACCTCAGCGCTACTGTAAGGCCTACAGCTTTCAGATACTCTCTCATTATATTTGATTTATTAGCTTCAATTTTAATTATATTGTATTACAGTGTGTTATCTTGCATTCCAATACCACATTTAGAAAATTAGTTTGTTTCTCCTCAGATCATTGCCGCTGTTTTTAATTATATTGGGGTCCCCTGTTTTCCCTTTTCTGGAGGCACGGATTTTGCGAAATCTCTCCAACCCGCTACTCACAGAACTGAGCCAAACCAGCCGGTTAACCATTGATAGAGGTGCAGCATCTCAGCTGCACAGACCAAGAGTATTATCTGAAGCCTGAATGATATGACATCCAGTGTTGAAGTATGTCAGTTATCTGTTAAAAAAAGCAGCCAAGACATGCCAAGGAACAATATTGTACAGGCAAAAAGGTTGAGTACTATCAACACTTCACTAGCTAGCTTCAATCAGTTCCATCTGACTTTTGCACAATTTAGCTATGTATTTGAAGAAAATCTAGCACACTGAAGTACAGAGAAGTTATCTGAATGACATAAATTATTGAAACTGGTCATTTTTTCCAAGCTTCCAGCTATGAAGGAGGGTTGTATTATCTGTTCTGCACTGGGTTGGAAATTTACTTGTATTCAAGAACATGAGAATATCTTCAGTGTGAATTTTGTTTCTGCTGTTATCTGATTACTTTGGGATCCTGTTCTGGTTTGGTTTTTCTAAAGCTTTTCAGTCACAGATGTTTAAGGGTAGTTAGGTGCTTAATTGCTGTGGAAGATCTGTGAAATACCATTGTAATGGATATTAAATACAGCCTTTTTCAGTTCAGGATTTTTCAGCACTGTTTTCTCTGGAGGAAGGTGAGCAGTCTAGGTTAGGCTGGCTGACATATTGAAACACAACACTTCAAAGAATGAAACTGTGCTAACTGAGGATGCAGAAGTTCTTTACTCCTCTCTCTTATGACACTCAGGATCAAAAGAAACCTTATCAGCTTTTCTGCTCTTGCTATCAAAAATGCAGCTGTAAAAGTTTGATTTGCTTTTGTTATTTAATGCCTATGCAAGATTTGTGATCATACAAGCATTGTATACTTTGAGAAAATAAAAGGACATTTTGGTTTTATATTCTGTTTCTTATGCTTGGAAATGGTGAATAGTCCCTTACTGACATCTGTCTTTGATTATCACTCATCCCAATGCACAACCTGTTGGAATTGTGCATTAGTAGTACAGCATGTACAGAAAGATGTCACCGGGGCTTTCACACATAATAAGCTTTTTAACATATCTGTCTGATTTTAGATACAAATCTGAAAAGATATTAATGACCTTGCTTCTAACCTAGAATAAAGTGAGATGTTCATTTATTGCAAATGGGTACAGCTTCTTTGACACTAGTCTGATTAATGCAGAAAAAGAGCCTGGCTCAGTGCGAGTGAATGCATTTCCTGCACCATTTTAGGAATTTGTCCTTGTTTCATCATTAATCTTCTGTTTGGATTACATAGAAAGGAACTACAGACATATTGTTCACATGACTTGGAGGTTTGTTTGCCTTGGCTTTCAGATTCTCTTCTTTCCCTTGGGTGAATTGTAACTCCCACTGAATTTTAACTTCCATTAAAGTCTTTGTAAAGAAGGGCAGTATATTTTTCAGAATTTAGTTCGCAAAAAATGAGAGACTTGCTTTCCATCAAAGGAATAAAACCATAGCTAATTCTGAAGAGATGCATTCTGTGCTAGATGGCATTATATAACCATATACCAAAAAGACTTTGATAGTCTTTTGCTGTTGTTGTTTAACCCAGCAGCCTCCTCAGTACCACACAGCTGTTCTCTTACTCCTCCCTCCCAATGGGTGGGGAAACAGAATCAGGAAGAAAAAAAAAAAAAGTAGGACTTGTGGGTTGAGATAAAAAACTATTTACTAGGACAGAAAAAGAAAAGAGAAATAATAATATTTTATGTATACATGCACCACCCTTCAGGCACTGCTCCCCACGGCTCCTCACGGGCTTCAGCTCTGGCCTGGAGTGAGGGTGGTGAGAACCTGGAACAGGTTGCCCTGTGATGTTGTGGATGCTCCCAGAGTGGAGGTGGTCAACACCAGGCTGGATGGGGCTTTGAGCAACCTGGTTTAGAGGGAGGCGTCCCTTCCTATAGCAGGCAGGCTGGAACTAGATGATCTTAAAAGTCCCTTCCAACCCAAACCATTCTACGATTCTATGATTCTATTTTGTTATAGTAAGGACATTACTGTGCATTGTTACCAGGAAAAGAGCTGGAACTTTTTCCTGCAAAGGATTCATTTCCAAAGCCTCTTGCAATTCAGCTAAATAAATACAGCAGCTAGAACTGAACTGTATCTACGGCGACCTAGCCAGCAGTGTTACTCTGAGAACGGTCCAGAGACAAGTAGTTCTCTTCTATTGCTGGGGAGTGAGTTGCATTTAAGAGGGATTTAAATATATTTTTTGACTACTGGAGTGAAGATGCAAGGAAAGACAGAAATATTTGGGAAGGTGAAGCAACAGCTATATGTCTGCTTATATATTGGCAATGAAACTGCCATTTTCCATTCTTTTTTATCTGTGTCAAGACAAATAGTGAAGAAAATAGCATGGCTTAAAATACATCTGTTAAATCTAAAATGTAATAGAATGATCCAGGAGTTCTGCAACAGTATTGATCTCCAGCCTGAAAATTTTCTGACTTAGTGAAAGAAGAGGAATGCTGTGAAGAAAGGGAGGTCAGTCTTTTCTTGGTGGAAGAAGGCTCTCCCTTTTGCCACCCCTATGCTCCACAAATCCTTTTATTCCTCAGACACATTTGTCAAATGAAAAGTGAACTTATTCTTCTGAAATCATGATATTCTACTGGAAATATTGTTGTCAGTCCTGTCTTGCTTCTCTCTCACACATGAACACCATGATGACAGGACATATTGGGCAAAGCCATCTGCAAACTAGGCACATTGTCATTATCTACTGAACAGTCATAATTTTTCTCTGTAAAGGAAAATGCTAATAAAGTTGTTTAAGTATTGATTAGGAGTCTCTGTAAGTTCTTGGAAGAGTCCAAGGAATCAAGACTGGCGTTTGGTTGAAAATAGCATTTGTACTGCCCATTTTGTCTCTCAAAAGGGAAGGTTAGAGAGAAGGTGTGACCCTAGCTAGCTTAGCTAGCTAGTACTGATGGGATTCAGAAGTTTCTTGTTCAGCAGTGTCACAGATAGGGCTTTGGTGGCATGCAGCAAGTGATGCAACAGAAGATCTCTACTGGGCAGCAATGAGGCCAACTTCTTCCAAAAGGTTGGAAGCCAAATGCAGTAATACGGCTGTCAGGACAGGATTCAGTCCCGTGGCACCCAGGAGAGGCAACTAGGGCAGATACGGAGATGGTAGTTGGGTTCAACCAAGAGGACAGATTTTCATGCAAGTCCAAGATGATGAGGCATGCTCCTAGGTCAAATCAGGAAAACAAGTCAGCATTAGGCCCAGTGAGCATCACCTGGGTCAGACATGGCTGGGTTCTGTCTTGTCCATGTCAGATAGCTGATCAGGACCCTGGGGACGGGGGCAGGCCATGCGTAAAATTGGTCCTAGGGAGTATTATCTGAACTAATGTAAGCTGTAGTCCACACACAGTAGAATGGCGCATTTGTGTGTAGGGAGGGATGTATAAATCTATGTGAATTTTTCTCTGCTAGAACACCAAATCTTGCCTTACTTAATTCTGAATTGCAAAGAGTAATGCTAAGAGAGATTTATCATGGAAATAAATGAAATAGCAACACAGTAGTTATTTCATTGTTTGTATCTTCCCTATTTCTGTCTAGAATCCCCAGAAAATCACAGAAGGTAGTTTCAGTGAACAGGAACATGAAATATAGGTCTAGGACTAGACCCCCAGATTCTCAGTCAGCTGTCACATAATGTAGTCCTTTTATTCTCAGAAGTTAAGGATTTGGTAATGTAATTAATAGATGAAATTCTACTTCCTGCAGGCTGCAGGTGGAGACCAGGTTAATCTGGATCACAAAGGGTGCTTCAATAGTTACAGGCTGTCAATACAAAAACTCACTTTAAATTTTTTAAATATTGTCATGCCGAGTAATCAGAAAGAGTAAGAAGACTCTTACATCTCCAGAATGTCTGGCAATTTATGTTTATAGGTCATAGGATATGATTTGTCATGCTTACTGGATGCCAAAACAGATTCTAGTAGGAATACTGATTTTATATTATAACATTTGTTTTGGAAAATGAAAAGGGAAGAGGTCACTTCTTTGATTTTATTTATTTGCAGCCACCAGACAGACTAATCAAACGTGGCTCTGCTCTGTTGTAACTTTCACTGTTGTCTCCTCATGACAAGAATCTGATTTAGCCTACGGGTCTCGGTAGATTCTTATCTTTCAGAAAAGGGCTGCAAAAAAAATTTGTATTTGAAAATAACAAGAACAAGCAACAGACAAATGCAAACAAATGATAATTAAAAATGAAAACAAAAACACCAAAGTTCCAAAAGGCTAACCAGAGTGATCAGGAACAGGAATAATTTTGTGCTCTTACAAGCCAATTCATTTCTTCCAGGCTCGTTCTTAGTTGAGAAAATGTGGCTGTGATCTGGCTGTGTCTTCTGCTCACTTCTCTCAGCACTCTCTTCTGTTCGAGACACACAGCTTGCGGAACACTCATACTTGGCACAACCCACCCAGCACTCAAGGAAGTATTTTTGGTCTTTTGTCTGAATGTTCCCAATTGCAAGAGAAGGTGCGATCTCCCAAGGCAATCTGCACATTTGCCAGCCTTTTATTCATCACATTGCTACTTCTTCTCCTTTAACTAAGTGCTAGCAAGGCACAATTCATATGTTTTTAACAGACTGGTAAGCCACATACTCTGAATGCTCCTTAATTCTGTACTGTAGGTTAGAAATCTTCCTACTCTCTGCAATAAAATACTTTTGTAGTTGACATGTTTCAGAACACAGCGTCTAAATATTAGGTTTCTATAACCATATTATCTACCAAAAAAAAAAAACAAAAAAAACCAACCCACCAAAAAAACCCATATCATAGTTTAGGGCTTACTTTTTTGAAAGTTTCAGTAAATGTTACTCTTCATATTTAGGTTCCTAAATAAAATGCATACCCTGACTCTAGTTTTCATGCAACCATTGTATTAAAATACCATTTTCATTAAAATTATACTAGAAATAGTAAAATCTATTTCCCAAGCTAGAAAGTAAGAGAATATGTTATATCCAAGGACTTTGTCAGCACTCAGGTAAATTGATTTTTTTCCAACGTTCTGCATTCAAGTTTGATAACACCATTTTATTGCTATAATGCTGTGTTTTGGAATGTTATGTGTTTGTGATCATGTTTTGTAACCAAAGCAGATGATTATTCCATCTATGTAGCAAAAGCACATTTCCTTGTAAAGTAAGCAAATAGATTCAGATATAAATACACTAAGATAATGTAACCAGTGGTGATGCATATATATATAAATTCCTACCAAAGCCTCAACAGTGGAGTCTGGATAGGTTTGATTGCATGACTTTTGTCTGTGGCAGAAATAAAATGACTATGTTACATGACAGCTGAGTGAGAATTTGGGGGGTCTAGTCCTAGTCCCATATTTCATGTTCTATTTCACTGAAACTACCTTCTGTGATTTTTCTGGGGTTTCTAGACAGAAATAGAGAAGATAAAAAGCTAACAATTTCATGAATGTGTATGTACAGTAATGCAAACCTGTTGGAGGAAAATGGGAATATTAGACTTATTTAAACAGTGTTATGCGACACTTTTGAGGGCTTCTTCAAAAGTAACACCTCCTATTTTACGATGTTGCCTCACAACATCAGAGGCAGTTGTTGGTGATATGGCAGTAGAGGTTGAACCTTCCTGTCCATATTCCATTACCTTTTGTTGCCATGTGACAGATGGCAGCAGAGGGGCAGTCTGACAAACGACGTTTGACATGGAAGTGTGTATGGAGTAAAGGTGTGGAATTGAATTCCTCCATGCGAAAAAAAGAGCACTTCTTACTGACATTCATTGATGCTTTCTGAACATTTATGGAGACCAAACAGTCGATGTGAGCACAGTGAGGCCATGGGTGGTGCATTTCAGCAATGGTGATAGCAACAGTGGGTCACCTCCACTGGTGCAGATTTTTATGTGTGGCATGCAGGCTCTTGTTGTGACTGTGTTGAAAAAATAGTGTTTTATAGCTGACAATTTGCTCTACCTAATAGTAACAATATACTGACTACATCTATGTATACCATGTAACTGTTCTTACATAGTTATATGTGAACATAGTGTGACTTCTAGTGAAACACTCCTTCAGAAATAAATCATTTTCACTGCACATAAAACAATACACAGTTCTGGAAAAGGATAGATATTTCTATGTCTGTTCTGCATAGGATTCTATGGAGCATATACTTCTTAAGACAGGAAAAGTCACAGAAGGTGGCCTAAAAGTAGGTACGCATGTAAATCAAAGTGCATTTCAATGAACTTTTGTTTAAACAGACAGATGAGGGAATAGTAACTTAAAAATCAGCAGGGAAGCCATTAATACACAGGCAATGTTAAAAATTGATTCAGCTCTCTCTTTGATACCTCATCAAACACAGGACTCTGGAGTCAACAGCTAAACACTCACTACTGTTAAAGTACAGTTATTTCTTCTGATTCTATATCAGCTTTTGAAAGAATTGATAAGCCTGTGAGGCCATTCTTTGTCTAGTGAAACTTAACAGTCTTACAGATATTGATTGTTAAGCTTTCTTATATTCTTACCTTGCAACAAAAATGAAGGTAGCTTGCATCTGCAGATGTGAATGTGGACACTTCATTAGGTACACTAATGGTCCTATTTGCCAAGCAGAGTTTGGTACAATTATAATGTGCTTCCAATAAAATATGGGATAAATTAGTCATGAGCCCATATGAAACACAGAGCAGGTTCAAACACAATTCATCTTATATATAGAACTAATTTCTACTTCCTCAGCATTTGCTTTGCTCTCTTTAAGACACAAACATTTAGCACTAAAAGCCATGGTTCCTAGGTGTTTCTTATTGTACAGAAACTACATTTTTTTTCATTTGATTCACCTCACCTTGCAGGCTGTGTTTAACTAGACCCGTGAACAAGCACTACAGAGATCATCAAGGCCACAGTTAGCAGTTTGGCTGGAATTTCCTTCTGCAGAGAAAGAGAGGAAGGGACTCACCTTGTTATGGACCTACCCAGGAACCTAAGCCCACCAGGGAAACTGCAGCCAGATACGCAGTTCTGAATTTGTCTTTTGAAATTTTGATCACCCTTGGAGCAATCTCTGCAGCTCTGTCTTCACAAGGCAATTTCTTTTTGTGGCATCATCTTACTTGTACAGAACCTGCAAAGCCTTGTTATGCCATACTGAAAGCCTTGATGTGGCTGTTGTATCTCTCTTGCCTGACACTTCCAATAAGGAAATTCCCATTTAGAAATATTTTTAGTGTATTTTTCAAACAAGCACACGCTTTCAGATCAGTGAGCATGATTCTTTTTAATTTGCATGGGGATTGCATTCAGATATACCTGTCAGAATCTCATTTTATTGGCCACTGTACAGACATACCATAAGAGACAATCTGTCTTGGCCTGTGTGTGTGTAAAATGTGAAAACACAGCATGGGCTGGCAAGAAGGAGGTATCAGTAAAAGCAAGTAAATTACCATACCATTACTGAAGTCTCAGCTTACTTTGCTTCAGTGTTGTCAGTCTGCAGCACGCTGTGTGCTTGCTGTATTCTACTACACACAGAAGTTCATCAGTACAGCTATAAACTTTGCCTATTCATAACTGGAATACACTAAAGGTTTTGCAGCCCTTTTCAGAAGGATTAAAAGTTTGGTTTAAGCATAAGAACGAAAAGGAAAATAAGAAGTGTATCTTTTGCATGTTTGTATTTTTCTGCTTATTTTGAAACAAAATAGTTAAGAATTCTATTTTACATTAGATACAGATTTGGCTCTTTAAAGTCTCTAAGCAGTTCTAAATTAATCTAAAAAATAAAAGTATCCATACTACTAGGGAAGCCCTGTCAGAGGCAACAGATGCTAGACTTACGCATATTCTTAAAAAGGAATGTCTGCTTCCAAAAACCACTTCTAAGATCTCCTCTTATGACCAAACTATGCTATTTCCCCCTCACAGAAGCTCCTTAGAAGAAGCTTTTATTCTTTCAAGTATTTTTTCCGAGTAGAGTTTCCAGCTCTCCTACTCACAGAGATTAAAAATGCATTGTACTGATAACAGGTCTTCAGATTAAGTGTTTAGTCAAACCTGATCACTTAGTCTTTTATGTGGGTAGTGACAACGATTGAATGTTTGCAATCTGTCAAGCTACCAATAAAATTCATCCTTTTCACATGAAAAAAAGGTAACAAACAAACAAAAATAAAAAAGAACAAAATAACAGTGTTGTCACTCCTCCAAGTAACTTCTTTACAG
Organism: Alectoris magna; assembly: GCA_030625065.1. Classification (NCBI taxonomy): domain Eukaryota; kingdom Metazoa; phylum Chordata; class Aves; order Galliformes; family Phasianidae; genus Alectoris; species Alectoris magna. Next base: position 72,493,639 of record CM060561.1, on the reverse strand, counting down.
AAGTTTTGAATGAAATTTTTAGATTGAACATTTTCCTTTTAACTGTTTTGATGCTTTAGACCTATCCTGTAACCCACAAAATATTCAATGAGCAATGTTATAAAAAAAAAATAAAATTCAGCTGGGAATAGCCAAATGTCAGCTTGCAAAATTTTTTTGTTGGTAAAAACTCTTTTCCACTTAGAAATACTCATGCTATTTGTTCAGTCAGATGAAAACACTGGTACACTAGTATACTTACTAGTGTAGATGAAACATCAACATCTACATTCCTCAGCACTGGAAAAAACACCTCTGCAATGACATGAAATTTACAGTATGCTGTCCAACCAACATCTCACTGAAGAAGAATCCTCTTTGTGAAACAGTTGCAAGAACTTGTCTTTAAGGCACAGTTGTAACACATTTAATGCATAACGTTATCTTTGTAAGTATAATAAATCACATTTGCAGGATTCAAATCTCTATTGTTAACAAAGAATAACTCAGATTACTCCTAAGGCTAACCAGGCCAGATTAGTGATGAAACCGTGCTTTCCTTGGTGAAGAGTCTGAAAAAATGGATTTCTCTAGGAAGTTCCATTTGATACCTGTCAATCTTATCTTACGGTTAAAGACCTGTTGTAAAAATCTGCCAGGATTCAATAAACTTTGTATGTAATGATTAGGAGCATCATACTTCGACTTACTTAAAATTTAAGATCAGTTTGGACCAAATATCAGGAACACGAAATGAGCTAAAATAATAATAAGGCTCATCTTTTAAATTCTAGAAAAGCCCTCTGAAAATTTTAGGAGCTTTCTTATTGCTTCTGTGATCCAAACGTTCTCACCTTTGCTAACAGAGGAGCAGGCCATTCCCCCACAGCCCACACAGCCACTGAGAAGGATGAGGTCTGAAGGAGGCACAGCCCACGGATATTGCTGCAGGACCGGCCTGGGCCGGAGCTGCAGCCCGTGGAGAACAGCCCATGGTAGGCAGGAGGCCTGAGGGAGCTGCCACCTGGGGAACGATGGGGAGCAGTGCCTGAAATTGAGCCCCGCAGGGCCCTGGCAAATCTTTACAGAATGACTGCAACTCCCATTGCCCAGAGGCAGGAGGTAAAAGAGGATGGGTGAGTGGAGAAAGTGTTTTTAGTTTGTTTTAGTTCTCACTGCTGTACACTGTTATTCATCAGTAATCTTCACCAACCCAAGCCTATTTTGCCTGTGACATTAACAGGCAAGTGGTCTTACTGACACTCCTCTTTTCCCATCTTTCTTTCACTTCCTGATGAGGACAGGCGTAAGAGTGGCTGTATGGGGCCCTGGCAGCCATCCAAGCCAAAGAGTCACAGAATGATTTGTGTTGAAAGGGACCTTTAAAGTCATATAGTTCAAACCCCACTGCTATAGGCAGGGACACCTCCCTGTAGACCACGTTGCTCAAAGCCCCATCCAGCCTGGCCTTGAGTGCTTCCAGGAAGGGAGCATCCACAAACTCTCTGGGCAACCTGTTCCAGTGTCTCGCCACTCTCACAGTAAAGAATTTCGTCTTAGTAATTAGTCTAAGACTACCCGATTCCCATTTCCCTGTTCCTACATGGCCTTATAAAAAGTCCCTCTCCAGCATTCCTGTAGGCCTTCTTCAGGTACTGGAAGGCTGCTAATAAGATCCCTCCAGAGCCTTCTCTTCTCCAGGCTGAAGAGCCCCAGCTCTCTCAGCGTGTTCATGTAGGGGAGGTGCTTCAGCCCTCTGATCATCTTCATGGCCCTCCTCTGGACTTGTTCCAACAGATCAATGTCCTTCTTGTGTTGTGGGCCGCAGAACTGGATGCACTACTCCAGGTGGAGTCTCATAATAACAGAGTAGAGAGGCAGAATCACCTCCCTCAACCTGCTGGCCGCGCTTCTCCTCACATAACCCAGGATACAGTTGGCCTTCTGGGCTGCAAGCACACATTGCTGGCTCATGTTGAACCTTTCATCAACTGGCACTCCCAAATCCTTCTCCTCAGAGCTGCTCTCAAGCCATTCTCCACCCAACTTGTATCTGTGCTTGGGACTGCTCCAACCCAGGTGCAGGACCTTGCACTTGGCCCTGTTGAACTTCATGAGGTAGGCATGGGCCCATTTCTCAAGCCTGTCCAGGTCTGTCTCATTTTTTTAATTACTGCATTATTTTATGGAAAAAATGATCACTTCAACTAGCTGTGAAAAGAATTATATTTTCCCTGCATGATATTATGGCCTGCCTGTTTGAAATCTGCTCCCTCTGTAATGCCAACTCTGCTTTCCACTTAAAGCTTAAGTCAATTTAAAACTGACCATTATGTCTGTTTTCTTGCACCCTGTAAAAATATACATTCTGCATCTATTCTGGGATTTTTCAACATACAATTAGCACTCTTCTGGTACCAATGATCAGAATGAAATGTAGATAGTGTATATGTATATTAAAAACAAAAGCTTAGACACCTGAGTGCCTGTTGTAAGAAGTACATTTTTTCTTTATTATCATAACTGGTACATTCTGAAATTTGTGTGTTCCCATAGCTACTGAATAGTATTTTAGTCATTCATATAAATGCACTAGTGCATTTTTAACCCTCTTATATTTTCTTCTATATTTATTTGCATTTTATTATTTTTTGCCATGACTTAACTGCACACGTAGGTTTTGTATTACAGGATAAGGTGTAGAACTGTCCTGATAAAGAAAATGATACATACCTTAATTCAAGGAAATCTGTTCAATGTCTGAACTAATAGAACTTTATCCTCTGAAGGAATATCTGTGTTTGAAGACTATTCTTGCAGTTAGCATCTTAAGGTATGTTGTAATTTTTTTCTTATTATTTCAGGGACTTGTGCTGTTTTTCTTTGTGACTCTTTTTTTTTATCAAAAATGAATCACTCCTTTAATATGATTTTTCTGACCATGCAAGAATGTGACAATAAACAGCAACAGTAAATGAAAAGTTTACCAAAAGGAATCTGTAGTAAAGTTGATATGGGAAATGAACTAGGAAATAGTAATCCCCTTGCACTAGATTTCTAGGCTCATTCACATGTCTTAGATGTACAGCACAGCAGATGCTAGTACTGTGGTGAATTTGCTTTTGGGGTAATTCATTAAATTCTGTTTCTTGCACATCTTGGAGGTCAAAGAAATCACTTTTTTAGGAAGGTATGAAATCATTGGAAATCAGAAAGACTGAGAGTTCAATGAAGCCAAGAGCATTGAGCTCATTTGGACTGTAGTTGAGCTGTCATGCTAGCTGTCCCTCACAGTCTCCTTAGCAGTATCTTCACTCCCCACATGACTTCTTTTCTTGTTCTCTACACATAAAGTATATCTCCTTCTATAAAAGTGTAACTCACTTTTTTTTCTTCCCTTTAGTAATGCTGTAGGCATTTCCAGTATTAATCAAATAAGTAAATAGCATTATCCTGGAGCAAAATCATAAAAGGCCATACTCCTCTTTCAGATATCTTGGATAGTTTGCTTTACAGATTGTCTCACATCGTGGTTCTGAGAAATGTCAAAGAAAACTGAATACATTCAACACAAATGCAATCCATGTGGAAAATTGTAAGATAACAATAAGACTGGTTGATTCACTTCAAATGTCTGCATGTACACTTTGTAGTTTTTCTTTTTTTCCTTTGCTTTTTCATTTGTTTGACATTCTGGATAGCTCAGTGTATATATTCAAACACATTTCTTCTTTCCGGAAATTGTTTGGTATCTCTTTGCCCTTGTAGCTTATCCCCCTTGATTGCAGTGATGTAACTAAACACGGTCTGTTGCCATAGCAATGATCAGCAGTGTATAGCGTGAGCTGCTATGATTACAGGTCTGCGTTGCTAGACTGTTTTTTCCAGTCAGTTCACTGAGAGATCTTTTGTTTCATAGTACACTCCAAGTTGTGTTATTAACATGCTTAACCAATTTTCTGCCTATAAAAGTGCCTGCCACTGTAGAAAATACATTCTTACAAGGGTTTTTGATTTACCCTTTATTCACATATAAACATACTAGTCTAGCCAGCATTTATACCTTGGAGAACCATTGACTTATATATGTGGAGAAGGGCACAGGGAAGGCTTTGTTTTTGACATGAGATAGCATTTAAGCCAATTCCTTTTCGTAGGTCTAGGTGCAAAGAGACCCAAGCTGGAAGAATGGGGTAAGTTGTGAGGAGTGATTAAATGAGAGAGGAGAGCGCCTGTTGCAGGGCTTTCCTTTATAAACAACACCACCAAATTCTTTTTTCCTTTTTATTTCCCCTTACTTTTTCATTTTAAAAACAAAGGTTGTGCTGCAAATTGCAAAACACATCCAGATTCTGCAAAGGCAGAATTTACTGAGGACATCTCTGCCTGTGGAACAACTCTGATTCTGCAGCTAGTTTCACACAGCAGTAGCCCAGCCTTTCTTGAATGATGTGTAGCAAACATTTTTTTAAGCTTGTTTAGTTACAGTCTGCTGTTGTACATCTCATACCAAGAAAGTAGCTCTGAGCTCTCATGCAAAATTGATTAATACAAAATCAGCTCAACTAGCATTTATCTGCAGTTTTGCATTGGCTTAGCAAATTCTTTTTCTGCTTGCCAAGTATTTACATAAACCTCCCTCTCCAAACTTTATGAATATGCTATTATACATACTATCTTTTGGGAAGTTGGGTGAAAAATAATTATCCATTCTACATCCTCCATTAAGCGCAGAATTAAATTTCCCTGCCCATCCACAGTACCCCATGAATACACCAGAAAACTACTCAAGAAAACCTGCATGCGTGAGAAACAAGACAAATGGGAGGAAGTATTCAGCTGTTTGATGCACCTTTTGTACCACAGTTTTTGGGTAACACTGGAATAACCCCAAACTATGCTTCATTGTGGCTTTTTTCCCTCGATTCAGATACACTGTTTAGGACACTTCATATATTTATTTCAGAGTGCTGTGAAAGCAACTTAAAATATTTGAAAAAAAAAAAGTAAAAATATATGTAATGCTGCATAAACACTTCTTACTTCAAATATAAATTGAAGAAAATATTTTAAATTGGTATCTTACATTCGCTTCGTAATTGACATTTTACATTCAAAATGGGAGCACTAGAGAAAGAAACCTGTCTTTTTAAAAAAGCAAATCAGACAGCTCTTCTACATTTTTCTTTACCCTTCAAAACACCTGCAGGAAGTGGTCATAGGTAAGTGATCAAATCTGTCAATAACTGGACCATTTGTACACTTCTTTTAAAGGTCAGTGACAAAAGCAAGTGTTAATTGCTTCTGTGCCAGAATCAAAGATACTCTTTCCTTAACAGGGATCTTTCTTGACCTCTCTGAAAAAAACAGTTTCCTTTGAGATTAAAAGACATTTAAGGTAGATAACGAAATATATAATTATAAATTATTTCTGATTTCACCACTCATTCTCACTCCCTTCCTCAGTCCTCTGTTACTTGAGAGTATACAGTAGAACAACTCCTGGAAGTGAATGAAGTAAATTCATTTATAAATGATTTGTTTTTATGCAAAGGACATGAACTTCTCAAGCACTGATTTTGCTTTCTTTGAACTGGGTTGTGTGCTTCCACTAATGTTCATGGGCAAGTGCAAATGCTGTCTTCTCCTGGATTGCAGCCAAAGGTTGCTTTAATTTGTTTCCATATTCACAGTCAGTTTCTTCCTTAATAGTAGAAATCAAGAACATCCTTCTATATCCTGTACTCTTTCTTCTGAATATCTGTTCTTCCTGAGCATCAGCATTACATCGATATGAATTGCGTACTTGTATTTAAAGAGAGAACAAAAGTACATGTGCATAAATGTTAGTTGTGAATTCACGTGGGATTCAATCATAAATTGGTAACTAATCAAATATCAAAGAATTGATGCCCTAATACATTCAATAATTATACAACAGAATGAAATCATAGAAGCATTACTGATTACTTTCCTGTATAAATGTTTGCAATTTAATTCATGATGTGAAACTATACTAAAATCCAGATACCGATGTAAATTAGCCAATTTTTTTTCAATGAATACACTTTTTTGGTTTGTGCTTCTGGTTACAGTTTCCAGCACATGCATTGTGGAGGAAAAATAGTTAGTAAATGTGTCATAGACCTTTGCAGTCCTCACAGGTTAAGAAACACTTGCAACTAACGATCTTGCCAGCCAGCAATATTTAACTAACAAAGGAGTGGATTATTCAAAATATGCTGCTTAGAGCTGACTTACCTTAAAGGTTTCAATCGATGTTATGTAACATCCTGCTTGTCTGACACAATTTTGGTGAAGAAGTTGCACACCGAAGATAAAAGTGAATGAATCCCCTAAGTGCCTCATCTGGGCAAAGTTACTTTCATCAGGGCCTGGCATTCTGCTTCTCTGTGTTCTCTCCCCTGCTACAACCTGGCTACATTTCTTTCCCTTGCCACTAAGGAACCAAAATACTCCTATCCAACAGCTGCTTTTCAATTGAACTAGCAGCAAGTGGTAGTTTCCAAACACTTAATAAAGGATCTGTTTTTCATGGTGGTTTTCATGCACATATAATCATGCAAGATCTCGCAAGAGCGTAGAGAAGACATTAAGGCTATGATCTTTTTCTTCATTCTCTTCATTTCATTTCAGTCAACTGATTATTCACTGGGAAATGAGCGTGTAGGAAATGTTCCATGTATGTTGTGGTTGTGATTATCTGTTGCGGGTTAGCATAGCCTATTAGCATAATTACTACAAACAAAGCTAAACACATTTTTGTATATTTAAATGAGCACTTCATCAAAAAGGATAAATGAACTAGGGTATATCTTCAATTGGAATGGCACCTGCCTCAGTGGAGCAAGACAGCTTTGCTGTTTAGATTCTGATTAAGAAAGAATATGCATCACTATTGGTATGGAGCAACTCATTAGAAAAATACAACAATGCTTAGTCCCTACTAAATTCTTCTTAAGATCTGATGAACTATATCATAGCAAAATTAAAGTTTCTAAGTGCCATTACTGTATCAACTAGTTGCTCTTGGGAGGTGGAGATGCTATGCTGATAGTTTAAAAGATTCTTCTTTCCGTGTTAGAACTAGCTGAATCCACAGGAGAGAAAGACTTGAAATGTATCATCAGTTTGTCTAATAATGATGCTTTATCTCTTTCAAAGGAGGAAAAAATGTTTAATTCAAATGACTGTCTAAATGAAAGATACTATTATACAGAACTCTTGGGATTTCCTCGGAGACAAGTATGCTATAACTGGGTGCCTCAGGTGATGTTAACTTTTTGACTAAAGTATTGAAATTTTCTCTTGAAGAACAAAGAGTACCTTTTCAGCACATTTGTATATTTTACTGCTTTTTGATATTTAATATGTCAAGCTCATCTTTGTAGCCAATATTTTTTTCCTTGTTCTTTTTTTGGTTTCTTTTTCATGTTTTCTTTAGTTTCTTTTTCCCCCTATTTACAAAATCTGTCTTTCTGTCATGTAACTCAGGAAACTGACATCTGTTAATAAACAGTTCTGATCTAGGTTAAATTGACAGAGGTAGAATAAATAGAAACACGTATCGATTTCTACTTTTGGATATTTTGACATCTAATTTTATTTCATCGAACTTCATCAGATAGTACTCAACAATCACAAAACTGAAGACATATGGCAAACAAGACATGCATAGTCACAGCTATGATACAACATAAGTAAACTTGATTGCCAAATAAAGATCTTCCATCCACACTTTCACTTCAAGTGTCCCTTTCAGTTTATTGTTATTTGTTACATTAGTCACATTATTTCCAGCGAGTTTACAAAAAAAAAAAAAAAAAAAAAAAGAGCCATACTGCACCATACTGCACATTACACAAATAACCAAATAGTATGGAGTTTTTGCTGCCTCTCCTTATTTTGAAATATGTTCATTAATATTCTAGGGAAAAGATATATATATATATTTTAATTGTAATCATCTCATTCAGCGTGGTACCATGCATTTATAATCTGTGGAATGCATATTCTTATTTCTAAGACTTTGTGTGGATATTCCACCACCATCTATTAAGCAGCCTTATATTCTAATGCAAACAGAATTTGACATGTAGGTTAGAAAGTCAGCAGTTTTCTTGGATCTTTGATAAATCATGCAACCAATCAGCTCCTTGGAGTAAGGCAGAAATGTGAACCTAAGTAACTATGATATTGCAGTCAGCTGGAATCTGCATGCATTTTTTCATTCTCATAATTATCAAGGAAAAAAATCAATCAAAATTCACATTCAAAGTTTCTTGCTGAAAAGGTTTCATAGGAATAATTCAAATGTGTCGGTATAAAACATTTCTCTAATGAAAATAATGATTTTTTTAATTAAAGAAACTGTTAAGTATTATATTTTGAGTTAATCACACACGAAAATATGATTGCTTTGTTGGGCAGGCCTGGAACAGACCCTCTTAAATAGATTTTACTTTTTTATCTCAACTTTTTCTACAGGGAAGTTATGAGCACTCAGATGTATTCTGTAGTCAAATCCTCATGTTTTAAAAATATATGATTCCGGTGGTGAGGGACAGGCATTGGTACTGGGTTCTTGAAAGCCATCTCAGGATAGAAATAACGAAATTTATTTAAGCAATTATATGGCAGTTCTGTAAATGAAGCATTTTATTTCAATACTGAAAATGTTGAAATGTTTATATGGAAAAGATCTTTTTGCACATCTTTTTAGAGACACATTCTTAAATATATATTAAAAATTTAACTTTGCCTCCCTGGTTCTAGTCAGAATGAGAATTTCCAACCTTGTTTAGTACTACTTATTCCCAGACCAGCTAGGCATATTTATGATACAAAGTGCATCAGGATTTATATTTTTTTCTTGTCCTAATAGTAGAGCATATCAGGGAAGGCAAATTTTCTTTCTATTATCTAAATCAAATTGTTTTTTTGGCTGTTATCTTTTTTCAGCTTTTCACTCTTGTCAGTGAATATCACTTACAATCAGAATTGACAATATATGGCAGAACCGAATCTATTAAAGCACTCACAACACAAAACAACAGCCGATTCAGCTTTATGAGACTTGAACAAATAGAACAAAGCTGTGTAAGAGATATATCAGATAAGGCCAAGACATGTTTGAATGGAAAACTTTTCATCTCACAAAATGAGACAGTTTCCACTAGCTTCATTTTTGGGATTGATTACAATTTTTAAGATAATTGTAGATGAATTGAAAAGGTGAGTTTAGAAACCGAGTTACAATGACCTCACAAATGAAAATTAGTAGATGATAATTCCAAAATTCAGCAAAAGTAAACAGATAAATCTCTAGGCTGTAAAGGTGTCCAAGCATTTACATTCTAGCACTCTATAAACTCTGAATGATAAAATTACAATACATGCTCTTAAAGAAAGAAAAGAAGGAATAAACAGTACCAGAATTTGAGTTTCAGGAGGGAAAAAAGCAAAATTTTACTATGTTCAGGAATGTGTTATCCAATTTTAATGAATTTGCTACATGGAGATATATGTGCGCTGTCAGATCTGTATGAATTCTACCATGTTACTATGTTATCTTTATTTGGACTTCCTCTTGAGAAGAAGAGAAATTCTTATAAATGCAAACTTTCTTGCAGATTTTCTTTTCACAGTTTGTTCATATGAACAGATGGTTACTTTCATTACACAATAACAATATAGACAATGCACAGTTTTTCTACATGATAGATACTTTCAGCTATGTTCTGTCCTCAAAGAGTTGCCTACATAGGTAAAATATACATGATTGATAGTATTAACTTACCACATCAAAAATCAACAAATTCAGAAATACTTTTTTTTTTTTTTTTTTTTAAGTTAGGGATTAAAAAAAGGTCTTATTATTCACTTTATACCAATACTGTGTTTATCTCTTGATTCAGAGGGATTTTCTTCTCTTCGGTGCTTGGCATAGTAGGCTGTGTACCTCACAGCAAAGAACCCATTGCTGAATTGTGCTGGCTTCACCTATTATTTCTTGACTTCTTGTCAGGTTCATCCAGAGGTTCTATACACGAATTTGGTGTTTAGCCATCAAAATTTACTCCAACACACAGTAAAACTCCAGATCATCTTCCCCTGTTGATAAGTGCCAGAGTTTCACATTGTATTTCTTTCAGCAGCAAACTCCAGCAAACTTTCAACAGCCATGTTCTCGTAATCTTCTCCAGACAGTTCCATGGTACTATCTCCAATTTTTCCTGGCTCCTGGTGGTTGAGACTGGATGCAATATCTGTATCCTTTTGAAAACAGGGTAGAACTGGAGAAGATTTGGACCCTTTTGCAAGGGTTATCTTCAAGTTTTGGTGTAACATGGGTAGCAGTTCTCTCCTAAAATCTTTGTGTTGTGATTTTACAGTGGGGGGGGCCTTTTGTGAATGAGATCAGGAGGTGCTTTTTGGACTAAGTCTACCTGACAGCACGACCAGAAAGGATTTTATTCATTTCCTTAGCAAGCAGTCTGCATTGTCTAACAGTGTTTAGTAAAACTGTCCTCGGCTTTGACTTCCTATTCCTAAAGTTGAGTCTCTTTCATATTCTTTGAAATATAAGGAGAGAATCACCTGATATTATTTTTCTTTCATGCTTTTGCTGTTGCCTAAATGAATCTGCAGCCTAATATAGCAAATAAAGAACTGTCTGATATTGGTGAGGAGCTTAATTTGTAACTCTCTTGTGTCTAATTAGATTATATATTTTGAACTACTGCTGCAGTTCTTAACTGTGTGTTATGGTGATGAGTAACTCTTGTATGTAGCTGGCATTACAATGTATTCCCATGAACTAGACTCTTACATAATTTTTCTTGCTATAGTTGAGAGTGGATTTGATAATCCAGGAATTTCATTCCATTTCTAAAGCTCTATGAACATAACTGAGGTTTGTAGTGGAAGTCACTACAGTGGACAGCACCTGCCATTTACACTAGTAGCTGAATTGGAGTTGAAATGCAGGGAATTATTTTTGCTGACTGTAGTGCATTTGTATAGTGTTTACCCAGATTTATATTGTGCAGTATTATCAAACTGAAAGGAAACATTTGGAAGTAGTGTTCAGGATGTCTGCTGAGTATGGAGGAAATAGAAGGAGATGAGGAAAGGAAAAGATTCACATTGGATTAATTAGGACTGTGTATGTGTTCTGAAAAAAAGTGTGGAGAATACATGTGTGATAAATTATGTTACTTTATGTATTATGTCTTGCATTTATATAGGAACATATATATTCATAGTTACCTAGCTTTTCACTAATAAAGAGATTATATGAGAACATCTGAGCATAGAAGAACATTAAAAATGGAAGGCAGCTGTGCAGCGTGATCTATCAATATAATACTGCCATGATAAATATAAACTCATTGACTCAGGATTATAAACTGTTCCTACTTATTTCAGCATAAGGGCTATGCACTTATTTAATCATTTATACTTCTTCTGGCTGCTTTGCAAAACAGAAAATTACAACCATAGCATCTACCTACTCCTCAGTTTTGACTTTATTGTTGCACAACAGCTGCAATAAAGCTGGAAAATTTGACTGTGAGGTAGAGGAATGGGAACCATATGTGAAAGAGTGTGTTACAGGGAAAGTGTTGGATGCTCATGCATGGGCACTAGGACTGGACAAGGAGACGGGAATAGCTTACACATACTGTATGTGGAGAGAAGAGACATGAATTTGGCCTATGTTTATTTAAGCAGTAAGTCTACAAGTGAAAATGTGTCATTAAGAAATAACATGAAGAATACACAGAGATGCAGCTGAACAGAACAGACTGTTCTAAGACTTCTGTTTCCTGAGTTTCAGTACCATCTTTTCCTACCTCAGACACATCCAAAAATCTGTAGAAAAGGAACTTGACATTTGTTTCTGCTATAGTAACAGTGACATGCTTAGGAAGTCAAAGGAGCAATGAGAGAGAGTGGAGGATTTAACTTACCTTGGTACAGATGGGAGAAACGTGGCATTGAAGCATGATGCTAAGGTTGTTTTAGGTACCCATAATGGCTATTTGATCTACACCAGCGTGTGAGACTCACTCCAAAATCTTAAAAGAGCCATTTTGCGATAGTGACTGCAAAGTGCTTGTATTCAACCTCCCTCGAGGGATAATAAAAATGAATTTACCATTGCTGTCCACAGTTTTCAAAATGGGAACTATAAGAAAGTGAGAAATCTGAAAGAAGTTTAAAAAAGCAGTTGAGAGCAGCATGGAAAATATATTGGAGGAAGAAGCAAATATATTGGAGAGCAGAAGCATATCACCCGTCAATAAAGACTTGAGAAATGATGGCAAGTAGTAGTAGCTAAAAATCAATGCAAAAGAAGCTAATAAGTTAAGAAGGCATCTTGCAAAAACTGGAATTTGTGTCCAAGAAAATGCCATAAACTGCAGCAGGCAAAGTGTAAAGGCACAGTAATTTGGATCAGTAGATAACAAAAGCATCTGAAGAACGACTTGGAATGGTGCAAAAAATGATACTTCCATTTTTTTTTCATGGAGAAGAGAAAAAGGAAATTTGCCAGATAACCTGCAGATAACCTGCATTATAGTACAGCAGAAGTATGGAAAGAATATTTTAAGTAGATAAAACTTATAACATTTAGTTACTTTTATGTTGCCTGTCTGGTTTGTTGGTTTTCTAATTTTGTTGTTTAGGTCTGTTGGGGATTTTTTTGTGTGTTTTTGTTGCTGTTGTTTTGATGTGGGTTTCATTCTTTGTTTGTTTTCTTTGCATCCATGTTAACTGCTGACAGAATTAGTGACAGAAAAGAGTATGGATCAAGAAGACCATACGAGCAGTAATGAATCATCAGGAACAGATGGTTTCTGCCCCAGAATTCTAAGGAATTTGAGTGTTAAACAGTCAAACAACAAACTGTGGTATGTAGAACACTGACTCAGTGTCAGAGGGCTAGAAAGTGGCTACAACAGTGCTCCAGGGGAACTATGGATGAATAAATACTGGAATTAAAGGACATATGGCTAAATACAGGATGTCACAAACCTACAGGCATTCTTTGTGAGACTATTGAGCATCTAGGTAAAGGAGATCTGACTACCGTTTGAATTTGCACAGTGTTTTCACTAATACTTCACCCAAGGTTTTTAAGAGTAGTAATCAGGAAAAGTACTTGTAAAATAAGGTTAATTGTAAAATAAATAAATGGGAAGCAGATGACAGGAGGAAATGAACAGCAGTTCTTGCAATGGAAGGCGGTTCACAGAAGAATTTCCATAGAAATCTGTGCTGGGTCCTTTGATGTTCAGCAAATGCACATGAATCGTGAAAAAAGGAGGTGAGTATAAAAATTACAGAAGTTGCTGATTCTGTTAAACTATTTGGAGTAGTAAAGATAATGTCCAAAGCGGGAAAAATTTGAGAAAGTGAATGACTAGAAGCAGAACTGACAGCTGAAAAGCAATTTAGACATATGTAATGCTGTATGATAGTCCGTTAAGTGTGATAAAACTCAGCTGTTGATACAACAGAACAATTTTCCATATAGAGATCTCTTAGTGTGAGTACATTTCATTCCTTAAACTTCGATTTCAACCAAGCTCTTTCATGGGCTGTTTGACTCAATATTCATTTAAACACATTTTCTTGTACACTGAAGAATGTTGAACAACTGCCATTCATGCTAAGTTGCCTGATTTTCATTACTTTTTAACATTCTTTTGATGGAGATCAATACTGTAAATAAATCTGTTCTCATGCTCCAGTTTGTTCATGGTATAATTACAGTATTAAATCCAATTGGCTATCAAAATGTGTCAGCTCAGCTGAGGAGCAAATACTCTGAATATTTTGGCCTTCTGTATTTTTCTGACTTCACAGCCTTATAGCTCTTTTGTTGAATGATCCAAAAGATGACTTCAGTAGATATATCTACACTGCCGTATACCTATGGGCATTTATAGACAGCTAGGTGTGTGATGTTTTATAATGGTCTATGTAAATTATAATTGGAAAAAAAAAACCCACACCAAAAAACCAAGATACCAAGTGCCATACACAGTTAGCATATAGGCATACACTGACACTGACAGTTGTATATTTCAGTTTAGTCCTATAGTAACAGCAGTGGAATTTAAGTTACAAATAAGATTTAAAGAAAGGATCATTTTTTTTCCCTTTAGCTGAAATCATGCTGTAGATGTATCAGGGCTGTGCTCACCTTCACTTACATGCACATTAAGTCATTAACTCCTCTCATGGTTCAGAAGCTTCCCAGTTAGTTATTCATCTGCACAGATAAGACAAAGGACTAATTTGGGATGGTGGACTGGCTTGAGACTAAGTTATTGACTGAATTCCTAATTCATAATGAAGTACGCAAGTACTTGAGTTACTGCAACAGTCTCCAAATGAGAAATTCCAACTGCTCCGTAGGAAGTTGTTTCAGTGGGTACATTAACATCCTGTGTGGAGAATCTGGCCACCCCAGAAAGTTGCTGACACAGCGTTTACCATTGTGCATAGGTAAGAAACTTCTAAGTGATCAGTGAAAACTGTTCTACAAGTGAAACATAGGTTATGCCAAAAAGTCTTAGGGCATCAATGTAGTTAGGAGATTCTTTATATAAAGTTTGAGAAAACTGTTAGCAATGGGTTGAGCAGGTGGAGAAGTAGCACAGAACAGTGGGCTGGTTGGATAAGAACTAAGCAGCACAGAAGATAAGGGAGTCTCACCTGATCCAGCTGAAGGCACCACTGCATGGTTCACATTCAAGAGATTTAATACTTCACTCATAAATTGCCCCATGCAGAGATCCCTGCAAATTATGATTGCTGCTCTTTTGAAATATTATATCCATGAGGGTCTGTCTCTGGTATAGGTTATACACTAAGGTAAGTTTTGCTTTACTGTGTCTTGCCATAAAGGTCCTATTTAGATAGTCTCAAAGTCAGTAGAAATAATCACACATTCTGTATATATATATATGTATATATTTCTCCATATATATTCTACATAGAATTTATAGAGAAATATATATAGAATATATATAAAATATAAATCTCAAATTTTTCTACAAATACGATTTCCAGAAATTTTTACCAATAAAACATTTGCAATTAGTGCATTTACTCATTACATTTTTATTTGTTGCGTATCACAAAAGGAACTCCTTAAGACCAACTTGATCTCTATTGTCAGGATACAGATACCAGTTTATTTTCAACAAAAGTTGTAAAGTCACCATTGGGATCTATCCCACAGTAACTGCCACGACAGAAAATTGCTTTGCATTTCCTGGAATGTTCTTTACAATGAAATTCGTCACCTTGTAGTTCTTTCAATATGTTCATGAGCTTAGCTTTTTCCAGTCAGATAAAGGTTGTGAAAAATCAATGATCATCAACAAAGTAATGTTCTTCCTTCCTTAAACATGCGCGCTAATACTTTTAGTTCATTAATAGGAACTACTTGCATTTTATATCATGAAATATACTTTAGATAATAGGAATGTAGCCTCTGCAATCAAAAAGGTCCAGATCTCACAGATTTAATATGGAAGATTTTCAATAAATTTAACTATAACTAGTATATATATCATATACATATATTTAAGTAATGTTTAACTATTTAACTATTAAAAGATTCATTATAGCAGTGTCAAAATTTAACAATATAAATAGTATTATTCAGTAGAGAAGTATTCTCAGTTTTATTTTTTAAGAAAATAAAGTCTTTCCTAAAGACTTCAATCTGAGTAACGGACTAACATTATACAAGTAAGTTTGCAAGACAATTATAACTGAAAAAAACAAACAACAACAAAATGATGTATCACCCATAGGGATGATCAGTCTATAAATAATGTAAAAGGGAACAAATATGGCATTTCCTTGATTTATCTTTAGTATTTCTGATTAACTTAAGGTTTAGATTTCCTTTTATGCCAGTCTAAATCTATGCAACTGTTGTAACCAGGTAATATGCTATGTTACTTAGAATTGAAATATTGTTTATATAATAGGAAAAGTCATATCCAGATGAACAGGCAAGATGTTGGATTTACCTTATTTTATGGTTATTAAGCTCATTCTAAATGAAACTGATCTTTCTGGGAGCAAAGGATGTGATAATGCTTTCACTTAAAAAAAAATAGTTAAACGTAATGATATAAAGAAGAGGTTTTCTGATGTTACTTATCCTTTCAAGTCCAATTAATCAAGCTATTAAGAGTCAAGTTAAAAAAAAATAACAATAGCACAGAGAGACAAGACTTCATGCAACATTTAGCAACTTGTCCAGAAGTGACTGTGAATATAGGAAGAATATATTAATTGCAATCACAGAATTGTAGAATATCCAGAGTTTGAAAGGGCCCATAAGGATCACTGAGTCCAATCCTCACTCCACAAAAAATCACCTTGTTGTGGTTTGGTGATTTCTGTTGTCGGTATTCCACATCAGAACATCCTGCAGAACAGTGGCAGTTAAAGAGTTAATGTTCTGGTTCCGTGTTACTGCCGTTTTGGGCATTTTAGGTTCCCGGAGGGGAGGGGAGACATCCCTGGAGGACTTGGCGCAAGGTGGAAGCAGGGTGGGACTCTGGACCGGACCCCAGCCACTCTCTGCCTCTGGCCGTCTCAGCTCACCGTGGAGAAAAACATGTGCTTCCATCGCGCTGTCGTGGTCTGGCTCCTACTGTGGGTACTCTTCTCTCTCTTGTTTTGTTTGATTTGGTTACATTTAGTAAATTACTGTCCCTCCTCAGATTGTTGCCATTGTGTTTTCCCCCTCTCCCGAAGTGCGTGGCCCGGGGCCGCTCCTTTGTCCCTCTTTTTTTTTTTTTTCTCCTGAGCCCGGTGTCACCCTGTTACGGACTTACATCTAGGAATAACCCCGTGACACACCTCAAAGTCAAAAAGTTGTCCAAACCCTTCTTGGACTCCAGCAGGCTTGGTGTCATGACCACTTACTTTGGTTCCTGTGTTTGACCACTCTGTCGGTGAAGAACCTTTTCCTAATACCCAACCTGACCTCCCCGCGTTGCTGTTCCATGACATTCCCTCTCCTCCAAGGGAACAAATGACACTAAGGACTATGAATTGGTTCATGGGAACAGAAATCTTATTGGGGCCCTGAGTTTATAACACTTAAAATGTTGGGTGGTATTAAGAAGAGATATCTTGCATTCTCACCCCATTTTATCACTTTTCTAACCTTCAGTTCATTCATACTCTGCATATTGGTTTTCTCATGCAGACTGGAGGCAGATAAATCTCTTACATATCCTCAGAGCCTCATCCTGAGAATGAGATTAATAAAAGATATCAGGAAAAATATGAATGTGTTTTAGGAGACAAATTGGAGTCAATGAAAAAGGGAAGTGTGCAATGAACTGCAGGGTAAGTGATTAAAAACAGAAAAAGTAAGGAACTCAAAAGATGGCCTAAAACCCAGACACCCGATCTCTGAAAAGAGGCAAGGGAGATATGGCATTAGATAGATAAAACAGTGGTTGCGTAGCCCACTGAAAATATGTATTATGAGTTTTTTTTGTTCAGCACTGTTAGATACTCACGTGCAACTCAAAATAGTTTCCAGTGGGAGAATACTTACATTGGCAAAGATTGTCCATGCTGACAGATTCATCTGTAGGCTGCAGGCTGATAAGGATGTAATTGGAAAGGTGATTTTAGTTATCCACACAAGAACATGATCTCTCCTTTCTTAGAAAGGAGGACAAAGAAATAAAGAGCTCAGAAAGTGAGCTAGATGTGAAGATGTCCATGCTTACCCAGATACCTGTTGCAAATGGATATCTGCCCAAGCAAACAGCTTTGGGCTTTTTCTGTTTATTTTTGTTGGTGGTGATGGTTGGTTTCTTTTTTAACTGAAACATTTCAATGACTCAAAGTGGTCAACTTATTTCATTTATTAAACAAAACAAAACAAAAAGAAGCAGGAAATATCCTATAAAGTTAAGAAAAAAACTATTGAACCTTAATACTTCACTTTGTAACCCTTACCTTCATTCACACCATTGAGGTATTTGATCATTCAGTATTACCAGGTAGTTATGATCTGATGTTTTTTAAAGATGACAGTGTTTTACATCAAATCATGCTGACGCTAAATATATTCTTATGCATTTCTTTCACAAACTGAACATATTTGCAATAAACAGTTTGGTTTGTCACAAATTAGGTGCCTTTTTTTTAATGTTACTATTTTGGTTTTATGCATTTCCTTCTTTTTACTGCAAGTTTTTATTCAGTACCAGAAAGTTTATGCAATCGTAAGCGGGTATAATAATGAGAGACTCTGAATTAAAAGCAGTGCAACCTAAGCTGCTTTCCTGGTTGGGGATGTAGTTCAGCGTCTTCAAAAATGCTCTTTTTCAGTCACCACTTTGCTCATTTTCTTCATCTCTGTCATCTCTGTTTCTTTCTCGTGCTGTCAGCCACAATAAATAAGTCTTTTAAAAGCTAGCTTAAGTTACACAGAAACATTCCACTGCATAAAATGGAGTTGCAAATTCTGTTATAAATTTAACATTTCATCTCTAGTTCAGGAGCAGGTGAAGTAGGATGCCCACTTAATTTACAGCAAGTAATAAAATAATGACTTTTTTTTTCTTATTTATCTTAGCCATCTCTTGATGTTGGTATCAACTGAATCACAAGTTAAAGAATTAACAGGATTACTAATGAGCTAAAAATGAAACAAATTAATACACAATGATAAAGTGAACTGATGAACTTATAAAATAATTTCTGGATGTAACAGCTAATAAGTTTATTCAAATAAACAGATGAAAGATCTGCATTTAAAAAATTGCCATTGTCACATGTAAAACTTTGTTTGCTGTTGACTCATCAATATATATCTTATATATATATATAGCTCATTTTGGAGGGTTAGGTTTTGTCTTAATTGGTATTTGGTTTTGATTTTAGTTTGGTTTGGTTTTGGCAGACTTAGCACCATTTTACATATAAATTCCATTAGAGTATGTTGTTGACATATTTGAGTTTCAATGTATGATATACACCGTCTTTCACCATCTCCTTCTTGTTTCCAGTATTACTTTCTTTGCTCAAGCATGTTTCCTTTCCATTTCTTTCTCTCTGTAATTAGATCTCCTGTTTTACTAATGTTAGTGATAATTCCAACATTTCTAGCTCTCATTGTATTTTATCTATTTGATAAGCTCCAAATGAAAAAATAAGGTAGTCAGCCTCTAGTAAAGAGTCTTCCATCTCAGTCCACTGTTCTGTATCATTACGCTTTGTTTTGAACTGTCAACAAGATTTCTGTATTTTCATAATAGACATAAATTTGTCTCAGTCAAATTGGTAAGGTTCTCCATTATTCCAACATTCTACAATATATCAATAAAATTTGAATAGCCTGACGCATTATATTCCTTTTGTACTATCTTGTGCAATCTAACAAAGAAACTTTTTTATCCACAAATGCCTTAATAAAACTTTGCATTTACCTACAGTTTTTCTTTCCCTCTGTCTTGTTTCATGGCTATATTCACTTCTCTCTTAAATTTATTGCCAAGATTGTTTTAGTAAGTCTTTTAGTCATAAAATGTCATAATAAAATTAGCAGACACCAAAGTATTTCAGGAGGAAGACATAGTGAATTTACCCTCTACTAATCACTAAAAGCAGTCTTTCGTATTGTGAAGATAGATGTGACTGTTTAGACTCCAGTCCCGGTATTAATTCAGATTCCTCTGTCACCAGTGTTCCTGTATCACCCAATGTATTTGTATGGCATTTAAATAAAACCATATTTTTTCTCCTGATATTATACTATTAACTATGATTTTCCTCTGAAAACTGTGGAAACAAGGTTTGTTGTTTGGGATGGGGAGAAGAAAGGCTGTTTTTTTACAGTGAGCATTAAAAAGAAACATTGGCCTTTCAGCCTGTAGTTATTTTTATCTTTCTTCATGTAGCTTGCATTTAAATGCTTTTTTCATCCTTCCATTTTATTACAAGGATTTATTTAGTATATTGTTTTTCTTTCACAATCAGTGGAATTTTAATTGATTTTGCTAGATAAGTGTGTGCTTTGAAATGTTAATATAGATCAATATTCTTTTTAACATTTTTATTATAATTTAAAAACATATATTTGATACTTGCTTATTTATGTTCTTCCAAAGGGTACACTCTTCAATTCTTATTTTTCACTAATAATATTATTCATAAATTGAAAATTCCCTTAGTTTTTCAGTATGTTCTCACCTATCTAAAGTAATTTGCTATGTTTCTGATAACTGTACTTTATTGAGAGATGATGAATCCTATGTAATGGTTCGAAACAGACTTTGAATTGGTTACATAAATTTATTCTGTGCTTCCTAAATGTTTTTCTTTAAACCACGTTCGAATTTCACATATGGAGAATCATCACGTTAAATCTATTGGAGAAAATAAAACTGTTAAACAGAAAAGTCTATTTTTATGACAAAAAGCTGGAATCTGATACGTAATGAAGAAAAGATGTCTGTGAGAAATGTACTCTGTTTACAAGTCCATTTAGCAACAGGGTGGGAGTGAGCTTATTTCAATGTCATTTTAATATAATTGTTCCTTCCAGAGAAATCAAATTTCTCAATTAATGAGATGCATCTGTGAAAAAGGCAAATCCAATCCTAGGACTCTCCGGGCAAAACAGTTCCAAAAGAAGTAGGGATGTATCTATGCTATTCTATAAGGTCCGAGTCAGAACACATCTGGAAAACTAGGAAGTTGTAGTCCACCATATTCTACCAGGATTCTGGTAAAAAAGCACAGCTGGTTTGCATGCGTAAAATAAATGTTGAGAAGAGGTATGATTACTTTCTAAATTTAACATAAGGGAAGCTCTTAGAAAACAAAACTGTTAAAAGTAAGTGTCATTGTTGGGAAAAGCGCAAATGTGAATAGACTGGCTATAATTACATTTAGCTCAGATATCACAAGATGCCTGACCATCCAAAGAAAGGAATTCTGAAAAAAAAATAAATTTTAAAAAAAAATCTCTGATCAAAGGAAAGGAGGAAAAAAGTTATTTTAAGAGGGCATTATATCAGTATTATAATTTAATCATAGAATTGTTTGAGTTGGAAGGGACCCTTGGTGGTCACCTAGTACAACTCTCCTGCAGTGAACAGGGACACCTACAGCTAAATCAGGTTCTCAGAGCCCGGTCCAGCTTGACCTTGAATGTCTCCAGGGATGGGGATTTCCCCCACATCTCTGGGCAACCTGTTCCAATGCTTCACTACACTTCTCATAAAAAAAACTTTTTCCTTATATACAATCTAAATATCCCCTCTTTTATTTTGAAACCATTTCCCCTTGTCCTATCACAACAGAACCTGCTAAAGAGTCTGTCCCCTCCTTTCTTACTGCCCCCCAAGGTCATATTATGAAGGGATATAGCTGGGCATTTGTGATAGCAGGCTCTGAGTGAGTTGACTGACTGCTAAATAAGCTGCCATTGGGGCATCATACGGGAAAAAAAAAAAAAAAAAAAGAAATGCAGAACTACAGTCAGCTGTATGATTTCAGTCAGCTGTATGATTTAAGTAATTCACTTTGAGCTACACTGATTTTGAATGATTCTCTTTTACTTACATGTAATTCACTTCATGCTGGTTTTGATTCTGAAGAAACCTAAGAAAGCCTTTCACATTCTTTCATTTCCACTTTTTTTCCTGTGCATTGATGTTCAACACCAGCTATTGATGTTCAACATCACTACGCTGTGATAAACATTATTCTTTGAACTGTATCTAGCTTTACTTTGTAAGACATTTTAGTTTACCAGAGCTGGATGCTAAGGTTTTTTATTCCATTCTACCAATATGCTAAATTAAAGGGAAGAATATAACATTTCAGAACAGGTATGGAATTTTTTAAGGGACACACAGATGAAATTTTTTGAAGAAATTTACAATGCTCAGTCTAAATTTCAAATTAATTGCACATTAAAATCCAGAAGGTATATAGGTTGCTTTGAAAGTAATGCCTCCTCTTTTTTTTCCATCAAAACTACAATGGAAACAAAGAGTACAATGACATTACTTGATAGAGCAAATTCTCAGCTAGAAAAAGACTATTTTTCAGCACAGTCACCACCATTAGCTGTGCATTTTCACCAGTGCTGAAGAAGAGCCTGCATGCTGTGCTGGTAAATATCTGCACCAGTGGAGGTGACCCACTGCTGTCACCACCACTGAAAAAAACCACCCACTGCCTCACTGTGCTCACATCCACTGTTTGATCCCCATATATGTTTAGCAACATCCATCTCAATGGGTGCCATTTTTCCCTTATGAGGGAATTTAATGACACACCTTTATGTCATCTGCATTTACATGTCAGATGCTGTTTTGTCAGACTGTCCCTCTGCTGCCATCTGTCATTGGTGGGAAGGTTTAATCTCTTCTGCCATACTATCAACAGCTGCCTCTGAAAAAGTGAGCCAACATAATAAAACAGGATGCATTATTTTTGGAGCAGGACTCACACAGATCACCAAGTAGCAGCCAGAAGACAGATTACTAAACAAAGAAAGGCATTTCCAATATTGTAAGGTATCTGTCATTTTACACTATAGGCAAGATTATTTTTGTATACTGTAATTTTGCACTAATTAGTTGGTTTTAAAGTCTATACACTGAAAGACAACGCAAGATTTGACATGTTCTTGCAAGGTTTCTTCTATCGACAACAGTTTTCCATTACATAATCTTTTTTTAGTAAACTGACAATGATCTAGATGTAACAAATACTGTTATTACTTTGATTTTGAATAATTGCCAGGAGACTGTGTTCATTCACTAATATGAACAACTTTTGGAAGAGTTGCACCAAAGAATTCATTCAGTTTTGAAGTAAATATCACAGTCTGCATAGTGTTGATCTTTAGAATTGTTCCAAAAATTGTATTAATGAATACACTGCAAGTGTGGTTTGAGTTCATTATGGTAGTCTTCCACATGTACACCACCAGAACAGGAAGAAGTAGGGTGAGGTCAACATTCTGTTGTCTCTTTCTTTTGTTCAGGATGTTGCAAAATAACAGGGAAAGGGAGCTTCCAGAGTCTGAACATACTGTTGATGTAGATATCAGATGTGGAAGCGTAATTTGGCAGGTATATTTTTCAACACTTCCATAAAGCTCAGTGTCTGAGTTCAGTCAGATGTCTTAGGAATGCTTCGTTAATCACAATCTTGTTTTTGAAAAATAGTTGAGGCATGTTCTGAAACCTCAGCAGAGAAGAAGCTAAGAACTGACTGAAATACAATACCATTAATATTTTCTGAGAAGCGCAAGAGCACAGGCAAGGTAGAAGCCCATTTAAAGTTCCCTTAGCAAAAGAACACAATATAAATTCTTCCAAGAAATTGGATTTTGTCTGGTACCAGTCACTCAGTTCTTATTAGAAAGCAGACGGTGAACTTCTGCCACTCAACAGAAATCTATTCCTCACAGCACTGCTGCCTACTATTATATTTTTCCCATACATACTGAATGCCATTAAATTATATTTTAATTCAGAATGTTAGATATAAAATATTAAAGACTGAACCACTAAGCATTTATTGTCCTTCCATAGTGTTGTGTCTTTCAACAGCATTGGCTAAATCTGTAGACTGGGTCCTCAGGACTACCCCAGTATCTGCAGGCTACTTCCAGGTAGTTTATCTGTCAGAATGGAATGATTTTTGTCTGACCTACTTAAACACTTCCAATTCCTGTCTATAAGACACCATCATTTAAAACTAAATCTTCTGCTCTATATGCAGCATGGACATTATAATACTTGTGAAAATAGTGCTGAAAGGTACCCAAAACACGGATGAAAAATACTGTATTTATTTTTAAGTATTATACATTTTAATTTAAAAAAAAAAAACAACAAAAACAGGTAGGTAAGCAGAAATCAGGTGCCTGTTTCTCATGGATCACAACTGAGTTTTAAGTATGCAAATAGAACTTGCATCATTATAGCTATTATCAAACATGCTTTCTCTAAACGTGATAACGCAGATATATGCATAGATGTGTTTCTATATCTGCATTTAAAATGTTGCTATTTCCAGGCAGGAATTCAAAACAACCCTCCAGAATGTAAGTACTGTCTGGAGACACTCATCTCTGAAAATGCTGACTGTGCCTGGTAAAGCAGAGTAGTTTTCAGAGCAGTAGAACATTCTAGTATAGTGCAGCCTTTCATAAAAACGCCACCGAATAGTCATGAACTGTTTTAGAGGAGGGCAAAAGCTTTACCAGTGAATTAAGTGAAAATTTGTTTTCTTTCTTTGTCAAATATTTAGCAACAGAAAAGTTTTGAACAGTACATCAAAAATTTTTGAGTATTTGTTCGCAGGAATGTAAAAATGAAAACAGTCTTCAACAGGAGGAATACATTTGTAGACTTAGGTATAAATTATGCCATGCCAGAGTCACTGCTCTGTTATCCCTATGTTCATCCTCCATGTTAAGGTGCTTACAAGCTCAGTTTCCTACCTGATTTTTAATCTGCTATTTCTCTGGTTCACATCTTGCTAATCAGTGCTGACAACTTTGCTTCATTTACCCGCATCAATCTTCCACAGATTACACTTTTATCTTTTACACTGCATTTCTCTTTCACAGATTCCTTTCCTAGAGTTTTCATCTTACTGATAACCATTCTTTTCTGCCTAAGCACAGTATCTTGTTAATCTCTTTCACCAAAATATCTTACTTTGTCTCCTTTATTTATGTTCTCAAACCAAAATAAATAAATTAATTAGGGTTAAAGTTTTAAAATAAAAAAAACTTTAGTGTGTGTCTAAATGCATAATTTAAAAGCTATACTTGTTCTCCAGACAGCTTAAAGAGAAACATAAATCTGTGCATGCCCCTGTGAAATAATTTCACTTTTTCAGTTAATCTATTTTCAATATTCTCAGTAGCAGTAATGTCCAAAAATATAACATCATTTGTACATATGCACAGCATCAGCAGATAAAGGAAGAGCAACTGACGTCATCTACATCTACTTGTGCAAAGCGTTTGACACTGTCCCACACAACATCCTGTCACCAAATTGGAGAAAAATGATTTGATGGATGGGCCAAATGCTGGATGAGGAATTGGCTGGATGGTCACACTCAGAGAGTTGTGGTAAATGGGTCAATGTCCAAGTGGAGACTGGTGATGAGTGGTGTTCCTCAGGGATCAGCACTGGGATTGGTGCTATTTAACATCTTTATAGGGGACACGGAGAGTGGAATTGAGTGCAACCTCAACAGGTTTGCAAATGATACCAAGCGGAGCAGTGCAAGTGACACACTAGAGAAAAGGAATGCTATCCAGATAGACCTGGACAGGCTTAGGGGGTGGGCCCATGCCTACCTCATGAAGTTCAACAAGGCCAACTGCAAGGCCCTGCACTTGGGTTGGAGCAATTCCAAGCACAAAAACAGGGTGGGCAGAGAATGGCTTGAGAGCAGCTCTGAGTAGAAGGATTTGGGAGTGTCAGTTGATGAAAGATTCAACATGAGCTGGCAATATGTGCTTGCAGCGCAGAAGGCCAACTATATGTGGGTTACATCAGGGGAAACGTGGCCAGCAGGTTGAGGGAGGTGATTCTGCCCTCTGCTGTTCTCATGAGACACCACCTGGAGTAGTGCATCCAGTTCTGGGGCCCACAACACAAGAAGGACATCGATCTGTTGAAACAGGTCCAGAGGAGGGCCGTGAAGATGATCAAAGGGCTGAAGCACCTCCACTATGTGGACACGCTGAAAGAGCTGGGGCTCTTCATCCTGGAGAAGGCTCTGGGGGGACCTTGTAGAGGCCTTCCAGTACCTGAAGGGGGCCTACAGGAAAGCTGGAGAGGGACTTTTTATAAGGCCATGTAGGAACAGAGAAACAGGAAATGGTTTTAAATTAGAAGAGGGTAGATTTGACTAATTATTAAGAAGAAATGTGAAGATGGTGAGACACTGGAACAGGTTGCCCAGTGAGACTGTGGATGCCCCCTCCCTGGAGGCATTCAAGGTCTGGCTGGATGGGGCTTTGAGCAGCCTGGTCTAGGGGCAAGTGTCCCTGCCTATAGCAGGGGATTGGAGCTAGGTCATCTTAAAGGTCCCTTCCAACCCAAACCATTCTATGATTCTGTGATTCTTTTATACATACTACGTATATCTTCGGTGGGTTCTACTTTTCAAGTGGTTGCTTTAAATCACATGAATTAAAATGCTTGTAAGCCTCATGTAGCAAAAGTGTAAAGATAAACTGATTACGAATATAGTAAAAAAAAATCTGGTAAAATCTGGTAAAATATATGTGATAAAAAATCACATGAAATCAGATTTCAAGATACTTCAAAATTTATTCTTGCTCTTAAGACAGACAAAATAGTCTACGTCTTAATTAAATTGAAGTAAGATCACTTGAATCTTAGTATTTTCAAAACTTTCATTCCATCCTCCTCACTGATAAAACATCTCAAATTTCCTATAATGTTATTTCTTTAACCAGAATCAACATGATGTGTATGTAACGTTCTTTTGATCCTGACCTTTTCTTAAGAAAGATTTAAAAACCATATTATTCACATACAAATGTAAGAGGAGATGAGTCTAAATGGTATCAAGAAGTTGCCTAATCCAGCACACTGTTTACATCACTGCTTCCAAGGAACGTGTAAAAATTTCACAGCAGATTACTATGCAATGAAATTTCCTGGGGGGGGGGGGGAGGGGGGGGGGAAGAGAGAAAGAAAAGCACTTAGAGAATTATTACCTTTTCTTCACTGAAGTCATAAGCAAAATAGTGCTGGAAAATTTTGCATAGTTTCTTGCACTGAGATATACTGCACAGATTGCTTCCCTACAAAATGCCAACTGATATTAAACACTTTTTTAATGTCATCCCGTATATCAGTTGACAAATGATCCCTAATGTGTGAACTTTTAGAAAGCTGGACTTCATGAAATGAGAACAGTTCTCCTTTAAGCGACTTGAAAATGTCACATCCCCCCTCTCAGCATGCTGGACAGATGTAGTGTAATGTGTAAATGAGATCTGGGCCTAAAAAAAAAAAGAAAAAAAAATAGTCTGTATCTACAGGATTCTTAAAAACTGAAATATGTGGCAAATACCTTGATGACAGGCAGCATAGGAGGAGGTCTGTGAAAGAAAATTTCAGCTAACACCTGAAACTTTTATAAAGGCAGCCTAAATCTGAAAGGCAAGTAAGATGCAAGAATTTTTTTCTTTAATAAATATTTCTATCTATTTTTTGGAAATGATCTTCCAGCAAATTAAATTCCTACTAATAATTTTTCTTAATAGAGGATCCAAAATATTTTCTGTGACCCTATCTTAGAGGAAAAAATAACACATACAATAGTCAACGGCAAAATTCTGTTCAGTTTAAGGGAATCAGAACTGAGACTTTTGAACCTGTTAATTATGGTTCATTGAGATATTTTAAAGATTTAGAACAAATCTCTATTTGCTACTTCTCGGATGAGAGATTTTCTTCCTGACAATTAGAATTTTCTCTGAATGTGTCTTCATTTTGCTATGAAATGAGATTGAAATATAAGTATATATTGAGATATAAATATATATGAAGCAGAATTGGTCTTTAAGAGCTCAGATATCTTAAATTTATTCAGTATTAATATGCTTTTTCTGACACAAATTCCTCAGGACTACTAATCCTGAAAAGCGTACCCTCTGTTTTCACCTTAACAGTTAGGAACTGTTCTTCCTGTCACCTGCAAGTCTTTTACCTTATCTCCATAAGATTGCATTGTTCTTCAGTCTAAGTATAAATGAGATTACGCTAAACTGAAAATAAGACCCTATTGTAATACTACACTTAAGCTATTTCTTTACTATAGAAGCAAGGAAAATCATTTCTTGGCTATAATTTAATGGAACTATTTTATACAGTTTTCCAATGCTTACTTCATAGTAATCTTGCTACACAAAAACAGCAGTACATCATGTTATTTACGGAAAACATTGAGCTAGCTGGTCAATTAGAGAAAAATGCCATTGATCTTTCAGTATAAAGAAACCATTTTACTCAAGCCCAAATGTATAACACTCAAAATGCTACTAAGCCTTCCAAAATGTGCAGGAAGAAAAAAACAACAACAAAAAACCCAATTACAAGCAAATTCAGTTTTTTCTAAGACTTCTTTTTTCTAGGCATATTTTTTGAAATAGTTTTCTCTGAATATTCCCAAGATAAGCAAAGCTGTTCCTATGAAACTGGTTTGATCATACGGCTGATTCGTTTGACTTTTACATGTTGTTTTTCTGTGTTTTTTTTTACATTGTTTCCAGTATAAAGTTAGCTATACACATTGCATGCTAGATAAATGAAATCTGCTCCCCCTTTGGGACCTGGATACTCCATTCTACATGGTCATGAAGCCTTGTTGCGACCAAGACAAGCAATGGGCTGTACTTAAAAAATTGTGACTGACCTCTCAGACACAGTGTCGCAGTCTGTTTAAAGATTTCAAGCCAGATTCAGGTGCTCTGAATTTGCTATTCCAACTGACACACAAACTGAACCAGCAGAAGATTGACAGAGATGATAGGTATGGTGACAGTTGTACTTCTGTAGTGCTTATTTATGTTCAACACTACAATACCCAGCTGCTTTAATTTTAAAGTGTATTTGTCTTCATAAAGTGAAAAGGTGTAGAAGGGACTGTGATGAAAGCATCAAAATGACATTTATTTGTAATAAAACCAAAGGCTTGGGGTTCACTGTTCTAAAAGGGGATCAATCTAGAGGGAATTTA
This sequence comes from Alectoris magna, assembly GCA_030625065.1. NCBI lineage: Eukaryota > Metazoa > Chordata > Aves > Galliformes > Phasianidae > Alectoris > Alectoris magna. The sequence continues at coordinate 72,464,803 of CM060561.1, read as the reverse complement.
AAGAGTGAGGTGAACATATGTCCACGAGATGCGTTTACCATGATCTTAGAGAATAAGAGAAGTATTTCAGTCTGTCAATTTTTTTGGATGCAAACCCTGTTTAGTTCTTTCTGGTATAATAAGCTGCTGTTGTTTCTGCTGCTTCTACCACTGAGATGTATTCTCACCATCTGAGATGTGTTTCTGGAATCACCTCAGGCTCTGTGATGAGTCCAACTTATTTTTTCCACTGTGTGGAAATTTTGTCACTCTGTAGGAAATGTCCTTCCCACAAATGGATGAGGATACAGCAGAAAGTGATGAGCATTTCACTTTATGTAACTCTAGCTGGTACTACTAACAGTGGCACACTATTTCCACTCTCCCAATGGATGGAGTCAAGTGCAAGTCAATAACACTGGAGACAGCATGTATGCTCTGATGAGTGGCATGTCCCCTTGCTTTGTCACTGAACCCTTGAGGAGTCATTACTTCACTGGGCCAGCTGGACACAAGATAGAGAATCCTGCAGGACTTGCCACATGCCACTGTACTGAAGAAGAATTGCATCCTCCAAGACCTTGTACAAACTGTGCATGGAAGCTGCTGCAGCTTTCTCTGTGGGAGTGAGCTCTGCTAAGCACAGCCTGTCTCCACTCACATCTGCCCATGGTTAGCAAAGCCAGACATCAAGCTCTATGAGGTCTTCTCAATCACTGTACTTGCTAAATTGTCCAACCACAGAAGCAAAAAAAAACAAACACAAAAACAAAAAACAAAGATCAGCATGCTTTACTTCCTGCTTGTCCCTACTTGTTTGTAAAGTGTCAGACCACAACTTGCTTCTTTCCCCCTACATCCAATCTTCTGGCATAGAACATGCCTCATTTCAAACCTAGTTTAGCCTTTTAAAAACACTGTTTACAGGGTCCCACTGTTTCCTAAACTTGGTTCACAGTCTCGGGACACACATTATACAGAGGCTAGGAGCCTAGAATAAATCATGAATTCCTATATTAACAGAAAGAATCACTGTCAATACTGATTTTCATTTAAATTTTCATTTCATTTAATATGCTGAGCTTGATAGAATATGCATCAATTTTAGATTCAACTTATATAATGGGGTTGAAAGGCACTGAAATGGGAAACTGTGGATGCCCCTTCCCTGAGAGTGTTCAAGGCCAGGTTCAAGGCATTTAAAGCAGGTTGGATGAGGCCCTGTGCAACCCTACTCATGTCAAGGGGGGTGGAATTAGATGATGTTTAAGGTCCCTTCCAACCCAAGCCTTTCTATGATTGTTTTATCCATGGAGAGTCTGAATGACATGGTGTCCTACATCCCTTTAAACAATTTATCTGTTACTCTCCATATAAGAAGAAAAAATAATGCTAAATAAATTTCATTTACAGAAAAAAAAAAGACCATACTATGAAATGCTGTATTGAATTTCTCTTGTATTAAAAATGAATACTATATTTTTAATTGCAATTCCTGTTACAATAGCTATTATAAATGGTGAATTTGAAAAACTAATGAGAAAAGGAACTATCAAAAAATTAACAAGAATATCAATTGTTATTAATTTTCAATTATCATTTAAATTTACTAAAATTTCTCTAACTCTGTTTTTATTAATTACCCACCAAAAGTTCTTGACAAAAATGACTGTGAATTAACGTATATATTAGAAAAAAAATAGAAAGCTTACACCAATCACATGTTGAATAATTAGATCGGAAAACAAAATAAATTTACATGTTGCATATTTTTTAATTTTATTAAAAATTGAAAATGTAGTTTTAAAACAATAGATGTATGTAATAGATGAAAATAAATGTAGGTCATTCTGAAAGTAATGCCTCCTATTTATTGCCATGGAAACTACAACTGATACAAAGAGCACAATAACAGTAATCGATAGAGCAAATTGTCATCTGCAAATCACTATTTTTCAACATAGCCATCACCATTAGTGATGCGTTTTTGCCAGGAATGAAGAAGAGCCTGCATGTCATGCTTGTCAATATCTGTACCAGTGGAGGTAACCCACTGTCACTCACTATCACCACTGCTGTAACACTCCAGCATGGCCTCACTATGCTCACATTCACTGTTTGGTCCCCATAAATGTCCACCAAGTGTCAATGAATGTCAGTGGGTGCCATTTTTTCCACATGGAGGAATTCATTTTCACACCCTTGCTTCATCTGCACTTCCGTGTCAGATGCCATTCTGTCAGACTGTCCCTCTGCTGTCATCTGTCACACGGCAACAAGATGAAACTGAATACTGGTGGGAAGGTTTAACCTCTACTGCCATGCCACCAACATCCACCTCTGATGTCATGGACCAACACTTTAACATAGGAGGCATTACTTTCAGAACAGCCCTCCTGTAAGGGTACAGCATATATCTCGCACTTTGGCTGTGTGTGTCATGTATAATATAATATATTTGTATATATACACATATATGTTCTCTCTGTTTATGTTCAAACATAAGAGTCTGAGAAGGATACATTTTTACTTTCATCATTTTAGAAATATGTATGTAGTTAGAAAAATTCAAGTTGCTATCATGTATTTTTGTTGGTACTTGAAAAAAAGTTTATCAAAATCAGTGTTAGGAGTGGCACTTCAGATTGAAATGAAAGTGTTTTCATGGTCTCATCAAACATTTATTATCAGAAAGAATTCTGAAGTGATATTGTATGCAGAGAGGACAGGAGACATGCTTATTGTCTTGAATATCAAATACAAACATATTTTTTTAAAAATTATAATCTAGGTCTTGTCTATGTTATGTTGCACAGTCTTATGATGGTCTTTGGGTCCCAAACACCTCAGAGCGCGTTGTTGAACCTTTTTAACTCTCAGTTCAGATCAAGTGATTAAAAGACATGATTAATAGATGAGATCTTATGAGAATTCTTTTTCTTTTCTTTCTTTTTTAATTTTCTTTTTTAGCATATAGCCTTTTAGAAAGTAGCTGCAAAAGTAATCAGACTGAACAGAACTTCACAGTCAGGATGTCAGCAACACAAACCTGCTTAAACTTCAGAGTAATATCCTTAGACTTTGTTTCTTATTTGGGCTCTGCAATTTATAATATATGAAAATCAGATTACAGTAGGTAAATCTCTGCCCTTTAAAAGAAAATCAAGGAAAAGCTAAGAGATTTTCTAGAATTAAAGGCAAGACAATCAGTTAACAGGATATGCATAAACTTATAGTAATTTTAACCTAGCCAGTAGTGCAAGACAATGAGCAGGAGAAATATGAACTGCAAGGCAGTTTTAGAATGCATGCAGATTTCCCAAGCTGTTAACATGATCTACTTTCTCAATTTTTGCCACTTCAACCACATTTTTCACCATTAACATCACTTCACCACTTTACACAGAGAATATGGCTGCAGTAGGTGAGAATCAGTATGACAGAGTCCTTTAATGTCTATTGGTCAAATAATTAAGTTTTAAATCACCATGACTTTTGCTGCTTTGAGAATAAAGCAGAGCATAAGTTACCTGTTTTCCAATTCTGTATTCCAGTAGTGCTGGGAAGGACCTGGAGTTGGTAATAAGAAGGAAATTAGCTGGAATTTGGTATGTGACAGGTAAGACAAGCCAACATGTATGGCAGATTACATACGGAACTCTAAATGATTTCGCTACAATACACACTGTTTTCCAAAGGATAGCAAGGAACGATGATTTTGAAATACAGGCTGGGCAACCTGGTGGATCTGTGCATGTCCCTGTGCATTGCAGGGGAGTTGGACTAGATGGCCTTTAACGGTCCATTCCAACTCTAAGGATTCTATGATTCTGTGATTTGTTTCTTGATTATGAACCTTTGAGAAAGACTATGGATGTTTGTGAAACAGATTTGGGAAGAAAGAAGTATTCTGCTTTGCAGAGAGAAAAAAAGACCGAAAGAAAGAAGCTGAAGTGAGCTGGCTCTGCAGTAGTTTGACGTTATAGTGTAGATGTCTGAGTACCACATGCAAACTAAACCCATTGCTCAAGCACATCAGGAGCTCTCATCATTTCCTTCTGTTCAGTTTTTGCATAGAAGATACGACACTTCTGACTTGTGCAACTGCCAGATATTGGTCTCCATTTTTTTTTCCCCTTGGTATTCATAAACTTATCCAGAAGTTGAGAGTTAAGAACCTAACTCGTAAGTTTTTTAAACAACCTTTCTCTCCTCTCCTCTCCTCTCCTCTCCTCTCCTCTCCTCTCCTCTCCTCTCCTCTCCTCTCCTCTCCTCTCCTCTCCTCTCCTCTCCTCTCCTCTCCTCTCCTCTCCTCTCCTCTCCTCTGCTCTCCTTTCCTCTCCTCTCGTGTGTAGGTGTATCTGAGGCGATTCAGATACATTCAGAAAACAGGTGTCCCGTTTACAGAAAGGAAAAGAAAATTTCTAACTGGAAAATTTTATTTCCTGGAGCTTGTTAGAAGATTTAATGTGTAGTCAGACAGTACTGCAGAATGATAATAAAATCAAAAAATACACAGATTTGGTAACTTTTGAAACCTTTCACCTGATAATTGCATGTGATCAAACATTTCTCTGAAAATTTCAATGCTTTCTAACTTCAAATGAGATAGAGTTAATAGGAGATCTTCAAATAAAATTTTCAATTCTGGTTAAAAAAAACACAAACACTTGCAAGTGCTCATTTGTCATGATTTTTTCTATTTTATTCTCAAAGTATACAGATAAATATATCTGTAACATCCTGATTCATTATGACTGACAATTGGGAACTGAAATTCAAAATGAAGTCATTTGTACAATGGGCATGTATTCTAGTTGGTAAAGTGGGTAGAGTAACTACTTATACCATCATGTCACATTACAGTGCTACAGCACCCGAGATTAGATGAGTAGCAACCTCTTCCAAATGCAGGTATCCAAAGGGCATTTTAACTTTACCACTGAATTTCTGAGGGTGATTAACTCAGGTGAGTGACAAGTGGAATGCTATTTCAATATTCTTAGAGATTCGAAGACAATACGTACTGCATGGTGCCATGTTTTTATTCTTTTACTTAGAAAAGCACTTGAAATTGGGTGAATTTTGATGGACAGTTCAGAAGCTTACTTTTATCTTTCATGTCACCATCCTGTCCCAAGGGTAAGATATGCAGTTTTTTTAATGTGCTACTAATATTGGCATTATTTCTCCCCACGTAATCCAACAGTTTCACTAAAGCTCTTGAAATATTCTTAAACAAACACATTTCATATAATCATATACATGTTTAGTTATGCTTGTTTCTGCCAGTAACTGGCATGATATGGATGAATATATTTTGTTAACAAAAATATCCAGTGCTAGAAATGTATAGGACTTATTATGGAAAATAAAATAAAATCTGTGAGCTATTACCTACACCAGAAAGAAGGAAAAATATTTTAGAGTAAGAATGCTAAGTTTATAGATAGCATTACTGGTCTGATACACAGAAAAGCCCTTGAGATCAATTATCTACTGTAAAACACCACTATGTTTCTTTATGCTTCTTTTTCTCCTTAAATAATTGGGTTTAAAGACATAGTAACTGACCAGATATCTTTCAGATACCTAGAGAGCTCCATGTAGAATTCCCCATGTAGTATTCTCCAGTTAATTTGACAGCTTGTTTTTAGAAATCTCCTTGTAAATAGTTCTTTAAGATTACTGAAATGTACTATTTGATTAGCAGCTTGAAAACCACAGATTCTCACCGTGAGCCAAGTTACCATAACGATAGATCTCTATAGCATGATTCACCAAAGTATGTGCCATTCACACAGAGTCCAAATTATTCTACTGTAAATTTGAAATATTTCAGCTTCAGGTTCCTATATATCATATTATTTTTTGCATTCATCATTCTTGCTAAGTGTTTCCTCCAACTTTTTAAAAGCCCATCAATTTTTATAGTTACTGAGTTATTCTATAAAGGTTATTAATATGGTAATTTTGCTATGGAATTCAGACAAAGGGTGTAACGAGGAACATTAAAAGGGCTGTGGGAATTGACAGTGGGAATGGAAATTTTTTCTTTGCTAAAATATTAATGTAAAATATGTGCAGCATAGTCAGGGAAATGTTTTGACCAAGAACCATCCCGGATGTAAAATGTTCAAGAATCTGTGGAAAGCCTCATTTTCTTCAAAACAATTCTGTTTAAGCAAAGAACAAACACTGTCTTTTGTGATTAAATCCCTGGGATTAGGAGAGGAAGGTAAAAAAGGAGAAACACATTTTTTGAGTCCTTCACTGAATGGTACTCACTTAAACCAAGGCATGCAGCACAGAATTACTTGCAACAACATGATAAAGTAATGAGCCTATTAAATAACTCAGAATATACTTCTATTAATATTTATTCATCCAAATGTGGAGCTTCTGCTGTATAAAGAGATTTTACAGTATGAACAGATTCTTCTTGCAATTCTTTGGTTCTACCTAGAAAAGACATGTAGCAATCTCCTGGGGTTTTCTTGGGATTTAAAAACAGCCCTTAGGTTTTCTTTGAAGGAGGATTTCTGGAGTCTGTAGAGCTGATATTCAGAGAATCTCAGAGAGTAGGGCTTAAACTAACAGAGACAGCCTTGTAAGGAGGAGAGTTGTTAAATCAAATCCTTTTCCTGCATATATTACAGTTCTGTGGCCGAGTATTTGAACGTATTTACTTCAGGTGGTTTTACTCAGTTAATACCAGTAGTGTATTTAATTCATGACTATTCCTGTCTACATGTGCTTAAGTTCTGTATTTAATTCCATTAATTGATTTTCATCTTTTGATGAAAGGAAAGGAAAGGAAAGGAAAGGAAAGGAAAGGAAAGGAAAGGAAAGGAAAGGAAAGGAAAGGAAAGGAAAGGAAAGGAAAGGAAAGGAAAGGAAAGGAAAGGAAAGGAAAGGAAAGGAAAGGAAAGGAAAGGAAAGGAAAGGAAAGGAAAGGAAAGGAAAGGAAAGGAAAGGAAAGGAAAGAAAAGAAAAGAAAAGAAAAGAAAAGAAAAGAAAAGAAAAGAAAAGAAAAGAAAAGAAAAGAAAAGAAAAGAAAAGAAAAGAAAAGAAAAAAGGAAAAAAAGAAAGGAAAAAAGTGTTTCACAAAAAAAAAACCAACCCCAATGTTATACATTGCGTATTTGAGCACTTTTTCCTAAGAAGCTATTTGCACTGGCTAGCAGCAAAGGTGGCTTCCCACAGGTATAATAATATTAAGGGTGTAGAAATAAATGGTTCCATTAAACCATTTGTAAATTCTTGATAAATAGGCTGGGTGACAACATAATAAAAGTTGCAGTGAAAAATAAAACTCCTGAAATCCAAACTCAAACTGACTCTGAACAATTGCATCAGGATCTTATAATAAGGAACAACTAGATGAAGGAAACAACAGATAAAATTATGTATCAGCATATGTAAAATAAAACATGAGAACACATGTGCAACTCCACGTGGAAATCATTATGATCCTAGATAGTTACCACTGCTTACAAAGATCTTAATAGCTGTAAATATCACCTCAGCTGCTTACAAGTTATTCAATATTATTACAGATAGCAAACAAGATAATAATAGTATACCGCTGCACAAATTCACTGTTACCACATCATGCAGTATGCAATTCTCGATTGCCTTGCTCTCCTTTGCATCTAACTACAGAGAATACAATAAGGGTGGTCAGAAATATAGAATGCTTTCCATGGAAGAGAAGAAACTGATTTTCATGCTTTTATGTAAACAGCAGGAAACTGAGGGATATCATAAAGTCATGAACAGTATAAAGAATTATTCACTTTCTTCTCTGATGTTCTTTAACCTGCCAAATACCAGATTAAGTCATACCAGAAGGACAGCCGAGTTATACTTGTATCCTTTTCTGAAATTCAGTTAAAAAGAGGATGTGTTACTTGGAACTTTGGTGTAAGAATTACTATAGATACATATATCAGATATAAATCAGGTTATCAAAGATCAATTGCATTAAGTTGACTGCTTCATTTTCGTGGTGTGGCTGGCTGCCGGACCAACCCAGTTCTCTCACTTCTTCTCAGTAGGACAAGGGGGCAAAATTAGATAAAAAAAGCTTATAGAGGAGGATAAGGACAAGGAGATCAAAATTAAAAATCGTGACCAAAACAGACTCAACTTGGGGAAAATTTATTTAATTTATTGCAAATTAAAATAGATTTGGAGATTGAGGAAAAAAAAAAAAGACACACAAAATACATACATACAAACATATGTACATAAATACATACATAAATAAAACATCTTTCCCACACCCCTTCTTGTTCCTAGGCTCAATTTCACCCCTTCATCCTCAACTTATATATTGTATAGCCTTCAAATTAAGGTAAATAATTTTCAGAATTTGTCCAACTTCCTTTCTTAAACTTGTTCTTTTCATCTCCACTCTAATAGATAATCCTGGATCTATTCTGAACTTCTTTTTTCCATTTCCCTCTCCATCCACTCCTAAAGAGTCACTAGGGGCTTCTAGGAAAACAAGCTGAGTTTCATCATAATGCCTAGACTATGAAAGAAGTGAAGACTTCCTCAAATTCTGTTGACAAAGGGCAAGATACATTGACAGAAAAGCTTCCAGAGGGGAGACAGGAAACAATGCAATAATTTATCTTAAAATAAATAAATAAATAAATAAAGATCAAAAGCATGGCAGAAGAAAAATCCCAGGCTAGCCTATTTCTTTACCTTTTCTATTACAATTTTCACAGAACATTTATGTAAAACAGATACAAATTTGATTGATCTGTGTAGGACCCACAGTATTTTGATGGTAAAATGACAGCAAGAAAAAAGTAGTCTGATGAATGATGGGAACTTTTTGTTAATATTAAGTTACAGAATGAGTAAAGTAATGGAAATTGAATCTTGAGCCACGAGACTATCGGAGCAAGAAACAGTGGCCTTGTGTACCACTGGGCTCCATTTGGGCTAATTGACTCTGAAGCTCTCCACAATGCACACTATATTCCAATGAGGATGTCTGGCGGCAGCACATTTTGTCTCAGAGCTCAGTGATACACAGACAAAGCAGTGATGAAGCAAGGCAGTAAAGCTTTGCTCTGCTATTCTTCCCTTGGAAAGAAAGAAGTATTTCCAGACATATTTTGCAAATTGAGACTGTACTCTTCAACTGTTGTTTCCACTTTGTTCTCCACTGTCATGTCTCACTTTACTGAAATAATCATTCTTCAGTAAATAATATCTTAAAAATAACTCACAAGTTGCTTTTAAATTTTTCTGACTTATATGTACATTGTCAACCCAGTACAGAATGACTTTTCTAATGTGCATGTAAGTTCAGAACAAATGATACCTACAGTTTTATGAAATAATCTGATGAGTTCAGATTATTTAATAATTAATCTGTATGCAACATAATTTCATAATAAATAAGCAGTCCTTCCTTATTTATTAAAAGGATATAGTATTTGATCTGCTTTATCAGAGTAACTGTAGCAATACTGTTAGCAGTTGCATCCTGACTGACCAAATGAGTGATAAATTTGAGTCACTTTTGTAAACAAACTTACAGATGGTTCAGTTATTGTGTGATAAAAATGCACATTTTTGAATGATTGTTTCAATTCAGTTTCACCCAACATTTCTTCATTGTGGACTGAGATCTCGATGAGAAACTTTATCTGAAATGTATAAAACTATGACTACAAACATCTGTGTTCAAGAAACATGGCAGTTGTCTTATCACATAATTTTTTAAGTGAGAGAAGGATAAGGATAGGGCTTTTTCATAGAGAATGGTGGAAACGTTGAAAGAATTTTCTGTCTGAAGATAGACCGCTGGTGGAAGAGGATGAGGTCATGGAATACTTCAAAAAATTTAACAAACGCAAACCCATATGCCCTGATGGTATGCTACAAGAGCTAAAGGAGTTGCCTGATGACATTGAGAGACCACTCTTGGTATTCTTTGAATGACTATGGCTACTATGGGGAAGTGTCCAAGGACTGGAGGAAAGGAAATGTCACTGCTGTCTTCAAGAACAGTATGCAGGAGGGCCCAAGGAAATACAGACCAGTCAGCCTTACTTCAATCCCTGGGATGGTGATTGAGCAATTAATTCCAGAAAAAAATTCCAAACACAAGAAGGAGTTATCAGCAACTTATCAGGAGTAATTAGCATGTATTCAGCAGGCGGAAGCAACACTTGACGAACTTCATGAGTGATGAAATGACTGACTTATCATATGAGCAGAGGATCTTATCTACCAAGACTTCAGTAATGCTTTCAGATGACTCCCATAAGATCCTAATAGTGAAGCTGATAAAGTAAGGGCTGGGTGAGCAGATAGTGAAATGGAGTGAAAAGTGGCTGAATGTTGTGAGAACCCTTCTTTGTTTCCTGGCTCAAAGCTTGCTTCCTGAGGTATTTCTTGCGATAAGACTCTCACTGATTTATGGAGGAGGCAAGTGATGGGTGCTACCCTGTGACAATCAACATCACTTTGTGGACACTTGAAAGCACTTTCTTCCAGAGCTGCTTGCCTCTGGAAGAGAGTGCTCAGGAGTGTTTACTGGCAGATCTGGCCTGCGAATAAATAGCTCCAGCTTGGTATGGGAAAACTGGGGAATGACACCATCGTGTCCTGTGACAAACAGGATGCAGGTGGGTATCCCTGCTCCCTCTTATCTGCTGGCAAGGCCTGGAAGATGGGAACAAAGGAATTTCTGCTGAGATCCCAGAGCCAGAAACTGCCACTCCAAGGAGAGATGACTCAACTACTTTGGATTCAAGCTGTCACTCCAAAGAAAGCTGACTCGACCTCTTTGGACTTATAAATAAGATTGTACTACCATTGGACATTGTCGCGGTGGTCACCGTCATCATCAACGGAACAACAATGCCTGACAACCCACCACTACTGAAGATCAGTGACTGAACTAGAAACCACGCTGGATCCATGGTGGTGACTATCTCCCTCTTGCTTCCTACAAAGACACCTTGCCTCTATTTCCTATCTTTCCTATCGCTTGCCTTCCCTTCCCCATCACCCTACATCATAATAGTGTCCGTCCTCCCCTTTCCTATCTCCTTGATTAAGATCTGTAATAAACTGTTAGGACCAACATTTGAACCACTGTTTCTTAATCTCACGCCAGGTATACATATATCAAAGAACCTCCCCTCCCTCCTATAAATTGGAGCGAGACAAATGGCCAGCTACAGTGGGTGATAATCAATGGTATGAAGTCTAGTTGGAGGACACTGATTAGTGTTGTATCCCAGGGATCAATACAGATTCTGATCCTGTTCAATATTTTAAAAACTTTGAACTGGTATTTAAAAATTCCATCTAGCTTAATTTGCAACTCTACACATCATTCCTCCAAATATTCCAGTTTAGGGTAAGCCCTAAAAAGCTTGACTGACTTAAAAAGTTGTGTCTTGTCTTAGAAAATAAAAATCTATATTGGTAATTGCAGTGCTGTTATCCTATCTGACAGATTTTAAAATTCTCTAGAGGCAGTTATGAGGTTCAGCTACTGAAAATATCATGCTGGTGAGCAAAAGAGATACATTAGCTATAGCCATCAGAATGGATGGAATAAAGTTTATTTCTTTATTGCTTTATATTCTAATATATATATGAATATTTAAATGACATCCATTGAAACACTGCCTTGAATGTGTATATTACCAGAAGATTTCATTGCTACAGGGATAATTAGTACAAGTTATGGGGTAAACTTCATCTTATGTTGAGTAAACAATTCTTAGAAGAAACATCTGTTCATGCAATTATAAGTAAATGAGGTAGACGCTCAATACAGAGCTTTTCGTCCTTTTTCTCTGCTCTGAATTCAGAGACCATAGCAATTAGCGGTTAGGATCTTCCTTATGGTATTCCATTACTAAACAGTAATATTCTGGATATACTGAAAAGAAATAGTGATTCAGAAATCAATTGAAAAATCAACTAGTTACTTGACAATAACCTTTTTTGATACTACCACATGACTTATCCTGTTTGGCTTGGAGAGAATCAGTAGGATTTTATTCTGTAGTGTAGCAGTGATTAACAGAAAATATTAATTTCACAATGCAATATGTTAAAATTAGGAATAAATATTTTGTGAATATCCTCTTGGAAACACATTCTTTCTTTCCACTCTATCCTCACAGTTCCTAAAGTTTGCTGGGTCTTCAGTGGCAGGTATAATATTTATATACCCCTAATACTGTGAGAAACACTCAAAGTCAGAAATTTCAGGTTAGGCAAGGATCTTAGTGATAGTAGCAAAATTCATTCATTATTGCAATACCGGGTGCATGCCCCCTATTGGCAAGGGAGAAACTGCGCACCAGTCAGCAAAATTCATTCCGTTATATACTCTAAACCCGATGCAGGTAACACTCTCCTGGTGCTCGCTCATTGGTTGAGCATCACAGGCTCACAATTTCCCCAAAGCTGTTGCTATGATATATTTCCATATAGGGTCTGTTACCAACCTGTTGTTCTTTGGTATATTTTGTACTTTCCCATGGAGATAGGAGGGCAATATTTCCAAGAGTGAACACATTTGTTCTGTCCTGTGCTAGGCTCTCTCTCCACCCTGCATACTTGCCTTATCTTATACCTGTCTCAATTTTACCCAAGTCAGAATGCCCCAAATCTTAGCATTTTACTCCGTTTAGCAACTTTCTTAGTGGAAGAAAAACAACTCACAGAACTGTTTCACAAGAGGGTTATAGGTTCAGTAAAGGCCTACACTACATACAGAAAATACTGGAAGCTTCTGCAAAAACACAATCTACCTCTCATAATACCTAAGAGTATAATACCACTCAGTATTCTAGCTGGGAATATATCTGAAAAAATGAATCCTGTTCTGGATTATTTCTTTCTTTATTCATTTATTTTTAGATCGAGTGTGAAAGAGAAATATAGAGTGTTAAACATGTGAATTGTGTACCACATGGATTATTTCAAGAAATGACCAAATTTAGGGAAATCTGGAACTGAAAATCTAAGCCAGTGGCTTGGGGACAAAATTGCTAACAATGTTTAATGATGTTGATAACTGCCACTGGAAATTAGGATGAGAAATAGTCTATGATTACTGTGGAATATTTTTGCACTTCAATTCTCTTTCATGTTTTAAATCCAATCACTGGACTGAACTGGTAGTCGTTATACTGCATAAATTCCCACTCAAGTTAATGACAACAGCCATTGCAATCACATGAAAGTCTCTCCATGTTGTTCTACAGTTGTGCAGTTATGTCTTTGCACCAGAAGCTACAATGGAAAATGGATTTCCTGGAAACTTTATCTTACTGTGGCTGCAATGTCTTCTGAGAACATTTTGTCCATCACTTCTTATCTCATTGCTTCTGTTCTTGCTCTGTGAACCATAACAGCTTCCTTTGAGAGAACACGTCTGGATATGAATATCTAGCTGCTATTATGACTCGAGGTCAAATGCTTACTGGTCTATGGAAATACTAACAAGGTGGGCAGCTGGTACTCCACACACAATACCAGATGCATTGTGTGGCCTGTGGCTAAGATGAATCTCTGTATATTGAAATGGAAATTTTAGACCTGTGAAATTAATTTCGGCTATTGCATTGCTCTCTGTAGCTTGAGGGAAAGGTGTGAAATGTCATTCTGACATGTCACTCCCTTTGGCACCATCTTGCACTCCATCTGGCCTATTTCAGTTGTAGCACCACAAGGTCTGCAAGATGACAGTGATGGTAAGAGTGGGGGGTTTGTGCATATATAGTTGGGTAGAGATTTCTTCTAAGGGCCAATTTTTAGTTTATCTTTTCCAGAAGCGGTAATAGAGCTTGTTTGTTTGTTTGTTTGATTGTTGGCATGTTTTCTCTGAGTAAAAAATTTTTATACATTAGTTTGCTATGGTAAGTACTGCCAAATAACCAGGGAAGGGAGGCATGAAAATTCAACACAGTGTCCCTGGAGTATGGTCCCTTGTTCACTGTACTGTGTTAGACTCCATGTTGTAATGCTAGCCCAGAGTGCAGACTGTCTTCATATGCTTCAAAATAACCAGTGAATTGTGAACCATGTGTCTTACACTGATGTTTTTTCAAATAAAGTTTTGAGTCAGCTCATTACAGTATGAATACTTCAGACAAAATCTTCCTGGCCGCTGGTTGTTTTCCGCAACCTTCATTCAACCAGATTTCATCTTCTTGAAACAGCGCTATTCTGTGAATCTGTCAGAAGTTACTCAACCATGCACCTCCATGTGTTCCTACTGGGAAATTCTCCAGACAGCAACTCTTCTTCCAACACAATCAGACCAGAAACTCAATTTATTCCAATCCCCAGGTTATCCTTCTGTGCTGCTAAGATTGGGATTAAACATCTTTTTCTTGAGTAGCAGCTGGAAGAAGTATTAAAATGCACTCCAGGAACAAATGCTGAAATGGTTGTTTCCCAGCATTTGAGACCTGAGTTTTTATAGCTGTTTGGAGTTTTAAGATTGCTAGATTGCAACAAATGTTGTAAGAAGACATTACAGGGATTGAGGAGCAAAGGAAGGTGGGAAGTTGCAGGCTGTTTGAATATATTCTACGGAGACTGATGTGTAAACCAGTGTATCCTCTCATACATTACTTTTTTCTTTTTTGGTGTGGTAAGAATGTGGGGTTTTGTGTAATTTTCCTTTCCCTAGCACGTGATACATGCAATGTGGACCATTAGGTAATAAATAAGTAACTGTCACGGAGTTATCCCTAGATGTAAGTCCGTGACGGGGGGCACAGGCCTGGGGAAACGAAAAAAAAAATATATATATATATAGGGGGGAGACAAAGGAGTGAAGGAAGAAAAAAAAAGAAAGAAAAAAAAAAGCCGCACAACCCGGCTGGCCCCAGCCACGAGCTTCGGGAGAGGGGGAAGGGCGGAGAGCCAGCAGATAGTTCTAAGAGAAAACACAATGGCAACGATCTGAGGAGGAACGGTAATTTACTAAATGTAACCAAATCAAACAAAACGAGAGAGAGAAGAGTACCCAAAGTAGGAGTCGAACCACGACAGTGCGATGGAAGCACGTGCTTTTCCCCGGTGCGAACTGAGACGGTCAGAGGCAGAGAGCGGCTGGGGTCCGGTCTGGCGTCCCACCCCGCTTCCTCTTCACGCCAAGTCCTCCGGGGATGCCGCCCCTCCCCTCCGGGAACCCAAAATACCCAAAATGGCGGTAACACGGAACCAGAACATTAACTCTTTAACTGCCACTGTTCTGCATGATGTTCTGATGATGTGGAATACCGACAGCAGAAATCACCAAACCACAGAAGTAATTTAGGTGCCATTCCTCAGCACATCTTCCAGTGGACAAGTTAAAATTGGGAAAAGCTAATCCAAATAACTAACATTGCAAAATTACGCAAGAGATACAGGAGAATCAAAGAACTGAAACAAAATTATCAGCAGTAAAGCAGAGTATACTCCAGAGAAGATGGTTTTAATAAATGAAGTTACATTTTTCAGCAACAGAGGCACAGAAATTTTAAATAGAACTATTGGGATTTCTCAAAAAAAATAAAAATAAAAAAAAGGTATTATTATTGCAGTAAAACTTGACATGAAGCTGAAGCTGATATCAAATGAGTTAGTAAGTGCTATAGTTTGTGATACATTGTTTATTTCCCATTCTATTCCATTGTGTTAAAACATTATTGGGATTTCTATAAAATATTAAATTTATGAGACATGACTGGGTAAACAGATTGTCTAAACAAATACAAAACAGCATTTACTAAGCTTTACACTAAAGAATTTACACATAGTTCCTGCTATCTGGTTGCCTATTTCAAAGAATGATTCATATTGCAGTCTGTGGATGACCTGCGGAACAGCACTCAGACTCACAAGAGTCAGAATGTAAGGTTGTTTATTTTAGGTGTATACACCTAAAATACACCTAAAATACACCTAAAAGAAAGATCATTAGAACTCTTCAATGATAAAAGTAATAGGACAACACTGTGGAGACAGAGATACATGGCCTGTGATGATTTTGACTAGGTGATCTATGAGGTGACCAGAGACAGGATCCAATGGAATGGCATGAAGGTGTGTCGGGGCACGTCAAGTTGGGTGTTAGGAAAAGGTTCTTCCCTGAAAGGCACTGGAATAGGGATGTTATCACAGTACCAAGCCTGACTGAATTCAAGAAGCATTTGGACAACACTTCCAGAATGTAGCAATTTTTTTAGGTTGCACTGTGTGAAGACAAAAGTTGGACTCAACAATTCTTGTGCATTCTTTCCACATTAAGATATTTTATGGTTCTATGATGTGTAGTCTCCATGAAATCAAACACACAGCAAGTGTCTAGTGAGGTGATGCAAAACTTTATGCAGCTCCTCCAGGCCATGCTTTATTGTAAGGAGAGTTCTCTCACTTTGTTCCTTTTGTTTTTGTATTATTTGGAACTGAGAGGTTCATTCCTATATGTATTTCCTCTAGCTTATCAATTTAAAATTACAAATCACAGCCATCTGCTTCTAAGTCATAAGTAATTTTATGACACCAATACCATATTGTGATGTTTTGGTCGGAGGTTCTGAGAGCCACACATCCTTCCCCTAAATAGACTATCCTTGAATTCCATGGATCCTTTCAAACTTCAAAATGATTGCTTGCTGAGGATCTAGACATAGATCTTGTTGATCCAAAGTGTTTTCATCATATACCCACCCTAATGACCCTCTAGTTTCACAGGAAGCTACATCTATTGTCTTCCAGGTCTTGATACATTCCTGGTCTTTTCTTGCCCATGCCTAATGTTCGGTGGTATTCGCAGGGTCACTATTGGGCCCTGTAGACCCTGTATGTCTCCGGCTGTAGAAGAGTTCTTGGGAGCCTTTGGCGGTTAAGCCAATTTTCCCATCCCTTCTGGGAGGTACCTAAGAATGGGAGACAGTGGTCCCAATATTGACAGTTTTAAGGGACCATTCAGGCTGGACCAGGATTTTTTATTTTTTTATTTTTTATTTTTTTGACAGTCCAGTCTGAGGTCTCCCCAGGGTAGGCACTTAGGACTTGAGTGAAGCTCATCCAGCAATCCGTACGGCTGTCTGTACCCACTTCTCCTTTTCTGAGGTTACATTCCTCTGCATTACCCTGCTTGTTAGGTGGCACAATATAGGTCTGGGAGTTTTGGAAGTACTTTTACCATTACTAGGGCCCCAATGGGGTCCTCATTCTGGGATCCCAGACTAGCAGGGGCTGTAAGTTCCCAGAGACAGATTAATCCTTATCCATAGTGAGAGTGGCATTATACCAGCAGGGACTATAGGAACACTTTGTTGATATATTGTGAATTTCTATATTGACATCCTATAGCAAGTTCCTGCCCTTCTCTCCCTTGCATTGCATTCCCTTTTACCTCTATCTGCTGTCCATCAAAAAGTCACTAACAATTCAAGGACTATTCCCCTAGCTTCCACCCATTTTGTCCAGCCTCCCCATCTTATATTATTTGACATAGCATAAGCAAGTGTTAGAGCAAGCATTGCAAGCAAAATTAATCTTATATCACCGGAGGTCTTCGTCCTCATGTTAGATTTCGTTGCAGTCTCAGCTTGGTATCAGTAACAGGATGCGCCGTCCAGCTGCTTCTTTCGCCTTCTTGACTCTCGTGTGGTGGACCCACGATCCTACGCCGTCTAGCTTTATAGCTGTATGAGTAGTCATTATTACTAAAAATGGACCTTTCCATTTAGGTTCCGGTGAGTCCTGTAACACTTTAACATAGACTTTATCCCCCGGGTTTATCTGATGAACCGGACCATCCAACCCTCGTGCCCATGTTCCGAAAACAAATTTCTCAATATCCCTGAGTTGGTTCTGCAAAAATATCATATATCCTGTAAGACTTTCTTCCCCATTGCCTTGTGGGGCTTGTACCTGATATGGCCTCCCATATAATATCTCAAAGGGTGACAACCCTTCCTTTGACCGGGGCTTTGTTCTAATCCTAAGTAAGGCTAACAGTAGAGCCTTATGTCAATCTAGATTTGCTTCCTGCCCTATCTTAACAATCTGGGTTTTGATCAAGTGGTTCATCTTTTCCACTTGTCCACTAGCTTGTGGTTGGTAGGGTGTGTGCAGATGCCACCAGATTCCCAGAAGATTGCAAACCTGCTGTATAACCGTAGCTATAAAGTGAGGCCCATGATCTGAGGACATAGCAGCAGGAACTCTAAAGCATGGTATTACCTCATATAGAAGAGCCTTGGTTACCTCTCTTGCTTTGTTGGTCCCACAGGGGTATGCTTCTGGCCATCCTGAGAAGGTATCTGTTAACACTAAAAGATATCAGTAACCCCCCTTTTCTTGGTCCAGGGTAATTCCCTCTTTTAATTACCACAAATGGGGTTGATTTACCTTGCTGAGGATTCACCCTTACACAGATCTTACACTGTTGCTGGCAGATCATGGTATATAAATGTCTGGCTATTACC
Source organism: Alectoris magna (assembly GCA_030625065.1). Classification (NCBI taxonomy): domain Eukaryota; kingdom Metazoa; phylum Chordata; class Aves; order Galliformes; family Phasianidae; genus Alectoris; species Alectoris magna. The sequence goes on along the minus strand of CM060561.1, from coordinate 72,446,327 downwards.
TTCTGGCTTAAATACTTATATAAAGCCTCTGCTTCCCAATGTGTTTTCCCATGTTCCCTCTGCACAAACTTCCATAAGATTGGGGGAAGGAACTATCAACTTCCCATCTGCAGTCTTAGACCAACCTCCACCCTCCTTAGATATGACCTCTCCCAGATCCCTCATTAACTTACAATCCTCCTTAATATACCTCACCTAGATTCTCTCCTTGTACCTGTCCATCTGGTCACAGCAGTTGGATCTCAGGAGTTCCCTTTCTCGTCACCTGTTTAGATTCCAAAATAGCTCAGTTGTTGCCTTTCACATTAGGGTTGCTTCTTGCTTGGTGCGCCTTGCAATACATCCTTGAGAAGTCAGAAGTCCTCTCTTTTTCCAAATGGTCCCATGCGCATGCATGACTCCAAGGGCATATTGTGACTAGTTTTCTGCCCCTTTCATTGGAGTCTCCTTAAGGTCCATTCAGCTGGCGTAAACATTTTCTGTTGTCTCAATGACTCCTCTTGGGTTTCTGTGGCTGTTGCAGCAGGATACCTTCTCCCTCAGGTTGGTGCCAGTGCTCCAAGTCCTTGGAATCCCTGAGGCAAGACTGTCCAAGTTAGCTGTCCAACTTAAAGGCAAACAACCTCTGGCTTTCAGGTGCGAGGGGGGATGCAGAAGAGTGCGTCCTTGAGATCCAAAACTGTAAACCAAGACAAATACCTCCCCAGGTTAGTTAGTAAGGTATAAAATTATCGATGATAGGCCTGATTCCTTCCCTATCCTGATCTCTGAGTGGAGCCTGTTCTTTAAGGGCAATCACAATGGGGAGGGCCATTTTTGCTCTCCCTGGAGTATCTGTTGCCCACACCTCAAAGGAAACTAATGTGCTTGTTTCTGGGGGTATCTTGTTTTCCTTTTTATTCCCATGATTTGCATAAGCCCCATCATCCTGATAAACATTTCCTTCTGTACCTTTAGCTGCAACCTTCCTTTCTCAAAGGTGACTTCTGCTCCCATTTGTTCCAATAAGTCTCTACCTAATAAAGGTTTAGGTGAATTTGGCAAGTATAAAATTGACATATTTCCCATGTTTTACTCAATCTGATTTTCACGGGTTTTGTGAAGAACACCTTCTCAGTATGGCCAGTCGCTCCTGCAACCTGTATATAATCAGAACTTAAAGGTAAAAGAAACTCATTTAGTATAGAATATGTTGCTCCCGTATCCACCAAAAATTCCCTTTTACATTCCCTCTCCCTTAGCTCAAGGTTAACCAAGGGATCTGCTAAGGAAGACTGCCCTGGTCTCTGGCAGCCCTCTGATAAGGGGGCCAGGTTGGCGTTTCGCTGAAGCTTTCTGTTATTTTTCAGAGGACAATTCCTCTGCCAGTGTCCGTATGGTTTTACAGAGAGCACACTGGTCTGTCCGGAGAGGGCCCCAACCACCCCCCCCCCTTTCCTTGTCGGTTCTGTCAGAGGCTGCGGTCTAACAGTCCTTTTGAAGTGCTGCCTCCAGGGCTTTTCTTTCCCACCTTTGCATATCCTCCCCCCTGTTAGAGAATACCCTCCAGGCTATTTTGATAATTCCCTCCAACGATAGGACTCCCCGGGAAGTGACGGTGAGATAGCAGTGTCCTTAGTGGGCTTCTCCCTCCTTCTGGGTGCCTGGTAGAAGTCTGGGAGTTCTTTCTGTTGTGTTAATTTCAAATGCCTCTGCCTGATACTGTAAGAAGAACAACATCTGCAAATTCCCTGCATAGGAACAACATTAACTGCAATATGGTCTTATGTTTTACAGTACCAGTCAAAAACCCATTTTTCTCCATTCTCCAACTTATATAATAACCACCATTGATTGCAATACTTGAGGTTTTCTTACTTAATACTCCTCCTGTTTCACCAATAACTTCTTTCCAATGGGACAGAATGCATCCCAAATGAGTTCGGGGGGGAAACATTGCCTAGCAAAGGCTTACTCGTCCCCTGCCCCATTTCTAGAACAATTCACAATTTATTTAGCGCACAGACCAATACATATAACAAGAGTCACAATACAGTTTAGTACACAAGACAACCAATCCAAAGTACACGTATAAAAACAAACACCAGAAATACCGTTCTTAATGTGCTCTTTTACTTTGTCTGTTTCCAGTCACTTCCCTTACAGGAGAGTGAAATCCCGTACTCAGGGCCCCACGCTCGATTTACAGCAAGACTGTCTCACTCACACATCACTCATCCTCACACATGCTCACTTAGTTAAAGAAAGGGGTGTGCACACAATAATGTTTCAGCAAGAATTTATCCAATTTATATTCCCATAGCAATTCCAAATTATCGGATCCAAAACCCAATCATTTCCTTTCAACCACTCCCAGTGGGTATACGGGTAGCTAGAGATCTTAATTGTGGGGGCGTCCCCCTCACAATGCTGCTCTAGCCCGTAGTGGGACTCTAACCCACAACCCCTTAGCTGGGTTTCAGAGGGACTCGAACCCCCTGACTTTAGTGGGACTCTAACCCACAACCCAGAACTGGGATCCAGAGGGACTCGAACCCCCTTACGTTAGTGGGACTCTAACCCACAACCCCTAAGCCGGCATTCAGAGGGACTCAAACCCCCCTCCTAACTTAGTCCGCTGCACAGGGCCGTGTCCGTCGGGTCTCAGATCGCCCGGAAGAGGAGATCCTCCGGAGAAAGGAGTCCAGTGCGCGCAGGATGTCCAGTGCCGGGGCGATCTGGTCCTCGATCGGAGTGTCTCCTGTCTGGCTCGCCAAAATTGACCTGCGGAACAGCACTCGGACTCACAAGAGTCAGAATGTAAGGTTGTTTATTTTAGGTGTATACACCGGCACACTGGGGGGCTTGCACCACCCCAATTGCGCAACTAGTGTCTCTCAAGCAGCCATATTTATACCACACAAAATGCACACTCACGATTACGCAATAGCAGGTATTGCTAACTCACTCTAGACAATGGGTTGTCCTATGCTAACTAATTCCTTGAAGGTTTTCTCGTTTTTCACTCCTTCTTGGTCATGCGCAGTGTATAGTCAAGTCAGTTTGAATGAGTTTTCCTTTATGGTGATTGGTCCATTTTCTTATCTGAAGGTCTCAGGCCTGGAATTCCAAGAGCTTCTTCCTTTGCAATATGCTATTGATAAGCGAAAGCCTTGCCCCCATTCTACCAAACTCCTCCCAAGTCCTGCCTATTCCTGGTAATCCCCTCCCAAAACTCCGCCTAAACTCCCCCAAGTCCTGCCTATTCCTAGTAAGCCACACCCCAAACTCCGCCTCTGAAGTAAGGGTTCCTCCCTTCTTTAATTTCTATGGAATTGAAGCGAGGGGCCCCCCCCTGTACATGTACAGGGGGCCCCCCTGTACAACCCTCCTGTACAACCCCCCTGTACAGGGATCATCCTAGGGTTTCTACCTTTACTCATGGAGACAGTGTGGGGGTAGCCTTTCTTCTAGAAAAGAAAGATCATTAGAACTCTTCAATGATAAAAGTAATAGGACAACACTGTGGAGACAGAGATACATGGCCTGTGATGATTTTGACTAGGTGATCTATGAGGTAACCAGAGACAGGATCCAATGGAATGGCATGAAGGTGTGTCGGGGCACGTCAAGTTGGGTGTTAGGAAAAGGTTCTTCCCTGAAAGGCACTGGAATAGGGATGTTATCACAGTACCAAGCCTGACTGAATTCAAGAAGCATTTGGACAACACTTCCAGAATGTAGCAATTTTTTAGGTTGCACTGTGTGAAGACAAAAGTTGGACTCAACAATTCTTGTGCATTCTTTCCACATTAAGATATTTTATGGTTCTATGATGTGTAGTCTCCATGAAATCAAACACACAGCAAGTGTCTAGTGAGGTGATGCAAAACAATGCCCCTTGAAAAAGGTGAGAATAGAGCATGTTTTGGGGCCTTCTACAGTACATGACAGTAGCCAACTACTGCAGAAAAAAAAAAAAAAAATTGAAGCAATCATGGTTCTTAAGTCAAAGTATTTCAAAATTGTTTAGAACATGGAAATATTGTAGTTGTTTTCAAATCTCGTTAAATGAGACCGAATACAGAGACGCACTGAAAATGCTACTACTGGCAGGAAGCTCTGGCAGTGTCTTCAAGCAGATTTGGCACTACCTGTTTTGATGATGCTCAGCCGTCTGCATGCTTAATGTTTGCATGAACGTGTGAGAACAGTCTTTAGGGAGTCGCAACTCCCTTGAGTCACCCACACTCCCTGAGCAATCCTGTCTGAACTGTTTCATATCCATACAGCAGAGAAGCAGCTTTAATTCAGACAAGAGCACAGAAAACATCTGAAATTCTGGAAAGGGGGCTCTTTCAATCTGGTACAGATGCTATCCCAGCTGTCAAAACAAAACAATGACAAAACAATGTGGAATTTCAAAGAGTTTTGATGCTCATCAAAAAATCATGGCAGCTGGGTTATCAGTAAGACACAGTAACAGAATTACTTTTTATAATACTCCACTGTACTTGATGTATGGCCTTGCATATTTGTAATGAGACAAACTCAGTACTTTGCCAGTAGCAAATCTCTGGTTTGAAGTTTCTGTAAAAACAGAGACTTCATCTGACAATGGTTGGCAAGTGGCTGTCTTACCTCATAATATCTGCAGTAAACCCTGAAAGGATTGTAATTTCCAATTTTAGTGATACTGTTTAGGGACATTTTGGAGGAAGGACAACTCTAGAATCTGGAAAACTTGTCTAACAAATAATAGTAAAAGTATGGTGAAAAAAGAAATACCTTAGTACTTAAGAGTTAATGATTGAGACAAAATCCTCTAAAGTCTGTACTTCCATACCACAAAATAGGCATAGTATAAAACTGATAGGGATACTAAGAAACCTTGTACATACACCCGTGTTAAAAGAAAACAAAATTATCTTACACAGTTGTTTTTTTAATTATCGTTGTTTCATAATTTGAAGCAGGGAAGCAAAGTTTCTTAAGTACCAGAAATGCGTTATATTACTCATGCCTTTTTTGACTTTATTCAAGCTCACTTCTCCTGAAAGAATGTGACTTTGTCTGAAGAACAGCCACAAGGTCTTCTATTGATTGAAGAGTTTTCCTTAGAATTTTTCAAAGCTCTGAAATCCAATAAAGCCATTTGCATCATTATATGCATAATCTGGACTGTCTAAAGTTTTCTCCTTTCAGAACCTAATATGGTAGATAGCTTAATGCACTGCTATGCATTTTTCAATCTAGCTTGGCTGTAAGAAGCAGGGGCCATTGTAAGTGAATAGCCAGTTCTGTATGGGAACAACCCCACATGTTCCACTACCCAAACTAATCTATAAAGCGCTTCAATATTCAAAATGCATTATTTGAGAGTATTTACTGTTATGGTGAAGTTGTTTATCTTGCCTTTCTGTATAACTGAATCTTTACATTTCATATTTATTGCAGTGACTAGTTATGAGAAGCCTTTCAAGAGGGAGGAAGTGTTAATTATACTTTCAAAACAAGAAAGTCAGTTTGAATGAAATAGTTTTCTGTAGAAGCTCCCAGATATTAAAAGATGACTGAGTCCTGTATGACCTTAAAAACATTCATTTTATAGATTTTGAAAATATTTAGATCTCAGATGGTGGTGGTTATGATACAGAATAACCTGGTGATTTAAATTATGTAAAGTTTACAGATAGGAGTGTTACTTTTAAGTACAGTAATCAGAAATAATTGTATATATATATATTAAAAAAATTCATTGCAACTCTTTCATCCTCTGCAGCTGAATCTTTTTTTTACAGTTGAGTACAAACAGATTTGCTGAGCAAGGTAGTACTCCTTCTTAGCTCAGCTGATGTTACTGATAAAAACAGACATATATTGTTATGTTAACAGACACACCAGTATTTTTCAGGCATGATAGTAATTTTAATGAAGGGGAGGGAGTAGGAAGGTGGAATTATTGGGCAAGTGAGGGTTATGAAAAACCATTGGAAAAACTATAGGGACGCATGAAGTTCATAAGATACAAAAAACCTTTAAAAATAAAGTAAAATGGGGCACCAAGGTTTTCCTCGGTGTTGTTCAGAGATGACGTCTAATTAAATTCAGGCTTATTTCTGGAGAAGCTATCTTTCCCAAGTTCATCTTTTTCACTACTTAATTCAGTTCACCTTTGAATTATGGAACTCATAAACAAACTATCAAGTAAAGATGAGTGCACATATCATTGTGAATTTATTGTTTCCAAAATATATAAGAAATACAAGGTCGTGTTGTAAAATATTGCAGCTAGTGTTTTTAGAGAACTAAAGTATTTATAAAGTTGCCATCCATCAACATTAATGTAAAACGATTTACATAATTGAATCACAGAAAAATAATTTTCTCATGAAAAAAAAAAAAAGAAAAAAAAAGAAAAAAAAAGAGGACAAGATAAGATCATAAACATGATAATATTTCTATCATTTTTTACATATAGGGTATTTCTTAGGGGAGAGGGATGTTGAATCTTCCTGCTTTATTAGAAACCATTACACTTTTTTAAAGACTATGTCACTTTTTTATCTGATTTAATTCCTTCTTTCAAGGAAAGTACTCCATATGACCACAATAAATTTAAACTGAAAATTTTCACCTTCTACATGTGGTCAGAATTCTTTATGGAAAAAAAAAAAAAAATCAATTTTTTTTCCTCAAATGTATCTGTCAAATTAATAAACATTGACAGTTCACAAGTCAGAAAACGGATGGATATCAATAAATGTTTTGAAAAGAGTAGGCATTTTTTTCTTACTGATTCCTACTTTTGTACCACTGAAAGTGTGAAGAGGTCTGTGGTTGCTAGAAGTAGTCAAAAAACCAAACAGTGTTATGTTTGATATTCAAGAAACTTATTCATAGGGTATCAACACTGCAGAATAGCAGGAAATGACAGGAAGCATCAGATATCGAATCACATCTTTTCCTGTGGCAGTACATGAGCCAGTCAGGCAGAAAGAGGGTGGGAAATAACAGTAAGGTGAAAAGCACGGAAAACATGCTAAGCATGCCAGTAGAAAAGTTAGCTGTTTCTAACTTGTATCTTCTGGGGAATCCAGGGGGAGGTCAAGAATCTTGTTGACGTTTGCCAAAGGAAGTGCAAAATATGGATGAAGATAATACTTTAATAAAGGCCTGCTGAAGATTGCTCTATGTATCAGATTAATTCAGATCAACTGAATTTCAAACTAAATGTAAAAAGCTCAAAAATGTCAAAACATCAAATTTAACATTAATTTGTCATGTTTCTAATCAATCTGTACTGTCTTTTTCAGTGCTAAACACAATTTAAAAAAATATGATTTTGTATTTTATTATTATGTCAAATGCAGTGGTCCAAAATCAAACAACAGAAAGAAAAAATATTGTCAATATGCCAATTTACACTGTTTTAAAAAGAAAAAGGAAAAAAAAAAAAAAAAGACTTGCAGATTTTCCTAATGTGGAATGTGTTTTTCCACTTGTATTTTTTACAACTTTCCTTCAGGACTACTGTTTAGATATTCCTTTTATGAGTAATTGTGCAAGCTTACCTTACTAGAGAATAGCTGAGAAAAAAAATGTAACTATTTTAGCTGACCGAGTGCAATGCAATAATGAGGAACATACTTTTTTTTGAAAATGTCTCCATGTCTAACTTTTTGTGATGAAGAGAATTGAAAGGATTTCTGAAACTAAAATTATTATCAGCATATAAATACCAGACCTTCTTAAAGAAAGAATTTTATGCTAGCAGAGCACTTATTTTCTGAAGGTACTTAAAATGTGAACAGCTTCTCTGAAGTATTATAATGTAATCATAAAAAAATCAGGATAATTTGAATTACAAATTTTATTAGATATTAATTTTAAGTGCAGGTATACTGAATATACACATATGGTTTGATTAATAAACATACATTTAGCTAATATCAACTTAAATGTTCATTATACCAATTTCAAATACAAGTTATGTTGTTATAATCACTTAGAAAACAATAGTATCAGACAGCCTACTTTAGTTTTAGAAAATATATTTAGAGAACATTCACAATACTGACATGAATATTTTAATTATGAACCACATTTAAATCTTCTCATACTTTTGTGTGATAGTTGTAAGATCAGAATGAATGTTCTGCTATATGGAGTGAATTCCTTCAGCTTTGTTTTCAGAAACTGCAGGAAAGGAACACGTACCCTGATTATGTTGTCCATGACTTTCGTGATTGCATGAACATTGAATGGAATCTATTCTGTACTTTATTTCTCAGACAAAGTTTAAGCAAGCTTTCTTTGTAATTTTTGAGCTAGTTTATGTGCATTACTAAGAGAAATTCAGCATAGTCTGCTGGAAAAATTGATGTAGCTGACTAAATTTTGGATACAATTTCACAGCAGAAAAAATTTTATTCTCAGAAACGTATGAAAAAATCCTGTCCTTTCTGCCATGTGTTCAGGGGAAGGGTTGGTTCAAGCCGTCTGGCCAGAACTACCTCCAAAATGAAACCAATTTTTTTACGCAAAGATAAAATAAAATTACTTTGCAACTTTGTGATTAAAACTGCTAGATTGTAATGGAAGGAAAGGCAACGCATGAGGGGGAAAGAGTATGACACTGTGTTTGTCTCCTCTCAGATTGCTGTAAACTGACAGGCAGTTTTGCCTTGACACTTCATACCTCAGCTTTGAAGAGACGTGTCGCATCTCCATGACATTTTCTATGTCAAAATGAATTACAAGTGACTATGTAAGGATCTGTAAAATATAAGCTATAACCAATAATAATTCCTTTCCATGTTTTTGAAAATTGCTGTTCATTCTTTTTAAATAAATAAGCCATATATCTTCTACTTCTCTCCCAGTAAAACAACTCAGGAAAAGAAAAAAAGAAAAAAGCTGTTAGCTGTAGCTAGATAGAAAGTGAAAAACATTGAGCCACTGAAGTTACCGAATTGTCACTGAGGGTTACAGTTCAGGTTAGTCAATCGTTCTACCTATTCTTTATGAACTGATTTGGCAGTGAAGTGAAATAAAAAGGGATAAATGCCCTTTTAGGAGTGTGTTAACAGGTAGAAAATTCATCACTAACACTAAATTTTGGCATTTTCAAAACTTAAGATTTAGTTTTCCCAGTTATTCAGAATAGTTACAGTCTTAACTATTTACTATATTTTAACATAAATGCATATATTAAGTTAAATAATTCTTCAGAGTTCTTGCAAAGTTGTTCAGATCAACAAAAATACAAATAAAATAACCATTTTCTGAATTCTTTCTGAGAATAATAAATCCCCATTTTTTAAAAAAATATGCAACTCATATCATAGTGAAGTTTTTATTCCCTCTTTTCACTGAACATTTTCTCTATTATTTAATCACACTTCTCTGTGTAGCACGTTCAGCTGTGTCTATAATTCTCTTATTATCACTCAGAAAAGCAAAATATTCTGACAACTTGCCACATATTTCTTAAAAGATCCATTTAAAATACAGCTAATAGTTGTGGAGAAATTCATATTAATCTAAATTCACTAATGATTTGATATACACACTGTAAAAAATTTAATTTTAGAGAGAATATTTTGTGCTTGAATTCCAAGATAAAATGCAAACCTCCTCAGATAACAGAGAAGTAAACACTCTCTTCCAGGAAATACTGATTATGTGTGACACTTTGTATCACTTATACGAACATGCATGGGGACAAACAGAAAAACTGAATATCTTTAAAAGCACCTTTTATTATTAGATTATTAGATGTTTTTTTAAGCCTCAAGAAGTGCTAATGAACTCTGAATGAGGAGGATATTAGGACTTTTTTTTAACCAAAGGGCTCAAATATACTGTAATAGAATACTGGAATTCTTAGTTTGAACACCTGCAATAGAGAATTGGAAAGGTTCCTTTGTCAGATTTCTCCTTAGGAGTCTGTGCACACAATTCAGAAAATTGTGCATTCTAACTGAGGATGCTGTGGCAGTTTCTTCTCTTACAAAATGACATTAGAATTATACAGTGTACCTCTTTTTGTTCGGAGTTCCCAAAAACACTGGGAAACACACCAAAAGGATTTTCACAAACTAACTTGGTGCTTTTTTAGGACACTTGTCCTGTATGTAAGTTCCTTGCTGCTGATTCCTCTTTAGATACTGAATTTCTCCATGAAGAAAAAATGGCACCCACTGGCACTTGCTGAATGTTTGCGGAGGCCATACAGTGAATGTGAACTCAGTGAGGTGGTGCTGGTGTTTTTCATCACTGGTTACAGTGGCAGTGGGGTCACCTTTGCTGGTGCAGATTTCTATGAGCACAACATGTAGATCCTTGCTCATGGCTGGCAAAAATTCATAGCAAATGGTGGTGACTACACTGATTTTTTTATTACTATTTATTTATTTATTTATTTATTTTGTATCTGAGAATTTGCTCTATCGAATAGTGTTATTGTGCTCCTTGTAGCTGCTGTAGTTTCCATGGAAGAATGGAAAATAACCTTTATGGTTTTTTTTTCCACTGCAATTAGAAAAAAGAGAAATTCAATTTAATCATTTATTCATTGAGAGAGTATAATAGATGAATGGAAGATACAAATGAATGTCTTTGGTGTTATGTAAATAATGAAAAGTTCAGTTCCCTACTGTAGTTATGTAATTTTTTTTACCTGAATATTATTACATTGTGCTGCCTGACTGAAACAATTAATGTTATCTTTTTTTGTGTAAGAAGGTGTTGTGTTTATTTCAATAAGATTGCAAAAAGTGATAAGGAGAGCTAGTTTTGTTTCACCTCAGTTGTGAAAAGATATCTTTGCAGTGACAGTGTACTGCAGAAAGCAAAGCTAGACTTTGCACCAGATTTGCAAGCACTGCACAAAAATGTGTTGTCCTGTTCTATCACTTTTCACTCTAGGCAAAATTATTTTCTGCCACTGAAATATCCTAAAAGAGGATCACAGAATGAGGCACCTAAGTTTTCTCTACATAACTCAAATCTTGGGTCCTGTGTTTTACTGCACAGTACTGACAGTAAGACATGACACAGACCATCTGAAAAAAAAATATCCTGAATTTTTGCTAAGTCTTAGATTTTTAACACTGTTTTTTATTCATGATAAGACATGTACAGGTTCCCTGAGCTCTGCGGAAGGAAGTCTCTATAGTTCACATACCTACAGTTAATGAGGATGATCTCACTGTGGGCTATGGATTTCTTCCCATTCTTCATATTTTACAATGCTCTAAGGGTGTAAGATGGCCATTTCTGGGCCCTGGAAAAAATATTATCATCTTTTCTTTCTGTCACTAGTCACTTTGAGCATAAAATTATTTATAAATAATGTTTCATTGCCAGAGCTCTCCAGTATAACCTGAGCTGTAAGACATTGACAAATACTTGGAAAGAGGAAGCTCTGCTACTTATTAGCCTTTCTGAGTTCAGCTTTTTCTTAATGGTTACGGATTCCTTCTCTCATGCCAGCCATTTTCCATAGTACACAATGCCAATTTGTTGTGAAGCTGGACACCAGTGCTGGGAGATGATTCCAGTTCTTGCCTCTGCTGGCTTAGGTTTTGTTGGTAATGTAGTAGAAAGTGAAATTCCTGGATTTCTTTCAATGTGTCACTTTCTTTCAAAGAGGTAAGCACTGTTGTGTAATAATTACGTTTGTGTTTATATCTTTGAGTTTCTGAACACTATCCAAAATACTATATTCTTTGAATTATTTCTGCAACTGTTGCATTTCCATGAGTATCCAGATGGTCTGTACCGCCTGTTTGCTTCTCACTGCCACACAAATGAAAAAAAAGGTTTTATTGCCGCGTGGATGTCTTCTGGTATTTGCATTTTGTAACTCCCTCAGTTCTAAAGATCTCTCACAGTATGTGACTGGCTGTATAAGAGTGTTGAAAGATTAACTGTGAAAAACTTACATCTGAGGTTTAATTATCAAAGATACAGCAAGCACAGATATGAGTGCCTTTGTACATACATCACTGGAAGTAAAATACCACTTCTGTTGTCTTAGCTTTTGTGCAGAAATATTAAGGATTTAAATTGGATAATATGGATATGGTTTGAGCAGGGAGGGAGGGGTTCTGCTGCTTGATTTCCTATTTATTTATTTATTTATTTATTTTATATTTTGCCTTAACTAGGAAAGCACTTCATCTCCAAATGGTTGAGAATATTTTTGTGCAGGTGAAATTCCCGTTCATTCAAACTTTACAAGACTCCCGATATTTGGGAATCCTATGGATGGCTCTCTTTGTTTACATTTTTCTTGAAATAGCTCGGAAGCCTCTGCTTTTGTGGAAAAATTAATGTATGTTGTCCATGAAATAAACTCCTGTTTTCTCTTGCCGTTCCAGCATGAGCTCTCTAATGCGATAGGTGACTTGTCAAGCCCCATCTGACTTCATGCATTTGTATGAAACATATTTACCTGAAATATTCATTTCAGGAAGCATTTTGCTTGAGTCTAGTAGGAATTCTTTTGACCAAATATTCCTTAATAGATAAAAGTTAAAGATATTTTTCTTCCAGAGTCCCATTCTAATAGTATTAGCTCACTAATCAGTTTGATCTTTTAGTACTTCCATCTTAGCATGTGCAAGCTTGCACCCTCCCAAACGATATATTTTTAATTTAATAAATGATAATAAATAATAAAATAAAATAATTAGTGCATTCTTTCTCTGCGTTTTCTATCTATGCAAAGAAAGAGTCAAATGCATTGAAAAATTCCGAGCTAGCTGTGTAATGACTGACTGCGTTGAGAGCTGTACATAATGGATTTCAAATCTAAATTTGTATTACTTTCTTGCAGTATAACAGAAATATTTACTTCCTTCAGATTAAAACAGTTGAGATTTGATTTGTTATTAGTTTTATCTGTCCAGGAGCACAGGCAGGCAAACGAAGAAAAAGAGCAATTCTAAAATGAGCAAGACATCTGAAAACTTTTGCAGACAACAGATTCTCTCTTTCCACCTGAACACTGAATGCAATGAGGAGCAAAGGGAAGAGAATAGACATCTGCTGTCTCATCCTACAGGCAGCAATAGGTAAATGTCCAAGCTAGTTTCTAACTACTGAGAACAAACTATTTCTAACTATTTCTAACAGCTAATATTAACTTAAAATTGTGGCCACAGAAAATGACTATCCTGGCTAATTCTCCACTCTGATGCAGGCACAATCTTTAATTCATCATAATGGAGGAGATGGGCTGGGGAAGAACTAAATTGTTGATGGCATTTCATTCACATTGACTTGGTTTACTTTGGTATGCAGGGCTGGTGATTAAAATTACCTCCTCAGAGCCACTCATTCGTTCCCAGTGTAGAACTTCTGTTAAAGTAAACTAGATAAAATCCAACTTTGGGGTACCTATAAGTGCATATAATCTGCTGTTTTGCAACATTTTTTCAGACGGTTTGTGTGCCATGGTCACAGGGAGCTGTGAGAAAGCTACACTTGAATAACTGGGTAATATTTATGAAATTGATTTCCTTCCTGATTCTCACTGACTAACCACAAATAGAACTCAAGCAAACTTTGATTTACTTCTCAGCATCTACTGAGACCTTGTTTAGGGTAAACTTCACCATGATTTAACAACTCAGAACATGTAAGGAGGAAATGCAGCTGGACCCAGAAATAACCAACTGCATTACTTCCTCTCTGGTTAAAAAAACTTTATTTTGAAAGTAGCGTTCCTATGGAGTGACAGTTAAGAAATAAATAGCTGAAGTAGGTCCAAGTGACTTTTGCCAGGTAAATAGAAATGCTTCCTATTTTATACATTTTGAGCACCTTAAGTACTTGGCAAAATGCTTATAAGCTATAGAAGGCAGCATTCCAGATGCAAAATAAGAACTTGAAAGAGGTTTGATTAATTTGTCTTTCAAAATAGCACTGTGTAATTATATTTTCTCTGTTTGATTAAAGAAAGATGTAAACTACTTCAGTACTAGAGGCTTTAATAACATACATGCTGAGTCTGGTGGAAACTTAATACTTCCTTCCATACAGATAGTGATACAATGACTTAGCAGATGGGAAACGGCATCTTCATTTTCAGGAATCATACCGTAACTAATGTCAGATGAGTCTGCTCCAAAGCGAAGCAATTTTCTCATGGCCAGCTCACTGGGTGAAAGAGGCTGAGTCACCTCTGCTGACAGTCAGAAATAAAGAGTTCTCCATTCATACATGCTTTCCCTTACAAAAGATTTGTGCCATTGTTTTTGTTTGTTTGTTTGTTTGTTTGTTTGTTGATTGATTATTTTTTGCAGTAGACTGTAGAAAAAAAAAAAACGAAGAAAATAATTAATTCAAGACAAATAGGGAGATAAGAAGATTTTAGCCAATGCAGAAGCCTGTGATACCAATAAATTCTAAATGAAATAATCAGGGTATAATTAACATAAGCTATACTATAATTATTAAACAATTCAACTATTAAATACTACACTTCACGGCCGTATGTATTTATAACACTATGATGACACAGTCAGACACAGTTTTTCTTAAGTATGTGAATAACAATAACCAAAGAGGCAAAGTTATGTTTATTTGCATACAAAAGGCATCGGATAATTAAAGTTTACACACAGAGAATGAGATAAGCACATGGGACTGAAAATGGGCAAGATGTCTTTCCAAATACATAAGACGGATGACTGGAAAAACAAAGAGAAAATGATATACAGTATGGTAATGCAGGAGGAATTTCCCAGTGCCCTTGGTGGGAGAAAAGGGTAGCATAAAAATATCAGACACAAGAGAGAATTAGAGAACTGAAGGAGCTGAAGGCAAGTGAGACTGCTTAATTCCTGGCTTCTCTTGTTGATGCACTCTTAAATATGATCACTGAAACCTATGATACTTAGAATCACAAAGGACTGAATTTGTCAGTGGTAACCCTGTGGCATCTGCTCCAAGGTGTATTTACACTTACGGTTAATTTAGAATACAGCTGCTAAAGTCAAACCTTTTTGCAGATGTATTGATGACAATTAATAATAAAATCTGACTGTTAGCAAGTGTAAATGATTAGGTAAATATTTTGGTGTACTGTCCAGATCTGGCCTGATTTGCTGTTCTTTAAAAGTCATATGACAGCAGTAGCAATTCAATAATGCATATATATATATATATATATTCATGGTATACATACACATATATGTAATACATATGAACACATATGTTCAGCAGCAACAACATCTTGTACCATGAAAGATAATTTATATACAAGATAGAGAGGTATTTCTTATTATTTGGTACAAACAGAGCAGTAGTCACAAGGGACTTCCACATTCGTGATAGAGTTGCAACACCTAATTTTTAAATCCTACTGTGGAATTTAAAACACAACTGTATTACAGCTCATAGCCTGGAAAATGCAACTGAACGGATTTTTTTTCTCAAGGAGCACACAGAGAAGGCCTGATTGCCTTTGCCTATTCTTCATAACATTTTTTGAATGTTCCTTTCTGTACCACCCGAGATTCAAATGAGATATTTCATGTATCTCAGGAGCATTCCCTTAATTTACTTTCATTTTTATCCAGTAATTACTTAATGCAAATTGCAAAATAAAGTTGCTTCATTATTAAATTACAGACAGAGATTCTTGTGATCATTCTTGTTCTTTCTGACACCAATAATCTTGAAAGTGTAGTTCACAGAGCTTCTTCAGCAGTGGTGCAGGTACCATTGTGAAGCAGCTCAAAAGAACAACAGGAAAGTTTTGGGGGAAGTGTGAGCTCAAACCAACTCAGGCTTAGGTGAGCATAAGCCTTTGGCAAATGCTGTAGCCACTGTAAAATTTTCTTCCAACAGTTTTTAAATGAGTTGTTCTAATTACATGTATTGGGAGATCTGTTTGTGAATTTGCGTTGAATCTTCTATGATGATATTCTTGGTTTAGGGCCTCACTGGTTCTCCTCTTGCTTTCATGTGTGGTAAAGACAGGAAATGATGTTGCAACCCATCATAAGCAGGCAGCGTGTAGAATGAGAAAAACCAACACAGTAAACTCCTAAGGCAAGCAGAACATGCATGTGATTTTGTATATGATATCTAAACCAGGCATTAGACTTGGGTTTCTTTAACTCCAAGGCACTTTTTTTTTAATTGCTTTCACTAGAGAGAGAGGGATGTGTGGCTTTGCCACAGGGCAAGCTAGGATTTACACATAGCTTTTTCAGTCCTTGATCATGCAAATAGTTACACATAAGCTTAAGTGCTATTTCCGTTAGTAAAATTCTTGGAAGTTAGACATGAGTAGAATCAACTTGAAGTAAATTTATAGAGTTAAAACCACCTGTTTGTGTTTACATGTGACAAGGAAAAGCATAAACATATTCAAATAACTCATTATTCAGAGAGTCATAAAACTGAACTTTGCCCTACACAGACCTTAAAAAAGTTTGACTATCGTTTTCTAAAACGCACATGGATTTTACTTTCATTTCAGTACAAACTGAAGGATTTCTTTATCTGGTTGAAGCACTCTAGGTTTTCTATGTATGTTCTAGCACCCAGATAGTTAAAGCTTCAGTTGAGATGTGCACATATCTCTGTATCTTCACTATTCACTTTCACCTTAGACCCACCATCAGTTTGGATTTCGCTTGTATCTTTAAGTTTTGCAATACTTAGTGAAAGCACCAAAATTACTTTAATGAACAAACATATTAGATATGTCATTCAGGTTGAAGCCAGTTCTTCCTTGATGTGCTAAAGAAGGAGTTGGCTAGGTGAATTTTAGCAGGTTATGAGCAGGAAATCAAATCTTTAGTGTTCTGTTAGGAATTTGTTGGCAAACTGCATTGGATAATTAACACACTAATAGAAAAGTCTTCATGTTCACTAATGGGCAAGACTTGATTCAGAGCCGTTTCAGCATTCTTTGGCAAGAGCTGGATATTATTATGACAGCAATTTCCTGGTGGTCTGTTGTTTTCTCTGTATTTTCTTTGCTCCAGGCTGATTAAATAACTGGGAGAAGAGTAGCCACTGTGTGGGTGAACTTTAAGGCTAAGGAGGAAGAGATACACCCCTTCAACACTGTACATCTTATAGTGAAGAATTTGAGATGATAACTGCTCACTGTGTCTCTCATGCTCTCACTGTTTGAGGAAGGTGGTCACAATGTCAGTACCCACAAGGACATTCCATGAGTGAGCATGTCACCAAAGACAATGTTAGTTGGAAATTTTCTCATTTAACAGTTTTAGGTATATTATTCTTAATGAGGCTTTACTCTATTAATTTGGATTATGTGTTAGTAGTACTATAACTACTCTAATGATAAATAACTGTTTGATATGTTTTGATTACACTAACAAGATTTTAATTAGGTTTGCAATGAATCTTTCACTGAATTTATATGGATGTTTCCCTCCTGGCTGTAACAGGATTTTTAGTACAATGAAAGTATTTCCAGCATTGCTACTGGCTGAGTGAATACCATACTCCAGAAAGTTAATGATGAACATAATCAGAATTTTATGAACTAACCAACAGATGAAGTTCAAATAGGATGCAGAGTCCTCAGTACAGGAGAGACATAGGCCTGTAGGAGTGCATCCAGAGGAGTGCCAGAGAAATGATCCAAGAGATGGAATGTCTCTCCTACAAGGATAGGCTGTGAGCACTGAGGCTCTTCCACCTGGGGAAGAGAAGGTTTCGAGGTGACCTGATAGCAGTCTTTCAGTATCTAAAGGGGTGCTACAGGAAAGAAGGGGACTGACTCTTTAGTAGGGTCTGTGTTGTTAGGACAAGAGGAAATAATAGTTTCAAAATAAAAGAGGGGAGATTTATGTTGTCTATAAGGAAAAAAAGTCAATTACAGTGAGGGTGGTGAGGCACTGGGACAGGATGCCCAGAGATTTGATGGAAGCCCTGTCCCTGGAGACATTCAAGGTCAGGCTGGATGGGGCTCTGAGCACCCTGATCTAGCTGTAGGTGTCCCTGTTCATTGACAGGATATTGGAATAGATAATCTTTAAAGGTCCCTTCCAATTCAAATGATTCTATGATCCTCTGATACAATTTTTAAAAAATAAATTCACATTTGGATTCTCTGAGTTGTTGGAGTAGGTCATTTCACTAAGAAGAGTGACAAGATTCAGTGAATGGGCAAAATGGAGAAAATAAGACAGTAGAGATCTGTTGGCTTGAGAGCACTATGGTGAAACTCTCAAATGTATGAGAATTTGCCTCATAATCCCCACCATCTGCCATCCTAAAATACCATCTTTGAAAAGGAGGCTGCCTTCTGAGTACAAACTTTCATGAATGGTAACTTGATCATGACAGTTCTAATGTTGCATCTCAGCATTAGTGACCATGCAGCCTCATGGAGGATATATGGCTTATTCCATGATACTGATCTTTTATTGAGGTTTAAATATACTTTCTTCAGTCATCTTTAAACCAAGAAGAGCCAGTTTGAACACATGCCTCAAATACAAATTGAAAAAAGTACAGGAAATGAAGAGAAATCTTGCTTTACAACCAAAAAAACTTGGTTAATCGTCATCACAGAGAACTGGTGAAAAAAGCCAATAGAACTGGAAGGCTGGTAAAATAGAAATAGTTTATTCAGGAAGCACGAACAGAAAAAAAAGGAAGCCAATATTACACTGTAGATCAAGAACACTTTGAAGTCACTCTCTGAAGCTGAGAAAGAGGTGAGAGGAAAATTTGTTGCATTTCTCTGGGCGAAGATAAAAGGAGAAAGAACAAAAGAAATGTCCTTATCAGAGAGAAGCTGTAGATGATTTTTTTTGATCACGCAACAGCAGCAACCAAAGGATGACAGCAAGAAGGGACTAAGTATCCAATTATTTATTGGAAAAGAGTATGTAGGGCACAGTCCTACAAAATGTATGGAGACTGACTTTGGGTAGGGTAAATCTGAGAGATTCTATTGTGCAGAGTATGTTAAAATTCATTCTGGGGTCCCTGAAAAATTATCAAGAACATATCTGAACCATTTGCAATTATATTTGGAGAAATACTTAAGTTATACTTTTTCAATAACTTTACCCCCCAAAAAGAAACTTTATCAATGGGAAAAAAAAGAGTAGCTGATGAATCACAAATGTATTGCTTTCTCAAATTGAATGACCAACTTATAAGCAACAGAATGACAACAGCAGAAAAGAACATGAGTGCTTTTCAGTCACTGTATTTGTTAATAACAACATAACTAGCCTAGTAAATAAGAATGAAGCAGTACAGGTGATGTATTTTAATCTTGGTAAGCTTTCTGTTGCTGTCCTACGTTACGTATGTAACATTAGGAAGGTCAGGTTTATACTATAACCGTAAGCCAAATTCCTAGCTCATCAAATAGATAGTAATGATAATAATTATAAAGAATAATTGATTGAGAATATATTTCAGGTGGATGCTTTCAGGGACCTTCCTTGGGCCAATTTCTAATCAGTATTTTCATTCACAGCTTGAAAGAAGGAACGAAGAATAAATGTATAATATTGTAGGAAATGTCGGACTAAGAGAAGTCACTCTTTCAAAGAACAACATGAGAATTTAGAATGCTTTAGTTTATTGGGAAAATGGTTTGATATTCACAAGATGAAAATATATGAAAAACAATAAGTTGGGAAGGAGAAATCAGTTAATCCATCAGAGAGAACATTCTGAACTGCAGCATGCAGTGGACTCAATAGATTTCTGCACACAGGGACCTCTGTGAATGCAAGAACAGTGAGAGCAAGTCCCTGGCATTGATGGGGCAACCTTGCTTATGTTCTCTATGCCAACCCCAGATGCAGCCACAGTAACTACCTTAGAGAATTCAAATACAGAATATCTAAATGAAAATATTTTTTCTTTGTTCTTGATTCCAAGTGATTAAAAGCTCATCTCTTCAGCATAAGAAACTATGTTCATTTTCTCTTTCTATGTTTTTCTGAAACATAAAATCTTACCCTCTATTTTCAGGGCTGCCTCCAGTAAGAGAGGTGTCTTTAAAAAATATTAGAATTCCTCTCACTCTGCAAAGGCAAGCTACATTTTCTAAATTTTTTTTTGAGATCTTGAGTAATGCTGATTTCAAGGCAAAACTCTGTTTGACTGAGACAGATTTTTGTCACAAAATTACATTTCAGTGTCACATTAGAACCATGGTTGGGCTCCAGAGTCGGACTATAATTTTTGAAAGTAAAATAGAAATAAGTGGGTATATAATAAATTTGCATTTTTCACACATACAATAGGTTGTCTGTGTTATTTAACACCATTATACAGGATTGCTCAGAGTTGAAACTTGGAACCCTTTATCTGGAAAGAAGGAGTCCCAAGCCTCATACAATCACCTGAAAATATCTTGAATCTTAGGAAACAGAGAGTATCTGTTCCTTTCCCACTCCATTAAAATAAGTTACAGAGCCAACTCACTCACATGGCTATCCTTCACATTTTTACTGGAGATAAAATAAACCTCTTCACTAACACAGCGCCTAAGAATCTAATATTCAACATCTACCAAGCTCCAACTCCTAGTATAACAGGGATAGTGAGCTATAAGTATGTGTATTTTGCCGGAACAATGAATATTTATCTGTATCTCTGCTTTCTACCACTTTCATAATGTCACGGGTAAATAAAATGTCCATGGAGCAGTAGGAGTCCAAAGAAAAGACTAGAGATCTCTGAGTATGAGATCTTTCTAATCTTAGTATAATAGATTCATAGTATCATTTGAGTTGTAAGGGATTTTTAAAGGCCAAATAGTCTAACACCTCTGCAGTGAACAGGGACAACTACAGCTAGATCAGGTGCTCAGTACTTGATCCAACCTGACCTTGAATGTCTCCAAGGACAAGGTGCCAGCCACCTGTCTAGGTAACCTATCCTTGTAGGGAGGGTGTTGATCCCTTGGATCATTTTTGAGCGGCAATTCCAGTACTGACCCCTGGGGGACAGCATTTGTCACCAGTCACCACCCAGACGTCGAACCATTTAGCATAGCTTCCAAGAGGATCTGTCCCATGGCTTTCCCCAGCATTTAGGTGAGGCTAATGGGTCGGTAGTTCCCTGGGTCACCTTTTCTACTCTTCTTAAAAATATATGAGACACTGCCATTTTTCCAGCCACCAGGGAATTCACCTGACCACCATGACTTTTTAAATATTATTAAGGGAGGCTTGATGACTACGTCAGGCAATTCCCTCAGGAGTCTGGGATGCATCACATCAGGACCCGTAGACTAATGGATATTCAAGTTGCACAGGCAGTTGTGAATCTGATCTCCACTTAAAGTGGGAGGGGCATCACTCCTCTAGCTCCCACCTTTTGAACCATCCACTCAAGGGTTATGTGTAGAGCAGTTAATAGTGAAGACTGAGGCAAAAATTGGTGAATACATCAGCCTTCTCTCTACTTAGGTAAGGATTCAAATTACTAGTTAACCATAAATATTGTTGTGACATCTCCTACACACATGCTTTTTTTATGACTTCAGTGTCTGATCCGCCCTGAAGAGAGAATACTAGCATAGTTTGTTGTCCGCATCTTTGGGAGGAGACAATGAACATACCAAGCACAGTTTCCCAAAGTTGCAGTAACTGTGACAGGGTGTTTTCTCACTGAGAAGAACTTCGCTGTCAAAGAGAATTGTCAGTTTGGTTTAACAGTAGAGCTGGGTAACTGCAGATTTAATTGAGTTTTTCACTGTTAATGAGAACACAACACCACTGTTTCCAGAGGAAATTTGTTAGAAAACAGACCACAATATCAAGTTAGAACCTTTAAATCTCAACTGCAATAGCTGGTCTCTGGACAGGCAAAGGGGAAGAACTCCACTAGATCACTGCCATAGTATGTTTTATTGATACTTGTTAGCTAGTATGACCTGCTAATTGGCACAGACCTCTGATTCCTGGTCTTAAAATCAAGTTAATGGTAAAAGCCTTAAATTCAGACGTTTCTTTGTGAACTGTTCTCACTAAAAAGAAAGTGTATTTTTTCACAGAATTTAAATTGATTACTCCTCAAATTTGGAATTGATCATTACTCTTTCTGTATATGAAAATAGCATGGGTTTTTTGTTGTTGTTTGGTTGGTTTTTTGTTTGATTTTTGTTGTGATTTCTGTGAGGAAGTAGGAGATTCACATGGTGGTAATCACTACCTCTTAGATTTTTTTCTCTATGAATTAGATCTCTCTCACAATTTACCACAGGTTCTACCTACGGTGAAGAAACTGACTTGATACTAATCCAGATCTGACAGAATCAGGGCATTAAACCGTTTTTTCTTTTTCCCTAGTTTTACCAAACTTAAGTAATTTTTATTTTTCTGTATAGGCTTACTCTCCAGACTTATTGTAATAAATTTTTAACTTGTTTTTTGAGAGCCTGATAGCGAAAGTCTTATGCAAAAATTGCACTTACATTAAATGAGAAAGCAACATAGACAATGTTTTTGTCATAATAGAAATAGGTCACTGAGGTTTTCCTCATAATTCTTGGACCGGGTGATTAGATTATAATTTGTGTCCAATTGTATAAACTATGAATTTAGCAGATAGGGTCAATGGAGCAGAACAAAGCTTGCTAAAGAGGAACAGTGCTTGTACCTAACACGAACGAAAGTTTTCAAGTAAAAAGCACAAGAAAAATTATTTGAATTTGTCTATAAAAAACAGCAAAAAGGGACTGTAATAAAAGGATGTTGTAGACAATAACTGAGAAGTAAGTTACAGTCTGCACGGGTCTCTTTTTTCTTTCAAAATAAACATTTGATTTGGACAACAGTTTGTGGTTTAGTCTTCCTTTTTCAGGAAAAAGTTAGTGCCTGATTACGGGTATTAGGTATCAAACAGGGATTACTCCCTACTACTAAGACTACTTCCTTCACCAATCAAAGTGATAAAAGTATAATCCATTGGAGCAAAAATTGCAGCAGGTGCCTTGAGTGATTTCTCCATTAACATTTTTTCCAAAGAATGCTCATTAAAAAAAAAAATGAATAAATAAAAATAAAATAAAGAGAGAGAGAGAGAGAGAGAGAGAAGAAAGGTGTTTTTTGTTTATTTGTGAAAAAAAAAATAAAAATCATAGAATCACAGAATCATTAAGACTGGAAAAAGACCTCTAAGATCATCTAGTTCAACCATCGGCTCACCACCTCCATGCCCACTAATCCATATCCCTCACTGCACTATCTACACATTTCTTGAACACTTCCCTGGGCAGCCTATTCCAGTTCCTCCCTGCTCTATCTGAGTTTTTCCTAACATCCAACATGAACCTCCCCTGGTATAACTTGAGGCCATTCCCTCCCATTCTGTCACTGTTACCTGGGAGAAGAAGCTGACCTCCACCTCCCTGCAACCTCCTTTCAGATTCTTTTCCACATTCAAGGATAATTATAAACAGGAATGAGTTTCCACAGGAAGTGTGTAAAATATTTATTTTGCTTTACATAAGACAGAGACATATTTATTCAACATTATTTAGATTTCTCCTTTTAGCCTGGATGAAAAATCTGTTGTGCTGCAGTCAGATCATCATAGAATAATTTGTTTTAAAGTCAGTTCTGGAGACATTCTCGTATACAGGAGCTTTCAGTTTGTAACATTGATAACATAGGTAAAGAGGTATTTTAAGATTGTTCATCAGGATAAAGAAATATCCTCAAACACAGGGTTTCTTTAGAATCTCTTCGTAGCGTGTTGCATAGTTTCCTTGATTTACTATTCCCAAATCAGCAACTGTATAGATTCTTCCTGCATTTTATTATGAAGAAGATGTATTATTTTCATTTCCCTTTTTTCAGGGTAGGTTTTCTTCATTCTCAATAGAATCAGCATGTTATTTCTTCTGAATAGATAGATATTTTAATTTCCTACATGAGGTCTAATGTTATGTCAAACATCTGATTCAAACAAGCAACCTTTGAAGTTAATTTTTGTTTCCAGAAAATCTTGTTAAGCTTTCTTTTAAATTGGAGAGCAAGTTGCAACGGCAATCACTTCTATTCTTTGTTGTTATTCTCTCAGTCTCCTACATCATTGTATCCTTCGCATTGTCATGGCTGGGATTAAAATATTTATCTGTACAGGAGCCAAGCTGATGATAATTACCATCATAATCTTAAACCCATAAGCTTAAACCTCTAAAATAGTTAGAAATTTAACCTACTTATACATAGAGAATTCCTTGCCATTTTCTATTGATTGTTTAGTTACAAATAACTACTTAATTTGAGGAGGAGAATTGCTCTGGATAGTATTGCTCTTTTCTACTAGAAAAAGCAGAATGAGAGTCTGGGAAGGAGAAAAGCTGAACTATGCTTGAGGGATGTCATTAGAAGTGTCTTGCACACCCTCTTGTTGTGGGCTACAGAGCTTACCTGAACATCTCGCTTGTGGAATGACAATAAGCTTCACACTAACTGAAAAACAGATCAGTGAAGTCATGCACACATCATGGAAGACCTGCATAAGGCCTGCTTACAACAAGCTCTATAAATCCATTCACCTTGGTTAAAGGGAATTTCTCCTGAAGTGCTCTTATTCAGATAGCGAAGTCATTTCCAAACCTTAGAAGTTATATATATCGTCACACTCATTTCTCTGTCTAATCTCCTCACTTACAGAATTAAAGGATAGATTGAACTAAAGAGAAAGTGATAAGGATTTAGGATACCAGTCTTCCTGGGAGGAAACAGTGGATAAAATGAAAAATGAAACACAAGGATTTGGATTCATTTTCAATGTTTCAGAAAGCAGTACTATTTTCCTTTAGAATAATACTTACTTTTCTCTTAAGTGTACGTCTATATCTTCCTCAGATAAACAATTCCCTTTTTAAAAAAAAACATAGTTTTAAAATACTTGTTATTTAAAACTTTCAGCACTGCACAAATATATTTGGAAAATAAAAAAGAAAAAATTCTTGACTACCTTGTATTTAAAATTGGGATTGTCATAAAATTTTCTGCAAGAAACAGAGCCTACATATAATTAGAGAAACCAGACATGCAAAGTTTTGATCCTTATTTCAACTAAGACAATGTTAATAGCACACTATTGTTCTCACTGTTGCTGAGTGATGATAATGGGAGCATGGTTAGGGACAGGACCCGGGCAGGTCACAAAGTAGGGAAGAGCCACTGCCTTTATTTCATGACAGTAGTTAGTGGGGCATAGCCAGATGGTCAGAGAACAGATGGCCAGGGTTAGGCCAAGGGTTATTCCATATCATGTGACATTATGCAGAAGGCTATAAAGCTGTTTGAAGTTGGCTGGGGGCTGGCCCTTGCCCATGGGTTGCAGAGTATCTGTTGGTGGAAGACGAGATTTTGTGTTGCTGGAAGGGCACTGGCCAGTGGGCAGTTTTACTGTTAGCTGGGAATTGGTAGATACAAGGGCAGATACAAGGGCAGATTGACAGCTTACAAGAGTAGATAGTGATAGGACAAGGGGGAGCAGTTTTAAATTCAAGGAGTGGAAGATTTAGATTAGATGTCAAGGGAAAGTTTTTTACTGAAAACTTGTTACTTATTTCTTATTTTCTTACTTGTTGAAACAAGTTGCTCAGAGAGGTTGTGGACGCTCTGTCCCTGGAGTTGCTTAAGGCCAGGTAGGATGGGGCTCTGGGCAATCTAATCTAGTACTTGATCTTGTAGCTGGCAACCCTGCCTGGGGAAGGGGGTTGGAACTTAACTGTCTTTGAGGTCCCTTCCAACCCAAGCCATTCTATTATTCCATGATTTCTATGATCAGCCACCGAGTAACAAGTAATTGCATTATGGATAGATATACATATCGTTATCATCACTTTTCCATTTTTCTCCTCTATCTCAGTATACGGTTTTTACCCCTACCCACATATTCTTTCTCCAACTTTTTCCTTCATGTCACTTGGGGAGGAGGAGTGAGTGAGTGGCTGTGTGGTATTGAGCTGCTGCTGGCTTAAAACACAGCTGTAACCAAAGTTGCCTACTGATGCTGTAAATTCAAACCTGTAAATGCATAAACTGCTTTTTTTTTTTTTTTTTTTAATTTCAAATTTTAAATGAGATTTGCGTTTTTCATTTGTGTTTTTCTGAAGAAAAAAAATCCAACAACGGACCTCCAGTAGGAAGTAATCAAACTGAATATTTACATATTTTAGACATAATAATTATAACAGCAATAAAATCCTTCACTGCTGATTAGTTTTTCCTGTGTTGTTTCAAGTAGTTTGTGGTTTTTTTAAGTCACAAAGTTCATCTTATTTAAAGCTTTGCACCATACACTTCAATTTGTAGAAATACATTGCAAAGAATTTTAAAATTAGAATATGAAAGCACTTGGCATTGTGAAATAAATTACGATATTTTCTTTGTGAACAACCTCTTGACTTGACTCTTGTAGAGTATGCACAGATTTTTTAATATCTGGCTGGGTTTGCTGGTTATGAATTACAATACAAATCTATATTTGAGAGTCTGGAAACTATTTCAGAGGTCTTTACATCTCAGTGTTTTGAGATAGCTTTGAGAAGGTATTGTGTTCAGGCAGATAAAGGCAATATCACCAAATTTTTTGAAAATATATTAATGGTTTGATAGAAGTGAGGAAATAACAAAAAAAAAAGTTCTCTCAAATTCCCTAACTTTCTAGTGATCTTTAAATGAGCCTCTGAATGATGACTTGCCTAGAATTTGTTTTGTGATTTTGCATGGAAAGATAGGCAGAAACAAATTTTTTTTGTTTTTCATTAATTTATTGTAGACATCTCAGGAAGTCAACACTGAGTTATTGACAGATAAAGGCAGAGTGTTTAGCTTCATACAATTTTAATGTGGCAGATCTTCTAGTTTTTTGTCAAGTATTCTTAACGGAGTTTAAATTCTGTTCATTAAATAATCATACAGGAAACAGTCTATTCCTTTTTTTGAAAGCATATTAATGAGTAACTATCAGAAATATAACGATATTTCCATCGATTGTGGCAACATGAAAAATATCATTTTCATTTAAGTCTTCGTTCTCCCTAAACAAAAGAGAAGTTAATATGTTGTCCCACCAAAAGGTTGCATTCTAGCTGCAGGTAAATCCTCAATTACAATATAATTTATTATTTTATTATCAGTTATTCATTATCTTGATCAACTTTTGTTGTGTCTGTTGCAGCAGAGGGAAAAGAAGCCAGTCGTAAGAAGCTGCACTGTAACTGGCTTAGTGACCCATGTTAGCATTCTGACAAGCAGTGGTGAAACTTCTTCCACATAAATGGTAGTAAGTCCTACTGTGGCAATTACCTTTACATATTCATAAAAATAGCTCAGTTCACCCTTATATGATGCTTACACTCTGATCACAATAACTCACTTTTCAGGCTTATGAATTCCAGTTTCAGTGCCCCATAAAATTATTATTTACTCCACCATGGAGTAAACTCTTCTGTACTTCACCCTGCTTGAAATGAAAAAAATCTCTAAAAAGTAAAGGAATGAGTATGTATGACGTTGTCTTTGAGAAGAGACCTGTTCTTGAAATAAATTATCTCTATAGTGATTATGGAAAGTTTTTGCGAGCAAAGTGTGCAGTTTTTAAGGATAAAGTATGTCTAGATGTGTATTCTGAGTTAGGATGAGGTGACTCATCTTCAGTATGCTTACATCCACTTCCAGATACTTAAGAAAATTAGGCTATCTTCAACAATACACTGAGTGGCTAATTTTTTCACTCAACTTCTTGAACTCTTGGATTTATTCATTGTTAGGATTCACTATATGTTAAACGGAAGGCAAGAAGTCTTGACTTTTAGACATCAAATCCTTAATCTGAAGTAAAGCTACAGTTAGAGGCCTAATCATAATAATTATGGAGTAGAATATCTTTGAACTTTTCAAGATTTACTGTGACAGGCACCATTTCATCATGTAATGAGCTCCTATAAAAGGAGTATCGTGAAAATGGGAAGAAGTACTTCATAGCGTGAAGTGTTCTACACTCTTTGCAATACAGTGACAGTTTTAAAAAAACCAAGTACTTTACACACATGCACATGAAGACTATATCAGATTTTTCTACTCTTCTAGATTAGTGCAGGGGACTTGGACTAGATGATCTTCAAATGTCCCTTCCAACTCAAACTATTCTGTGACTCTATGATTAAGTCTACGATTTTCTGGGTAGAGATAAGCTGAGTTTTAAACTGGATAAAAGTCAAAAACTAAATTCCATTCTGTGCAAACCTCATAGCAGTATAGAAATCACAACAGTTGAAAAGGTTTGTGCTTTAGTATAGCCTATCTAATCTACTAGCTCATTCTTTACATAGTATGTGCAAGTTAGAATCCCTTTTGAATTTTTGCCTTCATTATGTTCTTTGGGATATTTAGGAATTAACTAATTTAATAGTGAAGAACAGTTTTATCACTACTAAAGATGCAGTACATCAAAACAATGACATGTACAAGAATAAGTCATCAAATTCTCTCAACACAGAATACAACCATAAG
Organism: Alectoris magna; assembly: GCA_030625065.1. NCBI lineage: Eukaryota > Metazoa > Chordata > Aves > Galliformes > Phasianidae > Alectoris > Alectoris magna. The sequence goes on along the minus strand of CM060561.1, from coordinate 72,417,825 downwards.
AATGTGATTTTTATCTGTACAGTTCTTAATTTCTTCTCTAAAAAGCGTGGGACAAAGTCATAAACCCAACTTCCAGAAAATGCTGCTGAAAAGTTGGGATGTAGAAGAGGTGTTAAGTTTGAACATTAAATAGTCTTGCTGTTTTCTTCATATATTTAAACAACTTCACCTTATATTATAGCTTAATTATAGGGATATTTAAGCAGCTTTTGCTGATTTTCTATCTGCATTTTGCTCATTCAGTGCTTTGATTATTTTCCTGTTTCTTGTAAATACCTTTTTCTTCATGCTTTATTTTCCATCATTGTCTTGTTATATTTTATTTGTCAGAACATTTGGAAATTTCAAGTTGTAGATGAAAAGACTTGTATAAATATGTGACCTAAAGCTGCAGTTAAATTAGATTACATCAACTGACTAAAATCAGTCACCCTGACACCTTGAAAATCCTTAGCTTCTCATGTATTTTTTTCCAAAGATGAGAGGATGTTCTTTTCTTTTCCCAGCTGCTGTCATTGCATTAATTTTTTCCAATGAATTTTTTTTTTTACAAGAATATATACAGCTACATTTTCATACCTTTGGATTTCATTGCTCCATTCATTGCTCCATTCTAAAATTTACCGTTCTGTGTTCTGTATTTAGATCTGATTTTTTTTTTTTTTTAAGTTACAAGTATATTACTTTAACTTCCGACTTCATCTGTCTGTGGCCAAAACAAGAAAAACTGTTGTTTTGTCTGTTATAAAATTTATTTGGTGAGTAGTTGAAGTTATCTTTTTGCATACACTTTATTCTTATAGTATCTTAGGATTCCACACATTCAAGGGTGCTATTGTCCCCTCTATTGTCATAAAGACACACCTTCCATAGCATAAAACCAACCAGCAGCTTTATTATGCTTTGCAAATGAATTTCAAAGGAAGAGGGTTCTCTGCTTTTAAGATGTTTGAATGCTTGAGGTCAGCCTTTGATTATATCCACATGCAAAAAAACTTCAGATCCACATATAGGAAAACAGGGATGAAAACCTACCTGCTCTCAGATGCCACTTTGCATTGCATTTTATTAGTATTTTAAAAATAACATTAATACTGGAAATTAAATTCAACAGGACTTGTTTTCTCTAACAGAATTTCCTAAATAATGAAGTTTTAATGGCTGGTTAATCTATGTTTCCACCAGCTTGAAACTTACATACTTAGTTAAAACTAAAGAAATCAGGAGATCTCCTGAAGTATAAATTTTTTATTTTTTCATTTCTAGCACATTAATTTCACAAACTGTCAACTATAAGAAAGCTGTCACAAAACAGTGTTTTGCTGTTGATAAGAAGCATGTGATATGTTTGAAAAGACAGATGAATCATCATGAATAACAATAGTATGGGTCTGTAATTCTGATCTGTGCTGGCCTTTGAAAACAGAAAGCAGTGAAAACCAGCAAAGCAAGCTTTGCACTTACCTTTGCAGGACTCAGTGCGTTGTCTGCCCCAGCAAATACCAGGCAGATATACGGAAAAATCTAATTTTTTGGCACTCGAAACCTGATTTGTTGTGACAGGAAAGATAGAATGCTGCACATGATAATGGAAATTCAGGCTTACAAGCTCTGATCTCACAAAATATTTCTGATTTTGTGCGCCAGCATACTAGCTGTATCTCCTTGTTCTTGCAACAGACAGGATTTCTTGCAGCCATTAAGTGTTTTGCAAAGCAAAATCAAGAGCAAATCAAGTATGTAGTATAGATTTCTTTCCATTTCTGTAAATTCTACATGAGATCTACGAAGGGCTCTTAATGGCTTATTATCACTGGCTGCTGAAAGTAACTTGTGAGAATATTGGAAGAAAAAAGTACTTTTCAGTTTTGCTGTCAGGTACATTAAACTACAAGATTTAACCACTTCTACAAATCAAATGAGCTTCCAGTTCGGATTAATGCAGAGGAAAGCTCTTTTCTACCACAGGAGTGGAGAGCTAATGAGCTAAATCAAGAGCAAGTACCTCCAGCCTCGTTCTTTCCAAGTTCTTTGCTTTGGTCCCAAACAAAGAGAAGCAATACCAGGCCTTAGAGGTGCTGACTGGTCAGTTCTTTTGTGCTGCTGTCACATAGCTTCAGGCTTCTAAACCAGTCCTTCCTCCAGGCTGTGTTTGCTGTCTGCCAGCCTGCTGTGCAAGCAGTGGTAAGGTGCCTGCATGCTCTGCTTGTCCTTCAGCACCCAAAGTTGCCAGTAGCCTGGGAGCCATGGGGATCCAAGCAGATGGACCTGTCGGGCAAGAGGACAGATGCTAGATAGCCGTGAGGGAAATCCTGTTATTTGGAGAAGGGCCAGGGCAGGGTATCACAGAGAGACCTGCTGTGTGCCTTCAGTTTTATTTCAGAAAAATCACTGGTATAGCTTTACCTGTCAAAAAACTGTCCTTCACAGTGTCCCTTAAAAAAAGACTTATAACTTTAGACAAAAAGACATGAAACACTACATCATAATAAGTATCCTGTAAGCCAGCAGGCAGGATGAAAAACAGCATATTGTTAACCATTTAGAAGCATCAGATAGGAGGTTTAAATTTCTCGTTCCCGTCTCAGAGCATCTAGATGTCTCTCAGTCTATTTGTCAAACACACATATTAAACTCTCTCCTTGAAGCGTTTGAGGTTGAGAACATTCTCTACAAAAGAAATTAACAGAAGGAGGTAGACTGGTTTTTATAAATGAGTGGTGTGAAAGTTAGGTGCCATGACAGCTGCTCGGAGTTTCAGTAATGATGCTACAAGGAAGACGGTTACCCTTCCCAGTATTCACCAGGGTTATGGATTGGGCCCACCTAGCAGTCGAACACCCACCCAGCTACCTGCTCACTCCCAGCAGGACAAGGAGAGAAAGCTCATGAGTTAAAGACAGGGAGACTGCTCACCAGCTGCTACTGCAGGCAAAATAGACTCACTTTGAAGAAAATTGACTTCTTGAAAAATAAATGAAATATCTAAATGCTTAATTTGGGTAGTGGGAAAAAAAAAGACAAACATTAAAGCAATGTCTTTCAAGATCTGAACTTATTGTCTAAGAGAAAAGAAAATTAACAAGTGAATTTGGAAAAATAGCAGGAATTTTCTTACTGGTCATCCTCATTTATGGCAGCAACATTGCATCATCTGGGTAGTATGCCGATACTGAAAGACAATGCTGAGGAAACATCACTGAGGACGTTCACAAACCATAACTGCTTAGAGCTTGAGAACCCAACTAGGCAACATGACATTTCAAGTTGCAGAGTGTAAGCCAAAGTGTTTTGGGGCTGCAGAAAACTTCCATTGCTGTTATGTTACCTCAAACCAGATGCCCCAACCTGCAAGCATACAAGGAACCATTTAGCTTTACTTTCAACATTTGCTGTGGCCCTGTGAATTAAAAAAGACTTTTCACCCAAATTATATCTGTGTAAGGGACATACCACAAAAACAGGATTCTGGTTTTCCTACATATTTTATCAGAATAGTCTTTATCTGAATCCCTTTGCATGAGTAGCTATATCATCCTGCAGCTCCTCGTGGCAGATTCTTGTCAGAGACAGTCACTGGGAAGATAAGAAAAGACTGTTTTGCTGTTGTGCTGGCAATTTCCAAGCTCTGCTTAGGTGTCCCAAAAAAAATCCTATAGTACTTAGAGAAGACATTGAAGGTCACAAAACATTCTTGGTCCTTCTTCATTTCATAACAAATCTTTTTCTGTAAAATGGTACTTGAAACTGTAAAGGATCTGTTTTATGTACCTTTTACAGAACAACAGAGGGGCATTAGAGATGTCTGCCACACTCCCATTCTATAACCTTTTATAGGAACAGGAGGGCTAAAGTGTATATATAGCACTTTACTCAGTATCTCTTCATAATGTTGCATGTATGGTTAAGCAGAGTTAGATTTTTATCCGCACTTTTTTTCCATTCAAAGCAGTCTATAAATTATTCATTGCCTCTGGGCAGTGCTGTGGAGAGACTTGTGAGCAGATTGATGTAAACAGCTAAATAAGTTGTGGGTCTCACTGAATCAAGCAGATGCAAGATATGTCTTTATAGTTTTTAATCCTCTATTCTTAAACTGTCACCTATGACAGTTTTTGGGTGTTTATGCAATGATCATTATGTGTGAAGTCACAAATATTTTAAAGTTTTTTTAAAAAAAGTTTAAATTATTTTAAATGTAAATTGCTTGTTTTGTCTTCCAGAATTTGAATCGAACACTTAATTTTAGCTTAATTGGTTTGATACACACATACATATGCTGCAGTATTGTATAATTACTGTCTTTAAGGATCCTAAATGAAATGAATAACCTTCGTGCTTAGTTCAAATAAATCAATGTATTTTTTTGGACCGTAATTTTCTGTTGACAGAGGATCTAGTGAAAACGTTTCTTTCACAAGGCTATCCTTGTGAGGGATTAAAATACATAGATTTGCCCATACACCTACCATACACTTCAGCTTCTGAAAAGGGATCTACTTTCCCACTGAGACTAGTTAGATGCATTTAGCTTATCTCTCTTTCAAATACCCTGTTTAAATTCTCTAATAACTAAATTCAACACATAAGCAAGGCATGTATATTTAACTGGCACAACACAAAGCCTAGGATAAACTGACATAAATTCTGCTCTTAGGCAAAACAAAAGGAGAGTCGGGAGTCATGTGGAAATCCTATTCTGCATACTACCTGCACTTAAATATCAACCTTTTCCTTGGTCCAGCTTTTCTATTTGGAGAATTCCTCTCTATAATTGTTAAATGACAAAAGTATCATTTTAGAAGTGACATCTCCTTTACCTCACAAATGAAAACATTTTATAAGAGGTTCGTAGCAACCAGCACCTCTTGCTGACTAGGAAATTTCTGGAAGTTGATCATTGGCTGAAGTAATATTGGTGGGATTCCATATTTGTAATATTTCTTTTTAAAGCAGGTTCTTGCCAACATTGTTATTTTCCACTCAGAACTATCATGTCTTCTACTTCCCTTTTAGTTTTCCTGCATCAATTCCATTTCCTTTCCTTGCTTTCTCACTTCATGGCCTGACCTCCTACTGCTGAGCACTGCATTGTCCAAAGTCTTATTTTACAAACTGCAACACAAAAGTTTATCGGAGAGGTGTAAGTGTATAGTGTTCTTTTTTCAGCAAATAAATGAGGCTTGGAATGCTTATATTGATCATACGTACAGCCCAAGTGAATAAAAACTCAACTGTGCAACAGGACTGAACAAAATCAAGCCAATTCTTGCTTCATCTTCAACACCATTCTTTACAGGAAAACTATTTTCCTGCTTCTTTTTTTTTTTTTTTTTTTTTTTTTTTTTTTTGCACCGTCTTTCTCCTAAATATATAACCATCTGTGCAGTTTCTTCTCAGAATTCTTCTTAGCCTTGTTCTGCCTTGTTCTTTACTTCTTGTATTCTGCCCTATGCTATTTCCTCTTCTATCTAAATAATTTTCTTCTAAATTCAAAATTGAATCAGCTGGTTTTCTCATCTCATTACAGATAATGAAGTAATATTTCTTACTCACAAGTAGATACAGACAAAAAATGAGAAGCTTGTTTTAGAGCATTTTATTTTCCAGTGTTCCACTAGTACTGATACCATTGGGTGAATTGCATGGATTCTTATTAATGCTTTGCCTATAGAGTGTTGTTTTAGTCCCCCCCTTTTTTTATAATAAAACCAGGCAAGTACATAAGTAATTTCTTTTTCCTAGTGCAGCATAATTTTTTTTTATACTTGTAAATGAAGTTTTGTGACTTTGTTTTGTTTTGTTTTTAATGAGTCATTACATTGTTGATTGATTACTAGGCTCAGGAGCCTATGGTACTTTTGTGAAAAACGTTTTGGATTTCTAACAGGACTGTTCTTCCCACAACTTTCCATACATTTTTTTTCTCAATCTCATTCCACCATAAAATCCCTAAATTCATATAAATGTTTAAATTGGTTGCTAGACAACCTGTAGGAATCAATTCTAAAAATGTGCAAGTGGTTCTTTAGGGGGTTCCTAGGAGGTAAAAAAATTGTTCATTTAGAAGATGAGGAAAGTAGCTTTGCATTATTTATGTCTGGTATTTTGTTACAGCAGCTTCAGTTGATGCATTAGTATTTAGTTTGGACCTAGCCCAGGTGAACTGACTTGTAAGACCATTCAGTACAAGAAACTAATGCAATACAATGTATATACAGAAAGATTTACTGTAATAGGAGAGAAAATCTTTCTTCAGAAAGAGGTCCCTTGTGCCAACACAGTTACTAAAATTGCACAATTGAAATGCAATTATACTGAAAAACACTGCAAATTCTAAGAGTAAAAAGAAAAGAAATAATAACATGGTTACTTACCAGTGCTATAGTGTATCAATACTGTGAACTATTACCATTGCTATGATTAAACAGCTCCATAATTAAGTAAAGCAGGTAAGGAAAAATTTACATGTTCAGGGTAATTAGAAAAAAAAATGGAACTATCTAGAGGAAGCATTTCATTGAAATTTGGATACAAGGACAAGAATATCGGTTAAGGACATATAAAGAGTTAATCCTCTGTTAAACAACACAAAAAAAAGTCAGATAAAAAGTGTTGAGATTTGATTTGTCATGCCCTCAAGCCTTAAAATTAAAGACATTGTTGATACTATAACATAGTCTATAACATAGCAAAACCGATTGCAATAGCAAAACTTAGCTACAATAGAGCGGTTAATATTTATTGGATAAAGTGTCTTTTAAGCTACAGTTGCTTAGATTTCCTGTGTCTACACTGCCCATAGGGACTCCACCTGGCTAGAGGATCATGGAATCATAGAAGTGTATAATCAGCAAGGTTGGAAAAGGCCTTCAAGATCATCTAGTCCAACCACCAATATTTCCCTACTAAACCACATCCTTCCTCACAACATTTCTTGAACACCTCCAGGGGCAGTGACTTCCTTAACCACCTGTGCCCTGGGCAGTCCACTCCAGAATCTAACCACTCTTTCTTCTAATGTCCAACCCGAACAGCACCTAGTGCAACTTGAGGCCATACGCACTAGACCTGTCAAAGGATGTTTTTCACAGTAGGAGAATTTGCTTGCTTTTGTAAGTAGTCAAACACTTTCTAACCTTCATAGCTGTGGCTGAAGTGCACAAGTTCAAAAACAAACAACAACAACAACAAAAATAAAAAACAGAACAACCTTGTTTTAGTTCTTCAAACCTACCCTCACACACTCAAATACAGGCTTTGATGTGCAGGTGCAGAGCACATACGCCTCAATGACTCTTAGCTGGGTTTCTCCAAAGTGTTTACCTGCCAGAAAGCCTTGCCTGCATGTGCATCTCTAATCAGAGGTATAAAGGGACAGGGCATGATCAAGTGATATCAGAAATGTGAAGAAATAAGATTGTAGTGAGCATTCTAAATCAGAGCTGACATTACATATCTCTGTAATAGCTGGGGTCAGCCTTTGGGATAGAAAAGGGGGGAAATGCGTGGTTTATGTTTCTCCTTCTGTATGCTGTAATCATCTCAACTTGTGTGACGAGGTCAGTATTTGCACTCTTCATTTGTTGTAAGAACAGTAAGTTTAAATAATCAGCAGCCTGCCCTCAGCAAGAAAAGCACTGTTTACTCAGGGCAGTTACACTATAATGAAAATTAAATAGAAATGCCTCTCTTGCTGAGATGTCTAATCTTATCCCAAAGGAAATAGAAATCAAAATGTCTTGTCTGTAGCTGCTCTCTCAAGTCCTGCCCTGATTTTGCCTAACACACAGCTCATGCTGAGGCCTGGTGTATGCTGGGAGCAATGCCATTAGGCCAAAGCTAGAGCAGCATGTAGGCAAGACACAATGGAAAGGATACAGGATAAAGATCACTATGCAGCTGTTAGCACCTGCAGCTTACTGTCTCCTGAAACTATTATTTCCTGTATCCTTGCATGTTCATTGCCTGGCAATTTCTTCAGAATCCACTGATAGAAATGGCATAGATCAAGCTTCCAAGCTGGAAGATATTATTAACGTGTTAGTTGACCCAGAAAGCTTTTGAGGAGCTCTAACAGTAGCAGGGCTGGTGAGGCCTTCCTGTGGTGGTGCAGAGGACATCTGCAGCATGACCGGTGAGGAAGGATGAGCACTTGCCCTCAGCAAAGTAATTGCATTGCTCATGGACACAAGTTACAAGTTGGGAAGTTGTGAGTTAGGCATGTCAAGAATTACTGAAGTGATAAGTTACTGAACTCATGTCAGAATAGCTTGTATAAAAGCTTGAACCCTTGATTTGATGTGTTTGTGAGATTGTTTTCTTAATGACTACGTAAAATAGTCATTAATTTACAGAACACGTTCTCTTGTAAACTTGAGAGAATCAAACTAACGATGACACCTTCCCTTAGCACTTGTACTTGCTACAGTTCCAGGCTAGTCAAATGCAAACAATTTATACTTTTCAATCTAGGACTGCCCATTTAAATTCCTCTTTTCTTTCCCGCTTGTCTGTCTAGTTCTTTCTGTTTCAGTGGTTCCTTCTAGGGGAGATAAGATTTGGACAATTAAACTTTAAAAGACTTTTCAATTGCATGATGTCTCCAAAAGGATATGCACTTACTGGCCCCCAACATTTTCCAGACTCCAGAGAAGGATCCTCTTGTTCAGCAGCGTCCTTTTGAGGTTGCTACTGATTGAATATCTGGCTTATACTGGTGTATCATTTATAACACTTAATCAGCAGACTTGTTACTCTATGATACACATTGGGTATTGATGACTCAAATTCAGGAAGATTAAAAAATTTATTCAGGTTTCTTTTAATCTGTACAACTCATTCTGCATTTAAATAATTTACCGGTAAAGAGAATTACTGTATTGAAGTAGGCCATCCACCTCCTTTCACAAATTTCATTTCTCTAGCTAGTTTTGCTTAACTTTCTGAGTTCCTCAATTTATAAAGGAAATCATCCCTTGAAATTTGAGAAAAACTGAATTTCTTGTATGAGTCATTTTTGAACTAGCAGTTGGTTTCTCTTCTGTATGTGGGATTGGAAGTTTTTTAGGGAATAAATATAAAACTGAGCTTAACCCAGAATATGCTATTGTCAAACACTTATTCAATGCTATTTCTACACTGCGTTAATAAATTAAAATTGATAAAAGGAAGTACTGCATCCTACTGTGGATACCTAAGAGATTTAAAAATGACTGTGAATTCAGCTACAGTAATGCTGTGAGTGAGGTATTACACACTTAACAGGAGAAAAATACATCATGTTATAAAAAATACATTACGGGGCCCTGGACAACCTGATCTAGTATATGTGTATGTTGGTGGCTCTCCTAGGCAGGGGGGTTGGAACTACATGATCCTTGAGGTCCCTTCCAACCCGGGTCATTCTGTGATTCTGTGTCATTCTGTGAGATTCTGTGATATGTTTTACTGCATATTTGAACCAGATCCAAATAAAACTTTTTTTTTTTTTTTTCCCTAAGTAATATGATTTATTTCAACACGTGAAGTGGAAATGATAGCTAATTTTTACTTGATCATGCTTATTCTTTTTTATTTTTTTCTAGCAGCATTGTTGTGAACAATGTTATCATATACTGAGCCACACACATATGATAATTCTATGATTCTCTCTCTATTTAGCCAGTTAATATCCAACATTCTGCAGTTTATAATCTGCAGTAGGATGATGGGAAGATTTTTCAGAGAGTGAGGTAGTGAAAACTTCTCAAGATCCCAAAGTTTAAAAATATTGATAAGCACCTTCTATTACAGCAACATTTGCTCTTGTACTCACCAAAATTCCAAGCAAAAAAAGAAAAAATAATAATAAAAACTAATCTGAGCTTCAAACCAAGATTAAAATTAAACTTTGATTGCTAAGTGAATTTATTCCCAGTTTGAACTCTAATACAAGGAGTCCTATAAAGTTAAGTGAAAATACAAGGGATTTTTCCCAGAATGGTTTTCTGGTTTTCCTGATGGTCTCTGTGACAGTATCAGCAATGCAATTAAATATTTGAACTGTTGTTGCATACGCTGTAAGCAATGGTTTCCCTGGGATAATTAATGTTCAAACAGAAGTGAAAACAAATGCAAAACCAAGCAACTGTATATGACAGAATTAAGATAGACTTAGCATTTTCTTTTGTCTTAGTGTTGATACTCAGCTCTGTGGACCTGGGGGTCCTGGTGGATAACAGGTTGGCCATGAGCCATCAGTGTGCCCTCGTGGCCAAGAAGGCCAATGGGATCCTGGGGTGCATTGAAAGGAGCATGGTCAGCAGGTCAAGGGAGGTGACCCTCCCCCTCCACTCTGCTCAGGTCAGGCCTCAGCTGGAGTACTGTACTCAGTTCTGGGCTCCCCGGTACAAGAAAGACAAGGATCTCCTGGAAAGAGTCCAGCGGAGGGCCACAAAGATGATGAAGAGCCTGGAGCACCTCTTTTACAAGGAAAGGCTGAGCAACCTGGTTTTGTTTAGCCTTGAGAAAAGAAGGCCGAGAGGTGACCTTATTAATGTTTATAAATATCATAAGTGTGGGAGTCAAAGACACATGGCCAGCCTCTTTTCAGCAGTCTGTGGAGACAGGACAAGGGGAAATGGCCATAAACTGAACCATAGGAAGTTCCGCAACGTTATGCAAAGGAGATTCTGCACAGTGAGGGTGATGGAGCACTGAAATAGACTGCCCAGGGAGGTTGTGGATTGTCTTTCTATGGAAATATTCAAGACCCGCCTAGATGCCTACCTGTGCATCCTGCTGCAGGGAGCCTTCTTTACAGGGGGATTCAACTCAATGACCTCAGGAGGTCCCTTCCAGTCCCTACAGATCTGTGGTTCTGTGATATAAGGAAAAAGCTTAAGTAAAATCCAAGACTGCTAGGTAACAAGAGTCTCAACTACAGCAGCTTTCCAAAGGACTCCCAGCTTTTCCTAAGCTCTCTAGTTTTTTACTGCTTCTTTGCTTCTTTTTTATTAGTAGGGTTTTTTTCCTTCTTTTAATAGTTTTGGATGAGATAAGCCAGAATTAACAGCTGTTGTGAGGAATCTGTAGGTAATTCACCAGTGTGTGGAATCAAACAAAGTAATTTAGCCAAGATGTTGGTCAATAAGGATTTATTTTTTTTTTAATAATCTGATTAGAATTTTATTAGTAGGTTTAGTTTAGAATCATTTTATGTCTCACCTAATGACTTCTTAGAAGAGTTTATATTAAAAATAGAATTGAAGGGTAAAGGATTTATTGTTGTAGAGGCAACCCACAGCCCAGTCCAGTGTATAGTTTACTATTTTAAGCAGCAGGACCAGTGGAATCTGCGCTGTGGTTTTTCGTGTGCTTGTTTTTTGTAATAAATAGATCAAATCACTGTTTTTGTACAAAATTATAGGAACTGCACAACAGAGTTTCAACAGTGTTGGATTTGGTGTGTGAAGAATATCACTAGATGAGAATATTAGCAGAGGATAAGACTCTCTTAGTTTAAAAAAGAATTTAAGCATCCAAAATTGTTAATACACAAGTCCAAAGTTTTGATTTGTTTCAAAACCCTGTTGAATTGTTGTTAATCACAGCAAAAACTTTCATAGGTATGTATCTGAATTTATCATTTATGTGTTCATTTGATTTGACAGTTCAGAAACTTTTTCTTATGGTAGACTGTGCAGTTAATGAACTTCACTGCATGTGTAATAAAACACCTGAGGTACATGTGGCTGAACAGTTCAGCATCTATATCATATTTAATTGTGAATGAATGACAAAGAGCAAAAGGATAAATACATGAAAGAAAAGTAGTTCCTCATGCAGAAAACAGTGTCTGAGTGTGTAACACTTGGATTAATGATTTCTTTGTGTCTGATATCAGAAGAAAAACCTTGGATTATTAGCACAATGGCAAAGCTTTCATATGATTGCTGGAAAATAGCTCCGGAACAAGAGAACCAGAATAGCCATATACTTAAAGTGTATGTAGGAAAAAGGATGTGTAGGCTTACATTCTCACTTAGAGAAAATAATTGAATCTTAACAATCTGTACCCACAAGAGTGGCATAAGTAATATTTGATGGCATTAGAAATCAGTGAAATTGAGAGACCTCTTTCATTCTTTGAACAAAATGATGTGTGTGAGTCAACTGTAATGGTTCTCTAATCTCTGGTTTCTGAAATTAGGTACTCCTGGAAGCTGCAGAATCCCAGATGTTGTTCCCCATCTGCATTTATACCAGTAATCTAAAGAGGGCAAAGGAGAAAGCCAGAAGAATGACATAAAGTAACTTTTTCCTCTGAATTCCTGGATCGTTCTTTGGCACAGTTTTGGCTTGTGCCAGCTAGTACTACCCCAGCCAATCCACAGTTTAAGGGATGGTGTTGACCAAGAACTCTTCCCAGCAGACATTTGGCATGCAAAGGGAGTCCAGCAATGTGGACTTATCTCCTGTCATAAGACTGACTCTTGTCTGTTTTAAGATCTTTGTGTGAAATCTAAGCCTTAAAGTAAGCAGCTGCCTGTTTCTTCTAGGCAATAATTGCATACCTAAATTTTTGGTGCTGCGTATACAGAGCTGCTTACCTACTGACAGAACTGACTGGCTACCAGTTGTGTTATTCTATGTTTCCTGAGACGTGATACTCTCCGTGAGCTGGAGGATATTTCCTCAGCTTCAGAATAAGTAGCACAAGTGGAATCATTAAACTTCTTTCTCAGTAAATTTGAATCCATATCAGTCAGTTCTTAAAATGATTCATATAGGTAGAATAAAAGCTAGGGGTTTAGTTTTCAAAACTTAGAACAGCTTTTGATGAGAGGGAAAGGGAAGCGGGAAAGGAAGGAAGAAGGAAAGGAAAATGGCCATTTCTATATATAAAGGGAGGTAATTGGAGGGCAAGCTGAATACTTCTTTATTGCAATAATGAAAAGTTTATGCCTCGAGAGTAAGTCTGCTTAATGTTTTGCTGCTAGATCAGCAGTATGAGTGAAATCAGATGAGGTCGTTCTATTCTCTTGGTTTTTGAGGTTTAATACATGCACATTATTTCCAACCACAGTTCCCTGGCTACTGCCAGGGACTTAGCTTATTAGATGCAAAGAGACTGGTACCTGATGTTGAACACAGATGTGGATGTGAGAGCTATAATTTTTGTTATCTGTGTATTTCATTTCTTTAGGTATCTATTTGCCTTCTTGAGAAAATGAGGTAAATTTAGCTTTCTGCTCTCTCTCTAGTTACATCTGTTTCTCTTTTATTCGTTTGAGAGTGGGGCATTAAAGCACTGAATGGACTCCTCATTTTATTTTTATGTAAAAGTATAAACACACACTACAACTGTATGTCCTGAATGCACTGTTCAATGAAATCTTCAAGTGCTGTATTTTTTATGTGACATGTAATTTTGTAAGATAAGAAGTAGTGTAAAGTGTTCTGAAGGTCTGTTTACTTTCAAAGAGAATTGTAAATATTCCCAAGACCTTCTAGAACTGTGATTTATTACATTAACATGTTTACTAGGCAGTGTATATTTGAATTTATTAACAAAATTCTGAGGTAATGCAAATTCTTGCCTGTGACAGAAGGATCATAAACACAGTGTTAGTGTTTTGTGACATGATGAAATGACAGCTTTCACTTCAGTGGATGTAAATTTCTGTAAACATAATGTGACATCTTTACTTTGCTGTCGGAGATTTTCCATTTGATAATCTGTCCAGTTTCCCTTGATGCTAAGCAAAACAAACAGAATATTTTGATTTCTTAGGAAAGCAATAGGAAGTCACCGTTTCAGCTTGCTCCTTAAACACCTTACTTTTGCCCTGCTGACATCTGCACATATGGAAAACAAGCCAAAAATCAAAGTGGAGAACATAAAAAGCATCCAGAGAGTGTCCAGAGTAACCAAGAAAAAAATGGCGAGACTACTCCAAAAGTGACCAGAGTGGAAGCTAATTTGGGCAGAGATTAATGGAATGTGAAATGGCTAATCAGAAAAAGAGTCTAGCTGGGCTGAAAATGGCCGAGGAAATACAGGCTCTATAGTGTTCTCAGTGCACTTTCCCTTTCTTTAATACAAGTCTTCAGAAACAGAATGTTAAAAAGACAGCAGGAAAAACAAAATGCCTCAGGAACACCATGGCCTAATTCTGAGTTACAAGGAAGAATTCACTATGTTGTTTCTGTTTGTGGTAAGTCACTTTCCAGGTGAATAGATTTCACTCCTAGTTCCTCCGGCATGTTTTTCTTAAGCATTCCAGAAAAGTACAGTAGTATCTGTAAGTGAATCTTCTTGCAAAACTCTAAATTTTGCCCGTATGAAGATATTAATTAATTTATTCATTTTGGGGGGAAGTAAGTGTTTGATACTTTAATGAGTATATATGTTGAGCCTCAGGAAGTCTTTCAGAAGATTGGTAAAAAAAGATGGAAATTCCTTCTCACACCAATGGCTGCTAATAAGACATAACATTTATTTGCTTTTAGTTTTAGCAGCTTTCTCCTGTAACCTGTGCTGCTGTTTTACCCAAGCAAAGGACATGAAATGATACTGAACTATGAAACAATGCTGTCCCTGGGGACTTGGATGGGCCAAAGGCAAGAGGGAAGTTAGATGGCAGATCTGAAAGGTCCACTGGCTCAAAACGCTCCCCAGGAAGACAAGATGGAAGGAGGCAGCTCTCAGTGGTGCTGCCTCTGAGCTGGCTTTGAGCCCTGGCTGCCAAACCCACAGGCAAGAGGATGTGCTCAGGGCCTGAACACTTACCACGGTGGTACATAACATTATGGAAAAAGCAACAAGAGCTGGGTCCAGATTCTCACTGTATTAAACAACATCATACTCCTACTGCTGCTGATAGTGTTGCCTCTCCTTTGGAAAATGTGAATAACTGTTATTTTGCTTTCAGGTTATGGCGAATTAATTTTCTTCTACTTATTTCTCATCCTTTTATTTTCAAAATCTGTTAATTTTGTCAAAATCTGTGTGTTTATTTAACTGCTTCTTTTTGTTTGATACTCTTTGCAATGAACTTCTGAATTTGTATCCACAGATTGTGTAATAGGCTAACAAATGACTTTTATTTCCTTGGAATATTTTCAAATATTATTTTCTGTAAGCTTCAATGCTGAGCTTACATGCTCCACAAAATTTTCCAGACTGAAAATCAAGAAGTATCTAGGCTTGATATACTATTTTCACAACCTCTACAGCCCTGATTCCGTTTAAAAGAGTGACAGATAGAGGGTGGAGAAAGAAGGCAAGTTTTCCAATTTTGTTGTAAATGCCCTCTTATGTCTGTCTGAGGTACTCTTTCCCATAATGGACTGTTTTCTTCACAGATCTTTGAACAAAATGTATATCTGTCTTCTGTCAAAGGAAATATAAAGTCATTACAACATGAGGAATGAGATTCTCCCATGTCACCATTAATATTACAGACTGAGTTAAAACAATTATAACAGTTATGAGGTTCTATAACAAGCATAGGAATGACGAGCCTCAAAATAAATTACAAGTTGTGATTCTGGTAACAGCAGTTTCATAATAAAACTGAGCTATCCCAGTGTGCCTTTGGCAGCTCTTGGTGACCAAGATTGGTTCTTCAGTAGCTTGGAATGGCATTACTGTAAACAGGATACCCAACTGAGTTTAAATTAATTTATGTTTTGACATGAATTAGGGCTTCATTTGGTAACACAATGGCACCCAAAAGATCTACTAATACACTACTAAAAGCATTACAGAAATTCAGACACAATTACAAAGATGCCATATTTGCTTTACATGGAAATGTGTTAACTGTAAGAAAGAAAAAGGATAAATGTGCTGCAGCTGGTCCAGTATTTCTTGTATTTAGACTTGTATTACAATTACACCATACTAAAGATGTGGCTTCTTATCTCTTATCTGTAACCAATGTGTTAAGGTAGCCATCAGTGGTTAATAGCGTGTGTAATTAGCTACTGAAAAGTTAATTTGTATTTCTATGCAATACTTTCATTTATATATGCTTTCAGTTTTTTTTTCCTTTGTCCTGAAACCTGGACTACAAAATTATTTCCTCTCTTTGTTGAATGCAAAAAGAAACAAAATGTTCTTTTTGTTGAACCTATTCATCTTCTCTTGGACTGGACCACTTCCCTTAAGGCCAATACAGGCTTTTTTACAGAAATTACAGACAAGCTTTTAAACCCAGTTCTTGGCTTTTATTTTAGCTTCTTCTTTTATCATTCAAAAACATTTCAATGGATTTAATTTTATATCTATAGCTCTAGTGTTTCATATCTTATTTACTTTTTTTTTTTTTTTTGGACATCAATTTGCCAATCCCTTGGCTGAGAAATTGGCTTATTTCTAAAGCTTCACTCCATCCCTACTTACAAATTGAAAAGAGGCAGAGTTACTTACAAAGAACACCCACATCACAAGTGTCTTTGAAGATGGCTTAGAAAGAAGAGGAAGAGAAGGTGTGAGAGCGGATATAAATGTGTGTGTAGTTGTATAATTAAGAAGTCATAGGAGATTAGAAACTGATTAGGAAAAGCAAGGGAGAATACAGAGCAGTACAATTTGGATAAAACACAACGTCTATCCTCTCCTCTCCTCATTGGTATTCAATATACTGAGGCCCAGTTAAAGTACTATCATCTCCCTGATGAGCTGTTAACACTAGCCAATATTACCAATGAATAGATAATAACTTCCCTGTAACACTGGGGGTGATATAAAATTTAGTATGTTAGAACATATGTGCATATACATATATATGCACATGTATATTCATGTTTATGCACGTATTAGCACATATTTTTATTTATTCAGGTTGGATATTAGGGAAAATTTCCTCTCAGAAGGAGTGGTGAGGTACTGGAACAGGCTGCCCAGGGAGCTGGTGGAGTCACCATCCCTGGAGGTGTTCAAAGGCACGATGGGGATGAGTCAACAGTTGAACTAGATGATCTTAGTGGTTTTTTCCAACCTTAATAATTCTATGATTCTGTGATTAGTACAGTATAGTGTGTCTGTACTATCAGTAATAGGATTATATATATATAAAAATATACACATACATACATGCTAAAAGCTACACTAAAATAATATGCAATACTATATATTATGATGTGTCCTTGAAACATACATGTGCATCTATGTAATGAAGTAGACAAGTATAAAGTATACTTAGAAACATTATTTTGAATGCCAGGTATCATAACTACTGAGGATATTACCTGTCTGAAACACTTTTCTGACTGAAACTTTGCATGCGTTCTGCCTCTGGTGCAACATGAGCTTCTTGCTGAAATAGAAGTGACTGAATTTAAATGCTGAAAGAGAAGGGGAACAACATGCAATTATTCTTTTTCCTGAACCACCATACATTCTTTGCAGTGTCAGTTTAGAGATCTTCATTTCTCTAAACTGATTTCTCTGTCAAAGGTGCATGCTAGTTCAAACAGAATTGAAACCATTCTTTTGCTTAATGTTCAAGATTTTTATATAAACATTATATACTCATCCTTCCTAAGCCAGCTGAAGTTTCTAGAAGACTTTTTAGTCTGATAATTATTTTTAAACTTTTAAAAGATGATTTCTCTTGAGCACACAATGGACTTCAGATTGGGAGTAGGGAGTGAATATACTACTCTTAAGCTTCCATGCCACATGTGCTGCACATTAATTCTTGTTTAAGCACGAATATAGGTATGTATGAATTAAGAATAAATAAATAAATAAATAAATAAATAAATAAATAAATAAATAAATAAATAAATGAATGAATGAATAAATAAATAAATAAATAAACAGTAGTTACACCTTTCTTGCAGTCTATAATTTGTGCTAGGAAGTCCTTAGCTTACTAAATTCTTAAGCCTGCTAACCACTAGCCTACTTCCCTTGAGTTTCTTCCATGGCTTCCTAGAGAGTCTTAGAAATCAGTGATGCAGCCAAGAAAATCTCATAGAGGGATACATATGAGCCAATAATGTAAGAGAAGATACATGAGCATGTGGCCTTGTAAGAAGAAAACATTCTGCTTCCTTTTGTCAAGCATTACCACCACAGGAATCTGGTTACAAGTGAAAGAGCTTTAATGGATCTGTGCACTTGTAGAGGAAAAGGTAATGAACAACTCTTCTTTGGTGGGGAAGATGTGTAGCACCCAAGTAGACTGTAATTGCTGGAGGGAGGATTTCACACTGCCACTGGAATAATAAAAGCTGCCCACTACTTGCATGGAAAGCTCAGTGACTTAGACACAGCCCTGACTTCAAAGATTGTCACAAAATAACAAAGGACTCTTTGCCAATTAATACATATTTAAACAATTTAGGCAAGTTTTTCAAATACGGTTTATCCTTTCATTCATTTTGAACTGGTACAGGTCTGTTATTTGCATAGCAGTGAATCGTATAATTGTGCAGGTAAAATTATACAAGTGTGTGGGCTCAAAGAACGTATGAAAGGGATTTGGATAATAGATTCGAGGCTTTCAGAGGCATGAACAGAGATTGTCATCTTGATTTCTCAGCTACTCTGTAACTTACTAAGCAGAAGTAAGATTCCCTTGTTTTTGAGTTCATAAATGAAGTGAGTTTTAACTGTCTATAAAGCCACAATTACTCGCACAAAAGTTTTTGAGGAATAATGCTCTGGGGAGCCATTAAAAAGAATCCTGGAATGTCATAGAAAAATCAAACATCATGATAGAGCATGCTGCAGTTTCTATTTTTCAGAAGAAAATACTTCCAACTGAATTTCCAGCATCAATTCCTGACACATCCTGCACACTCTCTTAAATCTTTGGTTCAATGAGTTTTCTCCAGTGCAGTCAGGCTGGGAGGGCTCAAGCTAGTATGATTATCATTATGTGGTTAAGTCAACTGAAGCAAATAAAAGTTCATGGAATTTCTGTCTTGTTTAACAAGACCTTAATTTCATGAAAGAGAACGATGGTCATGATTTGCAGGCAAAATTGGAAAGATAGAGAAAGAAGAAAAATAAGACTGGATATAGGCTTAATTGTAATTGTCTAGCTTTGAAGACCTCACAAATTATCTACTTGTTCTGAACTTCCAGTGCTAATAAGGATTTACAAATCTACTTATTTTAATTTAGGATTTATTGGGATGCTTTGTAAATTAATCATAGGAATTACATATAGAAGGTAGGATTTATGAGCCTAGAGGAGGATTATAAATATGATGTAGGATTAGTTAAGTCTATTATATAGTATGTAAATATATTTCCAGATTTCTAAAGCTATTACATATGTTAGCCAGATCATATGCTCAAATTAATGATGCCTAAATCAAAACTGGGTAAAACATCATTTATTAAGTTAGAGGCAACATAAGAAAAGTTGCTACTAAATTAAAAAAAGAAAATGAATTGTAAGAAACACAATTTGCAGAATGTAAACAATATGGAGTACATTTTACAGGTAGAAACGTATGGGAGAAGGTAAAGACTTTACCAAAATAGGGGCTTGCCAGAACTGTTTTCAGCTTTCCAAAATCTATCCAGACAGAACAAAGCAGCAGTCTAAAACAATGTATTTGGTGCCCACACACACAATGGTGAAAGAAAATGGAGAGAAGATAACTGAATAAAGAAAGCCAGGGAAGCATGCTTACATTGTTTTGACTAAGAATAACCAATTCTGGTAACGTTGCAGTGCTTAAAAATAACAGGGAAATTACACTGCTAGTCTGAAAACAAGCCTGCCTTCCCCAGCAACTTTGGTTGCAATCTCTCCCTTTATCTTTCCTTCTCCTTCAACCTTAGAGCAAAGGAAGACTGCCTTGGTGAGCAGAGGGTGCTGAGCCATTTAAGCCTGAAGAACTGATTTCAAAAAAGGTGGGTGAAATAACCTGTAACGATAGTGTGAGCAATTTAAGATTTTTAGTAGCGCAGATATCTAGAACAAAAACCTTACATTAATACAAAAAGGGGGAGCCCTGTGGTAACCTGCAGTCATTCTGTACAAGGTACAACATAGCAGTTACACTCAGACTTAAAATTCGAAAGAACTACTGGCAGCATTATCAGAAGAATCTGAGTAATTCGCTTCTCACCATGAAAGTATCTGAAATCTTTCTTGGCTGGCACTCAGATTACATTTGCCAACTTGCAGCAAGTTGCTCAGATTTGCTCTGTGTTTGTAAACACCCTACAGAATTTATTTTTATTGCACTACAAAATTTATTTTTATTCCATTTCTAAATAGCTGCAATGTCTATGAAGGGAACAGAAGTCAAAGCAAAACTGAGGTGGAAAGATATTTAAAGGAGGAGGAAAGCGGATGAGAAGAAGGACCTTTCTCTTGTGGATGGATATCATAAGACTGTAATTAAATGAAAGGTATTTTCTATTTAGGCTCTTACATGAAAAAAAAAATACTCAAAATTTTTGCACTAAACAAATTAGTCAAGTGCTCCACTCCATTCTTATTTCATTAATAATTCAGAAAAGAAATCTCAGGAGGAAGTGAAATTTTCTTTTATTTTAGTGATGACTATTTCACCATTTCTAATATTTCTAAATTGGAGTGTAGCTGCCTAATTAAACAGACTGAGGTCACTATCTCACTCCTGCATCCAAAACAGGACGTGTTTCTAATATTCTTTATTTCCTGCCAAATACTTACCTGTTGAAGTGCTAGCTTTGCCTCAAGAAGTCCCACACTCACCATCAGCCTTTAGTGATTTATTCTCAGAGGAGATGTTACTGTGTGCCTATCTTGTTTTAAACTTTTTTTTCCTTGATTCCTGGGAGGTGGACTATTTGGCTAGACAGATGCTGGGTCTGACCAGGGATAGCCATTCACATCTATTTTTTAAGATTCTCACTGTTGGCTTTTTGTTTACATTAGCCCTGACAAGTATTTTTCAACACTGTAACACAGTGTGAAAAGCAATGTGTAAAATTAATGGCTAGCCAGATTGACAGGTTTACCTCTGTGAACTTCTATCTGTTGACTCTTCTTAGCCTTTGAGGCTAAGGAGTTACTCCTTCCTTGTATCAAGAGAACATCTTAATGAATTCCAGTAACAGACTCAACAGCTTTGTAAATCAATTCAATGATCATAGAGTAAATGGAGGAACAGCTCCTTCTTCAAATCACTGGCAAGTTTAAAGAGTGAAGGAAAGGTGAAACTTGATCTTGAGGTTCCATAATGAATTTGCAGAGTAAAAGATAATGAAAAATGTCATTTCTTGCTGACAAAAAAAGTTCTAAGTCTAGGTTATTGAAACAAAGAGCTTAAGAAGTCAATCTTGTAATTAGATTTCACATATATTCTTTCTTTGAAAAAAGAGAAAAGCATAAGCAAATTAAAAAAAATAATTACTTGAAACTGAAAGCCAAATCAAGATAACTTTTACACATAAACTAGGATCAAAAGGTAGAACTGTGATTCCTGATGGTTGGTTACCTTCCCTCACTTTCCCACAGAGCTCTTTATGTAGTACAGCTGTATTTGAGAAGTAGTATGTCACCACAACCCAGTTGACTGGAATGTTAAATCCTACTTCATATTGCCATTTTGCAAGAAACCAGCCTTCAGTTTCAAAATTTTCCTATAGCTGAAAATACTTTACATTATTTCCATACATCCAGATGTAAAGTACACAAAACGTGTAAAGTACATTGGAACAGGTTGCCCAAGGAGGTTGTGGATGCCCCATCCCTGGAGGCATTCAAGGCCAGGCTGGATGTGGCTCTGGGTAGCCTGGTCCAGTGGTTGGCGACCCTGCATATAGCAGGGGGCTTGAAACTAGATGATCTTTGAGGTCCTTTTCAACCAAGGCCATTCTGTGATCCTATGAATGCTGTTGGGTAACAACTCTCATCCCACAGTAAGTAGGCCAAAACCCTGACTGCATCACAACACACACAGCCTGTTGTTGATCTGTTGGATGAGCCTGCTTCTACTCAAAGCCTTTCCTCCTCACTGGCACAATTGGAAGACTTCACCATTACCTATTCTGCACTTACAAATCCAGAAGTGAAACAAGAACCAGAAGTCATAGGTCACCAACTTTCTCCATCTTGGCAGTCTGCCTCCACAGCTTGTTTGACTATGGCCGTTGGATGTCAGTCCTTTCTTGCCTTGTATGGCTCAGGCTCTTATCTCTGCCAATTTTATGTCCAGTCAATCTCCTCTCCATCCTCCCTGATGGATTTCTGGAGCACAAGTCTCACGGGGAGCAGCTGAGAGAACTGGGATTTTTCAGTCTGGAGAAGAGGGCAGCCAGGGGAGAACTTATCACTCTACAACTCCCTGAAGTGAGGTTGTTGTGGGGTGGAGACTGTCCTCCTATGTAACTAGCAATAGGTCTAGAGGAAACATCTTCAAGTTGTGCCAGGGGAGATTCATGTTGGACATCAGGAAAAACTTCCTCTCCAAGAGAGTGGTGAGGCATCAGAATGGGCTGCCCAGGGGGGTAGTGGAGTCACTGTCCCTGGAGGTGTTCAATAAATGTTTACATGTTGTGCTAAGGATCATGGTTTAGTGTGAAATACTGGTGGTAGGTGAAAGGTTGGACTGAATGATCTTGAAGGTTTTTTCCATCCTTGGTGCTTCTATGATGATGACAGCTTATTCACCTTCACCTTGTCATTCACTGGATGTCTCAGTGACACAGAACTCCTATGTCTCCTACAAGGGAGATTGCCAGCACCAGAGAAAGTCCCCTGAAATTCCCTGCAGCCCCCTGCGGAGCTCTATTGGGAGTGAAGCACCCAAGCAGAAAAGATATTTTTCAATACTTAAAAACTTTGCCACATATTGCAATAAGCATTACATCTAATTTCATTATTTTAGCAGGTTTTTGTTTGCTGTGAGTAGACAGCTTTAAAATTATTCATAACCCAAACTAGAACTGGCTAATTTAAATAGCCATTTAATTCTTATGCTCAATGTTACTTCTGCCAACATTAACACTGAAAAAGGACTAAGGAATCTGAGGTTCCAGACCTTAATTACTCACAAATGTATTTGTACTGATTTATTGTGAGCTATCATTGTAAGGATTACGCTGTTTGCGAACTTCTACCTTTTAACACGACACTAACATATCAAACATTTATCTGGAAGTCAAGAAGGCATGTTTACATTACTGTTGCAATCTGACAAAGCAAACTTTGTATCCTCTTAAGTGATAGACTAGACCAGTGATAGACCTTGGAAATAAGGTGTGAAAGGGAAAAGACTGTTATTTGAAGTAATGTGAAACACGAAATGTAGGAATGAAAACCTAAAGATAAAGAGCATGAAGTATAGTGTATGAATATGTGTCAAACTTACGCAGCTTTGTGTTTGGATTAGCTATTCAATTTTTTTCTAAGTAGGTACTTCAAAGACTGTAGAAAGCTCTTTCTTGCATGTCTTGTTTCTTACCTCCTGACAATGACAGTTCTTTCACCTGAACAATGGAGAGAAGCAGTCCAGCAGAGCACTAGAAGTAAAACAATAAACCATAGCACATGAAGTGAAAATGAGAGGGTAAGACAAAAGTTCTATGGAGAGGACAACCATGTAACAGATGCCTATCAATCTTTTTCTTAACAATTCCTAATTCTTTCCCAGTTCCACACCTTTCTCATAAAATTTACTGATGTGTTGGTACAATCAATTTTTTTATGTCTAACAAAAATTCTACTTTCTCCTACAATTAAAGATCTATATTATTTTCTGTATTTTCTTTACAGTGAAATTGCAACACAGTTTATTTCTTCTTTGTGGCAATAAATAAATAAATAAATAAATAAATAAAAATTATATACTCAAAAAGCATCACTGTGCAGAACTGGAGAAGAAAACAGAAAAAACTTCATGAAAATTAAAATTTTAGCTTTAGTTTCCTTTGTTATTTTTCAAACAGTAAAACAAAGAACCTTATTCCATGGTATGTCTTCTGCAAATCATTTTTGAAAATTTTGAGTTGAGAAGCCTTTTTCAGTACGTTACCTTTATTTGCTTAATAGTAGTTTCATAGAAGCATAGAATCATTTATGTTAGAACAGACCTCTCAGATCATCAGATTCAACCATTAGCCTAGCACTGCACTGCCATGTCTACCACTACACTATGATCCTAAGCATCACTACTGTACCCAGGGATGATGACTCAACTACTTCCCTGGCAGCCTGCTCCAATGCTTCACAACCCTTTTAAGTGAAGAATTTTTTCCTGTTATTAAACCTACACCTCCTGCAGTGCAACCTGAGCCCATTTTCTCTAATTGCTTGCTGTATGAGAGAAGAAAGCAGCTTCCCACCTCATTACAATCATCTTCTTTCAAATAGCTGTAGAGAGCAATAAGGGCTCCCACCCCAAGCCTCCTCTTCTCCAGACTAAATAATCTCCGTTCCATCAGCTGCTCCCTGTAAGACTCATGTTCCCGACCTTTCATCAGCTTCACTGTCCTTTTTTGGACAAGTCCCAGCACCTCTATGTGTTTCTTGTATAGGGGCCCAAAACCAAATACAGAATTTGAAGTGTGGCCTCACCAGAGCCAAGTACAGGAGGTAATCACTTTCCTAATCCTGCTGGCCACACTACTTCTGTTACAAAATTGGATGCCATTGCCTTCTTGGCCACTTGGGCACACTGCTGTCTTATATTCAGCTAGATATCAACCAGTTCTCCCAGTTCCTTTTCCACCAGGCAGATTTTCAGCCATTCTTTCCCAGCCTATAACCCTGCACTGGGGTTTTGTGACCCAAGAGCAGGACACAGCATTTGGTCTTGCTGAACCTCATACAGTTGACCTCAGCCCATCAATCCAGACTATTCAGATCCCCCTACAGAGCCTTCAAGCAGATCAACACAATCACCTAAATTTGAGTTGTCTGCATATTTACTGAGGGTGCACTCAATCCCCTTGCCTAGAGACTTGATGAAAGTACTAAAGAGAACAATACTGAGCCCTGGGGACATCACTTGTGACTGGTCTTGAACTGGATTTTATTCCTTTCACCACAGCTCTTTGGGCCCAGCCTCTCCACCCGTTCAGTAAGCCTTTTTTTTTCTCTTTTATTTAATAAAATGTTTTGGTTTTTTTTATAGTGGTCTTTCTCCTCAAAACTTTCTGTTGATTTTTCCCTTAAGTATTTATATTTTTATTAAGTTAAATTAATTTACAAGTATCTTTAGAAACAGGTTGGTGGCTGAATATTCTATTTAATTTCTGGCCTCCTGAATTACAAATTATTGTTGAACATGATGCTACCCTTTCACTTACTTGCTCCTTTCACGCATTTACTTCAAGTTCTTTTATGAACAATATGATGAATACTTTTATTTTGAAAATTCTTTGAATTTGAATTAAACTCAAGGACTATCTGGAATATAGATACCTAATACAGAACATCCTATGATTAGTAGTTACATTACAAAATAAGACAGCAGACTGGATTTAAGATCAGGAACAAAAAATCACTGAAAAATTTTATTAATTAGCAACACACATTTGGCAGCCTGCTGTAGAAATTTGTCCCTAAGGTACTAAGTTTCATAGTTCTATTAAAGATCTAAAACCACAAATTCTTTGCAAATTTTGAGTTTACAGCGTGTTGTTCCCTTTTCCCCTCCCTCATTTCTCAGCATAAACCGCTTTCTATCATCTTTGAGAGGTCTTGGGGAATGGGGGAGGTGCCTGAAGACTGGAGGATAGCCAATGCCGCTCCAGTCTTCAAAAAGGGCAAGAAGGAAGATCCAGGTAATTACAGGCCAGTCAGCCTCACCTCACCTCTGTCCCTGGAAAGGTGATGGAACAGCTTGTCCTGGATGCCATCTCCAGACAATTGGAAGGAAAGGAGGTTATCAGGAGTAGTCAGCATGAGTTCACCAAGGGGAGGTCATGCTCGACCAACCTGGTGGCCTTCTATGATGTTGTCACTAGCTGGGTGGATGGGGGGAGAGCAGTGGATGTAGTCTACCTTGATATCAGCAAGGCATTTGATACTGTCTCCCACAACATCCTTATAACAAAGCTGGGGAAGTGTGGGATAGATGAGTGGACAGTGAGGTGGGTCCGAGAACTGGCTGACTGGCAGAGCGCAGAGGGTCATCATTGGCGGTGCAGAGTCCGGTTGGAGACCTGTAACTAGTGGTGTTCCCCAGGGGATGGTGCTGGGTCCAGTCTTGTTCAACATCTTCATCAATGACCTTGACGAGGGGACAGTGGCCACCCTCAGCAAGTTTGCTGATGATTCGAAGTTGGGAGGATTGGCTGACACACCTGAAGGCTGTGCTGCCATTCAGCAAGACCTGGACAGGCTGGAGAGCTGGGCGGTAAGAAACCAGATGAGGTTTAACAAAAGCAACTGTAGAGTCTTGCACCTAGGGAGGAATAATTGCATGCACCAGTACAGGCTGGGGGATGACCTGCTGGAGAGGAGCTCTGCAGAGAGGGACCTGGGTGTGCTGGTGGACAACAGGTTGGCCGTGAGCCAGCAGTGTGCCCTCGTGGCCAGAAAGGCCAATGACATTCTGGGGTGCATTAAAAAGAGCGTGGCCAGCAGGTCGAGGGAGGTGATCCTCTCCCTCTACTCTGCTCAGGTCAGGACTCAACTGGAGTACTGTGTCCAGTTCTGGGCTCCCCAGTACAGAAAAGACAGGGATCTCTTGGAAAGAGTCCAGCAGAGGACCACAAAGATGGTGGAGGGCCTGGAGCATCTCTCCTACAAAGAAAGGCTAAGTGAACTGGGTCTGTTTAGCCTTGAGAAAAGAAGGCTGAGAGGGGGCCTGATCCAGGTCTATAAATATCTAAGGTGTGGGGGGCAAAGTGGAGAGGCCAGACTCTTTTCAGCAGTGTGTGGAGACAGGACAAGGGGAAAAGGCCAGAAATTGGAGCATAGGAATTCTGCACTAATGTGCGCAAGAACTTCTTTATAGTGAGGGTGGCAGAGCACTGGAACAGGCTGCCCAGGGGGGTTGTGGAGTCTCCTTCTCTGGAGATATTCAAGACCTGCCTGGACGCCTACCTGTGCGACCTGGTGTAGGGAACCAGCTTTGGCAGGGGGGTTGGACTCGATGATCTCTGAAGGTCCCTTCCAACCCCTATGATTCTGTGGTTCTGTGACATTGCAAAGGCTATAAACTACTTGTCTCTCTCCTTCCCTTTAGAAATTGATTTAGAAATTGAAAACACTACAATTATGTACAGGTTATCAGTTTAAATTTGCTCAGTTGGAAGAAAATAGGGCTATCTTGTTTCTAATTCTTTAACACAAATATCACACATACATAGGATTACAGAAATTTCTTCTGAAGATCATTCTGGAAAACTCAATTTGAAAAAATTAATCTTTTTTATCTTCCCTTTATTTTTGTACTGTTTTAGTGCTGTAATTAGGATTATGTTGTTATTTTACATATTAAATCCATTAATTTAACAATTAATGTACCAAAAAAGTTTGTTTTTTACGCCCCTCCAATAAGTTTATTTGCTATCACACTTTTTAATAGTAAACTTCAGTATACTATCATATTTTCTCTTTATGTGAGCAGAATAAAACTTAATAATATTAAAAATTAAAGGCTGGTGCTTTTAGTAAACTTAAAATTCTGTGAAACTAGTATGCCATGCCAAGAAATGTAGAAAAGACTAGAATTTGACACTGCCAAAGGTATACGCCATTTTCTATCACTTGTGATACTACTACCAGCATCATTGCTATGATTTGCTTTGAGTTATGACCACAACTCAAAGCTTCAAAACTCCATTTTTTATAAAAGCACTGAGTCATGGCTATGGATTATTAGCCATATCTTACACTGTATTTCTTATATCTTCCACAAGATTAAAAGAGAGTGGGAATCTCTTGCTCCCTTACATGACTTGAAGGTAAGAGATGGAGCTATTAATCTCTTTATTTATTAATATTTATATTAATATATTATTCATTTAGATTATATAAATGTGTACTATCAAATTACATTACTATAGTATATTAAAGTTTATTTCTATTAATATTTATTCAATTATAAGTTATTGTGCAATTATAAAATGGTTAATGTTATTTTCACATTTATTTTCCATTAGCTCTTCTTTTTAGGACTACACATTTGCTCTACGTAAGTTACGCAGAACTTTATTTACATTTTAAAATTGTTGTAAGAAAGAGTAAAAATATTTTTACTGGAGAAAAATATCAGCTACATATAATTCAATACTATATTTATTTTCCCAAATCAAATCTAGTTGCTGCACATAGCAACACTGCCTGTCAGCTTCTGGAGTATACTCAGCTACTTCTTGAGGTAAAAGAGGGATAGCATTAAAAAAGGCGTAACTTAATTCTTTCTTTATGTAAGTTCTTTTTTCTAAGGAGGAAGTGGGCATGAAGAGCATATTTTTTTTATACACAGGTTTGTTACGTTTTTTAATTCTGAGGCCAAGTATAATATCATAGAACCATAGAGTAGTTTGAGTTGGAAGGGACCTTTAAAAGCCAACTAGTCCAGCTCCTCTGCAATGAACAGGCACACCTACAGAGAGATCAGGTTGCTCAGTCCCCTGTCCAGCCTGGCCTTGAATGTTTCCAGGGGCAGGGCATCCACTACCTCTCTGGGCAACCTGTTCCTGTGGCTGACTACCCTTACCACAAAAAACTTCCTTATATCCAATCTAAACCTCTGCTTTTTTTAGTTTGAAACCGTTTCCACTTATCCTATTACAGCAGACCCCGCTTAAGAGTTGTCCCCTTTTATCTTAGCCCCTCTTTAGATACTGAATGGCTGAATATGAATATGGGTCAAGCAATTGATTCTAGCGTGTCGAAGATTCACATTTGAAGCAAATTTTCAAAAAGATGAGTAAAACTTTCAGACAATTAAACACATTCATTTTTTTGTAGTACTTAGCACCGTTGAGGCTGTCAGGTCAGATTTTTCACAATAATTTAAACACATGACGTATTAAACTATTTGCCAACTTGACCATTCATTTCAACACCTATATAGGATTTCAACTGTTTAATAATTTGTCCCTTCAACTTTGTAAGTTCTTTCTCTTGGGGTTAAGAACTAAAGATAGGCCTGACTTTGAATGTTACTGCAGTTTAGCAGAATTTTTCTGAATCAAAGGAACTCAACTCCAGCAGTTTAGAGTTAACATTAGATTTTCATTCCATTCTCAGAGGCAGGACTAATCTTGTGCAGTTCCCCTGTCCCCTGAGCCATCAAGAGAGACTAATTTTAGCTGACATTGGATTCCTATTCATTTCTGACATTCTAGGAGAGTATTAAGACATTATTGACTATGAAAAATTACTTGTCTGCATAGCATACTGTGTACTGCAGCACTCACTACATACAAGTTATTTTGAGCAGTGACAATGATGGCCTGAAATGTACAAGACCTCAGAATTATTGATGTCATATACAGAATATCATTTTATAAATGTGGTTCATCTTGTTACTCAATTTGTCACATCTTTGCACAGAATTAAGAGTAGAATATTTGTCATATTACCTCATATCTCCATTGATATTTCTCAAATGACTTCACAAGCATAAAACCTTACAGACAATGCTGATAGCTTTTAAATACGTGGCTATCTTGCTAATGTCCACATCAAATTCACAGAAACAGATATTACTTTGTCTTCCATACTTAAACAAGGTGTATGCAAATCAAAAATCATAACTATGCCCTCATTTAAAAAACATGCTACAAAAGTATATTATCAGAAATGCATAATTAGAATTCAACATTTTCACCATTCTGCATGATTACTATGTGTTTTCCTTATATTTCTACTTGTTTGAGGGTTTGTGGAAGGTGAGAAGCCTTGAAATATTTAAATGATTATGATCACAAACTTTCAACAACCTAACAGGATATAAGATAAAAACCACTTGAAGCTCTTTTTTCTCACTAGCCTGAGTGATTATGTTGATTCCTTTTATGCACTCATTGCTATATTATTAAATAATATTAAAAACGTATTATTGGCAGTGCTCAGATAACTGCTTACATGTCTATTTATTCAACCCTACAACTGTTTATGTTAGAATTATGGACTTGGTTTTCTATTCAGACAGTTAGTTTGCTTGCTAGCTGAGTCTTGAAGCTATTTTAGTTTGAATTATATTAGAGACCAGCATACAAAAGGATTCTTTGTTCTCAGCCTATCCAACCAAATAGAAAGGGCTTCAGAGGCACCCATAGCTCGAGGGCCCAGTAAATTAGGTCTTGACTAGAAAAATAAAAGGAATAAAAATTATTGTATGGAAGAGGGTGGATTCAATTTGCTGTGTTCCACTAAGAGCAAAGAAACAATATTCTAAGTGTTTTAATTTACATACTTTTTTGGAAGAACATACTCTTAAATAAGGAATCTACACTAAGATTAAGGAAAAAGTCTGTTTTGTATTCTTCTGTAGAGCATTTTTCTGTGACAGAAAGGAGACAAAGAATCCAGACTAGAAATCTCCATGAAATTTGCTTTATCCTGGTGACTACCCACTTTTGTATCAGTCATGAAAGATGTTAAGGAGAGTGGCTTCAGAGAAACTAGATTTCACAAAGCCCTTAGCATTATTGATATATGCTTATGGCCGTACAACTGTACAGTCAGAGAAGAGGATTTATTTCCATGGGCTGTTTCAGGATAGAATGGTTTTCCTCTGTTCTTTCTCTGATGCTACTCTTTTTCAGAAGGCTGAAAATTAATTTCCAGTGAGAACATCTGTTAAAGAAATCACTGAAAAATAACCTTAGATGGTCTTTGCCATGAAAACCCTGATATCACTACAATGTTACTTTTTGACTATTCTTTTTCTACTGATCTTATTATGAAATTTATATTTTTTACAGAATAGAACACATTTTGTTTGTTTCCTGTGGATGCCTTGTAAGCTACATCATTTTCCCTCCTATTTACGTTTATGTAGCTGATAAATTAGATTCATATACAATTTTTACAGGATTTGTTACACAAAACATTATTATCCTGTTTTAATAGAAGCTGTATACAGTGGTTTGTGGACAATTAAATGGATTAACACTTAATATTACAGTGAGACACAGGATGTGATTTTAATCATACCTATGTAGGTCTATTTTCAAATTATTCTATGCTATTTTAGAGGCTTCTCCTTCAGAGTGGCATTTTTCACTTGTTCAGAGTTAATTTGCAAGTAGGATATTGTTCTTTAATTCCAGTTAGTAATGCTTCAATTTCTACTTTCTTCCATTCACTCTTCCCTGGGGTGAGAATCCATTTTTTTGTTATATTTCAGACGTCATTAAAAAGGCATCTTGTTTAGATCACTCTGAAGTTCTGTAAAAGATCAGATCTTTGCATCTGATTTTATATATTTGAAAAAAAAAAAAAAAAAAGCAGGAAGAATTATGTTTTACTGGAAATATTAAAGAATTATTAGTATACAGAAAATATATCAAAGACTATTTTAGATTCATCTGTATTTTATCCGTGCATCTTTAAACCAGTGTAAGTCGCTTAAGATTTTATATACCTGTTGAATTCATTAATGTAGCAAGCTAAAAGCTCATACTTTAATGCTTCATGCAGTGTTCCTTCAAACCAGGAGACAATTGTTTCTAATTTAAGAATCTATGTCAGAAGCTATCAGAATTATAGATAGCTTTTCATTAGAACAATGAGCTAGTCCTTTCTTTTTCTACAATGACAAAGACCAACGCTTTTTTCTTAAAAATCTTAATGCCTTTCTTCTTCACTGTTCACATTTAGTATTTATGACCAAAAATTTTGAACAATCAGCAGTGAAACGACAACAGAAACAATAACAAAACAGAGAAAGAATGTTAATAATTTAGATAAATCAAACATTGTCAAATTACAGGTTTTTAAGATTCCGTCAAATAAATATTTGTGTTGTTTAACTTCAGGAGTAACAGGAATGTAGATCTGATCTCAGATGTGGATGTCTACAACACAGTAGCTATATTTCAAACAGGGGAATTTAAAATGCATGTCTTAGACCATTGAGTTTTAAATCTTGTAAGATACCAGCGCTAATTAAATGGTTATGATATACATACGTAAAGATGAGAGCGTAAGAAACACACAGAATGAATGTGCTGAAGTTCAATTCCCTTCATCACCAGAATGATTTGTTTGCTGGATGGTAGGAATGACAACTATGATACTTCATTTCAATAACTTTTTGATGGGACTAAATATGGAAATACATTCTAGAAGAGTCTAATATAAAATATGTGAGTTATCAGTTACAAAAATTACAAAGTAAATATCAAGCATTCGTTATAGGTGTTTGGGCCATAGATGTGCATACCTACAGGCTCCAAATAACCTGACCAGCCTCATCTACATTCTCCATCCATACACTCTTTCAGAAAGTGGCCTAAGTTTTGCAGATAGGCTCAGACCTTCGACCCCTGTCTGATCTCCAAGGTGAGAATGCTGTGTCATGCCATCTACATTTTTAAATTTTTGGCTTGAGTTTGGATATCCCTTCTAATTACAGTCATGCCTGGTGGTTCCTGGACTATGCTCATCATGCACAGGTACTGTGGGACTGTGCCCCCCATCAGTGAGGTCTTGCCTTCTTGTGCATAACAACCTCAAGCTGGTTGCTCTTGGATGACAACTGCAGTTCTTGAGTGGAATTTATCCTGAGCTCATTTCCACTTACCACAGCACTGAAAACATGCCAAAGTTAGGCATGCTCCTGGAATAATGGAAAAGTTATGAATACTTGGGAGATATTAGTTGGAGAAGAGAATGAAATCCAGAAATAATAATTAGGTCAGGGTCTGAACTACAAGGTAGTCAAGAAAGCTGAATTCTTCCCTGGAGGCAATGAATGGCTCTCTTCTTGTAACAAATAAATAAAAATAAAAATAAAAATTAGCTTAATCTTAATCCTGCTTTGCACTGCATAGCATTTGTTGTAAATTGCAAACTTTAGTGGTGCAGAGGGGAAATTCTGGAGTCACTGCAGAGCATCAACTTGAAGAGTTTTAGAATGATACCTGTCCATTTTAATCAAGCCGCTTTGAACCAAAAACATTAACATACAGTGTTCAAAAAATTTTGTATAATTTTATGAAGAAAAATAACAGTTTCTCACCCTTTTTTGGCTTTGGACAACTCTTCTGAGATGTGCAGAAAGACGTCTCAAATTTAGTGCAAAATTTTTATTTTAAGCACATGAGTGGATAATGGCTTCTCTGCAAAACCCTAAACAGACAGTTTCAAAGTAAATTCAGTCTAAGAAACAAAAAATATGTTTCAGTGGTAAGCCAACATGGATTGTGAAAGCATCACAGATCTTTTTGGCTGTGTAATATTTTCTGCTCGTTCTTCTTGATACATCTGGAATAATGACCTTTACATTACTTTCTTAACAATAAGAAAGCCTGTGCTGATATGTTGTATTGAATTGTCAGTGTTGCATTAAATAATATCTTAGAAATGAATTGATGATCTAGAGGCTGCTTATGACTCTGGTATTCTGCAATTCCAGAGGTCAATTCTATGGCATCAAGAACTCGAAGTACATAGTAATCAAACTATATACACTGACTGTGGCAAGTTCGTTTCTTTAATGTTTCTCTAACAATTTAGCACAGGCCAATTCTGTGATACCATACTTCCTAGTTTGCTTCTCCAGAATGTCAGTGATTTGAAAGAAACAAATTTAGAAATAATATACTGTAGCATTTTCACATTCCTTCTGTATGTGGTGAAAGTCTGATCAAGCAAACAAACAAACAAATGAAAAATACTTGATATGGAAATATTTGGGTTTATGGCCTAAGCATGATCATCAAAATTTGGCCAATTCTATAACTGCTTCATCTCATCAGAGAGAAAAAAAATGTCCTACCAAAGTGTAATTTTCCAGTTTTCTTCCCTCTTTTACTGTCATATTTATCTTATGCTTGCATTTTGTAAGCATACACATTTAACTGAAAGTAAACACAGATAACCAAAACAAAAACACAACAAACTGAAAGTAAATAATATATCAAACACTCCCTTGTTTCCTTTTCAAAATGCATACAGTCTTAGCCTCATTTTTAGCAAAATAAAAATACTCACAGACAGAATAAAAGTAATCTCTCTAGATCTATCTAACCTACACAGTCCTCCCCTAAGTATGGCGACAGAATCTCTTAAAACATCAAAGATCTAATGTACTTGAAAAGTGAACCTCAACAGATGAAATAAATCTAAACAGTTCTTTTGAATCTAAATATTTGTACTGTGGGCAATGTCTTGTACTGGGAGTTGTAAGTTAACCCTTGATACAGGAAAGCATCACAGTCCAATTTCTGATCCTTGTGAACATTTATCACTCCTTGCCTGAATTGCCATTTTGTACTACCAGCATAATTACATGGAAATAATCTTTTATTCAGCCTTCTGACATTTATTATTCTCAGAGCATCATGCTCAAGCTGAGACTCTCTTTGTCACGGCAATGATGTATCTATTATGATTTACAGAGCACATACACTTATGAACATAATGTTTGGTGCCTTTTTATGTTATCATCTTTAAGTATCTGGAAGACTTTGATTAAACAAGATAGGTAAGTTTGACACACTTGTCAATGTCCAATGTATAACAGAT
Organism: Alectoris magna; assembly: GCA_030625065.1. Taxonomy (NCBI): domain Eukaryota; kingdom Metazoa; phylum Chordata; class Aves; order Galliformes; family Phasianidae; genus Alectoris; species Alectoris magna. The sequence continues at coordinate 72,383,212 of CM060561.1, read as the reverse complement.
ATATCTATATCAGATATAATGAGCTAGACCTTTAGATTAATAACACAGATTTTTTTATCTAACCCTTCAGATGTTCTCTTTAGCAAACTTAGCTACTGTGACTGAGTGGATTTGCAAAAGTTTCGACCCATCAGAATTGCAACAAGGAGAGGAAAAGAGGAATTCTTCTGATTTACTCTTCCAGATACTTTGGTTGGACACTTGGATATATTCTACGAACTTGCAAAACTGAGGCCTCTGATTTTTTTGTCCTAAAGACAGCTACAACATCTGGTAAATCTACATTTAAAATGCTACCTATCATGATTTGTACAATATTTTCATATTTTACATTACAGCATTTCTGTCATTATTAAAATGGTTATTTAAAAATATTTGAAGTTAAGTATTTGAAGTCTGTTATATGAGTGCTGCTCAGAAAATGGTGCCTCCTAGTTTACTACATTGGTCCACAACTTCAGAGGCCTCATTAAGAAACTCAAGAAGCAGGTAACTTTCAATCTGTCCTGTGCTTAAGTAAACATTTTCAAGATAAATAAAATCAATGCTGAAAACAATTTCAGGATACTTAAATCAGAAAAGTAGAAGCTGAATAATTTTCCCATGATATATGTTTAATTGATAATTCTTCAGAATAATTCAAATGCATAATTAAAGTCAGATGAGGCAGGATAGTTTTTAAGATGCCCAGAAAAGCATCTAGTTGAAGGATCATTAAATAATAGACAGCATAGAATACCATTACAAATTAATATATCATGATCCTGTTCCTTATGGTTAACATCTATTATCTACTCACTGCATAAATATTATGAAACAGCATTGCTTTTGGGTGTTGAAAAGTTACTAGTCCTGTCAGATGGTTCCTATCAGAAATTATCTGATATGTATTAAAATTTGGAAAGGTTTTTCATTATTTCAACAAACATAATTGAAACAAACAAGTTTTGTTTCATTTCTAATACATTTATTTAATGATTAATAATGAATTGTCGATTTCTGCATTCAAATTGTATAATATACAGGAAAGCAGCTGCTTTAGAAAACTGTACTTATATGTGCATACAGTAAAGTCTCATCAAAATCATGTGTAAAAGGACATATTTTACAGAACCACAGTTTGGTTGAGGTTGGAAGGAGCCTCTGGAGATCACCTGGCCCAATCTTCTGCTGAAGCAGGCTGCCCAGGACCATGTCCATGACTTTCAAAAATCTCCAGTGAGGAAACTCCATAATCTTTCTGGCAACCTGAGGCAGTGCTTCATCACCCTTACAGTAAATATGTGTTTCCCAGCATTCGGAAGGAATTTCTTGTGTTCCAGTTTGTGCCCACTGTCTCTTGCCCTAATATAGTGCACTACCAAAGAGAGTACCTCCTTCCTGTTTCCTCCCACCCTTCAAGTATTTATATGCATGGATGAGATGCCCCCCAAGACTTCTCTTCATCAGTCTGAGCAGTCCCAGACGCCCCATGCTTCTTCTCACAGAAGAGATGTGCCATTCACTGCATCATACTTGTGACAGTTCACTGGACACTCTCCGTTATGTCTATGTCTTCCTTTTATTAGAGGACTCAGAACTGGACACAGTACTCCAGGCCTCACCAGTGCTGAATAGAGTAATAGTAGCTACTTAAGTAATTAGAAATTATTTATTGATAAAATTATACACTTTTTTTGTGCTATTCCTATGATGCTACCTTTTACTATTCTTTACTGCATTCCTGGCATACTGCATCTAAGTCAAACTGTTCTTTAAGTGTAATGTCAACATAATCATTATTTTCAATACAAAACGTCTAAGAAAAGTGCAGAGAAAATCAAATATATATATATATGTATATATATATATATATATTTTTTTTTTTTAACGCATATCCAAGTTTTATATGCCTTTCAAAAGTACTAAGTAATTGCTGAATTTCTTTTGAAAATCCAAATATATTTTCACATAACGCTTGCAGTGTTTAAAGCTTCCCTGCAAGAGGCTCAAAAACACTTACCTTCATTAAGATACCCTCACTGAGGACTGGGTAATCTAATGCCTTTTGGCAGAAAGTCGAACATCATAATTTTTTTTAAAAAGTGAGACTTAAAAGAAACAGTAAAAAGATCGTGCTGTAAGTTTAAAAGAAAATAAATTGCAAGTTAAAAATCCTCACACAATTTTACTTCTGCTCCTCAGGGCACATACTGTCATTTTCCACAGTATTGTTATATCTTTGTGCAGTCATCTACATGGATACAAAAGTGATGGAAAAGCTCATCATACTGATGAGGTTGTATTTTTTGCTGCTGTGTTGACCAAGTTATTTTTATCTTCCTCTGCATCATCATGTGTCATCTGTTTCCCAGGCTCATCAAAGCATATTCACCTAAAAAAGTTATCTGCCATCCTACAGACATGAGGATTACTGATACACTTGATTGTTCCTGCCCTCCTCCTCTTCTTGTGATCTTTTACACTAAAGATCTTAATTTCTAAGGCACTGAAGTGCTTTGTGACACAGTGCATGTCAGTGTGGCCCTTTCTAGATGATATATTTATTAAATGGCTCACTGCAATCACAGCTGAGTGGATCTCATGGGTCAGAAGGTCTTTTTGAGCTGTACAGTCCTAAAAGTAAATGTGATTACATAAGGTGGGAAGTAGTAAAAGATATTTAATTACTAAATCACAGAGGTTATTATTCATGAGGCAGTGATGCATCATGAATAAGGCAAAGGAGCACACTGCTTTTATCCTCTCTTTCAAGTGAGCAAGGACATCTGCATCATTCCTCTGCTGGCTGTTTATGCCATCAGTAGGGACTGATCTTGTGAGTGGAGTACAAATTAGATTTTTGCTTACTGTTTAGAGCAAGACTAGGTTCTAAAATATATTGCCTTACTTCTTGTTGAAACAGGTATTTGCATTTTTCTTAAGGGTTTTTTTGTTTGTTTGTTTGTTTTTTTTTTTTTGAGAATGATATTTTGTGTGTATTAAAAGTACAGTGTTCTGCTGATTGTTTTTCATTTAGACTATTCCCACTTTGCTGAGGTTTCAGGCTAACAACTGCCTAGGACTTGGCTTGGAATTATGTTAGTTGAATGAGACATGGAAGACTACTGAACCTGGGAAACTTCTGGATGTAACAGAATGGATGTCTGAGAATCCAATGAAAGCTACAAAAGTGCCACAAAGGAACGCTTTAACAGGTGATTCAGGTGTAGATATGTAAGAAACAGTCAAACTTCATTGATGGTGAGTACAGGGGACCTTTGGGGAGAGGAATCTTGCATAGACCTTGGAAATCTAGAAAACCATATAAGCAATACCATATACAGTTGAAATCTCCTGAATAACACTACCAGAAGTAAAAATTAAGGCAAGGGTGTATCAAAACCAGGATTAATAGGGGAAAACTAATTGGGGGCAGGTTGTTTATTTGGTAAGGTGATAAATGGTGGGGGGAAATGGTTGAAGAAAAAGAGAACAGAAAGCAGCTGTGGACCTGATTGGAGCTATCTACGTAGACCAACCAGACTGTCTTGGTTCTTAATTACCACAGATGGGTAGAATGGCAAAGCAGAACTGTTTTCACCCCACAGAATGTTCTGAACTTTCATCTACCCTTAGCTGTACACAAGTGGTCCAGCTGCCTTCACACGCTAGCAGAGGAATCCCTGGGATGGACAGACTAAGCCTCCTAGGGCATTTTGCCAGTACTCCCTTTGGGCTGCATGACACCAGCATCTTCCTCTCAGCTTCCCAGCACACTGCCAGTCTGGCTGTAAGAGACACATGGTTAAAAGCCTGGAACAAGATATAGGGGAGAGGTTTTATCCTATGGCCTTCAAGCTGTTTCAGACAGGAACACTTTTCAAGGTAAGAAGATATTCACACCTTCACAGTTCCTAGTGAGCCAGAATAGGAGGGCAGAAAATCGACATGAAATTATGTATCAAAACCAGTTTTCTACATGCTTTTTGATACTTTGTATTTAAAGTACAATGAATAATTTTCTAGCTTCACAAAGAAGTTTCAGAAGCCCTCAACAGTGTCACTGAGTTTCAGACTACTTGGGCTAGGATGGTATGATAGAAAAGTATCATTTCAGGCTAGCTCTGCCTTTGTGCTCTACCCAGTCCTACTCTACAGGACGCTGCCAAGAAAGTCTACTGAGTCGGGTTGTCTTTTGGCCTGGTTCTGTAGAGGCAGTTGCAAATGCAAGGGAAGCCAGGCCTTCACATTCACGTGAAGCTCTGGTATATTTTAGAGTAGTCTATGCATTGAGCAGATTCGGGGATTTGGAGATTAGCTCTTTTATTTCTTATTCCTTGCAGACTTCTCATTTTCTGCCTAATGATACATTACAGGGAAAGCATCATGAAGCATTTCTCCCTTGGTAATCTGCTAAGGAATTATCCAAATGTCAAGCTGGTCTGGGCCACTACAGAAGATTTATGATAACAAACCAGAAAAATGAGGTAACTTTGAGGGAAAAACTGTGTTAAAATTACTTAACCAGAAATTTGAAGATGGAGTTAAATAAGAACTGGTCTTATGGAAATGTGTTGAAAATACCAGCTTACAGATTCTGAAAATAATTAATGGCTTATTCCAGTAAACTACACTTGAGGCAAACACTTAGAAAAAAATTGCTGTCTCACTTGTCCGCTAATGAAAGCAAGTATCAAGGTAAATTAGATCTGTAAAACAGATTTGTATGTGTGTTTTTCCAGTGTAATGACCAAATGCAGCTGTGCTGCTTTTAATCTGACTGCCCTGAAACCACCGCAGGTAACACAGTTAGATATAAGCAGGACTGGTATAGGTCGTGTCTTACCTGAGGTCAGTGAAGCTTGACTGTCCTTCTCCAGTGCCAGATGTCAAAACAGGAAAACATTTTATGAACAGGTGAAGGTAAAATACAATAAACTGCTCACATATTAGCAGAATCAGGGACAAGGACATGACATGATTTCTGAAGTGAGGAATATTTTTATGTAGAGATAATACCCTGCTTTTTAATGCTGATGCCAAGTACCATTTCTGCAGTGTCCTTTATGGTTGCCTGAGTATGAAATGAACATATTCAATTTTCAGCAGTCTCATTCAGGCCATGAGGATCTCGATAACACACTACTGATTAATTAAGTTCAGAAATAAGGTATAATTCTCTGAGCAATTATTTAATTTCTGCCCACACAAACTAACTTTAGCTAACCTTCCACATGTTTTCTTATAAAGTTAGCTGTGCTTCAGATAAACGATGGTCATGTATGCTCTGCATGGCTTTTTCATTTCACTCCCCACATACTAAAATAGAGTTTAAATAACACCGGATCTGTCTTCACAGAATATATCTGGTAGAACTTGTGCATAAGTACATGTCATACACCTAGTATAGAGACAATTCTGTCAAATACCAGTTGACGTCTTTGGTGCGTGTTTTAGATAAAAGGATTTCAGTGATTCAATTAATACATGGAATCATTTCTTCTCAACTATTCTTTCACGTTTAATTTTTCACCCCTACACATTTACTTAAAATGTATACAGTATATTTTAACAGGGTTTCTTTGGAAAAACGGGAAGTAATAGAACACATTGAAAACACATGTAATACCTCAGCCATATACAAGAAGTGAAACCTTTACAAATGCTGTTCTAATTACATGATCAAGGGATACGGATATTCATGTATTTTCAGTATTCCTGCCCAATAAGCAATCATTCTTAGTAGTAATCAGTCTGCTCCTCATGCTTCTAGCTTCTTTTAAGCAAGAAAACTTTATTCTTTTTTTTTCCTTTTTTTTTTTTTTTTTTTTTTTTTTTTTTAAATAATGGGAGAATATTTAAGATTATAAGAAAGTAAAATGCAAATTCCATCTCCTTCCTTTGTAAATACTTTCTTTACTTGGAGCACAGGTACACAGGTACCAAATACCCACATATCAGTCCTTGAAGACAGATAAAAACTTCAATGATGTTTATAATTTCTTGATTGGTTTTATTTGTTTGCTTGTTGAGTAAAAGATTGTCTTTTACCTATTTTTTCTCTAGTTTGGTTTTAAGAAAATATTTATGCCATGTTTTCCAAGGACAAACTTATGTCATACACTCTTCAAGGGCCACAGCGCCAACACTTCTATTTATGCTGGTGATTAAACAGCAATTTTTAAGTAATTTTTTTTTAATGTTATTTGGTTGTCTCAGTGAGCAAATTGTAAAATATAGTCTTAGTTTCCTCTTCTATGTTCGTTCCTATTTATGTTGTCTTGTTTATTGATTTCTCAAATTGAGAAAATTCTGCAAGGCATTTGCCAATTAATAAGGATTTCTATTTATTTATTTGTTTGTTTGTTTTAAGGAGGGTTCCTACAAGGAAACGTATAATATCAAGAGTTACAGGAAGTCCGGAGAAGCCATTAATTTGCCTCTCACTAAACTGAGCGTAACATAGTATTCAGCTCTTCACAGGGGATCGTTTGCAATTCAGAGTGTAGAATATCAAGTTTTTGTTGTTGTTGAACATTTTATATTTTCCTGGTAAATAAATAGCTTCCAGAAGGTAGTCTTTTCTTGGGTTATTTTCTAATCAGGATGATTTAGAATTATCTAAAGCAACTACATACTCCTCTGGAGTCTGGAAATTATCCCAAATGAACTTTTTCTTAAGGTTTCCAATCAATCAGAATACTAAGGCAGGTCTTAGGACATCTAGGGAGCATTTTCTCTGTATCAGGTGGAATAGTGAGTCAGAAAACAAGATACTTTAAGGGAAAAAAAAACAAACAACAGCAACAACAAAAAACAATTTGATGCCTCAACTCTTTCACACAAAAGGCTATTTAGCAATTAGCATTCCAATTCTTTTTCACTATTGTCAACAGATTCTTCAAACCTATTGTCAATAGGTTTTAAAATGTATGAGACAACTTGAATGAAACTTTTATTCAGCATGTACAAAATGAATTAACTCTTCAATTTTTCTTTTCATAATTTATCTTTTCTAAGCCGTTTAATTATTTTGTCATCTCTTTGGAATTCTCCATTAATTGATGCAAAGATTTTGATGAGATGTGTCAATCTGTAGGTTTCTACATTTTTTCCTTCCTCTTCAATAAATTTGCATGAATTCAGAGCAAATTTGAAACCTCATCTCCAGAATGGTAACATTAACTAACATCTCAAAACTTAGAACCCTTAAAGATCCCTTGTTTTGTCATCAAAACTAACTGAGGAAGGAGAGGGCAGCTGGGTGAACAGTAATTCTTTGAAATTGTTCTTTTAAAAAAACCTTCAATTTTTCAAAAGAACTCAAGAAACTTCATATATTTTTCTATTACTGTAGAAAATACAGAGAAAAGTATAAAAAAAATTTAATACTAACTGCACTGTAATTCACAAGTTTTTAATTTGACTGCCCATGGGCATTTTTATGAAAAAGGTGCCAGAAAGTGCCAATGCTTTAAAGAGATGTTTAACTTTAAACAAATAAAATTTTCTATGGAGAAGAGTACAACTGTAATAATAAAAAATCTTTTATGCATGTATATATATATATGTTTTTTATTGTTGATAAAAGTGGATACATGCAGAAATATATATATAGAAGTCACGGAGAGGAGGAACTTCAAAAACATGGAAGGTATTTCATCAATTGACACAGAAAGATGGGGAACAGTACATAAAACTGTAAATGTCATTTCTCTTGGTTACGTTTCTTTTAAAAGAAACCACAAATACAGTTCTCCAAATATTTTAACTACGACAAGTTGAAAAGGACAACTAACAGAAAGGCTTGCACCCTAAAATTTGATAAAGTCTCGGTGGTTTTGACAAATTTCTCCAGTCTAAGCTGCTTGCATGCACAACTGAGATAGAAAGCTAACAAAAACTGTATATTAAAAATCTATATCTTGATATTTATACTGTATGTTAATATTGTTACTTAACATTATGGCTGATTATTCTCACATAGGATTCCAGTGGGTTCTTGTTTTACTCCAGACTCAAATATAGCAATTGCTCTCCTTCTTACATTATTTCCCTGCTATTTGTGTGTATGTGTGTCTGTGATTTATTAGATGGGAAAAGTGATATTTCTCTGCATATTATCAGCTGCGGATTTCAGAACAAAATTCCAAATGCAAGGAGTTAAACAGAAGGAAGCATCATCTATTGGCCAAAGCAGGTAACAGTGTAATAGAGGAGAGTTTAAAAACAGAAAGAATTCTGCAGGATGGATATCACTTAACATATAAAATCTAAACTATTGTAGAAATAAATCAATCATTCTTTGGAGCATCCCACCTTTCCCCTTGAGATGTGCAAGGTAAGAACTGGTGTTTTTGTAAAGGTCAGTGAGATGTATCCAATTCTAAATCAGTGAATGTACCGATCATGAAATTTAGTTGGCTTTGCTGCATTTGAGGTTGCCAAACTGAGTAGTATTTGTATACCACGTTACAGTTTTTGATCACTATGGTTGCCAGGGCAACTTAGCTCAAGTTTTATCAATATGAACTCAAATAATTGAACTGAGCTCACAACACATTCTTATACTTCAAAGCAAATAACGGGGCATGCTGGAACAGGACCTCGGGGTACACCCACTGAACAGGAGTAAAGGCTATGGAAGCAGTGGCTGTGAATCTCGGTACCTGCTGTCAGTAAAGTACTGTGATGCCTTCTCTTGCACACTGCACTTCACTGCAGGATAAATACAGTGTTTCTGAAGCCTTGCAAATGCTGTAGGGGCCAGCTGCGGAGTTATCTGTTGTTCCATCTCACTGTTACATCCTTGCTCTTAAATGTAAGGTTGATTTAATGTAATTTTTGCGAAATCTAATTTACATAATTAGCTCTAATTATCTAATAACTAGGTGCATAAATTCAGTGTAGAAGAAAGAAAAGCATGGCTAAACATTTATAATGTTTTCTGTCTGTGGAAAGGTACAAGTGAGTTTTCAAGGCAAAAGGAGAAGAATTCAGTGCAGTTAATTAATGAGTTAGAACTAAATGTATGCAGGTAAGAATCATATCTCTAACAATTAAAAATGCTTTGGTCCTGCAATGGTAGAATATAGAATATAGAATATAGAATATAGAATAGAATAGAATAGAATAGAATAGAATAGAATAGAATAGAATAGAATAGAATAGAATAGAATAGAATAGAAGAATATAAGGGGGAATGGTTTTAAAATAAGATGGGGGTGGCTTAGGTTAGATATTAGAAGAAAGTTTTTCACACAGAGTGTGGTGATGCACTGGAACTGGTTGCCCAAGGAGGTTGTGGATGCCCCATCCCTGGAGGCATTCAAGGCTAGGCTGGATGTGGCTCTAGGCAGCCTGGTCTGGTGGTTGGCAACACTGCACGTAGCAGGGGAGTTGAAACTAGATGGTTGTTGTGGTCCTTTTCAACCTAGGCCATCCTATGATTCTACAATTCTATGACTATGTTGTAAAGACTCTTGGAAAAGCTGAAGAAAAGAGATTGTGAAGTATTTGCCTTGGGAAGGTAAGGTTTCCGGGTATGAAGTGATGTGTACTTCAAGGCTTAGGTTGTGCCTACTTCTGAGCGCACTCCACTGTTTGGGAGCAGCTGTTCAGGAGAAAGAACTGCATACCAGTTACACGGAACAGCTTCCATACAGTGTTAAGTTCTGTCCTCTGAATTAAAATGGAACAACTTTATATGACTCAGTAAGAGTAAATGTGAATCACTGGAAGTAGTGAAAATGCCTACAGACTTTTTTTTTTTTTTTCCTGAAATTTGTCTCCTTTCTTTAATGAAAAATAAAAATATGTAATACTTTGAAACAACACGATGAATAGTACAAAGAAGAAAAGGCAGAAAAGAGTAAATTCCTTTGTCACTTATTTTAGAAAAGAGTGTGTATAATTTAGCACTACTGCATGTAATTCAGTGAAATAACTCCTTGTCACAAAATGTCACTGGGACGAAGTGTTTAACAGAAATAGAAAGGGAATTTGGTGTTTTCATGCTTGGTGTGTATTTTTGTAGTTAAATTCTGTGCAGAGTTAAAAAGCAGAAATATCTTCAGCACCAAAGATACTTTAATCATGTATTAATTTTTCCAGACTCCTTTTATTTTTTCTGGATAATTTCACAAACACCGTTTTACTAGATTATGGTTGGTAGTACAGTTAATTAGTAATGATTGACAACCACTCCTCTGATTTGTTAATTTCTTTCTGATAATGTGAAATCATATCATTCCCTCCAACAATGTAATTGCACATTACATTTTTCTACAACAGCCATGTGAAACAAATCTGTTCTAGTATAAATGTTTTACACTGTCCCAAATTCTGGAAGTATTTTTAACACACCAGTATAATTTTTTTCTAATCAAATCTGTCAGAAATGAGAATGAATTATTCACTTTTACAGAGGAATAAATGAATACTCCTAAATTATGGTTTTGAAATAAATTTAAGAAGAGAAGTTCTGAAAAGAAATAAGCAAAGAAAATTCCATGAGTTGTATTGTTGAAAAAGAAAAGAAAAAAAAAATCCCATAGGAAAAGCAATTAAACAAACAAAAAACCTTTAATTTCTGATTTTCCAGTTTATTCAAATGTATGGAAGATGCAGATATAAAGATCGTGCTAGAACTGTGAAGCATAGCTGTGTCTAGGATAGTACCTTCTGGAAGTTTTCTTTTCCTTTTTGACAAATGTCTAAGCAGCTCTGGTCTAACCTTGCTCTTTAGTACGGATTCAACCTGATGTTGTACTGGAATTCAATTTCTGTGAAACACGGATAATAGCATGTAGCTGTTGCATAAAGATGCTATGAGAATTAATTAGTGCATAAAAAGCTCATTGCAAAAATCAATATTTTTTTTTTAAGAAATAATTTTAAATGAGAGAAAATGCTGCCACAAACTCATCAATAGGAATTGATGACACAGGAAAACAATAGGAATTCTGCATTAGATTCTAGATCAAGCACAGAGGAAATTAAGTAGGCTCCTTTGTGACCACCAAAAGCAGTACAATTAAGCCTTTTGATTTATTTTCTTTTGTATTCTGGGGGGGGGAAGACAAAGAGAATTTTTTTTGTATATAAGTGTTGGATTGTTCTACGTTCTCTTTCCCTCACTAAAACAATGTGATACAGACCAGAGGCGGCATGCGCCCTTACTAGAGGTTTGTATAAATATGCTATCAGTCAAACAGAAAGTGTAACCCTCTTGTGCTCAAAATGTATTCTTTCACTTAAGGGAACGTGAATTAATACCTTCAACTTCTATACAATATTTTCATGAAGCTTGTTGGGGCTTGATAGCTTTGAGTCCTTGGCTACAATTTCAATTCTAGTTGAAGCTCAAGAAGGTTTGAGCCAAAGGGACCTTGAAGATCATCCAGCACCTCTGCTGTGGTGCTGGTGGTGGTGGGGAAGGGTTCCTTCTGCTAGACCATGTTGCTCAATGTCTCATCTATTAAAATTTGATATCAAATTTGGTGTTGAGGATCCTGACTGACTGGCAGACAGATAACTAAGCATGGACAGTTTTATTATAGCATAATTTTTTTCTTCTTTGGAAAGCAGGATAAAAATAAACTCACATTATTATAACACCCAGTAGACTTTCAGTGTTACCCATCAGACAGCAGCCATAATTACAGTACTATACTCCTAAGGCTACTTGAAGGTATAATAATGGTTATAACAGTTATTCTTCTCTATCTACCTGTAAAATTGCAGTATGTCACTCATATCTAATAGCTGTTTAACAATTGTTATTATTGAATATGTGCTATGAACTGACAGTAACTGGAAGAAAACAAAAGGCAAGACAAAACAAGAACCTCAATATTCATTTAGGGCTATCTTCCATAAGATCTATTGGTACACAGCTCCGATTTACTCAGCTGGGAATATGACGAGCCCTTATAAGCTGTGTAGGTAAAGTTCAATCCAAAAGAATTGAACTCCTGCAGGAAAGCTCTCGTAAGACAAGTCATTTGAAATTATTTCATGATATGGTCTTTTGAGAATCAAGTAAATACTTGATTCTGAAGTACATGAGGAAAGCTGAGGCCTTTTTGTTATTCAATAGAATACAAAAAGTCATTAAAATAAACTACACTCCCCAAATGAATATTTATTCATATTCTGAAGTGGCTTACTTCAATGACTACAATTTTTAAAATTCATCTTCACTGCATTCCAATTGCTATTTTCAGTAAACAGATTGGCACTTATCTAGAGGCAGAAGAACATTTACCTGTAAAAATAACCCATTCCGGTGACATTATGAAACCTATAATGTATGCAGCATTCAGCAAGGGCAAATCACCTTTCTGGCAAATGCCAAACACTTAGCCTGATTTAATTATTTACTATGTGAAAAGAAAGGTCTGTGACAAGTCATGCAAATGTGGGTTTGTCTAGTGTTTTTGTCAGGGAACAGAAACCTCTGCTGGAAGTTCCAAACTAAACTGAGGTAATGCATCACTGTCATGAACATAACAATTCGGGTCCCCTCAGACCAACTACAGAGTTTATGTTAATGCAGCTTAGCCCTGAACTAATTTTTGGTTAAATACTGAGTAATGACAATTGAGTTTTCTCTCAGTTGTATCAAGTAGTGTGTCCATAAGCTGCAGAAGCACCAGGTCCTGTTCGTTATGCTTATCAAGGTACTCCTCCTGACATCAGTAGAATGTGTCCATGCCTGAGGTCATTTTCTTTTGTCTTTTTACTGTCAGGAATGGCAAAGATGAGCTTTGAAGACAGTAGTGGAGAGAAATAAAAATACACATATATTAAAAAAAGGATTATTTCATTAATCAATTTGTTAATTAGCTAAAATAGTGTTGACCATTTGTACTTACTAATTTTATATTGGATTATTTTTCGTTCATTAGCATTGCAATTATACCCCAGAATAGTGTAGGATTCAATGTCTGTATCATTTCTCTCATGTAACAGTCAGCAAGATGGAATATTAAACAATGTTATTTTACATCAGGGAAGAAGCCTTATTGTACCATAGCAAACCTCTCTGGGCAAAATCTACAAATGATGCAATACAGCCCAGCTGAGCTGACAGACAGGGTACAGACTCTTTTGCAGGTTCTGCTGTAATACAACAAGAGGAAATGATTTCAAACTGGAAGAGGGGAGATTTAGATTGGCTACAACAAGCCACCTTATGATAAGGGTGGTGAGGCACCGGGTAGCCCAGAGAGGAGGTGGATGCCCCATCCCAGGAGACACTCAAGGTCAGGCTGGACAGGGCTCTGAGCAACTTGATCTAGCTGTAGGCAATTCTTGTTCATTGCAGGGGAGCTGAGCTATATGGCCTTTAAGGGTTCCTTCCAACCCAGATGATTCCATGGCATCTGAAGCCTGCCGTTAATGTGTCATTAGACTGACTTGCCCAGTTACAGAGGCATTTTATGTTTTCCTATTTCTCATAATAACTTAGTTCAGTTTCTGAATGAATCTTCTGTTGAGTGCAAATACAAGATCCCAGACTCAAGAAATTTTTCATGACAACTTGTTTATTCTTTAAAAAAAACATATAATAAAAAAAATAATAATAATATTCTCCTGTGTGTATTTGCCATTTGCTCCAATGGCATCTTAGTGTTCTGTTTCTCTTAAAAGATCTTGAGGTGAGATTTTCTTTTTGATGAAGGACTGTTGGGAGCTTATAATTCTTATATCTTAAACCATCCCATGCTGAAAATATATACCCTTTGCATCACATGCCAGAAAGAAAACAATAAAACTGCCACAGCAGAATAGACTGCAAGGTAAGTAACTGTTTTCTAGTTCTTTAAGACAACTTGTAAAAAGAAAATGGGCAGTTTTTTAAAAACACAGTTGAAAGACTTGATGTATTTATTTTGAAACCTTGTGGAATTTTTTATATCTGTGAGTTCTGACCTGTTGATCTGCTTTCCATCTAGTGACACCATTTACACTCGTGCAGAGCACAATCAATGGTATAGAAAAGCCATATTTTTTCCATATTACAGTGATATTTTAAGTGACAGTATAGTCAAGGGAGAAGACTTCAGTAATAATAAAAATTTTAAACAAAAAAAAATGCAGTTTGGGGTGTTACAGCCTTGCCAAATTGATTTTTACCAGGGTTATTTGTTATATTTTACCATCAAAGGAGTTGTCATATCTGCAAAAACCTTCCTTTTTTTTCAACTAAATATTTTCAGCTGGATAAGCAAATAAACTTATTTGCATTTAGTATGCTGCTCTGAATTACTGTCCAGTATTTCCTATCCTACAGTTCTGGCAACTCTCTGCCCCATTTCCTCTGGCTTTTTGGTTTTAAACTAAATGTTTTTCAAACATATGAAAAATTCCCAGTTCTTTCCCTAGTCTAAACAGCATAGACTGTCATGTCTCAAATAAAAGAGGTTTCCAGAGGTTGTTTTAGTCCCAGATCTGTGGAAAGAATGGGGAAAAATAGGAGGGCATCCTTGTCTGATATTCCAGGAATTAAAGGAAGCATTTTGAGAAAGTTAGAATCATAGAATCATAGAATCATAGAACCACCAAGGTTGGAAAAGACCTACAAGATCATCCAGTACAACTGTTCACCTATCACCAATAACTTCCACTAAACCATGTCCCTCAACACAACATCCAATCGTTCCTTGAGCAACCCCAGGGTCAGTGACTCCACCACCTCCCTGGGCAGCCCTTTCCACTGCCTGACCACCCTTTCTGAGAAGTAATATTTCCTAATGTCCAGCCTGAATCTCCCCTGCCGCAGCTTGAAACCATTCCCTCTAGTCCTATCACTAATGACACAAGAGAAGAGGCCGACCCCCAGCTCACCACAACCTCCCTTCAGGAAGTTATAGAGAACAATAAGGTCTCCCCTGAGCCTCCTCTTCTCCAGGCTGAACATTCCCAACTCCTTCAGCCTCTCCTCATACGGTCTGTGCTCCAGACCTCTCACCAGCTTTGTTGCCCTTCTTTGAACACGTTCCTGGGCCTCAATGTCTTTCTTGCAGTGAGGGGCCCAAAACTGGACGCAGTACTCGAGGTGCGGCCTCACCAGTGCTGAGTGCAGGGGGACAATCACCTCTCTGCTCCTGCTGGCAACACTGTTTCTGATGCAAGCCAGGATGCCATTGGCCTTCTTGGCCACCTGGGCACATTGCTGGCTCATGTTCAGCCGAGCACCAATCAATACCCCCAGGTCCATTTCCTCTATACAGTCTTCCAGCCACTCCACCCCAAGCCTGTAGCGCTGCCTGGGGTTGTTGTAGCCAAAGTGCAGGACCCAGCATTTGGTCTTGTTGAACCTCATCCCATTGGCTTCAGCCCAGCTCTCCAGCCTGTCCAGATCCCTCTGTAGGGCCTTGCTACCCCCAGGCAGATCCACACTCCCAGCCAATTTGGGTAAGACGCTGGTCTTCGTCAACTTCTGCTCAGCGGAACATGAAAATAAACCCAATATCTCAGCCAGTCTGAACTGGAAGAAAAATCCCTCCTCATTGCAAAACCAGCAATTGACATTCCTCAGAGTATGTGTGTAGGATAAAGCTTACCTGAAAAGATTGCTCAGATACATGAGATCTGGAATACATATATATGCAGATATATATATACATATAACTGACAAGATTTATCTAGTATATGTTGAAAAATCATAAAAGACAGATAAACTTCCATATTAATGTTTGCAGCTTCACACTCCTGCAACCTATTTAGGTTGTGACAGGTGAACACACACTGTGACAGAAATCCAGATAAAAACATGCTAATTGGCTTTCCTTATGGAGAAAGTTAAAAAATAATAAATAAATAAATAAAAATCAGCTTCGGGCTACATAATTAACAACTTAACAAATCTAATTCAGAACTCAATAAATAATGAAAACAGTGGTCCCCTGGGGAGGAGCTGTGGGGAGGAAAAGGGAACTCAGTACATAGATCCGTGAAAATATGACAGAGACTGAATCTAAGATGGAGCCAGTACATGTGATTGACAAGTCAACAAGTTAGAATGGTGTCATGTTCCCCCAGACTATGGTGCTGGTCGTGGCTAGACTGGGTAGCTTTGATCATTCTTTAATAAGAAGCCTGAGAGTGTTGTAGAATAGAGATCTTGAAACAGAACTTCTTATCCACCTGCTAGAGCTTATTAATTGAAATTAATTGAAATTATGCCACATCACTAAATGATGCTGAATGTCATCTTAACACTGGCACTGTCTCTTCTGTGGTTACCTGGCTTCATAGATGGCCAAGATCTTTTGCTTCAGAAGAAAAGAGGAAAACTAAAATGGTTTTAAAAATCTTTCTTATATCTACAGTGAATTTCTATTTTCATATAAACTTCTACCAAAATCTTGTGTGTTGTTCTCCTACAAAGTAGCTGTCCTTGTGATCAAGTACCAAGAAATAATAACAAGCATTGAAAATCCTGTGGAGATGACATGAAATATCAAATATGCTTTATTCTTGTAATTATAAACCAGAGAATACACATGCTATTAACCATTTGTTGGTAGAGTTTACAGCTCTCTGCTGAAGCACAGCAGATACATGAAGCTCCAGAGAGGCTGTGTCTGCCAGTGCAGTGCCCCATCTCAACTTCATTTTCTCCATTTAGGAGTAAAATCTGGGTCCTAAAGCAAGTGGTGAAATAAGAAAAGAATATAATGCCAACTCAGGTACAAACTGTGTAACATAAAAGACAGAAAGAAGGAAAAAAGAATTATAGTAGGATATCTGATGTTGTTCTAACAGTCGCCCTTAGAGAGTTGTAAATTTCCTGTGAACTTCACAGAGAGAAGAACTGAAAGATTATTCATCTGAAACGAGCGAACGAATAAAAAACACAGCTGGAAGAATAAAAAAGAAAAGCATTCACTGTGCAATACCAATAAATTTATTAATGCTTGAAAAGGATTATAGCAGATGTTGTCAATACCATATTTGCACCTCACAAATAAAGTTAAGGGAGGTAGGACTGCTGGAAGCTTTGCAGGCGCCTAAATTAGGAAAGAAAACTGGTTTCGTTATAATAGAAGCTTTAGGCTTAAGACACTGCAGACAATCCCCATAAAACCACACAAAACCTGGACATTACTTATTCCAAGTGTTTGGTTTTGTTTAAATAACATTGTTCTAGTCCTATTGCTATTAAAGAAGTTGGACTGATGTGTAATAGCAAAAACGAAAACTATTTTTTGCCTGAACAAAAGGAAATCTAAGAAATAAGCAAAAACATTCAAAAGATGATGGGAAAACTGTGATTTACCAAATATTTTAAATATTTTAAATAAATGGACAATGCCTATCCATACACAGATGTATGAATACTGTCTTGTCCATACATTAATTGTTCAATAAGACAGATTTTCACCATCATGCATATGAATTTCAAAATGTGTTTTAGGACTGACAAAATGAATGTAACTTCTTTGGGATTAGAGTAAGCAAGCACTAACTTGTAGACCTGAATGAAATTTTCTTAAAAAGATGTCTGGAAGA
Source organism: Alectoris magna (assembly GCA_030625065.1). Taxonomy (NCBI): domain Eukaryota; kingdom Metazoa; phylum Chordata; class Aves; order Galliformes; family Phasianidae; genus Alectoris; species Alectoris magna. The sequence goes on along the minus strand of CM060561.1, from coordinate 72,365,707 downwards.
GTCTTTTAGAGTGTGTATGGTCATTTCACAGTCTGGAAAAAAAAAACAACAAAATGTAAGGATTTTTGGAATACTTTGAAAATACCTAAAGAAGTCGGGCTGGACACTTGAAACACAGACTTATTTAAGTAAGAAAAATGTAACAGAAGAATAATTTTAATTAAGAAAACTTGAAATGGTTGTAAATTGTATCACTTTTTAATAGCCATGAGTCACATTTTGGAAACGTATTCAAGCATATGTTCTATGAAAGCAGAAAGATGTGAATTATAGAATCACAGAATGGTTGGCAGGGATTTTTGGGCTCATCTGGTCCAAAACTCAGCTCCAGCAGGGACACCCTATGCATGTTGTCCAGGACAATGTTAAGGAGACTTTTGAAGATCTCCAAGGAGGAGACTCTACAGCCTCTTTGAGCAACTTGTGCCAGTGCTGTCACCTGCAAAATACAGATGTACTTCCTGGTGTTCAAAGGGAAACTATCTTTCAATTCACCAAAAAGAGCCTGAATCCAAACTCTCTGCATTCTCTGTTCAGGTATTTATACACACTGATTAGATCCCTCTTGAGCCTCTTCACCAGGTTGAACAACCCGAGCTCTCAGTATCTTTTCAGAGGAGAGGTGCTTCTGTCACTTGTTCTTCTTGATGGCCCCTTTGGAACTCTTTCTATTAGGTCCACCATGCAAGTCATGAAGTCATAGATAAACTGGGAAGAGTTCTGCCACTATAATCAATGTTTAGATCCTTGTAAATGTTAATAGAATACTGGGTTTGAAGTAAGCCATGCTGCTCATTATAGAATCAAAGAATCATCATTATGGTAGGAAAAGACCTCTAACATTATGTAGTCCATCTGTGTCCAACCTTGGAGCTTCCCTGGACCACACTGGCTGAAGAGGAACTATAATATAGTTAATTATAGAAGTAACAAAATATATATTTTAATATACATATATATTTTTTTTAAGAGTGCATAAAAAACATGAAACTAATTGGATATTTGCCCACATTCTTTGAAACTAATGTGTCAATCCAGTTTGATGGAAGTGGTTGCAACTACTAGTTAGTTCTCAAGGTGTTCATTAGAGATTTTTTTATAATTCCATTCTTTCTGTACTTTATCCCTTGAAAAGGGTTGTTCACAAGTATATGTACTGCCAAAAAGTGATTATGTTCATAAGGCATGATAATGAAGAGAGGGATATATTTCTCCGGTAAGAGAAATCTTATAAAAGTCTGGTACAGAGATGTGACCATTTTTTTCTTTGAGTTCAATGTCTAACTGCAGCTCTGTACATTCAGTTTGAAAATTCACAGGTGATGTATTCACACTGAATAAAAATGAAGTCACAAATATTCCAAAAAATTGATGACTTTTTCATAAATCTTAAAACTTATTGAAGTTTTTGAAAAAGAAGGCTGCTCAGCAGAGGGAAAATAAATCTTACTGAAGTAAGGGCAACGTCAAGTGGTAGTCTGAGTGAGTATCATATCTGTGTCTAGATTAAATATCTAGATAATGTGAATGAGGTTTGTCCCAAACCCATGTGCTAAAATTGGTTCAGATGATATCATTAGGAGTCACTGTGTCATGAATAAACATAAGACAGTTAGATTACAAAATCCTGAAGCTACCAAATCAAAAGGTCTACTGATGATTGATTTTAAGGAAAGAAATCACAAAATCAGAAAAGTCGCTAAAAAAAGGTTAAAGAGATTAATCATTCCCAGTAGAGAGTGTTTAAACTATCATATGGCATCTCCAAGTAAAAGAGTGTAGCCTATTAGGAAGGATCTGGCAGAATTCAACTGCCTTTCGTTAGAAAGGGAGATTCGTTAAAAACCTTAAGCAGTGTTGAAGGAATGATAATCACTAAGAGACTAGTTATATATAAAAGCACAAAATGGCACGGCCAAAGAAAGAGTTGGAGAAACAAGGTACAGATATCAAAATAAACAAATTCATAAATCTATTTTCAAACGTGAGGAATAAGCCTCCCAGGGTGTCTGTAACAAAAGGAAATGAATCAAGGCATGAAAAGAGCACAAGAGGAAAGGAGGCTGTAGGAGATATAGAAAAGCTATAGGTAAAACGAATAGTAAAATAAAATCTACAAGACTGATCGGTTATTACATTTGGGCTCTGGGGAAACTTGTGGATGAAACAGGTAAATCACAAACCTCTCCCTCAGACAGTATGGAGACAGAGGACTGATGCATGCCTAACATGGTACCAATTCTTTTGGAGGGCTGTAGGGGAATCCTAGGGCTGACCAGTATCTCAACATGTGCAGCAAGTTAACTAGTTGAAACTGTCTAAGAATAGAATTTATGTGCACCTAAAAGAGATGAAGATGACTGCGGGAAAGGGGACTAAAATGGGTAATGACATTTCTGATTTAGAGTAAACAAGTTGCTGAAATAATTAGTTTGCAGGATTACTGGAAGAATCTCTCATCTCTCACAGGCTTGCACTTGACTCCATGATTTTAACTTGGTCATCAGCAATCTTGAAAAAAAGCTGAGCAGTGAGGTGATAATACCTAGCAATATTACCAAGTCATTTGAGACAATATATATGAGCAATGTCTGTGAAAAATGCAAAAGTACTTCTTATTAGCTGCTGACAGGTGACAAAAATGGTGGAGAAATATACAGAAGAAAACATAAATCTATTACCTTTATGCTTTAATTCACTTTTTGATAAAGTAAACCATATGGAACTTGAATACAAAATTAACATCATCAACCAGTTTTAGAAAAAAAAACAGAAACCTTACAAACTCTCTAAATTACAGCTCCACATCAGAATGAGTATCTGCCAATTGTATCTCTGTGTCTACAGATATGCTTCCCTTGCAGGAGGTTTTCAGGTTTGGACCAAACAGACCAGATTGAAACATGATTTCTCTTCTATTAAATCAAATCTAGCTATGTAAATTTCTAGCTATCTTTTTTTTTTTTTTTTTTTTTTTTTTTTTTTTTTTTTTCTAGTTATATATGTGAATAATCCATCTGGTACCTTTTTAAAAAAATCCTACCTGTCTAGGCCAGCTTAAAAAGCCCCAGATCCCAGGCAAGTCCTACAAGCATGAGGGATGTGTGGATCTGCACCAGCAATGGTGTCAGCACAGAATCCAAGCTGCTGTCAGTCTCTTGGGCACAGCTCCATCAAAAATAGGCACCGCTGACTGAACAAGAAAATGGCATGAGAGCGAAGTCTTAGGGGAAGTCTTCGGATGAAAATGAGTGCCTCTTTTGCGATTTGTGACAACTCCTGGCCTCTGCAATGCCAGTGAGGGGAGCAGCTTCCTGACCTCAGCTCCCCCTAGCCCACCGCACAGCCTGGGGCCATGGATGTGACACTGGACTGCACCTGGCCCATCTGTGGGCACAGTTGAAACAATGTGGCCTACATGACCCTCTGTCTCCATCAGCTTTGCTATGGCTGTGTACTGTGGAGGGCAAGGAAGAAACTGAATTGCCCCTGTGCAGAGAGATGATCAAATACTTGGTGAGGTCAGCAGATGATTACTTGGAGTGTGCTGTCCCAGACATGCAGAACATACGGATAGCAGGCATCATCCTGCCTCAGTTTCAGAGAAGAACACCCAAGACCTGACCTCCTTCATTCTGCACCCTCTGCCACCTCAGGGAACAACAATCCTTTCCATCTTGTGTTGATTAGTACAGGCTGCGCGGAATGTAATGAAAGGACAGTATAAAAAAAAAACAAGCTGTCAAATCAAACGTATTGTCTCTAGTTCAAAGAGGGAAAAAAAATTATCATGTTTTTTTCTTTTCATAATTTGCTTTGCTTTAGTTTGCTCCACACACAAAATAATCCCTCCAATTTTAATGCCTATTTTCTGATAATGGGAATTATGAAATACAACTATATCACTCTATCACTTGAATTAGGAATAGAAAGGGGGGAAGGGGGAGAGAGAAAAAAGCCGGCCTATCTAGATATTAAAACTTCATATGTCTTTTCCTCTCCTAGTTTTCAGATGGCTCTGAGATCTCTCCCCAACCACGTTGCCCTTAGAAGTAAGTTGTCAGAAACAATTGGTCAAACCATCCATCCATCCATCCATCCATCCATCCATCCATCCATCCATCCATCCATCCATCCATCCATCCATCCATTATTATTGCCTAATTTTCCAGCTTCCCTTTGACAATTGTTTCTTTTCAATTTATGATACTCCATAAATTGAGTAAAACAAAACCAAATGTCTGGTTAGTATAAAATACATTAGGGAATTTTCAAAAATAATATTTATTATTTAAGATTTAGAATCATAGAATCATAGCATGGCTTGAGCCAGACCTCAAGGATCATCAAGCTCCAAACCCCTGGCCACAGGCAGCGCTATCAAGCTGCAGATCTGGTACAAGACCAAACCCATTTTACTGGGTTACTTTTATTTAAAGGGTATAGGTGATATTTTTTACTAATTATTATAAACTTTACATAGTGTTAAGAATGAGTAATGACATAGGATGTGTCTGTTGGCTGGACAGCTGCAGATAGACAGTTACAGTCTATGTCCAGGTGGAGGCTGGTGACAAATGCTGTCCCTCAGGGGTCTGTCTTGGAACAGATGCTCCTCATTATCTTTTCCAATGACATAAACATTGCACTCTCAGCGAGTTTGCAAATGACACCAAGCTGAGTGGTGCAGTTGATACTACAGAAGGAAGGGATGCCATCAGAAGGGATGCCATCCAAAGGGACGTGAACAAGTTTAAAAAGTGAGTCCACGTAAACCTAATGAGGTTCTACAAGGCCAAATGCAAGAGGCTGCACTTGAGTTAAGGCAATCCCAAATATATTACAGACTGGGAGGAGAACTCATTGAGAGAAGCCCTACAGATAAGGACTTGGGGGTCCTGGTGGACAAAAGCTAGACATGAGCCAGGAGTGTGCTCTTGCAGTCTAGAAGGTCAGCCATATCCTGGGCTACATGTGCCCTTGTAAGGCCACATATGGAATACTGTGTCCAGGCCTGGGACCCTCAGAATAAGAAAAAAGTGGTGTTGGAGGGTCCAGAGGAGGGTCACCAGAGTAGTCAGAGGGATGGAGTACTTCTCCTATGAAGAAAGGCTGAGGGAGCTGTGCTTGTTCAGCCTGGTGAAGAGAAGGCTCTGGGGAAAAATGATTGAAGTCTTCCAGTAATTAAAAGGAACTTATAATAAAGAAGGAGATTAATTATAGTGATATTATAACAGTGATATAATAGTGATAGGAAAAGGGAAAATTTTTTAAACTAAAGAGGCAAGATTTAGATTAGATGTTATGAGGAAGTTTTTGACTCAGAGAGTGGAAAGTCACTAGAACAGGTTGCACATAGGAGCTGTGAATGTCCCACCCTTGGAGGAATTCAAGGCCAGGTGATCAAGGGTAGCCTGATCTGGTGCATGACAAAGTTGCTCACTGAAGAGGAAGTGGAACTAGATGGTCTTAAAGGTTTCTTCCAACCCAAGCCATACTTTGATTCTATGAAATTATACATCCTTCATCTTTTCCTTCTGCATCCCATAGTTTTTTGTTTGTTTGTTTGTTTGCTTGTTAATTTACAGTTTTACTCTTTCTATGAAAGTGCTCACGTACTTCTTCCCTCCTACCTATATCTGAATTGGAGTTTTTGGGCATTTTTGTATTCTGAAGGCAAGAAGTCAGGAAGACAGATAAAGATATTGACACAAAACCACCTTCAGAAGGCTTTCATCTCCCCTGGGTGTAACTTTCCTACTGTGTACATTCAACAGTAAAGTTCTTTAACACATCATACATCTGTGTCTCAATCAAGAGCTTAACTCTCTTTCAGACAAGTTCCCAGGTGAGTTCAGATTGTGGCACTGTAGCATTATACATGGCTTAAACTATCACAGATTTACCTCTCTGTGTATCATTTGCAGTATTCCTGGGATATATATTGCCTCACAGCACCTGGTGTCTAGGCAAGCAGCAAACATGCAAGACACAAACACTCCTAACAGCAGTATCAACAAATCTATCACTGACATAGTAAGCATGTAATTCTGATGACCATCAAACACCTTCTATTCTGACAGGCTGTCGTTTTTGCCATGGGTCATTCACGAAAACTGCTGAGCATTGTGGGATAGGAACATCTGTCTTATAGCTAGCTGAGAGTTTTACTCAAGATTGGTGAGGGTGGAGTCCTTTGATCAAGAGGAAAATGACGTGTAAGACAGTATAAATTCAGACACCCTCTGGAGAGCCTATGCAGCCCTAGACAAGTTGTACTGTATTTCTGCTAAAGTCTATTATATAAAAACTATCAACCATATGTCTCCAAATACTTTTCTTTTCTCTTTCATGTTATACAGTGAATGTATGAGGCCCATGACATCCTCATGAAGCTCAGCAGGGCCAAGTGCAAGGTCCTGCACCTGGGTAGGGGCAATCCCAAGCACAGATACAGGTTGGGCAGAGAATGGCTTGATAGCAGCCCTGAGGAGACAGATTTAGGAGTGTCAGTTGATAAAAGATTCAACAGGAGGCAGCAATGTGTGCTTGCAGCCCAGAAGGCCAATCATAACCTGCGTTGCATCAAGAAAAGCACGACCAGCAGATCAAGGGAGGCACCTTTGGTCTGTTCTCATGAGGCTCCACATGACGTACTGCATCCAGTTCTGGGCCCCCAGCACAAGAAAGACATGGAGTTGCTGGAGCAGATCCAGAGGAGGGCTACAAAGAAAATCAGAGGGCTGGAGAACCTCCCCTCATGAGGACAGGCTGAGATAGCTGCGGCTCTTCAGCCTGGAGAAGGGAAGGCTCCAGGGAGACCTTGTAGTTGGCTTCCAGTACCTGAAAGGGCCCTGCAGGAAAGCTGGAGAGGGACTTTTTATAAGGGCATGTAGTGATGGTGCAGGAAGAAATGGTTTCAAACTGGAAGAGGGTAGATTTAGACTAGATATTTGGAATACATTCTTTACTTTCAGGGTGGTGAGACATTGGAACATGTTGCCCAGTGATGTTGTGGATGCCCCCACCATGGAAGCATTCAAGGCCAGGGTGGATGGGGCAGTGAGCAATCTGACCTAGAGGGAGGTGTCCCTGCCTAAAGCAGGGAAGATGGAACTAGGTGATCATAAAGGTCCCTTCCAACCCAAACCATTCTATCATTCTTTCATCCTGTGATTCTATGAGTGTAAGAAGATGCTGATTCATCAAAATATATATCTATACAATATTACAAATATATATTCTTAAAAGTAGATAATTAATTTATAGTTATCAATTTCCTGAAGTTATGACTACAAAGCAATATCTGTAAATATGTAGTGAGGTATCAAAATTTATATTAGATATACTAGATACCATATTAAACATCTGGACAATGTGGCAAGATAATAGTTGTTAGGAAACAGCTCAACTATCATCCTTTATTGTAACATTTAAGAACTTGAAATTAATTTAGATTTGGTAAGAAATTGATTTCTACATCTTTTTATGAGAGAATGGGACATTCACAGCTCTGAAACTGTTGTGAAATTCTTCAGAAGTTGCCATTTTGAAATCCAAGAAAAAGTTCTAGCAATTTTTAAAGACAAAAGACAGTACAGAATGTAGATCTTCGATGAATTGTGTTAATGAGTGTCTCGCTCCAATTTGTAGGAGGGAGGGGAGGTTCTTTGATATATGTATACCAGTGTGAGACTAAGAAACAACGGTTCAAATGTTGCTCTGACCAGTTTATTACAAACCGTAATCAGGGAGACGGGGAAGGGGAGGATGGATGATTTAGGGTGATGGGGAAGGGAAGGGACGCGATAGAAAAGATAGAAAGAGGCAAGAATTGCTTAAAGCAGTGATAGTCACCACCAGGATCCAGCAGCGGTCCCGTTGCAAGACGTTCCAATGGTCCAAGGAAAAAGCGCAGGGGAGGAGATCAGCAGCAGCATGTGTCCCTCAGACAAAGGATTTCTCAACACTTTCTCAACCAGGACTTGCTTGGACTTGCTCATCAGCAAGCTTTGACACAATGGCATAAAAGAATAATCTCTTACAGTGTGTTTCCAGCTTTTGAACGGACCTAAAGCAGAATTCTTCTTTATTTTACCTTCCAAAGATCCAAAAGTATCCAACAAATGTACTGGTTACAGTGATTATTGGAAATGCCACTATAATTTCAATTGACTACAGTGTTTTCAATTGACTATAGTTATTTCTCCTAATTTTATTCCATTCTTCTGTGGCTACATTTCAGTGATCTATAAAGTGATGATTGTACTAGTTTGTAACACAATAACTTTTTGATTAGGATAAAACACAGAGCAGCATTATAAATAATGAGATTTTCTGAATTGCTCACTTTTGTCTAACCTTTCTCAGATTTATCAGACTAATTTAAGCTTAAAATCCTACTTGTCATACATAACCATATTGAGACTAAAAGAGAGGAGAAATAAGATTACTAAATGTGTATCAAACATGCAGGCAACAACTAGATTTAAAACGTATACAGATTAGCTAGAAAAATATTCTTTGAAGGAATAAAAGTGTTAAAATATACTTCTCAGGAATAAAGCCAGTGAATGTTAGCTGGTATGTATAAATGGCATTTATGCTGTCTAATCTGGAGTGTGTACATTCAGCCATGTAAATGATGCATACTTTTCTTCTTCCTTTTCTTAAGTTGATCTCCACTCAGGTAAAATAAATTTGCTTTAAAGTGTTTGAAAAGTAGACCAATTTACAGAAATCATCTGCAGAATGTAATTGCCAACTAGTATGCCAGGCAGCTTTCCTAGCTATCAGGAGAAAGAAACAGATAAGGCAGAAACATAAATGACAAACAATAAGAAAGAAGTAGAATTATAGACTGCTGAGAAGAAAAACTACTGCTATCAGTCCTGCCAGTTCATAAGAAACTGATCTGCAATTCATGAATGTGACAAAACACACTCTACTTACAAAACAATAAAACACAAAGACGACAGATAAGTAGGGGCAGAACGAAAGATGCCCCGGTAAAATCAGTGAAGAACTATGAACTGTGTTTCCACCTAGGTAGATCATTAGTGTGTGAATAAGGCAAGGTCACAGAGAACTCAGGAATAATGGGAAAAAATGGCAAATGCATTTTTACATTTTAAAAAATGAACCCCAATAAATGTGAAGGGGTAGATAAAAAAATCTAAGCTGATATATAATTTATTGATAAACCAGGAGTCCTGTAATCCTTATATTTGAGAAGCTATGAGAAGAAAGTGTTAAATTTTTTGTTGTTGTTGTTTATAGAAGCTGAAATTCTTTTATGTGTTTGCTACTGTTGTTCTGTTTTTGGTTTTTGTTTTTTCTCTTTCTTCTTTTTGCAGAAGATTAGAGCTCCTATGATCCTTTGTCTATGATTTCTTTTTGGTCTGATTACTTCAGAGTAACCGGGTGTCTTTTTTATTCTTTTTATTCCCATGTCTTTAAATGCATTGGATGGGAAATTGCTTTTTATCCTCTCTGTTGGAAATGCAGGGGTGTTTTTGCTTCTGGTAGCAAAAAAAGAATACATCAAGTATCAGACTGAGTAGACTTTTTATGATTGTAAATACACATTTTAAAACGAGTCCAATAATGCATGCTCTTTTACTGTGAAGTAAATGCGATACTCTAAAACACTAATTTCAACTTCAACAATTTTGTTTGCCAAGTTTTCACAAAGTTTGGCATTCCTTCATCCTTCATCTAATTCTTGATTCATATTAAAACTCAACTTTGGGATTCACAGCCCTAGATTCACATTCTTGGGTTTCAGATTTGTGTGACGATATCTTCTATCTCAGATAGAAGAGGTCAGAAGTCAAACAGCTAAGCCCATGTGACATAGCAGAAAGCCTTATTCCGACATATTTTTCCCCACATTAAGACTTAGAATATAATGGCATCACAGGTTCCAGAGCAGAAGGACAGTTTGTTCTTGGTATGAACACCTTCCCTGCGCAGTATATTCATCTCCTGTTTTTCTCCACAAATGAATTTTTGCTCCATCTTATATCCGTATCCAGAATAGGGGTAATATCTAAAAAGAATAATAGTAACAGGCTGAAAGGTAGTGTGTGGAGTCACAATTATGTTGCTTTTTTTCCAAACTGAGTAAAATAGCAGAATTAATTTCAGATTTATAATCACATGGAATTAGTCTAATGAGAGGCACTAATTATACCCTTTTAATGCATTAAGAATAAAATACGTAAGTAGGGATAATGTATTATAATTTTTATGAAGATCAAGGCCATTGGTTTTTGGAAGAAGTGCTATGCAATGAAGAAGAGACTAGAACTTAAAAATTAGCCATGAGGTCTGTGAGATTGAATTTTCTTTTTGGTCTCTGGAAAAGATGTCACTTTGCAAAATCTTGTTTTATATTCCTGAAGTAAAGGCAGGAACAGATAACTGCCTAGTCCCCATTTTTTGAATATTCTTTCAAAGCACTGGTTTTTATAGTAACTGATCCCTTCTTACATCACACTATGATCATCCCTTACAAGTATTTTACAAATGATTATTTTCCTGGGATTGTCTCCAAATACTGATTTTAAGTGTCTCTCACAACTTACCCTGGAAAAGTTAATTTTTACTTATTTAAATAAATGCTTTAAATAAAAGATTTAGGTTTCTATACAGGAAACATAAACAAGAATTAGACAAGGATATGGAAAATCAGTCCATCTTTTAATTATATCATAGAATATTTAGTTATAACAGCATATAAAAGCATTCAAAGACATACTGAGGAAACTTTTTAGATCACAACCCAAGTGAATAGCAAATGGAAGCTGAAAATTAACATCTTTTTCAAGTGTTATTTTTGAACTGTGATCCAGTCAACTCTACATCAAGTCCATAGGAGCTTGTTAGCTTGCCATAATGCTGTCAGTCATGCTCCGTTCTCTACTTACACTGTTGTTTCAATATCTAATATCATAGAATCATAAAATTGTAGAATAGTTTCGGTTGGAAGGGACCTTTAAGATTATCATCTAGTTCCAATCCACTGCTATAGGCAGGGACAGCTCCCTCTAGACCAGGTTGCTCATGATCTAAAAAATTGTTCCATAATGTATTCAGAACTCAAAGAAACCTTTCTGGAGAGAATATACCTAATTCCTGTAACCAGTTAGCAGCAATTTACTTGACTTAGAAAAAATAATTCTGTTTGTTTGTTATATCCTACAAACACTCTTCATGCTGCCATGTTTATGAATTTTCCTCTTTAGGTAAACAATTCATATCATAATACTGCTTGGGAGACATACTTCTGAAAATTAACAGCCATTCAGCTTCCCACCAAACCTTCCAACATTCCAACACACATCATCCTTCTACGTGCAGTATTCTCATGAACTGGCAGATGCTGTAATGAGCATCTTTTCAGCCTTTTCTTCTGGTCTGCTTATCTTTAGATGCTGCATCAAAAGAACGTTCAAAATGGTGTGAGCATTGTTAAATGGAAGAAAAACATCTTTCAAAATGTACATGTTTCTATGTCGTTTTGCCAGTTCTGTATTTAGCTGTATTTCACAAATAGAAAATTAACTTATTCCTTTTCTTGGCAAATTAAAGCTAAAGCTGGTGAAACTTGGCAGGGGTACGTGGAAGGGAAGAAATAGCAATTCTATTTCTGTATCAATCTCTGCAAAACTACGGAAATGAGTCTTGTAACCAACTTGCAGCTGTGTCAGGCTTTTGCTAACCTGCAGGAATTACAAGAGACCGAATTAGAAAGATGAGCTGTTGTATAGCACATCTCAGACTAAAACCTCCCAGGGTGCAAGGAGAGTCTCTGAGCAGCATTAATAATCTTGCAAGTTTTCTGCCCAGCACTGAGGAGAACCCATGGCTACACAGCTCCTGAAGGAAAAGCAGCGTGTCTAGGTGACTAGCAATGGTAGCCAGCTCAATATATCTCTGATCTCAAGTAGCAAAGCACGGAAACATAGGCTCATTCTCCATGTACACTTCCTACATGTAGCAACACACTTTTTTGACACTCTTAAGAATGAAGCATGTGCCTGAGCGGATGGTTGAACTGATGCTTCTGGATTCATTCAAAGCCAACTAAGTAAATGTAAAATGTTGCATTAGCATTAATAAGCTTCAGAGACTATAATCCTATGATCTGTAGAGCATGAGCCTGATTTCACAGTAAATCGCTTCATTGCAGTTATAGAGTATAACTAATGTAATAAGATTAGAAGCCCCCTCTCATGGATATTTCTTATTTCACAATATAAATGGATACGTATTGCTTATAGATTTGTTCTACCTGTTCCTTTCCATCAACTTTTAATTCCATCATATGTGTATTCCTCTTCTCAGATAATGCTTTGAATCTGGTTAGATGGAAAAAGAACTGTGACATGGAAAAGGTAACAACTTTGAGTCAGTACTTCCAAGAATAAAATTGAGGAGACAGACATTTTTATTACTGCTGCAAAGCAAACACAGTGATTAAACTGTAACATTCTGAATGAAGAAATTATGAAATGCCAGAAAGCAAGTGCTGACATGAAAAAATCTGCTGAATTATTTCATTGATCAATGTCTTAGAAGCCAAATTTGGCAGTATCTACAAAATAAAGAGGCAGGAAGATTTGTAAAAATACACCTCTTAGGAAGGAAAAGCTTCCTTTCTAAAAATGAAGAGATGATAGGGAGAAAGCAAAGCAACTTTTTTCAACTATGAAAATCTCATTAAGAAATGAAAGCTGGCAGCAAAAGAAAACTGCGGCTAGGTTGCTCATCTTATTCTATGTTGTGTTTTTAGTTAGACTAGAGGACTGGCTTGCTGTGAACAGCATGCCTAGAAGAGTCCAAAGATCTGTATGACATACAAGCTGCATCGCGTGAGATCTACCCAGCAGAGGGAGAAATTTGTCCCACACTGCATAGTGTGGAAGAGTCTCAAGGGAGAGTTCTCCATATGAGAGTTCTCCATATTAGGGAGAGACTCCATATGATTTTTTTTTAATTCTTTAAATCCTAAAGTATTCTTATATGAATGCTGGAACAGAAAAGTGGGAAAGTACCTTAGAAAACTGAGAATGGACAAGTTGAAGATTTCCCACTCCAGCTTATCTACAAATACACCACTTGTAGTAGATTATTTTGCACTAGCTGAGCATTGCAGAGGTATCCCACTGGAGCAGTAAATCTAGCCCAGTATATTTCATTACAGAAGGAACTGCTGAGCCTGACATTTACATGACCTGTAAAGGATATTGGTCCTCCTTATTTCACAGTAGACTAACCATATTGGATGTCACCTCAGGGTGAAACGGGTATACTTGCACATATATACAGTTTTGTGAAGGAACTGAAGTACTGGTAGGTACAGCATGTAAGAGAAACCCTCTCATCAAAATCCTGATTCTTGACCTAAGCAAAATTAACACTGAATAAATCCACATTTTGTTTGACAAAGTACTGTGGGATGTAACAAATCATCAGGCAACTAAGTGCTTAAAGACAGTGACTGTAAACATTCTGTGCTTAAACGTACTGTCCCAGAGGTGTCTTAGAAATATACATTGGAAACACAGGTATAAGCACAGGGCCTGCTTTTTTTCTAATCAGCTAAATAGGATACCCTGTGTTAAAATGGCATAGAAACCTACAATCAGGTGCCTAAATAACTCCCCTGTTTCTTTCACGAGAAAATAGGAGGGAAAAAAAATCAATTCAAGAAATCTAATTGCTGTCTGTGAGCACCAACACTGATCACATGCCAAGTGATTATTTTGTAACTTTTAAAAGGAAGTCATTAAGGATTTAATGTTTCATCTTTCCTAAGGTAACAGAACATAAGCTGTGTGCTCCTTGCTTCACAGGGATGTCACCCAGACTGGTCAATCAAATGTGCAGTACATGGTTTTGTTTCGCCAGGTGAGAGAATGGAGCATGCATTGCCTGAACTCCCTGGGAAGAACTTGATTGCCCAGGATTTTCATTCCATCCCCACTGCATTGCTTTGGCTTCCTCATCTGCCTGCCTGTCCCAACTCCTGCCTCCCTGGTTCCTGCTCATTCTCTTTATCACAGGGTGTGCATGCATCAAGGTGATGGCTAGGATTCTGGCTTCCCAGATTCAACAAGAAATCTTTCATGGAGGGGACAGAAACTAGTTTGTGAGTGTTAACTTTGTCTAAAAGGGCAGTCCATTTTTCAACAGGTTATCCTCTGCTGTCACATCAGTCTGGTGACCACCTGCATAAGATAACAGATTCTTTCTAAACTGCTTGCAGGTTATTTATGACTGGTCATGCACAGTGATTAACCACAGCTTTCTCCATTTTTTTTTTTTTCTCATCCTAGACAATGATGTGATCTTTTAAAACTTAATTTTTCACCATTTTTATCTGTATTGCTCATTTTTCTCATTCTTCCTTTTGCTTTCATTGTGCTGCAGGAATCCTTTTTTCTCTATGGAAATACAAGAACAGAAGAATAACTTGTTTAATTATTTAAATGTGCCCAATCTGTATGCACTCTAGGGAAGAGTAGTGTGATATGAGACAAGAGGTGACAGACACAGCAGGCAAGCAATAGTCATATGTTTCAGCACGCAGTGGCTTTTGCACTTTATTGTGTGGGTATATTAGGGAAGGACTAGGCATGAATAGACAGAACAGAAGGCTTCAGATTTCCAGGTTCATTGGTAATGCTGGTATTTTTGATTATGTAGATATTTTATCTTATGCATCTGGCAAATGAGCACCCACAGGAACCTATCTGTGATTTACAGCAATTGTATTTGAAGGGTAGCAGAAATTATGCAAACATATAAATATATATGGAGTCATAGAATCACAGAATCGCCACGGTTGGATAAGACACCCAAGATCATTCAGTCCAACCATTCACCTATCACCAATATTTCCTACTACACTATGATCCTTAGTACGTCATCGAAACGCCTCTTGAACACCTCCAGCGACAGTGACTCCACCACCTCCCTGGGCAGCCCATTCCAGTGCCTCACCACTCTCTTTCAAATAAGTTTTTCCTAATGTCCAACCTGAATCACCCCCGGCACAACTTGAGGCCATTCCCTCTTGTTCTATCACTAGTTATCTTGGAGAAGAGGTCAATCCCCACCTCACCACTACCTCCCTTCAGGTAGTTGTAGAGAGTGATAAGGTCTCCCCTGAGCCTCCTCTTCTCCAGAATAAACAATTCCAGTTCACTCAGCTGCTCCTCATAATGCTTCTGCTTCAGACCCCTCACTGATGTGAGGAAATCAAACTCCATAACCACGAAGTAGTTATAAAGCAGGTATGTTTAATGAGTGATGCACATACACCCTGGTGCAAGGGGGATAGCTCCACCTCACTTGCACACTGTTAGGAGAAAGTGTGCTACAGACACAGGCTGAACTAATACATAATCAATAGTTGGCAGGAATTCAGATACATATTCATTACATTCCTGAGACCCCACTAGCATGCAGTCCCTCCCCCCTTGCGCATGCGTAGTGAGTCATGCGGGTGGTCATGGGATGAAGGCTCATCATCTTCCTTGCGAAGGCTTGTAGCCTTCTACGCTGTAAATTTTTGACCCAGTGGGAGGGGCACCCCCCAAACGGGTTCCAGCTTGCCCTGTGGACATCTGATCACCTCACTGTCCTCAGGCTGCTGCACCCTTATCTTTATGGCCTTCATCCCCCTTGTTATTCCAGACCCAGTGTCTGCAATCCCCATTCTTCTAACAACTTCTCCATAAACTATCTATCTTTTCACTACCCCTGTTCCAGTTTCTGTGAAGTCCCTTTCTCTCCCTACTGTGGGGCCCTTCTCTCATCCTTCATCACCGGCTTCATTACCCTTCCCTGAATATGCTCCAGGGCCTTGATGTCTTTCTTGTAGTGAGGGGCTCAAAATTGAACACAGCCACACCAATGCTGAATCCAGAGGGATGATCACTTCCTGCTCCTATTGGCTACAGTGTTTCTGATACATGCCAGGATGCCACTGGCCTTCTTGGCCACCTGGGCACACTGCTGGCTCATGTTCAGCCAAGCGCTGACACAGTCTTCCAGCCATTTTGTCCCAAGCCTGTGGTTGTTGTGGCCAAAGAGCAGGACCCAGCATTTGGTCTTGTTGAACTTCATCCTGGCCTCAACTCAGCTATCCAGCCTGTCCAGATCCCTCTGTAGAGACAGGCATATCAACACTTCCACCCAACTTAGTGTCACCTGGAAACTTACTGAAGGTACACTCAATCCCCTCATCCAGGTCATCAATAAAGATATTGAAAAGGACAGGCCCCAGTACTGAGCTCTGGAAAACACTGCCAGTTGTATTGAACTCCATTCACCACCACTCTCTGGGCCCAGCCATCCAGCCCGTTCTTTACCTATGGGCTGCCAGCTTTTCCAGGAGAATACTCTGGAAGACAATGTCTAAGGCTTTGCTGAAGTCTAGGTAGACTATATGTGAACTGCCTTTCCGTCATCAACTCGATGACGGGTCACTTGAACATAGGAGATCAGGCTGATTAGGAAGGGCCTGCCTTTCTTTAACCCATACTGGCTGGGTCTGATCCCTTAGCTGTCCTGCACATGCCATGTGATCTCCCTCAAGACGATCTGCTCCACTACCTTGCCTGGCAACAAGGTCAGGCTGACCGTCCTGTAGTTCCCTGGATCCTATTTACAACCCTTCTTGTAGATGGGAGTCACAATAGGAAGTCTCCAATCCTCTGAGAACTCTCCATTTGACCAGGAACGCTGATAGATCGTGGAAAGTAGCTTGGCTATCACCTCCACCAATTCCCTCAGCACCCTCTGGTGGATCTCATCTGGCCCCATGAACTTATGACAGTCCAGGTTGAGTAGTAGGTCTCTAAACATTTCTACCTGAGTCAGGGTAGGCTTATTCTGCTCCCCATCTGAGACTTCCAGGTCAGGGGATAGAGTACCCCAAGGATAATCAGTATGACTTTTAAAGACGGATGTAAAGAAGGCATTGAGAACCTCAGTCTTTTCCTTATCTTCAGTGGTCCCATTCCCTGCCAATCATTCAGAATATGATGGATATAATATTCACAATATTATCAATGAATATGAAGCTAGACACAAATAGAATAAAATTTTTAGAAGAGATGAGCATAGTCCTTGTTTTCCTCTTGTGCACTGCATGCAGGTTAAGTACACAAAAACTTTTTTTAATAACTGAAAATTCCAGTTGACAATTGAAGAAACAGAAAAACAAAACCCACAGTTCATCTTACTCCATATCATATTCCCAGCAAATTGAATTATTTACTTTCTATCTAGCTCATCTCTTTTCTTTTTCCTTTTTTTTTTTTTTTTTTTTTTTTTTTCTGGCTGGCATGGACTTCCTTTAACAATAAAACAAATTTCATTCCATGTTTTACATTGCATGCATTGTGTAAAATTAAGTCCCTGTTTTCACTGTATGCTTTCTGTGTGCATTAGATTTCAAGTAAATTTTGTTTAGAATACAATTTTTTTTTTTTAGAATATATATATATATATATACTGTATTCTTGTTGCATCTTTGTTTAGTCATGCACTTATTTATGAGTTATATAAATTTCAGTGATAGGTTTTTGTCAGTTGAATTCTATCTGTCCATTAGAGGTAAAATCCCTCTTGTTATAGAAAGCTATAAGGAATTACATATAATTTCCTCTCCTATCTTTCATTTCTGCTAAAATGTTTTTTAGTTTGCTAATTTTTACCCCTCCTTAGGTACAGTATGAGGCACTCAAGGACCTACAATATTAATATGTGCTGTAGAATGTGCAACCTAAAGGAGAAAGACATTAGAGTTCAGCCTCTCTTGCTTTGAAACAGTCAATTAGAAAATTTCACTGATGTTAATACTGCTAGCTTTTTTAATTTGAAGAGTGGCAAAATAATGAAGTGTTCCTTCTTAATCCTTTCAGATGTTTGTTGTGAGCACTACATTCATGCTGCATGCAGTCTGAAAGCTGATGAATGCTGAGAGCTTGTGAGGGAAGAGCAAAATATGTTGGGATTACAGTGGAGACCATGGAACAAAGCAGGGGTCAAGTAAGCCGAAGGATTTATATGAGAATAAACAACAGGTACAGATAGAATAGGAAAGCAGTAGAAGGGAAATTTTATGAGTGAAGCAATGGCAAAGGAGAAACGAATACAGGGAGAAAGAAACTTGAGTACAATGTTAGGACAGATAGTTTAGATAGATAAATGACTACATTACGAGCACAATTACCTTAGCATTGTTCTCAATAGCTGAAATTATGTAGCTTTGGCCACTGCAAAACCAGGAATTTCTAAATATTTGAGACTGAGTTTTAATAAACATGTGAATGAACTCACAACTAAGTTTAAATGGAGATCAAAACAAGGAAATAAAAATGCAATTTTTAATGATTTTTAAAGCTAATTTTAGCTTAATGTCAATAATTGTTATGAGAGATCTATTTCAAGCTCTTGCACCTTGCAGTACTATTCAATGATAGTCATAAATAAATAGTGTTGACAAATTTTACACTTCTTCAACAAGCCAAGACAGAACAAAGAATCAGAAAATACATCTGCACATCAACATATTGGAAACATATACCGATATAGAAATCTATGTTATGCAATTGATCTTGCCACCGATACAGTACATGGGAGCATTTTGTGAGACATGGAAGTCTTCAGAAAAACATATTAAAAGGAGGAAGAGCATTGGGGTCTCAGTGGAATGATTCTCCTCTCTAGAGAAGTAGGGTGGAGATACAATAAGATTCTGAAGGCTATCAGATGAATCAAAAAGTGATGCTGTCAAGATTCGAAAGTTCGACTACCCAGAAGCAATCACACACTCATTTGTCTTGAGATATGGTCTCAACCCAGATGCAGATAATGGCATGGACAGTAAAACAAGCTTGAGACTAGAGCACTGGACAAGAAAAATTAGTTATGCCTACTCTCCACATGTAAGTGTTGATGGGAACGACATTCAAGTTTTTAAGGATGCAGCAAAACAAAAAGATAAACACGTTAGACTTGCAGAAGAAAGAATACATAAATAAAATGTTTTTTAGCTGGAGGCACTAATATGACTTTTTTGAAATCTCACTCAGAAAAAATCAGGTGTCTAGGCAGTGAAATGAAGGAAAAAACTCCTATGCAAAATATGAAAGAGAATGTTACAGGAATAATGAAAGAGAGCAGTGGCACAAACCATGATTAAAATATAGGACATAGATGTTTTGAAAAGACATGAATGAAAGTAGAAGCAAAGGGACATTTTAGTTTAATTGATGATTGTAAAGAATTTATGGCTTGAACAAAACAAGTCTTTTTGATTAAATAGAGATAAGTGTTGGAAATGTCCCAAAAGTTATGGTATGGGATACAATAAAGAGGATTAAGTCTTGAAATGAATAGAATTATTTATAAGGTTATAAGACAAGTAATTAAGAGTGAAAATCGAGGCATTATAGGCAATTTTAATTTCTTAGTGCTAGACCTAGACAAATGACTGCAGAACGTTCATTGTTAAGATAAAAAACACCACAATCCTTTACAAAATAGCAAGGTTATAATAAAAAAATCGATGCTAGTTTTATTTTTTGAGAGAAAATAGTGCAAAAGCAATAGGAACCTTCACCTTAGTAAGCTGGGAGTTTGATATAGTTAGAATTTCATAAAATTTTGAGAATATTGAAAATATTGAAAACTTTGAGAAATACTTGAAATTTTCTAACAAGTTTCCTGAGAATTTTGAGTCCAAGAATTAGAGCTTGAGGACGATGCAGAATCCCATTGTGTCCCAATTACTTGTATCACTTGCTGCTTGCGTCTCATGAAAATAACAAAAACAAATAAACTGATGGGGCTACAGAAATCCTATGATGATTAAGCAGTCTTACAGAGATGAAAAGTAAGAACAGGGCATAGAAACAAGGAAAAGGGGATATAATACAACTATATCTTGGCAGTTCAAAGATGTAGAAAAGACTCACAATCTATCCTGGACTGATATTTATTTTTCAGCACAACTCGAGAAGTTAAGAAAATGGGTAAAAACAGTGTTCTGTAGAGTGGCATGAAATTAAGAATAAAAACAGTGAAGTACAGCTGAATATTAAAAGATGATGCAATAAAGTAATAAAAGTGACTATAGTATGATGGAAACAAGTATATCTAGCACGGAAAATTATCTAAATTGTTAAGGGTAGCAAAACAAGAAGCTGCAAGAACAGAGATGTGATAATACAGGAATAAATATCTAAATACTACAAAATAGAAGAAAGAATTTTAAATCTCACCACTTCTTTTCATGGGACTTTACATTTACTCTAGTTGTTGTTGCTGAAATTTTCCAGTGACTTAGCAGTTTTTCTCTGGTGTTCTATTTTGTATTAGAGAAGTGATCCACATTGAACAGTAAAAGTATTTCATATTCATATGATATCATAAAACTGTAGTACTGGAAATCTTCAGAGTATTAGACAAATAACTTTTCTTACGAGATACTGAAAATCCAATTAAAATAAATATTTCTAATGATTCCCTACTGTTACCAAAGAAAAATTTACAACATCACCAGTTCTTTTGCAGTTACAAAACAAAGCTGTGCAACTTCTGCAGTCTGACTTACAAACTACAACAAATCTGTAATCTAAAATTCACGTTCAGCTAAGATAAAGAAGGCAACCACCTTTAATTTCACTTCTTAAGACAGATTCTCCTCTCCCTTTAATTAATCTAATAAACCACTGCCTGTCTGCAGATCAGATTTTTGCTTCTCTACAAAGGCTTGCCAAAGCTGTATGTGATATTCCAGATGAGGTCCTGACAATGTCTCAAAGAGCAATTCTGGTAAAGGTCTATGTCTGTCAGAAAACTCTGTTTCTCTGCTTTGTCATTAGAATATCTTGCACCTCTCTTATGCTGGCAGCTCAATAACCTTCTCCAGATGACCATACTCAACTCAGATTTTCCCTCCCACATTTCTATTTGGATAACTAAGCAGACTGTAGCAGTTGTTACAGCCTCCCTCAGGGCCTGACTTTTCATTGTTTAATATCACTCTGCTTCTGCTGCTCCCTGGTTTAGTGACAAAACTCTCCAGCTTCCTGTTTTCCACAGTTAAATGAACACATGCCTACTCCTGGTAGCCACTGCTGCATCTGTTAAATCGGATTTGTTCCTATGATGTTGTTCAGAAACAATCCCCCTTCTTTCTCACTCTTTCGACAGTTTTTTAACAACACAATTGGCTGGCAATGTATAATCCTCACCTTGTTTTATAATTGTACAGGAGTAACGTATTAAATGATTAACTTAAATCTAGATCAATGACATCCTCTGGATTAGACCCCTTCTATGAGAAATCAGACTTACTTAATTTCTAAAGACACGTTGATCTTAAAATCTATCTTTACTAAAAACATGCTGACGATTGGGAGAATTGTGTTTGCCTCTTTGTCCATAGTCACTATTCAAGTTCATCTCTA
Source organism: Alectoris magna (assembly GCA_030625065.1). Lineage (NCBI taxonomy): Eukaryota > Metazoa > Chordata > Aves > Galliformes > Phasianidae > Alectoris > Alectoris magna. The sequence goes on along the minus strand of CM060561.1, from coordinate 72,344,210 downwards.
AGACAATAGCCAGTGTTGAAGTGAACTATCATGGAAATTTTTGATGAATAATTTGCTACATATTTTTGGAAAATTAATGAATCCTAGAATCATAGAATTGTAGAATTGCTCAGGTTCAAAAAGACCTTCAAGATCACTGAGTCCAACCACAACCTAACCATACTACCCTAACTCTAACGACCCTCTGCTAAATCATGTCCCTGAGCGCCACATCCAAATGGTTTTTAAACCCCTTCAGGGATGGTGACTCAACCACCTCCCTGGGGAGCCTATTCCAGTGCTTAACAACTCTTTCAGTAAGGAGGTGTTTCCTAATATCCAACCTAAACTTACCCTGGTGCAACTTGGGGCTATTTCTCCTTGTCCTGTCACCTGTCACCAGTGAGAAGAGACCAACCCCATTCTCGCTGTAAGCACCTAAAAGTGTTTATCAGTTTGAGCAACAAGTTCTGAACTAGATAGATAGTTCCACCACAAGAAGGCAGACAGGCAGGCAGGCAGAAAGACAGGCAGACAAAGGAAGAAAGAGATGAGTCTTTCTCTGAGTCATTTCACCCTCCATTGTCCAGTACATGAAGTGTGTTTTCCCCCTTTGTTTTGAAAATCCTCATGGAATTATGTACAACATCTTAAATGTTGCAGGGAATCCTGGTTCCCTGCTACTATTTGTCTTTGAAAATCTTCCTCTGTGCAACATCAGCTAAGCTAGATGTGTCCCAGCTTAAACTGAGAGATCAGAAACCAAGTAAGAGCATTAAAATTTACAGCCCTCATTTCACATGCGTGAAAGTTGGCAATGCCGATAGCAGCAGGAAACTTGAAACAGGGGGACAACTCAGCTAACCATGCGATTTCCAAGTGGATAGTGTGTCGTATGCAGCATACTGCAAATGCAGCTCTGATAGATGTATACGTGTTAGCAGAAAATGTGTAGTAGATGTGATGAAAAGAGCTAAATGCCTTCTAAACAGTAATCTAATTTGAGGTAGATTAAGTATTTTGCATAGCTAGAAGTGGTGATCAGGTAAGAACACAATAGTAGCCATCTCCTATCACTGTTTGTCTTCAGATCAAAAGGCCAGACCTAGTTGTTAATTTTTTTAATCCATGACATATTTAAAGAGAATCAATTTTAGATGGAGGAAATAAAGAGACATAAAATGATAGAACATGAACTGACAGATATTTGACTTTCCCCTGCTCATTGAGGTATCCATGTTTTATGATTTTCATGTCTGTTTTTTTTACAGCTGTTTTGTTCGTGTTTTTTTGGAGACATGCATTGGTACCCCATGGAACATTCATGTCAAAAAAAAATCAAACAAGAAAAGGAATGATACAAGGAAACAACTTTCTAAAGTCATCTTTTCATCAGACCATAAACTTTTCTAAAACACACTGCAGGAAGATGCTTTAGGTAGTATAAATGTCTAACATTTGAGTTTATGATGAATGCATCAGAAATAAAAGAGTTGCTACAGGTTGCCCCAAAGTTACGCTAGCTTCTTTAACACTCAAAAGTGTGGAACAGATTTTCCTGATTCGCTGTCTTAGTGAAATCCCAAAAGAACAGAACATCTAACCATCTCTCTGAATTAATCTCTGAGTTCTCTCTGAATTCTGTTTTAATCTCTGAAAGATTCATGTAGCTCAAGCATGAACAATATTCCCTTTCCAAAATAACAGAAAGAAAAGTAAGCATTAAAATTAAATCCTTGTGATGTAACCTTAGGCACAAGCATTCTGTTCCCAGCGAGTACACATACACCGAGCAGAGAACCCTCTGAATTCCAAAACTGAAAGCTCTTATACTTGCGTTGAAAGTGAACCTACTGGCTGCACCAAAGCTTCAGAATAATTACTGCTTTGTACAACAAGACTATTATGACCAATACATGTTTAAAAAGGAATTTCTTACACAGATACATTTTATACACTAAAATCAATGGTAGAATCCATAAACTACTATGACTCACTGAAGTGAAAGAGGAAGTTTCAGCAAACTACTGAGAATTATTTTCAATCATTTACTCAGTGACATGATGACTTATAAGACATGCTGTGGTCTTTAAATATAGCAATAAACCAAAAGCTTAATGCTACAAGGTGTGATTTGTTTTTTTTCATTCATTTCTCTCCATCTTGGTCTTTTCAATTCTAAAATATGAAGTAACTTCAACCAAAAGATGCTCCGGGGCCAGAAAGGCTGGAAAAAGCTGTGAGATTCAACGTTCTGTGCCTGTGAGTAATCTGAATTCCTACAGTCTATGGAAGCAGAAATCAGTAAAAATCTACCTGTCTTCCTAATCCTGAAATCTATGGAACCAAGGGAGTACAATAGCTTTTCAATTTACATGTGGTAAATAATAGGAGTTCCTTTCCTGAATTATAAGGATTTTATTTTGGACAAGGCCCATTTAAGTTATTTTTTCCTCTTAAGTGATTCGTCATCATAAAACTATCAGTACATGCATAATTTCACTATTGTTGGCATTTTCAAATCCTCCATAATTTGTACCATAAAACTTGGAAGAGGTTCCAGAAAATCGTCATTCAAAATGTTTTGCTCTTTACTGTCAATTTGAATCAAAACTAAAATTCGGCTTATTTTAATGGTACCTTTTACTTAGTATTCTGTTTCCTACTTTCCTACTTGGTATTTCTGACTGTACATTGTACTTAATGAGAGTATAAGATGTGAGTTTTAAGCTGTGCTATAATTTATTCTTTTAGTTCTTAATATTCTGATATTTACAAGCAGTGGCTACCTTATAACTGAATAAAGTAGGGAGGGCTCAGAATCTATATGAATTTGGCACAAAATGCACCATAGATTGTTGTGATTGTGAGAGAAAAAGACGTGACATTAAAATTATATACTGATAACTAATCATGGCTAGCTGCTACTGAAGTACCTAGCTGCGCTTCCCAGTATGCAAAAATCATAGAATCATAGGGTGGCCTGGGTGGAAAAGGACCACAGTGATCATCCAGTTTCAACCCCCCTGCTATGTGCAGGGTCACCAACCACCAGACCAGGCTGCCCAGAGCCACATCCAGCCTGGCCTCAAATGCCTCCAGGGATGGGGCATCCACAGCCTCCTTGGGCAACCTGCTCCAGTGCGTCACCACCCTCTGGGTGAAAAACTTCCTCCTAATATCCCACCTAAACCTCCCTTGCTGCAGTTTAAAACCATTCCCCCTTGTCCCATCACTGTCCACCCTCACAAACAACCATTCCCCCTCCTGTTCATATGCTCCCTTCAAGTATTGGAAGGCCACAATGAGGTCTCCCTGAAGCCTTGTCTTCACTAAGCTAAACAAGCCCAGTTCCTTCAACCTTTCCTCAAAGGACGGGTGTTCCAGCCCTCTGATCTTTATTTTTGAAGATCCACAAAAATGTTAGCTGAGTCATTATACTTTCAGAATCATTATACATATGGGCAATTTTTTTTTTTTTCACTAAGAAGTATAAATTCCTTTAAATAAGCAATTAAACAATCAAACAATCAAACAAACAAAACAAAACAAAACAAGAAGAATTTGTAAGTTGTATCCCTGAGAGCCATGTAATATGAATATTTTCAAGGATATAAAAATTTGGAGTACCACCTGTTGGTGAAATATAGAAGTAACTTATTTTTCTGCTGAATGGTAGTTGCTATGCTATGCTTTGGTGAAGAGCTGGAGTCAATCATGATTTTTGATAATTATCCAGAAAACTCACATAATGTGAAGTTTTATCACAAGAAATATCAGTTATTTATGCTTTAGTTGTTTCAGGTTGGTGATATTTAGCACGGATTTAGCAAGCCACGTTTCGAAGATCTTTATAAATCTTATCTAAATTTTTTTATAAATATGTTGGATTATGCTTTTTGGAATTATTATTATTATGCTACCCTTTGTTTTGGATAAACGTGTTAAATTAAAACTCAACACCCCAACATGCAACACAGTGAAAAAACAGAAGCAGTAGAAGGTGAAAAGATTTAATCTAGCACAGAGACCATTCTAATTTTACCAACTCTTAAATCAAAACTGTGGCTTTGTAAACTACATTATTGCAGGCCAGATTTAATCTCAGAGGTACATCTGTGGAAGTGGTACAGAGAGGCTATTCAAGGCACAGAAAGATAGCCTTTGCCCTAAAAAAAATGTGTAACATTGCTAGTTACCTAAATCAGAAAGGGACAGAGTCATAAAAAAATAAATAAAATAACAACATGCTGGCACTTGTGTGAAAGTATAATTCAAAGTTTTTTTAGATATATACCTTCACAGTTCTAACCTAGACACTTTTAACTTGTCCTCATGTTATCTTTCAGTTTTTAGAAACTGCTCTTCAGTTTTTGCTCTAGAAAAGTGGAGAGGGAAGTGAAAGTCTCTAACAAAGAAATCAAGTGTATGCCCTTCAGTCTCTATTTAGTTACACTACAAAATCATATTCTGTTAGTCACTATTCAAAGAAATATCTACTCTTTCTCTGAACAGTCTCTGTATTTCTTATGATACAAATTTAGTTTTCTTGAAAGTGGATGATTGCAATATACGTAGTATATGTAGTACTCAAGATAATTTTCTAGGGTCCGGCATTAATTCTTCTTACTCTCCTGCAAATTCTTCTGATATGTTTAATTGCATTTTCTTTCTCTTTGCAACAACACATTGATAACTTAACCCATCTATATGAACTCACATTTTTCTGCTCCACTGTCATTTCATTCTCATAAGCCTTCCATTTTTAGAAGAATATTCTTTTATCAATCCTTACTAGCAAGAACTTCTTGTTCTTGCATTTTAGATGAATTTCTATTTGCCTCCTTAGCCATAATTACTTTTGCTTTGCTGATGCATTCTAAGTTTTTGCTCACTGCAAGGGTCAAAGTAATTTATCTGCAGCTGTCCAGATAACTTTCTCCTTCTGAAAAGTTATTACTTCATGAACTATTTTCCATGCACACAACACTGAACTTTTAGTCAAAATATTCACCTCTAGACTTGTTTTTGATTTCCTATAATTCTGTAGTCAGCAATATAAAAAATGGAGGCAATCCATCCCATCAGATAGTCCACTTACTAGGCTGCTAAGGAGATACTGATCACCTCAATTTTTCCTGTCATTTCAAGTGTGTTGGTTTACTCTTCCATTACATCATTATCAGAGCTGTCTTATTCCTGTCATAAATTCAGTGATACCCCACCTTCTGAAAACAGAAGCAGAGTACTAATTCAGCCTGGAGCTATATTCAGATTAATTTTGAACCTAATCAGGAGGAGCTCAACTTTGGCTAATCATTGTTTTTCTTATCTCCTTGACCAGATTCCTTGTTTCCTTGACCAGATCCCTTGAGGATAAATCTTTTTTCTTTTTTCTTCATCCTTACAGGTTTTCATTTCTTTTTTTTCAGTTTTTTTTTTTGTTAGTATCCTGTCTTAACTGCCTAGACATTCAGATACATGTAGAGCCCTCTCCTATTTTTCTTATGCTTGCTGACAAAATCAAAATATGCTGTGCTTTTTTCCCTTACAGAACCTTTGATACACAGATCTTTTTGCTTGACCTCCCTAAATTTCTTTACATGCCTCAATTCAGTGATTTTGGTCTAGACAACATTAGTTAGGAACTGCTTGTTTATCTTTTCTTTTAAGTTGAGCCTTCTCAAGGCACTTAATTGTGTATCATCTAATATTTTCTTCTGGAATAGCTTTATTTCTTCTCAATATATGATTTTTTAATGGTATATCTCTCAGCTCTTCCAAACAGAAATGACTGTGCTATTCTGACTAACAATTTTTCTGTCATCCATATGCAGGAAATTAAAAATACAGGAAGTACACAAATACAAGTACCTATAGTATTTATAATACAAAGAACTACAGAATAAAATTCTTGGAATATGCAGAATATTTCTAATACTGCATCAGTAGTGCTGATATTTTAATCTTTACCCAAAATTATTTTGACTAATATGTCTCCTTTTAATGTTTCCCTCAGTCATACTTCACCCATTTCAGTGGGAATATTTGTCCTTGATAATTACAATTAATAAATTTTGTTTGCTCCTGTCAGATTTTCTTTTTCTTATTTCCCCATTTTGTTTTCTGTCTGGCAGGAAGTTCATTTTCCATTCTTCAGTTCTCCTTTGGCTTCAGGACTGTCAAATCATTAACAGCAGACCCCACTAGGAAAAACACAGAGTTGTGATGTTTGTGAGTCTGTTATTTGTTTCCCGACTACCTGACTATTCTGATTTCAGTTTTCTCTTTAGTATCATTCACCTGATTATTATTATTATTTTTTTTTTACATTCCTGCTCCTGGCTGCCTCCATTTCTTCCTGCTAGAAATAGCCTTCTTTCTCCTTACCATATCATTTTCTACGTGACTTTATTCTCAGCTCTCCACTACAACAAAGCTTGTTCCTCAGGGAACCGATAGACTTGTTCCTCATAACCTTGGGATTTGCCAGAAAAGAACCATGAGTTAGTGATTTGAGTCTTCACTCAGCAATGGAGAGGGAAACATGGGAAGTTTCAGCCAGAGTGAAGTTACAACTGGACAGAGTCCCCAAAGTCTCCATATTTGTCTGGATAAGGAGCTAAGAGATATGGTTTAGTGGTTTTTCAGTAGCTATGATATTGGGAGGACGGTTGGACTAGATGATCTTGTAGGTCCTTTCCAACCTTGTGATTCTATGATTCTATGATTCTATGATATTTCTGCTTAGCTTCTATCAGTCGGGAAATACATCTTGGAATTAGCCCTCTTACTTAACTAACAATTCTGGACCTAAATGTGCAAGCCATTGTCAAGCAAGACTCCTGTTGAGTTCTTAAACTGACTTTTCTCCAAATTTTGCCTTTCTAGACTTCATGATGGGGCACTAGAGGAAAAAAAAGAAAGAAAGCTCTGACAACTCTGTTCCCCCTCTTTTTTTATCCCACACAACCCGTTGAAAGCATTATTAAACAACCTGGGATTCTCTACAGAATTAACATGCTGACTAAACCAAGTTCTTTTTCAAAGAGGAATGAAACCATTATCTGCTAACTCCTAACAAATTTACATTGTCAGGCATTACTTCAGAGTTTCCCTAAAGTCCTGTTTCTAACTCAAGAGCTTAATCATTAACGAACATAGAAGTTTAGATTCATGAGATATAATACTGTTTTATATTTATTCAGTATCGTAAAGATAACCAACTGCCTTCACTTTCAACTCAAATCTGAACTAAAAGGCAAGCATCTTTTAGTTCAGATTTGACCCTCATTCATCCCATGTAGTATTTCAGTCTCCTGAGTAATGTTATAATTTCCTGACTAAGCTTCCCGGAGTTTGGGCCCTTTAACAACTGTGGAAATGACAAGGGAAACTCTAAGATTATTTAGAAATGTCAAGCCCAGAGATGCAGCAGCAAGTGCTTTCTTTCTTTCTTTTTTTTTAATCTTTGTTAACTGTTGTATTGAATCAGTTTTACACTGAGAAAATAACAGATCTATTTATGACAACTGTAATAACTGAGGCTGATGAGGTCTTATCCCAGCTGTAAGCTCAAGTTCTGCAAAGTCAATGAAAGTTCATAAAATGTTCCCTAGCTCCTAATAACATGTACTGATAGGAGAAAGTTCAAAAGACAGAGGCAAGAGAGAGAAAATACCAAAAAGAATATTATACCAGACCATGGACACCATAAAAAGACAGGAATGAAATAACTTTTGGCAAACAATAGCAAAGCAGAAATGAATGAACAACTGGTGTACTGGAAACATAGTCTATTCAGTACCTGCCCTTAGCCACTGCCTTTCTTATTGTTTTTAAAAAGATAGTTTGAGGCAAAAGACAGTAACTTTTTTTTCACCTTTCTATGGACATTATCAGATTAGCTCATTATAAAGCCAGGAAAGATCCCCTCATGATTAACGTGCCTTCCTTCACAGAATCCAGAGGAAAGACTTTTGACAAAAACTGCTCTGACTGAGCTCCAGACTTGGATGCTAAAATGTAAGCCAAAAAGTCACATTTCTCCTATCATTTTGATTTCATTATTTTTCCATACTTCTTTGTTTACTTAGAAAATAGGAAAATGGCTGTCTGCCAAAATCTGAAAAGAAAAGGAATACTTTTTTTCTGTATGACATATGTACATATGACAACATACTCAATTTTAATTAATGTCTTATTACATTAACAAAAAAGATCTTGATGGTTCTTTGACAACCATTTTCTGTTTTGCAATCAGATTTTACTCTTTTAGTGTTTTGTTGATAGTGTATTTTTAAAATAATTATTTCTTATACTAACACATATTTCCTAGTTTCTGTGAAATGCTAAGTGGAGGTGTCTCTACGTAAAGCCATTTTAACATTACCATTACCAAAAATCATTGCATACAACATTAAAATGGAACAGTCAATATATGAATCTTGGTAATTCACTAGGCTCATTGGTCCTTTAATTCTAAAAGGTAGATTTACAGGAGCACATATATGGCTGAGCAATTCAGTATGACTCCAGATCTGCTAAATCGTGCCATTGGACTTCATGGGCTATGGCAGAGATTTGGTTGAGAAATAGAAGGACATCAGGCCACTTCACAGTGACAAAGGTCAGTGCTCGTAACACAGCAGCTGTTATCTGATTCACTTTTGCCAATTCCTGGAAAAGTTTTTGCTCTTGTTTTCCTTGCCAGAATACAGCTGTGGCCGGCTGATGAAAGCTGCTCAGAATAAACACTGTGTCACTGAACCGCAGACACTAGGCTTCCCCTATGGCGACTGATGGAGAATGCAACTGAAATATGTTATCTTAAGTATCCCTGAAATAAGGTAAATTGATAAGAGATGGGAGATTTATGGAGTGGTATACATTGTATATCTACATTTGTATGAATAGTACAAAATACTGTGTCTCTTTCCAATCACTTCTGAATAGAAGTTTCTATAGATTAAAGGAACTTTCAGCACAAAAGTTTACCGTGGTCTACCAAAAATGCCTCTTCCTTTAATATTTAACAGGATTCTAGCACAAATAGCATAAAGTGAAATTTTTCTGAAATTATATGATAATTTTAATGCCTAGGTAATTTCTCCATGAATTATTTACAAATCTGTTCCTCAGACAGACTTCCCACTGCCTGTTAAATATATGATTCAGGTTATCTCACCTTCCCTTTACATTATCATGCGCTTCTGAGGACCATGTCTTTATGCTTGTCCTTTACACAGTCTTATGTCATTTAACCATTTATTCATATATTTTCAACTTAGTTAAAATTCATCCTGGAGCATGTGATTCAACTGAAGTATTTGATTGTTTTCACAGGTACAGTTTAAGAATTTTGAGTCAGATGCATCACTGAGTAAATATCATGTTGTTTGGATTTTTTAAAATATCACCCAGTGTAATATTCATATCAGTTTATATTAATACACTGATTGTATAACATATATTTTGTTTATCGACTATACTGTGTGTCTCCTCCTTAGAGGAAACTATTTAAAGTCTGCATTAATCAGGATCTAAGTAAACATATCTGATTTATGGCAGCTTGTTTTGCTGTTGGATGGAGAGCAGTTGGCCAGTTGTTTAATTGTCATTCATCACAGTGAAACAGCATTGATATTCATTCATTATTGGATCTTCAACAAGCTGGATGCACAATATTTCCTTACCAGCTGACACTATGATATATTTAGTTGCTAGTATATTTTGTATTTTGAAACTCATGAGGCAATTTGGTATCATATTCCTGAAAGCATGTATTGCTGTAAAATGCAAGTAATAACTCACCATGAATCTTCTATTTCTTAGTGTTTTTCCATCATCATGAAGGTTGCCTAACTAAAAGGTTTTATTTTTTTCATCCTCTAATTTTCAAAATGTATGATGTTTCTTAACAGCAAGAAACAATCTGTAAGATGCCAACTCCTTATTCAGTGCTTTATGTTAGATCTGAGTTTATTATTTTTAAACAACTGTTCTTCTGTACCTGATACTCGCAAGTTATGATGGAGTTAAATAATTAAAGTGAACTGAAAATATGTGACATCCTTCTCTGCACTCTCATGCCTTCTGTTTATCATCATTATTATCTCCTCTATATACATTCTTTAACTAGATTTTAGTTCCTAACAATGCTTAGCCAATCTGAATTAAGTTTTCATTATATTCTGAAATAAAATCTGTGCAAAGTAATCTCCAGTGAGCACTGAGGTTTACATAAGTGTAAGACAAGGCGATATTTCAGTTCAAATTAAACATCATATTGATTTTCCACAAGAATTCTGGTCTTTGATTCAGGACTGCACTCTCATAATAGTGCTATAGGAATACACTCATTCATGGATAGGGATGTTATAATGGACCATCCAAAAAAAAAAAAAAGAAAAAAAAAAAAGATAAAGCATCAAACAACTGATTTAACAGAAGGGATTCATGCAGTGTTTATAACCTTCAGAAAGTGACTGCTAAGCTCATCTTAGCCTGGAAAACATAGAGGTAGCTGACAGAAACCATTCACCTAGAAAAACTGGACTGTGACAGCTACTGGTTTCACTCTTTGCGGTTAGGAAGAGAGGGGCTGTTTTGTTGCAGGCAAGGTTTCTCTACCAAAGGTAGCATTTGTACATAAAAAAGTCTTCCTGTTTTCCCTACTTTCAAGAAGCTTGAAGTATTGTTGTTCCCATAAGAACAGGAACTGTCTTTTGTTTACGCCTGCATATGCACACAGATATCTGCATGCATGCACACACATGCACACACATCTGTTTATGTTTATCAGCCTGTGATAATTTCATACAAAGCAGTACTCGTATAACTACTTAGACTATTCTTACTCATATTCTAAGCACTTTTGGGACTGGTAGTACAAATGACATCACCTGAGAAGCACTGATATTAGAGACTGCAAGAAAATAAGAGGAAAGCAGTGGAGAAGATCTTCACTTTGTCTAAAGGAGGCTAAGGAAAACATCTAGAATTACCTTGTGTAATCTATTGGGAAAGGCCTGGAAGGAAGAATATAGGTACAGTACTGTTTAAGGGTCATAGAAAATGAGACCTACAGAGATGAGAGGGAAAGAAATAATAATGAGTACTGGGTAGATAAAGCCCTCTAGTGAACCTTATATTAAAGCATGATTGTGAAAGTGTCAAGAATGACAGAATCAGTGTCCCCTTGATGAGCTGTTACGTGCATTTACTCTCACTGCAGAGCCTGCAAAACAATGGAAAGGTTTTCTTTACCTCTTTTCATTAGTCAGGAATATCCAGGAGGGTGATGGACAAAAGCAATAGAGAGACGAAAGTACATAAGTGGTTTGGTTGTCTTTTGAAGAGATGATCTTGTTGCTATCAGAATTCCTTGTGGCTAAATACTGGTGCTAAAACACACATAAATCAAAAAGAAAATATTGCAGTTTGATTATTCCTAGTGTATGCACGGAAAAGGGATGTTAGCTTCAATACCAAAATCTAGTCCAATAGTTTAGCATATTTTCTCTTCCTTGCATCTTAGCTTCCCCCCAGTAGGAGCCCACATTTTTTAATATCATAACCAAAATTGTGAATAGAAGGAATGAAAATCACAATTTGAATAACATTTTTGTCTGGTCGGCGAGAGCAAGTGGCTCCACCTTTTTTTCTTCTAACCATAAGTTTACTGTCAGAATTTTTTTTCTCAACAGATATGGGAAAAGTTATGTAAATTTAAAGGAAATTTAATGTAATGCAGTTTCTAAGATAGAATGGCAATTACCTTTTTTTTTTTTTTTTTCCCCATAAGTAAAGAATAAAAGTAGAAGAACATGGAAATTCAATTTGACCCAGTAGGTTATATGGAAGAATCTGTATCTTGAGAACAAAAGAATTCTTAGAAGATTGCATCTGAAAAATAGAGTCAAACCACACTATACAAAAGAGTTGAAATATAAATGAAGGTTTTTGAATGCTTAGGCAGAGCTGATTTCTTGAACTACTGCTGACTCTTCTCTAGTTGAGGAGCAATCAGCCACAGTAATCCCATAAATCTGAAACAAAAGACCATTTTGGATGGTGCTAAAAGCACACAATGCTGCAGACTCCTACAACAAGTTTTGATCCACAAAACCTTGTCACACTTATGGCTAGATTTTTCATTATAAATAAGCATTTTAAAAATCAGATAGAGGTCACATAGACACAGATATACTCAGTTAGGAAGGAACCTTGGGGAAGCAACTAGTCCCAGCCTCATTCTCTTGCCGGGGTTGACATTCAGTGTAGATCACACTGCTTCGGGCTTTGTCCAACCAGGTCTTGGAAGCCTCCTTAGAGCTAGATTCAGAGTTCTGTGAAATGAACACTAATAAAAGAAGTGCTGTGAGAACTGTTTGGACGTTTAATTCTGAACTGATTCAGAAAAGATTACCTCAGAGCTATTTTAATAAGGATGTTCATTCCAGGGGATATTGCTGTAGCAGAACTGCAATGATACTTTTGCAACCTAGGACATTTAAATAGGCTGCCAGTCCAACTCCGTTTTTATGAACCAGTGTTGAAGACAGTGGATTTGGCAAGGAGAAATAATACTCTGTTAGATACGATTTCTAGAGTTTTTACTGGGGCTGGCTTATGAATTACATAAATACTCATAGCTTCTATTTTAGGAAAACATGCTTCCTACACTGACACGAACCTACAGTCTGTTGTTGAGAATTTTATTAAGCTGCTTTCTTGGTTCAACTTTAGGCTACAGCTTTAGGGAAACAATTCTTAATTAAGGAAATGAACAAAAATAAAATTGCTTGATCTTCCTTCATAAAGAGCAGATAGATAGATGCTTGTTTTGGTACTACTTAACTTTGATATTCTTAAGAAGCACATTTATTCTACAGACAGTTACTTTCTGGGAGTTACATTATCCATTGTTAAAATACATTTCCCCTTGCTAAAAACTGTCATAAAAATCTATTTTAAAAATATTGTAAGAAAGCTTTCTTTGTGACACATATGTCAGCACCTATAAGAGCAGAACTTAATGATTTAAGAGATTTTTCTTCTCTGTGGGAGATGAGATTACTTTACAAAGAAGAAAAATTTAACCAAGGCTAAATTGTTGTTCATAACATGATGTGAACCACTTCAGGTTACTGCTTTTTCATCTTGCCAAATACAAGATTAACACTATTTTAAGCAAATGGAAAAAAATAATGACATATATAAAGAAGAGCTAATTTAAGAAAAGGGTAGAATTATTTTAAGAATTTCAGTTTCACATGGTAATTCTTGACATATGTTTAATTGTAGTGCCATTTCCTCGTGTATCAAAATATATTGTTTTAATATTTTTTGCCTATATGAACTTAAGTCTGTTTCCTCTACATTAAACTCATTGAGAGCATGAAACTGTAGCCTAAGTCTTGTGCTTTCACAGAGCAATAAATGATGTGTGGAAAACAACCAAGAGTTAGAACTGAGGAAAATCTGATCATTTGCAGCCTCTACATTTATACTTTCAGTTTTCCGTACTTTCAATCTGGTAAATCCTGATTTTAGTTTGAACTGGGGGACAATATAATCAGGAAATGTGGTTGCTAAGTCAGGGATCTAAATACAAAGACAAAAAAACAGGAATTTAGGAAATTGCTTTATTTTTGTAACTGTTGTTTTTAAACCTATGTTAAAGAAGGCTACAAGTGTGAAGAGAGAATTGCTGTGCTTTAGCTGCTAAGATGGACATTAACAAATTATGTCAAGACAAACTGCACTGATATTTTATGCTTGTAGCAGTGAAATGGCAATGCTATTTTCACCACAAATGGAGCCTTATAACTGGATATTCTATTCAAGAGCTTCTCAATCTTTTTTCCTCCTGCATCACAGTACATGTAATCACACTTTCCACAGTTTTCTATGACCCTACAGTCAACTTCTTGCATCAACTCATCCTCAAATTCAGAAGTGCTCCAGAATATTTTCAGAATGTTTCCCAGAGACATAAAAGTAACACCGATGACCCCAGAAGAACACAGTTCTCTGCTCTGGTCATAGGACTAAGTGACTCATAATTTGAGATTTTCTGATCTACACAAAAAACCAACCAAACAAAAACAACAACCAAAAAAAAAAAAAAAAAAAAAAACACCACCTGGAAGAGTAGATGATTTAGAGGAAACGCTGAAATATTTCAAGACTATCTATCTCCTAAAAAAGCAGAGGGAGAAGTGTGAAGATCAAACAGATGGAGATTGTCAAAAGCCTTTATTAATGTTTGATTTTATGTACCACACTATATGAGGCACTGATAGACTCAATCTTTTTACTGCTCCAGATATATGCTAGATAGAATTTGTGTTGTCTGGAATGTTTGATAAACATAAAACACCTTTTGTAATCTCAGGAAAAAAAAAGTAATAAGAGTTATTACACATAAAGAAGATTTACAGTGTTGCCATAGGGCATACTAAAAACAAATGGGAAAACAAATGAACGTTAAAGGCCAGAAGATGATGACTTTATTGTTCTTCAAGGTCTGCACTCACCATATGGTACACCTAACAATCTATGATTGTTTCTACCTTTCCCAGCCTTTTATTGTCCCTTTTGTATTGCACTCATAATTGTTAGGAAAATTAACTACTGCCACATTCTGATAAAATGAGTTGCAAATATAAAATGAGAACCATTTCAGCATTTTTCCCTTTGAAAATACAACTAACTTCATTTTTATCTAGATTTTAAGATCCTCATTTGTCTTCTAGAATCTTCCAAGAGTTGTGCAAAACAGTTGTGTAACCGTATCTTACAACACACAAGTGTCTCTTCCAATGCATTCAGAAGCAAACACTGCCATGGCATTGAAAATCAGGTAAGCAAGAGGAGATAGAAGCTCTTCAGCAGGAATGAAAGCAGCTGTTGTACAGGCCACATACATTCCACTGTTTGACTGTGTCCAAAGCACATTTGGCCCATATTTTCTATCCCAGCACCTTTGCTGCATACTCCTAGCTCATTTATCTTCTTCCAGTTGTAGTCTTCTCCAGCCTTATGAGCATCCACATGACATGGTGGTCCAGGACCTTGAGATATAGGAGACGTCACCGTATTCTTTAGGGTGCTGGATACTTCCTGGTCATTTTGGCAAGTTCTGTGTACTCCTTCTGAGCCCGGCTGGTCACAATTCTTCCTGCTTTTGCCTCTGGCTATAGCTGCTCTCTACCAGTAGATGAGCCTGGGCAGCCCTGGCTCCAAAGTTGAAGGAGAGGATGTACTTTCCAGGAATTTGGAGGGTGGCATGTTTAGAAAATTTTCACTTGCTTAAAGGAGGCACATTTCTGGAAATGCCACCCTCCTTCTCTTTCATTCAGACATGGGTTTTCAAACCTCTATCTTGTCATTCAAGTAATGGGAGAACCTCATCACCAGTAGGACAGAAGAGGTTCCTGAAGTGCACAAACACCAGCTAAGCTGATGAACAATTTTTCTCACAGCTCACCCTCTTCCTCCATCCTGTGAAAACAAGGTGGATCCTCCTAGTCAATTTTGTCAGTGTAGAAAGAAGAGTGACAAACAATGTGGCCAAAATGAAGAGCACCACTTCTGCTGAATTGCCTGAAGGCAAACCAGTGACTAGCTAGTGGTTAGTTTTCCCTGCAGAGTCTTAGTAAGTATGGCTAAATAGCAATAGAAATTAAACCTCATCCATTTTACTCTTAGTTAACACCTCTGGAAGCTGGAAGCTAAGCTCTACATGTTTGAAATAGATATTCAAGCTTGAGCAATATAAGGGTTTTTATGTTCTTTTCAGCATAAAGAAAGCTTCGTGAAGAACATTCCAGGGTCTGATGGGGTGTAATTTTGTGCAATGGCTTGTTCTCCTGAAATGGTAGGGAAGTTCTCCACACAAGTAACCGTACTTCTGAGTCAGGCATATCAGAGGCGGATCCAATAGGACAAAAATGCTATAACAGATGTTGAGACTAAAGATACAGTGAAAAATTGTTGGCTCTAAGCAAATGGTATAGTGTTATTGAAAGTGAAGCTCAGGACAAGAAGGTGTGATGAGCTCTGACAAATTCACAGAAAAGAAGCTTTATGTCTCAGATAAAATGTGGCAATACTCCATAGCCTGAGACATGCGATATATTCCTTACTTGATCATTCTTTGCATGTGTGACAACAAGAAATTGAGGTCTCTTCTTTCCCTTGTATACCATTTGCTAGATCTACTTTTGATGGAGAGAAATTTGCAGGATTAATAGAAAAGATTATTAGGCCAAGAAGCAAGACCAAGAAACAAGATATTGTACCTTGCCAAATGTCACATACTATTTAAAAACTGAGACTATTTATGCTTTCAGCACATAAGGACCCCCTGTTTTTCAGCAAAACTGAATTCTGCAAAGTTAATTATAATAATTTTTACATGCCACAGTGACAGCTTCTAATAACAGCTGATCAGCTGTAGATGCATCAGTTGCCAGACTGAGTCAGCTTTCCAGCCATGATGAGCTGATGACTCCCGCTTGTGTGCTCTGTATGTGTAAGAAATCAAAACAAAAACAGTCAGAAACACAAACTGAATTGTCAGCATTGTTCATATCTGTAAATTCCTGCTCATGTAGTGATTCTTCATAATCTGTAAGGTGTTTCTAGGTCTTGTTAAATGCTAGCTAGTACGATTGACTACTATTAGCACTGTTTGTAAAACAGAATTAATCATCTAGTTGTAGGGTTATAAAACAGACTTTCTGAAAACAATTGAGAGGAGAAAAAGGCTATCTCCTAAAAAAAACCATTTATTATATAAAAATATTTAATTGATAAACCCAAACAATTCTACTGAATCTACACACTATTTAAATGAGATGTATGGCTGATTAAGAAAAAGCCAGCTAAGTCTGTATTTTATTAGATGTATATTTTATCTTCCACATCTACTTTGTTTAGCATCATCTTTTCCAAAAGAATTTCAGGACTTTTAAGCCAAGGCTGCATTTTCACAGTCTAACAGTGCAGTGAAGAGGAAGAATAAGAAGCAATTGATTTAACTAATGAATTCTTCAGTTACTCCAAACAAAAGAAGAATCCAGGAAGTGAAGTCTGAATCACATTGCTAAGGATGAGTGCAGAATAACATTGGAAAGCATGTGGAAACTAATGACCAAAGCATAAACCTCCTTAAAACAGAAAGACATATCGCAGTAATAAATGCTTAGCACGCTAGCAGAATAGAAAATAATAGTAGCTCGTTATCCAGTAGAGAATAAAATTACCATCAGCTAGG
This sequence comes from Alectoris magna, assembly GCA_030625065.1. Lineage (NCBI taxonomy): Eukaryota > Metazoa > Chordata > Aves > Galliformes > Phasianidae > Alectoris > Alectoris magna. Next base: position 72,326,944 of record CM060561.1, on the reverse strand, counting down.
AAAACCCAATATTTCCTATCTTTTTGAATCTTGCCTCCCACAGATTCCCCATCCATCACCATTCGGCTTTCACAATTGATCAGTTCACAATAGTGGAATAATATCTCAGCCTTGAGCAAAGAGAAAACAGGTATGAATGCATTCAGGTAAGATAATTGCTTTGATATCAGCTGACTCCAATAAATTTCATTCTAAAAGGTTTATGGAACTGAAATAAACGCAGTCTCTAGCACTTATTTTTGAAAATTCATATAGAAAAGAAGCAGCGAAATTGCAGGCTAACCCTGGGAATGGTAAAAGTCAAGAGCTGGAGGATTTAATGTGGATTTTGCACATTTTTTTTTTGCTCCATTGTTAGCCCTGAATAACCTTGATGCAAATAAATAAACCATTTGTGAGGAGAGAAGTTACTGAAAGATTACAATATTGATACCAGCTTACATGGATTTGTAAAAAATTAAGTGTCAAATCAATATAATTATATTCTGTAGCAGGGTGACATGCCTCAGGGGTAGAATGGAAACACAGAAACAGTAAAAACGTACTTCATATCATGACACTAATGTTAAGTATTAATGATGTCTCACATGATACTCTGGTAAACAGGTTAGGGAGATATGATCTACATGCGATTCATTACAGGAAAATCCAGATAAAACCTGCTACAGCATGGGTGTAAATCTTGTTGGAAAACCGTAATCAGGGGTAGCTATCAACAAATTACTGCCCAAAGCAGAAGAGGTCTGCTCAGAATCCATTTTTACTTAAACCTTGTCATTAACAGATTTGATACTGAAATAAAAAGCAAGCTTACTAAAAGCACAAATGATGGAAAACCAGACAAAGCTGAAAGTGTGTTGAAACATAACATTAGAATTCAAAATGACTTTGATAAATTGCAAAAATAACCTGACAAAACAAGAATGTTAGCAGTGAAAAATGCAGTGTGCAGTTGTGCAAGTAAAAGGTGAAAAGAAACCTGTTAGAAATTAGTCCTGTGGGAAGAGGTAAAGAATGTGAGCACGTAAAGGCTACTCTCAGAGGATTGTTTCTGAAAGACAGAGCACTTCTAAGCAATCTATGTGGCCCTACTGTGCACCTGTTATCAAGCATTGTCCTACATATTCAAGGAAAGGATGAGAAAATGCAATATCAATTGAATGTGTACACTGAATAGTTAGGGCAATGAACTTGGGCAAGTTCTAATTTGGAGTATTTACTTGAATCTAGATACACAGGGAAAAGTGTGAGATCTACTCTACAGAAAATAGACCCCAGAAGATGCTAGAATATTTATCGGGAAAAGAATAATTGTTAGGATCTTGAAAATTTGTAAGAGACACATACCTTTTAAAATGGTATTTTCCAGTGTGGAACTACAGTATACCTGGTGGATATCTTGATTTCTAGATTAACTGTCTGTATCACCATGAAAAGGAAAAAAAGAAAGAGAGAAAGAAAGAGTAAGAATAGGAGAGAGAGGGAGAGGAAAAAATAAAAAGATCTTTATTGAGTTTGGAGGGGAGTCACCTTAATACGTAAACTCTCAGGAATTTACAATGAACAAAATCATCCAGAATTTCTTGGAAGATACGCTCTTTTGTATTGCACAATGAAAGATGTGGAGCCAGTCCTTTCTGCAGGAATTTTTCAGGTTTGTAGGTTGTAAAAGTCTAAGCCATTGAATTCTGAAACTATTTATTATTCTCTCGTGCATTTTCCTATATATAGGAAAGCTTCTGCTTTTCTCATGTAATCCTTGCAAAAGAAAAAATGACTGTAAATCCCACCTTCCTACTCTTTTGCTACTATAAGCTCTAGATCTAAGAAGCCCTCCAATTCCATAGTTCGTTCAGAAATGTGGTTGCTTCAAAGTGAGGGAACAGCTTTGGTTTGTGTCAAACAAAGACAGAAAAGGGAAGGGTAAGATGTCTCTGGGGAGGGCTTAGGTCTATGGAATGTCTGGATAGATAATGAACTGGCTTTCTAGAACAGGCCAAAAATTTTCACTCCAGATTAAGACAAATTTATTCGTGTTTGCTTTGTTTTGTTTGGTTTTCATTATTATAACAGGGTATATTCATCAAGTATCCCCTTTCTGTTGGGGAAAAAAAAAAAAAAAAGATTGAAAATGGACTTTTTCAATAATTTTGGTTTCACAGCTGAAGAACATGACACAAAATGAAGTTTCATGTGCAATTTCTTCTCACATTAGGCAATATAGCAGTGAAATTGCCAAGAAACAGATAGAGAAGATAGGATAGGAAACCGAGCATTGCAGCTAAAGTATTCAGAGTTTTGATTTATATATTTATTTATTTTGCTGAATACCAGTAGCGCCCTGCAGAATAGTCTGACTCTCTTGGTTGCTGTTGTAGAAAAGCTGCCAAAACAGCTCTAAAGGCTCTGAAAATTACTGGGTGTTTTAAAAGCCCATAGGCCTGGTATCTGTCTTGATTCTTCGTATTATGATATAATGCAAGTGTCTAGCAATTTGTTGTTACCAAAGCTGTTTTTTTCATTTAATATCAGTGTATTTCTTCTGCCAGTAAAGTACCTGTAAAAATCAAAATCTATTTCCGTAGTTGCACTCTTCTATTGCAAAAGGGTGTATTTCTGAGAAGCTGAGTGATGCTTTCCTCAGAATCTTGTTAATAAATGTCCATAAGGAAGAGGCCTTGTTTTCTTATTTTAGATCAATTTTCTTAGGCAGGTGAGCTTTACTTGCCCAAAGATTGAAGAATATAAATAAGTACTGTAAGGATATGTAGAAAAGGTAAAAGCTACGTGAATTGTAAAGGAAATGTACATATTTATAATGTAAGGACACTTCATAAGGACATTTGGTAATGGCTACCCTACATAAAAACAAAAGGAAGAGACTGAAAAAGTAAAAAACCCACCAAGATTCACAGACACTAAGGAACAAGATATAACAGAGACAATAACAAAGATCAGATATTTTAGGTTGCTTATTAATGAAACACAACTGAATGAGTCACTCAAAGTCTTGGAAAGGCCAAGCTAGCTTTTCCTAATTGATAACAAGAGTTCGGGTGGGAAATAAGAGTATTACGGACCTTACAAGAAAAAGCAAACATAGTCTAAGGGTCTATAAGGTGTTTATTACAGCATGTTTAGGAAAAGAACCAAGCCATGGGAGGGGCCAAAACTCTTGTCCACCTGAGCTGAAGTCTATACAATATTCTTGACCCTGTTACCTTTTCTGTGTGAGTTTGTTCTCTCTGTGGAGGTAAGCAGAGGCGACTCGCCAGTAAGCTTCAAGCTACACTAGGCAGCAAGTTGGAGGAGATCAGAACCTGGAAAAAATCCAAATTTGGAGATGGAGATGTGTTAAGCAGGGAATGAACTGGAGGCAGACCCATCTCATCTAGGGAACCTTGAATGCAGGAGCAATTACCAGTGAATAGTAATGGTGTGCTAATAACCACTAGCAAATTGATCATCTGGAGAAGGAGAACAGGGTGTTCAGCTGTGTTGTTCATTTCCACACAAATGCTGTGGGTGCTTATGCAGGTGCAAGTAAAGACACTGCACACCACATCCATGTGCACGGCCAGAAATGTGTGCTGTGCCCCTCTACTGGGAATGCACACTAACCCTCACAACTGAATGATCCTAACAGGAGCAGAAAACAGACTGGATAGGAGAAATCTCTTCAGCCTTAAACTCCAGTGGGTTTGCCAAACCTCTGTACGTACTCAGGAATTATTCAAGTAATAGCTATGTTATAACTTCGGTTCAAGAATGATGATGAGGAAGGGAAAACACTTTTGCAGTCCCAGATGTATAATCTTCTTTCATTCTCACATTGTAATTATATCTAGTTTCCATTAAGTCACTGAAGATTAGGTATAGAAAATGGATTGAATGATTGTCATGGGAAAAAAGAGAGCCAAATCTAAATGTATTTCTTACTAAGCAGGCATAGTTTCCTACACCTGCTTAAGAAAAATAGGAATGTGGTGATGGACAGAGAAATATAACAGGGTCCCTAAGGGTAAAAGTGAAAGCCACTGTAGTCTGTTAGGATAAAGGAGTATGTCTTACAGTCAATAGGGTACTGTAAATGGAATTTGACCTAAAAGTAGCAACAGATCTGTACAGAGGTCAGTAGCACAGACAAAAAGAGTTTGAAGGATGACAGAGCTGGCTGTGGTAGACAATAACAGTGAAAAGAAATCACATGATGATAGATCTACAGAAACAAAAAGTTAAGAGCAAAGGAGGCACCTGTGTTACAGTAAGTGAAAGAGCCTTCTCAGTTAGCCCTGGAAGGCTAATAAAGCTCCACTCATCTGAAAGTGTAGGTAGTACTGTTATAGTAATGGTCATTTCGGCCATTCTCCACAATAAAATACAGCAATTTACAGTATATACAGCAACCTTATCTCTTCCTGTAACATTCTTTGCTAGTTACTTACAAGAAAGAAAGCAGGGAACACCAGTCAAACCAGTGGGAGAAGCCTGCCAAAAAGGCAACCATGTTCTGTGCATCTACCTTTCACTGTATATTGTGTTGGGATTCCTCTTTGTTCTTGGCCACTCAAGTACACTGGCTACGTAGGAGATGTTTTTGTATCTTGCATGCTTACCTGGTGTCCTTTCTCCAGAGATCTGAAAATGTAGAAAACAGGCATACAGAAGTTATCATGAACTCTATGAAGATCCATAACAGGGCATCTTTACCCTCAATCATCCGTTACAATGACTGCATCATACACATATGTATATAGTGGAACATACTGATGGTTCACTATTCCTACCGCTACAGCAGTCTTGAGATTGTTATTTGATATGTTAGAATTACAGGTCAGATTTCTTATAGCAGACTGAAATGATATCATACCAAAAGAATAAATCACTGAACTAATGAAATATGTATTTTTCTTCACCATAATACAGTGGCCATTACTTCTACATATGAACTCTAAGTGCAAAGTAAAATTTACATATTTTTGAGATTAACACTCGCAATTTTAAATACTTATAAGCGTATGCTGCATTGTTTAAAGAGGCATTTGTTTTTTCTTTTGAATTCAGCATATGAAAACAAAAATTGCAGCTTTCCATTATTTTAGACGACACTGTGGATTACTGCAACGACAAGACAAAAAGATGAGCTACATTACATTATGATCTTGTGACTTTATAGATTTTTTTTTTTTTTCCCAAGAAATGGAGACCCAGATCTACAAAGCAAAGACTTGGCTACGCTTAAACTGGAAACCATCATCTCAGTTGCTCATTGGAATAAATAATAGGATACAGAATCCGAAGCCAGATAGTTGCTTACCAACATTTTTTTTTCTGCAAAAGATGCTCAAACAACCAAAAGCGCTGTACTACTCTCTGCTGCTTTATAACAGCTGAAAAATCTGCCAAGCATCACAAAGTAACATAAACATCACCAAAGGTCACTGAATCTAATATGATTTTCTGAACTGATGTCCTAGACCGAGGAGAAAAAAAAAAGAAGTAAATTGCCATCTGAATTCTTTATGTAGCAAAGGTAACTTACTTAAGGGATACAGTTGACATGGGAAATGTCAAAGATTTTTTGAACTTCAGTTAAAAGGTTTAACCAGTTTAAAGTTCTTCTTACTGTTGGGTTTATCAGAGCTGTCACAGCATAGTTTTAACCTGACTCCAAAAGGACTGATTCTGGTACTAACTATGCTCCTTTTGAACATCTACAGCTGTTTTGTAGCATGTAGCCACAGAAGCTGTGGGAAATCCAAAATCCAGCCCCAAACACCGGCTAAATAAATTAAATTTAATGCGGATAAATTTTTAATAAGATCTTGATTAAAAATAATAATAGTAAAAATCTTAATATTTGGAGTTGGCAACATCTTATTTCCCTCTTAGTACTATGTATTACATAATATTACTTTCATTTTTTTTCTTGCATGAAGGGTAAAAGCATACTAAATTCAGTTATCTTTTCTTTTTTAATCGAAGCAGGTGGTACTGAGGAAATACATATTTCTATTTTCCATTAAGTTAAAAATAACACAAGGTGGCCAGGTTTGCAGTAGTACAGAGATTTGAATAACAGGATTAGACCAAAATAAGCAGATAGATACTTTTTCTGCTGAAAAAGCACAGGATAATAAACTCATATTTCTCTTCATGTTACCCTGAAACTGAAAGAGCAGAAGCAGAACAGAAATTTAGAAAAAAAAATCTGTCCTCATGTGTTCCACATATTTTCCCAATGTAGTTTTCCACACTAACTTAAAATATCTTTAATAAAGGTAAAAAGCTGGACAATTTATATTTGTTTAAATGTTTCAATCAAGTTTTTATTATTTCCATTTTTAGAAGATTATGGTAAAAATCTAATTTTCCTGGTAGAAAACCATGATGTTGAAAACTTGCATAAGTAAAATTCAGTGTTTTACTCATCCATAAGCAAGGAATCCCCTGCTCACACTGTTCACTGTTGGTGAATGGTCTTCTAAATTGTGGCAATAAGTGATCCTTCCTTGTTAAAATTATTATTCTAAAAGATTCAGTTCATTGAAGTGAGATTGGGACTGAAGACTCTATGGAATGCTGACAAACATGTCTCTTCACTACAAATTACATATAGGGCTACAGATACCCAATTACACAGGAGAATCTCTAACAAGAAGTGTAAGACTGGGCGATTTGCATGAACCAGACAATCTGATAAACTTCAACATTTGTCTGAGACAAATTCCGGGGACTGACTGAAGGAGTTATCAGGTCAAAGTGGATTCCAAAGTGGAAAAATCATGCATGTGTTTCACAGCTATGAAGTAAAAAAGTGCTCAGCTAAGGAAAGAGAAGAAATGGCAGAGTTTTGGTTCTTGATCCACTTGGCTGAAATGTCTTTTCTTCCAACAAGAAATATTGACATTACTCACTGGTACAGCGCGAAGAAGGGAAAACTGGGGCTCAGTTTTCTGAGATCTGTTAATGTTACAGAACTCTATGCCCATATTGCATCTATATCATCAACAAAAACCCACAGTTGCTGCCAGGCCTCGGTGCATACAGAGCATACTAGAGGACCTTGGATCCCTGTTGCAATTGGTGCACTCTGTAACAGAATCCAGCTGTGATATCAGCCTTGGTTCTACGAGTTGGGCAACCACTTTGAAAGCACCAAGAGGGTAAAAAAGAAACTCCAATATGGATGTGTAAGGAATACTGTAAAAAGCCTTCCTGTTTTAGTATTAGTATTAGTAAATACTAATGTGCATGTCATGTAAGAAGACTAATGTGCATGATATGTAAAAATTTGGGTGGAACAGAGACAGTCTTGCAAGAAGTACTTGCTAACCCATGGACCTTCAGTGGTCCCATATTTCACAAAGGTTGCTAGTGTGATTATTAAATGAAACTGAGAGTGTGAGTCTGGATAGGCATCAGGTGAGATGGCAATCTCCTGTACAGTAGGAAAACAGATCAACTGTCTCTGAGAATAGAAAGCCATACTGGATGAAAAAAACCAAAAGCATGTGACTTTTGGAGAGTGTTACTCATGGTGTTAATAGACAAATTTAGCTTCATCTTTCCTGTTGCTGACCGACTGTGATAAAGAATAGTTTAAAAAAAAACGCTACATAATTGCAAGACATGCCAAGTCATTCACTTCTTTTTCAGGGTAAGCAGTAGCTCAGCTTTCACTGAGGTCTAAATAAATGTTGAATCTACTGGTTGCTCTGACAATTCATACCATATAAAATATGAGCTAAAACTCACATGTAATTGGATTAAAGAAAAGGATAGTCCATGTAATGACATTTCACTAACTGTTATTCAAATAATCCCTATCTGAATCTGTGGCAATATTTCTACTTGGCCTTTTGCAGGATGGCTTCTACTGTTGGGATGGACAAACTCAACACAAAGTGTAAACAAGTACAGTGGAAAGGAAAAAAAAAGAATCAAAAAAGCACAATGCCATTTTCTAAGTGTTTTACCTTAATCCTAAATGCTTTTTCAGCTTCACGTGCATGAAGGAACACGTTCTGAGAATAGCTTGGCATTTCAATTGACACTAATAGGGATAAACTTGTTTTGAACTATTAAAACTAGACTGTGATTTTCAGCTGAGTTGACACCTTAGTGCTCATAAAACTGGTTCACAAGCAGATAGATTGAGATTACTTTCTTCCATGGGATTAGGGTGCAGAAATTGTTTCTGAACATTCACGTCTTTGTATAAACTGTGTACAATATAATATATGAACATCTAACCGCAAAGTTTATTTTTACCATGTTGGGAAGAAGAACTTTTATATTACACTGATTTTTGTTTGAACTTCTGGTCTTTCATCTTCCGTACAAGATACCAAAAAGCTTTAAAACTATATTTCAATTAAAAACAAAAGCAAAACAACCCAAATCTCCTTTAATTTAGATGTGTGCAATTAATAGGAATAATTGTTCATATTCTCTATCTCTTCTTAAATATATACATTTTTTTGGAGCTACATGAAATTCCCACTGTCCCAATAACCAGGAAGTCTTAGATAAAGTTCTGTTATGAAATAATTGTTATTGAACAAGACTGCTGTTTATTTGTGACTGATGTGCTCAATTGAGTTTTTGACCTTTTTGTATCATTGTACATGAAAATCTGATATGCTGAAAATGTCAAAATGCTTAGGAGACAAATGGAAACTATTAGCTAATTTTTTTTTATTTTTTTTTTTTTAATCCAGCAGATCAAAATGCAAACAAAAACACCAAACCAGCAAAAAGACTTCAGTCCATCTGTTTTATAGAGATTTTGTTCATAATCACCAATTTGATCATCCATGGACAAAGTCAGGAAGAAAATCTCGGTCAGGTCTCAGGGAACTGAGAGTTCTTCAGTACATACAATCCAACTTTCCCAGTGCAAATATACATTCATTTACAAAATCTGCAGGTACTACAAATTCAATTGTATCTTAGTCCTGCCAGCCAAGCTTAGCACTTAAACAATAATTTGCTCATAACCAGAGTCAAAACCAGCTGTGTCTCAGAATTCAAAATACCATATACTTCTTTAAAAGACTGCCGCTAAAAAAAAATGTTTTCATGGGATCACAAGCTTATGCAAATGCAATCATGCAAACCTTCTCTTGCTATTTTCTCTTTGTCTTATAGGACACCGTTCTCATTCTAGGATTTACATGTACTTTACTGTTAGGTATGCAATTGCGTACATAATACTGCATAACAACTTATGAAAAAATAATAGAAAATAAAAATATTATAATCCAATGTTGACCTAGCTGATTAAGATAATATCATAGTCAAATGGGAAAGAAGAAATTTGAATCAGCTGTTTCAATATGCTCCTACTTCGTTTTCATTAAGGCACCATACCGCGTGTCTCAAGAAATGCACTCTTCCTATTGGAAACGTTTATTTCTATGGATGTTGTCTATTTCATTTTAATAATTCTACCTTTAAATGATTCTTAGAAAGCGATAAAACAGCAAAACAATAACCTCTTTAAAGTATTGCTCCAAATAGGAAATATTCGTTATGCTTAGCTGATTTTTTAGTTAATTAAAAAAGGCAAAAAAAAAAAAAAAATGTTCTACTGATTCCAGGATTGCTAAAGGTTGCCTGCAACAAGAATCTGTTTCTAGACCTAGTTTTAATTCAGTTACATTCTTAGTATGCATAGTTCCCATTGACATCAGCATGACAAAGAAGGGTGCTGCCTCCCCCAACCCCTAACAAAGGATTTCGGTAATCTTCAGATGAAATACACGTTTAAACATTATCTAAAAGCAAGTAAATCCAGTGTTTTCCATTCTGCTCAGAAACACAAAAAACAAACGCGCAAACCTTGTTCTGAGAAGGATTAATCCAAGAGTAAATATTTTTATGTTGAGACATGCAGATACCATTAGCGCTTGTGTCCATGTAACCCATGTTTTAGACAGATTGTCTAATTATGGGATAATGGAGATTTCCCTGTTCTCCTTAGTTAGATTTTTAGTTAACCTCAGGAAAAGAAAAAAAAAAAATGCTGCCAACTAACAATAATAATTCACAACCCCTGCACATAAGTTTAAACCATTCGTAGTTGTAACCTTTCGGACAGAAAATTGTCTGGAATAAAATATTACTGGACTTAAACCTACTCACGTTATGACATTTTTTTATTTATTTTTTTTCCCTAGAAATTGCACTTGCCCTTATCTTCAGCAAATAGAAACTTAAGGCCTCAAGGACATCTGAAAATATTACAGTTAAGTATAAGAGACAAAGACTTTTTACAGCTTCTGCGCTCGAAAATCTCGGCCTTGATGCAGTCATCATTTCCATATCTTTTTTTTTTCCCTCTAATTAGGAAGGGAACATAGAAGTCGATGAAGTTAACCAAGGATTATGCTGAATACACCACTCCCTAGGCACAGCTTAAGTGAGCCTGGCATCACAGGCTGCCTACGGCTGAGAGGGCTGCGGGGACAGAGAAGGGAGCAGCCTACACCTGCCTGGGCTTCTGTCTCATCAGAATGCGTCTGAGTCATCGGGAAGGAAAGGGGCACACAGGAGCTACGACAGAAGGAGCTACCCCTTCCAGGAGCTGCCCTTACTCCTTTGTACTTTCTTGTCTCGTTTTCTCTTCCTCTGCAACACAGAACAGGAGCAGAAAGACACTCCTGGAGGGCCGGGTTGGCCCCCTGCTCCCACTGCTGCTTCTTCCTCATCCTTCAGGTCCCTCGGCGGGCGGCAGGGCAGGGCAGGGCAGGCACCTGCTGGAGGCTGCCGAGCAGCCCCTGCTTAGCGGGGAGCCGCTGAGCGAAAGGTGGCAGCAGCGAGTTGCTCTCAAACCTGGAGGTGGCGGTCCCTCTCACCGAATCAGCTCAGTCCGGTGACGGACATCTCTCCCGAATTCCCTGCTAGTCAAACGCCCGCTAGCACTAGCACTAACTCCACCGCGCTGCCCTGGGGGCGGAGCAGCCCGCCTCAAGCCCCCGCCCGAGCTCAGCCGCGCGGCTCCAGCCCCGAGCGCAGGTGGTACCCGCGCGGCGCGCGATGCCCCGACCGCCCCCGGCGCGCGGGCTGAGCGGCGTCCGCCTGAGGAGATCGGAACCCGCTGTTCAACTCGGGCGCAGCGCCGTAACGGCGCTTAAACGGAGTGGTAGAATGGGAACTTTCGGGCGCGCTGTCATTGCGTCGCACGCAAGTTTCTCGGTGAAGGGTTAAGCGCATACATAAGTAAATACGACTTCCATATTCCTCACGCTCTTCGCTCGCGAAAAGACTTCTGCAAACACGGTAGGTTTCCCACCAAGGATGCAGAGAGAAAGCTGCGGGATAACGAGCGTGGGCGTCACCCAGATCCCATCCCTTCGCTGCTTTCCCCAGCGAGGAGAGCTGCCGTGAGGGGATCCCCGCGTCCCCTCCCGCAGCGCCGCTCTCTTCCCGCTTCGAGGCCTCGGTGCGGCCCCGCCCGGCGCAGGCAGCGGCGGCGCCTCATCGAGCGCGGGGCCGCCCGCCCTTCGCCCTTCTCCCTTCTCCCTCCTCCTCCTCCCCCAGCCAGCGCCGGCTGCTCGGCCGCGGCGGGCGCGCTCCTGCTGGGGAGGGGACGGGAGGGAGGGGCGGAGGCAGGGCGGGAGGCAGGCAGGCGGCGAGAGAGGCAGGCAGCGCGGCGGCGGCAGATGCTGCGGCGGCGGCCGCGTCTCCTCCGGCCACATCCTGCGCCCGCCTGGCGCGCAGCGCTACGGCGCGGCCGCGCAGCCCGGCTCCAGCCGCAGCCCCAGGCCCTCGGGGCGGTGGGTGCCGAGCGCGCCTCGCCCCGGCTGCCGGCCGTCCTGAGCGCTCCGGAGCGCACACGCACGGGCGCGCCCGGGGGGGGGGGAAGCCGAAGATGCTGCAGCTGGTGCTGGGCAAGGTCAGGACCTTGCGGTGAAGCCCGGGGCTGGCGCAACCCCCCCCCCCCCCTCCCCGGCCCCTTTTCATCCTTGCCCACCGGAGTGAGGATTTGCCTCTGGGGTTTGGTGGATGCTCGGGAGGAAGCAGGCTGGAGCGGCGCCGATCGGTGAGTACGGCGGGCACCGTCATGGTGCCAGGTCCCCCGCCTCCCTCCCTCTCCTCCCTTCCTCTCTCCCTCCGGCTTCTCGGTGTGGGCTCCTACGCTGCTCCCCTCGATGAGGCGGCCGGCAGCCGCGTTTGTGCCTGCAGACGGGAGGTAACAAAGTGCCTCGCTCCTTCCTCCCGCCTCTCCCCCCCCGCGTCTCTTTCCTCCCTTTTTTCATACGCCGCCTATGTAGGGCACAGCGGCGGCTCCGTGCCGCCCGCCGCCCCGCGCCGATGCTCTCGTTACGGCGGTGAAGTCATGGGCCGGGGTGAGGAGAAGGAAGGCGGTCGGGCCCGAGGTTGCTCTGCGTGTCTGCGCGGCTCTGAGGGGGTGTCCTTCCTTTGAAGCCCCCCCGCAAAACATTGCGCTCGGGGAGGGGGTGGGGAAGGGGCTGTGGAGCGCTCACTGATCTATTTTTAATGGCTGAAAGGAAAGAAGCTCTTCTTCCCTTGTACCCTTCCCTTACTCTATTGCTGGTGTGTAATGTGCTCGCATCGATCGGGCAGCGCGGAGCCGCGGCTGGGTGAGGGCACACGGAGGAGGTACAGCAGCACGAGCGGTGCTTGTAGCACACCAACCCATCTGGTCAGAGAGGAATCAGAAAACCCCGAACTGAAATCATTTGGGGAACCATGTTAAATTTCCCCTGTAGGGACTGAAGGCACGGGTATGTGGAAAATTGGAATGGAGCGTCTTGTTGTGCTCAGATGTTTTCTTTCTCACAGTTTAAGTGTTGGTGTGTGCATCGTTCTGAGTCAGGGTGTCACGATTAACCTCCTGTGTTACAGGAAAATAGCCCAAACTTAGACAAAAATATGTAGAAAGCAATAGGCCTCCATTAAACAGCCAGCTGTTAACTTTATTGGCTGTAGCAGAATATATCCGTGCACCTAAAACCACGTTTGCCTCTTTTATTGGTAATAACACGATGAAATAAAAACTTCATGTTGCGGGCTTTTTTTGTGGTCTGTGCGTAAAGTGGAAATCCTGAACCATAGTTGGTAGCCAACTGTTTTGTGGGCTGTGCCACACTCACAGCCGCACCTCTGGGGAGTAAGGGCATACCCAGAGCCATGCAGGGCTTATGTAAGTCTGCTGTGGGCTTCTGCTCAATCAAGAGGAGGGAAATGATGTGTGTCATCCTGTATCTCAGGATGTACTCCTCCTGTCTTGAGCTCAGGAAGTTACCGGGCTGGGTTGGGCTAGACTGATGTTGTCCAGGCATCTTGGCTAGTTGGTCAGTGCAGAAGTGACGTGATGTGAGGGAATCGGTGCAGGTCCGTGGGGAGGGCTGCTGTGTGCCCTGAGGTGGTCCTCGGGCCCACACGGTTTTGGAGACTCTGTCAGCTCATTGGCACCGTGGACATGAGGAGAAACCCCAAACCCAACCACTAGGGAATAATGCAGTAATTAAGCAGAACTTGTGCATTCCTTGGTGATCAGACATCCCTGTAAGACCAGTTGTGTGTGTGAAGTTACCCCTCTCATCTGGAAATGCCTTTCCCTTTAGGGAACTGTGATGGAATATCATCAGTCTGCGTGCTGCAAAGCTGCACAGAACTTGCAATAGATCATTCTTATTAGTAAGAAGTTGATTAATGGCTTGGGGATGTGTTGGATGAGATTCTGTTGAGAGCTGCAGTACAGAAATGGGAGATTGCATCTTGGTCGCGGTGTTCAGAGACGGTTTTTGCAGCCTGTTATATAAGAGAGGCTTTGAAAAAAGAGGAGCGGGCTGTGCCGTGTGTACATACCAAAGGAAATACCTCCTAAAGCTTCTGGTAGGAAGCAAAGTATTTATTTCTGGATTCCAGTTGCGTGAGGGTTTGTGGGTTGTGAGAAGGATGCTTTGGGGAGGGAGCTCCAGCTACTGTGCTGAGTTCTGCTTGTCAGGTCCCTTAGCTGATGCCAAGCAGTGATAAATGGCTCATCAATGGCTCTAGCTTCTGATTTTCATTTTTTTTTTTTTAATAATGCTCCTAAAATTATTTCATCCTCACATAATGAACTCTGACAGACAGCTGCACAAAATAGAAATAGTATCAACTAAAAAAAAAGAAGTGTTTGCATGATTCTTGTTTGCATAATTTACCTTTGCTGATGGATGGTATCAGTTTAATGACTGCGATCTGTTGTAATGCATTTGTTTCTTGAAACGTGTAACACCAACTTACACTACAAAGGAAGGGATGGAGCAGCTTATTTTTAGGGTTTTAAGATATCTTTTTTTAAGTAGGGCTGTGGATCGGCATGTAAATTGAGCAGATAACAAAACCAGCAGAACTCATGACTGTTAAATTTTGCACTAAATTTCAGATACATTTTCTATTTCATGGTTCAGCGTGATACGATTTTTGGAACCTATCACTTGTGGCAATTCCTGCATATCTTTGTTAGGATTCCAGACGTACGTTTCAAGTATTCCTAGAAGCAACTGTGTTCACGATTGCCAGTAAGATAAGGAAAACACATCATTATGGCACTCTTTACTTAAATAAGAACCCGTGGTCTTGATTCTTATTGATTGCACTTGTAACTCATGAAGTTTGATATTTCCAGTTACAGCTTCATCTGTCAAAAATGAAATGGATTGTTTTTCTCCTTTTGAAGGTCTCAGTATGATCTTACTGCAGGATGAATTTTGGATGATTATTTAACTGCACAGTGTTAAATTTAGTAGTATGCTTACATACAACAGAAGTAATACGTTGCAATGGAGACAGGATTTTTAAATATAATGCATTTTTTTCAAATGAAAGAATGACTCTTGAATAAGACTAAAATGCCTTTACTTTTGAATAAGAGATTGACTTTGCTCGCAAAGTCAGTACATCTACAGAAGCATTAATTTTTCTGATTTTAAGGGGGAAACATAGGACAGCTATGCAGTATTGGAGATAAGAAAATATGTTGCTCAGAGAGATGGTGGATGTCCTGTCCCTGGAGACATTCAAGGTCAGGTTGGACTGTCCTCTGAGCAGTCTGATCTAGCTGTAGGTATCCACATTCATTGCAGGAGAGTTGGACCACATGACCTTTAAGGGTCCCTTCCAACTCTGCTCATGAACTGAAGAGCCAATGCATTTGGTTTATAGCTGTTCTGTAGTTAGGGTTCTTGGAAAGAAGTCTGAGTGGAGTGGGACACACTGAAGTGATTTCTTCTGTTCCCTTGGGTTGTGCTAATGTGGTGTCATGAATGGGCTGTAAAAGCAGATTGTCTGACCAGATTCCCTAGCAGTATTCTGGCCATTATAAATGTAAAGGAAATATGTTACCTGTTATATGGACACTGATAGCTATGCTAATAGGTTTCTTCTTCTTCTTTTATTTTTTTTTTCCCTCGTATGAGATGCTTGTTTATTGTAAAACTAAGAAACGGGGAAACATCTCATTATCTGTGACAGCAAGCATTTAATGTTTAAGTTGTTCTTGGCATGCTAACTTCTGGTGCATCCTACTGGCTCTTAATCTCCCTGTTTGGCTTTCAAAAATTCAGTTACAGGAATAAGCAGTTACTTCGGGAGACATGAAATATGGAGGAATATGTATTATCTTCATCAAAAGGGCACTCTCTATTTTGTTGAAGTGTTTTGGGAAAAGAAAAAAAAAACAACAGACTTCTAATGAAACTGTATTTCTCAAATCTACCAAGAAAACTGCAAATATTAAAAAGAAATGTATATAATGACAATATTTAGTGTTATACGTGATTGTTATATTGCTTTAGCCATGCTAGCTCTATAATGTAACAAACATGTATTTCCACCTGTTTACATTCATTTTGAGAAGGCAGAAATATGCAGAGTTGACATTGATTGCTAACATAAATTAAGAGCATCTAAGAGCCAAGGGAGCTTTATGTCAAAGGTTCTTTGGGGGAAGATTTTGCTTTTTTTTTTTTTTTTTCCTTCATTCCACACCCCTTTTTTCTCTTCTTGCCAAGTTTGTAGTTGCTTTAATCACTCAAAATGTCCACAGTCCAGCACTTCTGCTCAAGAAAACTTCTGGAAACAGATTGTAAAACTTAAATGTTATACTAAGCAGACAATATTAGCATAAGAGAATCATAGAATGGCCTGGGTTGAAAAGGACCACTAAGATCATCTACTTTCAATCCCCCTGCTATGTGCAGGGTTGCCAACGACCAGACCAGGCTGCCCAGAGCCACATCCAGCCTGGCCTTTAATGTCTCCAGGGATAGGGCATCCACAACCTCCTTGGGCAACCTGTTCCAGTGCATCACCGCCCTCTGTGTGAAAAACTCCCTCCTGATATCCAGCCTAAACCTCCCTTGCCTCAGTTTAAAACCATTCCCCATTGTCCTATCACTGTCCACCCTTGTAAACAGCCATTCCCCTTGCTGGTTATATGCTCCCTTTAAGTATCGGAAGGCTGCAATGAGTTCTTCCTGGAGCCTTCTCTTCTCTAAGCTAAACAAGCCCAGTTCCCTCAACCTTTCTTCATAAATACCTTTCTTGATATATACTCCTCTTTCAGCCACAGCTATATTTTTCTTTCCTAACACAGTAAATTACTGTTCAATTAAGCAATACCAAAGTATCCCTTTAAGGCTGAATTTTTCAACAGAGCCAAATGAAATTAGGCATGTAGCATAAATAAGAATTTTTCTATGAGCTTCTTAATTGTTTTAAACACACTGGATTAGACTTGACCTGAGATAAATTAATATGTAAAAGTTAACTTATTTTAAATTACTAAAGTGTTTGGGGAAATAATTAGAAGTAACTTTCAGTGAGGTGTCTTCTGGCATTCTTCTCTTAATGTTGTACCACTCTGGGTAGTAAGCAGGTTTTGTTATTCTTGAACACACAAGTTGTCTGCTCTTTCACAGAAATCAGATTGTTGTCCCAGTCAAGCTGGCATGCTTCAAAATAATCCTCCCTGCCGAAGGTTTGACTGTTACCTTACTTGTTTGGAGTGTGGAAAGGCAGAAACCTTTCTGTGTTCGTTTTTTTTTGGCATGAGGAATTGAATAATGTTGAATATGAAGGTGTCTGAAAGAATGACCTAGAAGTCTGGGTCAGAGAGTGGTTATCTATGGAAACAATGGCTTGAATGTCTTCAGCAATGTAAAGGAGTCAAGGTTAGAGAATCCCAGGCAGAGGAAGCTTGCCTGGACAAGCCCTGTTGTTGTCGTCATGTTTGCAAGTGTTTTCAGAAGCATTGAGCTGTTTAAATAAGCTGAGACCTGAGAGCATTTTTGAAATCATCTGTCTCATGTTTCTTATGACAGCTAAACTCCACTGCAGCTTTTGAATATGCCCAATGGCAGCATCTCACTTCGGGATGGTTTGGGGCCTTTGACAGGGAGATTGTATGATCTGGAAGCTGAACTCTCACAGAAAGTGGGGCTTGCGTTCCAAAACGCTGTTAATGCTAGAATGGGTCTTCCAGATAAATCATCTGGTGTGTTCTTACAAATCAAAGTCCTGGTCATTCTATAACCATATTGACAAATTGACAAGTATGATGAATCATTTTGTTAAGCTGAGTGTTTCTAATGAAGTACCAGTGTCCAGGGTAACTGGACCTTCAATTCTGTCTAACCTTGTCTGACCAGTTGTGCTTACAAATACAGTGAATAAGCAAACAAGCTTTGCTGGGTATTTAAAAACAAACAAACAAAAACAACTACCATTTCTTAGGCATTCATGAAGCAAGTTGACAATAATTGAAGAATCCTGTTATTCTTGCTATTCTTACTGCTAATAATATTTTTGAAGCTTGAGAAGAATCGTGTAGCTTTATAAGTGGATTTCCACCATGGTGCTGAAGTCATCTAGTGTTGCATGGAAAAACTTAGAAATGTGAAAGCACGCCTCATCTTTGTAAGAGTCTATAATATAGAAGGCCGAATGCATTCTCAGAATTATCATTATGAAGAGAATAATTGAAGATATTGGCATTTAGTTTCTTTATTTCTCATTAAACCAGGTTTATAGTATTTAAGCCCAAGAGAAGGATGTTGAGTAACAGGATTGAAAGCCCTGCACAGGGATCACTGTATTAATTCCCACATACCTCTCTGCTATGTTTCTGATTTCTTTTTTAGATGGTAAAGTTTGATTCACTCTGGGTTAAACAGCATCTGTGATCTGGCACAGCCCTCATTAATGACTGATTAGTACACGTGCTTTAATTTTACCAATGGCATATAGAATCCTGTAATGAAATGTATATTAGATACATAACATTTCCTCTTTTTCACCTGTATAAATATGATAGTCTGCTAAAGATTTTTATAGGATCAGAAGTAGGTATTTTTGGTTACAAGTCTTTCTAAGAATGTGGGCAGCTTCTTGTGCTTATTTGCCACTTCTGGCTTCTGTTGTCTTTACCAAAAATGAGTACAGTATCTGCACAAAGCCTCAGGGGTCTCAGTGGTCTCTGACTTTAATCTCTTCAAAGAAGGATGAGCAGGTTGAACTTAATTAGAAACATGCATGTCTAATAAAGGAGTAAGTTTAGAATTGAAGATTAAAAAAAACTTGATGTTAGAAACAGTAGTGGTACGAAGGAATCTTACATATGAATATCAGGACTGAATGGAAGCCATCATATATTTGAAAAGCTCAGTGCACTATTCTGCAGAACAATTGTTTAATACACTCAGGTAAATAAGTATTTAAAATGTGCCATTACATTTTGTGCATTAAAATCAAATACTGAGGCATGCATTCCTGATCAAATTAGGGAAGTTTGTTAGCCTCCGTGTGCTTCCACTGGGATACTACACACTAAATTCTCAGTGCTGACTGTGGTAATGAGCTATCAAAGGATGGATAATGCTCCTCATTTCAAAAAGAAATAAACACTTCCTTATATTGTGTCACCTCATATAACCTAGCAGCAGTCATATTCAGTGGATGAAATGTCTAACTATGATATAAAACAACTTTGGCATCTCTTCTTTGCCTCTCTGATGTGGAGTTTTGAGCAACTGTTCTAAATGCTTCGTTTCTGTAAATACCTTTTAATTAGAAGTAGACTTCTTATCAGCTTCATAATTGTTACTTTTCTGTCTGTCTAGGAGATACAGTGCACGTGTAAGTTTCTCTGCTTTTTTTTTTTTTTTTTAATTCCTACTGTATTTGAAGATGCATGATTTTTTGGTAGTGAAGAATAGTTATTTCTTTTAGCTCATATATGTTAGTGTGAAAAAATTCAAACTGAGCAGAGAAGACAATTGGCTTTGAGTGTTCATTCATGTTTTATGCCGTTGCTTTAGTTCAGAATGGCTGAAGCTTTGCATAGTTAGATTAGGGAATTCAATTTGATTTCCAGGGTAAGAATTTCTTTTTAGTATGTATTTTACATACATACATACATACATACATACATACATACATATATATAGGTGCAGCATTAGGGTTTGAGGAATATACTATATCTGATGCTTAATTCCAGCTAAATGCCAGATAATCCTGACCTGCATTGAGAACTTTGGGATATCTCAGATTTTTAAGACCTAGCATCTCTGACCTCCTGAATGTGCTGGTGTCATTGGAAAGAGTAGTAGGCAAAGTCACTTCACACAGAACTTGATCTTCCCATTCGTGTGTGTATGCCCACCTGTATTCTTGCAGGTGCTGTTTGCTGTCTTGTGTCAGGGTGCAGACACCTGAAGGCAGGCTCTGGTTTGCCTCAGCAGAAGGGTACTACAAGCAGTGCCTTGCCTAAGCTGGCCTGCAAGGAGAAGGACTTTTCTTTACAGCGCTGCTCTAGAGTCTTCATGGCTGATGGATTGCTCTTTGAGGCTCCCTCAGCATGGTCTCCATTCTTAAAAAAAAAAACATCCAGTGAGGAGCTGCTTGGCTTTTGATTAGTGGTGATGACGATATTTTAGGTCCCCGAATGACAGATTGTTGGTGATCTATTGACAGAGCAGACTGGGAGCGGTGTTGTTTGTCAAGGAGCCAAAGACTCTCGGCACTATAAATTGCTTTTGCATTTTTCACTGTGTCACAAAAAAGGGTGGGGACTGGGAGAGAGGCTGAAAGTCAGGATAGCTGTACTGTCAGCAAAATAAAAAGATGCTGATTCAATCCTTTAATAGGCAGTTGAGGCAATCTGATTTCTAATAAATGTTTTTGCATATACGTTTTCAGGAGTACCTTATTTGAAAAATTGTACAAGTTGTAACAGGATGCCTTGCACAGATTCAACAAATAAACCAGTCTGAGCATGCTTACAAAATGCTTCCATGTATGCTATCTGAATGCTATAAGCAAGATGGAACTAGCTGCACCTGTGTCAAATGCATCTATATCACACAACTTGCCATACTAAGCTCCAAAGCTGTATAATTTGATGGCTTTTTCTTCTTCTTCTTCTTCTTTTTTTTTTTTTTTTCCCCCCTCTGAGCAAAACTCAGTCATATTCTCATTTAATTAAGTAACAGAAATCCAGTTGGTTGAATGGGAGATGTATGCTTTACAAAATGGAACTTGGTCAAAAGTATTTTCTCTCAAGTCAGCATTTTTTCACCTGCTTGGATCTTCCATAACTCCGTAGTCTAATGTTTGTCATGATGCAGGAAATACAGTTTCTTTGATTTAAAGAAAACCACAGGCATCTCAGCGGTATCATCAAATGGGCAGAGTGAATAACCTCTGTACTAGTTTATAATTTTTTTCCTAAAATTTAGAATTTGTAAGTTTTGCTATGCTTTTTCCAACTTTGATTAATGTATGAATTCCAGATGGGGAAAGGGGTGGAGGAAGGAAAATCAGTGGTAGTTTGTTTAGCTAACATTCTCTACAAAGAGATCCTGTAAATAGCAGTTTTCCCCAGGGGGTCTTGTTCAACATCTTCATCAGCAACCTGGATGAAGGGATAGAGTCCACCCTCAGCAAGTTTGCTGATGATACAAAGCTGGGAGGAGTGGCTGACACACTGGAAGGCTGTGCTACCGTTGAACAAGACCTGGACAGACTTGAGAGTTGGTCAGGAAGGAACCTGATGAAGTACAACAAGAGCAAGTGTAGCGTCTTGCACCTGGGGAAAAATAATCACATGCATCAGTACAGGTTAAGAGGTGACCTGCTGGGGATGAGCTCTGCAGAGAAGGTCCTCATGGCCAGGTGGGACAGGATGGCCACGAGTCAGTAGTGTGCTCTGGTGGCCAAGAAGGCCAGTGGTATCCTCAGGTGCACAGCAGATTGAGAGAAGTGATCCTCCCCCTCTACTCTGCCTTAATGAGGCCACATTTTGATTACTGTGTCCAGTCCTGGACTCCCCCGTTCATCAATAAATAAGTACCTAAAGGGAGGTGGGAGGCAAATGGATGAGGCCAGGCTTTTCTCTGTGTTGTGTAGACAAGGAGTAATGGCCTAGAACTTGTATGAAGGAAGTTTGTTGCCAACATGTGGAAGAACTTCTTAATGGTAAGGGTAAAGGAGCATTGGAACAGGTTGCCCAGTGAGGTTGTGGAGTCTCCTTCTCTGGAGATACTCTTCTAGACACCTACCTTTGTGACTTATTGTAGGATGCCTGCTGTAGCAGGGGGTTGGACTTGATGATCTCTTGAGGTTCCTTCCAACCCTTGCAATTCTGTGATTCTTCCACACCCATAACAATTAAGTTCTGGATGTGTAAGGCTTGTTTAGCTAATACTGTTGTGTGCTTTACTGATGTGATTTATCAATAAGTGATATTACTTCCTAAGAAGTTGTAAAAACCTCTAGAATATGTAATTAAATTTATGAAAATATGTTCTTTGAGGGAATTAAGCATTTATTTCTCCCCCACAAAATACAGTAAAATACCAGGAGGTCCTGACTGTGAAGGGTTTAATATTCTTATAATGTTTAAATATCCATATTTTTTCATATTTTTTTTAAATACATCTTTATTTAAATATGGTCCTTTGGTTCCTTTTTTTCAGTTTAATTACTAGAGTATATTGGCAGGTGGCCAAAAAATGGTTGTATTGTCACATGGTTTTATTTAATGTAATTTGTATTGCTGTGTGATATAGTCATATCTTTTACTTAAAAAATGAGAACAGGTGGCTAGTATGGAAAAGCTGAATTGGCTAGAAGGAATGATACAAATGAGAAAATTGAAGCTGTCCTTAAAACTGAAGTCAGAGGTAGGATGGGAAGGAGTAGTGATTCTCCTTGAGATTACAGAGTAAGAGTATGTATCTTTGTCAAACTGTTGGTCCCCTTTCTGAAATGCGTTAGTCCTACACTGTGGACTGTAAAGATCCAGGTGACTCCTTACTATAGACTCTTGAGCTACTCCTTTGGAGAAGCTTGTGTTGATTCTTTCCCTGTGCACGTTCAAGGAGATTATAGTTTATACTCTTCTCGGTTCCATTCTTTCATAGCTGCCTACCTAACCAGCAAAGCTGTTCCATGCGCTGGTAAACTTGTTACACAGGTTAGGATGCTGTCACTCTGCAAAGAAGTTGCACTGGGGTTGACAGTGAAAATAGGATTAATGAGTTTGTTTCACGTTTTAATTATGTGATTTATTATTCTGATCTGGGATAAGCTGTTGGACTTCAGGTTCAACTTTCTTCTGTTCATCTGAAGATAAGAGCATAAGCTTTGAATACTGAGAGTATGTTTGAATACTGAACACATGTTGCTGAATGCATATTAATGTGGGCTATTGCTTTTTGAATAAAGTTTTTTTTTAAAAAAAAAAAAAAAGAGAACCTTTAGATTTCCATCTTCACGCTAGGAGATATGGTAGCCATCTGAAACTCAGACTTTTTTTTGTCTATATAGAACATTAATTTTTCTATGATGTTTTTAAAAACAACATCTCTGCTTCTTTGGTGGTTAGCTTAAATTTGGTTGGTTTTCTGACCCTTTTCACAGCATGCTGTGTGAAATTCACAGAGCAAGATCAAAATTATAACAACGTTTAAGCTGGATCGATCTTACTTTTTAGAAATCAGAGAAACCCATGTCACGTAACTAAGCTGAAATAAATAACTAAAATAGAAGTCTTATTTCTCCTTTTCCTTTCCCTTTTCCTGAATCAGGGTGTTTCCTGAAATGAATATTTTAGAAACCTTCATGAATATTATCAGCTTGCACTCAAGTTTAGTAAGTAGCATGAAAAAGTTATAAGTAAGCTTTTAATAAGAATCAGTAGCTGTTTTCATTATCTGAGCGAGAACTGCTGATGTTTGTGTGGTTGCAGTCAGAGAATTAAGGTAGCTTTTGGATTTTATATGGGTGAAGTTGTTGAATTTTTTTCTTAGGCAAAACTATTAGTTTTCCCACAGTGTAACAACTAAATAAG
Source organism: Alectoris magna (assembly GCA_030625065.1). Lineage (NCBI taxonomy): Eukaryota > Metazoa > Chordata > Aves > Galliformes > Phasianidae > Alectoris > Alectoris magna. Next base: position 72,303,573 of record CM060561.1, on the reverse strand, counting down.
GCTAGAATGTTATTAACAGTTTTGACACAACTAAGTTAAGTGGATGGAATAAGAGATAGGCCAAAGAATAAAATCATATTTCATGATCTAGATCAAGGTGATGGAATATATGTAAAGGTAAAAATATGGACATAGAATTACAGTATGGGCTTTCAGAGACTGCTCCAATTCAGAAGGGAAATCAACCTCAGCAGTAATGGGTGGTTGCTAAAGCATTTCAGACTGCCGGTGTAATACATCAAGACTCTTACCTGTTGAAATAGCATGAGTTGAGACTTTATTTTTTGTTTTGGATCAGTGAAAGGAGGCAATATCAGCACGATAAATCCTCTACTACCTCAATGGAATTTGACAATAGTGAGAATAATTTTAGTTTTCTATTCTGTTCCCTTCAGTGTGCAATTTACAGTAGTTTATGTGGAAGGTTAGGGACTTGTGATTTATTTCTCAATACCAGGTTCTAGATATAAAGTATATTTCTGAATCATAGCTATATATCTGCATTTCACAAGAACCGTCAGAGAAAGGAAAGCCAGCACAAAGCCCTTTCTTCTGTGCACATGAATCCCTTTATAGAGATTCTTCAAAAAAAATGTGGCTTAAAGAATGCTTCTGATGAAAATCTTCTCTTTTTGTCATGTATGTGTGGAGGAGAAAAACAAAAAGGGACTTGTAATTTAAGGTCTGACTATTTCTGTGTCCAAAACTTTGGAAGTTCAAATATTTTTCGGTTTTTATTTTTCTAAGAATTATTAGTAAAACTTAAATAAGACATTCAGAAATTACCCAAAGCATTAGAAACATTTAAAGAAGTATGGCTTTTCTCAGCTTTTTATTTCTGTAGTTCTTTTTATTTCAGACTTCCTCTTTTGTAAAGATTTTTTTCATGGTTGTCTTGAAACAGTCATTAATGGCTTAAATAGAATATTATGGAAGATCTTGTTGCCTTCTTTGTATTTTAAACATTTGGGACCTCATGTACTCTCTGATAGAATGTGAGTTCTTTCTCTTGTTCACGATTATGTGTTATATATTAATAGCTCCTCATACTGCTTAACGGAAGTAAGGTTTATAGCTGAAATGCAACAGATGTTGCTAAGGGCCTGAGGCACTTTCCTTCAGATGTAGGCTAGCTTGAAAATTCCTTCAGAAAATTGTGTTCGTAGCTCGTTTCAAACTTTCTTTTTCCTTAACTATTCTGATGTGGAAACAAAGTTTTCAAAGTTTGAATGGAAGTGTATTTACTTATCACTACTGACTTTGCTTTGAAACTGGACCTGAGGTAAGGATAGGTTACAAAAGGAGCTTAGAGCTAGTTGTGAATATCCCAACATTTTGCACCTTGAGCTACTGTGCGAACTCAACACCTCTGAATTAATCCCAGACCTTTTATAATCCATAACAAACACAAGAACCCCAGTCAGAAATAAGATGCAGGTATCTTTACACCCAAACGTGTGACCAACTCCTTTCCAGCATGCTTGAAAAAACATGCGCTGTAGATTCATTGATGGCTCCGTATGTAAAGACCCATATGCAAGAATAGATGAAGTAACAAACTGTAATGCTAATTTATTACTCATCTAAACAATCAAACATAGCAGTGGCTTTATATTTTGTGCTACATCAGTGTTTTGACAACTGAATTTAGAACACAACCCTGTTGAACTGGTGCTGTCCAAAACATTCTCACAGATGGTCCCTGTGCTGAAGAGTTCAAAAACCCAGGTAATGCAACTGCTGAAGGGAAAACATGCATAGAGAGGTTGAAAGCAGGTCAGGTACAAGCAGGAAAACAGGATCTTGGTTTCATATGTACTCTGTTTTCTAGAACATGCAGCTCTTTTAGTGTTGTTCAGGCAGTTGTTACTTGTTACGCTGCTATCAGTGCATTGATAGCATAAAACTTTTGCTTGACTTAATATGGACATTTTTGCAAGTAGGTAATATGTTTTATCTCATCCAAGAGGCTTTTTTTTCCAAAACAGAACATGTCATTAGTCTGATGCTAGTCCCTTATTGTAATGCTGCATTAATGCAGTGTACAAGGAATAGCATTAAACTTGTTTGTGAGCAAGAGTCTGTTGCTGTTGTTTTATCATGTATTGAGAGAGAATTGGAGAGACAGCTTCTAGCCAAGCCTTGCCTTGACTCCAGTAGTAATTTCACGGTATCACAGTATTGTGATACAGAATTGTAGGGGTTGGAAGGGACCTCCAGAGATCATCGAGTCCAACCTCCCTGTCAAAGCAGGTTCCCTACACCAGGTCGCACAGGTAGGTGTCCAGGCGGGTCTTGAATATTTCCTCCCAGTTCTCCAAAAAGAAGCAAGCAGTCTCAGTTACAGCAAGAACATTAGGGCAAAGCATTCCCATATCCTCAGGTTGTTTTCCTCAAATAGAGGCCAAGCTGATGTAGAGGTAATTAAAGATTCCTTTACTGAAATACTTGGGATAGGTAAGCCTTGTAATATTTGGACAGTCTCTCAGCTCTTTTACTTTTGCTTCAGCAAAGCACTAAATGCCATTCTAATGTTTTGTTTTAAAAAATACTGTCACAGCTTCAAAATATCCTGGAAGTAGTCTTTTCTGAGATAATTTTTTTCTGGTACCCATCTTATAAGGTAAAATGGTAGAGCACCCTAGAGTTACTTTGACCTAAGTCAGTGGATCAGAAGGTAACCACGGACTTATTTTTCCCCTCCACTAGGTTGTGTTACTCAGAAGAGACTTAGGCCAGTATCAGCTTCAGTAAGGGTCTGAGGACTATGCTTAAGCTGTGCCCCTGCAACAATTACATACAGAAATAAAATGGAAAGATAGTGGGGGGTGGGAGAAGGAAAATATTTAAAGGTTAGCATAGTTACTAAAAATAACTGTTTCCTCAACAAAAAAGTACATGTTTTTTTCTGAATCAGTGTCAGAATTTTATAAAAAAAAAAAAATAAAATGCAGTTGATGTATTGGGTAGCAGCTGCCTTTTCCTTTTCAGGTGTTCAAAATGAAGTAAAATGTCTCGACAAGTATGGATTAGGACTTTGGCAAGAACGTATGAAGACGCTTTTAATGTGGCCAGTAGACTACATTGTTTTGTAATAGCTTAGATAATAACGTAATACACAATCAAAAATCTATTTGATGCAGTATTCATTTTGAAAAGTAAAACTTGGTAAACTTATTAATTCAGTGGAAAAAAAAAATTAGTTGTGGCTTTGTAGCTGATAGTGCTTTGGTTTAAAAAAACACCAAACAACAATAAAAGCAAACAAAAAAATAAAAACAACAACAACTCAAAACATTTTGCTTAGCAAAACATTTATATTTTCTGTGACTGTTTAACAGCTCTAATCTATTGATATACTTATGGTTAGCCTTGAAAGTATGGCCTCTTTGACAATTCTGAGTTTTAGAACATTTGCCCTTTAATAATTCTAAATATCACTATTCTAATTGTGTGCATCTAGGATGATTACTCTTTTTGCTCTTATGTTTTATACATTTCTATTTTGTATATTGGTCACAGCATATATATTTTTTTCCTATCCATTATTCCTCTAGATTGACAGATTGCAGTCTGCAAAGTGTGAGGTTAATAAACTGCATACATGACAAAAGGGTAAATACAATTTGAATGGCAATATTTCCTAAAGACTTATCTGAAAAGAAATTTCATTTCAAAAAATGACAGTTTCTAGGAGATAAATTGGCTTACTGGTAGGATATTGTAGAATATATTATCACCTTAATTCATGGTAGAGATACTAATTATTTTATATTCTCAGAAGGTAGATGGACTTCAATTCTTTTTTATTCCTTTTTGCTCTCTTTCTTCCAGAAGGCTGTTCCACAGCTCGGTACCCTTCCTTGACATCACTCAATCTCTTGTTCTCATAAGCTCTGCTCCAGCAATGCTTCATTACTTGTATTTTTAGTTATTAACTTACTTGTTTTTGATTCTGCCTTTTGCTGAGTTGGGCTTTGTGACTGAGAACCTGAGTTCACTTGTCATGCCTGTAGCAGTGTGAAATTCTTCGGTGTTGCGTTATTACTCTGGGACTATAAAGCTATCTCTGGAGGACTCCTGTAGGACTTTAACACAGTCCATATTGGAGAAAAGGAAACAGTACAAGAATCTACCTGATCAGATGCTTATAAACAGATGGTTTGTGTTTCAGAATTGGCTTGTAGGCAACAGTATATTTCTCCACTGCATGGAGGAGTCAGTATTCATGGATCTCATCATTGTATCTGACCATCACCTTCATTCGAATTTCTACTTTTTTACTAGTTGTAGGAGATTAAAGTCTCTAACAATTATTTTTGAAAGGTCATGGCAATCGGGGGGGGATTCCTGAAGACTTGGACGAAAACAAACATCACTCATTCAAGAAAAGCCAGAAGGAAGATCTGGAGAGCTACCGGCCAGCCAGCCTCATGTCAGTCTCTGGGAAGGTGATGGAGCACATCTTCCTATAAATCATTTCCAAACACATGAAGGACAAAGAAGGTGATTGGAAGTAATCAGCGTTGGTTTGTGAAACAGATAACATGCTTGACCAAACTGATAGCCTTCTACAGTGAGAAGACTGGTGGGGATGGAAGGAGAGCATTGACTGTTATTTATCTCACCTTTGGTAGGGCTTTTGACAGTACCACATATCATCGTGTTAGACAAGCTCTTGAAGTGTGTGTTAGATAAATGGATCGTAACATGAACTGAAAACTGGTTGGGCTCAGAGTTATGATCAGCAGTGTGAAATCCAGCAGGAGGCCAGCTGCTAACGATGTGCCTCAGAGTTGATACTGGATCCTGTATTGCCTAAAATAGTTGTTAGTGATCTGGGTTATGGGACATAGAGACGCTGTCAGCAAGTTTGCAGATGATACAAAACTGGGAGAAGTGATTTATATACCAGAGGACTGGGCTGCCATTCTGAGAGATGTTGACAGGGTTGAGAAATGGGCTGACAAGAACCTCATGAAGTTTAAGCAAAGGCAAAATGTCAAGCTCTGCACCTGGGTAGGAGTAACATCTTGTGCCACTACATGCTGGGTGCCAACTGGCTGGGAAAAACAGCTTTGGTGAAGAAGAGCAATAGCCTCCTGGTATTTATTAGGGAAGTCATCACCAAGACATGGAGGGAGGTAATTCTTCCCTTCCACTTAACTTTGATAGCCAACTTTCAGCCAACGTCACTCCAGTCTTCAAAAAAGGCAAGAACGAAGATCCAGGTAATTACAGGCCAGTCAGCCTCACCTCTGTCCCTGGAAAGGTGATGGGACAGCTTGTCCTGGATGCCATCTCCAGACAAGTGGAAGAAAAGGAGGTTATCAGGAGAAGTCAGCATGGATTCACCAAGGGGAGGTCATGCTTGACCAACCTGGTAGCCTTCTATGACATTGTCACTGGCTGGGTGGATGGGGGGAGAGCAATGGATGTAGTCTACCTTGATTTCAGTAAGGCTTTTGATACTGTCTCCCACAACATCCTTATAACAAAGCTGAGGAAGTGTGGAATAGATGAGTAGACAGTGAGGTGGGTTGAGAACTGGCTGACTGGCAGAGCGCAGAGGGTCGTCATTGGCGGTGCAGAGTCCGGTTGGAGACCCGTAACTAGGGTGTGCCCGATTCTACTGGGTATTTAAATAACTTGTAACTGTTCTTTGATTTCTGACAAAACAAAAATCAGATTTTATTGATCTCTAACATCTGCTTAACTGTTACCTAATTTCAAATGAGGAACAAAGCTTTAAACTGGGGGCAGAAGCGGTTTGAGACAAGGAAAAGGTTCTGGGCCTGGCATGCTCTTGATGACACTTGATTTCAGTGTAGCAGGTAACTCATTTCTCTGCAAACTTGAGCTCATGTGTGGTGCTCAGATTCAACCCTAAATGTGTTAATCATCCCAAGGAGGTCAGTTGTTTACTTTGGTTTGTCCTGTGTGCAGGAGAAATTTCTTTGCAGGCCGATGGCAAATTGACGTTCTGATGCTATGTGAGAACTTGGATGTAGCAATTTGTAAAGGAACTCAAAGTTTTGCACAGATTCTAGGAGGGCTTATCTGCCTGTGGTAGGGATGTCTGTGCAGCATCATTCAGCCTTAAGACCAGCTTTTCTACGTTCAGTAATTAGTTTCCTGAAATTCAAAATTCACAATAGCTAGAGCTGGATCCCTGAAGAGGCATCATCAAGATATTTCAAGAGTCTCATTGCAGTTTTCTCTGAAGAAGCTACTCTGTGATTTTGTTAGTGGTTGGTCTTCATTTGATTTCACCAGTCACTGGTAGGGCAGGCTGATTTGAATAAAGTGATAGGTATGTCTTAGATTACTCTGACAGTGGGACTGGAAAAGTATATTGCATGCTCTTTTTTTTTTTTCCTGTTCCTTTTGGGATACCCTTGGCACTCTAATCCAAGTGGCTTTGTTTTGCTTTTCTAACAAAAGCAAGAAGAGATATTTGCAGCAAAGCATCAGTGGTCTCTGAGTTGGAAAGCTTTAGATTAATGGCTTGCAGTTTCAAACTATTCTAATAATAAACATTTCACAGTTGGAATTTACATTTTTATGGTATCACTGATTCATTCATAATGAAGTATCTTAAATGAGCTATTGTTTTCTGCTTTGTTTTGAGGGAGTTGCTCAGAGTTGCATAACTGCTTGGAAGACCCTGTATTTTCAGGCATGTAGGATGATTATAACAGAAAGTTAATGCTTAATGTTTGAGCACATTTATCTTGGACCTAGGGAGCACGATCCAACAAGATCTGAACAGATAGTTCAACGTTATGTATTGTAGGAAGTTGCATTCCAGCTCCAACTTGATCAAAAAGTCAGGAGGCATTAAGTAGTGGGAGAAAAGGACTTTCTTTCATATTTGGTATGGATAAGTTTTGGAGGACTAAGAGGGGGGAAGAAACAGGACAAACGATGACAGATCAAGTTGTTATTATTTCTTTTATTCATAGAGTACAAATCAAATTTAAAATCCATTTTATAAGAAATAAAAAGCATAAAAAACCAAATCTGTGTCATGCCAGTGGTTTGGGCTGTTGTTTAAGCAGTGCATAGATGGGTGATCTAGTGTTTTGCTGTCTTTGTCTTTGCTTTCTCTCCTTATAAAGAGGAACTCTGGAGTGTTAGGAACTTCTGTTGCGTGGTGGAAACTAGGTTCCCTGATTTCCAGAAGAGAACTATTATTGATGTATTGTTTCTGGTTGTTGATCCTATATATAGACCCAGCAGTCCTGGGCTAATTGAGTTGGAATGGCAGTTTGGTCACAGAGTGAAAACAATTGTACCTTTGATGGTTTGGATTTGCAGTCCAAAATGAACCTTTTCATATAAGTCTGCATTGGTTTCACGTTGGAATTCTGGATCTTAAGTTCACTCAGGTTGTACAGAAAGTTATCTGTTTCTTCTGAACTGTTCCTCTGTGGGAGCAAAACCTCTAGAGGGTGCCAAGAAGCTGCTTTTGGGTTAAGGAAACTGTTACGTTTTCTCTCATTGGTGTCAAAAGTGCACAGTTGCATGTTAAGGTTCAGTTCCTGATAGGTCTTACTGTTCTCAGTAATCCAGATGCCTTAAAAATGACTTCTTCCATTTTGCTTCTGAACTCTTTCTACTGATAAGTTACCTTTGAGTGTGTGTGTCTTTTTCTTTTGATACTAGGCACTATCTGTATGACTGATGGGTCTGGTTTTGAATTTTTTAAAATATTTAATCCTTATTCATAACTTCTCCAAACTGGGAAAAATGCACAGTGTTTCTAAAGTCACACAGAGCATACATTAAGATAAATAGTTTCTTTTACCAAGGCTTGGTATGACAGCTGAGGCTAGATGACTACAAGTTACCAATTCCTTTTCATCTTGCACAAGACTGTGCCATTTGTTGCCAAGTTAGTAAAAAGCCTGAGGTAGATTTAACACACTAGACTATTAAGCAGTGTCACTGCCAGTCAGCTGCAGCTAGTGGTGAAGAGGGCACCATCAGAAGCACAGCTTGTTAGAGGACTACAAATTGTTCATCCTGCACCTTGTCAGGCGCTGAAATTTGCATTTTTCTTGCTTCTCTTAGATGTGTATCAAAAACATCTGGACATGTTCGCATATTTGTAGTTTGAAATACTCCTAGGAATTCTGCTCAACTGCAGCTTTTTGTGCAGCTTCACCAGGCTTGAAGTGGTTGTAAGCAGTAATAATGTGCATGTAAAAGTTAGATGGTGTATAGGAAATGTTAGGTCATGGCCTGAACCAGTGATTGAGCACCTGGTGAAGGGGTGTGATCAGCCCTGAGATTACAGGCACAAACAGTTCACCCTAGCCTCATTTAAGGGGTGGCTGCTGAAGGATGTTGAGGTGCTGAAGCAGGTCCAAAGAAAGGCAGCAGGGTTTGTGAAGGGCTTGGAGAATATGCCCTATGAGGAGAGACTGAAGGATCTGGGGCTGTTTAGTATAAGGAAAAGGAGGCTGAGGGGAGACGTTACTCTAAAAATACCTGAAAGGTGATTATAGTGAGAGTGGGGTTGGTATCTTCTCACTGGTAACAGGATGAGGGGAAATGGCCTCAAGTTGCACCAGGGTAAGGTTAGTTTGGGTATCAGGAAAAACTTCTTTACAGAAAGGGTTGTTAAGCACTGGAATAGGCTCCCCAGGGAGGTGGTTGAGTCACCATCCCTGGATGTGTTTAAAAACCATTTGGATGTGGTGCTCAGGGACATGATTTAGCAGAGGGTTGTTAGAGTTAGGGTAGTATGGTTAGATTGTGGTTGGACTTGATGATCTTGAAGATCTTTTCCAACCTGAGTGATTCTATGATTCTGTGAATTGGAGATTGCTTCCTTTGGGAGTTTCTAGTGAGCTCTAATCCTTGGAATGGGGTTAGTGATTCCTTCTTTGTTGCTGGACTGTGATTGATACCTTTCTTGATTGACCCAAAAACTGGTCAAAGGAAATAATATCTGCTGCCTATCCTTACAAATAATATATCAAAGATGGAATCGTCATCTCATTAAATAAAAACTGGGGAAAGAAGGTTCTAAGGGTTCTGTAGGTGTTTGGAAGGTTCTGCTGTGTGATATGGTTGTTTCCTATATGATTCCCTGCCCTGTGTCAAGGTGTAGGGAATCTTTGTATTCTCATCAACATAACCAAATCCTGTTCGTATTTACTCTCAAAATCCTGTTGACATCAGTTGGACTATTTACATGAGTAGAACCCATTGGGATTTGTTTCAAACTGTATAATCTCCTAATGAATTTGTTAATTTATATGTATTAACAGAGCATTTACAGTGGTTCATGATCCTAATTCTTGTTTAGTCTACAGAAATTGTACTGCATATGAAGTAATTACATGACCCCTTAAAGAGGACTTGAAGAACATTGCAAAACTACCTGCCTGAGGAAAAAAAAACAAAAACAAACCTCATACTAAAAAAAGAAAAAAAAATCAATATAATGTTAGTTAATAATGCTCATTTTGAATAGAATGCTGGGGAAACGTGAAAATAGTAAGGGGGGCTAGGTAGATAAATGATTGTCCCAGTTAAGTGCACAGGCTTCTTAGTATAGCAAGGCTAATGGACACAGCATTAAACAAAATCAGCTGGGTTTACCAAAACTTTAAGGTTGCATGACGTGTGCTGCTGGTCTTAAGAATGATGAGTTTTGATATCCTTTTGTCTTTCTAGGGAAGAAAAAAAGGAGTGTGTGTGTTTTGGGGGGGGCGGGGGCGAAGCAAAAGATGAATCCATCCTATTGGAAATATATTGGAGTAAAATTAGTTGAACGGTCTAAAACAACCAGATTTGAGGATCCTTACCCTTTAGTGCAATCAGCTGAGACACTGAAATTGGAGTGAAAAGGGCTTTAAAGCTTTGAGTGACTCATGATCTAGGAAACACCTGGGGAAGATTAAGTTTAAGCATTAAGTGACTTTTGATGGAGGGCTTCTTGATTCTGTAGCAAATAAATCAATGAGATTTGGAAGTGGTGACTAAGAATAAGCAGATTGATTTCAGAAATAGGTTTGGACTTTTTATACTAATTGTAATTTATCACAGAAATAAAATGCTCAAATGACAGCATTTTTAATACATTTACTTGAGGGCTATGTATATTTATATATATAGTCAGATTGGTAAATGATTCTGTCAATGATATCAGATTCAGTTGTGTATGATGACTTCGTATTTATGAATTATTTGTTTTACTGCTGCGCTTTAGAAGTTACTATTTTGCTCCCAGTTGCTTACCAGTGTTCTTCTGCGTGCTTGATTGTATTTTTCTTAATGTAATAAATATGGCTTTTTTGATAAGTATTTTTGTACTTGGCAATACCTGAATATCCAAATACTTAAAACAATGCATGCTGCTTAGTTGCTTAATAATAATATAAACAAGGTCTAGGCTCTTTAATGCATCAGTAAGGTATAGGCTTGGCTAACTGTACAGGACACAGGTTTTGAACAACCTTATTGTGAGATGATATGGGGTTTTGCAATTTAAAAGTGAGCATGTCTGTTCTGCAACTATAACAGCTTATCTAACTGGTACTTCTGATGCTTAATTTAGGGAGTGCTAATTAAACTTGACTAATTTCAAGCATCTTAAGCATGTTATAAAAGCAAGAGGGCTTTTCTTTGTTTTAAAGTATAGAGGAGGGAATAAGAGGTAATGGATTGATATTTCTAGTTCTTCTTTAAATCCACTATGTAAGAAATACAGATCACTTTCTATGGTTGCAGTGAAAGCTATAAACCACTTGTAAAAAGTCCAGATGCCAGGGGCTAATGAGCTTTTGGTTTTCTAACAACCTGGTGAGACCCCTGGATGTTAGACTTTCATTACTGGGTTTTAAGGCTTCACCTTTTCAAACCTTGATGTGTCTCTCATAATATACTGCTAGTTTTTTATTTCCTTGCTATAGATAATTATATATATGGGGGTTTATATCAATTTTGATACACAGAGAGAGATCTGTTAGTCTCAGAAGGCTTGAAGAGTGGGCCCATGTGATCCTAACGAGGGTCAACAAGGCCAGCTGGAAGGTGTTGCACTTGGGTCAAGGCAGTTCCAGAAGTTAGTACAGACTGGGAGAAGAACTCATTGAGAGCAGCAGTCCTGAGGGAAAGGACTTGGGTGTTCTGATGGATGGAAGAACTGGACATGAGCCAGCAGTGTGCTTTTGCAGCCTGGAAGGTCAACAGTTTCCTGGGCTCCATTACAAGCAGGGTGGTAGCAGGCAGTACTGTACTGCGTCCAGTACTCCAGTACTGCTTGGAGAATATGCCCTACAAGGAGAGACTGAAGGATCAGGGGCTGTTTAGTGTAAGGAAAAGGAGGCTGAGGGGAGACCTTATTGCTCTCTTGAAATACCTGAAGGGTGCTTACAGTGAGAGTGGGGTTGGTCTCTTCTCACTGGTGACAGGTGACAGGACGAGAGAAAATGGCCTCAAGTTGCACCAGGGTAAGTTTAGTTTGGATATCAGGCAAAACTTCTGTACAGAAATTGTTGTTGAGCACTGGAATAGGCTCCCCGGGGAGGTGGTTGAGTCACCATCCCTGGATGTGTTTAAAATCTGTTAGGATGTGGTGCTCAGGGACGTGATTTAGCAGAGGGTTGTTAGAGTTGAGGTAGTATGGTTAGGTTCTGGTTGGACTTGATGATCTTGAAGGTCTTTTCCAACCTGAGCGATTCTATCATTAAACATGTATGGGAAACTGTTGATCACAGCCTGAACCTCTGATTAACCATCTAAGGCAAGTGATGAGTCAGCTGCGGGAGCACAGGTGAAGGTAATTCAGCTGTGCTCCCGGAACGGGTAGAGCCTGGCTCCACCTCTCCCAGATCTCATTTAAGGGCTGACCACCACTAAGGCAGGATCTCTTTCCGGAGACTGCTCCTGTGTGGAGTTTTGCAGCGAACCTCAACATCGGTGAGCATTTATCATTTATCCTCTTTCTATGACATAACCTCTGTTTATTCATCTACTTTATAACTGTACAATTGTGGCTGTACGGTATGCCAAATACTTCTTTTTTTTTTTTTTTTTGTAGAATTCAGAAGAGACCGTGACTGTGGTCTCCTCTGGGGAAGAGTGAAGTCTCCAAGTCCTGGAGCTATTTCCACAGCCTTCTGAAGGGCTCAGTACTGGCAGACCTGCGAGTTGAGATGACAAACTCTTGTTCTCTGTTGCCTCTTGCACTGGTCTTTGAGTAAAGCATCAACGTTTCTCTCTTTGGTAGTGACTAAATTGTGCAGCTTTTAAACAGTGTGGAGTTCTTGAGCCAGTTTGTGCTGTGCCAGGAAAGATGTGGGATTTTTGCTGCTGTTGGGCTGTATGGTCTGGCAGAGCTGCATCCTCTGAAATGTTCAAGGACTGGCTTTGCACTGCAGTTTGGGTCTAGAACTGTCATTCTGGAGGGGAAGCTGCTGTGTTGAAGATAAGGATTTCAGAAAGGGGAACGAAGATGCTTTCTTGATTTATACAAATCATGCTTGAAAGAGCAATTGCAATGTCAGGTGAAATAAATAGCGTTATATAAGGGGTCTTGAAACATCCCCAAGCTGAAGTAATCAGGGCAAGATTCAGTCCAGTTTGCTGACAGTTTGCCTTCTGCATCCTTCCTTATGGTAAATCTACTAAAATTAACGGGTGGGTGGTGGATGTAGTGTTTAAAGGCATTTTAAAGTACATTTAGTGAAATAGTACTCCTAACAATTTTAACGAATAAAATATGCATCTTTCAAAAATACCCTCATAAGAGTGTGAGCTGGTAATTTTAACTAAATTTATTTTCAAACAGCCTACGAAAAACTGTTTCTGTCTTCAGAACAATTAATACTTGTGTCCTCAGTGTCCAATGACACCTATTTGAAAATAAGTGATTGATGTGTGCTGTTGCACTCATCAGATGTCTTTATTTTTTCAAAGGCCTGTTAAGATTACCTCTTCTTGAAATGGATTAAGAAGTGGCAAAATATGTCACATATTAGGAATTCTCAAGAGGGAAAAAGTAGAATAAAAACAAATTCAAAGACAATATGAGATGTTAGAGCTTTTGTTTTCGCTTACAGTGTTCTCTTCTGTGCATGGATAGCCATTGACTTAAAGGGTAAGCTTGATGGACAGAATCAGATCCACAAGCAGTAGAGTCCTTTTTCACTTAGCAAAAAAATACTGCCATCCAGATGTTACAAGCATGTTCATTGTCATTTTTTTTGAACTTGGTTTTGATGTGGATAATTAAGAGATTCATCGCTTACTTAGCAAATAGGGGAGAGTAAATGTTTGTGTTTTTATTCTGTATGGCCAGATGTCACGTTACCATGCTGCATTATTTTTCTTTGAGATTAACAGTGCTTTGTCTGTCTCCCAGATGTATGCTGAACACCTGCCACTTTAATATCTGTCTAGGTCACAGTTAAAGGGAGTCTCTTCATTATGTGTATATATGCTGTATGAACGTCTCCTTTAAATGCCTTTTTTCCAGCTTGTGCTGCTGCTATTTCAGAGGCTAGAGGATACACGCTGACCTGTGGAAGTGCAGGAAGAGTCCTCAGCTCATCTTCTCCTCTCCTGGCAGCGTGAGGGCTTTGTGTTTTCAAGCCCAATTTTATGTTGAATGTGAGAGCAGAGCCTTTTTCTGGCTTGGCCAAAACTTCTGTGCTGGTGCAGACGTTGGAATAGAGAGTAACAGCTCTGTCTTTCACCTGCTAGTTCTGTCAGAAGAACAGAGAGGTGCAAGTTTCCTTTACCATCCCTTTACCTTCTGCGCAGTGTGTCTGGCATCCGCTCAGCTTGTGAATAACGGCACCGCTATACCCTTTGCAGGGCCTTGCCAACAGCAGAGCTGCAAATGGAGCATGGTTCCTGCTAGGTGCCATAGCCTCCCCACTGGGCTCCCCGTGGCAGGGCTGAGCGATAACAACACGCTCCTTGTGTTTTCCCTCTGCCACCATTTAACAAGCCTGTGTGTAAGGGGAGAGATTAATGCAGCTTTCTGTCTGCTGACTTGGGATAGCATTACAGCACTTGGCATTAGGAAGCTTAGGTTTTCTTTTATATGATGTGGTGGGATTTAGTATTTTTAGAAATAATTTGGCACAGAAAAGCTGTCAGGCTTCTTAACTTGTTTTAGGAGACACTATCCCTTAGTAATTAGCAAAGTAAAATGTAAATTTGAGAACCTTTGTGTAGTGTGCTGTGATCAGCGTGGTTTGCCTGACTCTACCAGGACAATGCCTGCTTGTAGTGGTAGCACTGACAATAAGCCCTGCTTGGACTGGGATTTAGTCAGGAAAAATCTAGATCTGTAAGTCAGCCTAAACATTTAACCTAAACATTCCTATGAATGGCTTTAAAAAAAAAAAAAAGAAAAAGTAGTGAGGATGTACATGCTGTTGTTGGTCCATAGGGAAGGGAACCTGATTGCTGTCTTCTTCAGTTGTGTCACTGAGGAAGGATGCAGCCTTTTTGTCCCTCCTTGTAGGAAATCTAGCTGCCGTTTCTCAGACACAGCTCTGTGCTCTTCTGCACAGGGTGGCCTGCGCTGCTGAATTATCTTTTGCTAAGGTTTCCAGTTGTGTTGTGGCCATGTCTTCATCTCCTGTCCCTCTTGCAGCGTATTCCCCTCCTCAGTGGGAAAAAGGGTATGAAAGGAAGAAGTCTCTGCATGATTTTTTGCTGCTCTTAGTGGATGTCTTACTGTACAGTGGCTTCACCATTTTTATTGTGCTTTTGAAGTGCTCTGTGCCGATTGACCAGAATTCACCATATTCAGGATGTGGTCTGTTTCAGTAGCACTGCAGAAGATATTCTTTTTTTTTTTTTCCTCTTCACCCCCCCCCCCCCCCCCCCTTCTTTTAACCCCTTATGAACCAGGACCAATTCAAACCAGTTCATTTCAAGTACATGAACTATAATGTCCAAGTCCTGGAACAAGGGAAGTCTTACAAAGAGGACTTTTCCACTGCAGCTTGTGTTTTACTGTTTTAGTGCTGTTCTAACACTTCACTATTCTTGCTCCTGTTTTGGGGACTTGATCAATGTGCTCTCCTGTCACAAAAGCAGAAAATTATCCACTTGGGTGTGAAGTTATGGAAGAAAATGCATAAGTCTTCCCATTCTGCATCACTGAAGAAAAGTGGGAACTAATTTTCAATGCTGTAAGATCTGCTGAGCTGTGATGCTCCTGCACTGGTTCTGTTTTAGTACTGTATCTTTAAGCCCAGAGCCTAGGTTACCTGCCCTTGCAATAATATGAGTATTTTACTGCAGTAGATGGAGAGAAAGAGATCTGCTTATCTCTTTCCATAAAGTACTTTGAATATAGAAATGTAGCACAAGAGTGAGATTTTTGTTGTTGGTGTTTTTTTTTTTTGGCTGATGAAACCGGCATTTGTATTTGCAATGGTGATATTATTAGGCTTGTTAATTAGTTTAAATATGGGATTGAGACTACTTCTGGTACCTACAAGTAGATAGAGACTGCAGTTGCCAAAAATCAGTTGTCATTGCAGCTGCTTCCAATTTATGAGGATATGGAGTATATTTTTCCAGTCTCGCATGAGAGTATGTGTGATACAGGAACAACACTTGCAGATAAATGCCAACTATTTTTCATTTGCATCCAGTTCAGACGCTATTCAGAAGTCAGTTAAAATTAGTCAAAATTAATTTGTAAATGTTAAATTAAAATGTATCCTTTCATTTAATGTCATATTTATATTGAAGTTAGAGGAAGAAAAAGAAGTTACATGTTACTATGGAACTTAAATAAGATACTGAAGCGAACTTTTGGAAAATAATTAAAAAAAAAATCCATCTGCTTGCTGTTAATTAGGAGGGTATGATTTCTCAGGTGTCTGGGTGACAGAGCCAGGCTATTTTGGTGTGCACAGAGTAAACTTGCAGTGTTCAAATGTCAGTATAAATTTTCAAGTGTATGCTTAAGTTCACTCATTTGCAAACTTCAACCTTTCATAAATTGAATTGATCTTTAACAGATACTAACATGTATTTCAGCAGGCTTGTGTATCACAGGTGCTGAAAAGGAGCTGAAATTTATTTTAGGGGCAAGCTTTTGAGGTGTAGAGCTCATTAATGTTAAATAAAACATTGTTTCAATAAAAACGGCATTACACTTCAATGATTACAAGTTTTAATATGGGGGAAAAAAAGTATTTTGGAACTTTTCTCTGTGCTTCTCTTTTGAACATGATATTTCACTGACATCTAGACTCTTTTCCACTCTAAAAATTAAACCATGTGTTAGTGTTCTGGCAAATAATTTTTGCCCAGCGTAACAGTGCTGCAAATAACTTCTTATAGTACTTTGGAAACTTTCTGAGAAGGTGAAGAAAAGGCCTGTAAGGATGAATATTCATCAAAGTAGCAAGCCTATTACATGGTCCATCAATGCAGTTAGGAGTCTTAGCTGAAGTCAGCAAGCAAAGGCTGGCTTTGCATTTTTGTGTTTTGTTGGGCGTTTTGCTGATGTTTGGAGCTTGGATTTCTGCTGTAGGTGTGAAATATGCCCTTTTCTTATATTCAGCAGAAAGTCTACGGCTTACACAAATCACAACTCACTGATATTTTGAAGTCTTACGTCAAGCACAGGCTCTGTGCTGGGCTACTGGTTGAAGTGTACACTATACAAGGTATCCTTATAGCTAAAAAATAAATATATAAAATTGCCCTGCTGATGAATGCAGATATTCCATGCAAACTGAATTTGTTATGCTGAAACAAGTGCTATTTTGTTGGCAATAAGAGAATAGGCCTTTTGTCTTCCTTGCTCATTAAACCCCATTACTTTGTACTTTCTCACATCAGGGTGGGATAAAGTCAGCTTTTCTCTGAGCTGGTTATGTAATCTATGCATCATGTGGGTTTTACAAGTACCATGTCTGCTGTGACTGACTTTCTCCTTGCATCTCCTGTTCTACCACAAATACTGTGAAAATGAAAAATAGAAAAATCTTGCCTACTGGAAATACCTGGTGGTGGAAGCTGCTTCTGCGTGTAGTTCCAACACACAAAAAGTAAATCAGACCTGCTGTTATGCTGCTGTCTGTGATAAACCTGAATGCCATTGATTCCCTGTTTCTGCGTGTAGAATGACAGTAGGATGGAAAACATTTGGAGTTGAAGGAATGTGACTGTGTTGCCATGCATTTCTGAGTTGAGTAGACCTTCACTAGACCTTCTTTTCTTAGTGGATCCCACAGAATACTGGAGGACTTTGACATTAATAAAGCAACAAGTTCTGCTAGGAGAAAAGACATTTACTTTGTTTAAAAATGTAAGGGATGGGGGTGAGAATCATAGAGTCAGAGAATGGCTTCATTTAGAAGGCACCTTAAAGACCACCTGGTTTCAACCGCTCTGCCATGGGCAGGTACACCTTGACTGGGCTGTCAAACCCCATCCAACCTGGCCTCCGCATCTTCTCTGTGCAACCTGTTCCAGTGCCTCTCTACACTTATTTTTAAATTGATTTCAAATTTCTAATCTAAATCTACCCTCTTTTAGTTTAAACCAAGTTTTAAACGAGGAGGGGAGAGGTGTAAGTTAATTTCTTTTTATCTAGCATGGATGGTGAACAACATCACATAAAACGTGCTGAAAATTTTCAAGATGGTTAAGCTTGATTTAAAAACAACAAAAAAAACCCCTATGTTTGTTACTGCTTATGTATTGTAGTATTTAAGTCAAAGTTTGTAGAATAATGAATTCAGGGTGTTGTATCCAATTTTTTTGGACTGATTTTGTGTGACCCCTTCTCCCCTTTGAGCTATGAGCAAAAGTAGCTGAGATAACAAGAATGAGTAAACTTTAGTTCTAAAATGCAGTTAGTTTATTTCTCTGAATCTATACTAATACAAGTGTATGCTTTTTTTTTTTTTTTTTTAAGGAGTGTTTGAATAGGATATGCCACGTATTTTGAGCTGATTTATGACCAGACCTGCATCTGTTTATGGAAAAATCATGAGTTTGCTTATCCTATCTCTCAAGACTATATGCAGTTCTTAAAGGGGGGGGGGGGGGGGGAAGGTGGAAATTCTACTTTCCTTAATAAATGATGGTATTTCTTGAGCATGTTGGGCTTTACTTTCTAATGTTATTCATACTGTCACTGTGCCTAGGGCTTCACTAAAACTAATGAATAAATGCATCAGCTAGCTGCACAAGAAACCAGTTCACCTGGAAGGCTGATTACGAATTATATCAAGGAATGCTTGGAGAAGAACCAAGCTAAGTAAAATACCTACATGGTAAGGCATTGTAAATTTGCAGATGGTAATAAAACAATATAAAGCTGCTGCTTTGTCTGTCTTGAATTTGGCTTTTTACTCTCCTAACATGGGATGAACGGTAAAAGCAATGGAATAGGAAGGCTGTGAGGAGTGAGTGGAAGGCTGTAGAAATGCATCCTCTGCTCTCTTGTGCCCACCGGATGTCTGTCTGGGATGAAATGATGGACAACAAAATGTTGGTAAATTCTGTCAGTCCCTTCTTGCAACAAAGGCTGATTAACTTGTTTCAATGAAGCATTAAGTAGTTGGTGATGAACGTGTATAGAAAATCAGGTTTGGAGGGCAAAAAGATTACCAAGCCTTAAAAACTCTTAAGTACAAGAGAATGATGTCTCAGACAGGATTAAAACAGAAAATTTACCCTTACACTTTCAGATGTCTGTTAAGTACAAAAGGATGAGGGGGGAGAGGGGAAACAGATGTGTAAATGACTAGTTGTTGCATGCTCACCCAGAGTGGGTATTATTATTTTTTTTTTCAAAGGATATGCTCCCATAGCCCTGTCCAAGCCATGGATTTGAAGAAACAGGAGTAAATTAATTTAGTCAGTACACTCTAATCCCTCCTATTGTGTATGTAGATGACTGCAACAGCAGTCTTAAAGTTGATCTGATTGCAAACATATGGGTTTGGAAGCACCAGAAGGAATACATTGCAGGAAAAAAAAAAAAAAGGCCCCAGGGACAAATGAATCCAAGCACAGATTTTTGGAGATATGGGTGAAGGATGGTGATCAAGGACTTGAATGTCCTCGGGGTGGAAAGGCTGTCACAGGTAGCTCCTGAAGCTCCTGAAGGTGGCAGGAAGCGTATCCAGAGCACCTTTTGACTTCCAGAGAGGAGTCAACGTAGCCTACGAAATTTGCTTTGATGTTACTGTAGTAATGTAGCAATATCTCCTACAGACTGTCATTAACTGCTGCCTCCTGATAGCACTAAAGCTTAGGGGAATCTGTAGGATGGGTGTTTGTGGGGCGTAACAATGCATTCTCCACAATTGCTCCATCTGTGAGCAGTTAAGTACGAGGAAAAAAACATTTTGAAATCAAACAAAAGAACCACCATCAACCACTGTCCTGGTTTCAGCTGGGACAGAGTTGATTTTCTTCACAGTATCTGGTATGATGCTACGTTTTGGCTTTAAGAAAAAAGACCATTGTTGATAGCATAGCAATGTTTTAGCTGTTGCTGAGCAGTGTTGTACAGACCCAAGGATGTTTCAGTTTCTTAGCTTCTCCTATTGCCCTGCCAGTGGGAGGCTAGAGGTGCATGAGTATCCAGGAGTGGACAAAACCAGGACAGCTGGTTCTCAACTGGCCAAAGGGATATTCCATGCTGTATCGCATCACGCAGGAAAACCAAAATTGATACAACTGAGGGAAGTTGGCCAGAGGGAGCTGCTGCTGGAGTACTGACTGAGCAGCTGTCTGTCATCAGCAGGTGATGAGCACCTGCTTTGCGCGTGCCTTGTTTTAAAAATGTGTATGCACACATATATAATTTTGTTATTTCTCTTTTCTGTCTTTGTGACTATTTTTTTATTTCAGCATATGAGTTTCGATTCTCTCCCCCATCCTGCTTGGAGCTGATGAACAAGCAAAAGGCTGTGTGGTGTTTAGTTGTTTACTGGGTTTAACCATGACAACTACTAAGGCATTTGTTATGCTTCAGCCTTAGGTCCTGGAGTGCTGCTTGCGTGGGTGGTGCTAAGTGGTGGGCCTGACCAGGCTGTGAAATGTGAACACAAACTTAGAATATTGGTTTGCATCATACAGTAGTGTGGGTAAGCAGAATTTAATGAAGTAAATAAGAACAGAAAAGAAAAAAATAAATCGGTTCACATAAATTGTGAGTTGCTTTGGTGTAAGGAAATAAACTTGAAAATTCAATTTCAGATAATTCCCTAGAAACATTACATATATCGTCACCAGCAATAAACTGATCACTTGTTACCCTGAGCCTAGTTAACAGCTCTTCTAGCTGCAGAGATTTGAAGGGTTCTTCAGTAAGAAAGCAGTCATTTTTAAGTGATTCCTTCCAAGATTTGTCCTCGTGATGCTGAAGATATTCAGTTGTCCAAAAGATACTATGGATAGTCCATGCCAAATTATATTTAAATTGAGATGTGAAGGTCAGAAGATGAATGAACTACGTATGAGGACTGCTCTGAAATGCCTCCTGTTGTACTGTGTTGGCCCACAACATCAGAAGCATGTGTTGATGGTATGGCAGTAGAGGCTGAACATTCCTGCCAGTCTTCCAATTCGTTTTGTTGCCGTGTGACAGATGGCAGCAGAGGGGCAGTCTGACGGAATGGTGTCTGACATGGGAGTGCGGATGGAGCAAATGTGTGTCGCTGAATTTCTCCACGCAGAAAAAATGGTACCCACTGACATTTGTCAACACTTGCTTAACGTTTATGGAGATCAAACAGTGGATGTAAGCACAGTGAGGCAGCGGGTGGTGTGTTTTAGCAGTGGTGACACTGAGACACTTCCAATGGTGCAGATTGTTACCAGGGTATCTTGTTCATCCCTAGTGAAAGTGCACAGCTAATAGTGATTGTGTTGCAAAATAGTGTTCTGTAGCTGAGAATTTGCTCCATCAAATAGCGTTATTGTATCTGTTGTAGTTTCCATGGAAATAAATAGGAGGCATTACTTTCATAGTGTCCCATGTAGCAATAAGTCTGTCTGCCCTATGAGCCTAAGCTTTGTTTTTCTAGTTTTCATTATTTGTTCTTTGAGGTATTCTATTTTCTTGCTAAAATGTAGGATTGCATTTTAAATTCTTTTAAGAGAACGTGTGCTGCAAGATGGATGGGAACTCATATATCAGGATAAATATTTATTACTCTGAAAATATTCTGTAAGTAGCTATGTGCTCCTGCACAGGGAAGACTCAAGGTGTTCCCCAGGGGTCGGTGCTGGGGCCTGTCCTCTTCAACATCTTTATCGATGACTTGGATGAGGGCATTGAGTGCACCCTCAGTAAGTTCGCGGATGACACCAAATTGGCAGGGAGTGTGGATCTGCCTGAGGGTAGCGAGGCCCTGCAGAGGGATCTGGATAGACTGGTGAGCTGGGTCGAAGCCAATGGGATGAGGTTCAACAGGACCAAATGCCGGGTCCTGCACTTTGGCCACAACAACCCCAGGCAGCGCTATAGGCTTGGGGCGGAGTGGCTGGAGGACTGTGTTGAGGAAACAGACCTGGGGGTACTGATTGATGCTCAGCTGAACATGAGCCGACAGTGTGCCCGGGTGGCCAAGAAGGCCAACGGCATCCTGGCTTGCATCAAAAACAGTGTTACTAGCAGGAGCAGGGAGGTAATTGTCCCCCTGTACTCGGCATTGGTGCGGCCGCACCTCGAGTACTGTGTTCAGTTTTGGGCCCCTCACTGCAAGAAAGACATTGAGGCCCAGGAACGTGTTCAAAGAAGGGCAACAAAGCTGGTGAGGGGTCTGGAGCACAGGCCTTATGAGGAGTGGCTGAGGGAGCTGGGATTGTTCAGCCTGGAGAAGAGGAGGCTCAGGGGAGACCTTATAGCTCTCTATAACTTCGTGAAGGGAGGTTGTGGTGAGCTGGGGGTCGGCCTCTTCTCTCGTGTAATCAGTGATAGAACTAGAGGGAATGGTTTCAAGCTGCGCCAGGGAAGGTTCAGGCTGGACATTAGGAAGTATTACTACTCGGAAAGGGTAGTCAGGCATTGGAATGCACTGCCCAGGGAGGTGGTGGAGTCACCGACCATGGGAGTGTTCAAGAAACGTTTGGATGTTGCGTTGAGGGGTATGATTTAGCTGGGAGGTATTGGTAATGGTTGGACTGGATGATCTTCTAGGTCTTTTCCAACCTCGATAATTCTGTGATTCTGTGACTCCCTTTCCAGAGTAAGACTAACTACAAATAAATGAAGTGAATGGCTAGTGAGCTGTGACAAAGCTTAATGAGGTTATGTTTAAAACTATGTTCTGGAAAGAAAAAAAAATCTCAATACTGGTTGTATGTATTGCAGTTTCTTGTTTTTTGTTTTTGTTTTCTTTTTAAACTCTGAATCAGTGAAAGCTTTTCTAGGAGACTGGCCAATCTACTTGTGGCATTCAAGGATGACATTGAATTGTCAATCTATTTCTCTGTTGTAAATACTGAAATAACCATAAAAATACATTTAAGAAATGAATTTGATAATTAAGATAAAAGCTAGGAAACTAGTACAGAGAATAGGTGGTACTGTGTTGCTTTGTCAGCGGTTTTATCCCTTGAAGTGCTTTTCCTTATTCTGATTGTGTAGAAGTGTAGCATCTAATTGCTGATGAAACACAGTTGGGAGGATTGGCTGACACGCCTGAAGGCTGTGCTGCCATTCAGCGAGACCTGGACAGGCTGGAGAACTGGGCAGTAAGAAACCAGATGAGGTTTAACAAAAACAAGTGTAGAGTCTTGCACCTAGGGAGGAATAATTGCATGCACCAGTACAGGCTGGGGGATGACCTGCTGGAGAGGAGCTCTGCAGAGAGGGACCTGGGTGTCCTGGTGGACAACAGGTTGGCCAGGAGCCAGCAGTGTGCCCTCGTGGCCAAAAAGGCCAATGGCATTCTGGGGTGCATTAAAAAGAGTGTGACCAGCAGGTCGAGGGAGGTGATCCTCCCCCTCTACTCTGCCCTGGTAAGGCCTCATCTGGAATACTGTGTCCAGTTCTGGGCTCCCCAGTACAAAAAAGACAGGGATCTCTTGGAAAGAGTCCAGCGGAGGGCCACAAAGATGGTGAAGGGCCTGGAGCATCTCCCCTATGAAGAACGGCTAAGTGAACTGGGTCTGTTTAGCCTTGAGAAAAGAAGACTGAGAGGGGACCTGATCCAGGTCTATAAATATCTAAGGTGTGGGGGGCAAAGTGGTGAGGCCAGACTCTTTTCATCAGTGTGAGGAGACAGGACAAGGGAAAATGGCCAGAAACTGGAGCATAGTTAGTTCCACACAAATGTGTACAAGAACTTCTTTACGGTGAGGGTGACGGAGCACTGGAACAGGCTGCCCAGGGGGGTTGTGGAGTCTCCTCTGGAGATATTCATGACCTGCCTGGACGCCTGCCTGTGCGACCTGGTGTAGGGAACCTGCTTTGGCAGGGGTGTTGGACTCGATGATCTCTGGAGGTCCCTTCCAACCCCTACGATTCTGTGATTCTGTGATCTAAACCCAAATGCATCGAAATGTTGATAGTCATGAAACGACTTTGGATTTTTGGAGAATACCTCTACAAAAAACAATATAATTTTTGGGCTTGCTTTGATTGGACAAGAACAGCTTTGGCGTTCTTAAGTGGAGCAGGATTGTATGATACATACTACTTAAAATAATGTATTTTTGATATTTGGAGTATATAAGCCCTCTGTGCTTGTAAAAAACTAGATGTTTATGAACATATATAGATATAATGATATCTTGCTCTTGCTTTTGATTCTTCCACTAATTGTTGTTTTTGTTTTGGATGCTCTAGGGAACTATTGGTGAAGTCTGAGTAGTAGCCATATGTTCCATAGACGTTGCCTTTGTTATACATTCCGATTTCTGTATCGGAAGCTCATATTCCTCTGCTGAGTTCATGGCTGCTGAGTTTGGATACAGCAGGTGGCTGTGGGGGTTGAATCGGTCTTGTACTTTACGTATAAATTTTTAGTTGTTCATTGTCAGTGTTCTGTCTTTTTTGTAGACTAACTATTTTGTTAAGCAATATTATCAAGGTCAGAATATTTGGAGTGCCTGCAGAGGTGGAAGGCTGTAGTAGAGACTCTGTTGCTATGTGATATCTGAGTGATTCCATTTGTTTTTTAATTCTGTGTTGCACAACACTGAGCTCTGTTGGGGCTATTTTAATGCTACGAATGTTGAGAGCTTTAATAATCTCTCAAGCCTTTTTGCACATAATCTTTTTTTTTCTAATGCTGGAAATCTGGCAAATTTTAGGTCATTTCATTTTAAAACAATCTAAATGTTTGTAAATTGCCTGAGTCACAGTTGGTATTTAGGGAAAAAAAAATCGTCTTTTCCATGTACTGTCTAAAATAAACAACAAATGCTAGGAATTCTCTTTCCCTAATTCTTCCAGTTGTCTGTTTTGAAATAATTACTGAAATGTAATTTATCAGGATCTTAACTTTACAGAATTCACGTATTAGAAAATGGTATGATACCCATGCCTTTCTACGCAAATATGTGTTTAAGAGTGTTACATGCTGTGTGAAGCAGTCTAGTTTTCATGCTATTCAGTGTTACTGTCTTATTTCATGCAAACTAATTAGTTATGGAGCTATGACTCAATCAAGCTTTGAATTGATTCTTAAGGGGGGATATGGTGTCCTAATACTGAGAAGCTGAATATACAACAGCTAATCAATATAGGATGCAGATAACGTTTGTGCCTAGTGCTGAAGAAACTTTGGAGTCCTATCAGACATGTATCTGATGTAGTATTTCCTATTGTAGTAAGGTCCTGTGAGGTGTTTGAGACTTCCTCTTCTCTTGAACCTCCTGCTGATCAATTAACACAGGCCGTCTCTAAAATGGGTAATCTGGGAGATCAAAGCATGAGAGCGAATGCAGCCCTGATCATGTCATATCCCAGATGACAGGATTTAAATACCTAGGCTGGCCATCAGTAATGGAGGTGAAGAAATGGTTGTTACAGCTCTGTTAGGTCCCTGTTTAAACAGCTTAGAAGTTTAAACAAAACAGAAAGCAGCAAGGCTTGAGAAAGCACGTCCCTCACACCACAAATGATGCGCTAGGAGCTGTTCTTCTTAGCAGCCAAACATCTCCCTGAACTTTGTAGTTGCTGAGCAGTGGGAAATGTGCTGTTACCGTACTGGAGATGCTAAGAAAAACAGTATCAAAAAACGTTATCATTCTTGAGCAGCAGAACTTAGGACAGAGTAAGAAGATGTAGTATGTGTGCACACAATGTTGTGTTTGTGTTCTGTGGCTTGAAGTAGAGTACTTTTAAAAGGGTGTGTAATATTATTGCCATGTAGGGTGTGCCTGTCCCCGTGTTGCAGTCACTTGAACTTGGTGGTAGAGAATGGCACGGGACTATGTACAGTCAACATTTTCTTTATTGAAAATCAGTGGTGGCAGAACTTGCTCAGCCTTGACAGACTGGACTGGCTGCCTGCAAAGAGCATCTCTGCACTGGATTTTTACTAGAAATAATGAAATTAACTTCATATATCTGTCTTGAACTACAGGAATCATAAGAGGGTCTAGTGCTGCTCGCTCAGGGGCAGGACATCAAGGCTTTTATATGCTATGTTCTAATTTCTTTGAAAATACGTGACCATAAAAGATCACTTTTGATCTTCCAAATACAACAACATCTTCAACACAAAATCTTTTCTTTCAAATTTAGTAAAGACAGCTAAGGGTTATATTCCAATCTGTTAAAAAGAAATCTCATCTTAAATGCATGAGAGTTCTACTTCAGCTGGTTGTTTTTCTTGGTTTCTTTATATGTTTTTAATCTCCTATGCAGATGTGATATCTACGCAGAACTTGCTTTGTTAATCAGTATTATATCCCTCCATTCAAGTTTCTGTAGCAGCTGTGTGGCAACTGTATCAACGAAAACTCATTAAATCTATGACGGTATTTTCCAGTCTCCCTACTGACAAGTTACGAGCAGAATGTATCCTGTTTACATCTCCACTAAAGTTTGTGATTTGTTGGGTTTAATAATGGTTTCTTTGGAATACTCTTTTCAAGAAAATATAGAGTAAATAATCATTATATGTAGTATCTGGATGACAGAAGAAAGCTTACTTACCTTTTCAAAGCAATTCCTGCAAACCAGTCTGGGTCTTGAGGTAGTGGAGATTTCTTTTGAAGAACACGCTGGCTCAGCGATTTGTACATTGGAGGGGGTCCACTATAAATGGGAAGATGTAATTTCTTGGAACATAATTCTGAAAGGAAGGCCACATGTTTCTCTGTGCTATTGTATTGAAGAGCTGGGGGGATTCATACCTGGAGCGAATTTTCAGTTGTTTGTAACTGTTCATTAATGGCAGTCTCAAGAAGTAAGCTGCATTTAAAACTTCTGTTCCTGTGATAAAATGATCTTCTTGCAGTATTTTTATACAATTTTGCAATGAAAATGTTTTTTTTTTTTTTATTGGCGATATTTGAAGAGTAAATTACCAAGCAATGTGCTGTAACAATCTTTAGAAAATGGCGGACTTTGCTGTACAATTTCTTAAGTAAATATTTTTTACATACTGATGACATGATGGCAAATTTTTTATGTGATAATCTTGAGTTGCTTATATATACGCAGAAGATGAATTAAACAAGTGATTGCTATAAACTACTTGTACCAGATGGTTGCGACTGAAAGGGGAATTTCTCAGAACTTTCAGGTATGTGGAAGAAAGCCCTTATTTATTTGCGGGTGCTTAGCTAATGTATTTGGGAGAAATAAAGCTTTTCACTTTTGTTTTCATTGTCTGCCTTTACAGAATTCTTGTGTGTTCTCTTTCATTGCTTTATTTCATCTTCCTGCTAAATGGTGCACTGTGTTAGCATTTGAGCCTTTGTGTTTGGATAAATAGCTGTTTTGTTTTTCTAAATAGTAGAGAGACAGCCAGTGTAGTTTAACGGTTTGTTGTGTCTGTGTTTCACTGCTGCTTTTCTTTCTGAAGGGTTAAAGACAGCTTGGGCCAATTTATTGTCCCTGCTGCTGCATATGCATGAATGAGATTCTTTCTCCTTTTGACCAAAATCCTCTTAATGTCAGTATATTGATTCTTCATTGGAGAAACAGATTTTGTTTGGCTTTTGTTCTGAAGAACAAACATCAAGATTCTGGCTTTCCTTCCTCCTCCCTCCCAACCTGTTATGTCTGTGTAGGTATTTTACCCCTTCAGTTTGAAGGAAGAGCCTGCATTCCTTCTGATCTGTAAGAGCAGACAGAATAGTAAATGGAAAAATTGTGCTAAATTACAATCTTAGAGCAAAGCACATGCTCTCGTGTGTCCTTTCCAGGACTGAGAGCCAAGTTATTTTCCAAAGAGACGATCTCCTGGATTAACGTCCATGTCTGTGCAGCTTTACTCAAAGGTGTCCTTTCAACATTTTGACCGTTTGCCAGTCTGTTAAATACAAGTGCATGTGGTTTTAAGGAAAATTAACGAGAATCGGGACACAGGATTTAAAAGTTTGAAAGTTCCACCCTCCCTTTTATATCATGATATGGTACAATTTCACAAAGTGGAAGACGTTTGCCACATGTGATCTTTTGCTAGAGTTGCAGATTTGTTTGTTGACCATGTGTTGGAAAGTCCGAAATACTGCTGGCAGTACAGCTAGCGTAAGTTGTGCTGCATGCAGGTGTTCAAGGCTCTCTTCCTTCAAAAGCAATGTCTCTGACTTGACCAGCAATCCTGTGGTTGCTGCTGGTTTGTTCAATGTGGTAAGGTAATGATGATCCTGTGGTGGCAGCTGATATTCTCTAGCTGCATTCTTCAGCTGAATCTGGCAGCTGTAACATGGGGATTGAGCATAAGGGTGGGTGTCCAGGCTCGTGGGATGAGATGACCAATGCTGCCTTTTTTCCTTTGCAACTTGTTTTTCCTTGCTTTCTTTTCTTAGGAGTCTTTGAGACTAGCTGTAAATGGTAATTTGTATACAGAAAGATACTGCTGACTGCAACTGCTTTGTATTTCTGCTGAGACCTTATTGTAGTTTATGGTCAGCGTTTTTACTATAGTGAAATTAATGTTTTATTGCTGTTTAATGCACAGAAGGTAAATTCTGTGGCAGAGTTGCTAGTTACTTGCCACTTTAATTTTTATTTTTTTTTCAGCTCATTCTGTTATTCCCTGTAACGAATGGTACTTGTTCTCTGCTCTTGTGAATTGTGAAGCTCTCCATCCTGAGCCATATTTCCTTCACATTTGTTTTGCAGAAAACATTTTAGGTTGCCTGGCATTTTCCCCAGACCAATTAGCATTAAAATCTGTCAAAAAACAGTTCAAGCAAAGGAACTTAGCCTCTAACATGTCAGACTACAGTGAGCAATTGCATTTTTTTACTAAGTTTAAGACAAGCATCTCTGCTGTTTAAATTATTATTCTATTTAGCTGAGATGTTCTTCTTCCACACTGTTTACTGTCTGTCTGGCAAATGTATTCCCTAAACAGGCAATGCTCAAGTACAATCTCTATTCCAAACATTTTAGAGTCTATAATCTCCCCAATCAAATACCTGTCATAGCCAGAATCCAATTTCTGCAGTCTCATATTCTTCAGTTGTGTGAACAGGAGAGAATTGCTCTTCCATTGCTGTAGGAAAAACAAGGATGTTTGCTTCATGATGAGACAGAGGTGTTTATGCCTGTGGTTTCTCCACCTGCCTGTCGTCAACATGTTTAGTTGTTCCTCACTGGCTCAAGCATGCTTGTGGAAACTGAACTGAGAAAGTAACTTACTTGTTTCTCATCTGAATTTGAATTTTGTTAAGTCATATGAATGAAAATTTACCTTCATTCATCTTTGTAATAGCAATTCGTTCTGCAGTAGTACCTAGAGAATCTAATCAAGGACAGTTTTACAAACATGTAAGAAAATGTGCAGACTCTCTAAGGAGTTCTGTGAAACTTCTCAGTGGAGGTGGGTAAGAGATGAGTAAACTGTTTTTAAAATTAAGTACGCCTTTTAGCATACTTAATCATGCAGTGTACCCTGGCAGTA
Source organism: Alectoris magna (assembly GCA_030625065.1). Classification (NCBI taxonomy): domain Eukaryota; kingdom Metazoa; phylum Chordata; class Aves; order Galliformes; family Phasianidae; genus Alectoris; species Alectoris magna. The sequence continues at coordinate 72,274,516 of CM060561.1, read as the reverse complement.
TTGAGAGCCAAGCAGCATCCTGGGTTATTACTACATTAATGGAAGTATTTAATTCCCCTTTTTCTCATTCCTTGTTTGACCACACCTAGAACATCATGTCCAGCTTTGGATACCCCTGTTCCCCTTATCCAATGTAAGAGTTATCATTGGACTGGAATATTTTCATTCAGGACCACCAAAATAGTTGAAGGCTTAAGCATGTCTTCTCTGAGGAGAAGCTAAGGGGAAGGGAGCTTGTTCTGACTAGGGAAGTTTTCAGTGGTGGGTGGGAGAACCTAATGGCAGTCTTCCAATATCTATGGGGTTGTAATCAAGAAACATGGCCACAACTGTTCAATGAAGTTTTTGGCTGGAAGATGAGAACCAATGCCCATACATGAAAGGAAGCGAGATTTGTGTACATAAATCAAGAGGCTCTGACTTAAGGGAAAAAGGATAATTAGGCATTGGAGGAGGTTGCCTAGAAAGTCTGTGGAACTTTTGTTCATGAGGGTTTTCAAGTCCTGCCTGAGCAACCTGCTATGAGTTCAGTACTGGCAATGCTTTCAGAAGAAGGTGGGAGCAGGTGGCCTCTAAAGTGTATGGCTGCATGAAGTATGCTATGGTTCTGTGAACCGAGGAAGATCCAGAGAAGCAGGAAATGAACTGAATGTTTTGTACAAGAGTTTGTGGTTTTACAGATCGCTTACTTCCTTGTAGGTGATCAAGAAAAAGAGATGAAATAGTTTTGAGGCCACATTTCGGATTTCAGAGAATCATCTGACCAATCACCAGAATTATTCAGAGTTCCGAAATTAATGTAGTAGTGGAAAAGTGCGTAGAGAATGGGAATAATTTTTAGAGTTTGGGACAGCTCCTCTTTGAGGAGTGGTGGGTGGTTGGGAAGAGCACAGCCTAGAGAAAGAGTAACTATTATATCTTCCATTTGTGGTCAAGTGGTCATTGGATGATGTAACTAAGGAACACAGTGAAATAGTAAGAAAATGGTTTTTACCTTCAAAGAGGTAGTTGGGTGGAACTGCTTGCTGCAGTTGTAAATTTAAAACAAAACAAAAAGTATTAATGATTACATTATAAATAATCCTTCTGTTAAGAAGAGGTTTGGAAAAGATAATGGAAGAAAACATCCACTGAGAGCTGTAAAATATAGTGACTTTACCAGTGGATTTGGGGATTTTATGAGAGCGCACCTGTTTTTGGCCACCACTGGAGATAGAAGATGGAACTCTGACTATTGATACTGACATATTCTTGTTCAAGGATCAGCCTATTATGTAAACGTGAGTTGTATCTACTCAGGATTTGTCACCCTTGCAAATCTTGAAATTATATGCTGTCATAGTCTGACAGCCAACCAATGACCAATTGTTGATTGAGTCACACTGATAGTCTAAGATCTTGGAGTGATCATGAAGACATGAAATAAAAATATCTTTTTACTGGAAGAGGGTGCAGAGAATTTCCCCCTTGCTGGTGGTTTTGTTGACTTTCAGTGATAGTTCATTCCCTCTGGCAAAAAGTTTTCTCATCATTTCTTGACAACCAAACTTGTAGCCTGTTGTGAGCTCACCTTTCTTTGGTAAAGAAAAACAGTCCTTTTAATATTGTCAATGGGCATATCATATATAGAGAGCTATTTAGTTCAGTGACATTACTATGATATTTTTACATACTAAGACCAGAAGGAAACTTGTTTTCAGACTGCCAAAAAAAAAAAATGCTTAGACTACTTTATCCTTTGGACAACTTGTCAAGCATGAGTGAGTATCTGAGTACAACGTATTTAGTGTTTAATTCAAAAACGTTTGAGATCCAATCTACATCTGAAGTCCAAATTCCCTTCAAATAATCTTGTCAAGAAATTAAGCTCCTTAGATTAGCAAAGCTTTGTCTTGTGTGATTGGTAGCAGTTTGTAATAGCCTGTAGAAAATATCCAGTACATAATCAAGGGTATGTAATTTAACATCATGTGCTTTGAATGCAGCAAGTGAGCATATAGGGCATCAGGGTATTGTAACAAATTTATTCGCTATAAGTAAGTTTTTTCAGTGTGTGTGGGATTTCTAATTATCACAACGTTTCAAAAACTACAGATAGAGAACTGCTGTAACAGCTTCTTCATATTTGAATAAATTACTGTTAATAACAAATATGTGATGCCTGCCAGGGATGTAGAAGCAGAACTCCATTAATGATCTTTCAGTTTTTATGCACTTCTTTCCGATCCTAATTCAGTATGTATCAAACCTCATCTATGGGTATGGCATCCAGCAGAGTTCTCTTGAAAACATGGGTAGAATGAAGAGGACAATGAAATGGATATATAGACCTGACTTCATCTGCCAGAAGCATTTTTATAGATTGTATTCCATAAAAAAGCTTTCTAAGTGAAGATAGGCTGCTTTAGTATATACTTCTATCAGTATTTATCATGATTACCATCTTACCTTCAGTTCATAACCAAATGTTAGTAATCAATCACCACATTATGCCTATGGCTGCAGGATGGTTGTCTCCCTCTTTGTCGTTTGTGTTGGCTATATATGAAGCCAGAAATGTATGCATACATGTCTGCTGTTTAAATGAAGGCTTTTCTTTATTTGTTCATAGTCTTTGTCCAGTTAAATACTTAGAGACCATGTTAGAAGAGGCTTAGAAGTCTCACCAAGATTTATATCCCTGTAAAACATACACACTGAAGTTTTAAATGATCATCAAAGCTATTGTTAGTACAGTCTTTGCATGGCCTTGTGAAAAGCGATGTTAAATTATATTTCAAGCCAGACAGTGTCATCTTGCAGGAAACACAGTATGCCTATGGGCACTTGAAATCCAAAGAAGTGATGCAATTAAGCAAATGTACTCCTTGGCTCAACTGTTTTTAGTCTTAAATACTTAATTATCCATTTGAAAGCAAGACAAAACTGAAAACTCAAAAAACAACCAAACAAGAAATAAGCAACAACAACAAAAAAAGTAACCCCACAAAAATAGTCAATCATGGAGGATTATGTCCATTAATGAATCACAGATTTGTAAAAATGAAATTTAAGTTTTATATACAGCTAAATGAATGTACCCCATTGTTTCACTTTATGCTTTCTGTTTGAAAACACTTGCAGTGAAATAAGAGGTTGAAAATTATAAAGTGCGCCATATCAGCTTTTACAAAAAGGGGAGAAATTTGTATAAACACAGTTTCCCAAAGCTAAAACATTGCAGGTTTGTGTTCAGTGGTGACTAATCAACTGGAAAACTTACTATCGATTTCTAATTTTAGCATTCTTTATGCAACTGTATATGTATAGAAAATGTGTTGAAGACTTAGGTGACTTTTTTTTCTGTCTCTACATTGGAGATCTCCATACCACATTACCATATATGATGTTTCATTCTGATTTTTTTTTTTCCAGCTTCTATGCAGTTTTCTATTCTTAGTGGTTCCTAATGTCTATATAATGACACGTGGTTCAGCTCAGTGATGATTATTTTCCTTGTGAGTCCTATATAGAATTGATTTTATCAACATAAAAGCAGAAATGTGAGTTGAATGAAATTCCCTGAAATAGAATAATAGGAATTTCGTAGGAATACTTTTAAACTGTTTCGAGAAAGAATATATCCTTTATTTTTCATATACAAAGACTCTTTCTATTTAAAAGTCACAGGCTTGTTTTAAAACATTTTTGGAGATAATGAAATTATCAACTATCAGCTAGTGCAGTTGATGAGATGTCAGGTGAAGATGTGCTTAGTGACTCATTTTTATGAACCTGTTCATGTTGCGTGCATGCTAAATAGAAAAGTAGCTGGGGAACTCTTGTGTTACTGGTATGCTATCAGGTTGAGTTTGACAACATGAATCATGTGAATATATCTGCTATTAAAGTACCTTTAACTCAATTTATAAATGATCATCAAAATGGCATCACTTTGCATGGGAAGATGACTTGTAACTAAAGTAAATATGGTTTCATTGTCAGTGTCTACTAGGTTATGTTAAAGCAGCCCTAGCTGACGAGTGCTGCTGTGGAATACAAGAGAAAGAATACAGAAGCTTGTGGAAGATGTTTGTCATTGTAATAATTCTGTATGTGTTGATTGTCAAAAATGTGGACAGTATCAGTGATTTAGTGAAAATCACAGGTGCCAGAAGAAATAATTCACTTCGAAAGCTTGTGACCTTTTGTTTCTTTTAGTTATTTCTGCAGATGTATCTATGATGAAAGATAAACAGTAGATACAGGGGCATTCAATAAACACTTTTTTGTGCATTTAGAAATTAGTTGCTAGAGGACTCTCTGGAAATCTAGTTTTGAACAAAAACAGGTGATATTGGTAAGCTATTTTGAAGCCCGTAAGTAGTATTGCTTGCTTATAATAGCATGGGATGTATTGGCCACAAGGAGATGAGGACCTTGTCTGCTACTTGCATGCTTCTGCCAGGACTTCATCTGGTTGATGGATGTGTTTAATGCTGTTTTGGAAGAGGAACTTCAAAAGAGTTGAAAGTGGGTGGATCTTGAAAATTCTTTTGTTACCTCTTAAATAGGGCATGTACAACCAGCTGCTGATTTAAAAAAAAAAAAAAAAAAGTTGTTAAAAAATATTAAAGAAAATCATAGCTAAACATGACAATAACTCATCCTGTATCTTTCTGACACTTCAAATCTGTGCACACAACAATATTCATGGTTGACCTCATGTGAAAGTTGCCGTCAGATCAGGGCTTCCATTTACTCTTCAGCTTTCTCCTTGATGTCAAATTTGACTGTGAAAACAATGACTTACAGAGACTGTTGCAGAAATGTGGTTCAGGGACTACTCTCAAAACCGCGTTATTCTTAACTCATCCCAACAATGGAAGTGGTAATTTATGTCAATTTTCTGTAACTCTTGTCTTGATCTTTCTGGATAGTTCTCTTTTGCAATAAGAGGCATCTTGACTAACTGGTACTCAAAAGTGGCATCAGTCTAGCTCTCCAGCTATACCTCCTGAACAATCTATAACATTGCACTTCTCAGTTACCCTCATTTTCAGTATAGTTTGTATACAGTGAGTTTCCTTCTTCCTATGTTTGTTTCTCTTTGTGTTTTTTTTGTTTTGTTTTTCCTGGTGTTTCTTTGTTTCATACTTTGTTAAACCAAAATGTCAGTTTTATTAACTGATTTTATTAACTGAGACTTTTCAAGAAAAATGTTTGGAGTTACTGGCATGAGAAAGATTTGCAGGAACAGACCTCTTAAGTAGAAATTAATTTGAATTAATTAGTAGAATTAAGTTGAAATTAATATTTCAAATATAATTGGCTTCGCTGTTGTTTACTTGACCTTACTATATATCAGAAAAAATTCTTGGTCTTTTTTCAGGGGGTTAGCATTTACTGCTATTCTTCGGTTGTTCCTATTACCTGGATAATTATCATCAGGTATTTTCTTGTATGTGTACTGTGCGTCTGTGGGGCTTGTACCTTAATCAGAAATTGTTATTTCTGAACAGGCAGCTACTGCACATGTATGACTAAAGCTGATCTGTGGCTTTGTGTGTTTTCATCTGTTTGACAGATACAGGGTGATAGACATGGTGATATAGTAAGCAGAGAGAAGGCATAGTTAGCAAAACAGTCACACCTTTCAGCAAAGGCCTAGTTTCAGAAATACTTCAGTAATTACTGTTTTTGAGCTGACTCAAACTTTTCAGAGCCCAAGAAAAGCTGCACAATGACTAGGGGACTTTTCCTTTTATTCTTTTAAAGCCAAAGCTGAGCCATTTGTTCTAGTAATATCAGTTTGTATAACAGTTAAAAGAAGTGTTTTCTCCACCTGGAAAAGAGTATTTTTTTCTGTGAAAGAATAGAAGAGCTTAGATTTCATAGCTGGGAAGTGAATATATAATTAGCACTTCCTTGTTGCTGCTATAATAGAGATGAAATGGTAAAACAAAGTGTTTCCCCTGCAAAATGTGGCTGTGGAGAAAATGCAGAGCTGTAGGACTGGCAGGTTGAGCATTTATGAGCGAATTCCACTTAACTTGGTAGTCTCCTTGGTGAACAAGAGGGATGTTGCTAGTAAGGAGACATACTAGAAAAAAATACAACAACAATCTGTTAGCAAATGTCTTAGTCTAATACAGTTGCATTTTCTAAAACTAATTGCCTAGAGTTGATTAGATTTTTGAGAAAATGCAGATACACATGATGGCTCTGTATTGTTCTACTAGTGGAGAAACTTTTAGGGAAAAATGTCCTTGGAACGTCCCTTTCTTTTTTGTTCCTTGGTTCTGGGTGTTGTTATTTAGAAGAGATGTACAAGCAGAGACTACGTCTTTTGAGAAGGACCATTACAGTGGTGTTTGGCTGCAATTTCTTCTGCACTTGAGATGGCAATGGAAGTCAGCGCATCCCTGGGGAAACAAGTAGGGAGCTAAACAGATTATATCACTTACCTCCACTTCCAAGAACTGATGAAATAAAAAGAGAATTTTTTGAAAAAGCTCTCTTCAAAGGGATGGAAGGAGAGGTGGGGAGAAAGAGGAACAAATGGGAAGATGAGGAGAGGGAAACCACCAGATTTTTTCAAGATGTTCTCAAATCCAAGAGCAAGTATGTGCTTCTAATTTGCTTGCTGATTGCAAGCTCTATCCATAAATGCATTGAAAGCCTGTACGCCAAACTTAAACTTTCCAGAATTATCCTACATGATTGAGAATAATTTTCTTAAATGTTAGCTTTATATGCAGAAACATAAAAGCCAACAAAACAGCACGTTGATCTGTCATTAGAAGTAAGCAGATTGTACTGCATGTATCTGTTTTGAAGACAGATGTGCAACATGGAAAATGTTCTGCTTCATGGCTAAGTTCATATTAGATGTAATGTAAGCTCTAAAGGTTTATCTGTCTGTACTTTCTCTGTAGGGCAAAACTAAGGGCTATCTTATGGATGAAGGTTGCTCTGAAAGCAATGCCTCATGCTTTATGACGTTGGCCCGCGATGTCAGAGGCAGATGTTGGTGGTATGACGGTAGAGGTTGAACCTTCCCACCAATATTCCATTTCATTTTATTGTTGTGCAACAAATAGCAGCAGAGGGATAGTCTGACAGAATGGCATCTGACACAGAAGAGTGTGTGAAGCAATGGTGTATCCTTGAATTCCTCCATGAGGAAAAAAAAAATGATACCTATTGGCATTAGTGAACATTTGCTGAATGTTTATGGAGACCAAACAGTGGATGTGAGCACAGTGAGGGGTGCGAGGTGAAACAGTGGGTCACCTGATGGTGCAGATTTTCATCAGTGCAGCAAGTTCATTCCTGGTAAAAATACACAGTTAATGGTGGTGATTGTGTAGCGAAATAGTGCTTTGTAGCTGAAAATTTGTTCTTTTGTTGTTATTGTTCTCTTTGTATTGGTTGTAGTTTCCATGGAAATAAAGAGGAGGCATTACTTTCAGAGCAAACAATGTACAAACGCAGAACATTTATATATTTAAGTTATGTATAAGTTCAGTTTACTTTTGTTAATAAGATAGTCCTCATTACAGAGATTTTTAAAAACAAACAAACAAAAACAAAACAAAAAACCCCACCGTTCTTTTATTTCTATTTAATTACTACTATGGTAAGGAAGGGGAAAAAATAAACACCCACCCCCCCAAAACAGCACTCTAAGCATGATCTGTTAATGCAGAGATTCACTGTTCAGAACAACCAGTGAATCCTCAAGTTTGGTCCCCGAGTGTCAGTCCACAGCAGTCTCCAGCTGCCTGCAGTATGAGCAGGACGAAGCAGTGTGCTGCAGACCTCACCATCTTTTCGGCTTGTTTTAAGTGGATAAAATCCTCCAGATGATTTTCAAGGTTAAGCTTTTTCCTCTTATCCTGTTTTGTGGGATGAATGCATTTATTTACTTTAAGGACTTCCTTCCTTCAATTAAATTGTTCTGTGTAGCATCCCTGTGTGAATTTGAAAGTATAAATGCTTGCGTTGTTGCAGCTGGGAATAAAAAGCAGAAATAAAAACCAGAAATGGGAGTGAGGAAGGAGGAACAAACTGTGTTGAAGTTAACAAGTTTTTAAGGCCACTGCAATATTTAGAATAGCTCAGTTAGAATAGATATTCTGAGTTCTCATCCTCTCCTCACAGGCCTTTACTTCAGTCCTGTTAGGTTTGGTTGCCCTCCTTTGGATGCTTTTTGGGACCTTAACAGCCCTTTTATATTGAGGAGACCAGAATGGCATGCAGTATTCAAGGTGAGGCTGCACTAATGCTAAATGTAATGGAAGAATTCCTCTGACTGACTGGCTATGCTGTGTTTCATGCAGTTATCATTTTTAAATAGTCCTTCATTAAAAAACAAATTTTTTGTGCATGGCTGTTGCCAGAAGTGAAAATACAAGGGAGCTTTGGGTGATTCCCTGAATCACAGAGCTTTCCTCTGAGAGTTCCAGCAGCACAGCCAGGAGGCAACTGTTGTCAATATTTGTGTCATTCCCTTCAACACATTTACCAATAATGATGTCAACAGAGAGAACTATCACCGCTAATCTCTCCCATCACTTCAAGAGATGAGAGCAGCGTAAGGGAAGAGTTGATGTGGAGCTTGTCTCCTGTAGCCGTTCCTGCAGCATTGTGAGCTGCTCAGTCTATGCCATAGTGATGGATTTATATTAAAGGATGTTAATTTCTATTTAAGATTTCATTTTAAAAGTGAAGAAGGACATCCTTGCTGATTTGCCTTAAACTGCGTCCAAGGAAAAGGCTATTTGCTACTTTTCAAGCAAAAATGTATTTAGAAATAAATCCTAGCAGTTTGGATTTCAGTTAGTTTCACAATGTGCAATACTATATAATTATCTTCATACTGTTTCCTTGCTATCTCACACAGATTTGTTAATTGGTTACAACACTAAAGCAAGATAGAGCTTGTAAATTAAGTGGTGAGAAACTACAGGTTTCAGTCGCAGTTGTACAACTCTAAGAGGTTTAGGGGAAAAAATGATTTCAAATTTTTGTATAATCTTTACAATAGACAGTACTTCTGTCTTTCCTTTAAAGTAGGATGCAAGTGAGTCTGTGGTTTGGTTGGCTGAGTTGAGGTCTCCTTGTCCCATATAACTTTGTTTTATTATATCAGTGTGGTCAGTGGCCAGGAGATTATGGGTGGAAAATATTAAATGGGAATGTGGCTCACCATCGTAAAGATGATCTTTTCCTGCTAGTCACCTACACCTGGGGAGAGTGTGGGGGGTAAAGGGTGGATGAAGTGAGAAGAACTAAGGATAAAATACTTGACCTCTAACTAGAAGTCCACTAGTTATTATATATGTCTTATTGCCTTTATTTCCTCTGTTTTACTTTTTCTAGTGGAGAGGCTTGGTTGGGTATGATCAGTGCTTCTGCAGGCCTTTGGGTTCTGTGGAGTGCATTCTCCAGCTCTCTGCTGCCTCCGTTCCTCCTGGCAGTTGTTTTCATTGCTTGAATTTGTCATAAGGGTCTTTGTGAATGAGAACAACTTTGAAAGTGCTTCAGGATTTGTCACTTCTTCCATAAGCATATGCTGTCCATATTTTAGGCATATACAAATGACTGTATTGAGCAAATGAAATTTCGGGTTGTTGGCTCTTTGGTGTTGGTGTGATTTGGCTGCAGGGTGTTTATAGGTTAACATGTAGTTGTTTAGTGAATTTGAAAGAACTTGCTGTTCTCAGAGCAGGCCTTCTGTCACAGCGAGTGAAAAGGGTGGATGCATCTCCTGTTACAATAGGAACAGCAAATGTACAGGGGAGTCCATTCTTTGATGGACTACAACATACCAAAATTCAGGTTACTTCCAAAATTCCATGACAAGGCACTACATCTTTGGGGTTCTGCTTGATGTTGTGTGAAATACTCCCCTTAACAAATGTTAATTCTTAATTTTTGCTGCTTGATGTCCATAGAATTGGGGGGGGGGGGGGGGGGGGGAGAAAAAAGAAAAAAGAAAAAAAGATTGAACTTGTCATTCGCAAATGTAAACTGGATATTTTCCTTGATGGCAGTGTTATAAATTGTCTGAGATTTTTCGTGTTTTCCAGAACAGCCCTCTGGCTTCACAATCCATCAGAAAAAATACTGAAGTATTTTTGAAATTTCTCTGTACTGTTCTATTTGATGGACTGCTGTTTGGCAGATAAAAACCAGAATTTTAATATTTGCTACTCTTTATGTGTTTATAGATAAGATGAGGGTAATGTCAGTGCATGCGCATGCACAGGCTGAAAGAGTTGAAGTAAATTTAACTCATTTCGCTGGTATTGTTTGGTAGTAGCACAGTCTACGAAGTAACATTTTTATTCCTTAAACAGTTAAGAACGAAAGACAGCTATTTAGTTAATACACAGAAGGATCAGTTTGTTCACATAAACTCAAATCTGTGATAGAAAAGTAAAAAATGGTTTCTACAGGCAAGAGATCTGATAGAGATTAAAACTCACTTATTTTACAGGCTGTACCTGATTTCCTACAGTACAGGAGGGAATTACTCTTCTAATCTAACATACAGTTTACTTGATCTTTTAATTTTGTTATTCTGTAAAGAGACTCCAAAGAATGCCAGATGAAGTGTGCTGCGTTAAAAATGCTGACATAAAGATGATTCCTGAAAGTTATTTTTCAATATGTTCTTAGTTTTTGTAGTTCATCTCAGCATTCATGCATCCAAAATCATGGGAAATTGTTTAGAAATTAAAATGTTTGTCCACAGTAGGCAAACGTACACATTTTCAGTACAGTGAATGCATAAAAGCATCTCTACTGTTTATACATGTTGCATCCCTGTGTTACAGTTGACATCAATACAGCATGTTTGCTTCCTCTCCCTTGTGGAGTTTAGTTGGGCAGCACTTCGGGATCAGTGTTGATGCTAGCTCAGGATGAATAAACACTTTGTAATGGTCTTTTTGGTTTTGTTATATTTTGTTGTGTTTTCCCTGGCTGGCACAGGGGAGACTACTGTGCCAGTTACTCTGCCACTTGGGATAGCATGGTAAGGACCCTTTGAAGGGTCTCTCAATATGGAAAGAAGCCTCCTAGTCGTGGTCAGAAGCAGAAGATGTTGCAATATGTGTGCCCTCTGCTTCTGTTACTCTTGCCCAGTAACAGCAATGTAGCTGCAGTCCATTTGACTGCCCAGCTCTTGGGCTGTGAGCGTGCCTGGGGCTACTCCCTGAGGTAGAGCTCTGCTGCAGCACACGCACTGTGTGGGGTGTGCTGGGCAGGTGAGCTGCTCTGTCTGCAGGCCAGACTTCCAGAGGAGATGGGGAGGCTGAGAGAACTCTGATCTGCACCTGGATAAAGACAGCAACTTGAGGGAGACTGAAGGGTGGAAGCAAGTTTCTGCATGAAGATAAAGATGCTGCAAGCCCCTGACTGCCCCCTCAGCTTCTGCTGCTGAATAGGTACAAGGCTCTGGGTGTGGCAGATGAGTGATTTGAAAAAGAGGGAAGAGACCCTATTGACATCCTTCTGGACAAATTGTTGAACTATGAGATGAGCAGGTTCCCAATATGCTGGATGATGAACTGGATTGATAGTAGAGCTTGAAGGCTGTAGTAAATAGAGCTGCATCTGTCTAGTGGACAGTCACCAGTGGTGTTCCTCAGGGCTCAGTTCTAGGGCCAGTCCTGTGCAACATTTTTATCTGTGGTTTGAATACAAAAGTGCTGTGCATACTAAGCATGTTTGATGATGATGCTAAATGGGAGGCACTGTTGACTCTATGGAAGGAGAGGACCCACTGAAGAGCAGTCTAGATAGATTGGAACACTGAGTGATTAGCAAGGGCATGAACTACAAGAAAGGGTGCTGCACTTAGGACAGAGCAATGCCAGATGCAGATGGGAGATGAGTAGCTGGAGTGGCACAGGCGGAAGGGACCTGGGAGTGCTGGTGACAGCAGCTCAGCATGAGCCAGCAGTGCGCCCTGGTAGCCAAGAGGGCAAACCACATTTTAGGATGTATCAAACACAGGACAGCCAGTTATTCTTCTCCTAGATTTAGCATTGCTTATATCATGCTTACTCATGTAACCTCTCTGTGTTCTGAGGTTGGTGATGTCGGCTCTCCTCAAGGGCAGTAATGTGGAAAAGTGCTGGTCTTCTTAGCTCTTCTCTGGGCATGCCCTGGTATGATGTGTGTGAGGGAGATATGTAGGCTCTGTTGGGGGCTGTTTTAAGCGTTCTTTTCAGATGCTATTTTTCTAAATGGCTCACCCTTACTTTTTTTTTCACACCGTGTAACTGCAACAGGATTTGTTGCACTTGGACCTTTATCACATGCAATTAAAGCAAATCTTTGCAGAGTCAGCATTAAGATGTAGAAAAGTAAGCTATTATTGAGCTGAAGAAAGTAGGTCACTGCAGAGTCAGTGTTCAGCTATAGGAAACAACCCTCCTTCCCTTTCCTGACCCTTACTGATATTTGTGGTTACAGCTAAAGAAGACCTGTGACCATCTGCAATGTTCCCTAGCCAGCCCTGAGGCAAGAGTTGTGGTGCATGCACTGGGCAGCAGCTATTGAGGAAAGAAGACCAGTGGCACCCTGCAAGCCAGCTTGCTGGCTAGGGAGAGGCTGCTTAAGGGCAAATGCAAAGAAAATGAGTCTTCAAATAGAGGATGGATAATCTGCCAGAATATGTCATCCAGCATTCCACATCATGGCTTATGGGAACTCTTTGTTAGCCTGGAACACTCAGTGGCATTTCAAAGTCACTTCTTTAGCCTTAAGGTGATGAATGGACGAGGCCAATTTGGGCACACAAAAGAAAATCAAAGTTCGAAGCACACACTGGTTTTGGTGTTAAAATCTTTGATTGCATTCTAAACCTTTACCTTTGAAATGCCATTGATTTTCATTAAAAGCCTTGTAATGTACTTCAGAACTGTGCTTGCTCTCTCTCTTTTTCCCCATCCCTCCCTCCCCCTAAAAAATCTGTTGTTAAGGAATTATACTTATTTCTTGTTTTGGATTCTTTCCAGTCTTATAAATTGGGACTTAATCAGGAATGCAAAACAGAAATAGATTTTATAGTGAGTAACAACTCAATAAGATCTTTTGCTTGAATGTGACTTGAACTGCAGCTCTGTACAAATGTGATAGAGGAAAATCTTATGGGTTTCTTAATGTTCTGACTTACTATTGATAAATATTTCTTATTTGAGAGATAATAAGTAAATTTATTCAAAATTTCTGAAAAGGAGTATAACCAAGTTTGGATCTAAGCTTATTTCCCTAAGTAAACATAGATTAGAGTAAGAGGATAATCAAGTATTAACAGTTGTGGTTTTTTCCTTCAAAATGTCTATCAGTGTATCCTCATGTAGCAAGCTTGATTCAGGAGACTGGAGCTCTTACTCATTGTTGCAATTATCTACTTCAATACATTTTTATACCTCATGATGAAAGCCTGGTAAAAGTGTGTTATTTTTTTTTCTCATTTCTCAAGTTAGGGCAGGAGCCTGCCCATTTGAACCATGAAAATGAGACAGTACCCTCATCCAAATATTTCTTTAAAAATCAAGATTACTTTAAGTAGACTGTGATGATTTTTTTTATTATTTTTTTTAATATCATTTGTCATCTTTGCTTGATAACTCGTATTCAAGTTCTCTTGAAGAAGCCTGTCGAAGCCTCTGTATCAGCTACTCTCTATCTGTTTTCAGATTTTGTTTGGAAAGGGGCCAATTGAAAACAGTTTCCCCTACTGCATTTTAACAGGTCTGTGAAAATGAGAGATTGAGAGGAGTGGTATGTTGCTGTGCAGTTGCCTAATACAGTGATATGTCTCTGGCTGATGAACATAAGCACTGCTCAATATTGTATAATCACTAAGCCTTGTGTAATGAGGCGGCTGTGCTGCTGGTGCTTCTGTACATCTCTCCTGCATGCAGAACTGTTCTGTTTCACTGTTTTCAAGGAAATGGCCATGTCTCCTCTTAGGGACAAGGATTACCTCTGCTGTAAGCCCAGGGCTCATTCTGGGGGCTGTTGAACTCAAACACAGTATTCGGACTTCTGGGTTTAGGGCCAATAAAGCATTGTTGCTGCATTTAGTCAATTTGGGCAGCCTGTACCAGTCTTCTTGGAAGGTAAGCTCAATTCTGAGGTAGATATATAGTAGACATGGCATTAATTAAGGAAATGTATCATTTTATTGATAATGAACATCTCTTTTGTTGTTGTGTCACTCATGAGCACAGCAGTAGTATGGCTTTCGGTGGAAGTTTTTATCTGTGAGCTAAGATACGTATCAGGACACAGTCAGTGTGTTTTGACACAGTCAGAAAGCAGAGAAGTAGATCATTTAGGCCTAAGCAGACAGTAGCTGGAACAGCAGCTAACTGTACCAGCCAGCAGCGAGAACTCCTGAGGCTTGCTTAGATGGTGCTGTTCAAGGCGTGTGCTGCAGCACCTATGGAGCTGTTAGTCATTAGTGACCTCTGCAAAAAGTTAGTGCCAGCTCTGGCCACGTCTTCCTCATGCTAACTATGTGCCACCACGTGGATTTTGGCTTGCTTCCGCTCTTTATTTGGGCTTGGCAGTAGGTTTGGCAACCCATATCTATCTGGGTATCTTTTCCTATGCAGTTGTATAGTTATTATTGTGTAAAAGGTTCAAATATGTCAAAGCAGGAATTTAGTTCATATGACATATACCAATCCTACCTATTTTCTGCCACACACATACACACCCCAAACAAACAACCAAAAAGAAACCAGCTAGACTTTTTTTTTTCTCCTTCGGAAGTAACAAGCATGATTAATATGCTGAATCTAATTAGCTCCCATCCCAGATTGCTTTATCATTCTGACTTGGAACTACTGTTCTTTGAAAGAAGATAGAAGCTTTACTTTAATTAGTTCACCATTTAACCACAAATTAGCCAGTAAATTTGTAAATGAATAACTTTATGTTTCAAATTACACTTATCGAAGGAGTATTTACATTACTTTATGCAAGTGGAATAATTACCTAAGTTAACTAGCACTCAACAGTTATTCAGTTTAGATAAATCTTTTCATTTAAATAAACAAAAAGGCAGAATGACAAAATCTTATGTGTTCTCTAAATCCTTAATTTAAAGTCTCTTAGTCATGTGAAATCTTCAAACTTCTTAAGCTCATTCCCACCCCCAGAGACTAAACAAAAAAAAAGCAGCTTTATGTAGCAAGTGAGTATAATCATCACTTTTCTCTCATCCAAGAAATGACTCTAACTTCTCCAAGGGATGTGTCCTTCTAGTCCATTTTTTTATCATCCAACCATTGTATGGCTTGTGAACATTAAGAAAAATAACTTGCTATCTCAGGAACTGGATTTTTTGTGTGTGCATGACAACTATAGCTGTAGAAGATGTTTTTACAACCAACCATTTCTCCTAGTGGAAAAAAAAATCGTTCAAAAAAGGTTAGAAATTATATTCTAACCTTTATTTTCAGAGAGTAAAATCTTGCTAATGTAATGGTTAGTAATGAGAGTTGTCAGAGGGGCTGGTGCTTAAACATTTCAATTAAAGCAAAAAGTACTCAAATGATGTGCTGATTGAGAGAGTTAATGAACATCTGTAAATGTGTTGGAAAATTATTTTCCAGTCATAACCTCACAATTGGTTCTATTAGAATAACTCTTTAAATGCTTTAAGAAATCAAGTCTTTGCCTATTTCACGTATGCCTTATGCATGGAGCTTTCACTTGACAAGTATGCTTTGTGTGAATAACTTTTTTTTCCAGCTTGTTTCTCTATAGTATCAGAGATTCTTCTCTATAGTATCAGGATCTCAAAGCCGTAGCTGAATATAAAAGTTGTTTTATCCAAACCAGTACTGCATATTTCTGAGCTATTGGTGTTACTGGTATGGCCTACTTTACAATCTTCATCCTTTTGTATCTTCTTCCTCTGTACCTCTGCATTGTGCCCCAAGGCATGAGGCTGGAAGATTTTATCCACCATCAAATAAAAAATTTTGGCTGTGTAACAGTGTAATTTGCAAAATTTCTGTCAGTGAGCCATCAAAAATAAATCAAAATTCAGAGCCCTCATTTTGGGAGGAAGAAAGGAAAAAGGGAAGGCAGGGGTACATATTACTGATACAAAAGATATTCTATGTTTGTTTATTTTAGATAGAGTAGAAACAATGATTTATTTTTGCAATGAGATAAGCTCAAAACAAAATATTTTAATATAGCCTTACAGCAAAACATTTTGTGAGAAAGCCTATCAGTGTTCAGCAAACACATCAGAAGGTAGCACTTAGCCTTAGGCACAGCATTCTCTTCAGTGGGAGGTCATCAGAAGTATATGTTTTTATCAACCTTCCTTAAGACTTCTTAGCTGTTAGGTGGATCACTTTGCATATTTATATCACAAAGGTCAGCATGGTAGTTTTACTGAACTGGCTTTTGCAAAGAAACACTGAGCAAAGTGCATACCGCTGTGTCTTTAGTAGGAGATGATTCTTTCAAGTATAGAGTTTCTAGGAGGCTCAGGTGTAAATACTGACACCTATTTCTAAGACTTTGGATTTAAAAAGGCTACTAAGGATACACCTAAAATGTGGCAGTGGAGCAGGGTTGGTAAATTTGCTGTGGACTGAAATTTAATTTCATATTCCTGTGTGGAATTAATTATGTTGGCAAACTGGCAACTCTGCCTGCATAACTGCTTCTACCATGGAAGGATCTGGTTGTTTCAGATCTGTCAGCCAGTGGAGATAACTGGAGGTAAATGACATTAGCATAAACATACTCTGATTTGACTGAGAAATGTGTATCCTGGTAGTGAAATAGGATTAGGTTTGGGGAATGTAATACAGTGTATACCCTTTGGTACTCTTAGGTATATCTGGCAAGATTTTTAGCTGAGGTTAGTGAGAAAGATGACGTGAGAACACTGACTGACTAATTCATGCATGATTTCACTGACACCTCCCTTGAGCAAGAATTGATTATCCAAAAGGAAAGAAGTTACATTTTCCCCTTTCCAGTTTGGCTACTAGTCTGTCCCGTAGTAGCTGTACAGGTAGCAGACTCAGTGCAATCAAATACCCAATGTTTTTGTACTATCAGCACTGAATTGGAGACCACCCTTGGAGAGTTACTTAAGACAGTGCATTTGAGATGAGGAAAAACAATTCTCTTCCACAGTTCTCCCGTGGGAGTACTGTTACCTGTAGGAAATTTATTACAGAGATTAAGGAAATTTATGTGTGGAATTTAATGATGAAATCACTATTTTGAAGTGTTGATTATCTGAACTTATAAATTCCTTTGTGCTGACACTGCCTTTTAACATGATAAGTTGTATAACAATTGACAGGAGGGTTACTTAATTCTAAACTGGCTCTCTAAAGAGCTATTGAAATCTTGAATAACTGCAGTATGGAAAACCATGAATTCTTTAATGGGAAAAGATGCTAGAGAAACGAAACGGAGAGGTAGCTTGAAAATGACAAGTTAAGTTTGAGACTGATAGTTTGAATCCAGAATCAGCTGAGAAGCTGCCTGCACGTTGTGGTGAATCCTGGTTGCACAGTGTGTGCCGTGTAGTTACTTGTGCAAACTGAGGTGAAACGAGGAAGGCTGGCTGCCATTTGCCCTGAACATGAGTGCTTCCAAGGCTGAGAGCGCCTGCAGGGTGGTGAGGAGATGTGAGAAAATGGCACTGTTGTTTCTGCTACCCATCTGTATTGCAGTTGGGTTTTGGCCTTGGATCAGTTTTGCACGGCCTTGCAGCTGCTGCGGCTAATGCCAGCAGTGGCGGTTCCTTGATAGTTGTACAGCTGCAGAGCTGCTGGAGTGTGACAAGCCCATGTCCCCTGATGGCAGAAGCACTTAAGGTAGAGACTGTTTTTCTTGGATCTCTGCTTTGTTTTGTATATGAAGAGCTGCATGTGGCTAGACGTGTAACTAGAAAGCAAATAAGCTTCCTGAAGGATGTGTAGAAGTCTTTAGAATTTGGCATGTGTAGTTCAGTAGAACTGGAATTCTAAATTTTTCTTGGAATGTGTCGAGTTACACATTGCTGCGGAAGTTAATGCTGCCTTATCTGTGCTGCTTAGTCTGTAAACAGCATAGCCCCACTGAAACTGATATAGATTTGCTATGAAGAAGAAGTGTAAGTCTGGGATAGGCATTCTGGATCCAGCATTTTGATGAAACCTGGCTCTTGGGGACCAGCCTGAAAGCAGCACTGTTGTGTGTGTTCGCTCATTCTCACCTCTGCCCTGAAGGTTCAAGATATCAGACTCGAGCCTCAAGTAACTTCTTAATCTGAAAAGAGAACACCTTCTTGAAAATGCTATAATTTGGTGGCTTTCCACTGCAGAGGCAGGATAGCTATCGCTGCCCATCTGGTTATCAGTGCTGACTCTACTGAAGAGCTAGGCATACCTTGAAACTCAAAACATGATGCTTACTTGAGGTCTGATTCACTGCAGCTCCAGCAGCAATTTTTGAATACTTACCTTCAGGATGCTGTTTTCTGGAATATGAGCATAACACAACCTGTTCCTTTTCACTGTCCTATCTTGCAACATCAGGTTTTTTTCATGCTTTTTTTTTTTCTGGGGTATCTGATGTAGTCAGAGCTCACAACTGAACGGACAACAGCAGCTTAAGAAGATAGGGATGGCTATAAAGGGAAATGGGAAACAGAATAGTGATGGTAGGGAGTTGAGTTTGCTGGAAATGTAGCAGGCTTGTCTTTTCGAGCCGACTCTCTTCTTTTTGAAGGTTCTAGAAGAATGTAGGAACAGATAAAAGTCAGTGGTACAAAGCTCAGTTTTCCTGATCCTCTTGAACCTAGACTGAGTCACCCTGAACAGTGCACTGAAACATAGTCTTTTGGAGTTTTTAATTGTCTGTATAATAATTGCGGTCTTTGACATAATCCTGCCAGTTTAATCTGTATGTTTCTGCGTAGCACTATGTAGGACTGAGCTTTCACACAAGGCTTGTTGATTATATGTAGGCACAAGAATTTGACTACTCATATCAGCTTAAAATATCTGAGATTTGCATCAACCAAAACAGAAAACCAACATGTACTGTAAGCACACACAAAGATGTTATTTTATTGCACTGAGTTGAACTTAAATATTTAAATGCTTTCAAACTATATTGGTTGGATTAGAATTTGAAAAGGCTCTTCATTAACTTTCCTTGCTTGTGAGCCAATGCTTCTAGCTAACAAATCACAGAGAAGAACACAGTGTAGTATTCCTATGAAGATATGAGGATTAGTTGTTACCAATTGTGATGCAATTTACAACTTATTTTGGCTCAAATATTGTATGTAATTCCTGTTTCTCAAGATGTATTATGAAACTTTTGATCTTCTTTTATGAGTTAAATACAGATGAATAAGTGTGGCCTAACTGAAGATGTTATAGATTATTGAAACTGTTCTGATTTGGCTAAGGAGCATATTGAAGTAAGGAGTTAGAGGATGCAGGACTTGGAAGATTAATAGCATTGCTTAGTTCAGCTTTTGCGAGCTCAAGAAAACGCTCGCTTAGTTTAGTATTTGGAAGTGCTTGCTTGGCTTAACTTTTGGAGGCCCAAGGAAGCACTTGATTAGCTCAACTTTTTGTTAGCCCAAGGAAGAGCTACGTGAGCTATCCCAAAAGGAAAGTTATCTCCCGTCAGTAGAGAAGGGACTAATGAGATAACAATGGAAAGGGGAACAAACATGATAAGGGATTGCGGAGGCATGCAAGATAAGGGGAGTGCTCTAAACTGGGACAGAGGTTGGAAGAACACAATGATGAAGACTACTGACTTCGTCCAAGAACGACCACCAGATGGGGAGGAAGACGTCGAGCCTTCATCCAGCGACCACCAGAGGAGGCTACAGCGCATGCACCAGGAGGAAGGACATTGTGTAAATGATTTCTCTGAAAAGGATGGAATATGCACATTAGTTCTTGGAAATCTGCTGATTATGTATGAGCTTGGCTTTTAAAAATGTAATGCTTCTGTTGGCGGGTGTGCAAGTTAGGAGGAGCGATCCCCCTTGCACCCGGCATTATGCGCAGCGCTGGAATAAACATACCTGCTCTATATCTCCCGGGCTATAGAGTGTGATTTCTGCAAATCAATATCCTCCTTTCAAATTCCCTGTATCAGAGAGCTTGAGTGAGAGGTTCCTGGCAATTTCTTCAGGTGTTTTCTTTGCAGTCAAGTAGCTTTTTATCTCTTCATGCGACATTTCGTAGATAAAAGCATTTGCAAATGAAAGCTTTTGTAAACAAAGCGGGTAGCAGAGGTGGGAAGGGACAAGTGCTGAACTGGAAATAGCTCTTTATTTTCTGTAATCGGGTAGATATCAAGTTTTGTGTTGATTACAGACATCTAAAAGGATCAGGTGTTTACTGCATAAATAATATGCTGAACAATAAATGGCTTTTTCAAATACATACGATGGAAAATGTAGATGGTGATTTGACAACAAATTAAATAGTTAGAGCAATAAGAATGAAACAGCTAATGATAAATAGCAATCCATCTTTCTTTGGATGCATACCATCTGTCACCAACTTTCTGGGAAAAAATCACAGTAAAGTGGCATCATCCTAAGCAAGCAGGTGCTCTTAAAGTCCTTTCCTTGCTTAGAGTGAAATACTAATTGCATCAAGGAGTACTTAGAGAGAGTGTCCCAAAACTGTTAAATATTAAATGCTTCCTTCTGATTTCAAATTAAGTCTTTTAGAAAGGATCAAAATTAGTCTTTTAAAAATAGTATAATGTTACCAAGACCATATTTGGTATTGCATTTATACAAAACTGCTTGAAACAGTGGTGAAAAGGAGTATAAAGTCCATCTTGCTTATCTCAAATTGGGAGAAATCTAATTGCACTGTATCCTACTCTGCCAGCAAAAGTAGTTTGACTAAATTGAAGAGGGTCATAAAAAGTGAGGGATGTGACAGACTGATGAGTAGGTTGAATATATTTATCCTGTAGTATAAGGAGGCTTGGGCATGAAGACTGTCATCAATCTATAAAGTAAATGAGATAACTTGAGAAAAATGTGAGTTGAATATGGCATAATTTTGTCATAAGAAGTAATTTATGAAGAGATTTTTTTTTTTTATTTTTTTTTCCACCAAATCACTGTGTTGGTGCTGGGTTGAATAAATGGCTTTCATATCATGTTGCCAAAGATAGTTGTTGTAACCATTAACTACAAAAATATCACTCTTCTGCCCTCACAGTTTCTTTTCCGTGCCTGAGTATTATCTTTGGGTACAATAAGGAATATTTTGTGTGGAAATTTATCTGTTGAGAAGGATTTCTCTGGGAGATCCAGAAATGTGAGATAGGAAGTTTGGAGGGATTGGGGGACTATGAACAGGTGGAAAAGATTGTTCACAACCAGACGTTAACTGTTTTTAGTTTGCCACTTTCTGTACCATGGGGATATTCCAGAGTTTCTAAAGGAGACCATCCTCCTCATTATTGAAGATAGTAGTTGTATACAACCGCAGAGCAGGATTTTAGTAGTTTTGTGTTTCTGTGGAATATGCTTTGTCTCAGAAAAAAAAAAAAAAAAAAGAACCTGAAACCATCATATTAGTTCTTCATATGCTGACTAAGGATATAGCATCGGTTACTGCTGGCTTTAGTGGGAGACGTAGCTCTATTCATTGTAGCCACTCAAACTTTTATCTAAATTGGCTCTATCTGTTTAATGCAAGAAGCTAATTCTAATAGACTGCATTTAATGCGGTGTCACCTGAAAGTGTCTATATTGGTAAATTTAAACATAAGTAAAATGACTTACATAGCCCAAGAGGAGCCTCAGTGTGTTTCTTTTCTGCTCTGCTTAGCAATTAAAGAGCAAATCTCTCAAGATTAGCCAGGTGCAATATGCTGCTACTCCCTTCTCTGTGTAGCATCAGGTGTTGGCCAGTGCTGGAGGCAGCCTGCCAGGTTTCAGAGCAGCAATATGATCTGCTGTGACAAATCCTGTAAATTCTTTTGGGGTGGTATGAAACTGCTCTGCTTTGAACACTGATGCATTCTTTACAGATAGTGTTTAGTGGCATGTCTATTTTTCTACATCTTGGTTCATAGTGATTGCATTTTCCACCCTGTTGATTGAGAGAATTTCTTCTACATTGATGTTAGCATGCATGTAAGTATGAAAGCAGCTAGAAGGATGTAATTAGTGTGGAGGAGAACAACACAAAGAGAAACAGATGCTAGTGGAAGTCTAACAAGTTTATATGTGTATGGGCAGCCTGTTTATTTGGTGAAAATTAAGCAGAACTGGCTGAAGTATGGCAGCAGCCGAGGAGTTAAGCATGTGCTTAACTTGAGGTCTATCCTCAGGTCTCTGTCCTCTTGAACTCTATTTTCAGGAAGTTCCCTCTGGATACAGGGAAGTATTTCTGTCCTTTGAGGGTTATGAAGCATAGACAGTTTGCCCAAAGAGATGGTGAAATCTTATTCTTGGAGATCTCCAAAAGCTTCGTGGACATGAGCCTCAGAGAGCAGCCCTGAGTTGAGCAGGCATTGGACTGGGTGGACCCAGAGGGCCCTCCCACCCTCAGCCATTCTGTGATTCTTTGTCCATGCTAATCATACTCTTGAGCACCTGAAAGTTAACCTAAACAATGTTTGTTTGGCTTTTTTTTTTTTTTTTTTTTTGCTTTTGTTTTGCTGTTCATTTTCAGATAACTGACAGAATTAGTGGCATGAGAATTTTGTTACTAATTTCCAGAAGCTCTATCTCTTAGAGCTTTACTGTGGTAATAATAACATTATCACATCATACTACCAGAAGAGAATTGTGTTTTATTGCAGCATTGCTATGATGAAACAAAAATTCAATTTCCTTTAAGAAATGGAGAGACCAGAGCAAAGAGAACAGGAGCAAAGAAGACAGAATGTTTCAATATCACTCAAATTGGCAGTGAATAATGAAAGTGTAAGAAGAGTACAATGCAGAGCTATCTAGCTCTGAAGGAAAAAAGTAAAAAGTAGAGGAATAGAGTCTCTAGTTTGGGGGGGGGGGGGGGGTGACTTTGGAAGCCTTTTATTATGAATGCTGATAGGACAATGCTTCCGTATTTTCAGAAGTGCTTCTTTCAAAGAAAATGTTAAAAGAATTGTGGATGATGATGATGGAGATAGAAATAAAGAATAAAATAATGTCATGTGAATTCAAGGAACTTGAAAATATAAAGGCAGTCTGGAGGATAATTACAAGATGACAGGAATGAATCTATTTAAAAGACAAAACTTTCCAGACTTTTCTGTGAAGAAGATTCAAATTCTACGTGTAGGTTGCTGATACAGCCGTCTTAATCTTACACAGTTTTCTTCCTTTTTTATTCCTTCTTCTGTTGCACTTGGAACATTTCAGTTTCAAAACTTTATTCCCCACCCCCACTGCTGACTAAGTTGCAGTAAAATGAATGCTAAGTCTGACACTGATTTCTTCAGGCGAAATGTTGTGTTCCATATCTTGAGTCGGTGCCTCTAGCAGTTGCTGGCAGTAGTGGGTGGAACTCATGCTCACTCTAGTTTTATAACCAGGATGATATTCTCAAACACAAACAGAAATGTATGTGGATTTTTTTCCTATTTTCTCTTATATTTTGCCCCAGCCTGCAGTTGAAACCAATTGTGTATTTGACTATTTAAGCAGAAGAATTTTAAGTTAGAAAACTTATTAATTCTTATTTTTTATGGGTAGGCATGTATGAGTGTTGGATATCTATTTTTGGCTGTATCTGCTGTTTCACTGGGTCAGCACCACTTTTTTTCTCTTTTCGATTTTTTAAAGACGCAATATTCTGAATGTGAAAAAAAACAAAGGTGTGTCATTACCAGTGAAAGGTTAATAAAGAATGCATTATGCATTAGAACAACATCTGAACCTCTGTTATACTTACCTTCAAACAGAACAATATGAAAGCCTCACACTTGCAATTAGTTTGCATTTACAGGAAAAAGAAAATATGAATAGAAAATGAGTGATGTCAGGGGTTCATCCAGTGAATATTCTGGTCTGAGTTAAAGGCTGGGGAAGAGAGGCCAGGCAGGCCAAATGGATGTGTGGGTGTTAGCACAACCCTCCTAGAATGAGCTCCTTGTAGAAGTGCATGAGATGTTTGAGATTCATAAACCATTCAGCACACTACAAGATATACTAGGAACATTCCAACTGACCTGGATGGTAGTTTATGTCATCTGCTATGGTCTGATGGAATCAGAGAAATTAAGCATTCATGGGGTTGATCTAGAACTTTTACACTTACTGATTAAAGCAAAGGAATAGAAAAGGCTACAAGCACAAATATTTTGATCTGAATATGATTTTTTTAAAATGTTCAGATTGACCATGTGGGTTTAAGACTAATATGATGTGTACTTCAGAGAATTCCTTGGGATGTTTCCTGACAGCTTGAAGAGGCTTTTTGACTTGAAAGTCATAGTTAAAAGAAACAAAAATATGACTAGGTGCACCTTTCTTCCTTAAAACACACTTGAATTTAAAAAACAAAACCAAGAAACCTGCCCAAAATATGTGCAGATTTCAGCAAAGAAATCTTGGTTTTTCAATTAATGAGAAATCTATACATTTTAGGTTTTCCTGATTTTTTTTTTCCTTTTTTTTTTTTTTCTTTTTTCTTTTTTCTTCCTTGTAGTCTCTGAGGTGAGCATTTTTGTTCATTATTGTATTTGGTTAACTTGAATCCAGCTAAGCAGAGTAAATGGCTGTAATTTGTCAGAATATGAATTGCAGTACTGTTTGAAAACACATTTTAGATCGGTAAATTATCTGAAACATCTGCACTGCTTCAGGAATCTCTGCTTAAAAAGGCCCAGTGCTGGTTGCACAGATTTCCGTCTGTTTTATGATAGAGTAGAATGCCTTTTCATAATCTACTTTCTCTGGTGCACAAATTATTTTAATGTATACTTGAGTGGGTAAATAACCCCAAAGTACTTGTTCTCAGGGTAATGGATTGTTCTTTTCAGGTGGGAGGCATAGAAGAAGCTGACATATATTTATTAATTGTTGCCATTGTCTAAATCAGCATCAATATATTAAGAGACGTTTGCTTAAATAAAACAAACAACAAACTTAAACCTAGCAAAAATAAGTCTCTTGAACCACAGAAACTGCATTTTAACCAGCAGCTTGGATCTCTTCCAGACTGTGCCATCATGGTATTGTAGAACATATTGCAAATGTAGAGGTAGAATAAGAGTAAATTTAAATGTAGTCATTTTTGCTTTATTTTTATTTATTTTATTAAAAAAATAACTGTGTGAAATGTTTCTAGTTTTATTTCATAATCTGAAATATATAATTTGAAATATAATTCTGAAATATTATATTACTGCTCAGTACAAAAAGAGAACTGTTCTCTTTTATCAATAGAGCATTTATAGTGAATATTCCTTTTTTTTTGGTTTACTTAGTATCTTTAGGACAGTTCTCAATAATTTCACTTGCACAATAAAATTAAGTCCACTATTCAGAGGAATATTCCAAATGACATTGTACTTTGGGTATCAACTTGTGCTGCTATTTATGTTTTTTATTGATTGATCTCTTATATAGAACAAGCATACAGCACTGAGATTAGTTTGTATTATAATTACTGTTAGGGATTTAGATCTACATTCATGCTAACCTGAGAGTGTGAAGACAGTCAGCCTTCACTTTGAGGATGTGACACTATCTGTCCTGCATTTCTGGGTGTTTAAGCTACATATCATTCTTCCCATCCTACTAATATTAGCAATTTTTATGTTTGCAAGCACTTCTGTAAGTCACAGATGTTTATCTATTTGATGTATCCTAGTCTCGCATATATTTGATTGATTATATCTGTAAGATTTAAATCAATACAAAACTCAGGTGTTGATGTTTTGTTAAAAATTGCATTGTTTTATTTGTGAACGAGAATGACTGTGTTCATAAAAGTTATCACTATTCATACTTTCTGTTCAAAAACTAATTACTTTGTAAGGAAGATCCTCTGAATATTGTTGAAATCACAGATAACTTGAATCAGTGGTAGCATATAGTCTACACTGAGATCTCTGCATGTCCCAAACAGCCAAGGAGTGTCCTTTTACCTTCACTTTTTTTTTCTTTAAACTGTTGAATTTTATTTATTTATTTATTTATTTGGAAGTGCTACTTCTCTCACTACAGCTGTAGCAATTTCAGCTTTGGCTGGTCACTTTCCAGCCTTTGGTCTAGTTAGGCTGTTGCTGTAGGTACCTGGTGAGCCATCTATTAAACTCTGTTTTGCAGGCTCGTTGATGTGGTGCTAAGCTAGCAGGGTGGAATCCACCTGATAAAACATAGTTACAATGGATCCCTTTCTTCCAGCTTCCCTTACGTTTGGCACTGCTATAAACTTTCAGTAATATAATCTTGTGATAGTGACTGATAACTATTTCAACAAGAACTTCTTAATGTGGCAGCAGTTTTTACTATAACCTCAAATACTGAAGCTTAAAACACTGTTTAAAACTGACTAAAACAAACATTTCCAAAGAACTTTTCTACAGAAGACTTAAAGATCAATTTTCTGGTCTGAGTGTAATAATGATCATTGCATGAATGCCATCCTCAAATGAATCCAGCACCATGCATACAGTTTAGGGTTGGTTTGTTGTTGTTTTTGTTTTTTATCTCAACTGGAAGAACTTTGAAATAAAAACAGTCAGAAGTGGAAGGTTGCCTAGAGAGATTGAGTAGCCTCAAACCATGTAGTTTTTCAAGATGCAGATGGATAGATTCCCAAGAAACCTGATCTGATCTCATAGTGGCTCTCTTTTGAGCAAGGAAGTTGACCTATACGACTTTCTAGGGCCATCCCAATGCTGTTCAGCCAGCGGCTCAATGAAATTCAGACTAGGTCACCTGCAGCTACTGAAACTGAAAGAGGAGTGGCATGCATGTGGCTCTTTTTCAGCCAGCTCAATTTTCTATGAGGTAACATAAGCAGTAGTAGAACTACTAGAAGAAATAGAATCATGGGAAAACAAAAGAAACAAGACATGGTGCATAGTGCACAAAACCTTTAATCACTGAACATTTAGATCTTTTAAGATGCCTTGTGATGTCAGGTAATTTCGTCAGCCCCATAATTTTGCAGTTCATCAGGCAAATGCGAGGAGTTTATTCATGATTGAATTGTGAAAAGATGTGTTAGGTGGTCAAAGTGAGGCAGTGTTAAGAGTATACTTTAGAAGGAGGAGTGAGTTATACAATAACTTGCTATATAAAAAGCTAAGCTTGTAAATATGTATCTTTGTGGACTATGAACGTGAAAGATAACCTCTTAGAAATATTTCCTAAAGACCTTTTTCATCCCTCTTGATTTATGTGCCCTCGTTTGGTGATTATTTTTAACTGTGATGTGGACAGTGGTATCCTGTTGGGCCATTTTAACTCTCTTGTAAATATTGATTTGAATTTAATTAATGTTTTTGCAAAAGTGGTTAGTCCTCATTTACAGAGACTGTAAATGTAATATTTCTAGTATGGAAGCGTAGCTTGATATATCAGTCTCACTATGGAGGAGCTCATGTTTAGAATACCTGAGTGAAGATTGATGTCTTCAAACATAGAATTTCTTTTTTTTTCTCTCTTTCTTCCTCCCCCCTCCCCCCCGGTTATTTGAGCATAGCAAAGATGTTCAAATCCCCATGATGTTTAAAATCTGTATGTCTGTATTTTAAGACTACAGACAACCAGTGGGTTGGTTTACTATGGAAAAGTTAACCAGCAGCTATTTAATAGCATATTATAAACTGAGGAAGTAAGAGAATGAGGAAAATGGTGTTCACATTCCTATACCCTTGCAGTCTTCTGGTGAAAAAACATCTCCTGAACTTGAAACAAAGAGGAATTAAGATACATCTGGAGGAGAAAGTTGATAGGTTTCTAGGTAATAGGAAGAGCTGTACCAAATTAAGAATGCAGAATGCTGTCCAGGAAACCAGAGGAGGAGGAGGGGCCTAGGAGATCAATGAACTCGCTCTTCACTCGATACACGCAGTGCTTTCTTTCCAGAATTTTCAAATTCTTTTTTCCTTGTGTGCAGTGTTCGTAGCTTACTTTTATTAGCTGCACACTCTGAGCATTTCTCTTGTAAACAGGGAGCATCTGGAACCCAGGCTATAGAATATATTTAGAGTTGTGTAAAATTATTACTGAATTTTCTTTGTCAAGGATGCCAATATAAATGAATAACACAAATGGTTTTCATTATTTTAAATGCCTAATGCTTGTGAAGAATTTCCAGAGTGCCCTTTCTTTTCCTTTACTTTTTTCCCATTGTTTGTCATTCTCTCAGTCACTGTTCTCTTATTTTTATTGCAGATTAAAAGTCTGTGATAGGCCCAGTCAAGTAGGATATAAAACAGTTACAGGAGGGTAGAAGGATGCCTTCATTTTCCTCTGTCCACTGTTGAGGGCACCAGGAGTTTTCTGTCGGTAGGAGTGCTTGCACAGACTTGTGCTTTCATTAATCTCCTTTATATTGTAGGTAATAAAGCTGTCTCATTTGCAAGAGGGGGAGAAAAAGAAATATATTTATATATTTATAAGTTTAAAACAGATTTTGTATTTCTGAATAGATGAAACTACCACAGAAATTCTTTGTTATTACAGAATAAACAAACTGTGCCGTAGATATCTTGACATCTAGTCTGAGTCTTTGCTCAGGCTTCCCTTTTGCGTTAGTTAGTGTTTACACTTTTTAAGGACCGTGATATTTTCACCATGATATATACCTGCCAGAGGCTTTTCAGAATATTTTACCATCTGAAACACAGAGATCAATCAGGTAGGCTGAGATACTTCAGTAGCTCTGCGTTATACTTGGCTGAAGGTAAGGAACAGCCTTGTCTATTTGTTTAAAAATGACTGGTATGATCTCTAATGTGCTGTCCTTTGCAAGCAGAAGAAAATAACTTGTTAAAATTGTAACTTGAGTAAACCTTCTTCCGTGATCAGATGGCAAAATATTAGGTGTTTGTGAGTTTTCTATTGCCTATTAAGAAGAAATAAAAAACCACTGCTCTGAAAATGTAAATTTACATTTGTTATTAAATTTTTCTAAAAGCTGAATTTGTTGACATCGTATCACACATCGCAGAAGCCTTGGCTAGAGTTCCCTGACAGTTGCAGGAAAAGATTTTCAAGTTTCTCACAAAACAAGAGAATGATTTTCTCAGAGCACGTGAGGGAGGTTGCCTTTCAGTTGGTTGAATTCCGAGGCGTGTAAAAGGAATCTTCTTTGTTGGGAAGTATTGTAACATTTTAAACACTTCAGATGGGCAGAGTCTTCCAGTACAGATACTCAGGGAATCTGAATGAGCAAAGTCTGTTTGGAGCTTACTGTCTGCTCCTGTTAGTAAATGCCGGATGGATATTCTGCTGGAGACGAAAATGAAGGTTTGTCTTCTTTAAAACAGTTCCTTGTGGGTTGTGAATGCAGCCTTGGGATGTGAAGGTGAGAAGCTACAACTTAGCTTTTTTTCCTTTACATTTGTTTCTGAAACTATTACAACACTTATTCTGTGAAGTTCCAGAAAGCAAGTTAAGGTGTAGATGGAGTAACACACTTGCCTCTGGACGGTGAAATTTCTTGTTTTTGAAAAGCTAGAGAGGGACCAAGTACATGGGAGCAGCCAGTATCTTTGGAATGGAAAAACCTTAGGTTCAGATTTAGGCAAGTATGAACAGGGAAACCTTGAAAACAATTTTTTTCTTAATTTCTTTTTTTTTTTTTTTTTCCTAGATCGGTAGATTGACTCACTGGAAGAAGCAATAGATTAGATATTTATAAACTGTTAAATATGGAATAAAGGGCAACAGTTTCTTTTAACCACCTACTTAGCTTTGAGTGATGAATAACTGAACACAAACTTAAAATATCTCCCAAGGAATGGATTAGTAGGATTTGTCACTAAATTCTCTCCTCTCTCTCCCACATCTTCAATTTGATTATGTACATGTAACTGATTTCTATGTTTTCAGGTTATTTTCTTGTTGTTCCATGTTTGTCTTCTAAATACTGTAACTAATAACTGTGAGCTTTTTTTTTTTTTTTTTTAATCTATTGACTGCTTTTTCAGACTGTGGAGCCGTATGGAAGAATTCATGTCTCCACATGCATGGAGGAACAGGGGAGGCATGATGGCAGATGGCAAACAGTAATACCTCAGGAAAAGGAGCCCTCTTCCTGGCCTTTCTGTGTTCTGTCTCAGGAGGGACATTACCCCATGGCCTGCAGCTGATGCTCGTCACCTTGAGTCAATGGGAGCAGCTTTCTGGAGCACCCTTTGGAGAGTGTGTGGAGGGATTCGGTACCTGAGGGTACAGGCACATTATAGGTTGCAGGGGGAGAGTGTTTCAGGATTGTTTAGCCTGTGAGTAGACTCACGGGCTTGGTAGCCAGGTATGTTTGTAATGAGCTTCTGAGACCCCACTGAAGAGACCAAAGGGTCCAGGAATCAGTAGGGTTTAGGGAGGTGAGAGGGGTGTCTCTGTGTGAAACTGCTGGAGAAAAGAGGTTACAGAGGCCTTTCACTGAGCAGAGTGTCTCAGGCCAGTTACTGGAGGGATGCACAGTGTGTGCTTCCTGCTAGAGGACCTTCATCCTGATCTGCTGGAGAGGGGAACAGGGTGAGGTGACTGTTGATGAACGTGGTGCTAGTTGTGGTCCTTACAACACTGAGGACCAAGTGACATAGTCTTGCTACTGTTTGTACATGTCAGTGTGGCTTTTTCATAACCATGTGAATTTGATACAAGTTTGCCTGGTAGCCATTTAGTCTTTATCTTCTGGATACCTTTCTTTACTGACGCTGATTTTTCACTGTTGTGTAGTAACTCTATGGGTAAGGACCTGGTGGACAGCTGATTAACCATGAGCCAACAACATGCCCTGGTGACCAAGAAGACCAGCGGTATCCTGAGCTGCATTAGGAAGAGCATTGCTAGCAGGTCAAGGGAGATGATCCATTCCCTCCCCTCTGTCCTGGTGAGAGTCCAGTGCTGGGCTCCAGTTCAAGAGACATGGAAATACTGGAGAGAGGACAGCAGAGAAATGCAAAGATGTTTACAAGCCTGGAGTGTCTCTCTTACGAGGACCACTTCTAGTTGTCTCCATGGCATCTGGTCCCATCCCTTATTTTTATCCTCCCCACGCTGAATTGAATATTATTTTTCTTAATTCCATTTTCATTCTACTTGTGCTTCATTGCTTAATCTGAAGTATAATAACCACAGTGAACCATCTAGGTGTTGGGAATGATTTCAGATCTGATTATTGGGAATTGCATTCAAAATATCTTCCTCTTGTGATGGTCACCATCAATGACTATTTCAGGAATGTTTTATTACAATTTAATATTTTAAGTTTTCTCATGTTTTTTTCACTTTTTAAATCTATCTATCTAGAGTATGTTGAGCTTATTTTATGATTATATGAGATGATTGTGTTCTGATAATGCAAAGGTCTGTTACAAACATACTGATTTCTCAGTGGAAAATCACAGATCCATCGATCCATCGACCTCAAGCATCTTTTTTGGGTTGCTTATTAGTCCAAGATACCGAGGCCTTTAGCTCATTTAGTCACTCAAACTATGTGGTTTTTGCTCCCAGTCCTGTACTTCAGAAGTGCAGTGAAGAAATCTGCAGGGAAAAAAAATTGCATTCATATGAAAACTAGCTCAGGCAAAATGTCTGTCAAGCAAAAGAACACTAAAAATGCAAAAGTATCAGAAATATTTGTTTCTTGCCTTTTATGTGGAACATTAGAATCAAAGTTGCTAGTTCTCACATTGAAGATATTCAAGACAGTAAACCTGACAGTAATTGAAATCATAATTGTATTAAATGGCAAATATTTTCATTTTTAATATACCAAAAAAAAAGAGAAAAAAAAAAAGCCCAAACATTCATTAGAAAAAAGTAAGTAATTCATTTCTTTTGAATTGAATGCAATGTCAGTTTAATTTTCCGAACATTGCCTGGGCCAATGGTTTGACATTTTCTTGAAAACGATCTGATTAGTTCTCATAATTATGCTAAGAAATGCCACTTACTATGAAAAATACCTTTTTAAGCAGTAAACCTCAGAAAGGAAAAAAAATTTCTTCACAGATTGTTTTGTGCTTTTCTGTGGCAAAAGCAACAGTTAGCTCTAATTGTGGATTGAGCTTGTTTTTATATGATTATGGAATCAATTTGGAATCTTAACAGAAAAATGATATGGATTGAAACAAGTCTGTTGTGCTGTTTTTGTGAAGGTGACCTTAAAGACTGAGCTTAAAGACTTTCAAGTGTTATATTTTGATGTTCTTCTGCTGTAATTCTTATGACATGTGGTACAGTTGCCTGTGTAGTGTCTTCCATAAAGTGGTGAACACTCAGATATGGGTTTTGAATGAGAGGACAAATATAATATTACATGATATTTTTTAGGGGACTTGATAACATGAGTATATGCCTGTGTTGTTGTACAGTACTATGAAGTTTTCAGTGATCTTACTAGGTCTTACTGGATGTTAAACACTGTGTTAAATTACAGTATTAGAGCTAGAGTGGCAAATCAACTGGTGAATTTCCCAGAACTTAAAAACAAATGTTAATTGTCAGATTTTTATGGTACAAAACTTGTTTCTGCCAAAAGCAATGTTTTCACAAATCATAGAATCATAGAATCACTCAGGTTGGAAGGGACCTAAAAGATCATCAAGTCCAACCGCAGCCTAACCATAGTACCCTAACTCTAACAAACCCTCTGCTAAATCATATCTCCAAGCACCACATCCAAACGGCTCTTAAACACATCCAGGGACGGCGACTCAACCACCTCCCTGGGGAGCCTATTCCAATGTTTAAACCACCCTTTCTGTAAAGAAGTGTTTCCTAAAGTCCAACCTAAACCTACCTTGGCGCAACTTGAGGCCATTTCCCCTCGTCTTGTCACCTGTCACCACTGAGAAGAGATCAGCCCCACTCTCACTGTAAGCACCTTTCAGGTACTGGAAGAGAGTAATAAGGTCTCCCCTCAGCCGCCTCTTCCCCAGACTAAACAGCTGCAGCTCCCTCAGCCTCTCCTCATAGGGCTGATTTTGATGAAATCAGGTTTTATGGTTGTGTAGTGTAGATCAGCACAATGCATTGTCTTAAGGATGGCAATCTTCAGTGCTGTAGTGGTTTTAATAATTATTTAACAGTTGAGAATATTTTACTGCTTTTTTTTTTTTTTTTAATAAAGACTATGCATATTTTAAGAACTTAATACTGTTTATGAGAAGTATATAAATTTCCCTCTCTATCTTACTTTTTTTTAACTAAAAAAAAAGTTGGCATGTCCTGGGCCTTGCCAGATGATTGCAGTGGAATGGGTTACTGTCTACTTTAACACAGCTCACTTTCTAGTTAGATGATGTTTTCATGCTGGCAAAGTTGATGCGTTTTGTTGCTTTCACTGGTCTGTATTTTCATGCAGTTCTTTATGTTTTCATTGTAAACAAAACTCTATTGTCAGGAGACTTGTGTCTGTATGTTAAAAAGAAAATAGAAAGCCAGTTGTGTTCTTCCTCCAGGGTGGGCAAAGTGTCATTTGCACCTCCAGTTAAAGAGAAAAATATTCATGTGGGAGGAAAATTCTTTGTAGAAGACAGAAGATGCTTTTGACTAGTATGCACAGTGCAATTAGTGCAGAACCTGATCTTTGTTAGGAATGAGGAGACCTCCTTGAAAATTATTCAAATGACCTCACGCTATTCTTGCTGCTAACATTGATCTAAGTGTTCTCATGTTAGTGCACATATAAGTAGTTAGATGTGCAAATTGATGTAAAAAAATCCATTCTGGTTATTAGTAATCCAAAATGAGTTTAGCTTTAGTTTAAAATACTGATGTATTTTTAGCATTCAGATACCATGACAGAAGTCAGTACATTTTTTTTATTATTATTATTTTTTTTCCTCTCCTGTATTTCCCAGGTTTACAGGTAAGGAAAGTGAGAGTAGAAGAGAGAATGATTCACCTGAGGTACATTAAGAAGGGCAGTGATAGGAGCCAGATCTGTTTAGTCCCCATCATATGCTCTTCCTTATTCCTAATCAAATAGCATTTCCAGCAATGTTAGTTTTAATTAAATGACACCAGTTCTATCTCTAAGCTTCATTAAGGTACCATTAAGAAACTAGGGAGATGAGAAAAGGATGTTGGAGTTCCTTCAGCAGGACTTGAAATTCTGGTTATGAACCATAATTTAATTTCATGTTTTAGATAACCTAATTGTTAAAATCACTGTGTTCTGTTGAACTCTTCCGAAATACAAAAATGTTCAGCTCGTTGTAGAGGTATTCCTCACACTCCAAAAAAAACCCAAAACCTCAAAATATCCTTGAGGCCTGAAAACAAGAAAGCAGTTATAATTGTGTAGGAAGTAAACGTTTAAATACAGTACTTGACACTTTTTTAAATGGATATTGTGACCTAAGTGTAGCTAGATGGAAACTAGCATTTGGGTGAATTAGAAAATAAATGTTCAGATGCTTTCTTTTAATAATTAAATACCATTATTATAATACTGAAGTACTCAGCAGTTCTGACTTTATGTGATACCATACTTTTTGGGTTCTTTTCTTAATTTGTTTCTTGCTCAAAACATAATGAGATATAGGACTAGGACCAGTTCAGAGAATGGCATGCCTCTGTGGGAGTGCCTCTTTTACAGACAGCGAGGAAACCACAGTTATAGAATCACAGAACGGTTTGGGTTGGAAAGGAACTCAAAGCCCACTCAGCCCGAACCCCGTGCTGCGGGCAGGGCTGCTACATACCAGCTCAGCTGCCCAGGGCCTCATCCAACATGGCCTTGAGTGCCTGCAGGGGTGGGGCACCACAGCTTCTATGGGCAACCTATCTGATGCTGCAAGGCTGTTTAAGACCAGGCAGTTGGAAAACTAGACTATGCCTTGAAGTGATTCTGCAGCATCATATGAAAGCATTTTAAAGTAATCTTTTTAATTATGCAGTGTTTTAAAATTTGCAGCATGTGCACGTGTGTTGGGATGACTAATTGATGTCCACTACAGCTTCATAACACTCACAGGAGTAGGAGCTGTGCTGCAGCATTGCAACTTCTTTTCTTATTTAAGTAATGCTAATGGAAAGCAACAAGTGCTGGGAGGTAATGGCAAGGTGGGCATTAAGCAGAAATCCCAAGTTCCCTGCAGTCTCTGTGAAGTTTATGAAGGAACTAAAGCTAAAGCTTTCTCCTTAATTTCTTTTGAAGTTACTTTTCCAGCTGACTTAATCCTCTGCCAGACAGAGGGCAGAGGCTGTGCCCTGGAAGTGGATTGGCTTGTTTTTCCTTTGGTTTGTTTTTCTCCAGAGACCAAGCACAGCAAGTGCTATCTTTGTTAGGCAGTTTTACTGATACGCTTCATCCGTGGCCAGTTTATTCCCTGTTCCCAGAGGGGATAAAACAGCTTTCATCTGCTGCTCCTCACTATGTGCCCCCTCAGCAGAGCCTCTTGTTTGGAGGCATTTATCTTATGTCTTTGGTAATCTGGGGTATGAGCACTTGTCATCGTTTTTTTTCCATCAAGACTACACTGAGCTGGGGAGGAAGAGAAAGCTATCAGCTCAAATCCAAGCAGGCTGTGGTAAGCCCTATGTGTTTCCAGTTACTCTTGGTGTGTGCTTAAATCCAAATCAAAGCCCCTTTTCTAACGTTTGCTTCAGCACTGTGCTTTATGAAGAGATGAACTACCTTTTCTTCCCCTTCGCTACCCTTCAATGTCTGCTTGCTCAGTTTCAAAGTTGGCTTTATCTAAGAGGCATCGTAACCTTCTATATTACATCATTCATTTCTAAGAGGTGATGTGTGCTCGTTACATATCTACTAAAACCTAACAAAGTCATATGAAATGGGATACAACAATTTCAACCCTCCTTAAAAGTGACAAACAAAACGTATTCTGAGTGATAAGCTTCAGCCCAGTATTGTGAGAAGAGTTGAGTATGAAACAGCAGCTGCACTGTGGCTCTTGGATGGAGGCATGGGGCTCTGATCTTCCCGTCAGAAACTGCAAAAATTGTAAGCATGTGGTTAAAAAAGGCATAAATGGTTTTAGGGTCTTCCCATATTTTTCAGAATTGTAATGTGTTTGGTTTCAGTACTCTGTATGAAGCAACTCACATTAGCAGGGTCACACCAATAGCATATGGGGAGTTGTTAATACAAGTAAAGGATGAGCTCTCAGGTGTCCATGTAATTCTTCTTGAGCTTGTGCCTTTAGGAAGAAATGTCAGCAGCTTCACTGCTGTCTAGGTAGAAATGCAAAGTTCTGTCTGCAGGCAGAAAACTGGGCTGTGGTATGACTAGAGAATGAGATTGAAGCATGCAGTGACCTAGTCTGCCACAGTATATTGATAGTAAGAAAGTTCCATTCTTTCAGGAGCTGAGGATGCCAGATCTTTGTCTTGGAAAGTTTTTTTCCAGTCAGCATGCATTCATCCAGATGGGTTAAACAT
This sequence comes from Alectoris magna, assembly GCA_030625065.1. NCBI lineage: Eukaryota > Metazoa > Chordata > Aves > Galliformes > Phasianidae > Alectoris > Alectoris magna. The sequence goes on along the minus strand of CM060561.1, from coordinate 72,237,924 downwards.
CCAGCTCAAAAAGCATGACACAGGGGAAAGATGTAGGAGATATGGGTCTTAACTATAATTCACTACAATTTTTTGGCACTGGAAAGCCATTTATTTTTCATTACTTGGCTGAGAAAAGTATACTTGGAGCACTCTCCCCATCTTCTTGTGCTGGTAGCAGGGAACTGATGCCTCAGTGCCTTTTTGAAAACTTAAACAGGTGTTTTTTTGAGACCAGTCTCTAAGGTGTTCATGGTCTCTTGATCCTGACAGTAGATGCAGATGAAAAGTAAACCTGCAAGCATGTTGACTGAAGGGGAGAGGCAGCCTCCAGTTACCATCCCCTCCTATCTGTTTTCCTTAGGACTCACTTTTGCTGTAGAGTTCATGTGTGGTGCTGCAGCTTCACAAGAGTGAACTGCAGGCTGTCAAGAAGTAGGAGTAAGAAATAGGAAGCCAATACTTCAATTTCCCAACCTGCTATCTTTTTTAACTTGTGGTCCCTCGGAGCAGGTGGCTTTCTGAACCTGAAGTGTGGCAAATCCTTGCTAGTCCTCTCCTGCCGTCTCTTCCTTGCTATGATACAGTGGAATTCAAAGAGCTTTGTGCATACTAAAAGATACATATTTGAATTTTTCCACTGCAGCCATAAGCAGCCTGCAACAAAGGACTTCCAGGGCATGGATTTATAATGTTTAAAATTAAATATATGTATATACAGGCATGCATACATATATATGTATATATATATACCTGCATGTAATATATAAGATAGTTGTCATGTATATACATATTTGCACTTGCTTAAAGTTAAAACCTTCTTGCATGGTGAGTACATACATTTGTCTGTCCTCAGTTATCTACTTTTTCTCTGAGTGATCCTATATTTGCACTCGTTAATATATTCACGAACAAGCTATGCTATGTAACTGAAGTAATGAAAAAGAAGAAATCATGTCTCATTACACTGTCCCGTATTCTAACATATGAAAATAATGTTCTTATCATTTCCTTCTTTCACATTAGGTTTAGTTTAGATTCTGTTTACATGGGTGGATAGTGATAGGACAAGGGGGGAATGGTTTTAAACTAAGACAGAGGAGGTTCAGGTTAGATATTAGGAGGTAGCTTTTCACGCAGAGGGTGGTGACGCCCTGGAACAGGTTGCCCAAGGAGGTTGTGGATGCCCCATCCCTGGAGGCATTAAAGGCCAGGCTGGATGTGGCTCTGGGCAGCCTGGTCTGGTGGCTGGCGACCCTGCACATAGCAGGGGGATTAAAACTCAATGATCATTGTGGTCCTTTTCAACCCAGGCCATTCTGTGATTCTATGGTTTTCTGCTATTAGAAATTCAAAGGTAAGAGTGATAGCCTTGCCCACAACACTGAGGTGCTGACCTGCAGACCCATGCGATTGTAAAGTTTTGTGTTATTTTGTCTGCTGTTGCTTTCTCCTGTAGTTATTTTCAGTCCAACTCACTTAAGAAAAATGATGTAAAACAGTTCTTTATGCATTGGTCTGTGTAATAGCTATGGACAGTTTTTCTTCATCCGTGGGTGTGGTTTTGCTCTGTTTCATTTCTGATGGGAAGCTCTGTAAAAGATAAACAACTTATGAGAAATTTAGGTTTTCTTAATGCTTCAGCAATGAACAAAGGCTTTTTATCAGATGTCTTCCACTGAGACAATAGTTTTGAAAATAAAATTTAGTAGTTGATGTTAATATTTAAATATAAAAATCAAAATTAGTCTATGACCTTATACAAAAGTATTAAAAATTATAACAGAAGCTCTGATTCAACTGACTGATTATAGTGCCCTCATTCATGCCCATAGTTTGAATGGCTTTCGTTGCTGTTTCTCATCTAAGTCCTCTTCACTTTTATCTGAACAGCACAAAACCATTAACATTATTTACTTCAAATCTTATGCCTACCTGTGTTATTTAAAACAAACAAACAAAAATCCCACACAACCCCCTCACTTTTCCTGCTTTACCATCATATTTAACTGAAAATAAGTAAGTTGTAAATTAAAGGAATCACAATCCCCGCTTCAGAAAATCATAGGCAGGTAAAGAAACTAATGCAGAAGCATTTTATCGATATGATGTTTGTTACTAAAACTGTATTGAAAGCTGCTATCTTGGGATCTACACAAGAGAGAAATAGTGTGCTGCAAGTATAGAAATATGCACTTTATTTTATATTTCTATATAATTAAATATAAAAAGGGATGCTAATTTTGCTCTAGGAGTACTACTATGTAATAAATGGAGCAAACTAATGGGCTAGTGAATGGAAGTATCTTAATCATCTAAATGGATGTAATTTATTGTAGAGTGAAAGTACAGTTACTGTAATTATCTATAGGCGTGTACTAAAATTCTTTCTGTGTTAATATTTGCTTGTGGTATGAACTGAAAAAAAAAAAATCTTAAGGTTTCTCAGGTCTGACATATGAATATACCTATCATTTTAAGTTCTAAATAAAATTGCTTGGCCTTTTTGTCACATAGTTTCCATTTAATTCAGTGGAAGCTGTGTAGCTAAAATCACACTGAATTCATCAAAAATCTAGGGCATGCTTAAGGGGCACTTCATCTGAGTAAAGAAATCATTGCTTTGACTGTGGCTATGTTAAGTGAGAGATGGAAGTGAATAGCTTTTAGTTTATTGCTCATTTGAAAGCTGGAGGGTAAAATGTCCTTTGTCTACCGGCCAAGCTCTTCCCCTCCCCTGCCCAAACTTCCTAAAAATGCTCATTTGAAATCTAGCAGCAATCTTTGATTTCTTTCAGTAGCTTTCCAGCTTTCCAGCATTACATTTTTGTGATGAATTTGAACTTTTTTTTAAAGTGTGATAAGTAAAACTAACGCGTTTTGAAACAAGCCTCAAAGAAAAAGTCACTTAGTGATAATTTGGTACTTAATTCAGAGTGTGATCACTCAGATGTGTTCTTGAGTTGCTTAGTCATTTTCTGTTAATACATTAAGCTGTTAGGTTTCTTCAAATGGTTTTAACAGTCCTGCCTTTTTTGTGTGTGCTACAATCGCATCTTACCACAGATGCAGTCTAAGTGTTGTAAGTTGAAAAATGGTAATTGCAGCTTAGAGGATATTTGTGATCTATGCATTGCTAAATGTGACATCTCAATGTTATATAATTAAATGAGGAAAATAAAATTATGAATTCTACCAGTACCTTCAATAACAGTACCCTTGGTGCATTAATTAGCCTCACACTTGCTTAAAGACCAGAATAAGGAACAGAAAATATTTGGTGTTTTCACAGGAAAGTATTAAACAACACAAGCTTTTCTCAGGAGAGGTAACAGTGTGGTTTTGCATTTATCCTAGTTTTCTTAACACTTAATTGGAAATTTTTTGAGCTCCTGACAACACCACGGATGTTATGTAGGCATTTGTTAAGAAACCATCTTGAGAGATTGCTTCTTATGGAGGGGAAAAAGCAAAACAAAACGTCATCTGCTATCTTTTTCTTCAAAGATGTGTTGTAACTCAGAAATTCTGCTGAAGTATATAAATAACTAAACATGAAATCTCACCAAGTCCTTCAACTCGTATTAAGTGTAATTGAAAATGCTTCCTGAGCAGTTAATTTGATGCCGTTCTGAGCATCACCATTTATATTATGCCTGATAAAGTCAATTGTACTCCCATGGTTTGTGGAAGTTGTGCTTAATAACTTTTGTGTTTGCAATAGTCACTGGCAAGAAACAGTTTTCCAACACTGAAAAACAGCTGGTTAAGATTAATTTAATTTCTGTTACTGTTTTTACTAAACTGGTATATTGTTAGTGGATGTGAAACTAAAAGTCATTGATGATGATAACAAACAAGTGTTTGGGACAAAAGACTGGTAAAAAGTTGAACTTAACTTAGCAATAAGCTCGCAAGCACTGCTTAGTGTTTGCTGCATTGTTCTTTCTTGCTGGATTTTAATAAAATGATGTAAAGCATTCCTGATACTTCAGACTCTTTACTGAATTAAATATACTCTGACTACTGGGCTGGTTAGAACTACTGAGCTAAAATCATGAAGCACTACGCTTAATTTGCTAATTTTTATTTTTATTTTTTCCCTGTAAAGCATAAAGGTAGGCCATTGCTTGCCTTTTGGGGATATCTTTTTTTTATCTTCTTCCCATTCCCCTTTCTTTATGAGCTAGATAAAAGTTCTACTCTAGGTAACTGCTAAATAAATGTAACTTGAGAATGGCACATTCTGGAAAAACAAACGTTGAACCTCGTGACATAAATGTTGATTCAGTAAATTCTTATTTTGTAAGTGTGGAAAGTGCTTATTTTTGCAGTAGCATTAATGTTTATATGGTGGTTACTTGGGTGTGTTCATTTCTCTACGTTCTTCTGTGACTAAAGTTGTGCGTCCTGTTCGTATCTCTGTACAGCACAACTTTGCATTCACAAGACATACTTGATGAAGGACCTTGGATTTGTATGTAGGCTCAGAGTCATGCTTAAAGTGCAGTGCAAATGTAGCAAAATAAACCTATCTAACAGCATGCATTCTCCTGTTACAGTGACATCCAACCAAGCCAGCAGGAAAAGAGAAGCGTGGTGGGTGATGAGCAGTTGGTCAGAGATCTGACTGAAAGTTGGCTGCTTGTGGTTTCTGTGTCTCTGTAACAGTATTTCACAGTTGATATGCATTACAAAGTGCTGTTTGAAGTAATAGTTGTACAAAACTGACTGTCTTGGTTGAAAAAAAAAATTTAGATTAACTCTAGTAATTTCATAGTATGCCAAATGCGAGTAAAAGGGAGAAAAATCTTTCTTCAGAAGGTGACTTGCATATTTTTAACATCCCATCCATATTAAATATGTGACATTTTGAGGCAAAGATTGTCTTCCTAGCAAACCAACTTTATTTTCTACTAGTTCACTCAATTATTTTCAGAGACGTCCTTCATGGAGGAGTTTCAAGGAGAAAACAGTGTTAAGAGATTTCTTAGCCATTATTTGTGAATGATTTCTGTACAGAGTATTTCATAGGACTTCAGTTTACAGCATCATTGATCAGTTTCAAAAGGATTATGATTGAGAAGGTAGATATTTTATTTCCCTGAGCAAAGGGAATGGATGATGTTACTGCATAGAATTAAGTACCCCAAACTTGGCTTTCATCTCCTTTAAATAAAAAATAAATCAAAACTAACTTACCATCTCATTTAGCTGCTTCCCTCCCTACTCCTTTTCTTTCCCCCCAGAATAGTCACTTTAGTGATTATTGATTTAGTAACCTTAAAATATATATCCGTTTTCTTTGGAAGCGTTATTTAATTTAAGAAAATTTATTTGCTGTAACTTACTATGCTTCTAGTTTATGAAGAAAACTATTAGTAGAACTTTGTTCGGAGGACAGTTCTTAATGATTAATATATTATGAATTCTTATGTATTGGAACTGTTTAGAAAATGACAGTTGCCATGTTGTTTGTGTATAATTTTCAGTAGTATAAATTTGAGATGTTAATGCTTTCTACGAAAAGAGAAAATCCATGTTGCCTATAGCTTTAAAAATTGGGAGATGAATGGCATTTGTATAGCGGCAGGATTCCATAGCCTGTAGTCGAGGGAAACCCATTGAAGAGAAGTCTTGTAATTTGTTCTGATTATAGCCAAGTTTTGTTCTTGAATTCATTTCTGCCAGCAGCAAATACCAGAGATACGTATCATTCGCCAAGAATTTCAGCAGCCTTTTGGCTGTTGAAAACACAGTGCTTGGAGCCAGCCAAACACTTTGTGTCAGGGTTGAAGGATCAGTGCTTGGCATCCCAGCACTCATGCTGCATTGAGCTCTTCACAATGCTGTCAGCTGTCCAGCGCTGGCTGCATCACGCAGAATGTGTACTACCAGGTGTCACAGGGCAAAGGCACAGAATGAAACACCTGTTACATTTATCCTCTCAAACATATGTTGTTGTAGATAGGCTGATATGTTCCTTTCTATGAAGTCCCAGGCCAGAACATCAGAAGCCACATTGCAGTGATTTCTGTGTGTATTTATTTAAAAAAAAAAAAAAAAAAAGAAGTCCTCCCCAATGCTCATGTATCATGCAGTCTGTTTACATTTTATGGTTTTTTTTTTTTTTCTTTAATATGTATGGATCTGGGCTGAACAAATTCGTATTCCTGTCAGCATGTTACCGTCCTAAATAACGAACAGCAGATGTCTGCTGGATGTCCTTATCAATCATGAACGCTGTGAAGTCCAGGGTCCTTGAGTAGTACTCACCAAGGGTAGAGTGATTTGCTTTTTCATTTGCTTTCTTTTCCAAAGTATGGAGGACAGGGTTGGTTTTAGCAAGCAGAGGAAAACACATGAAGTATAAAAGCAGTACCTGGAAGCTTTCGAAAACAGTAAATTAGTGCTTTGATATTTCTTAAGCTTTCATTATGTTGGTGCAATGCTTTTTACAGTAAATTTAGCTGCATTTAATCATTATTCAAAAAGCTGCGTAAAACATTTCTGAACGTAACATTTAAGACATGAATATAATGTATGGCTATGGGCTTGGACTACTCCTTTAAATACCTTCCATAGTAACAAAGCTAGTTTTATATTCAGAAGTGGTAGCGAGCGGCTTTGCACAGTTGTCTTGAGATAGCGTTTCTGTTTCCTCATTTGTCATAGAAATGTTATCTTGTTAAGTAGCACCTGAGTTATTTATTAAGCAGATGTTGTTTATAGTAAAAAGCAACATATCTGGCATTCCTGTAGATAAGGAGATTGTGGATTGTGTATGATAAGTAAAATCTATACACCTTGGCATTAAGACTAAAAATAAATAAAATTCAGATGTCATTATCACTGCTGGGCTCTTTCAGTAAACAGGACGTGTTTGCATAAGCTGACGGAACTTCATCTTTTGTTCAGCTTAGATTGGATAGTGAATTATATTTTTGCTTATGCGCTGCCCTGCTGTTCTCACGATAGAACTCGCAAACTGCCCTTTATTTGCAGTGAGTGATTCTGTGCAGAGCTCACTCAGTTTAATGTTGTTGACAGCAGTATGTTATCAGAGAGAGATGTTAGTGCTTATATGGGAGAGGTAAAGTCTGTGGAGCCTACAAGTTTTGTCCCACAGAAAACAGAATGCAGCCTAGTGAAGTCACCCAGCTTGTAAGTAAAAAAGCTCTAGGCCTTGTAAGAAAAAGAGGGGACAATTCGGATTTTCTTTCTTTGAGATTTGCATGCAAACCAGTGTAAGTTATTTACACAATGTTTCTGTCTGTTGGTTGATTGATTGTTTTCTTCTCAAGCTTGCCTGGCAAGACAGCCCCCACCAATCTCATCTGATTTTAAGCTGTTTCCCAAAAGCCTATGCTTTGCTTTGGCTTCCTTATGCCTTCAAAATAATTGTTCCTATGTTCTTGTTCCTTGAGGTCGATGTCTAGTGTATAGCCTGGTATTATTGTGACTGTGCTGGCTGGGTTGGCATGTTTTGGGCCCCTCACTACGGGAAGGACATTAAGTTGCTTGAGTATGTTCAGAGTAGAGCAGTGAACCTGGTGGCAGGACTAGAAAACAAGAGTTGTGAGGAGCAGTTGTGGGAACTGGGGCTACAGCATGGAGGGCTTGGTCTCTTTTCTTAGGTGCCAGCCATTGCTTTTGTAAGTGCTTACAAACTATTTCAAGGATACATTAACGAAGTGCTTCAGTATGCATCTATAGGCAGTATTATTTTTAAAGCTGGTGTTAAAATAGGCCAAATTTTTTTTGTACATCAATAAGTAGTGCAAGGAAACTCAAAACAGTATGAAATTGAACTGATCTTGTATGTAATAATTTCACACCATACTTAATTCCATAGGTGCTGGTCTTTCTTTTGAATCTGATTTCTTTATCCCTTGGGCTTTCCTTTATTTTAAAAAGTTGAGATGCATTAGATGTTGCTGAATGGGAGAGGTGGCCGATGCTTTCTCTTTATACTGACTCATGGATGGTGGCACATGCCTTACGGGGGTGGTTACAGCAGTGGCAGCAAAACAACTGGCAGTGGAAGGGTAAACCGTTGACACAAGTATTCTTGTTTTGGAGACTTTATTTGGGAGTTTGTGGAACCTTTAAACATGTTCTATAGAGTTTTTGGAACGCAATATAGGAAAAAAAAATGCTATGCAATACAAATTACGTGTGATTTCCTTCTAAATTAAATGCATAAATCTGGAAATATCCCATGAGAATGAGAAATTAATTTGTTTATAAGTATCTCTTTAACAGGAACAGCATTGTTTGCTTAGTCTCAATGCCTAAAAGCAAACAATATATCATCAGTTCTTTGGCAATAATTCCTCTTCTGTACCAAATATACTGAATCCTCTTTTGAACAAAATAGCACAAAACCAATCAAAATGGGTTATGTGGTATTGGAGCTTAGAAAGAAGAATAAGACTGATCATAGCAAGGCATGCTCAGAAAGACATCTTGAATAGCAAATAATTTTGATGAGGAGGAAGTCTTGCTGGGGTCAGAAGTTTGAACTTTGAGCAGGAGTAAAAGTGAGACTCCTCACTCAGTCTTCAGAATTGAGGTACGAACTTCTGTAAATCTTGTTTTATAAAGATCTCTGTTTATATGTTTTTCAATGGGAAATTTTGTTTTTAGTAAGAACCTTACCTTCAGTAAGACTTTGTTTTACCCATTGCCTTTGTATGAAGGTGGTCAATAAGTTTGTTGCTGAGTTTACTTCCAAGATCACCGGGCAAAACTGCGTATTCATTGAGAACTTTTGGTTTTGGTAAGATATAAACATCTATTGAGAATGATCAACTGGCATTCTGTATCCTATACTTCAGCTGTATGTTTAATATTATATATTTTTACATATTTATCTATGTACAGTGTATATCTGAAACATTCAAGTGTTGTGTGGGGAGAGCTACTTGTTTCCAGATGGGGAAAAGAATGATGATTTTCCTAAGAGTAAAAAAATTGTTTATTTCAATTAACTATTTTGAAAAGGATTGGCAAAATTACTGTTCTTTTGTATGTGATGCAGCTCTGAATGCCTTCCTTTTTATGCCGTATAGACTGAAAAGACCTAGCGGAGTATATTTTTGAGAATAATTTCATTGTGAAATGCCAGCTGGTGAAATACTGCTAACATTCCTTTTCTTCATCTTCATTTGTTTCACCCTCCTTTACGGCATCTCAGAAAGAAAACCATTCATACTCTGGTATTTCTCATGGGTGACAGTGTACTGCTTTTTCTCATATGATTCTTTTTTTTTTGCGTCTTTGTCAGCTGAGAATAGGCTGAGTCTATATGGTCAGTCCTTTGAGGCAACTTCCATAACTGGTGGCTTGTTGTTATTGATTTCTTTTTTTTTCTTTTCTTTTTTTTTTTTTTTTTTTAATTCCCTTTTAGCTTTTATTTTGTTGTCTTTTCCATCACCACTCTCTCTAAAAGTTGAGCTGCAGGTGGTCTCATTCAACAGCTGGCTGAATATGAATGATTATGCTGGGCTGGCTATGAGCACTTTTCAGTTCATTGTCAATATTTTTTAATCTTCCTGTATCTAGTAGTTATCTCGTAATTAATAGTTATTTGTATGTTGCCATTTCCTTTAATGTGAGGTAGAGAGAATGAGGTATGAAGTGCTGTTCATGTCGTCATCCTTGCGTTTTTCATGGGATGGTGTCAAGGCATGTTATCCTGTAGAATTTTAGTGAATAAACAGACCCCATTTTAGAATATCTCTGATGGAAAACACTGCATCTTTAATGCGAGGGATTGACTTCCTAGAAAGGCAAATAAACAGTATATGTATATTTACATATGTTCTTTTTGCCTTAGCAATTCAAAGGCTTATATATGAGGGCATCAGATCAGGAAACTTTGTTGTTCAGTTGATACTTTTTCCATGCTACTCTGTGACTACACTGCTTAGCGTGGCATTTGTTTTGCTCTTGATCTGAGATATTTTTGCTAGTCCTAAAAGACTGCATTCTGGATTCAGCTTACTCTGGAGATAATTTACTTTACTGGATTACTGGAAAGATGAAATGATGGGAGGTGGCAGAGGGCCATCAGCAGCGATCATAAAATTTGTACAGTGATGATCTCACTGGTCTGCTGCGTAGATGCTAAGAGCATGAGCAATTACACCCCTTGTCTTAACTGCAATGCGAGAGGAGGAATGAGAGAGGTAGTTTGCGAAGTTTAAATTTTCGCTTTAAATAAAAATTTACTATAAAGAGCAAGGGCTGTGTTGCTTGTCTGCTACCTGAAGGTATTGATCCAACCCATAAACTGTTCCAGGTTGAGGGGCAAGTTCGGGATGTTGACTTCGGTTTTATTTTTTCATCTTAAGTGACACTAGGAAAGGGGGAAAAGGCTGCAGGTATTCTTTTCTCTTGGAGGGCTCTCAGAGCCAAAGGTTTGAGAGCTGTCATCAGAACCAATTAGCTTGTCAAAGTTAGTCTACACTTGAGTGTATGTGCATATATATGCACATAAGCTCATCAACTCTACCAAGTTTAATTTCTTCTAAAAAAAGCAACCAAACTTGCAGATACAAAATCTATGATTCCATAAGACTTTTTTTTACACATTTTTTAGGTTGAAGGATTTTCTATATATTAAAAAAAAAAAAAAAAAAAAGGAACTTTCCAAGTGATGGATTGGAGTAATATCAGTGGGATTTCTTTATAAAAAGAAAAACAGAACAAACTAATTACTTGAAGTAAGTACATATTAATAAGGAATTGTATAGCTAATTTAACTTCTGCATTTATATTATTAACGAAAAGGACTGGCAAGATAAACCAGATACATAACAGAGAACTGTATATATTTATTTGTAAAAAGATATTTAAACAATGACTTCCTTCTAATTTGGTTATGATGTTAACTGTAATAGCTGTTGCCAAGATCAGAGTGATATCTGACTGAATTATTTTTGCATTTGGAGTAGTGTAAAAGGGTAAAAAAATATTATGCTCCAGGTTGTAATAAAATCTCCTTGCCTTCACAAGCCATTCTTGTGATATTACTGCATGTAACTATATGTAACCATGGAGTTTGGTAGTCAAGGAATGTTAGCAGGTGAAATAATAAAAGAAATTAATAAAAAGCCAAATGTAGCTTGAGCATCAAGTCAAGCCAGTTGAGCACTGTAGATGGTGGTGGTCCTATGCTTCATGCTAGGCTTACCCTGTAGCAGCAGTTGTACAGCTGAGAGCTTTTGCCTCTGGTCAAAAGACTGTAGGAACAAAGTCTGCTTGAGATTTTATTTTTACCCCCAAGCAGTTGTTAACAGTAAGTGCTGCAATTTTCCTAATACTTTATTCCAAATTTTATCAAACTCCTTGAGAGTAGTTGACTGGATTGGTTTAAATACTGTACATTTACATGCAGGTTTTTTTTTTTTTTTTTTTTTTTTTTAAGAAAGGTATTCATGTGCGTGTACTCTTCCATATACAGTTTTGAGCCAGGGTTCATTCCAAAACAGATCCTTTACTGAGCTGCTGACTTGTACCTGTATCCCCAGTCACAGAGCGCTGGTCTTGCTATCTTACCTGGTTTTGAGCCAGGGTTCATTCCAAAACAGATCCTTTACTGAGCTGCTGACTTGTACCTGTATCCCCAGTCACAGAGCGCTGGTCTTGCTATCTTACCAGTCAGAGCAGCCATCTACGTTAAGATTGTTATTGACTCATCTACATGGAATTACTGCCAAAAATATCTTGTGTTGCTAGCTGTACCTCCATCTACTCAACTTACTTTGGTGATAGGTGTATTTTTCCTTCTCCTGTGTCTGGTGATTTCTTCACCTGCGTTGAGTCTATCTACTAAAAGCAGATAAACTAGGCAAATGTTTAACTGGAGGTAAACTGTTGCTGTGTCTGTTGACATTTCAGTGTTACTGGCATGAGACATTTTTGTCCATACAGTCACGTGCATGACTGTATTTAAGCAGCATGTGAACTTCGTGCCTTCTCTGTGCGTGTTCTGAGACAGGGGTCACCAGGTGGCTCAGCCCTACGGAGCCTAAAAACTTCTTTCTGTATGTTATGAGAAAGGAAACCTGGCTGCTGGAGGATTTTCTCTTTTTAAATGCTGCTCTGATGGTAGTTTCTTTTGGATATTTTCTTGAAGGAGGTTTGGCTATGACTTGCATGTTTGTACTGTACCCAAGGTACAGACAACTTTGAGAACCCAGTGTGTCTACTCTCATTCTAAGAAAGATCTGTTTGTTCAGTCTTTGTAGGTAACTGTCTCTTCTGAGGCAGCAATTTGCACAAAGCATATTACTCTTAAAATATACAAAAATCTAATGTTGATGTTTGAATTTTATTTATTTGAGTTCTGTGCAAGATCTTAGGACGTACTTTGATTTGCAGAAAAGATGCATCGTGATAATTCACATACAAATTTTAGAGTTCATCAGTAGATAGTTCCATATTTCCTTTTGGTTTGTTTTTCCTGTTCCGCGCCCCCCCCCCCCCCCTCCAGTTTTAAGTTGATACGTATTCAATTTGGGACATTCAGTGTCCTCTTCCGTATAGTGGTATTTAAGAACATTTTTGATTTGTGCTTCATAGTGTAGACTTTAGATTGTTGGTTTTTTTTCTAATATAGTTATAAATTCTAACAACTACATTTCCATGTACTCAGGGATGTGGCGGAAATGCTATGCTGAAGTTTATTCTACTAGTGAGTGTTAAAATAACAGTGCCCACTGTGAGCACTGTTTCACATCAATTTAAGAAAATTATTAGTGTATCTGCCTAAAATGTGTCACAGTCTCATGTTTGGAGGTGATCCTCACCATGACCTTGTAGATGTTAACAGCTTAACCAGCATCCTAGTAATTTCCTTGCCTTGAACATACTTCAGCTTGTCAGGAGCCTTGTCTCATTGTGCTTTGAGTTATAGCACTAGAAAACCTTTATTGTAAATATGCATTAAATCATTAGTCCAAGGCACTCGAGAAATGGAGGTTGGTAGATGTCTGCTCTGCTGCAAAGAACATGACTCCACAGCTGTAAGCAGAAATGAAAAAGAAACAGAAGACTGTGTACCTTTCAGTAGAGGTTAGGGATTTATTATTTTAATTTGTGCAAAAATTAAATTACAATTGTATGGATATTTCAGTAATGTAGCTCAAATTACTTAGGCAGTCTCTTGAATTCAACATTATTGAGAAAGCAATTCAGTATATAGCATTACTGTGCGCTAACGTTTATTTGTATCTTTTACCTGTACTTTCATAAGATTTTTATCCTCTAGCAGAGCATATATCAGCTGTTATCCACTGAGCACAGGGTTTCTAATCTCATGGAATAAAACCGTAGACAGTTTCATAAAAGCTGAGATACAAATTTATTCAAACTAGCTTAGTAAAGCAAATTTGAGGGTTTTGCTAGAAACAGAACATCTTGTACATCAGTGAACCAAATTATGTGTCTGATTATTTGAGAATTTCCATAGAAATAAGAAATTATGCAGAAATCAAAGCATAATGTTCATTGAAGTTTGGACAAGGACAGTAAAGAGGCTTGGAGTTGCACAGAGTGGGAAATAAAAGTGAAATCACTGACTTATTCTACTGCTTTTGAGATTATGTTCAAAGATAATTTCCTTTATTTTTTATTTATTTATTTATTTTTCTTCCATTTGCTTATGCTTCTGAAAAGGAGCTTTGCCTGAGGTGCTGCCGTTTGAATATTAACGTTTGGGACAGTGTAGTTGAAACTACTTTAGTAAATATTCAAGTAGACATCTCCATTGTGGAAAAGCTAGAGGGAAGTTTGAGGTGAAAGCCTTTGAAGAACTTCTTTTTCTCTGGGTTGAGTTTGAGATGTCTGTGACATCTGAAAAAATGCTAATTAAAACAAATCAAATTAATCTCTTGTGTTAAGGACACCTTTGTTCTCTAAATGTTTATATAATTTTAATTGAGGGGGCAAATTTATCAGATTTACAGAACACAAAAGCTGACAGCCAAGATGGTGGAGATCATAAAAGGGAACCATGGAACCAACTAAGTAATAATGTACTTCTTCATGATGCAAATTACCTGTTGATAGTGGTGCAGCTAAATCATGAGAAAGTACAAACATGGTAACAGTATTTGTTTGTAAAAGATTATCAGGTTTGTAAAAAGACATAACACGGAATAAGAAATAACCAATCAAAGATCAAAACGTACACATGAAGAATGTGAAAAAGGTATAAGTGAGGAAGGTGTAACAATCAACCAAGCCACAAAAAAAAAAAAAAAAAAATCCCAAAGGAAATAAAAAAAGCCAAACTCTGAGAAATACAAACCAAGAAATGGCAATAGAGAAGCCTCTCTGAAAAGAGGAAATTATGTTTGTAAAATGCAAAATAAAGAATTAGTGAATCTTATTTCATTATAGCTTTAGGACACAAGTATAATTCTGTGGTGGTAATTAAAGACCGAAAAAGCCAAAACTATTCATCTCCCAGCCAAGGTTCTTTTCTGGTGAATTACCTACAGGGTACCTTGGAAAATGGAATTTTGTGCAAATTACATGACTCATCTGTATCCCCTGGGTGTGGAGAAAGAGGGTGGATAAAAATTTTCTTTATGTCAGTCTTAATGATGGAAGAAAGGAAAATAAACAAAGCAAAAATGTACTTCTTTTAGATATCTGAAATCGTATTATGATAGTGTATTTGACCAGATCTGCCCTATGACTGTATCCACTGAGTGTTGCGGGAGATTAATTTAAAGCACTAGACTCCATGTATGTTAACTGTTTTCACAGAGAACATACATTAACTATTTTCATTGAGTTTTTATAAATGAGTGCATGAAAACTAGTGTGCTGTTAATAAAGGCAAAGGAGGTACTTGCTGAATAGGGAGAAGCAGTGGTTGGTGTCTACCCAGCATACTACATTCCCAAGCATGTCTTTGAAAACAATTAACAAATACTTTGGAATCAAATTAAATCTCAGAGCTTTTATGAAAATGGATCTTGTTTACTGCTGGAGGGACACAGACAAATCCCTCTTCTTCAGAGGTTTTCTCTGATATTAATGCGTAGATCCTTTGCAATGAAAGGACCAAAGCCAGTATGCCGAGGCCATTTCTGTGACTTCCTGTTCCTTTTCTGGTCTGAGTCTCTTGGTTAACAATCTAAAAATGGTTTTTGGGCGCTCATTTCCTCACAGGATCAATGGGAAAGCAACTTTGAGGGCCTGTATCTGTCAGCTCTGGTGGAAATCTTCCGTTGTTTATTTCTTTAATGAATCCTGCTGGCTGCCTGGTCTGACTATTCACTTTCAAAATGACTGGCTGCTGTCATTAGTAATTTCATTATTTCTCTGGCGTCTGACAATCTGTTGACTGCGCTAAGTGCAAGTAACTTCGCAGAGGTAATAAGTACTGTATTACTTTAGTAAATGGTTTTATTTGGCATGTGATATCCAAGTAGGTTTGACAAACTTCCCAGGTGCATTCCTTTACAATTGTCTGATCTGTGGACTGATTGTGAATTTGCTTTAGGTTCCTGAAGTACAATTTCAACATAAAGAAGAATATGGATTTATGCCCCTTTTTTTTTTTTTTTTTTGTCTTATTATACGTAGAAGAAATTCAATATAACTGTTGACTTCTCAGAATTCATTAGTTTTTTGCCTGCTCTTTGCTAATTGATGTTTTACATTACCTATTTCAAGAGAGCTATGTGTTGTTTTCCATGATCTCTAATGGCACTGATTTCCTGACATGTTTCCCTTGGATCTAGTTGCTGTTACTTACGGGGGAGATTAGCCATATGCATAGGGCTGTGAACACCAACATTTTCCAGATCATTATTAAATATAATGCACAATTTAAAATCAGTGCAGAAGTATGAGGTTTGAAGTTCAGATGTTATTTGTACAAATCACAACTCTGCATGTTACAGAGTCTTTCCTTAACTGGATTGGAAAAATTTCTGCTACGTAGAAGCACATGTTCCCTGATAAAGGGTATTTTAAAAAAATGCAGGTGAGGGGTTTCTAAGTGTCACTTTACCACAACAGAGAATTTAGCCCAGTACCTAACTAAAAGTGCATAATCATAAATTTTACACTAAAATCTGATTGATTTTGGGCGCAGTATTAGAGAATACACTGTAAAATCAGTATTTTGATTTTTTCCCGTATACCAATTTTTATTTGTATTTCCTAAATTGCACTTGTATTCAATGTAGTCTACCCACAGAGCTGATCTCAAGGTTTGTAGTTGTAGAGCATAAGGAAGCTCTGCCAATCCCACTAAGCAAGTAATAAGCATGGAAAAGTAATGCTTTTTGTCTTTCTATTAATGAAGACACAGAAATGCACAATTTTAAATAGTGGTATTATGTTGTAAATTATATTTATTTGATTATGAAAAGATATTATGTCTCCTTAAATGTTTTGCAAAGAATTGATGTAGGCTTCTGTAAAACAGCTTCACAATAAGACTTAATGCATAACAGATGAATAAATGCAGTTATCTTTAGTATATGACTTCTACTATACTGTTTACTATACTGTATATACATGCTCCTAACTACTTATGAGTGGTCAGTTTAGAAGACGGAGTTAATACAGTATTGGTTCCATAGGTGTGTAAATCATCCCAGTATCACCTCTCTTCAGTAGATGACTTTTTCTTATTTTGAGATGCTTGAAGTGTGGGCAGGAGAAGGATTTCATAAGAAATGCAATTATTCAAAGCTCTGAAAATAAAACAGTTTTATTTTCAGACTGACAGTCTGGATCTAGCTGACCATCATTTATCAGTTGGCAGATCAGTGATGAATGTGTGTGCAGTGCTGGTAATGGAGCAGGCAGCAGATTTTGCACCACTGTTGATCCTCATGTACCTCTCTTACTGCCTTTTTCTAGAGGTCTAAGTTTCAGTATATATACAGATCTGGTTTCTTGCTAAGTGAATAAGGCTGCTTCCTTCATACTGAATTTGTTGAACAGCTCAATTCATATTCAGCAGCTCAAACAGAGCTTAATAATGTGTGATTGTTACAGCTGGTGTGTTTGTCTAATGTGATAGACTAATGGTATTTTGCCTTGTAATTCCTGAACACCAGTCCTTCTTAAGAAGGCAACTTTGATTCACTCAGCATATGCTCCAGCCATGCTCTGTTGCTTCTTGACAATATTTTGCAGGCCACTTGTGAAATCCTTGGGGCACGGGGTATTTGGGAATCCAATTAGCTTCCATTTGTGCCCTTGCAACACTTAGCATTTGTAGGCAGATCATGAATCAACTCCTTTATGTTGGTTATGTTGCATGCACAAATGGGAAAGGAAAAGAAATAATTAACAAAATGGTATAATGAAAAACCTAAGTGATTCTTTTTAAATTATAGAACCTTGGTAACATAATCTAGGAGATCAAGCACAGTGCTGAAACAGTATTTGCCCAAGTATTCTTGAATTTAGAGATGTCCTGCTTTTGTTTAAGCAAAATGATTTGTTTTAAAAGTAATTTTAAATTAGTAATGTAGTGAACTGTAGAGCTGTGAGGGATGTTTCCAAAATCATGATCAAATTTTCTGTCAGACCCTTTAAGAAAGGAGGGACGCCAGTGTGTCAATTTGTCTTTAAAGAAATATCCGTCCTTGCTCACAGTAGCTCAGTGTATCATTGGTATAGTCCTGAAAATGTCAAACATGCTTCCCTGCATTTACTTTTCTTTTTTTTTCTTACTAATGTAGCTTAATTTTACTTCTCTTCATGAACTCATGTGGTTTTTGTCCATTTGATTTTGAGCCTATGCGGCTTTCTGAAGTTTGTTTAAAACTTGTGCAAGCTTGAAACCACCAAGGGACTGTAATAGTCCTTTTGTTACTCACAAAGTCATTCCACATCTCCTCAGCATGCTGTCAAAGTAAGCGTTTTGTTTCTGTAGCAAACTCTGGGGTAATAAATTCTATCTGAATTTGGTTTGTGCTGTAAAAAACAAAACAAACCAAAGACCAAAAACCATTTTCTGTGAAAAAATGTGTATGTATTCCTCTTACTAAGCTCTTCATATGACATTTTTCCAATTTCACTTTTTTTTCTAGGAATGGAGGGCTCAATTCAGTTACCTTGACATAAAAGCCTGATGCCTTCTGAGACACTCTGAATAGCTGGCATGGTAGATATGGTACAGAACCTACAAGAGACTTACTCCTTCTGGAATCTCCATCTAGAGTTCAGACGAGTTTACTCAAAGACAGCACACACCTGTAAGCTTTAGTTTGGTTATTTTACAATTAACCAATTACATTGGCTGAGAAGCCGACATCAAAGATGACTCTCAGACTGAGCATCTATTTAGTCCTGTCATCTTGCTAAAAATGGCCAAAGACAAATGATTAGAACAAGACAAGTGTGTGCTATGCATCTTTTTAGCATAGTCTCAGAGACTTAAGAAGTGTGGTTCTGTGTTTGTTTAGAAATCTATGTTGTTTTCTTTCTTTCTTTCTTTCTTTCTTTTTTTTTTGTATGCAGCCATGTATATCTTAAGCAACTTGCAAGTTCATTTCACAAGGACTTCAACAGCTCAGTGATGGATAAATAACCACTTCCTTTTGTTTGCTTGGAACTTATCACTTGCTCACTTCATTTGCTCTCCCTATTTATTCTTATTCCCTACTCACCTTGCCTGTGCTACCCAGGATTTTATAAAGCTTTTTTCACTCATCCCCTCAGCCCTGTCTTTTCTGGACCAAAGAGTTCTGGCATGCTTCATTATTCCCTAAACAGAGGCCATTTCATGCGTTTGGTTGTTTTTATTGCCTTTTTCTGCCTTTCCAGATCTGCTGTATTCTTTTAATGAAAGGAAACCAGAATTGTCTCACAGTATTCAAGAGGCCAGTAAACTATAGCTATCTTATTGCTCAGGTGTTTAGTCTTGTAAGGTCCTCCACATTTCTCCCTAATTGACCATTTTCTATAATACTTTCAATTTAGTACATGAGCAAATTTCATTGTCTCCTGTGCACCAGAAGAAGCGAGTAGTAAGAATATACTAAACAGCACAAATCACAACACAGTTTTCTCTGGGAATTTGTCAGTGTTTTTTCCTCCATACGAAGAGCTTACTCTTTGGGTTTTTTGTTGTTGTTGTTTTTTTATTAAACCTCTTACATAAGTAGTTATTTACGGAAGGACCTTCCATCCTACGTGATACCTCTCTAGGTTACCCAAAAACTTTTGATGAAGGACTTTACAAAAGCTTTGGTGCAGTCTGCTGCAGCATCCTTGTATCTAAGTTGGCACACTACATCCTTGGTGTGTGGCTCACTAGATGGATGAAAACTAGTTGGGTTATCAATCCAGGCATGAGTGGTTTACCTTGAAGGATCTGTCCTGTGCCTTTGTCTTCTTTAGTTATTCATCAGACTATATCAGTCGGTGATGAAAGGCGTTCTCATCAAGTCTGTGGCTGACAACAAATTGGGAGGTACAGTTGTAGCACCCAGAGACTGGTCTGCCATTGAGAAGTGCCTACACAGACTATAGGAAGGAGGTAACTGTGCACTCGTAAAGCTTGCAAAGATAAATAACATAGTTTTGGAGTGGACTAACTTGGGCCATCACTACATCTTGGGCACTGTCTGACTTGAGGAGAATGTCTGCTGAAGTGGACATACAGTTTCAGGCAGATGGCAACCCGAATGTGAGCCAGCAGCACATCTTGGCAGCAAATAAGGCTAATGGCAACTTGGACTTCATCACAAGGAGCATATGCAGTAAACTGAGGGAAATGTTTATTCAGTTCTACTCAGCACTCATTAGACTGCATCTTAGAGTACTGTGCTCAGGTTTTGGGGCACCTCAATTCAGGAGAGGGCTGACAGGCTGGTGTGTACCAGGAAAGCTTGCTTTGTGAGAAGAGACTGAGAAAATGAGGCGTGTTCATCCTGGAGAAGAGGTAGCTTTGGGGGACCTAGCAGCAGCTTCCTCATACCTATGAGGAGGTTAGCAAGAAGATTGAACCGGGCTTTTTTGTTGAGATGGAGTTAATCCCTTTTTGAGGGGGATGTTTTGGTTTTCTTAAGGGAGAACAAAATGTTCACAGTGAAAGTAATTAACCACAGCAAGAAAATGCCTGGATAAGCAGCGGGATCTTGATTCTTGAATGTTTTAATGAGCCAATTGGACAAAGCACTGAAGAACCTGGTCTGAGTTTAATGTTGATCTACTTTAATAAGGATGTTGGATAAGATAACTTCTTGAGGTCTGTTCTAGACTGAATAATCAGTCTGTAGTATGGATTTTCTGATAATTCCATATTTATTCATATCCAAGTCCTTAGCTGAAAACAAGAGATTTTTTTAAAATTAATTATATTGTGGAGAATAATTTGTTCGTATTGTCTATCAGTATTCACTTGACTGAATTCTTATATTTTAATGCAGACATGACTAAACAACAGTTAAAATAATATCATTTTTGTAAGCACTCCTTGTTAGGAATGAATTTTCCTCATCTGCACTGGAAGACTATTATATTATCTCCTTTTCAAAAGGTAAATAATAGTCAACTTTGTAATAAATGCAGTGTACATTGTGTAATTATTTTAGTACTGAATTTACATGCATATTTATTTATGTTGAAAATGTATGCAAAAAAGAACCCAAACTCCCATGCTACTTAATTCTGTGTATGAAACAGAAAATGTGTAAGAAAATCTTTGGTGTTTACATGTCAGAGACAATTGCTAGCACTGGGTATTTATACTTATCTTTCCAGAAGTTTTGAATAACCTTCTGATTAGATAACGTTTTCCTGATGAGCTTACTTGTTGGTAAATTTATTCCGCGTCTCAGATGCAATGCATCTTACCTAATTTTAGCTACCTGAAAATATAGTCATTGAGCTTAAAATAGTTGTCTAAGCACTCACTACAGGTAATAGAGATGATTCCTTCTCCCCTAAACATGAATCATCCTGTCTTCCTTAGAGGTTTCTCTTGGGATAGAATTAATCACTCTGCAGAAGCACGCATTTTTCCCTATGAACTAGAAAGAGAATATGGGCAGTAAACTCTTACACAAAGACTAGCTTTATATGATTTTGCAGACTTCAACATCCAGACTAATTCCTGTTTGGTGATGGTGTGTTTTTTACCCTTCTCCTCTGGAGATATCACAGAAGTTATTTTCCTTCTTACTTTAATACTGGAGTCTATTGGCAACCTCAGAGTTGCCAACAAAAGACAGTGAGACAGAACTTCATCTTGGGCAACAGGATTTTTCCGGTATACTAAGAGCACATTGGAAATACACATACTTCCATTAAGCTTGCTTCAATCTTTTGTTTTCTAATACATGGAAAAATATATTGGCTTATTCAATGCAATGTCTGTATTTGTATGGGACAAAAATATATTTAATTAAACATCAGTGAGACACTCTGTGGAAACTGTAGAAACTATGTGTGCAAGATAATTCTCTAAATGTGCTGGATTTGCCTTTTCTTTTGCTGCTTCTTTTGCTTAGAATCGTGACTCAACGGATTGATCCTGTACACGTGCTTTTTTTCTTCTGCCTTTGTAATATGTGAGTCCTCTTCATGACAGGTCAGATACATGAGCATATATACACTACAGATTAAATCAGATGAAGTAGGAAGTATTATTTCTTTAAAAAAAAAAAATTGAAAGAAAATACTGTAGCCTAGAAAGCAGAATCAAGCGCACTTCATAAGAGAAACCCTCATCAATTCACAGATGCCTATAAAAGCCCAACTTGAACTGGTGGGCTAAAGGTGACAGTAACGATGTGTAGCTGTCCAAGATTGTTTGATGCTTAGCAATGCAAGTAACATGGTACTAGCTCAATGTATGGAATGTATTTGGTGATTTAAGGTATAAAAGAAGAAAGGAAACAACCATCTGCGTTATTAAGATTTGTCTTTGTCAGATGTAAATACAGTAAATGTTAAGTCAGGAGGATTCATTGGAATAACTGTTCATTTGGTGTTGTTTATCAAAATGTTGCTAGCAAATTTTAACAAGGTAAATAAATGAAATATTTAGTCATGAATACAGTTAATGAATAGCTGTTTCTAGCCTTGTATAGTCTTTGTGTTCATTCGTTAAATCTTGTAGATTTTTGCAGATCATAAAACGATGATGCACATTTTAAATGCTTCTTTACAATATTAAAGAATTGTGCAGGGGTTTTACTTGTTTTTGAGAGGCAAGTGAAAGGGGAAAAGAAATCTTTATCATTAAGTGGCTGTAGAGATTATTAAGTCTGAACTGTTTCAGGTTTATGTTTTTGAAAACTATTACAGGGACCTCAAAGCCATTAATATCCTCTATTTCTATCTGGCTTTGTTGCAGGTTATAGAATTTGTAGCTGAGTTTCTTTATTCTTTGCGTACTTAAAGCAACAAGCTGTAGATCTCTTCATAGTGTCAAGAAACTTATGAATGATACTTTTGAACTATAAAGTTTGTAATCAGAAAATAATCACTTATCTTGAATTCTGTTTGCTTTTTTTAAATGTATTGAATTCTGTAGTGAGATCTGAATTTCTGCAGTCCAACTAAATATCATTGTGCATTATGATGCTTTTACGATATTTCTGTCTTGGAATAAACCTAAGAGACTAAATTGATAATCATTTTCCTTTTACTTATGTTCTACTTTGTGCTTGCTATAACTACTTATTGCAGTTCTCGGTGTGCATAGGGCACGGCAACGCATGTTTTATGTATGCGTGTGTGTAATTTTATAAGTTTGTATATTATGTGCATGCATGTAAAAACCCTACCATACTTAGAACTGAGGAGGGAAAAAATACTGTAGTAAATTGAGATGACAGGGATTCAGTAAGGCAAGATAAGATTACATAGCATGGAAATAAGTTCAATTGAAAGTCTTTAATATCTTAGATATTTACCAATTTTAGCCAGCCTTCCTTTCTGTTTTAGTGTATGAAGAATGCATCCATACAATTTCTATTCTGAGTTTTCCATCACTGTTCTCATTTGTACATCTCAAAGATTTCTGATTCACGGCGACTACATTATCAATCTTAATCAAGTGCCGAGAGATGATACATGTTCATGGTAGACTGATAAGCTACACAGTGAACAGTCTTGTAGGATACACCATCCTTTTTTTAATGCACCCTGCTTTCAGAGTACAGGGACTGGACGCTTGCATTGCTTTTTTGCAGGGCTCTATTTGAAAGTACGTTTCAGACTGCGTGTAATGTGGGCTGACAGCTTTCTCTGCAAGTCCTTCTCTAGGAGAAGCAACAGCAGAGTCTAGAGGACAGAGGATGAGGCCAGAATTCATTTTTGGTCTTTCTTCCTGAGCAGTGTTGCTGGCTTGCCATATCCTTTCCTGTATCTTGAATAGATCACTTTACTTCTCTATGGACACTTTGTTTTACCCATCTAGGCTTTAAACTTTCCAGGGCTGAAAAATGTCTTTTCTTAGTTTTTGTGGTCCTCAGAGCAGTGGATCCAATTGCAGCTGAAGGCTTCAGATGCTCCTATAATACAAATAATAATTTTGTAGCTATGCCTTGTACAACATCAGTACTTCCACAGTTTCCACTTTTTTTTTGGTAGTCCTTTTTTTTTTCGTAATGCAAGCAAAAAAAGACACTTTCTGGAAATACAATTCTTGGAAATGCTGTTTTAAGACTAGAAGGCGCTCAATTATGACACAGCTGCTTGGATGGAATGTTTTGGCCCAGTTAGCTTGTCGAAAGAGTAAGTGGCTCAAAATAGGATCTTAAACTGAGAAATGCTAAGCACTACTAGCTCTGCCTGTAATTAAAAGAGAAAGCTAGCAGCTTTAGATTTGCAAAATAAATGGATTCCATCAGAGCTGTTTAAAAACTGCTCTCAGCAAGCATGACTCCTTGCAGTCGCTGACAGAGTTCCTAGAAAACATTGGGACTGCACTTCTCCCCTTCTCCCTGCACTGTGGTTCATGTTCAGGAGGCAACCTGCACCTTCTTGATGGAAGAGTGTGAGGGGTGGCATCTGCCTTTCCAACTTCCTCATAGATTGTCAGCCTCATATCCAGGGCCTTTTGCTGCACCTGTGGTAGTACGTGCCTGAACACAATGCTTGGGGGAGTTTGTACAAACTTTTAAGGTACAGAAACTGGATTATCTGCAGTGATGTGTAATTTCACAAGGGGAGTTTGTAAATAAAATCATTTTAGATTCTGTAGATAGGAGAAGATTGGAGTACTCTCTAAAAACATTCACGTATTGTTCATGTAGTTGGCTAAAGCTGGGTAATATAGGCAGCCAAAACAGATGCCGGAAAACATATACCTTAAAGCAATTGTGAGTGACTTAGCGTGTGCGGTGAAATGTATCTGCTTAGGACGAGTGTCGCTTCTGTTCCAGCCACTTGTCATTGCAAAGGAGCTCAGTGGCATCTTAAATCAACCTTGCAGTGGAAAGGGAGGACAGCAGTTGTTATACTGCTCTAATTTAAGCTGTGTTGTGTTTAATAGCAGCCAGCAAAGCAGTTTCCAAAATCTTCAGGATTTACTAGTTGCAGTAATTTGGCATTAGTTCAGTTGAAAACTTGGACGATAGCTTTGGTTATAATCTGAAAAGAAGGAAAAGTTGTTATTATTATTATTATTATTATTATTATTATTTAAAGGAAGCATTAGAATGGTTACAATATATGGAAGGAGTAGATGCTAGAAAATTTGTATAGAATTACATATATTGATATTCTTTTCTGTTACCATTAGTAAGTTTGATGCAGTAAAATAGAGCTGCATGGTGATTAGTAAAATTCTAGAGCAGATCAGTCACTGGCAATTTTCATTTCTGTGCAGCCAGTTTAGTTGGTTTAAATCCAGCTCACTGAGGGGTTAGCCAACTTGCTTCTTATGCCTAGTTGCTGCTACCACTTCATTATTGTTTCTTATATCTTAATGTACCTTTTTGTCACAAGGCTATTGTTTAAGAATCAGATTCTGCACTGATATGTTCTTGGTAAGTCTTGTAAACAGGCCCCTGAGAGAAGATAGCAATGATACAATATTGGAAAAGCAGGCTCTAGTTTCAGGCTTTCTGAGAAAATGGTTGCAAATTCACTTGCCTTGGAATGCTTATAGAACAGTTTAAAAAAAAAAAAAAAAAAAAAAAAAGGTAATCATAATTAAAGGCCAATGTAATGGTACTAAACTAGTTCAATTTTTGATCCTTGAGTCTAGTGTCTCCTTTCAAGGAAAACTTGGAAAACTTGAGGATTTTCAGGCAACACTGACAATGAAATAAGAGATTTGGTGAGGTTCACATAGTGCTGTGGCACCATTCCTTTACTTGGGTTGCTGTGGCTCTTAAAGATCACCTGAGTAGTCTGTTGATAGTGAGGCAGAGATCAGTTGGTGACGTTCAGCTTGTGGCTCTCTAAGCAAAATGGCTATGGATATGCAAGGCATATTCACAAATATGGTTCACAGTATCAGCCTGACCCCCTCACACTTAAGACTGTTTATGTCTGTTTGAGTGTCCCTGTCAACATTTGGAATGTTTTATGTTTCATTGCACTCTTTGGTCTTGTATACACCTTGTAGTCTTTCTAAATTTTAGCATATTCATGAGATTTTATTTTATACATCCCAGATCAATGAACTTGTTAAATTAACGGAGCTTTGAAGTTCCTTATCTGGGAGGATCAAGGCACAAGGATGAGAAATTCCAAGCTGCTAGTGAAGGTAGACCGAATTTTTTTAAATGACACTTACTTAGAAAAGTTTGCTCTGAGGAAATTATGCAAGGCTTTAGATTTGTCAGTATTTTTCTCCAATTGATTTTTGCTATCATTTAGCATATCCATTTTGATGTATTGAAAACAAGAATAGGAAAGACATAATAAGTCTTGCAAGTGATGCATTCCTAGCTGATATATTTTAAGAATGTACTCAATGTGCAGTATTTAAAGATAGCAATGTAAGTTGATACCATTTTAGTGTGAGAGACTGAAGATTGAAACTATTAGACGGTCTTGAATGCACGTATTTTTATCCTTTTCCGTCAATTAGCTATATCCTGGATATCATTTTGGCTAGAAAGAAACCAAAATAGCAGATCCGTATTGTATAGGAACACTGGGCTTGGTTGAGCCACTGTGGGAAGGGATCGGTAATTTCAGATTGACTGACTGAAATAAAAATGTGGACAACTACCTTTTCTAAATCACAGGATGTAACTTGGAAGTAGACATATAACCCCTTTATGTAATTTATTGTAAATTGCTCAGTGAATTCCACAATATCTGGCTGTGGATTTACAACAAACTGAATTTGGAGGAGTTGTCATCACAGGCTCACAATTCTTGTTATCATTGATTGAAATGTATTCAAGTTGAATTTAAACTTTCAAGCTTGTTTTGTGTATGTAAAATATAGTTTGTAAAAATGCAAGGATTTCTGCCTGTCCTTTATGGTAGGCAGAGAAACAGAGTTTTCTATTCTTCTGACTTTTTTTAATGGTGATTCTAATTCATGTTGATGTAGTTGATGTATCGTTTATTTCTTTATTTACTTCTACAGAAATCCAGATTTCATGGTCAAAAACAATATTTTCATCTGTGTGCAATTTGGGGGGAAAAAAAAGTGTCTGCACTCTGTAGAAAGAGAATAGAAGCATTTTCTTTTCTCAGAAGTTTTGGCTTCGCTGGTACAGTAATACTTCCTACACTATAAAATGATAAGAGAGCGCATAAATTGGTTAAAGTATTCTAGCATTTGAAATGCACACAAAGGAACGCTATCGATTTTTGTAGAAGAAGTAGGCTGATCCTTACAAACCTGTCATCAATGGTGTGGGGTGAGGGTTTTTTTGTAGCAAAAAAAAAAGCTAATTTTTCATACTTATTTGCCCAAGAAGTTCTTATTTTTATTCTGTTATTTTCTTTTTTTTTCAGTGAACTTTACAATTCAACCAGATGTTTCTCTTGTCACTATTTTCAGTGTTATAGCTTTCTGAGCAGTTGTTCACATAGTGAGAACTATGATGTTGGTACCAAGTCCATCTATACCCTAAAAGATAGATAAGATTTTACTTTGTCTTGTCTGATGTCTTCGGATCTAGTTGTTGTATATTTTTTAATTATAATTTATGCTTTTTTTTCCCCTCCTTATAAATTACTTTAACTAAAACATCTTCGCTTATCACTTCTATGTGTGACTATTAACCTGCTGATCTGCTGATTCAGGGACAGAGAAAGAAAGAACTGAATATATTCTACCAATATGGCATAATGCAAAGAGCTGTACAGATATGATTTTAGAAGAACAATATAGGGAAAAATAAAATGCTCAGTATTAAATGTATGTTAAAAATACATATAATAAAACTCATCATCAGGAAAGTAGATTCTAGCCTACCTGTTTTATTCTATTTTTTCCACTGATGATGGTGAAATTGGGAAAGTATTTTCTATACTGATCATGTATTTTCCACAAATGACCAAGAAGGTTATAGGAAATGTGATCAGTTAAGACTTACTTATTCTTAAAGGCAAGGAGATTGCTCGAAGGACACCAGTATGGAGTGGAATACTGCAGCAAAGCAAAAAGAAGTGTCTGGCATGGCTATCCATTAAAGCCAAGTACTGAAGTGGAGTTCCAATGTAAGAAATAGAAAAGATTCTGCTGTTTGGTAGAATAGATGTAAAAATATAATAAACAATATAAAAAGGTAAGAAATAACAAAAGGAAATAAAAAATGAAAACATTAATAGCTGGTGCAAGAAGCTTGACAGTGAGTGTGTAGGGGTTAATGGGGCAGTTAGAGATTGCTGCCGTCTAAAACCAAGTGACAGTATGAAGGCGTAGCGGATTGGATAACAAAACATTTTTTTACCACAGATCTATGCAATTTTAAGAACGACATGACTTCCCTCTTCTATGAGAAGCCATACTGATTCCTTATACAACTTCTCATCTCTGTGAATGGGGCAGAGAATATAGTCCTGGAGAGAAATCGGATGGGTTGGCACGCTTCCAGCTGCTTTGTGTGCAATCAGGATGTGGAATCACGGAGTCCCTTGGGTGCACTGAAGTGCTCTCAGGCTTTTTTGGTGTTGCCCAGATGGTCCCAAATTCTGATGCAACATGATGGGATTCTCTCCTCTGTTTTTATGATACTCTGTCTACCCACAAAATGAAGTGTCCTTCATTGTAGGATCGAGCAGGGAGTACCTTATTGATGATTAGTCTTTTCAAATTCTGATTTGCTGCTGTTGCTCACAATCTGCTTGTTCCAGATGCTTCTTGATGTATTTGCACTTTCTGGTAATCTACAGGTTGTTTGTGTGGGTTGGCTTTCTGTTTTCTTTAGCACACAAAACCTGTTTTGTTCCTTGGGCCAGGTGGTTGACTATATTTCATCTGCTTCTGCCTCAGCAAAGAGTTAATATTCACAGGCATATGCTAACACCTATCTTATCTAGGCATAACTCATGTTAGCTGCTACTGAGAGTGAAGAGAAGCAACATTATTTATTTATTTATTTTTTAAATCTTGTCTTTTAAATCTTTGTGTGTCTTCCCATGCCACAACTGTTCTTTGTGGAGATTTCTTGGGGTCTCAAAATCTGTAAAGAGGCAATGAAACAAAAAACAAGCAAATAAATAAACAAAACAACAACAAAAAAAACCCCACCTAAATATATATAGACAAATTGCCAGGAAAAGGTGATATTCACTTGAGAGCTCTAAGGTAACTCAGGAATTAAGTACCTGAATAGGTAAGGATGTTGCTGCGTGTAACCTCTTGAACTGTGAGTGCTAGAAGACTGGAAAACACCTAGTCATTCTGCCAGATTTGTAAGGGCTCTTGGGGATATTCATGAGCTAGAGACCAGAAGTATTTGCTAGGAAGTTCATTTGAAACTATGTGTAATATTATAGAAATTAAATATTGTTTTGTGAAGCTTGGCTCATATAAAAGAGAAGTAATTAATCATAATATTGTTAGAATTCCAGGAAGGAGCCTGTGTGTTTCTGGTTGATGTTTGCTGAGTTTTCCTAAAGATTTTAATAATTTCAGTTTCCTAGAGCTTTTAAAGACAGCCATCATGGGATACGAGGGAAGCTCTTGCATGTTGAAAAAGCTGCTTAAAAATATAAGAAACAGATAACATCAGTAACTAGTGAGTTTACTGAGTTTACTGTAGAGGTAGCTCACCAAAGTGATATCTTGCAGTGGACACGTGTTGTTCTACACATCCTTAAATGACTTGGAAGAGGTAGTGCATAGTCAAATGACATAGTTTTGTGAAAATGCTAAGCTGTTCAAGATAGGAAAATACAAACTGTGTGAAAATCTGCAGAAGGATCAGCAAAGTTGAGCACTTGGATAAAAATCCATGTGGATTAATGTAAAACAATGCACTTACAGAGAAGAAGTGGGGAGGAGGGGGAGGGAGGATTAAAATATCCCAGCTTCACACGTGAAAATGAGCTCAAAGTCCATCATTTTATTACATTCTGTTCCTTAAAAGCAAGGAGGTGAGGAACAAATTGGAAGTCTTGGAGAGGATGGATGAAGCTGGGATCAAACCCAGTGTTAAGAGGAATAGCATGAGAAAGCAAGAATGGTGTGTAACTACAAGCTTCAAATGAAAGATTCAAAAGGGTTTGTCAAGCAGGTCATTTATGATTTCCACAGATCTTCAGAGATGTCCAGATGTGTTGGTGTGTGTAGCGTCTCCCTTGGGTAATGTAATAACTGGCATAAGTCCCAGAGTCACCTCTCCTTACCTCCATTAGTCAGCTCCTTCCCTCTTACAACTTAATGATCAACATCTCAGGTGACCTGATGTAAGCTTTGCTTCTTTCTGCGGGGCTTGGTCTGCATTCATAAACCCATCTGAAAAGGAGAGAGGAAATGAGCAGCCATGGTTCCCATTATGAGTGCTGCTGAAGACTCTGCCAGACCTCTCTGCCAGTATCATTCCAACAGAATATGGAGAAGTGGGAAAAGCAAAGGAGTTACCCTAACTGCAGGCACGCTCTTCAGGAAAATACAAATTGTCATGCTTATCTCAGGCAGCGTGAGAGATCCAGCGCTTTAGAAGAGAAGGCTTCCCTACCCCAGCGGATTGCTACTACAGCATGCAGTGAATGAGGAGACTTCATGCTCTTCCACCAGCTCTCTATTTAAGAGATGCAGCTGTGAAAGGAGTCTCAGAGGGATAGATACGCTGTTTCTGTAGCACAGTGTTTGCTGCTGGACACTTTTGCAGCTATGAAGGTTTTGAGTTACTGTCACTGGAGGTGTTCAGAAAATGTTCAGATGTTGTACTGGGGGACATGATTTAGTGAGGAAATACCAGTGGTAGGTGGATGGTTGGACTGAATGATCTTGGAGGTCTTTTTCAGCCTTGGTCATTCTGTGATTGTACAGATGCACTTCACACAGAGTTGCATGGGTGCTGGAAGTATTTATTCTGCACTTCAGCTCTTACAAGAGAGTGAGACATGGGGTAAAGAGGATATGTGCAATTTAGTATGATATATAAGTAAGCTCCTTAACTGTAGGAATTAGTGAGGAAGTAGATTAGTCCTGAGATTACACCAGTAACAGAACTGTCTATCCTACTTCAGGTTCAGAGCTATGGGAGACATTAAGAGTACTCAGTATGAATGAGCTAGCAATTTAAATTTAAGTAGAAGTAATAAACAGTCTACTTTGGCACAAAACCTTAGTGAATACAGACTTGGAGGGCTGTGCTTTTGTCTTGTTACTTCTGTTTTTGAACAGGTGTCTCTTGAACTAGAAAATACATTTTTTTTTCCTCATTACTGATGTTGATGGGAATTACTTACTAATGGTTGATGGTGGATTGGTCCCAGTGAGCAGCTAAGCCCCTGCTCAGTCATTTGCTCAACAGCACCCCCAGTGGAACGAAGAATATAGAATTATAAGGTTGAAAAGGACCGACAAGATCATACAGTCCAACCATCCTCTCATTACCATTACTACCACAAGTCACTAAACCAAGTCTTGTAGCTCCTCATCCAGACACCTCTTGAACTCTGCCAGGGACGGTGACTCCACCACCTCCCTGGGCAGGCCATTCCAGTGCCTGACCACTCTCTGAGAGAAAAAGTTTTTCCTTATGTCTAATCTGAACCTCCTCTGGTACAACTTGCAGCCATTTCCTTGGGTCCTGTTTGTTTCCTGGGAGAAGAGGCCAACGTCCTCCTCATCACAACCTCCCTTCAGGAAGCTGTAGAGTGCAATGAGGTCTCCACTGAGCCTCCTCTTCTCCAGAGGAAACAATCCCAGCTCCCTGAGCCACTCCTCGTAAGACTTGTGCTACAGACCCCTCACCAGAGAATCAGATAGGCAAAAGTGAGAACACAAACTAGTAGACAAAGCCAGTTTAATAAATGAAAGATGTATAGTTGTTATTATACAAGGTTGTAACAGATGAGTATTGTAACAGATGAGTAGCCAGAGATTTTATAGGGGAACAACTCACGCACACTGAGACTCACAGCTAGGATGGATACTCACCACAAGGAACTCCACGCAGGAGCAATCTCCAAAAGAGATGCTGCCTTAGTGGTGGTCAGCCCTTAAATGGGATCTAGGAGAGGTGGAGTCAAGCTCCACCCCTTCCGGGAGCACAGCTGATTTACCTTCACCTGTGCTCCCACAGCTTGCCTCAGATGGTTAATCAGAGGTTCAGGCTGTGATTAACAGTTTCCCATACAAAAGAAAACCAAGTAATGTGAAAGCAATCACTCATTACCAGCCAGCCCCCATGTAACAGCTACTTGGGGGAAATTCCCACAGTTGTATTGCTGAATATGATGTGATATGGTAAGGAATTTCCCTTTGATTGTTTCAAGGCAGCTGTCCCAGCTGTGTCCCCTCCCAGCCTATTTACTCACCCTTAGCCTACTTGCAAGAAACAAGAGAGGTCTTGACGCTCACTGTTCAGCAGTAGCTCAACCCACTGTTTAGGTAACAAATCTAAAGCACAGCACTCCTGTGTGAGCAACTATGAAGAAAATTAACCCCATCCCAACCAGACCTAGTACATGGTGTCACCTCTGGTCAATCAATGACCATGGAATGGGAAGAAGTACAACATTCCATAATTTTGTAGTGTCACCTTCTTTCATGATGTGCAGATCAAACAAAATTTTCAGAATTTACTGTAGGAGTGCTTTTGAGTTTTGTTTTTAATTGTGCATTTTGTTCTGACTGCCTGAGGGTATTGGCATTGTCGCTGAAGTAAGAGCTCTCATTCCCTCAGTAACACAGTATTCATTTACTGGGTTCCACAAATAGAACAATTTTGCTGGATTTGTGAATAGACTTTTCAGCAAAACTGAAATCAATTATTGTAAATTCTCATGCTGAGATCTGTAAAATATTGGCAGGAGTATGAATTTTTATGTTGGTTTCTCTTTGTGATCACGTTGCTGACTTCAGCTGTGAAATATTTTCATAAATTTTTTAGGAGGTTGCACAGTTCTCAAATGATGTATGCTAACTGGTATGGGAAAATTCTTATGGATTTAGTAGGTGGTTTCAGTGCCAATGATGTTGGAACATGTTCCAAGCCTGCATGTTTTATCTCTCCTAATTATTCACTTAATTGCAATAATATGTCAATAGAGAAGGAGGTTGGGAGCATTTAACTGGAGAGTAGTCTGTCTTCCTGGGTTTGATTATTTGAATATTTATAGAGCCCGTGTTGATGCTGACTCAAGTTAAAGAGAAAAAAAAGCAAGTGACATACATTGGGCATCTTTTCTTTGCCTTTTTTTCAGAAGCCCTTTGGGCCAAATGCTGAAGCTTTTCTCTCATGCACTCCTGAGCTATACTGCTAAAATCACTGGAAATTTTGGGAGAGTTTTTGTTTGATTTTTAAGAAAGAAGGCAGGATAGTGACTTGAAATACATGAAATTCAAATTGTTATAGAACCAAAACTACCTGTTTCTCTGTCACGCAGCTGAAGGATTTAGTTTTGTTACAGATGTGATGAGACAGTAAGTATTTGAGCTATAATGCTGAAAAGTTTATTACAGTATTAGTAGGTTACGTACGTTGCTGCCTAGAGCCAGTGCTGTCTCAGTCATCAATCACATCTCCATTTTGATTTTACCAAAGGGGTGCAAATAGGTCATCTTTCTCCTGGTAATTCCTTGCATGCCTGAATCCTCAAGCAGTGAAAATGTCTTGGTTAGTCTCAAACAGGAATATGTATGTGATAACCAGACTAAGCAGTGTCTCAAATAGTTGAATTGGCTTAAGTAATGTATTTGGAATCATTTGTGGAAATGATTACTTTGGCTATTTTTTATACATATTTTAATAGGAATATATGAAATGCATATTATTAAATGGCGGTCATGCAGCAGTTTGTAACAGGATATTCTTGTTAGAGGAAGCAAAAAGTATTTCTAGATGCATAACTGCATATTGAATTTTTTTTAATTGATTGGTTCTTATCCAGGGCTTCTTCTATGTCATTTTATGGTTCTCCAGATTAGATCTTTGAGCCAAATTTGATTTCTGTGCAGTAAGACAGCATAACCTACACTTCTATAATGAATATTCTCACTGATTAATGATTCATTGTATGGGGAAAACCCACTGGGGAGTACATATTCTTTACCGCAATACCTTTTAATTAAAGAAACTTATTTGGATTTTCTGATTCTACTGATATGATGCAACTGCCAGAATAGTGGGTGGTGAGCAGGACTAGGAAAGTAATCCTGCCCCTGTACTCAGCATTGGTGAGGCCCCACCTCAAGTACTGTGTTCAGTTTTGGGCACCTCAGTACAGAAAAGACATTGAGGTGCTGGTGCAGGTCCAAAGAAGGGCAACAAGGCTTGTGAAGGGCTTGGAGAATATGCCCTATGAGGAGAGACTGAAGGAACTGGGGCTGTTTAGACTGGGGAAAAGGAGGCTGAGGGGAGATCATATTGCTCACTTCCAATATCCGAAAGGTGCTTACAGTAAGAGCAGTGTTGGTCTCTTTTCTCTGGTGACAGGACGAGGGGAAATGGCCTCAAGTTGCACCAGGGTAAGTTTAGGTTGGATATCAAGAAAAACTTCTTTACAGAAAGGGTTGTTAAGCACTGGAATAGGCTCCCCAGGGAGGTAGTTTAGTCACCATCCCTGAATGTGTTTAAAACCCGTTTGGATGTGGTGCTCAGGGACATGATTTACCAGAGGGTTGTTAGAGTTAGGGTAGTATGATTAGGTTGTGGTTGGACTTGATGATCTTGAAGGTCTTTTCCAACCTGAGTGATTCTGTGATTCTGTGATTGATTTTCAGACATTGTGGAGCTATTTTAACACATCTGTACATTCTACTCAGGAAGGGATAATGCAACAGTAGACAATGCAAGCAACATTAACAAAGTGACCTTTAAAGGAATGTCAAGCTAATATTTTAAAAAATCTACCTCTTTAAAATGGATTTCATCTTATCTAAACATAGATTACAAAAGAACCAGAACCTATTAAAACAGTGCAGTTAAATTTGGAAAAGGAATTAACTGCTTGGTTTACAGAAGAACATGCAGCTTTTTCAGTTCTAGGGCTTTTTCTGCGTAAATATGCTGAATGAGGCACAGCATTTCTATTGTGGAGGAGGAGAATAAGTTCATTGAAAGGCGATGCAGCCACGGCAACTGGCAAAGAGTGACAGTGTCATCAGTGAATTCTGCCACCAGAATGCTTTTGCCAGTAATGTCTTCATGACTACACTCTTGTAGGTCCATGTCCAGTATGATTAAAGTCCATATATAAGTGCAGAGGCAAAATTAAATTTTCATGTGAAACCATAGCATCTGACATTACTGTTTCCACGTGTGGATAAATAGCGTAATATACTTTTTGTTTTACCTAAGGATTGATGTGTAGTATAAAATGTTAGCCCTTCCCAAGGTCTCCCTGAGCCACCTAACCATGCCTTGTGGTGGGGCCCTAGGAGCCAGCTGTGTCTGGCATGGCGCAGCGCTGGCCTCACCTCACACGCACAGGGGAGAGGACATTTTATTTTGTATCCCTAGCCTTCTTTTTTGTTCCTTTTCCCCAAAAGTGAGGTGAATTTTTCAGATACTCTTAGAAAGACAACTGGGGAGAAGAAGAAAAAAAAATATCAAACTCCACATAGAATTTTGCCAGTGATATTAAGTACAGGAATGCATGAATTATTTATGTCCAACTTCCAGTATGTTCCCAACAGGCTGGTAGTATTTTTCCTGTTCATCTATGAATGATCATCTAAGATTTAAATTTGGTTCTCTCAGAAGCATGTATATACTCGGACTTACAGAATCTCATTTGTTGGACGCTGGTATGAAATAGCAGGAAACCGTGGGAATCAAATACAACAGATTGTGTTGTAGCTATTCATCCATGGTGTACTCCGGTACGTTTCTTAATTTTTATTTTTCTTCTACTTGCTATAATTTTCCATTTGAATTTAGGGCTAAGCTCCCTTGCATTAAAAGCTTATCACCATCAAGCGTAATTTGTGAGAAAAGATTAAAATAATTGGGGTAGCTTTTTCTAGAAAAGAGAGCCCAAGCAGAGGAATGTTGTCATCATGTGTGCTAGTAATGAAGTAATTTGATTTCTGTGTGTGTTTTGGATGGTACAGGATGTGCTGAGGTTGCACTGGGAAAAGCATGTTAACCAGTAAAGCAAGCTCTCTGACAGTAAGTCAGGTAGAACCCCAGAACATGCAGAGGAGGCCGTGGGAGACTTCAGAGAGGGAAGATGTAAGAAGTTAATTATTCATGTTAAATGCTCCAAGTGACTTAGGAAAAAAAAAGAATCTGCAGCATTGAGAAGTTTTGTAGTGAGCTGGGGAACATACAGGCCTTTTTCAGCCCCATCTTCTGTAATTCTTAAGTACCAGCAGTTTTAAGCCCCATTAAGACTTGAGAGTGCCTGATTTCTTATACTGAAGACCAGGCTGAATTGAAATGTATTCCTAATCTGATCAAATGGACTAGTTCAAATGCTGGCTGCTCCGTTAGTGTTGAGCAATGCTATTCCTGACTCATGCATGATTCTTTTTGAACATAACTAACTGCCTTCAGTACAGTAACTTATCTGTCATATTGAAAACTCAATTCTCTCTGTATACAGTTTTTCTCATATGAATTTGCATAATGCAAAAACATTAAAGCACGTAACATTAAAAGCTCAGCTGGCTAAAGTCACGCTGAGATTCAGTGTCATGTTATTAAATGCAATTTGTTACAATCTTGTACCCTCAAATAATTGTAATAATAAACTGAACTAATGAGATAGAAATTGTATTTTGTCCAGAAGAAATATTTTAATAGGTGCATAACACATTACTTCTAAAGGCAGAATGCCTTTTCTTTTACCCATCATTTTAATCTAGTCTGAGATGTAGGGAAATTTCACTTAGGCAAATAACTGACCCTTTTTTATGAATAATCTGCTTTTTCACCGTTTTTACCGTATGTAAGAAAGTTGATCTCCTGAGCTTCAGGAAGCTTTTGGAAAAGACTCCCCATCTAGACTGAATGAGTGTTCCTGGGCAATACTGAAGCTTAGATCCAAACTTTTATGCAGTGTAATCTCCCTTCTTTTAGAGCCCTGCTTTCTCTTTCAGGGCGATGTGCTGATTCTTACTCTGTGACCTGAATTTTGTATGTTGCTGTTAGCCAAGTCCCCTTTCCTTCTCTTCAGGCTTTGCATTTCTTTCTATTAAAATAAATAAATAACATCTGTTTTCATATAGGCTTGGGTTATGTAAAGCAGGATGGATCCAAGGCAGAAGTTTTTGGCCACTGATGTGAATGGTGATTGCTGTGGCATTTAAGTGGAGGTATTACAATATAGCTTAGCCTTCAGAAAAAAAATGTATTGTCCTTTTCAAACAAGGAATACTAATAATTCCTGCAAGTAGTGTGAGTCTTCTTTTGTAACGGATCTCAAAAATGGCTTAACAACTGGTGTGCTGGGTTTTTTGTTTGTTTGTTCCGGAATACTCTGATAAAATATTTTTAAAATCACCCTCTGGATTGGAATAAAGGCGTAGTCACCTAGGCTTAAAATACAATAGATACTAAATAGTCATTTGAATTAGGAAGCCAGCACTGGAAGTGTTACATTTCTCTCGTATTATTAGCTGTTTTACTGTTTGCAAAGCACTTCATGATTCATTACTTTCATGATACTGTAATTTAGTGTTGGATGCTGCCACTGGAATACTGTACGAAAATCACAGCTGTAAATGGTTTGAATCCTCTCCAAATGTACTGTGGTGAATATTTTAGAGTAAGACTGGGAGATATATTTTGCTTTGAAATGAATTTTAAAAATCATCCATAGTCTGAAATAAATCTTTTTTGTTTGTTTGTTTGTTTTTCCATAAACTGCAGAAGCTATGCCTGTTCCAGACCAGCCCTCGTCTTCTGATAAGACAAGCTCCCTCAGTCCTGTACTGAACACATCCAACGGCGATGGCTCTGAAACTGAGACAACGTCTGCCATTCTAGCATCAGTTAAAGAACAGGTATGCAAGCACTGTGTCTGCATGTTAGAAGAGAATAGTATGATTTGATGATTTTACCAAGGTTTCGTAGGCAGTACCTGAATAGCAAGTTGCAAAGAGCATAAAGTATTTGTTCATGTCAGTATGCTTCCATGTACTGTCCTAGAATAGCTTCAATGTAACTGAAGTGTTGATTTTCTCCTGCACATTTAGTCTTTATTGTGGACGACAGATTTGAAAGATGTCTCCTTTTCTTGTTGGCGATTTACATGTCGGGTTCCATCATGGCGTTTAAGAACTAGTAACAAATAGTAGCTTTGAGGAAAGTTTGTTATTCCAGAAATTTTGTTTAATAAACTTAAAGAATACCAAGATTTTAAAGTTTATCATATGCTTGTTTTTATTCTTATTGTATGCACAACGTGGCATAAGATTATCGTAGAGCAAAATTGGGCAGAGATAGAAGTTTTTGGCCTTGGAGTGTTAAAAACAGAAGTATTAGAAATCTTAGAAGGAAAAAGACCTTTTGAGTGACACTCTGCATGATTCTAAAAAGACAGTTTTGGATGTTTTTAAGTCAATTTTGGCGGGCTGATTGTCTTAGATTTTGCTTAATGCCTCTTTGTACCTCAAGAGATGGTTTGTATTCTGGTTTGTAAAAACGCCTAGTCTCCACTGCTGCCTTATTTGCTTCAGCTGTAGCAACAGGTATCCTGGAAAGAGACATAGATGGTTGCTTTAGATCAGCTTTCTCCTTTCTGTAAGCAATCTTGGTTGTTCCTCCCATTATAAAGTAGTGATCTTACCGGCATAAGATGTTCACTGCTTCTTTAGTGAAATTACTGTGAATTTGCTTAATGATATCTAATACCATTGCAATAATAGCTGCTGAATCATTGGGCATTTATTTAAAAAAAAAGAAAAAAAGAAAAAAAAGAAAAAAAAGAAAAAAAGTGATCTTGTGCTGATTGTTTTATTTTTGACATGTGTCAATTCTCTCCTTTTGGTGTTAGAGGTTATTCATATTTTCTCTTTTTGTAAAGATGACTGCAAGAAAGAAAGGTAATAAAATGGAGTTGTGTCTTAGGATTTATGGCACAATGCTGTATTAGATTTACCCACGGATTAACTCCTTGTTTGCATGTTTTCTTCCAGGACAGTAGTGTTGCCTTAGCTTGTATCATTGCTTTGACTTCAGACTGGTGTTTCAGACTGTGTTACTTTATCATTGCCATGAACAGTATCTGTCTTAGCTATTGGCTTTCTGATGTTGAAAAAATGGACATGGGGGTCATGTTGGTAGAAGATGTGTGTACTTATCTGTTGGAATGTGAAACACATTATTGAGTAGTGAGAAGTTACTTTTCTGATGCTGAGTTTTGTGGTCATTCTGCTGGAACGTGCTTACTCATGTAATTTGCAACTGCACAAAAATATATAAATAAATAAAAATAAACATTCCTCCCCCCTCCCCCCCCCAAAAAATAATGGATAAGTCAGTGAGTACTAAAGGGACTTGGCAATGAAACCACGGGCCAAGAAGGATTTTAAATGGAAGTCCAGAAGGAAACCTGGAGTTTTTGGGAATTGCCCGTGTTTGCATGTTGCGTGACTGCATGAGAGTAAACTGGGATTTATGATACTGACTACTGTAATGAGTTGTTGGGTTTTTTTTGTCTTTGAAGAGGGCACGATATGTGGAAGAAGGCACAGAGAAGTCATAGATGTGACGTTTGTTTGCTTTATGTTTTATGTGAAACATAAACGATTTATTGGAAAAATCTGAAGCTTTGCATTTAAAGATCTATGTGCTGTCACTTACTTTGAGGAACAGATTTATGGGATCTAAAAACAATTTTGCCTTTAGCACTCATACTTGTTGTGAATGGATCAGAACATTTAGCTACATGCTTTTCAAGGTGAGGATTTGTGACAAAATAGAAGTGGAAGCCTATATTTTGTTGCTGAGGAGTTACGTTTATTTTAAGGAATCCCGAACTCCTTGCTTTAATATATTAGACATTTTATTTGCATTTAACACCTTCTCAGGCATGCTGAATAATGCTCATGTTTCAGACATTTGAGATGCAGTTGAGAAGAAGTGATGGATAAAGGGTATAAACCCACTTTTTTTTCTTGTTTTTAACTTCTTCAAGGTCACAGGCACTGCTGGAGGTGAGGTAAGAATCACACACCGCATTTTTAAGGAATCTTGGGATGTCAGACGGTGAACTTTAGCTTTGATATTTTCAAGCTATCCTCATCAGGAGGAGGGGTTATCAACTTCATTAGAGTGAAAGCTGCTTTTTGTTTTGTTTTGTTGATTGTTGTCTGCTTTTGTATCTGTTAATATTGGGAAAAAATTTCAACAGAAATAATGATTTCTGAGGACACAAATTCTCCTATTGCACCTATCATGTTTCTTCTGCAAAAAGTGCTGTATGTTTGTGGTTCAGGCTTTTGATCCTACTCAGTGTTAAAAGGTTCCTGGGAAGAGAGTCGTTCATAATGCTGTTTTGAAGGTAGAAATAGCTGCTGGAGAGCCTTTTGAGTAAATACATAGTAAAGCTGATGTTTTTACTGGGAATCTATAGACATGTGGTTCACAGTAGTTCAGTTCTTGGCATGCAGAAACAGCTCTCCTGGAAGCTGAGGATGGATGGTAGTGACAGTGATCTAGTAAAGGCTGTTTTGGCAGGGTTGTTTTTTTTAGTGAAAATGCTTGGAGGACATGAGATAAAATAATTTCCTAAGAGCGAGAGAGCTCTTGAGGCACTGGCAATTATGCTTAATGCAGAAATAGTATCATACATTTCTGTTAGATATTGTGACTCATATTTAGTTTTTTCACCATCTGAGCAGTTGCCTATTCCAAAGAACAGCTCTTCTATCTTTCATAAAGCTTATGCAAAGAAGTTGTGTAACATTTAATATTTCTTCTGAATTGCTTGAGATCTACCTATTTCAAATCAAATTACTATTTTTCAGGTGCTTGTCTTCACTTCCCTTTAAAAACAAAACAAAACAAAACCCCTTAGTCTCTTACACTGCTGGAACATTTCTCGCACTGTTTAAAGAAACGGTTGATTAATATGTTCTTTAAGTCACAATGCTGATTCCAGAGAAAACAGAAGTCTCTGGCTTTGAGGTGGTTGCTGATAATTCTGTTAAAACAAGGATAAGAGTGGTCTCTATTGTTAAATCTGTTCCAGCTTTATAAGGCTAACATACATTTCTGTCTAAAGAAAGATACTTTTAAATATTAACAATATTATCATTTTCAAACTAACTGATTTTTACAGAAATTCCAGCTAAAACTAGTCTAAAAGCATGCACGACATGTAGTCATTATTACTTTGTAATGTGTGTCATTCTTAAATGAGGGTAATATACATTCATGACTTATGTGAACTTATTTGTTAGGTATTCACACTTCTTGGAGACAAATGTATGTATGTTATGCACGTTTTATATATGTAAGTAAAACTACAGATGAAAATGACACTAAAAGATGAAAGATTTCATTTCTTTTCTTCACTCTGCCAGATTGTTTTTTCCACATCTATATATCATCCTGGAGATTTCAGAAAAGAACTCATAAATTTAGGTGAATGTTTAAATCCAGACTACTTTTCTAATGTTATAAGGACAGAAGAGGTTTGGGAAATCATTTTGTCACTGCATTTCATACAGTTGTCCAAGTACTTATCTGTGAATCTGTTCATAGAATGACTTTTACAGCTATTTTTCCAAATAAACTGAAAGCTATATTGCGTGATATTCACCAAAATAAATAAAATCTCATTGATTCCTTATAGGAACCAGTAATTACTGCAATAACCTAAAGTGTTCTCTGGATTTTTCTAAATAAATAAATGTTACATTCATATTTTGCTTATCCACACACATCAGGCACCATCTTTGCCTTTGCATATTTTGGCAGTTCTGTTTTAGACCCAGGTTAATTATATTCAATTTATATATTTTTTTCACCATCTCTCTCAGTAGTGTACCAGTATATTCACTTCCTTAGTTATAGAGTTATATTTTTTTCCAGTGAGGTTTTAAAATATTTCAGAGAGATCCCTCTTCCTTGTATCATCTTTCTTTTCATTAATATATTTATTTTAGATATTACTACACTGTAACAGGAACTTGACTGCATTATGTATTTTGAATACCACAGATGTGTATATATTGGATAGCATTATTGTAAGGGTGTAGAATGGACCAGCATACATTGAAATATAAGGCTGTGTGAGTAGAGCTATTTTTTCTCAGATGCTTTCTCAAGCTGATGGGATTGTTTCTAAGATGTGTGATTCCCAATACTGGAGTTTTGAGAGAGATCACAGTGGCTGGTGAGGAAGAAAATCATAAATATACTTTATGCTGTGCTCTACAGGATTCTTGAGTTCTTGATTTAATCTGAGTCTGTTTTCATACAGCTCTGTGATGCAGCCATGAGTATATTCATAGGCTTCTCTGAAAATGGCAGTGGTAAATGAGCTAGGTGTGGAAAGTCTTCTATGAAGATTTAGTGTGATGGAACAGTGTTGAGAGAATATAATCTCCCAGCAAAACCGTCTTTGAAGAGAAGGAAGAAAATGCTGATTATGAGGATAAAATCGCCGTTACATATTTTCTGTTTTAACTTTGGAAGTGTTCAAAATTGAGTAATTTTGTGCCAATAATTTTTAGAGAAGCTGAGTAGAATACCAGTTAGTGGCAGTTCAGTCTAATGCTAATTTAAAGCACTATTAAAGGGTATCATAAAGAAAGACAGAAACATTATTTGTTATCCTGCAGCCAGGATGTGAACACGCTTCTACTGATCCACCAGCACTTCTCTTGCAACTCATTTTTGTCATCTGTGGAAGAGTTTTGAGCTTGGAATAAAGATACCCTAAGAAAGTAATAATAAACCCTGAATTGGAATTTTAATGTATTAAATCTGTAACAGTTTAACACCGCTGATCTTTCTCTCCGTTGTCATTCATGAGGCTTTTTTAAGTCTAACGTATTTTCACATCTGAATTCAAGTCTTTTAACCTGCTTAGTGGAATGGACTCTCAATCTTAACTTGAAATCACTTGAGAGGACCCAAGTGAACTTAAAATAGTTAGGAACAGCTAGTGAGTTAGCTGAGTAAGTTAAAAGTAACCCCCCAAAAGAATAGAAGGCAGCTTTGTGACAATGAAGCTTGAATGGTGATTGTTTTGTTTTCCTTTTTTAGGAATGGTGTTGTATCAGTTTGTCAAGATGTTTTCAAGGGTTGGTCTCTTAACAAAGCTGCTGTAACAATATACTTCAAACCATGGGTCAGCTTCTTTTAGTAGTTTTTAGAATGATTCAGAAAGTCTAACATGGTGACCCTGTTTAAATGCATAGATGTTGAAAATTGGAAGAGGAGTTGGGTGTGCCTTCCTCACTTCCTTGTCTAAAAGTTGTCAATGTTGTGTTTCTGTATATTTGATTTTCCTCCAACTAGGTTATCTTGCCTGTTTTCAGTATTCCTCTCCTGCTTGAGAGGAGCTTGAATTGCTTGAATTAAGCAGGATCAATCGAGAGCTACGTTTATTTGCATAACAA
This sequence comes from Alectoris magna, assembly GCA_030625065.1. Taxonomy (NCBI): domain Eukaryota; kingdom Metazoa; phylum Chordata; class Aves; order Galliformes; family Phasianidae; genus Alectoris; species Alectoris magna. The sequence continues at coordinate 72,194,825 of CM060561.1, read as the reverse complement.
AAGAGTTTCTGAGGCCCATGGTTTTTTTTTAAAACAGCGTACCTATTCTAGAGAGAAAATAAAGTGCTGTTAAAAGACTAAACTGAATGGTTTGGCTAGTAATTGCTTTTATTTCTTTTCTTCTTTTTATTTTTTATTATTTTTTGTCTTATTTAGAAATGAAAAAGAAGCAGTAAAAGCATCCTCTGGATTCCACAGTGACCCCTCTTTGACTTGTCTTGCGAGTACTTTTCAGGCAGCTTGCTTTAGTAACCAGAGTTTTGAAAAGGATTTTTGAAGGCAATTAAATTTTCATCATTGTTTTAGCAATTTTTGTTCCTTTTTGTCACTGTGAAAACTTGAGTAATTCTATTGTGCTTTTCCATCTGTTTCTGTGTGTTTTCTACTCTTGGATGAGTTTGCTGCTAAATGGAGCTATGGAATTTTATCTTTCTGTGGACAATTTAAATCTTTTGTACTCCAAGAAAAAACAAAACAAAGCTTAATGAGTACTTGAATACCATGCATGTTATACTTTGATAAAATGTTACAGTTCTGTTTATCCCCACCTGGTATAAACCAGAACTCAACAAATGCAAAGCAAGTGTGAACTTTGTAATAAATTACCTAAGAGTTAAGATGCAACACTACCCAAATAAGTTTATCTATGAGTTTGTATGGGAACTGTTGAATCACAGCCTGAACCACTGACTGAGCACCTGGGGAAATGACTGGGTCAGCCCTTGAAGCACAGGTGAAGGCAATTCAGCTGTGTGACCAGAAGGGGTTGAGCCTGGCTGCACCTCTGTTAGACCTCGTTAAAGGGCTGACTGCCACTGGGGAAGGATGTCTGGTTGAAGATCTCTCCCTTGTGGAGTCCTTTCTGCAAGCCTAGATCTTTGCAGGTTGGTGAGCACCTTTCCCTTTGTAATACCATCTCTTCTGCACCAATCTTTCTGATTGTAGCGCCATCCCATCTGTGCTAATCTTTCTAATTATAACAGAGTTATATTTAAATGGTTTAGAATAACAAAATAAACTAACCTAACAATATTTGATATATACTTACCTGTTTCCTCTTTGTGGTGGAAACGAAGTGTGCCTTTTCAAATTCCTGGTGACAGAACTTATTCTATAAATACCTTTGATCAGAACCTTTCTGTTCTGGAGGGATAAAAGGCTAATAAAAGACTTGAAACTTCACTGTGTATTTGCAATTATCTTTAAGATTCTAGAAAATACTATTGCTTAATTCATAAATTCTCTTGCTCTGGATAAAATTGCAGTTTTGGACCTTCCTTCGTTTTGGATATATATAATCTATCATATGTGAGAGCATGACCATAGTTTTCTGTATGGGTTTACTGCTACCTTTTGTGCAGACACTTTCCTCTTCTATGCAAACAGCAAATCCACATCCTGTGGCTCAAGGGAGTTTTTGGGTTGTTTTTTGTTTTGTTTTTTTTTTAATGGTTGGGTGAGATAAGGCTTTAGCTACTTACATTTGGAAACCTCTCTTCTAGGATATCTTTCTGTTGTTGCTGTTGAAACCTTGTCACAAGCAGTACTCTCTAGCCATGTTCTTCTGGATGCTCTATGATATGTAGAGGGCTGCATATACCATGTAGAACTTTATTATGAAGTTACTTGCAATTACAGGGGATTTTGGTTTAGCACAGTGACATAGCAATGCACTCAAATCACTATTTAATTAGAATCTATACTTAACAAAGCATAGCAATTGCAATACAGATCGCATATAAATATGAATCCTGTGATCCATAATCTGCTTACCACTATGACTCTGAGCGTCCCCTGGTCCAGAAAGGAATATATGGGTTGAAGCTACATATGCTTCAACCCATATATATATATATGCTATAGCTATATATAAGCTATATAATATATGGGTTGAAACCCATAGCTCTCTTTAGAACTCTTTTTGTTTGCTTTTAAACCTGATGTTAGTCTTACCCACATACGCATCTTCCCAGCACTGGTCTAGCTGAGTTGCTACAGCCATGGGGTCTCTGATCCCACACTGGTGGCCCATCTCTTATCCCTTTTGTGCCTGCACTGAACTACTTCTTTGCTTCTGTGGGCCACTGCTGTTGTATCAGGCCTGCACTTCATCATTTTAGTGGCATTAAATATCTCACTCTACACAGAATGACTGCTTGATACTGCCATCTGTACAAACTATGGTTGTAACAAATTACCATAGGCACCTGTTCAATTACAAAAATTGCTGCTACAGCAAAATGAAGTAATAATAAAGCTGCAGTCAGGTCAAGGAAAGTTTAGGTGGAGAAAGCCTGGCAGTGATTAGTCCTGAGGACTTGTAAGCTTGGTACAAACCTGAGCCATTATGCGGTTCACTACTTGGTTCACATAAAGCTGTCTGGAAAGCTCGGCAATAGGGAACATACTCCTTCCTCTGAGCCCAACAGGATGAGCAGTTGTACAGGCCTGGTGGATAAGGCTTCCAGCAGGCAGCATAGCTCAGCTCTGCTGGCTTGTCGTATGTGTGATGTTACATTGCTACTTCATCAGCCAGTAACTGTAGTTAGAAGTTGAGCAGGCAGTCACTCGCTGAGGGAATAGCTGGGATCTACAGAAAAGTATAGAACAATGTGCTGAATGCCTATTGCAGTTACATGGGTGAAAGATACCGCTGATTAGAATAAAAGGATTGCAGTATAGAAACAAATATAATAGGTTATAAATGCTATGCTATCTTGACTAGTAGCGTGCCTGAAACTAGTTTTTAGTCCCGGGTCTGCCGTTCTGTAAGGGACAGATAGTTATGCAAACAATTGAAATGCTTTTCTGGTATAACATGTCTATCTAAAACAGTTACCTCTGCGTTCACATTGAGATGAGTTTGGCTTCATTTTCAACAGCTGTGATCAATCATTTCATTATTCTCTCTTGAGCCCTGGGGCCATATATATTCACTTATCTCTTCAGAGCACTCTTTCTTTGTGGTTGTGGATCTGTGGGGAATGGGAGGGGGATTCTTGGATCAGACACAACCCTTTGTGCACTTATCTTACATATGATAGTATGAATTTTTCTGATCTGCCAGAATTCACCTTTTTGAGTAATAATATCTCATGACTGCAACTTTTTAAAGTGAAAAATGGCTATCGGTTATCTACTTGACAGCATACGTAGAAGTATTTCTATTTCCATTAGTATTCTCTCAATTTCTTCAGTCTGGATGGTCACACAGCAAATAGCTGCTTGCTGTCTGTTTCCTTGGTTATTCCAAAACATGAGCCCTGCTACTTAGATTTCATCCGTGTTCATTCATTTTCCATGCCTGTCTCTCCTTGAGTCCTCACAAAACATTTATTTGCATTTATTCAGACATTCCCTATAACTAGTACCTGTCTGATTTGAGCCTTCTTTCTTCAGCTGCGTAGCACCCTCCAGAATAATTGTTTAATCTGGAATGGCATTTTACTAGTTAATGAGGTATTCTAACACACTAACCTGGCAGCGTTATCACTGGGTCACAATTATCTATCCATCCTGACAGTAACACTACAATTACATGTCTGGCTGTGTAATTAAGTTTTAAATCAAGCCTTTTGTATGCCATCACAAGAATCTAGGAATTCTCTCAGTTTTCGTTCACACTGGTAAGTGGTTTTTCAGTGAAATCCTTTTGTAGAGGAAAAGAGTAGAATGGAAAAAAAACAAACAACCTGACATTATCTGTTCTCTTCAATGTATTTCATAGTCTTCAGAATGTGTTTGGGCGGATTTAAGAACTGTACTCTATGCTGTTCTGAAACGAAGTATCCCATTTTCACCATCTATCTCATTTCAGCATAGCAATGCATCTTGGTACAAACCTGTTTGTGTTTTCACTGTATATTTACTGAAATACGTATGTGTTCGGGTTTTTCAACTGGTAGCCATGGAAAGAGTACTATTTTCCTCTTTCTAAGTAGTTGAGGGTTTATTTATTTTTGGATACTGTCTTTCCTGTGTATACTTATGCCCATCTCTGTTCACATCATTGTCAGAGTAGACCATTATTTGAAGCTTTTGTTTACAGAGCGCTTCATGGTGACTGCATCTCATGCTATAAGTAGACTTCATTCTTTATACTAAGCAAATATTCTTGAAAATCCTTAAGTTTATACTTAACTTACTAAACTGGAAGCCTTACCTCATCCTTTTGTCAACCAGTTGCATAACATTTTTTAATCAACTGAAGTCTTCGAAGCTTTGGGGTTCTAGAGCTGAATAATTCCAAACTAACATGGGAACATAGTAGTTTTATTTGCAGGGGGGAAGCAGACCCTTCGAACTATTTAAACTTCTGTTTTTATTCCATGGAGCAGTGCTTTTGTATGAGAGCCTAATTCAACATAGCTTATGGATTTCTGTTTGTTTCAAGTCACAGAAAATAGATGATGCTGTTCCTCTTTCCATATGCTTTCAGTAGCATGTGCTGTGAAGACAGACGTTTCTTTCATTTGGTTGGTTTGTTGTTGGTTTATGGCAGACTGTGGCAAGGACCAAACAAACACCATGCATTCCAGCCACAATTTAAGGCAACCTTCTGGTACAGTTAAACCTATGATAGGTTGCATTTTCTTTATTACTACAACTGCAGAAAGGGACTTTGGTGCAACTCTGATTTCAGCAAGTGAATGAGCACCTCTGAGGACTTGGACCGCTCTGCTTCCTGCTGTGCATATAAAGTAAGAACATCATATTCCTGCTTTCGCATTCACCTGTGAGTTCTGAAACCCCATTAAATAATATTTGAACTCTTAGGATGAAATTAATAATGTGGGTTCATCCAGTGCCCTTTCTGTGTGCAGAACAAATGCATTGCATAATCCAGGTATAATGCTAGGTCAGTTTTTCTGCCTCTAAAAGAAGAACTGGATGTACCACAGTGAGGCGTATTGGGTTTGAAAAGCATCATAAAAGGTGTACGTAACTCTGACTTTTCCCCACTGAAGTCTATAAAGATTTCTAAGCACCCCACAGTTTATTTGCAGCACTGATATCCTCTTTAGAGGTTTCTCATGCTGAGTGAGGCAGAATGATGAACTGTAGAAAGCAGACAATTGCCCATTATAAATTTGATAGCCACACAGTGAGGTTTGACGGAGCGCCTGTTTGCTGACACTGAGTTGGCACTGCTACTTGTACTGTACTTCTGCGTGAGAGATTCATTCTCAGGCACGTAAATTCATTGATGCTATGTGCCACAGCAATGCCTACTTAAATGCAGAAGAGCTAATCTAAGTTAATGGCTCAAATTAATACGCTTTTAGAAAGCAAACTGCAGTTTCTGTGAATCTGTAAGAATACATATAAATAAAAAAGTACTTTATGGCAGAGTGGGATGCATATAGCATGCGGTTGTATTCCTTTACATGGCATTTACAGAAAAGACGTGGAGGTACTGGAGCAGGTCCAGAGAAGGGCAACGAGGCTTGTGAAGGGCTTGGAAAATCAGCCCTATGAGGAGAGGCTGAGGGAGCTGCAGCTGTTTAGTCTGGGGAAGAGGCGGCTGAGGGGAGACCTTATTACTCTCTTCCAGTACCTGAAAGGTGCTTACAGAGAGAGTGGGGCTGGTCTCTTCTCAGTGGTGACAGGTGACAAGACGAGGGGAAATGGCCTCAAGTTGCGCCAAGGTAGGTTTAGGTTGGACGTTAGGAAACACTTCTTTACAGAAAGGGTGGTTTAAACATTGGAATAGGCTCCCCAGGGAGGCGGTTGAGTCACCGTCCCTGGATGTGTTTAAGAGCCGTTTGGATGTGGTGCTCGGAGATATGATTTAGCAGAGGGTTGTTAGAGTTAGGGTACTATGGTTAGGCTGCGGTTGGACTTGATGATCTTTGAGGTCCCTTCCAACCTGAGTGATTCTATGATTCTGTGAAAGCAGCTATAACATGGCAATTGAGTAAAGTCCTGAGAACCAGGAGAAGGCTATTGCTATACCAATCGTTAAGACAAGAAGAAGGATGGAGGGAGGGATCTATAGGCCATGTCAGGTCAATCTCTTTCCCCGGAAAGATAACGACACACATCTACTTTACAACTGTTTCCAGGCATGGGACTGACAAGAGGGTAAATGTAGAGTCAATGCAGATTTCTTAAGTGCAGATAATGTCTTGCTTGTAGGGTAAAGGACTGACAAAGTGAGTGAGAGGCGAAATAGGTGATACGATGTGTCTGGAACTTTATTAAGGCTCCTGTTAGTTTCTCCCACATTACTGTCAATAGTAAGCTGAGGAAGCACAGGCTAGGTATTAAGTGGGCTGAAAATTGTCTAGATTATTGGACTGAAAGGATAATCATCAGTAGCGTGATTCATTAGCAAACTAATAAATGGAATTCTTAAAGGGTTGATTCTTGTACTTGCACCATTTAATTTATTAGGGATGTGGATGACAGAACTGAACAGAATACACTCAGCAAATTTGTGAATAATGCCCGGACAGCTGAAGAAGATCTTTAAGTCTTAAAGCATCTTGATACCCTGAGAAACCTGAGGATTCAGTCACAGGAATTTAATGTATTTAAAAGTGAGACAACTGAAATTCTGCATTTCAGGTCGAATGATTCCATGCATCAGTCTAGGATGGGAAGTATCAGGCTGAGTGACAGCCCTGATGAACAACACTTTGGATTGTTATGAATATCAATCTGAATTTAAGCCAACTGTGTGTTTTCACTGCAGACAAGACCAACTGCTTACTGGGCTACGTTAGAAGAAACAACAAACATGACTAGTGGGCTAAAGGAAGCTGCTTCTGGACAGCTTTGTCTTGTTATTGGTAATCAGCAATATAAAAGGGATGTTGAGAATCTGGAAATAGTCCAGTGAGGGGATACCATAATGGTCAGAAACCACATGATGTGACAGGAGATTTTAGAAAAAGAACTGTCTTTGTTGTAGTAGATGACAGCGAGGATTTGGGATGTGACGTGGTAGGACTCTCCCCTTGCTCTGCTTAGTTTTTAGGAAGCTAAGCTAACAAAGATAGGCTGAAGGATGATCTTACGTTAGCTCACAAAAACTTGAAAGGGAATGGCAAAGATGATGGCACTAAGCTGTTCTCAGTATTGGCATACAGTTTAGCCAGCAGCAACAGCTGTGGATGGCACCTTGGGCAGTTCAGACTAGACACAGCAAAAATTTAATGTAGAGGATACCATAGTAATGGAACAGGTCATGTAGAGAGGCTCTGAGCTTTATAATTTGTTGGTCTCAATCTGGTGTTGGAAATGATTAAGTTTTTAGGGGTAGGTGAGAATAGGTGACTTTCTGTGTTGTGTGATGATTAATTCAATAATAATGCAGATTTTTTTTCTCAGTCTTTAATTTATACCCGTGTACCTAGACAGGAAGATGCACTTTGCTTGAGAATGGCATGGCTTAATTATTCCACCAATGTGATTACTTCATTTTTAACACTTTAAGAAACAGGATTTGAGACTGGGGAAGACTGATTATTGAAGATTATCTTATAAATGTTTAATGTCTGTGTTAAGCGGTAAGATACAAAATAATAAATCCAGCAACAGGATGGGTGGATGAAGGAGAAAACTAATGAATGCAGAATGGGATATTGTAAGATTTTGGTAAAATCTTTTTTTTTTTCCCTTTTTCTAGTCATATCCTTCATCTTTACATGAAGTTTTCACTTTTTAAGCATGTTTCAGAGGCGAAGCTATTACTTCTCAAACTCAGCCATACCTAAATGCTTACAGGAGAGCAACGTGGGGAAAAAAAACAACAACAAAACATGTTTTTCTAAAGTTAATAATATAAAAGAGTAATTGTAGCCTCACATTTAAATTTGACATCCTTCTTTGTCAAACTTTATATAACTGATCTGTTCTCTTCACAGTCTCTTTGTTCCACAGTTTTTTTCCTTTTTTTTTTTTTTTTTTTTTTTTTTTTTTTTTTTTTTTTTGAGTTGGGAATAGTAACTTTTTCTTAAATTTCAGGCAGGATGCGTGTATATGTACATGAAGAGAACAGGTTAGGTCCCGTAAGGGAGAGAGAATGCTTTTTTTGTCATTTGCTTGTGTAAGGTGAATAGCTGACAAATAGTGCAATAGGTACAAAAACTGTGTTGTACACTCTGTGATGAAGATTACTGTGTTGTAGCAGCTGAGCCATGCCATGCCACAGGATTCAGAACTAGTTCTGCATCTGCCTATGTGACCTGCACCTCATGTTGCATAAAATGAAGAGAGGCAAGTAAGATATGACTTCAGTAAGAAAATTAATCATGATATGGTCTGTGTATAGCATATAAGCAATTAGACAGGAAATCAGGGCAAGTTATTCTTAACAAATGAAGGTGAGTGATCACTCAAGCTTCTGCAATAAGCTGGCTTGCTGACTAGCTTGGTCTCAGTGGCACAGAGAGCAGTCAAACAATTCCTGAATGCACAGTCAGGTCTGCAGGAGACTATTATTTGAGTTAATCCTGGGCTTTTGTGAAGTATCGCCAGGTATTTGTTCTGCTATTTCTAACATTGCAACTATCACATTGTATTTCTCCTGCAGTAATGTACGTTAGGATATTGTACAATGATTGTTATCTCTATCGTGCTTAAGTGGTTGCTATGAAAATAAAGATTGTTCACTTGCAGACAATTTTTGTTCCCTTAGGGCCTATTCAGAAGAAATTCCAGTGCCGAAATGCCAGATTAGTATATCATGCAACACAAGAAAGACTGTGACCTGTTTATATCTATTATCTGACTGTTGATGCAGTATCCATAGGCCAATACTAGATCCCTACTTCCCCTTCCTTACAGGTTAAATCCCAAGAAGTACATGGTCCTTTAAAGAAAATCCATACTTGAGCTGCTTTGAGTTGGTATCGTGTAGTTTACTGAGATGCTATTTAACAACAGTGTTCTGGTTTTTGTGCTTTTAGTGGTTTTCTTTTTCAGTGATGTTCTGCACCTGTCTGGCACTCCATGGGTTTGCCAGCCTGGAGAAGAGAAGGTACAAGGGGGACCTTAAAGCAGCCTTGCAGTACCTGAAGGGAGCCTACACGAAAGCTGAGGAGGGACTTTTTATAAGGGCAGGTACTGACAGGACATGGGGAAATTGCTTTAAACTAGAAAAGGGTGGATTTAGACTAGATATTAGGAAAAAATTCTTTACTCTGAGGGTGATGAGACCCTGAAACAGGTTGCCCAGCGAGGCTGTGGATGTCCCCTCCCTGGATGCATTCAAGGCCAGGCTGGAAGGGGCTTTGAGCAACCTGGTCTTGAGGGAGGTGTCCCTGCCTATAGCAGGGGGCTAGAACTAGATGATCAGAAAGGCTCTCTCCAACCCAAACCATTCTGTGATTTTATGTATTCAAGCAGTGCCCAGAACGGGAGTATAATAATAAAGTTGTAGCTTACATTGTCTAATAAACTATATACCAGTGTTTTCCAAGAAACTCTTAGCAGCTACTTTCCCAATTTCCTTGTTGCATCACTGGCAATAAAAGTATATAAATAAATATATATATATAAATAAAAAGAACACTGGAGTGTTCTGTTTTTTTCTAATGATTGTAAAGCTATATTGACTTCAGTGAGTTTATATAATTTTGGCTGCTTAGTTTTCCAGTAAGGTTTCTTGGTTACTGCATGAGCAAGTATGCTTTCTTCCTTAGATACTGTCTAGATTTGGATTAAAGGTAGCATCTGACAGTGTGAGTTTGGTGGTTGGGCTTTTTTTAATTCTATTTTTTCCCCAGTAGGTTGTACTGTTCTGAATGCATTTGAAGATAACTGAATAAAGGCTTGTTAAACAGGGATTTTTTTCTTAAGGTTAGATTTTTATTTTTTTTTTTAAAGCTTGTTGGTTGGTATGAACTGGTCACTTATGCACTTTTTAAATTTTAGTCTCAAAGAAAACATAGTTCTGCAGAACAGGGGTTGCCATCCACTTGCCATATCTGTCTTAATTTTGTTTCTTAAGTGAGATTTATTTTATTGAATTTTGTGGATAGGACACGTGTTGTGTAAAGAGATTGCCTTTCTCTATTAGCATTGTTTTTGCTCAGAACAGTAACATCATTACCTATTGCTGGTACCTCTGGATCCTATCATGCGATTTCCAGAATAGAATAACTTGATTTTCAGAGTGTGCTTTAATAGTCATTTATCAGAATCTCCTGAAGTTGTTGTAAGCGGAACTTCATTATCTGTGTGCACTGGCTAATGGGACGACACCCATAACATGGCGTTTATGGCCCTCAGAGCCTTGGCAGGTGGTTAGTGTTTGGGAAGGCAACACTCTGCTTGTGTTGGTGAGCTGAGTGAGGCTTCATGCCATCAGATGGATTCACCATATTTTCGAGCCCTTAGGTTCAAAACGTAAAGAAACCAAAGAAATGCACTGTTTCTAGATTCCAGCAGGCATGTAATCCCAGCTTTGTACCTGAATTAATAAATTCCAAAGGATCTTCTTGACCACTGATCCTTTCAAAGTTCCTCATCTGCAAGAATTTGTTTTGTTGTGTTTCTGTCTCCTGGGATTCTTTTCTCCAAAACATGCCTTTTCTCCATACTCCGAAGTCTGGCCTGTGAAACATACTAAATGTTTCCAGTGACAGTGATGTCTGAAGAGGAAATAGAGGGGAAAAGAAAAAACAACAAAGGTACAGAAGGAGATCATAAAGTATGTTAGTTGTGTGGGTTATGGAAAATACATGATCTTACCTTTTCTTCAGTAGGAAAGAGTTGGACTGCGCTCCCTGTCATAACTGCACTACACCTGTGTATCTGGGAACTTACATCTCATGAACTCCTTACCACAGAGGCTAATAGAGGACAGTCAGACCGATGGAGCTGTTGAATGAACCAACAGTTGTTTTCATTTGACTAGCTAGAAGTTGAAATTTCAACATATTTCTGTATAAATATAAGAGGAAAAGAGGTCTAATCCATGAACATAACTATACCCGCATGAATATCATATGAATGACTTCATTAGTTGTAATATGGGTTATTTGCAAGTCAGAGGCTTAGAGATTTAAGTTGAATCCTGGTCTTAACTTGAAAGATTCATCTTTGAAGACTTATAATTAACTTTATCAGCTTTTGATTCTAAAAGTGAATCCTTACATGCAAGTATGAAAGCAATTTTAACATAAATTTCCAGATGTAAATGATGTAATATCCAAATCCTGTGACTTTTTTTTTGTATCTTTTTTACATAATTTTATGAATAACACATTTGTAAAAGTTTTTAATGATAATTCCTGTGACACATACTTTATGCAGTATATTTTGTTAGTTTTCAGAGAGCTCTGTTTAATTTTCCATGTTTCATACTTAAGGTGGATTTCAGTGTTAAGATACCTGTACATTTGTTGGGCTTGTAGGGAATATGGAATTAATTCTTTCTGTATTTTAAAAGGCTGTAGAAGGTTTGTAAAATGTGGAAAGGCTGATCTGCAGTTTGACACAACCAAAAGAGAGGAAAAATTAAATCAGTGACTCAACAATGTTGTGAAAATGAGCAGTCTTTACTTGTCTTTTGCTGAAGAAATAATTTTGGTTTTGTTTCTACACAATGACTAAGAGAACTACCTGAGAGAAAATGATTAGTTAAGTATCCAGAGTAATAATTTTAAAATGTTAATATGCTATAAATTTATTCTACTTCTGAGAGTTATTTAAAATACCTTTGTATCAACAAAGTTATTTTCTGTATGCTTGATGACTTTGAAAAATTGGTGCAACATGTATGCAAAGCTGATACTTTCAGAATTACCTATAGCAAGAAAATATTTCAGTGGGGGTATTGTAAAGTGGAACCAATGACAAATGCTGAACTTCTATGATTATGTAATCACTATATAGAAGTAAATGTAGACCACTTCAGCAACTCAATTCTGATATGATCAGTAGGTGTAATATACGCACGATTAGGATTGTAAATATTACTGATACAGACGAACTTATGCTTGTTTATTTAGCAAGGAGATGAAATTATTTTTAAGGATCTTACTCATTAAATGTATTTTGAAATTTGATGCATTTAGTGAAAGCTTCATGGTTTTTTTAGCTGTGGTAGCATTGTAACGTTGCAAAAGAGAGAATGAAATCACTTTTATTCTCATGCATCTGCTCTCTGATCTGTATGTTCTGGGTGTTTGCGTTCTGCCTTCACTATCTCCTTTACAAGCTCGTTTAATTTGATTGGTTATCACTGCAAGCCAAACAAAATAAAAGGAGTTGCACAGCTGCAGTGGTATGAGTCTGAACTGCATCATCCTTACTCACAGTAATATGCACAGTGGAGGGAGGAAAAAATAAAAGAAAGAATAGATTATAGATCTTAGGAACTTTGCCAGAGCTGATAAACAAGTGATTTCCTCAAAACTGAACTTTTTTTCAACTGGGGATCTTAAAAACTGGCAGAAAAAGAAAAAAAACACTGAGCCCTCAACGCAGAAAACAAGCAAACAAAAAAAATAAAAACAAAAAAAATCCCCAGAGCAGCAAAGATGGTATTTTTTTCTGCACCGATAATGAGCATTCTTTGCCCCCTGAAGTCATTGAGAAGGGCAGATTCTCACTGTCTATCAAAAAAATGGAGCAGGATACAGAAAGCTTATTGATATTTCAGTTACCTGAATGAACAGAAGTGTATCTTAATGCGTTTACATTGTCCCTCTATAATTACAACAGAAATAGCTGTGGCTGCCAGTTGATACTGGATATCAAAGTAACACCATTTATTTTTGTGTATATAGCAACGTATGATTCAAGGTCAAGAACAAGTCCTCTTGTGCCCTGCTGCCAAGGAATTCCAGAGCACTGCAGCAGGTGTGATGACTGGGGTGAAGGAATATCATCTATCCATCAAGGTTATACCTGTTGAATTACTGCTTTTAATCATGTTTAGCGTGGGCAACTACTAAAATTTCCGTTTACATTTCCTCTCAAGAAAGGAATCCCATCCATTTAAGATACTTCTGTGTGTTTGTTTAGTGAATATTTTTTCTGCATTTTCTGCTCATAAGTTGTACAAAACCATGCCTCAAAATTTCAAGCGGGTTTGCTCTGGGATTTGGAACGGGTTAATTTAAGCAGTGGCATTGTTCAAGTAGTATTGCATACTGGAGGCAGTGGTATGTGTTCTGAGAATGGAATGACTTTAAGATCTCAAAAGACAGCTATTGTTACATGTGTGTCTTAATTTCAGCTCAGATGAAATTGTTTTCTTTAGACTATCCAGTATGATGCTATATTTTGGCTCTAGGAGTAAAACAATGCTGATAATGCACCTCTGTGTATAGTTGCTGCTGAGCAGTGTTGTGCAGAGATAAGGGCATTTGCAGCAAAGGGCCTAAGGTCCTGAGAAGGGACAGAATCAGGATAGCTGATTTAAACTGGCCAAAGGGATATTCCGTACCATACGACATCACGTGGAAGGAGTTTTGAGGGAGTGGGAGTACTGAGTTGCAAACCAGTCTTACTACATCAGGGCAGTCACAGAAGTGGAGTGCAGGTGAGGCTTCAGGCTTTGCAAATAGCTTAAGGAAATGCAAAAGGACAAATACATTAAGGAAAGTCACGGAACTTGTTACTTGCCTTTAAGTACAGTTGCCTATCTTTCTATAGCCTGGAATGACTGACTAGTTTGTGTAAACTCAAAAAAAAAAAAAGCATTGGATGCTCTTATTGTATAGCCATTAGGTAATGTAAGGCTGTTTAGAACAGCTACAGGTGATGAGCTGTTCAGAATCATAAGTAGTATTTTGCCTCTGTTCTAAAAGAAGTTTTTTAAACATAAATTGTACCTGTTAGAAAGAGATTGTGAAGTTTTTAAAGCTTAAAATTATTAAAGTTTCGTGCCTGGTCAATATTAAGCAATACTTAGTTTTCTTTCTCAGCTATTGCTTTTCATGTAATGCAAAAGTACTACTATTCAAAAATCTCTTCCTGGATTATGACTGCATAACATACAAAAAAGCACACTGATACTGCCCTGGTTATAATTCCACCAACAGGCCTCTTCCCTTGTCTAGCACACACTAAAACAAATGCACTTGTTTTAATCTGATAAAATAAAATTGAAAATCGGGAAAATAATTTTAGGGGCATACACAGTAAAGTGCATTAGCAAGCAAAAGATTTGAAATTAGTCCCTCTGGCTTGCTTGTTTCAGCACTGTTTCTTCACGTTTTTGACAAAGCAGAACTCGAGATGTTTTTTGAGCACACCTTTTGAATTTTTGCATTAGAATTCCCAGAAGGCTACAGAGGATCAAATTCAGCATATTCAATTATGAAGTTCTTTATAAAGAAAAGAATGACTAACAGTGTATTATTGGGTCTTTAATATGCAAGGTAATTAAATTGGTATTTCTTTCTGTAGTGCTTTTTTTTCCCCCAAATTTGAGCAGCTGTTTGTTTACTTCTTTTCCTCTCAGCTAATGTTTTCTGACAGTTTTTGAAACTAGAGGAGAGCACTGAAGAAACTGTATCTGCCATACAAATCTTTTCAGTAATTTGTTATGAATTATTTTGTTCTTGCATGTATTTATATCTCATCTGCCTAGTATTGGCTTCAGTGAAACAAACAAGTGTAGTAATAAACAAAAGAGACACTTCAAAATAACATCTAAATATTTTATCTTTGCTCTTAGTGAAACATGAGAATTCAAATTATATTTTCCTGATTTGATTGTCATTTTTGTATGTTCTTGCCTGATATGCCTGTTTATCCTCCAAGAAAACCTGCCAACAGTTTTAAAAACGCTTTCCTCCCACCTGTCAAGTCTTAATACAGTGAAAGCTTTCAGTTGCTGGAATCAATCTTTGTTTGTTTTTGTTGGATTAAGAAATTACTCCATTGTGGGATAAAGTTGTTTTATTCACTTTCTTGGAAAGTAGGATAAATTTATTTCTTGCCTATATGGATATATAAGTCTAAAAAAAAAAAAAGTACAGAGATAATGTGACTGTCTCAACAGGAAAAGCTATTTCTGCACTTTGATTTCCATTTAATTCAGTGTTTTTGTTTTAAGTCTTTAAGTAAGTTATTGAGGATATTAGGATGAGAGTTAATGGCCTCAAGTTGCACCAGGAGAGGTTCAAGTTGGATATTAGGAACAATTTCTTCTCCGAAAGAGTGATAGTGCATTGGAAGAGGCTGCCCAGATTGATAGTGGAGTCAGCATCACTGAAGGTGTTCAAGAAATGTGTGGATGGATGTGGCCCTGTGTAACATAATTTGGTATTACGTATTATGGTATGGTGGTGATGGGTTGATAGCTGGATGAGATAATCGTAGTGGTCTTTTCCAACCTTAATGATTCTGTGTTGGATTCCTGTGTGACTTCCTAATACAGTTGTCAGGTCTGTTAGCTAAATCCTTTCTCCCTCTGTTGCTAATGCTGTATGACAATAAATGGATTAAAACCGGGAACAGCCCGTACTTCCCTGCCTCTTACAAGCTATCCAGGAAAAGGGAGCAAGACAGTGTAAAGGTGCTGCCGACTTGATGTTACACGAACTGTTGTAATCAGCTCTGGTGAGGCCACACTTCAAGTACTGTGTTCAGTTTTGGGCTCCTCACTACAACAAAGACACTGAGGCCCCGGAGGGTGTCCAGAGAATGGCAACAAAGCTGGTGAGGGATCTGGAGCACAGGTGTTACAGGGAGCAGCTGAGGGAACTGGCATTGTTTAGGTTAGAGGAGGCTCAGGGGAGACCTTACAGCTACATGAAAGGAGGTTGTGCCAAGGTGGGTGTAGGCCTCTTTTCCTGTGTAACTAGTAACGGGACCTCAGGTTGTGACAGGCAAGATTCAGGTTGCATGTTAGGAAAATTTCTTCTCTGAAGGAGTGGTCAGGCGCTGGAATGGGCTGCCCAGGGAGGTGGTGCAGTCACCAACCCTGGAGGTGTTCAAGGGATGTTTACATGTTGTTCTAAGGGGCATGGGTTAGTGGGGAAATACTGATGGTAGGTGAACTCAAGGATTCAAGTTTTCAAGCTTCTTCATAAGCATACGACGTGGGTATGTCTTTTTTGATGGGAAGTGAGGTTTTCCTGGAACTATCAGAGAGTAAAAAGGCAAAGCTTTCAGGGAATCTAGTAGAAAATCACCTGAAGACTTCCACTTTGACCGACCTTTTGCAGTTGGTGGGGATACAGAACTTAGCAAAGACGTTGTCTAGAAACATTAACAGAAGGATCTCAAATTATTCTTGAGAGTTCTTTATAAAGAATTCTGATTTACAGAGGAAATCAGTCTTCGGAGTTCATTATAGAATTTTAAACTAGGAAATAGCTAAAATCAGAAAAGATTGTAGTTTTTTTGTTCAAATATTAACATTTCTAAAATAACTGTTTATGGTTTGTATATCAAATAAGCAGGTACTTCTTATTCAGTCTATTAACGTGTGTTTGAATTCACTAAAATTATCTCTTTGAAGATGAGGCTGAGTATTATGTAGGTATAAATAAACCACTTTGTAGTTCATGTAAGAGCCACAGTACAGATAGGTTGTACAAATGTAAATACAGCTAGAAATTGTATTTCTCTGGATTAAACCCAAAGGATAAAATTACCATTTATTTCAGTTAACACTGAGTAATGAATGATAAAATATCACTAAATCTCTGTCAGCAGTAATGCTCATTTTTCATCTTTGTAAAATAATTTTGAACTCAAATAATTAAGCTCTGTACAAGAAATAACTCCTAGTTTAGATTCAAATAAATCTAAGAAAGACCTTATCTCAGTTAATGAGTGAAGCATTTCTATGGATGCTGCATGTTTGGTTTTCTGTTGTTTGTTTGTTGTTTTCTTTGATGCAGTGGTGCATACATGATAAATGGTTTTGGCTTTTAGAGAACACAAGAATGAACCATTATTGTTTTCACTCGTGGTATTATGAAGTCTATTAATTTTAGTAGTATTCACTGTTTTAGGCTAAGTTATATGTATCCTTTTTTTTCTTTTTCTTCAAGCTTAATATTTCTCGACTAAATTAATGTTTGGATGCATAAACTTACTGTCTAATATCCAAGAGCGGTGAGTCATATTGAAACTAGCCATATGAAGCATCTAACAATCACTGAAAATCAGAAATCCATACTTGAATGCTTGGGGAAATTCAGTCTTTTTTATTAGTAATAGTAGCAATATGGGGGCTCCTGGGAGAACTGCCCTCCAACTCGCTCCAAAAGTGATTCACAGAGATTCTTTACAAGATTCAGGGCATTACTTAAAAAATAAAGGCAGTCTCTGCCCAACTCCCAAATGTTGTTCCCACTCAGTCATTTGGTAGTAGATGAGTAGATTAAGAAGTTGTTTCTGAGTTTTGTATTTCACAGCATATGAGGTTTTAGAAAATTCTAGGTTGGTATTTTTGTCACAAATTCTGTTTATAATCTACAAATTTGTACTTCTTTACATTCAGTCCTCTCCTTTTTGTTTTGAGTTACAATTGTGAGAGAAGTCTTTTAAAAGTCCCCGTTAGAAATAGATTAAACCATCACTCAATAGCAAACATTCAGTGCTCTTACTAGAAAATCAGGTTTAGAGTGTAATTTGCAATTAAACTAATATTTAACTTGCGGTCAAAGCTAAATTTAAATAACAACCTTATTAGAAATGGTGACAGGCCAGCACGTGCCGTATTTAATCTACTTTTCTAAATGCTGCTGTGCTTGTGTGAAAGTCTCAGAAGCTGAATGCATGTCATGAGCAGCAGAATTTTATTTGGGCAGAAGATAAAAGTAGCATGACAACTGTTCAGATAAGGATAGAAAATAATTAAAGAGTTGAACATGAGTACCAGTAGGTTTTGCCAAGACCACCACTTCAGTTCTGTTTTCTGGGGAAATAATAGATGCCAGTCTGTCCAAAGTTTAGCATCTCAATAGAGACTGGGAGGCTCTTTGAGTGTCACTAAAAGCAAAAGGCTTGAGTTCTTTGTACAATGAAAGTCAGCTTAAAAGTAATTTGTGTTCACAGAATCACAGGATTATAGGGGCTGGAGGGACCTCTAGAGACCATCGAGTCCAACCCCCCTGCCAAAGCAGGTTGCACAGATGTTGCTAAATGATGTTTTACCACAGAGACCCAGGCACCCGGAAAGTCCTTGGTAGTAGCAAGTACAAAGCGATACCCTCTGAGATAAGGACTGTCCAAGTGCATCAAATAATAACTGTAACTTAGTGCTATTAAATGAGAAGAAACTGACACCAGAAACATGTGCAGGACTAACACGGTCCTCTAAAACAACTACCTGAATAACTTGGTGTAACTCAAATGAAGCATTGAGTTGCAGTGCAAGCTGCACTGGCACCCATGCTGAGGCTTAAAGACTTCCTTTGCCTTAAGAAACATTACAAAAATAACAGAAAATTTTGTAGATGCGGGAAACAGATTCATGAAAACAGAGACAGAAAATGTAGCCCTTCCTGATGTAAAAATGTTGCATTAGGTTTCTGCATCATTATTCCCATGGCATCCCCACCTCATCCCCTGATAAGCCTGAAATTGTGAGGCGCTCTCCGTTAGCTCTTTCTAAGTGTTAGGAGAATGCAGCCAGTTGCTTAGGACTCTGTCTTAGGTTCCTTAAGTGCTAGAAACTGTTTGGTAAAAGAATTAGTTGTGTAAGAATGAAAAACTGCCTTTTTTTTTTTTTTTTCTTTTTTTTCTGCCACATAGCATTTCCGATGACAGGATAATGACTAGGTTGAAAATTAATTCTAGCTAATATCTGTAGTCATCTCATAGTTAGAAGTGATTATAGAGAGCAGTTTCATAATTCAGCTTGCATGTTTAATGTGCGTTGTATTACAGTAAAGCTACTTGCCTTAGACATGCATGTTGATATTTGATGATTCAATTTACAATTTCAGAGTCCCCATCCGCAGCCATGTCTGCAGGTAACTGAAGCTCAGAGGATGTGAAATACTCACCATCATCCCATTCTTAATTAATACTTTGTTTCTGTGTGCACTCGCCCCTGTTGAGTCAACAGTAGAAGTTCACAACGGATGTGCAATGCATTTTTCCACTTAATTGATTCCTGTCTGAAACTCCTACTCATAGTAAAATTATATAAGCTGGGTCTTCACTGTATGATCTACTTACTGTAAGGTGAGGCTTTACATTTTTCAGATGCTACCAGTCATGTTATTAAAATTCTTTCTAAATGGCCATATTAACTGAAAGTGTCTATCTCCATCTCCTTCAAATACAAAAGCCAAATCAATATCCTCAGCTGTAGTTGTTCTCTGTTTCCACAGGTTGTGGGAGGAGGAAGGGAAATTATTACCTCTGGCAGAAAAGGCCTATACATTTTAACCCATGTGTGTTTTTGTTCTGTTTTGATACCCCTCTTTAATAAAGGTATTTTGGAGGACTGTTTTCTGTAATGTAGTCTATTTCTATTTATCTGAGGTGCCACGGGACTGTATTGTCCGAGTGCCCATGGTCACGTAATGGTCTCATACACCTGTAGAAACAGACATCAATAAACCTGTGCCCATACAGACCTCTAGGGAACTGCCCAGGGCATGATCTGCATGGAATAAGGCAGCAGAAGTGGACTGGCTAACTCAGAATTGACTCCTGTGTAGTTTCTGTATTAAGCTTAAGAGTTCTCTAGGAACTGAAAAAAATTATTTGCTCAGACGTGGTATTCGGACTGAATTGGTCATCTAATCAGAGCAGTTATGCTGCACATACAGTGTCCATGAAGTCTGATTCATGGCATGAACACCTGACTTGTTAATTATAGCTTTGCTGTAAGCCACATTGTGGGCTTCGTTTCTGTGTTGACCATATGTGAGCAAAGCAGGAACAACTTTGTACAGGGCTCTCAAGAAAGCTGACACCTTGATTCTCAGCTTTCTCTTGAGCTTGTCTCAGTGCTGTGTGCATTGAAGGAAGCAGTTATACCTGCCCACAGAAAACTGATATGCTGACTCTCTTTTTGGTTCTAACTGAGCCAGGCACATCCAACCTATGTCACTCAGCACAGTTCACACTGTGGCCACCCTGTCCCATACAGGATGTTTTCTTTTGTATCCCACTGGATACTGCGAGCCAGACTTTGCAGTCGAGTGGGGAAGACCTGGCATTGGAAGGAAAACACAGTTATGTTGGACTGTGCTCCATCAGGACTTTAAAATAGCCTGATAATACTTGGGAATCATCTTGCTTAGAAACTGGAGGGATGGCAGCATGAACATCTGGAAACTACACTGCTGCAACATGTAGATGATCTCCTTATTGGTGCTGAGATGGGGAGGAAATAATACAATTGGCAATAAGTCTCCTGAGTTTTTTGAGCTCTGTTGGATACAGGGTATCCAAGAAGAAAGCACAAATAGCTTGTCAGTCTGCGATTTTCCCTAGGTTTTACCATCACTCACAGCCTGGGAGTTGAGGAGAAGGAGACAATGCACCAAATAGCAGTGCAGAAGCTAGAACAGGGACTGCAAGCTTTCATAGGTGTGGCAGGATGGTGAGGATTATAGATATCAATGATTGACTGATCATGAAACCTTTTTGTCATGGGTGTCTGTTTTGGCTTGCCTGGGCCACATGAAGTAAAGAGGAATTGTCTTGGGCCACACATTGCTCCAAAAGTAATACCTCCTATTTATGTTCATGTAAACTACAACAAATACAAAGAGCACAGTAACGCTATATGATAGAGCATATTCTCAGCTACAAAACCATGTTTTTCAGCATAGTCACCACCATCAGCTGTGCATTTTTGCCAGTGATGAACAAGAGCCGGTATGCCATGCTCATAACAATCTTCAGCAGTGGACATGACCTGCTGTCGCCACTGCTGAAATGCACCACTCACCACCTCACTGTCCTCACATCCACTGTTTGGTCTCCATAAACATTTACCAAAGTGTCAGTGAATGTCAGTGGGTGCCATTTTTTCCACGTGGAGGAATTCAGTGACACACCTGGCTCCATATGCCCTTCTGTGTCAGACACTGTTTTGTCAGACTGCCCCTCTGCTGCCATCTGTCACGCAGCAACAAAGTGCAATGGGATATTGGGCAGGAAGGTTCACCCTTTACTGGCCTACCATCACCATGTGCCTCTGGTGCTGTAGGCCAGGATAATAAAGTAGGAGGCATTACTTTAAGAGCAGCCCTTGTAAAATATACAATATTGTTAATATATAAATAGCAAAACATTTTTATTTTTAATATTTATTTTTTTCTTAAAACT